>OZ038386.1:16699915-17899915 GCA_964036045.1 Eutreptiella sp. 'Long Island Sound 2002'
TTGACACTGACAGATGGAGATGGCACTGACGGTGACAGTGACAGTTACAGGTACAAGTGACAGTGGCAATTTGTCGCAAACTGTTTTGTCTGTTTCAATGTCTTTGTCTGCTGCCCTCCTGCTGTAGACCTCCCTTTCTTTCTTGGTTGGGGGGGAATGTTGGCCTGTGCTTGGGGTGCATGCGGCAACACATGCCCCGTTGTTGATCTTGATGGTGCACCGCCGCCCAATCATGCGTGCCTTTGCCTTCCACTGCAATGCACATGGTGCTGTGCAGCACCCCACTTTGGATCCGGAGTTTAGGGGAGGTGTGCCTAAAGTTTAGGAGCGGGGTACCTAAGCTTTGGGGGTCATCTGAGGAGCCACTAACATTGCTACTACGACCGCTGCTAGAAATAGAGCTCAAAGAAGAGGCTGAGCTACAGTCAGAGCCAAAATCACTACTATCACTCAACTCAGCCCAATTGTCTGTGCCCCCCTCAGACAGCACTTTTGCCTGTTTGCTGCTGCCTGTGCTTGCTTTGCGCTGGGGAGTATTTCGGGCTTTGTGTTCAGTGCTTAAAAACACACATACGGACAAATGTAGTCATCGGCGCTCAGTCTGTTACTTGCTTGTGCAGCATTTGTGTCACTATTGTCATCTGTCACTTGTCACTCGTCACTCGGGAGGGGGGGGGGTCGGGGGGGGGGGGGGGGGCTTTGCCCATCCCTGGGGGATACCTACACTTTAAGGGGCGCTACCTAATCTTTAGGGCCATGATGTCAGGTTTTTCAGCCCAACCAGCATGGTCCTGACCCCATGCCAGACTGATCCAGCGCAATATAACGCAGTCTGATCCAATTGTCCATCGCAAGCAGCGTTCACATGGTCCAATGGTGAGGTCAGTTTGGTGCCTCAAAACAATTCGAGGCACCCGACCCTTCCCCGCCATGGGGTTAGGTCATTTTTGGCACCCCCTTTCCCCCAAAAAACCTGGGTAGGTGGGTCTGGCAATGAGCCCCCCCCCCCTGCCTGTTGTTGAGCACTGTATGAATCAGACACACTACTCTTTCATTGTGCAGGCCTGCGATACCCTCTAAAAATGTTTCCCGAACGTAACTACCTGGTCTGTCCACTCATCCTCCACTTTCTCATCTTCCACCACCGATACCAACTGCTCCCTCATCACCACGCAACGTAACAAATTGGCCACACCACACTCAACTGCACGCCGCTGACTATCCAGGATTTGACGAACCCCACACTACTCAAGTTATTGTATTTGAGAACATCTGTCTAAAGCTTCAGTTGCACGATCCGGGAATGTAACTGGCACCAGGCAAAGTAACACTGACATGTGCAATTTGTTCTGTCGTTTGTGTTTCTGGTAACTGTTGTGGCAACAGAAATCCTGCCATCTCCATTTTTTCCCAGGGAGATGACGTGATTTTTTTTTGACTGCATCAACATGTGTGGCATTGTGTTCTTGCGGCTCCTCAAACCCGTGGAGTATTATGAAGAGAAGTATGGCACGCCCTTTTGGGCCCTCACAAAGATCTATCTGCTGATGCAAAAGCAGCAGAACCGGGGCCAAGATGGCGCTGGCATTGCTAACGTGAAGCTGGAGGCGTCCGCTGGCACCAAGTTTTTGAGCCGAGTGCGGCAAGGCGGCGCCGGGGCCATCGACCAGGTCTGGATATGGGGCTCAACAAGGGTGCACTCAGGGTGACCTGCCTTGCAATACCTGTTCTTGTAGTCCTGAGTTGTCAGCTGCAGTCCCCCCCCCCCCCCCCAGGCGTTGCTTTAATTTTCATTGCGGCAAGGGGGGGAACCTCTCTCCCCTAAACCCCCTCCCATTGCTCTCCTGGACCTCCTCTCCCCCTCCCCCCTCTGCTCTAAATCAGCTGAAAACCTGGGTTTTTGAAACTTTTTTCAGTGACCTGCAAAAAATTTCCTCCGCGCCTTTGGCGGATGTCAAGGTGTTTCTTACCGTTCCATGTGTACTGTATGTTCATTTGCAGATTACTATGACCCACAACCAAGCTAGTGCAGCCGCAGCATGCCGCAGCATGCCGCAGCACCTTTTTTTGGAGCTGCACATGGGGGTTTTGAAGCATGCCGCAGCATGCCGCAGCGAGCCAAAATTTTCACATGGCGGACTTTTTTTTTCGTAACATGTCGAACCTGTGAACCCTTTGTTGCACAGATGTCTCAGAACTGGATGGTAGCTCAGTGGTCTATGTATCAGACCCCAGTTTGGAAGGTCCTGGGTCCCATTCTTGGGAAGGACACTTTTTTGCCTGTCAGTTCCTCTCTATTGTTGCACAGATCTTCGCTTTTTTGGTGTATTGGGAAGGTATTGGGGACCACGTCAGCCTGTCTGCCTTGTCTGTCTGCTCCCATAGAAGTGTAGGTACCCACATGTGCAGGCAGAAGCATGCCGCAGCGTGCCGCAGCATGCCGCAGCATGCCGCAGCACAAGAAATTTTTCCGAGGGACCGCACTAGCTTGCCCACAACGCGTTGTCAATGTATTTGCGCTCCCCGGTCCAACCGCCGCCTCACATGAAACGCAAAGACACAATCGACGCGCTATTTTAAGGTTTACAGATGGACTCACCAGACAGCATCCAACGATGCGCAAAGATAATGTTCCACACTGTTCTTGAGAGTACAAATAGCGGAACGCTGTGCGAGTTTGTCATTGTGGCACGGAAATGAGTGAGACTGCAAAGTGCATTGTCTGCTGCATGTGATGTGGACCCCAGTTCAGGGGAATCTCATTCTGATTGGATAGTATGCACCAAGTCGCCCCCCCCCCTCCCCCCCCCCCCCTCTCTGCGGACTTGGCGGAGCTGGCGGACCTGGGAAGACGAAAATCACCACTACTCTTTGGGAGAATATCAGTGTCACCGGGGCCGGAGGAGGAGGAGGAGGAGGAGCGGGAGCTGTTGAAGGGAGAGGGATCAGTTTGGGGATATGAGGAAGAACCCCCCCTGCCGGAGGAAGACTGCCCCCCCACGCCCTACCGGACGCCGGGAACACCACAGGCTACACCAAAACGCCAAGTGGGAATGCCCATTCCAGGAATCATTGAATCGCCACTGTGGGATATGGAGGTATGCACGCCAGCCATGACACGCAAGTGCCGCAGGATTGGCACGCCTGAACCCCAAAGCCAAATCAGGTACACCCCGCAACCGTCGCGGATGCCGCTGCATTCGCAGCCAATGCCAATGTCAGGAGTGCATCACACGCCACGGGTAGTAGGACCCAACAGGTGCACCTTCAAGACACCAGAGCCACCGTCCCCTCTCACGCCCAGTGCTAGGACCAATCTGTTGCAGTCACTGAACTTGGTCGAGATGGAAGGGGGGGGGGGCAGAAGCGATGATGTCGGACAGCTGGATGGCAGGGGACTGAGACACTGAGTCCATTGCTGACACCGACTCCACGATGTCGTGCAGCACAGCGTGCTCTTTGTGCTATACCCCCTAAAACACAAGGACCGCCAAACCTCCTGCTGCTTCAGCTCGCTTCGCTCGACGCGGGGGTCAGCCCCCACACCCCCCCCCAAAATAACAAGACTCCTCCGGTGGCCACAGACCGCCTTGTGTCTGCACCGCCTTGTGTGTGCACCACCTTGTGTATGCACAGCCTTGTGCGTGGACCGCCAAACCTCCCGTTGCTCACTTTGCTGGAGAGACAGCTCGCTTCGCTCAACCCCTTGCTACATAACTCTTGCAAGTTTGGGGGGCCCCCCTCACCCCCAATACCCCCCCCCCCTCACCCCCCATCCCCCCCTTACCTCCCTCCCTCGCCCCCCATACCTCCCCCTTACCTAGCCCCCTTACCTTCGAACATCCCCCCCCCCCCCTAATCCCCCTCCCCCTTACCCCCTAGGTAGGGGGGGCAACTTCGTGCTAAATATGGGTTAGGTGAGGGAACCCTGATTTGGCCTACAATGATGGTTCTGCTTTGTTTCCTGCCTAAAACATAACATTTCCATGTACTCAATGGGTCAGTGTCCAACAATGTTTCTATTTGCTGGGGTTTGGGTACGTTCCGGCCGGTGAGGGGGACCGCTCCCCCCTGGACACCTTCCCCCCCTCCCCTGGACGCCCTCCCCCCTGCTCAAGCAAGCCCCCCCCCCCGCCCCCACAAACAAAGACACACATGGGTGGTCCAAAAGGTTTGTATGGTCTAAAGAAACACCAGTTATCTTTCTGCCCCCTGCACTTGCGTTTGCCTGTGATTGCATTGGAGTTTACCATTCCTGAACAATGGGGCTGTGCATCTGTTCCGCCTTTTGTCATCACCCCTTCCAAGATATCCCTTGCCCCTCCTCCTGGGGACGCACTGACCACCAACAATGGCAATGCGGCAAAGCCCCAAGTTGGACGCTTAAGACAACACGTTATGAGTGTCTGCAACCGGTTGGAGTCGAACAAGTGCATTGGGAAGTGTGAACCCACATGGCCAGTGATACCATCCTGGGAGCAGGGATGAATGAGATCCACTGAACGCTCCTCGCCAGCGCTTCCCCAGGGCCGGCAAGGAGGGTTGGGTGCCACGTAGTCCAGGATGTGGGTCCCCCAAAACATCCTCTACTGACAGGTGAAAATTTGCCGTGCAACACCCGCCTGTCACATGGTTTGTCTTGTTGATGGGTTTTATGGGGCATCCAGATTGTGTAGTGTATCTTGTACTTCATTCACACTGACGTTTGATTCGGTGCCAGGAAGGTGTGACAACCTGTTGTATCCCCTGACCTGGGTCAGAATAGAAGAATCTCTTCAGCCTTCCTTCTGCTGCCACTGTGCAAATGCTCATGGAGTGCCGTCCATCATTTGGCACCTATTCAAAACAAAAAGTGAAACCGACAAGTTGACGAAGTATGGTATCAAGTAGGCATCAAGCAGCATGATTTACTCGTGTTCCAAAGGGAAAAGTGTTTGCGTCCCAATTACTAGAGGCCTTTGATGGGGATTAGACGCTGGCAAATCTGACATTAGGGTGTGCGCACCTCATCGGTAAGAGAGCTGCAGCAGTAATACTCTGTCTCCATCGATGAGAGTGAATGAAAACCTCTTTCTGGTGCATGCCTATCCGATCCCCAAGCGGGCTGTGCTGCGGGGGGAAGAGATAGAGAGATGACACCTGAACTCATCATGTTCAATGGAACATCTTTGCACTCGGGGGTTGCGGCATTGACACAATTTCTGTGGGCGCAGGAGGTGCGTGAAACAGACACGGGCAAAGTGGGTTGGAAAGGCGACCATTAGCGGCCGACCTGTCCGCCTTGTTGTTTCCCAAGATGCTGACGTGAGAGGGTACTTTGGTACATTGCAATTTTCGTTTGGCGGCCTGGGGAAGTAGCAGGACAGCAATGGGAGACACTCGAGACAGGTCCGCAGGAATCCGCCAACCCGCAGGGGTATCACCTTTGTGCGGCGCCTGGTGCACCCTGTCCCGGTAACACACACTGCGAGTGCATACATGCCGCACTTTTCCCTTGAGGGAGTAGTTGAAGTGCTCAGATGGCAGCCACGGCGCACGAGTGCATCCCCCACTGGTGGCCTGTGCCCATTGGTTGCTGTGAGCCCCCCAGGCAGCCCCCCTGGATTTTCAATAGTTGAACAGGGGTCTCGCAGCAAAACCGGCCCTATGGCCCTGACAGCCCGTCCAGGCCTCCTGGTGCAATTAAGCGTGCATCAGGATTGCAGGATTGCAATCCGTTTCTGCAGTGGGTGCCCTGCTGCATTGCAGCATGGCCCACACGTCAGCCGGGCACATGGAATGCGTAGGGAGCGCCTGCTGCGGTCTCTGTGCCCTCTTGCATTCTGCTCTTTGTGTTGCATTTGCTGCGCGATTTTGCCACAGGTAATGAAGGACATCAACGACAAGATTTCGGAGGCCAAGGCTGCTGCCCCGCCCGGCACGAATTTTGATGCCACGTGGCTGAAGGAGCACTCGCAGTTCTCCGGGGAAATATGGATGGGGCACCTGCGGTACGGGACCTACGGGGGGCAGACGAAGACTGCATGCCACCCGCATGTGCGGACCAGCAACTACAAGTCTAAGACGCTGGTACGTTCCACGCTCGCCTTCCCTTGGCCATGTGGCAGCCCCTCCCCGCCCCATTTCAGTCTGTGTCAGCCTCCATACGGTCCCCTCACAGCGGCATACCAGCCTTGCCCCAACCTCCTGCAGCCCAAGATAACAAACAAAAGACGACTTGGCAACAGCTTTGTGAGCCTCTTGTGCTTGTGTGCACAGGTGCGTTAAGATACATCCCATCGGACCACTGTGGCCTGGTTGCGTCAATGTGTGCCAACCAGGCCACGGCTTAGTGGCGAATTTTACCTGCCCCGGGGGGGGGGGGGGGGGGTCAGAGGCCAAAAAAAAGTTTGTATACCTAAAATCGACCTCCAACTTCGGGCCCCTTTGACAAGTTTCCTTCTGAGGAAAATTTTTCTGATGTGGCTGGGTGGGTACGTGGGTCAGGCGGAGGAGCCCAGACTGCAGTCCCCCCCCCCCCCCGGGTAATGTTGGGTCGCGGAGTTAAACCTGTTGCAACACATTGCGTATGCCTCCCAATCGCCCCCCATGGTGTCAGTGTCATTGGTGGTCCTGGGTGCATCAACATCCCAGACATATGCGGGTGTGCCCGCAGGCAGCATATGGAGGTTGCCGTCACGACATGCGAACCAAAAATTGTTGTCAAAGCACATACCTGTACTTGCAGCTCCGTGCCAGAATCTGTCCATATGTTCCTGATCTGCCCCGTCCCAAAGCTGCGGAAATGGGGGGCGAGCGGGGTGAGAGGTGTGGGAGGGGTGTAGAAGGGCTGTTGGAGAACCCAGTCTGACAGGGTTGTACTTTTTTTGGGGGGGGCTGATACGGCAGCGGGGACGTAGCTGCTTGAATCGTACCTGATTCACTATCAGGGCAACGATGGCCACAGCTCTGTAGGCCTGGCCTCACAAGCCTCCCGCCACGAGGTTATGTTCATAAGGCATTAATTCTTGAGGGGGGTCTGGGGTGTTCCTGTAAGGGGCCGCCTAGTCAAAATAGATTTTCCGCAATCATCCATCCCACGTTGTTGGAGGGTTTTAGCACAGTTGTGGGAGGATTGTGTGCGGTTGTAGGACTGTAGGATGTGCAGCCCTCTTACAACCCTGCGATAACCCTCCTACAATCTTCAAAGTTCTTCATGCTTCCGCAACACTCGCTATGTCCCACAGCCTGTCTCCCCTCCCCCCCATCTCCAGGTGGTCGCCGGTAACTTCAACCTGACAAATGTGGACGACTTGTTCGGGCTGCTGGTCAACATCGGGCAGCACCCGGTGGAGAAGTCCGACACCGTGACCATCATGGAGAAGATTGGGCATTTTCTGGACCTCGCCACCGAGGACCTGGCCCACAAGTACCGGGCCGCTGGCTCCTACACCCCGACCGAGATCCAGGAGTTCATTGACCGTGATCTGGACTTGCAGCCGATCCTGCAGCGCGCGGCCGTCGACTGGGACGGGGGGTACGCCATGGCGGGGATAGTGGGCAGCGGGGACGCGTTCGTACTGCGCGACCCGTCGGGCATCCGCCCGGCATACTGCTACCAGAACGACGAGATACTGGTCGTCTGCTCCGAGCGCGCGGCCATCCGCGCGGCCTTCCACGTGCCCGAGGAAATCATCGAGGAGATCACCCCCGGCAACGCGATCATCGTAAAGAAGAACGGGAAGATCCGGCATTGCCTCATCCGGGCCTCCGCCCCCCGCACGTCCTGCTCGTTCGAGCGCATTTACTTCTCCCGAGGCTCCGATGGGGAGATCTACAACGAGCGGAAGCTGCTGGGCCGCAATCTGATCCCGCAGGTCGCATGCAGTGCGTCCCTCGGGCGTCGGGGGATGCCCATCTCGCCCCACGACGGCGCGGCCACAACAACAGGGCTGCCAAAGGGCAGTCATGGAAACAAGGGGAGCCCGGGGGTTTGGAGAAGGCATACGGTTGGCATCCGGGGCTGCACGGAGGCTGCAGGGAAGACTTTTTGGGGGCAGAGTAGGAGCACGGGCCTGCCTGAGGGGGCAATGGGGGGTGCATGGGGTGGGAAATGGAGGCCCTAGGCCCCCGTCCCCCGGCCCATCATCCTTCCAGTGGCTGCTGCCTCAGATCTGCACTTGCATCTCAGATCCGCTGTGCACTTGGCAGGGCCCTGTGTGTCCCATGCCAAGCACACAGGCCTATGCAATACCCAGTATGACGACATGTGCGGTGTGCAGAGCAGGCCTTATCCATGTCTGATGTGTGGCTGCGAAGGGGGGGGCACGGATACATTGGAAGAGGGGGGGGGGGGGGGGGGCTGGGCAGGGGCTCTGGAACCCAAAAGATCGTGTGCCAAAAAAGGCCCAGATCAAAATTTCCTTCTGTAGAATCCCATTTTGGCAACTGTAAAATCTGGGTCCGGGGGGGGGCGGGGGGGGGCTCCTCGGGTTGTCAGCCGTTCACCGTTCCATGTATCACCAAGAGGGGGGGGGGGGGTTGACCCCACCAAAGGACGCTAAGGGGCAGAAGCAGCACTTTGTGAGCAGAGGGCCACTTGTCCCACTCTCACACTGTAAACGTACGTTTCTGCAGCGGCTTGGCACGAGCAATGACAACAATGTCCTCCTGAAAACTCAAGCCAGTCTGTACACCTGGAAGTACAACCGGCACACTTACTCAGCCTTTACCCCCAATCCCCACCCCATGTACTGAGTTGTCACGCAGGAGGACGCAACTCCATCCGAATTGTGACTCACTGGGATCCATCCACATGTACTGAGTTGTCACGCAGGAGGACGCAACTCCATCCGAATTGTGACTCACTGGGATCCATCCACATGTGATCCCTCTCCCTCTCCCTCTCCCTCTCCCTCTCCCTCTCCCTCTCCCTCTCCCTCTCCCTCTCCCTCTCCCTCTCCCTCTCCCTCTCCCTCTCCCTCTCCCTCTCCCTCTCCCTCTCCCTCTCCCTCTCCCTCTCCCTCTCCCTCTCCCTCTCCCTCTCCCTCTCCCTCTCCCTCTCCCTCTCCCCCTCCTTCTCCCTCTCCCCCTCCTTCTCCCTCTCCCTCTCCCTGTCCCTCTCCCTCTCCCTGTCCCTCTCCCTCTCCCTGCCTCTTGATGTGCCCTGAAGCTCTTCAACCTTGGAGGTTTCTCTAAAAGGAGTCCCTCCCACCCCACACTGTTCCCCTGCTACGTGCAGGTTACCCCCCCCCCCCCGCCACCTCCGAGGCTGTGCGAGGGCGTGGTATTTGACAACGAGACCCAGATGCAGTAGGCGATGCCCGCCCCCCGCCCCATAAGTATGGAAGACAGAGACTTGATGATCTGCTTCGCATTCGCCTGGCACAGCATGGGGCCTATGTTAGCTGCCCGGGCAAAACCATAGAGCCCGCCCTGGACACACGTGTCCATAGCAACATTACGGAGCCCACCAGGGGTCGGTAAGTCGAACGAGAGGCATTCACAAGCGCACGTGTGCGAGGTGCGCACCGTGCCACCCCCCTGAACCACCCTCACAATCGGCGCAGTTGTCAGAGACCACCGGGCGCCCCATCGCGATTCTGTGCGTTCTCGCTGTGGTAGCCCCAGGGGCAGGGTTTGGCTTCCACGTGGTCCTGTACGTGCACCTCTCACCACACTTCCGGCCCTGCACTTGCTATCCTCATCTGCCCCTATCCCCATCCCTATCCTGCATGTCCCTCACCACCCCGTTGCTTCCCCTCAGGTGATGCACGCAGTGCAGGACGACATCGAGAATGCAGTCTTCAGCTACGTCCCAAACACTGCGGAGACCTCCTTCATTGGAATGATCGACGGTCTTAACGCGGTTCTGGATGAGAAGAAGCGGCAGGTCGGTGTCCCATATTGTCCCTACACCCACCAACACACCCACCCCACCTCCGGACACAGTGATCCCGTCTCAGGCAATGACCAACCCCCTCACCCCCCCTCCCTCCGGGCCCAAAATAGTGCACCTAGGTCAAGTGTCAGCAGAAGTTTGTTTTCAATCGTGCACCAGTGTCACTGCCAAGACTCACACAAACAAGTCACCAGTGGGCCCATTTCGGCACTATTTTGCCTATTGTGTGTGTCAAAACCCTCTTTACTACTCCCGGCTGCTGAAAACCAAGCGAGGAAAAAATGTTGCACGTCTGCATTTTCAATCCAAAATTTCTCCCTGCCACTAATGTATTTTCGCCGTTTCACTCATATAATCAATTCATTCTGACCGGACACATTTTTCCGCGCCCATCATGTTACATGGATTGCAATTTCTCTGCCTCCCTCGGGGTTCGTGTCACCGGCCCTGAAAAGGAAGCCTATACACTTTGCACCAGGCCCTTGTTCCTATCTTTGGTGGATGAAATGGTGCCGTGCGCCTGGAATAAGGGCACACAGTGCATCGTCATGTTCAATTGCCATATGTATTCGCACTGCTCACGGGGTGCATTTGCTGGTTCAGTTGTGCGTCTGTCGGAGTGCCCTGCTATTTTCATTCGTGGTGAATGGCAGAAGAAGATTGTGTCCCACTTGTGTAGATTCAAAACACTTGGAATGAAAAAGGGAAAACCAACAATCCCCGCAAACCTGTGTTGTGACCCCCCCCCCCCTGCCCACGCCCTGGACCCCCTGCCCACGGCGCCGCGGGGGTTGGGGCCCGGAACCAAAGTGGATTGCACAGCCCCCCCGAGGTACGCCCATCCATTCACTCCCTCCGCTCCCCCCCCGCCTTCCTCCTTCCAGGAAATCATGGCGTTGGGCGCGAATGTGACGGCCGAGGAACTCGCGCAGATCATGTCACGACGGATCCGGGCGGAGAAGGTGGCCAACAAGGACACAAAGCTACGGACCTTCATCAACGACGACTCCACACGGGACGCGATGGTGGGGCACGTCTACGACGTGACCGCCGGAGCCGTGACGCCTGAGGACAGCCTGATCATCATCGACGACTCCATCGTCCGGGGCACGACGCTGAAGAAGAGCGTTCTGGGGAATCTCGGCCGCCTCAACCCGAAGCGCATCGTCTTCATCTCCTCCGCCCCTCAGATCCGGTACCCGGACTGCTACGGCATCGACATGGCCAAGCTCGGGGACCTGTGCGCCTTCAAGGCTGCCATTGACCTGCTGAAGGAGACGGGGCAGGAGCACACCATCCACGAGGTCCTGTTGTCACGGCCTCAGGGGGTTTGGGGTCGGAACCCTCGCGAATTTGACGTTGCCATTTTTCTTTGAATCCCTCGGGGGGGGGGGGGGGGCACCGATATTTTGAGGTCGCTGAATCCGAATATCAACTCAGATTTGGCCGGTGGGGCGGTTATTAACGAGTTTTTAGGACCCGCCCACGCTCATTAGGACCCCCCCCCCCATATCTCGACCCCACTGTCTCAGATTCGCAAAATTAATGAATTTTTGGATTCAGCGACCTCGAAATAGGGGGGGTACTGAACCAGACGGAATATCACACAGGGGGGGGCACCGACCGTCACTTGCCCCAAATTTCATGGCACCGAAGAAACATTTTCCTTGAGGTACAATGTGGAATACCCCCCCCCCCCGCCCCTGGGGGCGAGGGAGGTATTCTCCCACTCTTTCAACACGGCACAAGAGTCGCATGTGTTGAACGCTTTGAACTTAAGGAAATAGGGACTTCCTCCACCAGCTCCAGCTGCACATCCGTCCAGGGGAAGCACTGTCACGGTTTGGCCCAGACAGCCATGCGGATTGCGGCGCTGAGGTCTGAGGCAGGGAAGTATTAGAATGGCTGTACACCGGAGGAGGAGGGGGGGGGTACCACCACCACCCCTCCTTGACCCCCCCCCCCCCTCCAGACCAAAGTGACCACAGCGGAAAAAACGAAATTTGCCGGTGGGAAAATCTTGTCGGGCCTCTTTTGGTGCACAAAATTTTGGGTCCCCCCCTCCTCCCCCCTCCTCTCTTCTTATACAACCCCCGGGGGGGGGGAGGCACGCTGCTGTTTGCCCCGACCCGAAAGGCAGCGAACTCCGCGCGTTGCAGCGCCGGGTTTGTCATTAGCCACGCGACACTCAGTGCCAGAGCTGAGGATTTCTCTGCCCTCTGAACCCGTTGGAAGTTGGAAGGGCCCCTCTGGTCCCGCGCGCTGGCCCTGAGAGCGGCATGGGAGGCGCTTTTTGTGGCCTGGGTTGTGGGTTGCGGCCACATGTGCTTCGATTTGCCCCGGTCCCCCCAGCCCAAAGCCGACTTTCTTTCTTCTTCATGGCCGCTCTCTCTCCCATGCCCCTACCCCCGCGGCATTTGCGACCGCCAGCAACCGCTCAGAGCCAGTTTGCCGACCTTCTGCGACCGCCCTCACCGCTTTTGACGACCTCCGCTCTGCCCCACCCCAGCCCTTCTCCCCCATCCGAGCCCCTCTCCCCCTTTCTGGAGTTCGCCACTCACCTGCTGTATGCCCATCAGACCCGTGGTTAGAAACGTGCGCACAGACCAGGGTTAAGCGTGCGCAAGCGTGCGCAGTGTTGGCTGGTAAGTGTGCGTAAGTGTGCGCCATCTCCCCGTCCAAGCGTGCGCACACGTGCACATTTTTTTTTTAACCGGAAAGCCCCTTCAGTGCTTTGTCAGCACACAGTGCTCTTAAACAAAAATTCCACCAATGTTTTCCTGCAGAGAACCTGTGCATGACTACACAGGAGGTCCCCCTCTGTGTCCCCGAGCCCAAGCATACACAAGCGTGCGGAGGGTTGGGGTGTAAGCGTGCGTAAGCGTGCATACCCATGGAAAGTAAGCGTGCACAAGCGTACACGCACGCTTCTAACCACGGGTCTGATGCCCATGCACCCCGTGCCTGCCCACGCAGCGCCCCGTGCCTGTGCCCCAGGTGCGTGCCCGTGCAGTGCCCCATTCCCACGTGTGCCCGTGCAGCGCCCTGTGTCTGCGCGCGCGCCGGGCGCCCATGCATCTCCCCGTGTGCATGTCCAGGCGGCACCGGGCATGTGTCCCTGTGGGGGCCCTGGGTGCTGGCCCATGCAGTGTGCCCCACGCGCAGGTCATTGCTTCAAGGCAAAAAGCCCCCCCTCCCCGGCCCCGGGTGCCTCGCGGTACTGGTACATGGTCGTGCACGCGCATCTGTTTCCCAGAGCGGGTGGTTAGAGGCCGAACCCAAGCTTTGTTTACCTAAAATTGGCCTCCGATTTCGGGCCACTTAACAGATTTATTTTTTTTAATTCTAATTTTTTTAATTTCAATCTGAATTCCATTTTTTTGACCTTTGATAAAAAATCAGCAAAGTTCATTGTTTTCTGAGCACAAGTTTTCTGATTGGGGTGGGTGGGTCACCTGCGGTTGGCCCGTCGTTGCGCAGGTCTACCAGATGGCGAAGGACCAGGAGAGCAAACCCCGCGACCAAATCCTCAATGTGGTCAAAAAGATCTACGACCCCTTCACGGCGGACCAGATCTCCGCCCGAATCGCACAGAACCTGAAGCCCCCCGGCCTGGAGATGGAGGTGGTCATCGTGTTCCAGGCCATCAAAGGGCTGCGGGAGGCGTGCCCGGGCCATCGGGGGATCTGGTACTTCAATGGGGAGTACCCCACCTCCGGCGGCAATCAGGTGGTGAACCGCGCCTTCATCAACTACTACGAGGGTCGCAATGAGCGGGCCTACTGAGCCACAGGACTGTCCCCCCCGAAACTCAGCCCACGTGGGGGGGGTGCATGTGCCCTGGGGTTGCGGGAGTCAATCGCGCACCGCAGGCTCATCGCCCGTTTGATGTGTGGCTGAGTGGGGGCCCATGCCTTCACGTTCTACCTCCGGTGCAAGTGAGGGGAAGTGAAGTGCTATGCAGTACCAGTGACAGCCCCCTTCCCCCCCCCCCCACGCACAAGTCCTCATTTTCCCCAAATTTGGTCAAGTTTTTTTCCATTAAAGTTTCTGTGCAGCCGCCTCCCGGGGAAGTGCTGTACGCAGTGGCCCCCGCGGTGAACGCTGTGCGAGAGCACCACCAACTACTCATATATCGTGCCAGCGACTGCTGGTGGTCTCGAGCCGGCCTCGAAACGTTTTGCGGCACCACGGGCAAACCGCCCGGAGCGGCTGCGCACCACGCGTAACGCGGCGATCAGAACCCCCTGGCCCTGTGTTACGATTGCCGCATCATTTCCGGTGGAGAGCACCCTCCGAACTTTACGGTTTGGGGCTGAGTGAATGCAAAGCCTCTGCCGGCGCTGCCTGCCCGCCCCCTCAGCCTCTCTCCTTACCCCTCCCCTTTGGGCAACACCACCATTTGTGGCGGCACAGAACAAAGAGGCCCCAATACGCGGATGCAACAGAGTATCGGGCGGAGTGGAAATCAAATGCGCAGCGACTGATTGTTCCTGCTTTGGCCAGACCAAAGTGCTTGTGACCAGGAACAGCGGTGGCCGAGATCGATTTTATACACACGTCTGCAGCCATGCACAATCCTTTCACGGGGATCCGGTCCCCAACCCAATTAACCCCCCCCCCCCCTTCTCCCCCGTGTGGGCCCGTCCTTTGGCCCGCCCTCGGGACCCCATTAGGGACCCCGGGGGGCTTCCTAATGTCTCAATTTTTTCCCTTCTTCTGAGGAGCCATATGTCGCAATTTCAGTCACATTATGCCTCTCTTTGAGACCCCTCCATCGACCCAACCATGTGGCCCTCAGCCCCCCCCCCCCCCCTCCACCCCTCAGCCTTTATGGCACCCCCCCAAACGCAGCCACCCCCCAGCCCTGAACCTCCAAAATTAGGGTGGGTGCGTCGGGGATAGACCTGCTGCGACCGGATCCCCGTGCAACCCCTTAAAATCCGCCAAGCTGCTGAGCAGTTTTCTGACGTTGGTGGGGGGTTGTTATGTGCCCCTCCTCAATGCCCAAAATCTGGGGAGGCGCGACTCCACAGGCGGGGTATGCTTTGTGTTGGGTGTGTGCAGCTAGAGAAGGATGCCTGTCGAGCGGGCCACCCCCCAGCGGGAGCTGCTGTGTGACCTGAGCTTGACCGGGGCTTGATGTGGTAGCCCGTGCCGTGTTAGTGGCTCTTTGTGGGCTCTTCGTGGGGGTGATAATTGCCATCCAAATCCACGGGATGAAGGTTTGTAGTGGTACTGCGCTGGACCATAGGGTTAGCCTTCCCTATTGTCTGGAGTAACACAGGCCAGCTTCTAGTGCACCTGGGCATATTCTTCCCCTGTGGTGGTTCACGGCCGCGTTCCTCGTGGCAATCCAGCTGTTGTGTCATTCGGCCGTCCTGTAATCAATGCCCTGCGCGCAATGGGTGGCGAATTTTGAACAGAGAAATCCTCTCCAAGGTTCTGCTTCGCTGTACCTTGTCCTTTTGCCAGTGTTTGTGTTCAAGTACCATGCGAACAAAACCAGACCGTGAACCAAACAACAAACTGGACATTGCTGTGGTGGTTTGGCTGGTATCTCGGAGCATGGGGAATGCCTTTGTCTAAGGTGCACCCTTGTCTCAGGTACAGCCTGCGTACGTCTCGTGTCCATGGGGGTGCCTACCTTGATGTGGTACCAAATGTTACACTGACACGTGAGGGTTTGCGGTCGAAATTGCCTTGTGCCTTGGATGATAAGGGGCCTGCAGAGTTGAGGTGCGCATTGACGGCCAGGAGAAGAATACTGTCAATGGGTGTCCGCATTTTGCGAATAACTTGGGTCATGGACCTGTTTTACAGTGTGACTCAGTGCCGGGTAGTCAGAGGCTGCAGCAGACTGGCATGTGTGTTCGCACGCAAAGGCCAAGCATGCGGTCCAAAGTACTCCCACGTTGCACATGCAATTGTACTGAGTACTTGCAGGAATATGCCATCTGACAGAGCAAATGACAAATTGGAGGCGTGATATGGAATCGGACAAGAAGATATACAGCACAGCAGGCGTGTTTGGTACAATGCAGAGTATCAAATGCAGATTGGTGAGCTCCTGTTGCACGCTGTGAATGTGCAGGTGTATGGGTTGGCGAGGGTTTGAATGGTCATGCTAGCTTGGTGTGGCCTCTTGGGTCAGTAGAGGGGCTTGTGCATGTGCGTGAGGTTGGTGAATTGTGGAGTTGAGGGTACCAGCCGGGTGTTAGATGGGTTGTGCGGCAGGGTTGGGTGTGGCTTATGCAATCATATTGCATATATTGCTCAGCTGATGTCCTCCAACTCCCTGCAGTAAACCAAGTATTGTGCTGTGATGGCTTGTACTGCATGTGATGGTGTTGTGGCTCGCCCCGGCCAGAGGGTTATAGGATGTTGCTGTTGTTATTTTTGTTGTTGTTGTGGAAGAGGACTTGGTACGGAATGCATCAAAGTGACCCGGCCTAAGTTTTAATAACTTTTCGATTTCCAGTTTTCAATTTTCACTGCGATGCAAAAAAAGTGCTGTTCCTTTGCGATTGCACTTTGTGATGCAGCAGCAATGCGGTGGGCGTGGGGTGTGGACGTCAAGAACCGCTCAAAGTGAACAGGAGAATCAGACGAGCGCCATACCACCGAGGGCCGTTCCATCAAAGTGCTCAAACAATTTTGACAGAAAATTGAGTATCCGGCGAATTGCGAGCATCAGAGCTTGGGGAAGAAGTGGAAGCAAAGTTCTGATGTTGGCAAGCTCCTGAAGAAGAAGAAGAAGAAGACCCGGTCCCAAATCGCAAATAGCAAGTATAGCAGTGGCGATGACACCAACATCGTGACGAGAATAGCAAAAGAAGCAGCAGCAGCAGCAGCAGCAACAACGCCGGTAAGTAAGGCAGCAATACGCAACACATAATATACCCATGTACATTAGCATTAGTAGCAGTATTAGCAGTAATAGCAGTAGTGAAGGGCAACAACCAAAAAAAACCCCAAAAGAAAAGGAGAACACAAAAGTCAACAAAAAACCCCAAAGAGAAGTAAGCCCCCCCCCCCCCCCCCCTGCTTAAGGCAACATTCAGTACTGGTTGAAGTTGAACTGATGGAGCCTGGCATGAGGTCATGATCATGCTGGTCAATTCAAAACCTGACGTCATGGCCCTTGCTAAAAAGAAACCGGCCACACCACATGTTTCGGCATATGTGGTAGCATCCCCAGGGGAGGTTGCCCGGATTTTGGGTTCATCCCCAAGAGTCTATGGGGATTTCTCGCTGTCCATGAGCCCCGCCCCAGAAGAAGCCAGGAAGAATATTTGAAAGGCACAGATGCCCACCGGCAGGGCCAGGAGGTCAGGAAGTGGAAGGTGGGAGAGAAGAGGAATGCAGTGCCTGACAATGGGGGGAAAGGCCCGAGAAATCGTGTCACAAGGTGGCCCCCAGCAAAAGACATGTGGTCTGCTACTCGGCAAATGACAAACAGAAAGATGAAATAGTGGTTCCCATGCAGAGGTGGAGGAAGAATACCGACTCCTTAACACCAGTTTTACTCCTAATGACAACAGGCCCCGGTGAACATTTGCTATTTCTGACTCAGTGCTAAAGGCTATTGTGGTAGTGCTCATGTTCTCTTGTTCGTTACGCTAGCAGCAGCATATCCAAACAACACAGAGCACTATTTTTGATGCAAGGGTCGCTGTTGCGGCAAGCTTGCAAGGTGGGGGATTTTATGTTGGTTGGCAGAGACGCCTTTGTGTTGGAGAACCTGGCCATGTAGTATTATTATTCAGAAGGTGTCATTTTGGGTAGCCTAGACTCCCCCCCTCCTAGCTGCACAGTTATGGCTTTTTGTACTTCCGTTTTGAGAGCCTTGAAGCCCCATGGGTGGGAGTGGCCTGGAACAGGGCTCTAGTAGAACCCTGCGCTACACTCCCCGCAAGAACACCAAAACTTCCACTGACGCGGGGGCACACCCAGCCCCCAATAGCTCTCTCCTCTTAACACACCCCTCGGTGTCCTGTTCAGAACAGTGCATCAAAGGCACTAGGGGCAGGGCAAAAGCAAGAAAGAATATGGGGGAGAGCAGATGTACGCAGAGGCACCGAGGGGGAGCGTCAGCGCGCCGGGCGCGCGCCCGGCTTCTTTTGATACGGAGCCCTAATCGACGCTTTTTGCATGGCCCCTTTCCGGTTGGGGATATGGACCGGCCCCTTTCTAGTTGGGGATATGGACTGGCCACTTTCCGGTTGGGGATATGGACCGGCCCCTTGCCAGCTGGGGATATGGACTGGCCCCTTTCCGGTTGAGGATACCCACCTGAAAAAATTGGTGCTTTCATGTCGGGCACCAAAGGGCATTCGGAGGCGGCTTGGCATCAAAGCGTTGCTTGTGTTTGCAAATATCTTAACCATGTTGTACAAGAAATTTGCTGGGCTGACAGGTTGAATCTTTTCAACCATTGTCCCCATTTTTCGTTCTTTATGACACATTTCACGGGCTCCATGTCCATCAGTTCTATTGGTGGCATATGGAGTGCTGACTTGTGGAATTCTAAGTATGCATCGCATGTTTACAAGGTAACCGCAGCCGTTGATATGCTGGGATAGTTAATACAAAAGTAGCACGCCGCGCATGCGCCGGGCAAACACCCCCCTGAGAAGTGAAGTATTGCAGGATCAGGAAGGTGAGCAAAGCATATACAAAAAGGAAAGGCACATGATAGTGCTGAGGAAACAGGGGGACCAGAGGTCATGCACGCTGGGACACAAGGTGCATGTCTTCCGCCCCATGTGCTGGTGGAGGGGATGAGTGGCAGGACCATAATTGGTCCTTTCCTGCTTGCAAAGCCACCCAGGGCACCCAAGCGTCTTGGTTGTCCTAGGGGGCGCACCGTGTGCTGTACGCGAGCTGTGCAAAAAGTACGCTATTTTGTACCCATTTTCCCCGATGGCCAAGGTGACACAGTACCTATTGTGTTCCCATACAAAGGACTACTCAGATTCTTACTCAGTCCAAAAACTCAGATAATGAGTTAAAACAAACTATATTTCCCACTAGAAATGCCAAATTGCTGTCTAAATCTGCTGTTTTTGCACTGTGGACGTAGCTGCCCCGCTGGTGGCTGGTTTTCGGGGTGGTCACAGGAAAGCTTTCTTACCATTGGCCCTGTGCGCGTGCTGTGCCCGTGCTGTGCAGAAACGCCTGCTTAGCGTCATTGATGGCCCATCTGGGACTGGGTATCTCTTGGGCCGGCTCTGCAATCCTCCAGATGGCACGACCGCATCGTGGTGGGAATTTGCATTTCATTGGGCCTGCTGCTGTCATTTCCCCGTTCCTCAGTGTGGCTCACGTGGGGCAGGTCACTGTGCAGCAGCACTGCGCCTTCGAGGGGCCCTAGCACTACAAAGCAGGAGGTCCCGTGTCCTATTCCCCTTCGGGGCCGGCTGCACCCCTTTGTTTGCTGCCCTCTGTGCACTGCTGCTGTTTGTGCACACCTCGCTGCATGACTCCCTAGCCCTGTCCTTCTGCACGACATCCCGTCTGCTGTTGGATGAAGAGCGGCAGGGACAACTCTATGTTATGTCCGTTGGCCTGGGTCGATCCTGTTGCTCCTGCCGCTATCAGTCTCCTCTGCCTCGGTTTGTGGTGAACCGTTCCCAGTGGTCCTACTGACCTTTGTGCTTGGGCTCTTGGGTGGGGGTTCACGCTGTCCTCCATCACTCGCTACAACAACCGAATCCCCTCGGGCTGGACGCAAGGCTGATGGACCCCGCCCCAGAGTCCGCGGTCACCCTGCGAGGGGTCTCTGTATGTTGCGACTTCTGCCCTGACAGCTCTGCCACGTGAGCTCAGGAGTGGCCCCAGGGAATAGGGGTGGGGCATCGCAGGCCATATGCCAGAAATGTGTCCGCGCGCCGGCACAGCACTGCCACAGAATGTGTGTTGCTGGATCACGGCGCACAGTGAGTAGCTGTGGTGGGGCTGCGTTTGTGAACACAATTTTGGTACTCAGTTTCCCTCTTTTGGGGGGAACCTTGCACTGTGCGCTGACGGCACACTATTTTCAGACCGTATGTGTCCAGGAAAGCCTCAAAATTGGACCCCTTCCAAACATGCCACCAAACCAACCTCTCAGGGAGACGAGTGTGCCTTGTTGTTGGTGCAGGCTTTGCGGTGCCCAGGCTCGCAATGGCAGTGTGAGGCACCTGTTTTGGAGTGAGCTGACCCCACAACATGAGTGCCGGCCGATCGCCCCACCCGACATCGAAGGCGTTCCGCCGGCCCGCCTCCGGAACGGGCCCCATCAAGAAAGCGGGGGTCGCGAATAAGAAGGAGGCAGCTCCCAACAAAGCGGTGTGCCATGTTCACGCAGGCAAGGTCAGGCAGGACTGGCGCATGGGACGGGGGCCGGGCCGCATATCTTACACATCGGTATTGCGTGCCGGGGAGTGGCAGGCGGCGTCGGAAGTGTCAGTCGCCGTTTGTCAGATGAATCTTGTATGGTGCAGGGGCCAAACGACGGGTACCTATGGCCAAACGATAGGTACCCATGGCCAAACGATAGGTACCTATGGCCAAACGATAGGTGCCCATGGCCAAACGATAGGTACCTATGGCCAAACGATAGGTACCTATGGCCAAACGATAGGTACCTATGGCCTGTGGCGCAGTGTCACTAGCACCTGCTTCTCAGGGAGCCTTCTGGGCAGTGGTCCTAATTTGCAGGGCGTTGCATTCAGCACAACATCCCCCAGCCCTATTCCGCCTCCCCGTGACATCCCCCCGCCGTATCTCTCGTCCATCATCCCGTGGATCTCCAT
This sequence comes from Eutreptiella sp. 'Long Island Sound 2002', assembly GCA_964036045.1. Lineage (NCBI taxonomy): Eukaryota > Euglenozoa > Euglenophyceae > Eutreptiales > Eutreptiaceae > Eutreptiella > Eutreptiella sp. 'Long Island Sound 2002'. Next base: position 16,720,595 of record OZ038386.1, read on the forward strand.
TTGTTCTTGTTTTCCCTGATGCCCCCTCCCTGGCCATGCGTGGGCAAACGGGGGCGGGGGCTACTTCTCCACACTCCGAAAACTGAGCACAACACTCAGGCCACAGGGCCTCCAAGGCATTGTCCCAGACTGGGGGAAGGAAGAGCCAGCGCCCCTGATTAGGGCCCTTGTCAAGCTGTTGGTGCTATCAAAGAGCCGGTCGGTTGGGGATCCCGTGCTGAGACAAAGGCCGTGCACACATGTATACCACAGGCAAAGCGGTTCATGGGGGGCTTGGGGCCCATTACAGATGCATTCAGTGAACACCACGTCAAAACGAATAGAAGTGAGTTGCAGTCTCAGACACACAGACGGCGTCATAAGCAACACCCACGAGGCCCTGAAGGCAGCCCTGGAAATCGGCCAAAAAGAAGTCAAATATGTGTTTTCCCAACAGTCAAAACTCCATTGACCATGCCAAGCCCTTTTTGAGCCTGCTCTTGACCACTTCTGCTACATCATCCAGTAGCCATGACTGGAACCGCGTTGAGGACCGACGCCCTGCAAACTGTCGTGATGACACCCACGCCTGTGATCAAGGCCTAAGTAGAGCAGGTGCATCGCCCAATGCTCGCCCTAGGATTAGACCGGAACCCCCCCCTTTGGGGGACGTAAGCTCAGCGACTTTTCGGTCAGCGGTGAGTTCGAATTTTGCTCGTTTTCCCGCCGGTGGAGTGGTGGTGAGCAGTTTTTGAATAAGGCTACAATGGGGAGACCCTTTTTCTTAGGAAAAACGGGGAAAGTGGGTCGCAGAAAAATGTGGACAAGGGAGAATTTTCACCTATTTCGCCCAACCTTTTCTTTTTTTCTTGTTTGTTCTCTGCTTACAACACTACATTTCCCATTTGCCACCATTTCTCCCCATCCCCCCCGTTTCCCCCTTTTACATCCCCCCCGTTTCCCCCTTTTACATCCCCCCCGTTTTCCCTGGTTTTACCGATTTTCCGGGCTGGTGGTGAGTCTTACAGGCCTGCCCCTTGGGGCCTGTGCATTTCAGTGGTGCACTGCGCAGTGGTCACGTCGGTGCAGCCCCCCGGCTGCACTTTCCCATGGGTTGGGCATCTCTTCCCGCGCCGCAGGGCAAACCGGCGAAAAAAACCAAGAAGGCCTCGAAGAAGGGGCCCACGAAGAAGTACACAGCTGCGACCGCCGATAAGCATCAGCTGTACCAGCTCAGCGTTCAGGATCCCGAGTCGGAGGTGGACTGGATCACGAAGCTCTACACCATCGCCTACGGCCGTGTCGCCGTGACCCTCCGTGAGGACTTCTGTGGCACTGCGTTCCTGGCGGCGTATTGGCTGAAGACCTCGCAGTATCGGCGCGCCATCGGGATTGATTTGGACCTGCCCACCCTCGAGTGGGGCAAGAAGCATGTCCTCGCCGACCTCGACGAGCCTGGCAATCGCCTGCAGCTCCTGCATCAAAACGTGCTGGAACCCGTTGCAACGAAGTCTCACATTACGCTCGCGCTGAATTTTAGTTATTGGGTTTTCACTGAGAGGCAGGTGTTGTGTTGTGTTGTGTTGTGTTGTGTTGTGTTGGGTTGGGTTGGGTTGGGTTGGGTTGGGTTGGGTTGGGTTGGGTTGGGTCGGATTGCGTCAGGTGGCGTCAGGTTGTACACAGCACAACGCAGCAGTTCAGTGATTTTGCTAAAGGGCTGCCTGGAAGCAGCCGGAGTTGCGGAGAGCTTGTCCCTCTCCATAGAGCAAGGACATCGACGGGGACACGGATTGCACACCTCAACGGCAAGGGTGGTTTCCCGTGATGCCTAAAGTCGGGTGGCCCCAGCCCAAGGAAAGCGCAACTTCCGGAGTCTTTGTTTTGGGGAAGGCGTTTTGTTGAAGGGATTGGGACAAAAGGGCAATGTGCTGTGCACGATGCGCTACTGACGTCGCCCAGTCCTGCATGGCAGCGGGATGGCATTTTGACACCGTGGTGTCCGGCCGGGGATCTTGGGTTTTATTCCGAATGCCCCATGCCATGTGCTACTCAGTGGTGATCCGCTGCTCTTGGATGCGGAATGGCTGCAGCCCCCCCCCCCCCCCCGAGCGTCTACGCGGGGCCATAGGGCTGTCAATCGCTCGGAAGGTCCTCTGAGACCGGGCACCTGTAGGTCTCTGTTGTGTCGCACGGGTAGGGCTGCGCTGCCTGTGGACTGGTCCTGCGAATATCAGGCCACATGTTTCGGGTCAGTTTTCTTTGCCACCCCCCCCGCCGCCCCTCAGGAAAATTATCCTGCAGATGCACACCCCAGCGCGCACAAGTCAGTGCTGGAGTCGGCAAACCCAGCATGGACTCGGAGTGTGCATCTGGATGCACCTGGTCAACGGCACGGGCAACAGCCCGTCTCCGGGACAGCCGACCCCGGAGTAGTCAAACAGAACAAGTCATCCAGGGGCTCCGTTGACACAACCAAAACACGCTCGGACCCACAGAGGGTCAGAATGAGCAGTGGCGAGAGGCCAATAGGCGCCGCCAAAGGCAAACAACCTAATACCGAGGCCTTGTGCCAACCCCCCCCCCCCCCCTCCCACACCTAATCCCCAAGAGGTTCTGACCCAGGCGAGGCCCCCAATGTGAGCCAGTCAGGCGCCAGACAGGCAAGCAGATAGACCGAAAGGACTGCACGCTGGCCTGCTTTTGAAGGCTCCACAGGCAATAGCAGGGGCTTTTGACCCATGCGGGTCTCCCTCTCTAAAACTGCCCCCCCCCCTCCCACACACGCACGCAGCTCTCACTCCTGCATACCACTATGCCTGAGACATATTAGGCATACGATGCTTGGCATGGCCATGTGAGTGCCGTGTTTCCACCGGGTGCCGTGGCTAAGAGTGGTCACGTATGCAGACAGGACTTCCAGCGACGTGTTTTACCCTCACATGCAAGTTGACCAGAAAGGGCCTCTGATGGTAGAGCAATATCATTGCGCATTGGTGTATTGTATCAGCGTCCAACCTGCCGCCGAAACAACGCACCACACAATGTGCACATGGCCCCAAGGAGACCCTCAAACTGTTGCGGCACGTGAATCAGGATTGTGTCTGCTTTTGGGCCAATGGCAACCCGGTGAGGCTGTGCCTTCTCCCGCCCGGCACCATCCGCTTGGCATTCACCCCCTACACTTGGAACTCAGTAGGAACCAGCTGCCCGTTGTGTGGCCGACTTGGTAGGACCGCCCCCCAAGCCCACCCAAAATGCTGGTTGCAGGCTGTTTCGTGGCACTTGAAGATTTCAGAAATTTGGCATTTACCAAAAACCTTCTGCCGGCACCCGAGGGGACGCATGTCGTGGCCATTAGGCCAGGCTGTTTCTGGTCACGTCTGACATGGCGTACGCGCGTGGCAAGTTGAGCAGCAAAGATGACCCATTTCAGGGTACCTGGTGTCGGCTGCCTTGCCTGGCCCGTGCACTGTCGCCGAAGCAGCCAACACAACACTCCATGACAGCCCCCACCACACTCCCAACACGTGCCCCATCGCGGCCTGTCACAGCTTGTCGCTGCTCATCATAGCCCATCGCAGCCAGGGCTTGAAGGGGGGGAGGTACAGGGAATTATTAGAATGGACATACACCGGAAGAGGAGGGGAGGTAAGCCCCCCTGCCCCCCCCCCCCCCTCTCCAGTCCAAAGTGACCACAGCGGGAACAACGAAATGTACCATTGGGAAAATCTTGCTGGGCCATTTTTTTCCACAAAATTTTGGATCCCATACCCTCCCCCCCTTTCCCCTTCTAATACTTCCCTGGGGAGGTACCCACCCCCCCTTCAGTGGCCCCAACAGTGACTGTAAGTTACGCTCCAACGGCATCCTTCCAACTCCAACTGTGCAACGGTTTTGCAACCGCCGCCTTCTGCTTCCCAACCGCTTGGCCAACCGTGGCCCGCCGGTTTTCCATGCGTTTGCCGCTCTACCCCGTGGCCTCCCTTTCCCAAGCCGACCCAAATCGTCTCATTTCTGCGCAGGAGATGCTTCGCTACTTCAAGGGGGTGCACGACGCCCTCGACATCTACGGGATGTTCGTGCTCGACGCATATGGGGGCCCCATGTCGATGGAGGCGATGGAGAAGAACAGCCGGGACAAGACCAAGATCCAGAAGGGGGCCTTCACTTACGTGTGGGAGCAGCACTCCTTCGACGCCATCGACCACAGCGTCGTCAACCACATCCACTTCGAGTTCCCGGACGGCACGGCCCTGCGGAAGGCTTTCACGTACGAGTGGCGGTTCTGGACCCTCCCGGAGCTGCGGGACTTGTTGGCCGAGGCCGGCTTCAGCTCGTCAACGGTGTATTGGGAGGACGAGGACGAGGACGGAGAGGGTACGGGGGTGTACCGGCCCGCCAAGAAGGCGGTCAACGAGGGCTCGTGGGTGGCATACATTTTTGCGCTCTACTAATAGCACCTGCTCCTGGAGCCGGTCGCCCGGGTGCCTGCGGCATTCCGGGCGGTTTGAAGGACAGAGGTTTGGGATTTTTCCGGCGCATGTGCCGGCGGCTAACCGGCCAATGCCCGTCGGTTACGCGTCAACCGCCGACCGCAGTCGGCCAACAGCGTCCCCATACTTTCGCAAGCGTTTTGTTGCTGAAGGTCCTGTAGTTTTTGAGGGAACGTGGTTTTTTTTGTGCTGGAAAAAGGTCTCGGACGGAGTTGCTGGTGATGTGTCGGGGGCTGAGGAGAGGGATGACGAGGCGGAGTGGCACGAGGCAGCGAGGGGGTGGTGGGATGGGGAGGTGTGAGACCCGATGACGGAGGACGTGATGGTAGCCCCCCCCGTCTTCCAACATGGAACATGGCAAGTGCGCCACAACCCGAACTCAGTCCTTAGTGCAGCGTGACCCGGTGATACAGCCCTGAACCAAGAGGCCCACACCTCCAGCCCAAGCCAATGGAGGTTGGAGAGCAGCACAATGGGCCAATGGGACATTCAATGGCCAGTCGCCCACGAATGGAACTGAGAGGGCAGTGACCGCCGCGTGAAGGCAAGCGCGGCTGAGCACAAGTGGCGGGTCCACACCTGACCTTTTCAGCCCCCCCCCCCCCCCCGCTCTTCACTGGCCAGGGATGCTCATCCCACATCCACATCGCCTTCCCCATCGCCGTCCCCGCGCTCATCTCCGACTGCAACGTCCCACGTCCCAGTCCCCCGTCGGCCGCCGGATTCACTTCGTGGACGTACGGCCGTGCGCCACGCCTTCACGCCTGACCTCTGGAGCCGGGACCTGTTTGCCGGGCACTGGCGCATTTGGGGAACGAGGGCGAGGGCGTCGGGATTCGCAGGTCCCGGGCACGTGTTCAAGAGGGGCTCAACCGGACGGGGAGAACAAACCCCCTTTGGGGGAGTTTTAGTGATGTACACGTCGTAGAAACCCCCCTTTCATTCCCCCATTTGGTGCATTTGGTGCATTTTTCACACTGCACATGTCGGCCATTTTTAGTGGAAACGATCATTTCGCGGCACAAAGCAAAAATTTTTTTTGCACAAAAAGGACTCAGCCAGAGTCCCCTTAACCCCCCCTCTTCACCGTATCTGCATTCCGTGTGAAACCAGGCGTTTGATGCTGAAGGCCCCGATGTGAGACAACAGACAAGCGGACGGGGCCAGTGGGGCCTGGGGCATTCAGCCGCTCTGGCCACGGACAGGGAACCCCGAAAGGCCCCATCCAAACCGGCCCTGACGAGGGGACGCCCCGGGCCGAGCCGGCATGTCTGAGGCTGTGGAGCAGATGGTACAACGCGGGTGTTGTGTACAGGGATGGCACCATTCGTCGCAGCTGAGCCGATCCAGTACGCTCATTAAGCACCATGCCCCCCCCCCCCCCCACCGCCGTCCCTGTTGGAACACCTACACCCTCGTCCCACTGTGGCTTCGACATCCTTTCGCTCTCACAGTTGAAAGGGGGGGGGGCTTGCCATCAAGGTTCGGCGCCTCTAAAAACTCAGCACCACTGGGGAGGGGGGGGACTGGACCCAGCCACCCAGCCACTCACCCCCGCTAGACCCAAACCCCCCTAAAAAAAGCCCTGCCTCCCCCCCCCCTTTGCGAGAGCACCGCCCTTGTCAGAGCAACAGCGGTGTTGTTTCTGCTTCTTTTGGAACCATGTCCTACTTTGCCCTCGAAAAATATGCCCCCTTGTCAAAAGCAACGGTCGGTGTTGTCTCCGCCAAATGTTGGGACTTTGGTGTTGCTCTCGCAAGGGGGGGGGGATAAGTGTGCCGGCCGAAAGTTCCGGGTGTACGCACTGGGTGGATTTTTCAGGACATGGTTTACATTGCTTGTGCTAAACCGCTGGGGAAAGGCAGAGGAGAGGGCCTCTGCTCATGTGCCGCTTCTCCCCCTTGGCGCCCCTCCCGTGCCTCCCCGGGCAATGCTCCACACAAACGCATTGAAGTTTGGAGGGGGCTTAACGCCATATCTGGTGCTGGAAAATTGGCCAGGGGATTCCGGATCATCAGGTGTTACCCATTGGTGGTGCGCAGCATATCCGGGCATTTTGCCATTTGAAATCTTTTTGTTTGGGGGCCGGGGGGCGGGACACAGGACACGTGAAGCAGAGGAGGCTGCTGATCCGCATGTTCCTGGTCCGTTTGTCTGGTGAAGTTCTGGACGGCTGCAGTTGGTGGTCGACTGAAGGAGGGTGGGTGTTGCGCAGATGCAGCAGTTGGTGATCACACGTTGGTGGTCAATGGTAAACAGACGGCAGGTATTCGACAGGTATGCCTTGTGCACCGATGCTTCCCCGGAGGTTTGGCCACTGCAGAGCCCATAGTATTGTAGATTGCTTCGGTTGTCATAGAAACGTGTTTGCCATTTTATTCGGAGACTATTATTAGAAGTTGCTCGCCCTTTGGGGGGGGCTTCAGACCTCGTCAACACGCACAGCAGGCACTGTGGTGTTGGCACAGCGCCCCACCCTTGCGACCACTTTCTAACTGCCAAGCAACATCGATTCAATCCCAACCCTGCCAACCTCCAACTGATAGATAACCCCACCTGTTGTGGCTTCATTGCTTACCACCGTTGCTCAACCATTGACTACCGTTGATGACAGGTCGACCACTGTCGCTTTAAGCCGTCCCATTTGTTATTCGCGAGGGCGAGTGAAATACTAAAGTACAGGTAGGGACAACGGTAGGAGGCATCAAATTGTGAATTTCTCTTGTCATACATTATTTTACACCATTTGTGCGTCAATGCAAACAACAGTGCTATTGATCATCAAAGCATCATGGATCCACAGTGAACCACACGAACAACCAGAAATATATGAAGTTAGGCTACAGCCTGTGTCACGTGGTTCTACGTTCCAGCACAATTGCGTTGACATTGCAAACGGGACGAAGAATGGCATGCACATGCCGACTTGTTTTATGCTTCATCTTATTGCATGCAGTGCACACGATCGTCTAGTGCACAGTCCATTGCAATGCAGTGTTGCATACATGAGTTGGTTGCGGGTTGTCAAAGGTCATGTTTTCTCTACATGTTTAGTCGAGACACAAACACATGCAGTTCTCCGCCTTCTGGATCCCAAAGCAAAGTACCCAGAAGGATTAGACAGCACAGGACGTGATTCTATGAAAAGACACTTCTGAAGGCAAATTAATGTATCCCAATTAAGTCTGCGTTGTTTTGTGATAAAACGATTGCCCCGCTGATTGTTGCTGCTTATACACTTTGCTTCAAGCTGCGCCTTTGCCGCAACTGACAGCCATTGTGGAATTTAACACAAACCTGTCGAGAGGTAAGAGCGACCAGAGGATGGGGAGAGGGAAAAAGAAACAGCATAGAGGATGCAACGTAGATCTAAATTTAGCATGGCAAAATGGCGCAAAGTCGGAGTGATGATAGAATACAGCAAAACCGACGCGTGGCCCTAAGGCATGCCTTAGTGGTTGTGTATACCTCTTGGCAGTTCTTGAAACAACCCGAACAGACCAGCAAGCCAGACCACTGTGGACCCTAGCGTAGCCATGGTTCCGCTCCCCGACAAGAGGCTGAACTCAAGATTGGTGGATGCACCAAAACAAAAAAAAATTAACCCAAACCTTTTGACGGTCCTCACTACATCAATGATTTGCTTCAGCATGGATAGGGCGGAGACTCGATTGGCTTCTCTGGCAACTTGACCACCTTGAGGCCCCCGGAGACTCCGGCACTTTGGAACCCAATTTGCCGGTCCAGCCGTATGACATTTGGTTGGCACACTTTGTGCCATACTATGTTTTGGAGCGGCTGCCGTGGCTCAACAGAATTGCACGGCATGTTGAAGATGCGGCTGCTACCATGCACACAAAATGTGACGGAAAGCTACTAAAAAGGTAGGTGGCATAGTTGAGGTTGGGAGGGGGGGGGCTGCGTTGATTCATTGAAGGGTCTAGACCCTTCAATGAATCAACGCAACCTTTGTATAGGGGAGTAGACACGTTGCGTTATTCCATTGAAGGGGCTTCAAATTTCTAATAATCAACGCAACCTTTGTACATAGAAGAGTACCCGCTGCGTTGATTCATTGGAAGGCCTAGACTTTTCAAATAATCAATGCAGCATTTGTACATAGGAGTAGACCCGCTGTGTTGATTAATTGAAGAGTCCGGACTTTTCAAACAATCAACACAGCCTTTGAACATGGGAGTAGACCCCCTGCGATAACTTATTGAAGGGTCTAGACTTTTCGAATAATCAACGCAACCTTTGTACATAGGAATAGACCCCATGCATTGATTCGTTGAACGGAGTTTTCAAATAATCAACGCAACCTTTGTAAAGTGGAGTAGACGCTGTGCGTTGATTCATTGGGTGGACAAACATAAATTTCGCAACCACAATATGGCTCATTGTCTAGCGATGCAACCTTTGAGGCCTCAAATACTGATGCAAATGTCAAGTAGAAGATCACCGATGCAGCTTCTTCTACTAGGAGTGTTGATGCATGCACACCGCATCAACACTAACAGCAACCTTTACAAAAAATGCCCACAGATTTTGTGTGAACAACAACAAAACTTTCACGCATCTACCGTTGTGTATGCTTTTTTTTTTTTGAGGATATCGCTGTCATTTGAGTCAATGCTACACGAAAACATAGATGCAAATCAAAAAGCATATGGAAGAGTAGAAAACTCCATAGGGTGAAAAAAATCAAAAATTGTTTTCTTGAAAGGACATCGTGTAAAAACTAAGAAATGCATATGTGTTTTTTGGCACAAAAACTTGGAAACGTGTGTCCCGCTGCTTTATCGTCTCAAACATTTATTCGGAAAATTTGTTTACGATCGATTCTTTTCATCGAAAGAGATGAATTATTATTTTTAACTGTATTGCAGCTTGGGCCCCTGTGTTTTTCTTCTATTTGGTGTTCAATAAACCATTTTTATCTCGGTTGATTAGATTTGGTACTTTGGTGGATTTTTTTTTCAGCTGCGGTTCTTTGTTTTGTTTTAGTGCCACTCTATTCCCATTCACATTTTTGTGCAGCCCGCTTTTGTTGGCAATATTTTTGTTGTTTCAGTGCTTTGTTGCCATGCCCACTCTTGACCACTCAACTCTCCGAGCACACTTGCATGAAGACGAAACACATGCCAACAAGCACAGAGTGCAGATAACCCAATTCATGGGGCACAACATTCACAATTAGAGGCAATTACCGGCCAACGTGGCAGCCGCCTCACCATGTTTGGGCCTCAATGCACTTGAGCCAAGTCCTATTGGCATCGCCATTTACGTTGAAGTGTCGCTTCGGAGGTGGTGTAGCAGACGCAGGTGCTGTAGAGTAGTTTTGTCACATTCCGAAGAAACTTCGTCGTGCGCTGTGCCGAGGCTTGCTGTCATCTGACAGTCTAGATCATCTTTGTGCCGAAGGATTCTTTGTATGCCTAAATGCAAAGTGAACATCAAACAATCATGTTTCTAGACCTCTGGAACCTCCCAAGAATTTTTGCGCTGAAACTTCGCAAACTCGGCGGAAAACCAGACACATAGCCAGAAAAGAGAAACAACTAGAGACAAAGAAACAACACGTACCCTGCGCATGCCCCAGAACAATAGCAAATTGCGTGTGCATAGGACATCAATGTGCTCCTGCCCCAACAAACACATAGCTGGGAAGTATGAAACCGCAAAGAGAGCCACACGAAGAAAATAAAAAGCGCTTCCTCTTGGGTGCCCACAAAAAAAACGAGTGAATAATGGAGTAACGCCCTGGGTAGGGATGTATATTCGCAGCGAACTCAATTTGAATTTGCCAAATTCGCTGCAAACTTGTGCGGAGTGCGAATTCTCCGTTCAATTCATAGTCCTACAAATTCGGGGCGAATTCGGCCTGCGAAGTCACAGACGACGCCGTTTTTTCTCCACTTGAAAAATTAACATCAGATTTTGCTATGCAATTAATTTTTTGACATAATACAATGCAAATTATGGTCGTTGTGCTTGGACTAAGCCATTTATTTCTTGGTGCGGTGCCTGCGTGCTTGTTAAAAAAAACACTTCTTTTTTGAGTTTTGAACACACCACCATGTTTACCTCGCTTCACTTAACAAGACGGTTCACACCATTCCCACTAAAACCCCACGAGTTTGGAGAAAAATGCGTCGCTAACTTTTGATTTACAACTTCTTTTTCCAACTTTGGACAATTGAAACAGGTTGGCGCTTGGCTACCTTTCATTTCGATATCCTCCTTAGCCTTCTCGGCTCCGGGCACGCAGAGAATTTTCCTCGTCACAAGATTAAAAAAAGTCCAGATTACGCTGTCACCGAATCTTGCATTGTCACAGTGACTGGCAGTGGAATGACGATGGAAATGATAATAAATACCAACCAGCTGCTGAAATACACTTCGGAGGCGGCATCCTTGTCAGTTGCAGCAAGAGCGCTCATGGCCACACATGATGTCATGCCATTCTAGCCGTTTGGAAGGATGATACCTCCGCCTACCGGAGCACCATGGTGGAAGGGGTGAACTTCTTGGTAGTTGCAAAAGAATTTCAAACTCTCAGAATTTCCTTTCACTTGTCTAAGGTTAATGCGGTATGGTTGTGGTGGTGGAATAGACCCATGCAAAAATGTAGCGGAACCCCGATCCTCCCCCAAGGGGCGGAACAATGACCACTCTTAAGCCCCCCAATGATCCAACTCTTGAGTCAACAGTCAACGTAAGCCCACTTTGCCCCCTTGTGGCCACATCGAAGGATGATACCTCCGCCTACCGGACCACTAGGGTCGAAGGGGTGAACTTCTAGGTGGTTTCACAAAATTTTCGAAGTTTCAGGTTCTAATTGCAATTCGGGAGAGGGTCCACGCATTGGTGTGAATTCGGGTTGAATTCAAATTTTAGCGAATTCGTGAGAGTTCAAACCCCCATCCCAAGCACAAGCCAACCGCACACCCGACACTCGCGTCAACAACATCCTCATCCAACATTCCGTCACCCACCGCCCATAGCGGATGCAACCACATCGCCGCCAAAGCACCGCCTCAACGCAAACCAACACGGGTGGGACCAAGGCCACACCCAAGCAACGCCACGACCACGAGCCGAGCCTACGTCATGCAAATCCCTAACCATACCCGCCACCAGCACCTTGAACAACGGAGGGTAGAAAGCGACGAGTACAACCACAAACCCGCGAGCGCCTTGCACGAAAGCTGCCACGAGCTACGCGGACCATCGCGGCCACCCGGTCCATGTGTCCCAAGTGAGAGGGTGTGCGCACATGTGTCCATGTGTGTGGTCACATGCCTCTCCTTTGGGTGGCAGCAGCTGCCCAGCTGTGTAGAATGTCCCTCGCTACAGCGGATGTTCTTTCCGCTGCTTGCAGTACGTCCGCTTCACGGTTGTGGCTTGAGTTGCGGAGCCCCTCGGCTTGGCCGGTGACCCCCTCTTGGGCCGCGGACTACATCGCCAGTTGCTAGTTGTTGCCATGGCTCCGAAGGACATTTGCCATTGTCGGCAGCGCAGCCTGGCTGGGCTGGGATGAGTGGCCTTGGGGTACCGCCCCTGCCTCCGGCCCGGCAAATCGGCTAGGTTGCCCTCGTTCCATGCGGTGTGGTTTGTCTCTGGCTCTCGTTCAAGGGTTGCGTGTTTTGCGGGTGTGCCTTCCGTTGTTGTGTGCAGTGTCCGTGGTTCCCGGGCTGTTGCTCACCACATGTGCGCGTGCGTGCTGTGTTGGTATGTGTGCGGTGTCCATGGATCCTGGGCTCTCGTTCACCGCGCGTGTGGTTCTTATGCAGGGGGGGGAAAAATTTAGTATGGGAAAATTTTTGCCCGGAAGAATTCCGCCGGGGAAAAACTGCGCCACAATCGTTAAAAGTGATGGGAAAAATTGCGCCACCCTTTTCCATGGTGAAGGGCAAGGCCTAAGGTCGGCTCTCCTTATTGAGGGGGACACCACTTGAGGAAAGCTGTGATGAGGGTCTAGTTTGCTCAGGTCCCGGCAGTTCCCCGCACTGCAAGTGGCATCCAAATAGAAAGGTTTATAGTGGTTTCAACACTGTGTCTTTGTCTCTCCTGCTGCTTGCTGCTGGTGTAGGGTTTCCTGCTGCTTGTTTTTGGAGATGAAAACCTTTTGTTTGCTGAAATACAATCAATCCAGGATAGCCCAAGCCAGAGGTATGCAAGGAGAAGAGAATCAGGATCAAAGCATGAAGGGCTGCAGTGTAAACAGTGAAAGATGAAAGGATATTCACAGAAACTGCAACTCAGGTCAAATCGGAATGCATATTCACAAAGATAGCTGAAATGTTTTGGAAAAGAGTTGGAAAACTGCCCCATGGTCACTCTATCTCCATAGTGCCATCTCAGGAGATGTGCACTCTTTGTTTTGGGTCCCATATGTGCTGAGGTGGCAGGGCATGTGGCGATGAGGTCACTGCCATGTCACATGGGATCTTCCTACTTAGCTAGGCTGACCAGGAATTGAACCCAGGACCTCTCAAAAAGAGGTGCCCAGCCCCCTAGGGTGCATACCACTAGGACAGCTAAGAATTCATGGAAAAACATAGATAAATTCATAGGCTCTGCCCTGGATATGTCAGTTCTCAGTCAACTCAGGAAAAGATGATTTGCCTCACATTGAAAGGGGATTAAGGGGTCCACTCCACATCCTGATTGGGTGTTTGGTCCCATAGGTCAAAATGTGTTATCACCACTTTTGGTGGGGCCAATACTAAGATAGAAATGCCTGGATGACTCAGTGCATCCCTAATACAACTAGAGTATGCCTCAAAGCATTGGAAAAGCACTTTTTCTTACTCCCCCCTTGTGCTGTGGTGGCCACCACTGTCGCATTTTAGGAAAAAGGGATTTTTTCTTGGCCTTTCCTTGGTTTCCACATCTACTTTAAAATACCTTTAGTTTCCCTCACACAGAAAAATGGGCGCTCACCATGGCTGGCGCTCTTTTGCTGCTCTGTTTGTAACATTTCCTACAGAAGACTCAGCGCTCATGGCGCTGCCGGGGCTCCTGTGGCTTGGCTGGGTTAGTTTGGGAGCATGCCAAAACATGTGCATGTGCATCCCTCCCTCCAAGACGCAGCACGACACAAACCCAACGCAAGACACAATATACACACTCGCATGGGTTCTCGTAAACCTGCTGGCGACCTGTGACCTGTCTTAGGGCGAAGGGAGTCGTAACAAAATTAAATTGCCCCTTGGTGGGGTCTTGGGTTCTGCTCAGTCTCTCCAGGCTGCTGCGTTTCGGCCCGAACACGGCCTACTCAGCGAGGCTGCGCGTGGGTATCTGTAGAGGCAGGAATGGGAGAATTATGGACGAATCCACGCAAAAGCGAAGCGACGACACCAAAATCCGTCAAACGACGGCCTAGAATTTTTCTAAGACAACACACCTGAGCAGAATCCAATTGTGCATCAGAAGCACATTTTTATAAAAATTATAGTCATCTCTATATTTTTTAAATCAAGAAATTCCTACGCATAAAAAGGCGGCGCGCAGGAGCGGCTCCTAGCGAAGCGCCGGAAAATGCAGAAATAATGGCATTATAAACGTATGTCTCACGTAGTCTGGAAAATGACGAGACACACATTAATAAATAAACATACAGATTCCACCTTCACTAATAGAAGTATCAAAAATTCAAGAATTCAAAAATCAACGAAAAGACTTCGATGAATCGGGTATAAACTACAGGTATGCTCGTCTCGTATGCCGCATACACATTGCTCGTCTCGTGTCTCCGTGAACGAGTCTTGTAGCAGCGCTAACAACGATAGAACGCGATAGAGGGATTGATTAGAAAGATTGCAGATGATTAGAGGTCAGATCAGGGTGATTAGACATACACACAAGTGCATAGCAACGTTCTTCGCGTGCGCCCCGTTTTTCTCCTCACCTTGCTTCACTCTCCAGCGGTAGGTAAGGTAGGTACGCCCAGGTGGGGCCACCCCCTGGTGGAGTTCGAGATTGCGGTTAAGATGGGCAGGTTTGCCCAACACCGTCGTGCATGCTCGTGCATTCACACACGCATTAAAGGGTAGGCCACGCGAATTGCGCACGGTAAACCTTGTTTAGGCTACCCAGGGGCTCCTTGGTACGTTCTTTAAGAGAACCTGAGGAGTCCCTTAACGCTTGCTTGCTTGACAGGGGAGCTGATCTTCAGCGCGTTTGCGGACAGTGTATGATAGGTCACACTGAGAACCGTATAATACGGGGAGTGTGGCTTGGTTCCTCCGCCGCAAACACCCCTTCATTTGCCTTTGCTTTACAGGTGGGCAGGTAGGCTGATTGGTGCAGCAGCATACCTTTTTTTTCATGCCCTGCTAAACAAGGGCGCAGATCACACAAACAAGTAACTCCCCTCTGCCTGTGGCAGAGCAGGGAGTCCGACTCCATCGACATCTGCGCCGTGCACGCAAGAGCACCTCTTCCCTCCAAGCCCTAGCAGGGGAAACACGTTGTGGCGTCCCCTGTTAGGCCACAGTTGCTTAGCAGCGCTGTGTTCTCTTGTCTTCTTCACAGGAGGGTCGCTAGGACCCACGACATATTCTTCAACAACACCCAGTAGAGTGTGCGTGTAGGAGTGGTAGTCCTGAGTGGGGGCTTGAGCCAGTTGCACCAGTGCTCGCCCACCAGGATGGTGCCACTGTAGGGTGTGTAGGACCTGTAGTGCGTGTGTCACTGTCCCACCCGTTTCCTGCAATTTTAGCAGGGTTAGTGGGCTGTGGCAGCAGTTAGGTCAGTGTTTTGACCATTTAGCAAAACGGCGTTTTCATGCCTTCATAGCTTTTGGCCACCCCTCCCTGTAGTAGACAGATAGGTAGGGAAAACAATACCTGGATTAGTACGCTGGGTATTCCCCAAAGGTTTTGCGCCAGCACAGAAATTGGGCGCTTAGGGGAGGGGAGACCCGGGGCGTACCCCGTGGCATCAATAAGCCAACCCTCCAGGTTTAGCAAGCGTGCAGACTTGGGTATAATTAGGACACCACTTCTGCGGCTTGCTCTCAGGACCTTAGGAATAGCACACTCACACATACGCTTTGGCAGGTAAGGGTAAGGTTCAGTCCCTAGCTTTAGTCTTGGAGGCAAGCGTCTCAGCGAGCCTCAACAACTCACCAAGGTTGTTCTGGGACAAGTAGTCAACCAGAACTGAGTTTAGGCGTCCCTCAGGTAGAACAAATGCAGAGAAGGGCTCCCAGGTGGCCTCTTCGACTCCAAACCCTTCCCAGAGGGTGAGGAAGCGCCAACCCTGGCGATAGCGGTGGCGTAGGACAGACTTCACCAGGTAGAAGCCCTCCTTAGCCATCTCCTCGGCGTTCATGTCGGGGAGTTCACCTTCAACTTGAGAAAGGTTTATAGTGGTTTCAACACTGTGTTTTTGTCTCTCCTGCTGCTTGCTGCTGGTGTAGGGTTTCCTGCTGCCTGTTTTTGGAGATGAACACCTTTTGTTTGCTGAAATATAGTCAATCCAGGATAACCCAAGCCAGAGGTGTGCAAGGAGAAGAGAATCAGGATCAAAGCATGAAGGGCTGCAGTGTAAACAGTGAAAGATGAAAGGATATTCACAGAAACTGCAACTCAGGTCAAATCGGATTGCATATTCACAGAAATAGCTGAAATGTTTTGGAAAAGTGTTGGAAAACTGCCCCATGGTCACTCTATCTCCATAGTGCCATCTCAGGAGATGTGCACTCTTTGTTTTGGGACCCATATGTGCTGAGGTGGCAGGGCATGTGGCGATGAGGTCACTGCCATGTCACATGGGATCTTCCTACTTAGCTAGGCTGACCAGGAATTGAACCCAGGACCTCTCAAAAAGAGGTGCCCAGCCCCCTAGGGTGCATACCACTAGGATAGCTAAGAATTCATGGAAAAACATAGATAAATTCATAGGCTCTGCCCTGGATATGTCAGTACTCAGTCAACTCAGGAAAAGATGAATAGCTTCACGTTGAAAGGGGATTAAGGGGTCCACTCCATATCCTGATTGGGTGTTTGGTTCCATAGGTCAAAATGTGTTATCACCACTTTTGGTGGGGCCAATACTAAGATAGAAATGCCTGGATGCTCAGTGCATCCCTAATACAACTAGAGTATGCCTCAAAGCATTGGAAAAGCACTTTTTCTTACTCCCCCCCTGTGCTGTGGTGGCCACCACTGTCGCATTTTAGGAAAAAGGGATTTTTTCTTGGCCTTTCCTTGGTTTCCACATCTACTTTAAAATACCTATAGTTTCCCTCACACAGAAAAATGGGCGCTCACCATGGCTGGCGCTCTTTTGCTGCTCTGTTTGTAACATTTCCTACAGAAGACTCAGCGCTCATGGCGCTGCCGGGGCTCCTGTGGCTTGGTTGGGTTAGTTTGGGAGCATGCCAAAACATGTGCATGTGCATCCCTCCCTCCAAGACGCAGCACGACACAAACCCAACGCAAGACACAATATACACACTCGCATGGGTTCTCGTAAACCTGCTGGCGACCTGTGACCTGTCTTAGGGCGAAGGGAGTCGTGAAAAAATTAAATTGCCCCTTGGTGGGGTCTTGGGTTCTGCTCAGTCTCTCCAGGCTGCTGCGTTTCGGCCCGAACACGGCCTACTCAGCGAAGCTGCGCGTGGGTATCTGCAGAGGCAGGAATGGGAGAATTATGGACGAATCCACGCAAAAGCGAAGCGACGACACCAAAATCCGTCAAATGACGGCCTAGAATTTTTCTAAGACAACACACCTGAGCAGAATCCAATTGTGCATCAGAAGCACATTTTTATGAAAATTATAGTCATCTCTAGATTTTTTAAATCAAGAAATTCCTACGCATAAAAAGGCGGCGCGCAGGAGCGGCTCCTAGCCAAGCGCCGGAAAATGCAGAAATAATGGCATTATAAACGTATGTCTCACGTAGTCTTGAAAATGAGGAGACACACATTAATAAATAAACATACAGATTCCACCTACACTAATAGAAGTATCAAAAATTCAAGAATTCAAAAATCAACGAAAAAGACTTCAATGAATCAGGTATAAACTACAGGTATGCTCGTCTCGTATGCCGCATACACATTGCTCGTCTCGTGTCTCCGTGAACGAGTCTTGTAGCAGCGCTAACAACGATAGAACGCGATAGAGGGATTGATTAGAAAGATTGCAGATGATTAGAGGTCAGATCAGGGTGATTAGACATACACACAAGTGCATAGTAACGTTCTTCGCTTCCGCCCCTCACGTGCCCACTTGTTCTCTCTCTCCAGCGGTAGGTAAGGTGAGTAAGCCCAGGCCGGGCCACCCCCTGTTGGAGTCGTGATTGAGGTTCAGATGGCCAGGTTTGCCCAACGCCGTCGTGCATGCTCGCGCATTCACACACGCATTAAAGGGTAGGCCACGCGAAGTGCGCACGATAAACCTTGTTTAGGCTACCCAGGGGCTCCTCGGTACGTTCTTTAAGAGAAGCTGAGGACTCCCTCAAAGCTTGCTTGCTTGACAGGGGAGCTGATCTTCAGCGCGTTTGCGGACAGTGTATTATAGGTCACACTGAGAAGGGTATAATACGGGGAGTGTGGCTTGGTTCCTCCGCCGCAAACACCCCTTCATTTGCCTTTGCTTTACAGGTGGGCAGGTAGGCTGATTGGTGCAGCAGCATACCTTTTTTTTCATGCCCTGCTAAACAAGGGCGCAGATCACACAAACAAGTAACTCCCCTCTGCCTGTGGCAGAGCAGGGAGTCCGACTCCATCGACATCTGCGCCGTGCACGCAAGAGCACCTCTTCCCTCCAAGCCCTAGCAGGGGAAACGCGTTGTGGCGTCCCCTGTTAGGCCACAGTTGCTTAGCAGCGCTGTGTTCTCTTGTCTTCTTCACAGGAGGGTCGCTAGGACCCAAGACATGTTCTTCAACAAGACCCAGTAGAGTGTGCGTGTAGGGATGGTAGTCCTGAGTGGGGGCTTGAGCCAGTTGCGGCAGTGCTCGCCCACCAGGATGGTGCCACTGTAGGGTGTGTAGGACCTGTAGTGCGTGTGTCACTGTCCCACCCGTTTCCTGCAATTTTAGCAGGGTTGGTGGGCTGTGGCAGTGGTTAGGTCAGTGTTTTGGCCATTTAGCAAAACGGCGTTTTCATGCCTTCATAGCTTTTGGCCACCCCTCCCTGTAGTAGACAGATAGGTAGGGAAAACAATACCTGGATTAGTACGCTGGGTATTCCCCAAAGAATTTGCGCCAGCACAGAAATTGGGCGCTTAGGGGAGGGGAGACCCGGGGCGTACCCCGTGGCATCAATAAGCCAACCCTCCAGGTTTAGGAAGCGTGCAGACTTGGGTATAATTAGGACACCACTTCTGCGGCTTGCTCTCAGGACCTTAGGAATAGCACACTCACACATACGCTTTGGCAGGTAAGGGTAAGGTTCAGTCCCTAGCTTTAGTCTTGGAGGCAAGCGTCTCAGCGAGCCTCAACAACTCACCAAGGTTGTTCTGGGACAAGTAGTCAACCAGAACTGAGTTTAGGCGTCCCTCAGGTAGAACAAATGCAGAGAAGGGCTCCCAGGTGGCCTCTTCGACTCCAAACCCTTCCCAGAGGGTGAGGAAGCGCCAACCCTGGCGATAGCGGTGGCGTAGGACAGACTTCACCAGGTAGAAGCCCTCCTTAGCCATCTCCTCGGCGTTCATGTCGGGGAGTTCACCTTCAACTTCCAGAGGGCTGGCAGCCCCTTGTAGGTCCAGAGCGGCGATCTCCTTGTCGTTCAGCTCCCACTCCTCCCCACAGAGGTCTTCAGGATCATAGTAGCGCTTCAGGTGTTGAGCAGCGCACACCAGGGTCCCCCCTAGACGGGGAGAACACCGCACGGTGATACGGTGTCCATCCACCGATAGAATCTTGTACGGCCCGAAGTATGGGTCATCGCTGGTAGAGCGTGGCCAGGCGGGTAGTCGACTGTGGTGCACCAACCCCTCTTGGTAGGTGGCCGGTACTCGGTGCTTGTTCTTCTTGTTTCACTGACACTCCCTCACTCTCTGGAGCATAGCCTTGGCCTTGTCCACCTTCGCTTGTTGCTCTTGGACCCATTCACCCACAGAAGAATGGGTGTCCTCTGGATAGGGGGCATGTAGGAATCATGCCGGGCGCCCTAGGAATAGCTCATGGGGCGAGTAGCCAGTAGCTGAACTCTCTTGGGAGTTCATCATCAAGGATATGACGGGGAGTAGTCTCACCCAGTCTCTGGTGCGTTCAGTTTTGCACCATATCCGTACATTCTCCTCCAGGACACGGATCTGTCGCTCACATAGGGGGTTGCTCGTGTGCGAGTAGGGAATCCCCGTAGACACCTGGACATTGAGGGATCTCAGGACCCTCTTGTACCAACCGGTATCTGAGCGTACTCGTACTTCCTCATCGGAGTTGATCTCCTTGGGCGCCCCATAGACACAAAACCACTCCTCCAGGAGCATCTTGATAGTCTCCTCACCGGTAATGTGCTTGGTACATGGGAACACCCGGGTAAACCTGGTCAACCCACAGGTTACCACGAGGGCGAAGTCATAGCCCCCGAACTTCGGCATCTCCGTGTAGTCCACGTATAGAACACTGTTAGCACAGTGAGGGATGGGCAGGGTCGAGTAGAGATTTCTGTCCCTGATATCCCCTGGTTTACAGGACCTGCACGGGCACTTGTCCACGATAGGCTGGAGGGTTTTCCGCAGTTGGTCGTCAGTCCACGTAGTGTGGAACCACTGCTTGAACAGCCTCAGGGTACGGTCAGCACCCACATGACCGCTGGACTCATGGGTCCACTTCAGCAGCGCTGGGACTCTGTCACTAGGCACCACAATGCGGTCCTCGTGCAAGAGGTAGCTCTTGTCCCTCTTCCACTGGTCTTGGTTGACCAGGAGGGGTTCAAGGCGTTTCTCCAGGCGCTTGTAGATATCCCCAAACTCCTTCAGGTACTCCGTTTGTTGGAGTCCATCCAGGGGGCGTATCATAGTCATGTTGAGGTCCAAGTGGACGTCCATACGGCTGAACGCCTCCTTAGCCAGCGCTTCAGACCGGGCACCAATCAGGGCGTCGAAGTTGTTGCGGCTGATGTAGTCGGCACACTCGTTCTTCAATCCCTGGATATGGTGTACCGTCAGCCGTAGTTGGCTGAGGTAGGTCCACCAGCGCCGTAGCTTGGCCTTCTCAGGTGGGGGACCCTTCTGGAAACTGCGGACCGGTTCTTGGTCACACAGCCAGACCACAGGGTTACTCCCCAACAGTCGTGCTTGTGAGGATAGCACCAGCATACCCGCGAGCAATTCCTCCTCATAGGTGGAGTAGTTCCCTCTGGCCTGGTTCCACTTTCAGTTCCAGTGGCCCAGAGGTACTAGGACCCACTTGTCGTCAGGGTAGCTGTGCTTGAGGGTTCCATCTCGGTTGAGACCTTCCGTCCCCCATTGGGAAATGGCCGAATCGAACTCCTCCTTCTCTAGTGCTTGCCATTGGAACAACGTTCCACCACCGCCCACATTGCTGGCGTCGGTCACCAGGATAATCACCCCTTGTGCCCTAGGCACGCCCAAGCACTTAGCGTTGGCTACCTTGTCTTTGAGCTCGTCAAACGCTTGTTGCTCTTGTGGGCCCCAGCACCAAGTAGTACTCTTCTTGATCAAGTCCGTCAGAACGGCGCTGGTGTAGGTGAAGTTTTTGATGTGGCGGCGATAGAAGTTGCACGCCCCAATGAAACTGCGTACATCATGAAGTCCTTTCTTGGGGTCTTCGTGTCGTACCTTGGCATCCATCAGGGGTTTGGCCTTAGAGGCCGCTGGGGTCCACCACCCATAGCCAACGTCAAACCCCAGGTACTGCATGGTCTCCTGCATGAACTCACACTTCTCCAGCTTGAGTCGTGTGTGGTTCTCCTGGCAGACCGCAAAGAACTCACCCAAGAGGATTAGGTGATCCTCCTGGGTATTGGTCCCGAGGCATACATCGTCGATGTGAGCCTCCATCTGGGCACCACGGGATATGAGCTCCTGCACCTTAGGTCTCCTTCGTAGGATGGACAAGATCTTGTTCATCAGCTCTTGGAATAGAGCGGGTGCGTTAGCCACGCCAAACGGCATGACCTTCCACTTGAACACCCTCCCCTGAGCGGTGATGAAGGCCAGTAGTTCCTGTGCGTTGGGCGTCAGGTCCACTTGCCAGAATCCGCTCCTCTTGTCCATCTTGGTCTTGTAGCGGCAGGAGGCTATCTTCTCCAGGGTAGACTCCATATTGCGAATGGACCCTGAGTGGTTTTTTTTTCCCACGGCGTTGGCCGCCACCCATAACGTCATCATCATTGTCCCATTGTGCATGTCACACCGTCATTACCGTATGTACATTTAAGTATGTACAGTAACCCCACTTGGAGGTGGTTCTGGTGGTGGCCTGAGCTGAAAAAAATCCCAGAGGGAAGGAGAGAAGAATGGTTGAGGTGGTGGCAATGATTGTGGGCGCATGCCAGGCTGAATTAGTGGCCTGTGTGGTGTTTTTTTGCCCCTCTTTGGTGTCCTGGTAGCTGCTTTATGTGTGACCTTCGAGGGCAGGGGTTGAGGTTCATGGTACTGTGGCCTTTGCTTTGGGGCGGAAGAAAAGGATGTGCCCATTGGTGAACCTTTCATACTCCATAAATTCAGGCTGACTGCAGGAGAGAGTGGGAAGCATAATGGGTTTTCAATCAGCCAATCCTTGGCTGCTTTGACTGCCTTTGTTGTCTTGTCTCTCCTTTCTTTCAAAGCTGCCCTCAACTGGCTGTTGAATGATTTTTTTGTTAGGCCCATGCGGGAAAATAGATGATTATATAGTGGGATTGGAAGAAGTGTTCTGATGAAATTGCGTTTGTGTCTGGCTGAGGGGGCCGTATGCCACCATTCTGACACCAAGGCCTGGAATGGTGCTGGCCATGCGTGAATAAATTCATGCTGGAGGTGAGCTGCCTTAGTGCACAGAGCTGTGACAGATATTGGGTCCATGGGGTGAGGGTGTGTGCAGGCTGGACAGGGGTGTTTTTCCATTCTGAAATGTGGGTTGTATCCCTTAGTGCAGAATATACCCGCAGACCATTTGAATGGCAAACTCCAGAACCAGGAAGTAGATTGAAACCAGTCATAGCTCTCGGGCAGCTTGATGTCTGTGTGCATGTGCTTGGGGAGGAGATGACTGTATGATTTTTGTGTAAGTTTACCAAGGACAGGCATGCCTTGCCATGTGATGCTTCCTTTTTGGGGTGGTGGAAGGATCAGTGAGGTTGGTAAAATTGCAAAACTCGCCCATTTGGCAAAAGCGTCCGCAATTTCATTTCCTTTGAATCCTGTGTGGGCCTTGATCCATCGTACCTCTACTCGCACACCCTGAGCAGAAAGCTTCACAATGGCTGACCTGAATGACTTGATCCAGTGTCCTGAAGGATGCTTGTGAAATAAATTGAAGTCTGGGTGTTTGGCAAGCCTGTAGCAATCTACCACATTCGCATTGTCCCAGAGGACAAATTGCAGTGGGTTAGGGTTTGGGTGTGTTTGCAGATGATGTAATTCCAAGTGTAAGGCCCAGAATTCTGAGCCCCCTGATGACTGTAGAGGTGAAACTGATGCAATGACGTTGCAAGAATGCGCATTCAAACCTTCAAAAACAGCAAACGCTGACCCGAAGTTGAGGGAAGGATGCAGAACCATCGAGATATGTCCAGGCAGCTGATGAGCTGAGGGGGTCCTGAAGTAGTTCCAGCGCCCCTGTGCAGTTCCAGCTCAGGAGATCTGATGGTAGGAGGACGGGATGTGTTGCAGGCAGGTGAACTGTGGCTCCCAGGCTGGACATGTCTGAAATTGCCGTGCTGAATGGTGGTGCGGGCGCAGAGGCAGAGAGGGATTGGTTGGCATTGGTAGTAGGCGAGAGTTCTGAGAGGGAGAAGTGTGAGATGGGTTTTGGGTTGCTGTGGGGGTATGAGAAGGAGAAATTGTGTTTGTCTGCAATTTCTGCTGAGTAGCCTGAGAAGTCAACCTTCGCTTTTTTCCCCTGGATTTCTGAAACCGTGCCCAAGCATGGGCCCACCACTTGGAAATCAACATATATGTTGGCCCCTGGTGATAATGCAGACACGGGGCAGGGATTCCAAGGACCGAAACCATGGATCAGGAGGTTGAGTGCATAGCATGAATCAACCAAGGCTTCCTGAAGGAAATTAGTTTTGGGACTGAGTAGTGTGCTGCAAATCGTCTGTGTAGAACTCGCTGGTCCTTCACCGCTCAGAAAACGTGTAGCCTGATTGACATTCTGGACATGATATGCATACAGAAAGTGCTTCAGGCCGAGACCACCCAGTGGCCTTCGCTGGTATATATCTTTTGGTGACGTCACTGACGACAAGTGTCCCAGTTGGCACAGGCGACGCCAGATCAGGGATTGGATGGAATGCAGCTGTGTGATATGTATGTTGTGTGCCAAGAGCCTGTATTGTAATGTAGGCATTAACACAGTGTTGATCAGAGATATGTATTCGGAGGTAGGTAGGTAGGTATCTTCGGGAGCTCGGGATGCCTCCTTTGACATTGCAGGAAGAAGGTCTTACCAAGGGGACGTCCTGTCCCTCCCACTGCCCTATGTCAGGTGCCTCTTGAGCCGCTCCCGCATGTGCTTTGGAAGGCATTGTCGCGGCCACCCGGTCCATGTGTCCCAGGTGGGAGGGTGTCCCCACATGTGTCCATGGGTAGGGCCACATGCCCCCTCCTTTGGGCGGCAGCTCTGGGGGGCTGCCCAGCCGTGTGGAGTATCTCTCACCACAAGGGGTATTGCTCCCGCTTGTCTACCGTACGACCGCCTCACCCTTGTGGCTTGAGTTGCGGGGCCACTCTGCTTGGCAGGTGACCCCCTCCTGGACTGTGTACCGGCTCGCCTGTCACCGGTTGCTTCCATGGCTCCGGGTGACGTTTGCCATGGTCCCCGATGCAGCCTGGTCGGGCTCGGACCAGTGGCCTTGGAGTACCGCTCCTACCGCTGGCCCGGTGGGTCGGCTGGGTCGCCCCAGTGCGTCCGACCCATGGGGTATTGGTTCTTTCCTGTCCCTCGGCCGCCCTATGTGTGTGCAGTGTCCTGGGCCGCTGGGCTCCTGTTCACCGGTGTGCCCGCGCGGTTTGCTGTGGTGTGTCTGCGGTGTCCTGGGCCGGCTGGCTCCTGTTCACCGGTGTGCTCGCTCGGTGTGTTGTGTTGCATGTGCGGTGTCCTGGGCCACTGGGCTCCTGTTCACCGGTGTGCGTGCTGTGTGCGGTGCGCGTGTGCCATGGGTGGTTGTGTCCCTCTTCCTCCCCCCCTAATTTTTTTTTTTGATTGGTTTTTTTTTTTTTTTTTTTTGGGAAAAAAAAAAGGAAAAACAAAAAAGAGAAAAACAGGGGCGCGCGTACACTGCAGGCACAGGCATGGGCAGCTGGTGCGGCGGTGCAATAGTGTTGTGTCCTCTGGCGTGTGTCGTCGGTGCTGTGGCGGCGGTCGCGCCCCAGGGATGCAGCTCGCGCGTCCTGATGTACACGGGCTTGGGTCAGGGTGGGTTTGGTGAGGTGTCTCTTTGCTTCTGGTGCTGGCTGGTTAGGCGGCTGTGTGGGCTGTGGGTGTGGGCTATGGTTACGTTGTTCCCTCGGCGGGCTTGGTTAGGAGTCAAGGGTTAGCGGTTTCGGGGTGTGGCTCGGGTTTGATTTGTGCTTGGGTTCTGGCTCGGTTAGGCGGTTGCGAAGTTAGCGGGCCTGGGTTCGGTGCCTTTGGACGTAGTGGTGCTCGTTGTCGTGTGCGTTGGCTTCCTTCGGCGTCCGGTTCGTTTGGTGACTTCTGGGTCGGGCCTGGCGTGGCGCCCCGTGGTGGTGGTTTGCTGGGTAACGGGGTTAGATGGCAGCGCCGCTGGCCGGGGGGTCAGGCGCGTCGTGTTGTGTGGCGCGCAGGGCTCCTGGGGTGCTGTGGGTGTCGCCGGTGTCGGTGCGCCGACGCTTGTGGGGTGGTGAGGGGGTGTGTTTGTGCGGGGCTGGGCTTTGGGTGATGTCCCACAGGCGGATGCCGTCTCGCTGCGTTTCCTGGAGGGTCTCCCGCAGGCGCCTGAGGACATACCGGTGGTCCTGGGGCGCGGGGAGGTTGCGGGGGTGGACTCCCAGGGGGTGGAGCGCATCGGCCAGCATGGCTTCCCATGCGGCCTGCGGCATCCACCTCCCCGCCGGCCGGAGGCGGCAGTTCTCCACCGACCCCTTGCGGGGCCGATGGACCAGGCCCTCAAGGGAGGGCTCTCCCCGGGCCCACTTTCGCAGCTCCCAGAGCTGCGTGTGGGTCCAGCGCTGCCACCACTGTTCCTGGGCGGGCCTGCGGTCTTGGGAGGAGGAGTGGGCGTGGGTGGGTGTGACGGGGTCGTGGGGACCGGTGGCAGTGGCGGGCCTGTGGGATTCCTCGTAGTCCTGTTCCGTGGGGGTGCGTGGGGAGTGGGGGCGCACGCGGATATGGACCCGCGGGTGTGCGCGTACGGTCTCCGCCTCGGGGTTGGGCGGGGACTCGCGGCGGCGGCGGTAGTGGGGCATGCGTTGCATGTGGGCTGTCATCGAGGGTTGGTAGGGGGGCGGGGACGCTGCTGGTGGACCCTGGCGTCGTTCTGGCTTGGTGGGGAGCGGTCCGTGGGCCTGGGGTGCGGGCTTTGGGAGGTGGCGGGACGAGGTGCGTCGCGCTTCGGCCGCGGCGCGCTCTGCCATGAAGGTGGTGGCGGTGGCGTCGGTGACGGTGGGGGGGCGCCGCGCTGGGCGCTGCTGCCTTCGGGCCTGGGACGGCTGGGGCTGGATGTCATAGAGGACGTCCTCGGGGGGCCGGG
This sequence comes from Eutreptiella sp. 'Long Island Sound 2002', assembly GCA_964036045.1. Taxonomy (NCBI): domain Eukaryota; phylum Euglenozoa; class Euglenophyceae; order Eutreptiales; family Eutreptiaceae; genus Eutreptiella; species Eutreptiella sp. 'Long Island Sound 2002'. The sequence continues at coordinate 16,746,918 of OZ038386.1, forward strand.
CTCGCGCTGCCGTCGTGGCGCCGGGTTTGGGCTTGGGTTTGGGCTTGGCTGCGGGTTGCGGTCGTGGCGTGCTGAGGGGTTTGGGTGGCTGTTTGGCGGCGGTCTTGGGTTTCCGCCGGGTCGTGGGTGTGGGCTTTGTCGGGGCGTGGGCCTTGGCCGCGGCGGGGCTGCTTGCGGTGGGGGCGGGTTTGGAGGCCCGTTTGGGAGGTGTCCCCCGCGGCCTGGGGGGTGGAGTGCTGGATGAGGACGTGGTGGTGGTGGTGGATGAGGTGGTCGTGGTTGTGGAGGTTGTGGAGTCGGAGGCGGAGGAGAGGGCTGTGGGAGACGGCGGAGGGTCCTGGGCTTCGGGGGCGGGCGTATGATGCTGGGTCCTGTAAGGAGCGAGAACGAGGGTGCAGGTTCGGGCACCGGGCGTGTGCGCGCGTTTTCCCTGGTGATCCGTGCGTGCTGGTGCTGGCGTGCTGGCGTTGTCTCGGCTGCGCGGGCACGTGGGTTACCCGGGGGGTGGCCATATCTGCTGCAGGACGTGCGGGTGTGTTTGCTGGAGGTAGTCGAGGGTCTGGAAGAAGCCTCGCTGGATGCCGGGCATGTCCTCCTCTGTGAGGTGGGGGTAGTTTTGGGTGGGGGTGTCTGGGCCCGGCCACAGCAGCGTCATGAGGCGGGCTGCCACCATGTACGGGCATAGTTGTAGGGTGGTGGGGCGTGGGGGGGTGGGTCCCCTGCGGTTTGGGGGGGCTTCCCTCTGCTGGGGGCGCAGCGTGACCACCCACACCCCTCGGTCCGTGGGGATCCCCCAGGTCCGTTGGGTCCACTTGGCGAGGCAATACATCGCCCTACCAAGGCCCTGGTAGCTGCTGCGTATGGAGAGCAGCGTGTCCAGGGATTTGGGTTCCCACGTGCCCCAGATGTGGGGGTCGTCCGGGTCGTCCCCCCTGGCGTACGCGTCGGGGCCTGGGTTGTGTGGGGGGGGGGGTGTAGTCGGCGGGGAGGAGGGAGTTGGTGCTGTGTACCACCCAGTGGTCTGTGGGTGCGTGGTAGTTGGTGGTGGAGAGGGTGTAGTGCAGGTTGTACATGAGGGTCATGTACGTGGAGGGGGCTGGTTGCTGCTCGTCGGGGGTGGGGATGTCCCCCGGGACGTGGTGCCGGAAGTTGCTCAGGGAGGCCATCCGGGCTACCCATGTTTCCCGCTCCCACTCTTTGGTGCTGTCGGGGGTGGCGCCGGGTGGGGGGTGGGCCATGTCGGGCTCGTGGTAGCGGGTGCGGCCCTTGGTGTCCACCCGCCCCGGCACGGGGTGTCCGACCAGGTGTCGCCCCCAGTCGATGGGGGGCACCCAGATCCGGCTCCCCGTGGGGGGCGGGCTCTCGCCGTCTGGGGTGGCGCGTGGGGGGCGCTCGTGTCGGGCGACGTGGAGGAAGGCGTCGAAGAGGAAGTCTCTGACGCCTTCCCCCAGGGTGGCCGCCTGGACCAGGGTGGCCGCCCAGATGGGGGTGCTGGTGCCGGAGGTGCGGAGGTACAGCACGACGTCCTGTTCCCCGAGTTCCTGGAGGTGCTGCCGCACCGCTGCGGGGTTGTGTAGGGCGTAGGGTTCGGCCGGTGCGGCGGCTGGTGTTGCGGGGTGTGATGGGGGGGGTGGTGTGGGTTGGGGGGGGGTGGTCGTCGTTGTCGCGTGTGGGGTCCGGTGATGGGGTCTCTTGTGGCGGTCGCGGGAGGGGGGATTCGCGGTGGCGTGTGTCGGCGGGGGTATCGACGTCAATTGGCTGGTGCTGGCTGCCGCGTGTTGTGTCCGTGGCCTGGTCTCGGGGGGGGGGCGGGGGGGGGTGGTGTGGGGGTGGCGCTGTTGGTGGTGGGGGGGGCGGGGGTGGGTGTTGTGCTGGCTGGGGGTCTGGGCGTCCCTGTGGGTCGTGTGGGTGTTGTGTGTGTGCGCCGTGCGGCCCTTGCGGTTCTTGACTGGTTGTGGTGCCGGGGTGTGGGTGGGAGGCGGCCGCATGAGCGTCCGGGTGGGGCTGTGGTCCGTATGTAATGGGTGGCTGCTGGTGGATGGTGCTCGCTGGTATGGGGTGTGGGTGGGGGGGCTGCTGGTGGTGGTGGGGTGGGGGGGGCGGGGGTGGGTGTTGTGCTGGCTGGGGGTCTGGGCGTCCCTGTGGGTCGTGTGGGTGTTGCGTGTTTGCGCCGTGCGGCCCTTGCGGTTCTTGACTGGTGTGGTGCCGGGGTGCGGGTGGGAGGCGGCCGCATGAGCCCCCGGGTGGGGCTGTGGTCCGTATGTCATGGGTGGCTGCTGGTGGATGGTGCTCGCTGGTATGGGGTGTGGGTGGGGGGGCTGTTGGTGGTGGTGGGGCGCTCCAACTAGGCCCTGGTGTTGCTGGTGTGCGTGCGCGGCTCCTCGCGGGTCCATGGGGGTGTACCGTGGCTCGTACGTCGTGGGCCCGTGTAGCGGGGGCGGCGGGTGGTGCTGGACCGCGTGGTGGTGGTGTGGAGGGTGTGCTGGTTGTGTGTGGTACCCCGGCGTTGGTGGGTGTGGTGGCAGGGGCTGGTGGTGGTGGAATACGTGATGGTGTGGTGCGGTGATGTGTGCTATGTGGGGTGGGTGGTTCGCGGGGCCTGGTTGTGCTGGGGCGTGGTGGGGATGTAGCTGGTGGGGGTCGCTGTAGCATGGGGGCATTAGGGGGTAGGGGTCCGGAGGGACGGGGGCGTGGTGGTGGTGTTGGTGGTGCCATGTCCCCTGGCTCTGCGCGTATGGTGGTCCTGGCATGGCGTGGACGTGTGTGGGCGGTGGTGGCTGACTGGGCTGCAGGGTTTGGGTGCTGCGGTACGGTGGTGGTGGTGGGCGCTGGTGGTGGCGGTGTTGTTGGTGTGCCCCGGGGGTCTGGGCGTGGGGTGGTGCGGTGTGGCTGGACCCGGGCCTTGGTCGGGGCGTCGCGCCCTGCTGGCGGGCGCGTTGGCGGGCCCCCTGACCTGTCTTGGTCTTCTTGGCCTGGTGGGTGTCGGGGGCGGGTGAACCCCCCTGTCCCCGTGGGGGCGACGGGGAGCGGGCGTGCCAGCCGTGTGCCTCTTGGAGGCTCGTCTTGAGGCCTCTGACGTAGGTTTCCTGGTCCGTGAGGCCCATCCGCGTGGCGCTGGCCTCGTCGGGGGCGGCCAGGTGGGCGTCCCGAAAAGACGCCCAGCCCTCCGGGGGCTTCTGTTGTGTGGGGTGGGGGTGGTGTGCCGGGTAGAGGAGTGCGCTGAGTGGGTAAGGTGTTCCCTTCCGTCGGCCGAGGGCGTTGTGGAACCGGCGGCAAGTGATTCGGAGGTAGGCTGCTATCTCCTCTGGTGCCGTGTCGGCCCACGCTTCCGGCGTCGGGGCTGCTGCTTGGGGGGCCGGGAGTTGTGGGTCTGGGAGGTGTAGGTCTCGGTGGTGGAGGTATAGGGCGAGGAGGATGTGGCGGGCCGCCACGTTCAAGCCGCCTCCGCTGTGGCGTAGGGGTGGGCTGTGGGGGGGCAGGGGTGTGCTGCCCGTGGCCACGGCTATGGTCCATGCGTGGTCCGCCGCGGCCGCCACGTAGTACCCTCCCAGGTGGTCCCGGAGGGTGTCGGTGAGGAACCCGAAGAAGCTGGGGTGGCTGGCGGGGGGGGGTGCGGCTGGGGCCGCGGGCCGCTCGCGGTGGTGGGGGTTGAGGTCCCCGCAGTGGGGGCAGTGGGTGAGGCGGTGCGCGGCTCCCAGGCAGACCCAGTGGTCTGGGTTGCAGGGCAGGGCTGTCTGTGGTAGCCGCTGGCAAACGCAGAGGGGACATGCGGTGGCTGGCGGTTGGTGGTACCTGTGGAGGGACGGCGGCGTGGGGGGATGGGGACTGGTGGCGCGCGCATGCTGGTGGGAGTGTGTGCGGTGCCTGTGGTGTCCGTGTGTGCTGTGCCAGTGCTGTGCTCGGTGGACGGTGTGTAGACGTGGTGGGGGCTCCGTGTTGGTGTGTCACGGGGTAGGTTCTCATGGTTGGTAGAACAGGAGTTTGAGGAGGTGGGCTTGGTCTGTTGGGGGCAGGGTTGCCGCATGCTGCAGGTATTTGTGGGTGCGGTATGTGAGCTGCTCCGCCGTCTTGGCAACGGCCATCCGCTGCATGTGCGCCGCCGTGGCCTGGGGGTCCTCCGCGTGGGTGCGTAGCAAGGTGTAGACGGCAGTGGGGACGAGTCTCCTGCGGACCGCGTCGAGCACCTCCGTTTCCTTGAGGACGGTGGTGAGTTGCTGGGTCGCCGGGGACTGCGTCAGCCATCCGGCGTGCTGTGCGATGGTGTGGGTTGGGTTCCAGTCTGTGAGGGTGTCCAGTCCTCTGTACAGGGGGCACGCCTTGAAGTTGTCCCATGTTTCTTCTTCCGCGTGGCTGCAGATGCATTTGGTGTATCCTGCGGGGACATGGATCGAGCGGCGCGCATACCATCGGTGGTATCGGGTGAGGAGGGGAAGCTGTTCGAGGGCGAGTTGGAGTCGGGGCTTTTGTAGGTGTGCTGGGAGGCTATCCGGGCGCAGGGCGGAGTAGTAGAGGGGGGTGTGGACGGAGTCTTCGAGGCGTCGGAGGAGTTCGGTGTTCGCTGGGTGGCCCAGTGTGGTGGCCAGTTGCTGGATGGGTGTGGGGTAGTGGTACTGCTTGTCTTGATCCGTCTACGGCGTGTCCTCGGGCATCCATTGGGGGGGCTGTGTGGCCGGGGGTATCGGGGGCAGGTGCTGCAGGTGGCTGTGGTGTGGGGTGTCCAGTCGCACGCGTTCGAGCCCTGGGGTGTGGTTGGTGTTCTGGTGTTTGGCCTGCGTGTCTGCGCGTCCATTGCCGTATGCGTAGCGGTGTGACTCCTGCTTGACGATGTGTAGGGCGTCCTGGGGGTGCATGCCCTTGAAGGCCATCCATAGTCCCAACGCTTGTGTGGTGAGGCCGGACTCGAGTGCTTTGTGGAGGGGCAGGTCCGCAAGGCGCCTGGTGAGGTGGATGTCGACCGTGGCGTCCACGACTACCCAGATGTTGCGGGGCCGGATCGTTGTGGGTGGCGGTGTGGCGGTGACGGCGTCTGCCATGGTGCGCAGTCCGCCGTGGGAGGACGCCCCAAAGATGGTGGCCCCGGTGTGGTGTTCCACGTGGAGGCCGTCCGCGTGCCGGGTGATGCGCACGGAGGCGCAACCGACCGTGGGGGTGCGTTGCTGGGTGCCGGATGCGTCAGTGAAGTAGATGATGTCGGTGTCGCTGGGTATGGGTAGGCGGGCGATTGCTGTGGGGTGATAGACGTAGATGGGGTTCCCCTGGGCGGTTCTGGCGGTGATTTGCGTGGGTTGCAGTAGCGGCGCTGCATAGACGCCTATCCCCTGGGTGATGATGGCCTGGGCTCGTGGGGTGAGGCGGAGGAGGCCCCTGTCTGGGCGCCCCTGGGTGATATACGCGTACATCAGGTGGAAGAGGTATCCCACATTGGGGTGGAACTTCTGGCACGTGATGGTCTGTCGCCGCTCCTTGTCGTCTTTGTCGCCGCGGAGGGTGGGGCATTTGTGCTGTAGGGGGCGCATGGGTGCCTCCTGAGGTCCTGCGCGGTGTGGGTCGCAGCGGTCGTACTCTATGGCTACGCTGTCCGGGTCTGCCCGCTCGTTGGTGAACGTCCATGTTGCCGTGGGTGTTCGGGTCCAGGCTACGTGCGCCGGGTGGTCTGGGGGTACCGTGTGAAACCAGGGGGAGAGCCATGCCTGCTGGTCGGCGGTGGCGGCGGCGGTGGGGGTGCGGTAGTGGTTGGAGATGAGGTGCAGCAGGGGCCATGGAGTGTCGAGGGCTGCCGGGCCGCAGTGCCAGCACATGCGTGGTATGCCCTGGTCACTGTGTCTGACTGGTGGTACATCGGTCTCCGATGCATTGTGTTTGGGGATGGACCAGGGGGCATGGTGTCGCTGGACAGTGCGGGTAGCATGTTTGTGGCCGTTTGGTGCTAGTAGCAGGATGGTGGGTGGTGTCCAGCCTTCGGCTGACGGGGTGGGCTCCCCCTGCGTCGTGTCGCCGTCGTTGGGGGTCTCGTGCTCGCTCGGGCGGGGCCGGGGGTGCTGGCGCTGGAAGGCTGTGTACGCCGTGTCGATGTCCTTGGGCCCCGGCATGTCGCGCCCTGCCTTCGTAGCACATGCGCGGAGGTACGCTTGGAAGACGTGGCGTGCTGGCCATTGTGGGTCGGAAAGGAACGGGGCGTGGTGGGCGTCGCATTCGGCCATGATCTTCATCTGTGTTGGGGTGATATACACTATGGTGATGGTGGCCCCCACGAGGCGTAGGGTGTCCACCTCGCCTGCCGGGCGTCGGTGGATGTCGGTGTGTGTTGCCACGAGTGGCCCCTGTTGATCGCAGTGGTGGTTTGTCAGGATGGCGTGTGTGTGGTGCGGTAGGAGGAGTTGTAGCTGGGCCCAGATGCCAGTGCCCACGGAGGTGGAGACGCCGTGTTGCGCCAGTATCCACCGGGGGCAGGTGTTGCGGGCCATTTGCGCTTCTTTTATGCGTATGGCTGCCGCCTCGCGAACTTCTGGTTGGTGGTTGTATGTTACCCTGTGTAGGAGGTGTGCTGCGTGTTTGGCATAGGCCATGTCGACCAGGGCGCCTGTATTGTCTCCGTAGTAGCGCCAGTGGGCGATCATGGCCTCCTTGGGGAAAGACGTGGGCCAGCCTCCGTGTTGCGCCCATGCCTTCGTCACTTGCTGTCGAGCGTGGCGTAGTGCGTCTTGGGGGCGCAGGAGGTGCAGGGCTTGGTACCCGATGGCCGCGTTGAGCACTGCTTCCATGAAGTACGCCAGGCCCTGCGTAGACAGGAGGTCTCCCCTGGCAATTTGGGGTAGCCGGGCGAGGCGCTCTTCCAGCTTGCTTGGGAGTGTAATGTGGTGGTGCCGCGTGGCCTGTGTGACTCCCAGGTGGACTGTGGTGTCTTCCAGGTGTAGGGGTTCGCCTCTCCGGAGGTGGGGGGTGGGGGTCTTGGCGTCGGCCAGCCCCACCGATTTGCGGGGGTGCACTAGGAGCTGGTGGGCGTCCAGGTAGGTTGTGGTGAGTTGGAGAATGGCGGACGCTTGTTCGGTGGTCGTTGGTAGCCCTGCGTTCTCAGGGTTGCGGTGGCGGATGGCCGTAGTTAGGAGGTTGTCATCGGCGAAGTTGATGAGGGGGGACCGTAGCGGGTATGGGGCGTACCCCGAATATACCCGTGCTAGCTCGAATGCCAGTGGCAGGGTGACGAGGAGGTAGAGGAAGGGGCCTTCGGCGCCTCCCTGGGGGACCCCGCTGTTTGTGCCGGTCCAGGGGCTGAGGCCTGCGGCTGTGATGACGGCGTAGAGTCGGGTCTGGATGTACCCGGTCATGAAGGATAGGAATGGGAGGCCCATGGCATCCCATACCTCCGTGAGGAGCCCGTGTGGGGCGTGGGGGAACGCGCCTTGGACATCGAGGGAGGCGATAATCATCTCGTAGGGGTTCATGTCCAGTGCGGTGTCCTGGAGGAAGATCGCCTCGTGGGGGGACCTGCCGGCCATGGCTCCCCACATGCTGGCGGGCACGTGGGCGAAGACCGCTGGCGCGATGCGGCCTAGGATGAGCGTCCACACCAGCTTGACCTCGGTGGTGGCGCAGACTATGGGCCGCCAGTTCCCCGGCTGCGCCCAGTCCCCCTTTTTGTAGAGGGGCTGGACCAGGTTGGCCCACTCAGGGGGGATGGGCGTGGCGCCCGTGACGATGTCCCACAGGCGGGCTGCCAGGCGGCGTTTGGCGGGCAGGGTGAGACGTTGGTACGCTTCGGCCGGCAAACCGTCGACGCCGGGCACGACCCCCTTCTTCAGGCGGTCTAGGGCGCGTTGCAGTTCTGAGATGCTGAAGGGGTCGTGTTCGATGGCGCGCCGCTGTTCCCGGTTGAAGACCCTGGGCACATGCTCGCGGGTCGTGTTTCTGGTGTGGGGGTCGAGCTCGGGGAGGGCGTCCCCGTGTTGTGCCTGGAAGCTGTCCAGGACTGCCTGGAGGACGGCGTCGGGGTCATTGCTGAGGCCTCCTTCGGGGGTGCGTACCGCGTGGATGGTACGGCGCCCCGTGTCCTCCAGGATGCGGCTGACGTACCGTAGGGACTTGTACGGCGTGTCGTTTCTGCCGTATCTTTCGCGTTCTTGGGCTGCGGCCGCTATGCGGTGGGCGTGCCATTCCTGGAGTTGGTGGCGGCGGGTGGTGAGGAGCGCACGGAGGTGGGCGTCCCGGTCTCGTGCCTCCGGTGTGCTGGGGCGTAGCAGGGTGGCGAGTTCCCCTTTCGCGGTCCAGATGTCATGGATGAGTCGCTGGAGGGTGAGGTCTGGTGGTGTTCCCGTGTGGTTGGTGTCACGCTCCATGCCGCATGCTTGTGCCGCCCGGCGCATGGCGGTGGTGAGTGTCGGTGCACCCGGGCGGCGCAGGATGGCGTGTAGGGCCCTGTTATACCTGTGCCAGGCGCCGTGGTCGTCCTCGGCCGGGAACTGCAGTGTGGGCGGGAGGGTGTCCTCTAGCAGGGTGGCCGCGGGTTTTTTTTAGCCTGAAACAAGCAGCTGAACCAACCCCCCCTCCCGATTGGAGGGTGCTCGTTGCAAAAAAGCGAAATACGCCAAAGAACTACATAAAATATGATAGTATGTGCATAAGAATGGGATGAGCGATGAACATTTGGAGTGTTTTTGGCCCTATTTTGCACCGTTTGTGGTCCATTTCCATATGGTTCATAGGTAGGCTTTTGCGTGCCTATCACCGTACACACACATGTTTGAGGCTTAGGTTGTTATTTTTGGGGACCAATGGGGTAGGAGGAACCCCCCCCCCTGCTATTTGGGGGGTGTATAATTAAAACAAAAGGTTACTATTGGTCTTTTTGGGTACAAAACCTATTTTCATGGTTTTTTCGTGCCTATATCATACTATACAGGTACACTGGTGTGCAGCACTGTTCTGCTGCACCACCCCAGAGCAGACAAAAATACTCCAAAATGCGCCGAATTCCAGGGTTTTTGATGGTTTGGGAGAAAGCTCGGAACCCCCCCATCCCTATTTTGGGGCCAGAGAATGCAAAGAAAATTGGAATTTCTGTCGAAAATCCTCTATAGGCAGGTACACTGGTGTGCAGCACTGTTCTGCAGGACCAGCCCAGAGCAGGCAAAAATACCCCAAAATAGGCCAAATTTCAGGGTTTTTGATATTTTTGGACAAAATTCGGGTAGAAGGACCCCCCCCCCTATTTTGGGGCCGTAGAAACCAACAAAATAGGTCAATTCTCGCAAAAAACCCCTTTTTGTCGACTTTTGGAATTTTGGGAAAAAACAGCTGCTAAAATCATCGGTGTGGCAGGGTGGCCGCGGGTGGGGGTAGGTTGGGGATGATGAGGTCGATGTAGAGGGGCCGGTGGCCCGTGCCTGTGGGCGGCAGGTCCCCGTAGGCTGCTTCGTGGACGCGCACCGTGGTTCAGTCCCCGTAGCACGTGTCGATGCGGGATGGGTGGGTGCCGGCTTGGTGGGGGTAATGGGAGGGTGTGCCGGTGAGTCCCGCCGTGAGGTCGGTGAGGCCCAGTTGGTGCATGGCGTCCCGGACAGCTGTGTCGGTGGCTTTGGGTGGGCCGGTGCGGTCGTCGTCGGTGGGGGCGGCGTTTAGGTCGCCTATGATGATGGTGGGTGCCAGGAGGGAGGGTCGGCGGTACGCCAGGCTCAGGGTGTCCAGGAAGTCCTTGGTCTCCTCCCCGAATGGGACGTGCGTGAGTAGCACGTTTAGCTGCCATGCGGGCCCCATGCACTCGTACGCCCCGAGGCGACCATCCACTCCGAGGTCGGGGTGGGCATGTACCGTGACCGACGTCTTGTGGTAGAGGGGCACCCCCCGTTCCCAGTGGGCGTGATATTTGTTCCCCTCCGGGTCCAGGATCGGTGCTGGTTCGGGTTGGTCCGCTCTGCGGAGGGCTTGCTCCAGGAACCCCAGGAGGTCTGCGCCTTGGGGGTGCGGCCCGGGCATGGCTTGCAGTGTGGCGGCCTTGGTGGGGTCGTAGGTGACCGCGGCCTCGTTGAGGATGTTGATGCGGGCGTGGGCTTCCGCAGGTGCCGGTCTCTGGGGACCGGTAGTTGGGGGGGCGGGCCGCGTCCGGTACTGGCCCCGTCAGGCGTCGAGGAGGTCGATGACGCCCTGAGCTGCGGGTGCCTTGCCGTTCCGCTTCTGGGGCTGGGGTAGGGCCCATGCATTGTGGACTTCGCCCGTGTACTCGGTGCCGGTGAGGTGCTCCGTGTCGGGGGTGCACAGCTGCATGGGGACCATCGCACGACCGGTTCGGTCTCGCCAGAGTTCGATGGTGCGCCCCAGCTTCTTGTCGTTTGGGGTGGCCGGGTCCCACTTGACGTGGATCTTGAACCCCTGGTGGTCCCCGGTGACGAGGTACCGGTGCTTGACCTCCCCTGCGGCCCATATCCACTTGGAGGGGCCCGCGGCCGTGGGGTACTCGGAGGGCAGCTGCCCCCGGGTGCCGATGGCGTTTTCGGGATACAGGGCAGCGGCTTCCTCTTTGGTCCAGCTCTTCGGCTTGGCCCTTGGCTTTGGCGCGGGTTTGGCCTGTGTGGGGGCCTTGCGCTTCTGCGCACCTTGGCGGCGCCGGGCAGCGGGCTGTCCCCGTTGGGGAGGTGCGCCCTGGGGCTGCTGTGCGGGTGCTTGGCCCGGTGCAAACACGGGGTGTTCGCGGGCGGCTGGGACGTCGGGCTTGGACGTGGGGACGGGGTCCTTCAGCTGGAACACTTGCTTGGTCATGAGGCCAAGTACTTCCTCGGCCTCCTGCAGGGTGTCGGGCGGGTCCGTGGGCCAGGTGAGGAGCCGGTGCCCGGTGCCTGCCCCTTGGCGGCGCATGTGGGCCGTGTAGCGGGTGGCGTGGCGTGTCCACGCTGGGGTGCGTTCCGGGGGGAGGGGGCCTTTTGGCGCCCCCTGCGCCCAGTAGAGGGCGTAGTGCAGCGCTTCCCAGGCTGCCTCTGGGGCGTGGGGGATGCGTGCGGCGAGTCGCAAGCGGTCTCCTCCGCGTGGTGGGGGCGGGACTTCGTTGTCGGGGGTGTGTGCCGATGCCCGTCTGACCTTGCCGTGGTTGTCCCATTCCACCGTCCACCAGGTGTCCCGGTGTTTGAGGATGTGGACCTCCGTGGTGGGCGGGGGGGCATCCATGGCGTCCCAGCTGACGAGCTGGATGGGGTGGACCGCAGGGTGGGTCTTCGGGGGTGCTCGCATGTTGAGGATTTGGTGGATGTCCTCGGCCGTGGGGCCCGCGTCGGGGGCGTCCTGCGCTGCTTGGGCTAGAGGTGGGGAGGGGCGGTCCTCCCAGAGGCGTGAGGCGGACGCCGTGGCGTACATGGCTGCGATCAGGACGTGTTCCGTCAGCCCTTCCACCATGAGGTCGTTTTCCCCCTCCAGGTCTCGGGGGATGGTGGCTTCCGCCTTTAGGGTGAGGAGTGCGATGGCGCGTTTGGGTCCAGGTGTGGCGTGCGTCAGCTCATCTGGCGGGCGTTCGTCGGATGGGGTGTTGGGGGGGCGCTTCTGGAAGGGGGATGGTCCCACCGCCAGGTGCTCGACAAGGTGTAGCGGTATGGCGTGGTGGCGGTCCGCTGCGGGCAGGAGGTAGGGGTGTGGGTCCCCGGATATCGTGCCGAGGAATATGCCCCCCCTGTAGGTAGGGGTGAGCAGGGGTTGCTGCAGAGCGCCTGCGCATGGCAGCGCGCACCGAGGGTTGCAGTGGGTGCATGGGGCTGTTATGGGGTGCGGTACCGCGTACACGGTGAAGGGCCCTACCGCGCGCTGGATGTGGCGGGGGATGATGGTGCGGAGGTCCGCCGACCGTGCCGTGCGGCTTTCGCCATAGTATATCCAGAGTGTGTCCTCCAGTGCCATTTTGGGGCGTAGCTTGCGAACCAGTAGGTTCAAGGTGCTTTTGTGGGTGGCCTCGGTGACGGTGGCGGGTCCAGCGTTAATGCGTGGGAGCAGGTGGTTTTGGTGGTGTGCCGCGGCCCGTCTGCGGTCGGTGTGGAGGGCGGTGCTGTCGGCGGGAGGGGGCGCGTGGTGGGTGGGCCTTTTGCGCGGGGTCGGGGCGACGTGTAGGGGATGCTTCCATGCCGGGCGCGGGTGGTGTTGCGGTGGCTGGAGGCCAGGGTAGGTGGTGAAGGTGTATATGGTGACGGGGGAGCGCTCATGCGTGGCCTGGAGGTAGCAGTGGTCGCGACCCGTGTTGTGGGTGACGATGACGTTTGGTGTTGGTATGTCGTAGTGGAGTGCGGTATTGGGGAGTTGTTTGGTGATGCGTGCCGTCGCGTCCCCCGTTTTGGGCGCGGTGTCGTGGGGCACGAGGATGTGGACTGCCCACGCATCGTGGGCGGGGAGGTCGAGGTGCGGTAGGGTGGGATGAATGGGGCGTCCCCGGAAGTGTGTGAAAGCTGGGTTGTGGCGTGCCGCCGTTTCCTTGATGATGGACGGTGCCCACTGGGGTGGCGCCCCAACTTGCTGGGCCATGGCGGCGACGGCGTGGGCGATCGCTGTGAGGTTGGGGCCGATGCCAGGCTGGTCTGCCGGTGGCTGCAGGCCCCCTTCTGGTGCGGGGTGGTGCCACCATAGGGTGTAGCCCTTTTGTGTGTTATCGTGGGGGGTGTGCACGAGGCCCTGGTGGTTGGAGATGGCGGTCTTGAGGGCTTCCGCTGCCTCGCGGTGGAGGGTGCGCGTGTAGGCCCAGACTCCGGTGGGGGGGGCCGCCCCGGTGTGGGACTCGGCCGTGGTGGGGGCCGGCTCGAGGGTGTGACTGGTGAGGGAGGGTCTGTGCAGCCCTTTGTGCAGGGAGGCGCACACGTGTGCCCACCTGTCCGCCCATCCCTGTTGGGCGCTTCCTGTGTCTGCTCCTGTGGGCAGTCGCACGATGACCACGTGCCAGGGGTGTGACCCAGGTACTACGGTGGGGGGTGTGGTGTGCTCGTGAGCGTGTAGCCATACTGCGGTGTCTGCGTTCGCCGTCACGTAGTCCTCTCCCTCCGCTGTGTGGACGTTTTCGACGGCGGCCCCTCCCTCTAGGGTAAGGAGGAGGTGTGTGCCGGGGGGCTGCGCGTGCGTCTCCGCGTCCCGGAGCCACAGGTACGTGAGCGGCACGGTGCCGGGGAGGATTTCCCCCCACGTGAAGGTGCCTTCGGGTGATGCCCACTGCAGGGGCAGTGTGCGGCGTCCCCGCGAGTCGTTGGTGGCATGGTAGTCGTGGGGGAGGTGACGTTTGGTGAGCCGGTGCGGCATGCGCTCGGTGGTGGCTGTTGGGGGGTCCCAATTACATTCCTCCGGGGGGGGTGCGTCTGCGTCGTCCTCCTGCGGCTGGGCCAGCGGCAGCGCCTGTGCATTGGGTGTGGCGTCGGGTAATCCGCTGTGCGTGAGGATGTAGAAGCCCTCGGGGGTGAGTTGGAGGACGATGTCCCACTTCGCCGTTTGCTCTGGGGACCACTGGTGGGGCCCGTCCTGCGGTCGGTGGAGGGTGACCTGGAGGCCCCATCTCCAGCTGTGGTAGGCGAGGAGGCTGAGGACGGTGTCTTGCTCCGGGTCCTCCACGCTTTCCACGTATGCCGTCATGTCGGTGACTTCGACGGCGTACTCGTCCTCCCATTCTTGTGTGGGGGTGCCTGGAGGGGGGGGGGCGGTGGTGTACCCGTGGAGTCCCGGCCCCGTGACGTCAGGCAGGTCGTGCTCGAGTGACGCCCGGTACTCGGCGGGCCCGTTGCTGGCTTCGTGGGTGGGGTGGTGGCGCCGCAGGGCGTTGGACAGGTGCGTCCAGGGCGCCCTCTCGCGGGGGGGGGGGCGCGGGGGGGCAGTATGCGGGCTGGGGTCCGCGGGGCCGCTTGCTGTGGGCTCCAGCTCCGGCGGGGTGAGGTCCATATGATGCTCCGTGTCCTCCGTGTGTTGGAGTTCCAGTTCTAGCAGGCTGTCGATATCCAGGGCCATGGGGTCATCGTGCGTGTTCACGTGCTGGGGTGCTGCTTCATGGCACGGTGGGCGTGTGATGCTGGTGTTCGGGGCACGTGCGGCGGCCGGTGCGGGGTCGTGCGCCGGGGGAGGCGCGCCGTTTGGCGTGGTTGTGGTGTGTGGCTGCGCGCTGGTGGCTGTCCTGGCCGGTGGTGTTGCCCCTGTGTGCGGTTCGGGTTGTGGCCGGTGGTGGGTGTTGAGCTGGCGCGAGGTGTGCGGGGTTTCCAGGGGTGGTGCCGGTGGGGTGGGGTGCGGAGTCGGCGGGGCGCGGCTTCGTTCCTGTGTTGGTGGGCTGTGGTGTCCCGTGCCCCCGGGTGGGGGAGGGGGGTGCGGTGCGGTATGGTGGTGTTGTGCTGTGTGGTGGCCTTCCCGTTGGGGGGGGGGGGGCACCGTGTCCAGGTCTGGTGGGGTGGGTTGTCGCCCGTGTTTTGTCCTCTGGCGGTGTGGGGCAGCCCCGCGTGGTCTCTTGATCGTCCTCCTGGCGTGTTTCAGTATGTGGGCCGTGCGGGGTCGGTGTGGCGTGGGGCCTGGGGTCCCCTGGGGCGGGGTGTGCGGGACTGGAGTGTCGCAACCAGGGGGGTGTGGTCGTGTGGTGCTTGGGGGTGTCGGCCCACCGTTGAGTGGGCCCAGTGGTGCGGGGTATTGCGTTTGCGGGGTCCGCGGGTCGGTGGGTCGCGGCTTCTTGGGCGTGTTGTGGCCCCGGTGCGGTGCCCGCGGGTGGTGAGTGGCGGTGTGTGGCTGGGGTGTATCGTTTCCACGGTCGGGGGGGGGCTATTTGCTCGGGTGTGGGGTGGGCCCCTGGTAGGTTGCCGGCGGGTAGCGGGTGTCGGGGCCTCACTGTGGGTGGGTATTCCGCGGCGTCCCCTTGGTGCGTCCTGTGGTGGTCTCTGCTCGGCTGGCTGAAGGGGGTTTTTGGGGTGTACCGCATCCATGGGGGCACCATTGTGTGTTGGGGCGCCGCAGCGGTGGGTGCGGCGGGTTGTGGGGGTGGGGCTTGTGTCGGTGTTGACCGTGTGGTTGGCGGCGGTGTGTCGTGTGTCGTCCTCGGCGGCTCCTCATGGTGGTCTGTTGTGGTGGTGCCTGGGGGGTGGTCTTGGGCTTTGCTGTTCCTGGGAGGGTGCGGGACATGCGGGGTCGGGTTGGCTGGGGGGGGGGGGGCGCGTGTGTGGGCTTGCGTGTTTGCCTTCTGCTCCCCCCGTGGCCCCTTCCTCTGCCTGTCCCTTACTCCTCTCTGTTCGTTGGCTTGTTTGGCTTTGTTTTTTTTTGGGGGGGGGGGCGTCGCTGGGGTGCTGTGCGTGGGTGTGGGTGTATGCCGGTGTCGGCGCCGGTGTGGGCGTGGGTGTCGTGGGGGACGGGTGTTGGATGGCTGTTGTGCTCTGGGTTCCCTGTGTGTGCGCCGGCCCCCAGGCTTCCGGTTCCCAGGGCGCCGGTCCGGTGGGGGCTGACGGCCGCTGGTTGGCGGCAGTGGTGGCGTGGCGCTTGCGTGGGTGGCTGCGGCTCCTGGTTAGTGTCTGGGTGGCGTGGCCGGGCGTGGGCGTGCGTGTGGGTGTGTTCATGGCGTGGGCTGATGGGGTGGTGGGCAGTGTGGGCGTGGTTGGTTTGTGTGGGTGTCGGGTATGTGTGCGCCGAAGGCGCAGTGGGTTGGGCTGGGGCACCGTGGGCGATACAATGGGTGGAGGAGTTGCTGGTGACGTCTACGGGGGGGTGCTGTAGGCGTCGAAACGGGTTTGTGTTGTTGACGTGGGTGCTTCGGGTGACGCGCCGGGCGGCGATGGGGTTGGTGACGCTGATGGTGTCATAGGTGACGGGGCGGGCGCTGGGGGGGCCTGCGGCTCGAGTGGTCGCTGTAAGTGGTGCAGTGTGTGGTGGCGCGACTGGTGATGCCGGCGGTGAGGGTGCTGCCGGTGACGCCGATGGTGAGGGCGCTGCGGGTGATGTCATGGGTGGTGGCGATGTTGATGTGTGTGTTGCGGGTGGTGTGCCGGTTGGTGGCGCCGCTGGTACTGTCCCTACGTAGGGTGTTGCCGGGGGTGCTGTGGGCGGTGGTGTCGTCCGTGGTGCCGATGGCGAGGGTGACGTAGGCGATGCACTGGGTGACGGTGAGGCCGGTGTGTGCCGTAGGTGACGCGTTGGGAACGGGTGGTGGGGGGCCGGAGGGGGGTTTGCCGTTGGTGCAACGGGCGATGGTGCCGTTGGTGCCGCAGGTGGTGGCTTGGGTGATGGTGCTGTTGGTGATGCCGACGGGGTGGTTTGTCTGCCTGTCTGCCCGCGGAGTCGGTGCCGGCGTTGGGCGGTTGCCTGTGCGCGTGGTGGTCGGTGCGCCGGGCGCTTGGTGGGCGTGGTTGGGTGCGGGTGTGCGTGTTGGTGTGTACGTGGCGCGGGTTGCGGGGGGTCTGTGGGCGTCGGGTGCGCTGTTGCCGTGTGTGTGGTGGTTTGTGTTGTCTGGTGGAGCGTGGCCGGCGTGTGCGTTGCGTGGGTGTTGTGGGGTCTGTTCGGCGTGGGTGGTGTCGGTGTGGCTGTTTGGGGTTGGATGCTGGTTGTGGGCGTGTCGTTCGCGCGGTGCGGTCGGGCGTGATGGTGGTGCCGCTGGCGACGTCGATGGTGACTGTGCCGCAGGTGGTAAGGGTGGGACGGCGGTGTTGGCGGTTTCCGGTGTGGGTGGTGTGGAGTGTGGGGGTGTGGCAGGTGTGGTGCGGGGCGGATGGTGGTGTGCTTGGCGACGGCGTCGTGAGTGCTGCCGGGGGGGAGGGTGTTGTTGGTGATGTTGTGGGCGGCCGGTGGCGGGTGGTGGTGGTGGTTGTGGCTGGACTGCTTGGTGGTTGTGGTGTCGGCGGGCGGCCCTGATGATGGGCCCTGGGTGTGTGGTGGCGGGTGGGCATGCATGGTGGTGGTGATGGTGTGTCAGTGCGGGTCGTGTTGGGTGTGGTACCGTTGGGCGTGTGGTTTGCGATAACTGAGCACTCACCCCTCCGGGTGGCGCGGGCCCGGTGGTCCGGTAGCCCGTCCGGCAGGTGGCGCCGGGTGCTCACGCGTCCCTCCGGACGGCGGCTGTTCCGTAGCCGGCAGGGGCTGGGTTCACTGCCGGGCGCACACACGTCCCTCCGGGCGGCGGCTGTTTTGTAGCCGGCAGGGGCTGGGTTCACTGCCGGGCGCACACACGTCCGTCCAGACGGCGGCTGTTTCGTAGCCGGCAGGGGGTGGGTTCACCGCCGGGTGCACACACGTCCATCCGGACGGCGGCTGTTTCGTAGCCGGCAGGGGCTGGGTTCACTGCCGGGCGCACACACGTCCATCCGGACGGCGGCTGGTTCGTAGCCGGCAGGGGCTGGGTTCACTGCCGGGCGCACACACGTCCATCCGGACGGCGGCTGTCGCGCTGTGGGGACTGCGGGGCTTGGACTTGTTCTTGGCGGCTCGTTCGTCGTCGGGTGTGGGTGTTTGCCGTGGTGGTGTCGTGTTTTTGTGCCGTGGTGCGTGCTGGCGTGCGGTGCTGCGCGTGTGCCCTGCTTGGCCTGTGTGTGGCGCGCGCTCCTTGCCCGGGCGTGCTGTTGCGCAGGCGCGGGGACACACCCTCTCTCTGGCAGGCCCGTTTGGCTCCATGGCGGGCCCTGTTGGCGCCCGGCTGTGGCCCGGCGCGCGGCAGTGGGGTGTGTGCACGTCGGGGGGGGGGGGGGGTTCGGACCCCTCCTCTCGCTTTCCCCGCCTTGTCCCTCTGTCCCTCTTCGCCGGCCTGCCCTGCCTGCCCACCCTCTTTGTACCCGCTGGGTTGGCCTTGGACGGACGGTTGGTCTTGGTGGTCTGACATGGTATTTCTTTCCTGCAGGGCGGCGTGGGCTGGGTTCGTTTTGGGGGCGGGTTGCTCCTGTGGTGTGCCGCGCCGCTTGGCTCCTGTTCACCGGTGTGCACGCTCTGTGTGTGGTGTTGTGTGTACGGTGTCCTGGGCCCCCTGGCTCCTGTTCACCGGTGTGCACGCTCTGTGTGTGGTGGTGCGTGTACGGTGTCCTGGGCCTCCTGGCTCCTGTTCACCGGTGTGCACGCTCTGTGTGTGGTTCTGTGTGTACGGTGTCCTGGGCCTCCTGGCTCCTGCGCACCGGTGTGCACGCTCTGTGCGTGGTGTTGCGCGTACGCTGTCCTGGGCATCCTGGCTCCTGTTCACCGGTGCGCACGCCCTGCGTGTGGTGCTGTGTGTACGGTGTCCTGGGCCTCCTGGCTCCTGTTCACCGGTGTGCACGCTCTGCGTGTGGTGTTGCGTGTACGGCGTCCTGGGCCTCCTGGCTCCTGTTCACCGGTGCGCACGCTCTGCGTGTGGTGTTGCGTGTACGGCGTCCTGGGCCTCCTGGCTCCTGTTCACCGGTGTGCACGCTCTGTGTGTGGTGGTGCGTGTACGGTGTCCTGGGCCTCCTGGCTCCTGTTCACCGGTGTGCACGTTCTGTGTGTGGTGTTGCGTGTACGGTGTCCTGGGCCTCCTGGCTCCTGTTCACCGGTGTGCACGCCCTGCGTGTGGTGTTGCGTGTACGGCGTCCTGGGCCTCCTGGCTCCTGTTCACCGGTGTGCATGCTCTGTGTGTGGTGTTGCGCGTACGGTGTCCTGGGCTTCCTGGCTCCTGTTCACCGGTGCCCACGCCCTGCGTGTGGTGTTGTGTGTACGATGTCCTGGGCCTCCCGGCTCCTGTTCACCGGTGTGCACGCTCTGTGCGTGGTGTTGCGCGTACGGTGTCCTGGGCCTCCTGGCTCCTGTTCACCGGTGCGCACGCCCTGCGTGTGGTGTTGTGTGTACGGTGTCCTGGGCCTCCCGGCTCCTGTTCACCGGTGCGCACGCTCTGCGTGTGGTGTTGCGTGTACGGCGTCCTGGGCCTCCTGGCTACTGTTCACCGGTGTGCACGCTCTGTGTGTGGTGTTGCGTGTACGGCGTCCTGGGCCTCGTGGCTCCTGTTCACCGGTGTGCACGCCCTGTGTGTGGTGTTGCGTGTACGGTGTCCTGGGCTCCCTGGCTCCTGTCTACCGGTGCGCACGCCCTGCGTGTGGTGTTGTGTGTACGGTGTCCTGGGCCTCCCGGCTCCTGTTCACCGCTGTGCACGCTCTGTGCGTGGTGTTGCGCGTACGGTGTCCTGGGCCTCCTGGCTCCTGTTCACCGGTGCGCACGCCCTGCGTGTGGTGTTGTTTGTACGGTGTCCTGGGCCTCCAGGCTCCTGTTCACCGGTGCGCACGCTCTGCGTGTGGTGTTGCGTGTACGGCGTCCTGGGCCTCCTAGCTCCTGTTCACCGGTGTGCACGCTCTGTGTGTGGTGTTGCGTGTACGGCGTCCTGGGCCTCCTGGCTCTTGTTCACCGGTGTGCACGCCCTGTGTGTGGTGTTGCGTGTATGGTGTCCTGGGCTCCCTGGCTCCTGTTCACCGGTGCGCACGCCCTGCGTGTGGTGTTGTGTGTACGGTGTCCTGGGCCTCCCGGCTCCTGTTCACCGGTGCGCACGCTCTGCGTGTGGTGTTGTGTGTACGGTGTCCTGGGCCTCCTGGCTCCTGTTCACCGGTGTGCACGCTCTGCGTGTGGTGTTGTGTGTACGGTGTCCTGGGCCTCCTGGCTCCTGTTCACCGGTGTGCACGCTCTGTGCGTGGTGTTGCGTGTACGGCGTCCTGGGCCCCCTGGCTCCTGTTCACCGGTGTGCACGCTCTGTGTGTGGTGTTGCGTGTACGGCGTCCTGGGCCTGCTGGCTCCTGTTCACCGGTGTGCACGCTCTGTGTGTGGTGTTGCGTGTACGGTGTCCTGGGCTCCCTGGCTCCTGTTCACCGGTGCGCACGCCCTGCGTGTGGTGTTGTGTGTACGGTGTCCTGGGCCTCCCGGCTCCTGTTCACCGCTGTGCACGCTCTGTGCGTGGTGTTGCGCGTACGGTGTTCTGGGCCTCCTGGCTCCTGTTCACCGGTGCGCACGCCCTGCGTGTGGTGTTGTGTGTACGGTGTCCTGGGCCTCCCGGCTCCTGTTCACCGGTGCGCACCCTCTGCGTGTGGTGTTGCGTGAACGGCGTCCTGGGCCTCCTGGCTCCTGTTCACCGGTGTGCACGCTCTGTGTGTGGTGTTGCGTGTACGGCGTCCTGGGCCTCCTGGCTCCTGTTCACCGGTGTGCACGCCCTGTGTGTGGTGTTGCGTGTACGGTGTCCTGGGCTCCCTGGCTCCTGTTCACCGGTGCGCACGCCCTGCGTGTGGTGTTGTGTGTACGGTGTCCTGGGCCTCCCGGCTCCTGTTCAACGGTGTGCACGCTCTGTGTGTGGTGTTGCGTGTACGGTGTCCTGGGCCTCCTGGCTCCTGTTCACCGGTGTGCACGCCCTGTGTGTGGTGTTGCGTGTACGGTGTCCTGGGCTCCCTGGCTCCTGTTCACCGGTGCGCACGCCC
Organism: Eutreptiella sp. 'Long Island Sound 2002'; assembly: GCA_964036045.1. NCBI lineage: Eukaryota > Euglenozoa > Euglenophyceae > Eutreptiales > Eutreptiaceae > Eutreptiella > Eutreptiella sp. 'Long Island Sound 2002'. The sequence goes on from OZ038386.1 coordinate 16,767,263, forward strand.
TGCGTGTGGTGTTGTGTGTACGGTGTCCTGGGCCTCCAGGCTCCTGTTCACCGGTGTGCACGCTCTGTGTGTGGTGTTGCGTGTACGGTGTCCTGGGCCTCCTGGCTCCTGTTCACCGGTGCGCACGCCCTGCGTGTGGTGTTGTGTGTACGGTGTCCTGGGCCTCCCGGCTCCTGTTCACCGGTGCGCACGCTCTGCGTGTGGTGTTGCGTGTACGGCGTCCTGGGCCTCCTGGCTACTGTTCACCGGTGTGCACGCTCTGTGTGTGGTGTTGCGTGTACGGCGTCCTGGGCCTCGTGGCTCCTTTTCACCGGTGTGCACGCCCTGTGTGTGGTGTTGCGTGTACGGTGTCCTGGGCTCCCTGGCTCCTGTCTACCGGTGCGCACGCCCTGCGTGTGGTGTTGTGTGTACGGTGTCCTGGGCCTCCCGGCTCCTGTTCACCGCTGTGCACGCTCTGTGCCTGGTGTTGCGCGTACGGTGTCCTGGGCCTCCTGGCTCCTGTTCACCGGTGCGCACGCCCTGCGTGTGGTGTTGTTTGTACGGTGTTTTGGGCCTCCCGGCTCCTGTTCACCGGTGCGCACGCTCTGCGTGTGGTGTTGCGTGTACGGCGTCCTGGGCCTCCTAGCTCCTGTTCACCGGTGTGCACGCTCTGTGTGTGGTGTTGCGTGTACGGTGTCCTGGGCTCCCTGGCTCCTGTTCACCGGTGCGCACGCCCTGCGTGTGGTGTTGTGTGTACGGTGTCCTGGGCCTCCCGGCTCCTGTTCACCGGTGTGCACGCTCTGCGTGTGGTGTTGTGTGTACGGTGTCCTGGGCCTCCTGGCTCCTGTTCACCGGTGTGCACGCTCTGCGTGTGGTGTTGTGTGTACGGTGTCCTGGGCCTCCTGGCTCCTGTTCACCGGTGTGCACGCTCTGTGCGTGGTGTTGCGTGTACGGCGTCCTGGGCCCCCCCGGCTCCTGTTCACCGGTGTGCACGCTCTGTGTGTGGTGTTGCGTGTACGGCGTCCTGGGCCTGCTGGCTCCTGTTCACCGGTGTGCACGCCCTGTGTGTGGTGTTGCGTGTACGGTGTCCTGGGCTCCCTGGCTCCTGTTCACCGGTGCGCACGCCCTGCGTGTGGTGTTGTGTGTACGGTGTCCTGGGCCTCCCGGCTCCTGTTCACCGCTGTGCACGCTCTGTGCGTGGTGTTGCCCGTACGGTGTTCTGGGCCTCCTGGCTCCTGTTCACCGGTGCGCACGCCCTGCGTGTGGTGTTGTGTGTACGGTGTCCTGGGCCTCCCGGCTCCTGTTCACCGGTGCGCACCCTCTGCGTGTGGTGTTGCGTGTACGGCGTCCTGGGCCTCCTGGCTCCTGTTCACCGGTGTGCACGCTCTGTGTGTGGTGTTGCGTGTACGGCGTCCTGGGCCTCCTGGCTCCTGTTCACCGGTGTGCACGCCCTGTGTGTGGTGTTGCGTGTACGGTGTCCTGGGCTCCCTGGCTCCTGTTCACCGGTGCGCACGCCCTGCGTGTGGTGTTGTGTGTACGGTGTCCTGGGCCTCCCGGCTCCTGTTCACCGGTGTGCACGCTCCGTGTGTGGTGTTGCGTGTACGGTGTCCTGGGCCTCCTGGCTCCTGTTCACCGGTGTGCACGCTCTGCGTGTGGTGTTGTGTGTACAGTGTCCTGGGCCTCCTGGCTCCTGTTCACCGGTGTGCACGCTCTGTGCGTGGTGTTGCGTGTACGCCGTCCTGGGCCCCCTGGCTCCTGTTCACCGGTGTGCACGATCTGTGTGAGGTGTTGCGTGTACGGCGTCCTGGGCCTCCTGGCTCCTGTTCACCGGTGTGCACGCTCTGTGTGTCGTGTTGCGTGTACGGTGTCCTGGGCCTCCTGGCTCCTGTTCACCGGTGTGCACGCTCTGTGTGTGGTGCTGTGTGTACGGTGTCCTGGGCCTCCTGGCTCCTGTTCACTGGTGTGCACGCCCTGCGTGTGGTGTTGCGTGTACGGTGTCCTGGGCCTCCTGGCTCCTGTTCACCGGTGTGCACGCTCTGCGTGTGGTGTTGTGTGTACGGTGTCCTGGGCCTCCTGGCTCCTGTTCACCGGTGTGTACGCTCTGTGTGTGGTGTCGCGCGTACGGCGTCCTGGGCCTCCTGGCTCCTGTTCACCGGTGTGCACGCTCTGTGTGTGGTGTTGCGTGTACGGTGTCCTGGGCCTCCTGGCTCCTGCTCACCGGTGTGCACGCTCTGTGTGCGTGTACGGTGTCCTGGGCCTCCCGGCTCCTGTTCACCGGTGCGCACGCTTTGTGTGTGGTGGTGCGTGTACGGCGTTCTGGGCCTCCTGGCTCCCGTTCACCGGTGTGCACGCTCTGTGTTGTGGTGCGTGTGCGGTGTCCTGGGCCTTTTGGCTCGTGTTCACCGGTGTGCACGCTCTGTGTGTGGTGTTGTGTGTACGGTGTCCTGGGCCTCCTGGCTCCTGTTCACCGGTGTCCACGCTCTGCGCGTGGTGTTGCGTGTGCCATTTGGCCCTTTTGCGCTGGTGCGCTCGTGTGGTGCGTGTTGTGTTGTGCGTGTGGTGTCCTGGGACACTTGGTTCGTGTTCTCCGGTGTCGCGGTGTGTTGCGGTGTGTGTGGTGTCCGGTGTGCGGTGTTGCTTCTGCGGTGTCCTGGGCCTCCCGGCCCCTGTTCACCGGTGCGCGTGCTCGGTGTGTTGCGTGGTGTGTGCGGTGTGGGTGTGGGTGCGTGCTCGCGTGTGCCATACCGCGGCCGCGTCGTTGCGGACTCCTTGTTTTTGTTGAAACATTTTTCTTTACACATTGCTTCCTATGGCGTCTTACTTAATCTTCTCGTCTTGGACTCTTTGATTTTGGCGACGCCCAAGAGTAAGCGTGTCTTAATGCATGCATGGCGGTGTATGCTATTTATGCGTTGGTTTGTGGCCTCTTTGCATTTTGCGACGCCCAAGAGTAGGCGTGTTTGTTTAATGCATTCATGCTATGCTACTTATTCTTTATGTCTTGGACTCTTTGTTTTTTGCGACGCCCAAGAGTAAGCGTGTCTTAATGCTTGCATGGCGGCATATGCTACTTAACCGTTGGTTTGCGGACTCTTTGTATTTTGCGATGCCCAAGAGTAGGCGTGTTTGTTTAATGCATTCATGCTATGCTACTTATTCTTTATGTCTTGGACTCTTTGTTTTTTGCGAAGCCCAAGAGTAAGCGTGTCTTAATGGGCACAAAGGTGGGTGGGGAGGTACATGGAGAAGGACAAAGGAAGAGGTAGCGTGCAAGTCGGAGGGTGTGGCTGGACAGGGGTGTTTTTCCATTCTGAAATGTGGGTTGTATCCCTTAGTGCAGAATATACCCGCAGACCATTTGAATGGCAAACTCCAGAACCAGGAAGTAGATTGAAACCAGTCATAGCTCTCGGGCAGCTTGATGTCTGTGTGCATGTGCTTGGGGAGGAGATGACTGTATGATTTTTGTGTACGTTTACCAAGGACAGGCATGCCTTGCCATGTGATGCTTCCTTTTTGGGGTGGTGGAAGGATCAGTGAGGTTGGTAAAATTGCAAAACTCGCCCATTTGGCAAAAGCGTCCGCAATTTCATTTCCTTTGAATGCTGTGTGGGCCTTGATCCATCTTACCTCTACTCGCACACCCTGAGCAGAAAGCTGCACAATGGCTGACCTGAATGACTTGATCCAGTGTCCTGAAGGATGCTTGTGAAATAAATTGAAGTCTGGGTGTTTGGCAAGCCTGTAGCAATCTACCACATTCGCATTGTCGCAGAGGACAAATTGCAGTGGGTTAGGGTTTGGGTGTGTTTGCAGATGATGTAATTTCAAGTGTAAGGCCCAGAATTCTGAGCCCCCTGATGACTGTAGAGGTGAAACTGATGCAATGACGTTGCAAGAATGCGCATTCAAACCTTCAAAAACAGCAAACGCTGACCCGAAGTGAGGGAAGGATGCAGAACCATCGAGATATGTCCAGGCAGCTGATGAGCTGAGGGGGTCCTGAAGTAGTTCCAGCGCCCCTGTGCAGTTCCAGCTCAGAAGATCTGATGGTAGGAGGACATGATGTGTTGCAGGCAGGTGAACTATGGCTCCCAGGCTGGACATATCTGAAATTGCCGTGCTGAATGGTGGTGCGGGTGCAGAGGCAGAGAGGGATTGGTTGGCATTGGTAGTAGGCGAGAGTTCTGAGAGGGAGAAGTGTGAGATGGGTTTTGGGTTGCTGTGGGGGTATGAGAAGGAGAAATTGTGTTTGTCTGCAATTTCTGCTGAGTAGCCTGAGAAGTCAACCTTCGCTTTTTTCCCCTGGATTTCTGAAACCGTGCCCAAGCATGGGCCCACCACTTGGAAATCAACATATATGTTGGCCCCTGGTGATAATGCAGACACGGGGCAGGGATTCCAAGGACCGAAACCATGGATCAGGAGGTTGAGTGCATAGCATGAATCAACCAAGGCTTCCTGAAGGAAATTAGTTTTGGGACTGAGTAGTGTGCTGCAAATTGTCTGTCTAGAACTCGCTGGTCCTTCACCGCTCAGAAAACGTGTAGCCTGATTGACATTCTGGACATGATATGCATACAGAAAGTGCTTCAGGCCGAGACCATTCAGTGGCCTCCGCTGGTATATAACTTTTGGTGACGTCACTGACGACAAGTGTCCCAGTTGGCACAGGCGACGCCAGATCAGGGATTGGATGGAATGCAGCTGTGTGATATGTATGTTGTGTGCCAAGAGCCTGTATTGTAATGTAGGTATTAACACAGTGTTGATCAGAGATATGTATTCGGACTGTGTGAGGGGAAGTGACTGGAGGTTGTTGAAGTAGCTGTTTGTTTCATTGATGAGAAGTGTGTGTAGCAGTCTTGGTGAGTCTTCTGTGAATAGGTGTATGCCCAGATATTTGTAATGTGTGTGTGGTTTACCGTTTGTGTCTTTCGTTGACAGTGTTGTTGTTCGGTCTATGCGCAGTTCTATGTGTGGTATGTTATTCATGGCGTGTAGTTCTGTTTTGTCTGTGTTCATGTCTAAACCTAACTGTCTGGCTGTTGTGTGAAAAAATGTGTATACTTTCTGGATTATGTGTGGGCTGTTTGATTGTATAAGTATGTCATCAATGTATGAATGGATGGTATCACTCTCTGTGAAGGCACAAACTTTCGGAAGGGTGTGTAATATGATATTTAGGTAGAGATTGAAGAGCAATGGGGAGAGAGGACAGCCCTGTCTCACTCCTCTGATTTGTTTGTGTTCACCCATATGTTGGCCATTGATGAGTGGCCTCTCGTAGGGGTGTGTGTATAAGTGTTTCAACGTGTCTATTAAGTGTGTTGGTAAGTTGTAGTATTGTAGTGTGTAGATGAGTGCCTGTTGTGGTATGCTATTGAAGGCCTTGTTGAAGTCGATGTATAGGTGATATGCTTGTTTGTTTTTGATTTTGATTCAAAAATGGACCCTGAGTGGTTCAGCGTCTTCTTGTTCAGCTCTCCGTAGTCCACTACCAGCCGTTTGGCTGTAGACCCAGGTTTAGCCACCAGGAAACAGGGGCTGCAGTGTAGGGGGTAGTCCCCATCCTTGTACTCCAGGACTAGGCCAGCGTCAATACATTCTTGTATCTGTCGCTCGATCTCGTCGGCCTGCTCTTTAGGAGCTGGATAGGGTCTCCTCCGGATCTTGTGACCCACGAACTCGGGTTTCAGCTTGAGGTCCATCTGTACCAGCTTGTCACATGAGGCTGGAGGGGGTAGTTCTCCGAACACCTCCAGATAGGTCCTTATAAGCTTCTGTACCCGCGGGTCCAATACCTTGATCTTGTCCTCCATGTCCTCGTCAGAGTGTAAGTTGCTTGCCCCCTGAGTAATAGACGTCGGGAGGTGGTCCTCCACCGACTCTTCGCCTGTGGTAGTGTCCTTCAGCCCTTGGTAGGCATATAGAAGGTCTTGTTCAACCATCTCCGGTGGACGATGGCAACATAGGCACGCTCGAGGGGGTTCACATACACATTCCTCCGAGAGGTCGTCCTCCTCTGGGGTCCTCACATGGGCGCCCCAAACGCTCTTCATGAGCTTAAGATCTACCTCCCTTTGCCAGGTAGTGATCTTCTGTTCGAGGTCCTCCTTCAATTGGGATAGGTCTCCCATACGGCCTTGCTTCAGTGGCCATGAGCTGCGGGTAGGCTTCGCGTAGCATAGCTTTTTCGCCACCAACTTCCTCTTGGAATCCACATTGTCCCTGAGCCTGGATCGAGGGTCCAGCTCCTCGTCCACGGGGTCTTCCACCCTCATGGAGAGTAGGGGTTTCAGTGGGGCGACGTACTCGGCGTTCTCCACTTCCTCCACACAGGTCTGCACGAAGAAGGCGTCGTGCTCAGTTTCGTCATCTGAGTGGATAGAGCTAGGTAGCTCAGATAGTCCACACTCAGAGACTCCATCAGGAACAGGTACATGACAGGGAGAGTTGGGGGTGTTGGTGTCAGTCACGACGTACTCATCTCCTCCGGGTGTAGTCTCAACAGCATCTTGAGGTCGTAGACGATCCTTCAAGTCACCCAAGGCGAGTCCATCGCTTTCTCGTTGTATAGCCTGGACCAGAGTCGGGTCCAGATCCTCCCAGGGGATGGAGGTAAGACCTCCGTCCACCACGCTGAGCATACTCCCCCATCCGGGTTTCCCAATAGGCGTCTTACGACCCAGAGGCACGTAGATGGCCTCATCAGGTAACCGAACAGAGCTGATAGTCAGCCTGTCCCGGAGGTTTCGCCAGTATTCGTTGCCCCCATGGGCTCCCCAATCGGGGGAACAAAGGACCATACGGGAACGTTCAAAGGCCACCTTGGTCAGCACCTTCCCCAGTTCACTGAACCTGGGGTTCCCGTAGGCCATCCCGAAAGAGGGCCAGTAAAATTTGTAGCTGCAGTTCTTCCCCTTGCTGCAGTAAAGGTCCAGTACATGCTGCTTGTCGCTGGCGAACAACTCCACACTCAGGTCTTCTCGAGAGTAATCCAACTCCTTCAGACTTTGGTCTAGGACTTCCCCCAATAGTTGATAGTCCTCAGTTTTGGAGGCCGCCATCATGTTCGAGGGCTCCTCCTTCCATAGCCTCAGGTAACTCGAGGTATGTTCCGACTGCTCCAGTGGCACAGACTCTCTGCCACTGCCGTGGTCCACGTAGAGGAGGTAGGGCGCTTGCAGCGTCAGGGATTGTATCTGGGAGTGCTGCACAAAGAAGTCAGTCCCCAGTACAAAGTCGAAGGCCTCAGTGTCCATCACATAGAACCGATGGGCGATAGTCCGGGAGCCCATAGGTACCTCCACTTCACAGTCCCCGCAGTTGTGCACCACATGTCCATCCCCCATGCGTATAGCAGCGGTGGTCATGGTGTTCTTCAGGCTCCCACAAGGTAAAATTTTCTTGGCCACTATAGATATTGTGGCGCCAGTATCCAATACCCCCAGGTATTCGCGTCCCCCTAGTCGGATACGTACCCAAAATACCAGGTCTTGGGTGCCACCAGAGCGTCCCCGTCAGAACTCCGCGGGACAGGTCACCTCGAACCCCTTGTTCCGCAATTTGCGGGCCATCCTCATGAAACGGCTCCTCTTCTTAGCGTTGCCGTCATCACCACCTTCATGCTCACGCTTGGCTCCTTGTTCTTACTGGGCCTGCGTTTGTGAGCGTGTGGTAGGACCAGACTGCCCTCCAGAGGGCTCAGAGTTCCCCCCTGGATTAGGGTTGGGGTTGCCTCCGTTCTTGTCCTTGTTCTTGTTGTCGGGCTGGCGGTTAGCACCTCCTCCTCGTCCACCTTGACCCTTGTCTTGCCCTTGACCACGTCCTTTCGACTTGCCCTTGCCGGAGTCGTTGCCTTTGCCTTTGCCTCCACCTTTGCCTGAGCCTTTGCCAGGATCTTCACCCTTAAGCTTCGCCGATAGGCGTTGCTTATGGTAGCACTCATCCTCGTAGTGCTTCCGCTTCCCGCAGAATGCACACGTGATGGTGCACCTGTAATGATCCGGCAGCTTCGCTTTGGCGCCGGTGTTCTTCTCCTGCTGCTTCCCCTGGACTACGAAGCAGTTTCGCTGCTCGCAGTCAGGGGCGTGCTGCAGGTGGCCCTGCTCGTCTCTGGCATCACACCAGAATAGCTCCTTCACGTTCTCCATGATACGGGCGTGGGCGTGTTTGGGGGTAGTCCCCTGCCCAGGTCGGGACCCTTGGTACCCTTTGCCATGGCCTCCAGAACCTCCACCACCCGGACGGTAGTTGTTCAAGTGCTGGTCGCTCTCCTTCTCCAGCGCCAGCTCCAGGAGTAGCACGCATAGATCCTCCTAGCGGAGGGCTCTAGCCTTGCGCTCCGCCGTCGAACGGCACTCGTCCCATAGCTCTCGAGGGAGCTTGGCCACCAACCAGAACAGCAGGTTGTCGCTGCTGTAGGAACCGGGCGTCAGTCGTCCAGCCCAGTGATCCAGGTCAGCCAACAGCTCAGAGACCCTGCCAGGTTTGGGGTTGTTGGGCAGCACGGGCAGGTTCTGGATCTCGGCCCTGATGGAGAGGTCGGTTTCGTAGGTCGGGTACTGCCTCTCCAGGGCAACCAACACATCGGCAAAGGTGGCGCAGTTAGTCACGATCTGCCTGACCTGCTTCTCCAGGTACTTGGTCTTGCAGCACTGCAGGAGCAGGTCGCACTTGACTCGCCCACTAGCGTGGGTTTGGCCGGTCAATCGGAGAAACCGGCCAAAATTTTCAGCGAACTCGCTGAGGTCCTTGCCTGTGAACTCAGGCAGGTTCACCACGATCTTGGAGGTGGCAATGGCCTTCGCCTCCTGAGACCTGCGTCCCTCCGGGCTTCGGGTCTTCTTCTTCTTCTTCTTCTTCTTCTTCCCCTTTTGGTCCTCGGGGTCCTCCGGGTCATCGTCCTCCGAGGGCGAAGTAGAAGTCATCGACGGCGGCTCATCATCGGAGGGGTCTCCGCCTAGATCACTGGAGCCATAAGGCTTCACGTCCACCATTGCCCTTAAGGCTGTCAGCCCCAGCCGGTCCAGCTCGGCCCTCGTAGAGTTCGTCACGTGGCTGTAGGGCGGCTGGGCTGTTCTCGGTACGAATGGACTTCTCGGTATAGCTGCAGGAGTCGGCATCGGTCGGCTCCTCAGGCACCCCAGGGTGTTTGTCAACCCTGCCGCCAGGTGGTTGGCCTGTACTCGGTGGGGTGACATTCCCACCGTGGTAGGTGACGCTTGGGGCGGTATCATCAGGGGCTCCAGTTTCTCTCGGATCTCTTGAGTGAGGTTGCCCACGATTTTTGAAGTGGCTCCTCGAAGCACCTCGTTGATCTCCGACCGCGTCAGGGACCTGTTGGAGGATCTCCCCGATCCTCTACTCCTGCCTCCAAGAGACTCAGGTCCTCTCCTCAACCCACTCAAGGTTGCATACCCAGGTGCATACCCAGGAACATCCACATAGGTTCCAGTAGCGGGTAGTGGATGGGGATATTCAGCCGCATCCCATCGCGGCGCAGAGCTGGAAGCCACCGGCTCACTGGCAGTAGTTGCCTCTGGGAGCGCATTGGTAGGTGGGACCATACCATAGGCGGGGTAGGGAGGCATGCCAGTAAAGCCTGTGCCCTCTGCCATAGGCGGGTTGGTTATGGGAGTGGGTGTTGCGGCGGCTGGGTCTGGAATTGGGAGTGTGGTGGTTATAGGAGAGGGTGATGCGTGGAGGCCAGAAGCGCTTGGTGCGCCTTCGAAGGTAGGGTCATTCTTCAGGTCTTGCCCTTGTTCCTCTCCTTCGTCTGCTTCGTCTCCAGCATCCTTCTCGCTCTCTCTCTTCCTCTTCACAGGCTGAGAGACCACCTCTTCGACTGACAGGGCCACGAAGGCCGTCTGGAGTCCATCCAGCAGGTCCTCAGCCGCTTCCACTGGCCCATGTAAGGGCTCCGAAGGTACAGCGCCAGGTGCTGGCCTTGCCGGTGCCTCAGGCGCTGGCGCTGTCTTCACGTCGGCGTCCTCCTTCCTTGTGTCCATCTTCAGTCGCCCTTCTGCTTATAAGTGCCTGTACTCGGCGCACTGGATGTACGGCGTGGGGTTGCTGCCAGTGCGCAGAGACAGACTGCCTCTGCTACCAGAAAAGTTTATAGTGGTTTCAACACTGTGTTTTGGTCTCTCCTGCTGCTTGCTGCTGGTCCAGGGTTTCCTGCTGCTTGTTTTTGGAGATGAAAACCTTTTGTTTGCTGAAATATAGTCAATCCAGGATAACCCAAGCCAGAGGTGTGCAAGGAGAAGAGAATCAGGATCAAAGCATGAAGGGCTGCAGTGTAATCAGTGAAAGATGAAAGGATATTCACAGAAACTGCAACTCAGGTCAAATCGGATTGCATATTCACAGAGATAGCTGAAATGTTTTGGAAAAGAGTTGGAAAACTGCCCCATGGTCACTCTATCTCCATAGTGCCATCTCAGGAGATGTGCACTCTTTGTTTTGGGTCCCATATGTGCTGAGGTGGCAGGGCATGTGGCGATGAGGTCACTGCCATGTCACATGGGATCTTCCTACTTAGCTAGGCTGACCAGGAATTGAACCCAGGACCTCTCAAAAAGAGGTGCCCAGCCCCCTAGGGTGCATACCACTAGGATAGCTAAGAATTCATGGAAAAACATAGAAAAATTCATAGGCTCTGCCCTGGATATGTCAGTACTCAGTCAACTCAGGAAAAGATGAATAGCTTCACATTGAAAGGGGATTAAGGGGTCCACTCCATATCCTGATTGGGTGTTTGGTTCCATAGGTCAAAATGTGTTATCACCACTTTTGGTGGGGCCAATACTAAGATAGAAATGCCTGGATGCTCAGTGCATCCCTAATACAACTAGAGTATGCCTCAAAGCATTGGAAAAGCACTTTTTCTTACTACTTCCATAGGGCTGGCAGCCCCTTGTAGGTCCAGAGCGGCGATTTCCTCGTTGTTCAGCTCCCACTCCTCCCCACAGAGGTCTTCAGGATCATAGTAGCGCTTCAGGTGTTGAGCAGCGCACACCAGGGTCCCCCCTAGACGGGGAGAACACCGCACGGTGATACGGTGTCCATCCACAGATAGAATCTTGTAGGGCCCGAAGTATGGGTCATCGCTGGTAGAGCGTGGCCAGGCGGGCAGTCGACTGTGGTGCACCAGCAGCCAGTCCCCCTCTTGGTAGGTGGCCGGTACTCGGTGCTTGTTCTTCTTGTTCCACTGACGCTCCCTCACTCTCTGGAGCATAGCCTTGGCCTTGTCCACCTTCGCTTGTTGCTCTTGGACCCATTCACCCACAGAAGAATGGGTGTCCTCTGGATAGGGGGCATGTAGGAACCATGCCGGGCGCCCTAGGAATAGCTCATGGGGCGAGTAGCCAGTAGCTGAACTTTCTTGGGAGTTCATCATCAAGGATATGACGGGGAGTAGTCTCACCCAGTCTCTGGTGCGTTCAGTTTTGCAGCATATCCGTACATTCTCCTTCAGGACACGGATCTGTCGCTCACATAGGGGGTTGCTCGTGTGCGAGTAGGGAATCCCCGTAGACACCTGGACATTGAGGGATCTTAGGACCCTCTTGTACCAACCGGTATCTGAGCGTACTCGTACGTCCTCATCGGAGTTGATCTCCTTGGGCGCCCCATAGACACAAAACCACTCCTCCAGGAGTATCTTGATAGTCTCCTCCCCGGTAATGTGCTTGGTACATGGGAACACCCTGGTAAACCTGGTCAACCCACAGGTTACCACGAGGGCAAAGTCATAGCCCCCGAACTTCGGCATCTCCGTGTAGTCCACGTATAGAACACTTTTAGCACAGTGAGGGATGGGCAGGGCCGAGTAGAGACCTCTGTCCCTGATATCCCCTGGTTTACAGGACCTGCACGGGCACTTGTCCACGATAGGCTGGAGGGTTTTCCGCAGTTGGTCGTCAGTCCACGTAGTGTGGAACCACTGCTTGAACAGCCTCAGGGTACGGTCAGCACCGACATGACCGCTGGACTCATGGGTCCACTTCAGCAGCGCTGGGACTCTGTCACTAGGCACCACAATGCGGTCCTCGTGCCAGAGGTAGCTCTTGTCCCTCTTCCACTGGTCTTGGTTGACCAGGAGGGGTTCAAGGCGTTTCTCCAGGCGCTTGTAGATATCCCCAAACTCCTTCAAGTACTCCGATTGTTGGAGTCCATCCAGGGGGCGTATCATCGTCATGTTGAGGTCCAAGTCGACGTCCATACGGCTGAACGCCTCCTTAGCCAGCGCTTCAGACCGGGCACCAATCAGGGGGTCGAAGTTGTTGCGCCTGATGTAGTCGGCACACTCGTTCTTCACTCCCTGGATATGGTGTACCGTCAGCCGTAGTTGACTGAGGTAGGTCCACCAGCGCCGTAGCTTGGCCTTCTCAGGTGGGGGACCCTTCTGGAAACTGCGGACCGGTTCTTGGTCGCACAGCCAGACCACAGGGTTACTCCCCAACAGTCGTGCTTGTGAGGATAGCACCAGCATACCCGCGAGCAATTCCTGCTCATAGGTGGAGTAGTTCCCCCTGGCCTGGTTCCACTTCCAGTTCCAGTGGCCCAGAGGTACTAGGACCCACTTGTCGTCAGGGTAGCTGTGCTTGAGGGTTCCATCTCGGTTGAGACCTTCCGTCCCCCATTGGGAAATGGCCGAGTCGAACTCCTCCTTCTCTAGTGCTTGCCATTGGAACAACGTTCCACCACCGCCCACATTGCTGGCGTCGGTCACCAGGATAATCTCCCCTTGTGCCCTAGGCACGCCCAAGCACTTAGCGTTGGCTACCTTGTCTTTGAGCTCGTCAAACGCTTGTTGCTCTTGTGGGCCCCAGCGCCAAGTAGTACTCTTCTTGATCGCGTCCGTCAGAACGGCGCTGGTGTAGGTGAAGTTTTTGATGTGGCGGCGATAGAATTTACACGCCCCAATGAAACTGCGTACATCATGAAGTCCTTTCTTGGGGTCTTCGTGTCGTACCTTGGCATCCATCAGGGGTTTGGCCTTAGAGGCCGCTGGGGTCCACCACCCATAGCCAACGTCAAACCCCAGGTACTGCATGGTCTCCTGCATGAACTCACACTTCTCCAGCTTGAGTCGTGTGTGGTTCTCCTGGCAGACCGCAAAGAAATCACCCAAGAGGATTAGGTGATCCTCCTGGGTATTGGTCCCGAGGCATACATCGTCGATGTGAGCCTCCATCTGGGCACCACGGGATATGAGCTCCTGCACCTTAGGTCTCCTTCGTAGGATGGACAAGATCTTGTTCATCAGCTCTTGGAATAGAGCGGGTGCGTTAGCCACGCCAAACGGCATGACCTTCCACTTGAACACCCTCCCCTGAGGGGTGATGAAGGCCAGTAGTTCGTGTGCGTTGGGCGTCAGGTCCACTTGCCAGAATCCACTTCGCTTGTCCATCTTGGTCTTGTAGCGGCAGGAGGCTATCTTCTCCAGGGTAGACTCCATATTGGAAATGGACCCTGAGTGGTTCAGCGTCTTCTTGTTCGGCTCTCCGTAGTCCACTACCAGCCGTTTGGCTGTAGACCCAGGTTTAGCCACCAGGAAACAGGGGCTGCAGTGTAGGGGGTAGTCCCCGTCCTTGTACTCCAGGACTAGGCCAGCGTCGATACATTCTTGTATCTGTCGCTCGATCTCGTCGGCCTGCTCTTTAGGAGCTGGATAGGGTCTCCTCCGGATCTTGTGACCCACGAACTCGGGTTTCAGCTTGAGGTCCATCTGTACCAGCTTGTCACATGAGGCTGGAGGGGGTAGTTCTCCGAACACCTCCAGATAGGTCCTTATAAGCTTCTGTACCTGCGGGTCCAATACCTTGATCTTGTCCTCCATGTCCTCGTCAGAGTGTAAGTTGCTTGCCCCCTGAATAGACGTCGGGAGGTGGTCCTCCACCGACTCTTCGCCCGTGGTAGTGTCCTTCAGCCCTTGGTAGGCATATAGAAGGTCTTGTTCAACCATCTCCGGTGGACGATGGCAACATAGGCACGCTCGAGGGGGTTCACATACACATTTCTCCGAGAGGTCGTCCTCCTCTGGTGTCCTCACATGGGCGCCCCACACGCTCTTCATGAGCTTAAGATCTACCTCCCTTTGCCAGGTGGTGATCTTCTGTTCGAGGTCCTCCTTCATTTGGGATAGGTCTCCCATACGTCCTTGCTTCAGTGGCCATGAGCTGCAGGTAGGCTTCGCGTAGCATAGCTTTTTCGCCACCAACTTCCTCTTGGAATCCACATTGTCCCTGAGCCTGGATCGAGGGTCCAGCTCCTCGTCCACGGGGTCTTCCACCCTCATGGAGAGTAGGGGTTTCAGTGGGGCGACGTACTCGGCGTTCTCCACTTCCTCCACACAGGTCTGCACAAAGAAGGCGTCGTGCTCAGTTTCGTCATCTGAGTGGATAGAGCTAGGTAGCTCAGATAGTCCACACTCAGAGACTCCATCAGGAACAGGTACATGACAAGGAGAGTTGGGGGCGTTGGTGTCAGTCACGACGTACTCATCTCCTCCGGGTGTAGTCTCAACAGCATCTTGAGGTCGTAGGCGATCCTTCAAGTCACCCAAGGCGAGTCCATCGCTTTCTCGTTGTATAGCCTGGACCAGAGTCGGGTCCAGATCCTCCCAGGGAATGGAGGTAAGACCTCCGTCCACCACGCTGAGCATACTCCCCCATCCGGGCTTCCCAATAGGCGTCTTACGACCCAGAGGCACGTAGATGGCCTCATCAGGCAAACGAACAGAGCTGATAGTCAGCCTGTCCAGGAGGTTTCGCCAGTATTCGTTGCCCCCATGGGCTCCCCAATCGGGGGAACACAGGACCATACGGGAACGTTCCAAGGCCACCTTGGTCAGCACCTTCCCCAGTTCACTGAACCTGGGGTTCCCGTAGGCCATCCCGAAAGAGAGCCAGTAGAATTTGTAGCTGCAGTTCTTCCCCTTGCTGCAGTAAAGGTCCAGTACATGCTGCTTGTCGCTGGCGAACAACTCCACACTCAGGTCTTCTCGAGAGTAACCCAACTCCTTCAGACTTTGGTCTAGGACTTCCCCCAATAGTTGATAGTCCTCAGTTTTGGAGGCCGCCATCATGTTCGAGGGCTCATCTTTCCATAGCCTCAGGTAACTCGAGGTATGTTCCGACTGCTCCAGTGGCACAGACTCTCTGCCACTGCCGTGGTCCACGTAGAGGAGGTAGGGCGCTTGCAGCGTCAGGGATTGTATCTGGGAGTGCTGTACGAAGAAGTCAGTCCCCAGTACAAAGTCGAAGGCCTCAGTGTCCATCACATAGAACCGATGGGTGATAGTCCAGGAGCCCATAGGTACCTCCACTTCACAGTCCCCGCAGCTGTGCACCACATGTCCATCCCCCATACATATAGCAGCGGTGGTCATGGTGTTCTTCAGGCTCCAACAAGGTAAAATTTTCTTGGCCACTATAGATATTGTGGCGCCAGTATCCAATACCCCCAGGTATTCGCGTCCCCCTAGTCGGATACGTACCCAAAACACCAGGTCTTGGGTGCCACCAGAGCGTCCCCGTCAGAACTCCGCGGGACAGGTCACCTCGAACCCCTTGTTCCGCAATTTGCGGGCCATCCTCATGAAACGGCTCCTCTTCTTAGCGTTGCCGTCATCACCACCTTCATGCTCACGCTTGGCTCCTTGTTCTTGCTGGGCCTGCGTTTGTGAGCGTGTGGTAGGACCAGACTGCCCTCCAGAGGGCTCGGAGTTCCCCCCTGGATTAGGGTTGGGGTTGCCTCCGTTCTTGTCCTTGTTCTTGTTGTCGGGCTGGCGGTTAGCACCTCCTCCTCGTCCACCTTGACCCTTGTCTTGCCCTTGACCACGTCCTTTCGACTTGCCCTTGCCGGAGTCGTTGCCTTTGCCTTTGCCTCCACCTTTGCCTGAGCCTTTGCCAGGATCTTCACCCTTAAGCTTCGCCGATAGGCGTTGCTTATGGTAGCACTCATCCTCGTAGTGCTTCCGCTTCCCGCAGAATGCACACGTGATGGTGCACCTGTAATGATCCGGCAGCTTCGCTTTGGCGCCGGTGTTCTTCTCCTGCTGCTTCCCCTGGACTACGAAGCAGTCTCGCTGCTCGCAGTCAGGGGCATGCTGCAGGTGGCCCTGCTCGTCTCTGGCATCACACCAGAATAGCTCCTTAACGTTCTCCATGATACGGGCGTGGCCATGTTTGGGGGTAGTCCCCTGCCCAGGTCGGGACCCTTGGTACCCTTTGCCATGGCCTCCAGAACCTCCACCACCCGGACGGTAGTTGTTCAAGTGCTGGTCGCTCTCCTTCTCCAGCGCCAGCTCCAGAAGTAGCACGCATAGATCCTCGTAGCGGAGGGATCTAGCCTTGCGCTCCGCCGTCGAACGGCACTCGTCCCATAGCTCTCGAGGGAGCTTGGCCACCAACCAGAACAGCAGGTCGTCGCTGCTGTAGGAACCGGGCGTCAGTCGTCCAGCCCAGTGGTCCAGGTCAGCCAACAGCTCAGAGACCCTGCCAGGTTTGGGGTTGTTGGGCAGCACGGGTAGGCTCTGGATCTCGGCCCTGATGGAGAGGTCGGTTTCGTAGGTCGGGTACTGCCTCTCCCGGCCAACCAACACATCGGCAAAGGTGGCGGAGTTAGTCACGATCTGCCTGACCTGCTTCTCCAGGTACTTGGTCTTGCAGCACTGCAGGAGCAGATCGCACTTGACTCGCCCACTAGCGTGGGTTTGGCCGGTCAATCGGAGAAACCGGCCAAAATTCTCAGCGAACTCGCTGAGGTCCTTGCCTGTGAACTCAGGCAGGTTCACCACGATCTTGGAGGTGGCAATGGCCTTCGCCTCCTGAGACCTGCGTCCCTCAGGGCGTCGGGTCTTCTTCTTCTTCTTCTTCTTCTTCTTACCCCTTGGGTCTTCGGGGTCCTCAGGGTCATCGTCCTCCGAGGGCGAAGCCGAAGTCATCCACGGCGACTCATCATCGGAGGGGTCTCCGCCTAGATCACTGGAGCCATACGGCTCCACGTCCACCATTGCCCTCAAGGCTGTAAGCCCCAGCCGGTCCAGCTCGGCCCTCGTAGAGTTCGTCACGTGGCTGCAGGGCGGCTGGGCCGTTCTCGGTACGAAAGGACTTCTCGGTATAGCTGCAGGAGTCGGCATCGGTCGGCTCCTTAGGCTCCCCAGGGTATTTGTCAACCCTGCCGCCAGGTGGTTGGCCTGTACTCGGTGGGGTGACATTCCCACCGTGGTAGGTGACGCTTGGGGCGGTATCATCAGGGGCTCCAGTTTCTCTCGGATCTCTTGAGTGAGGTCGCCCACGATTTTTGAAGTGGCTCCTCGGAGCACCTCGTTGATCTCCGACCGCGTCAGGGACCTGTTGGAGGATCTCCCCGATCCTCTACTCCTGCCTCCAAGAGACTCAGGTCCTCTCCTCAACCCACTCAAGGTTGCATAGCCAGGTGCATACCCAGGAACATCCACATAGGTTCCAGTAGCGGGTAGTGGATGGGGATATTCAGCCGCATACCATCGCGGCGCAGAGCTGGAAGCCACCGGCTCACTGGCAGTAGTTGCCTCTGGGAGCGCAGTGGTAGGTGGGCCCATACCATAGGCGGGGTAGGGAGGCATGCTAGTAAAGCCTGTGCCCTCTGCCATAGGCGGGTTGGTTATGGGAGTGGATGTTGCAGCGGCTGGGAGTGTGGTGGTTATAGGAGAGGGTGATGCGTGGAGGCCAGAAGGACTTGGTGCGCCTTCGAAGGTAGGGACATTCGTCAGGTCTTGCCCTTGTTCCTCTCCTTCGTCTGCTTCGTCTCCAGCATCCTTCTCGCTCTCTCTCTTCCTCTTCACAGGCTGAGTGACCACCTCTTCGACAGAGAGGGCCCTGAAGGCCGTCTGGAGTCCATCCAGCGAGTCCTCAGCCACTTCCACTGGCCCATGTAAGGGCTCCGAAGGTACAGCGCCGCTAGGTCCAGGTCCAGGTTCTCCAGCTGCTGGCCTTGCCGGTGCCTCAGGCGCTGGCGCTGTCTTCACGTCGGCGTCCTCCTTCCTTGTGTCCATCTTCGTTTGCCCTTCTGCTTATATGTGCCTGTACTCGGCGCACTGGATGTACGGCGCGGGGTTGCTGCCGGTGCGCAGAGACAGACTGCCTCTTGCTACCAGAAAAGTTTATAGTGGTTTCAACACTGTGTCTTTGTCTCTCCTGCTGCTTGCTGCTGGTGTAGGGTTTCCTGCTGCTTGTTTTTGGAGATGAAAAGCTTTTGTTTGCTGAAATACAATCAATCCAGGATAGCCCAAGCCAGAGGTATGCAAGGAGAAGAGAATCAGGATCAAAGCATGAAGGGCTGCAGTGTAAACAGTGAAAGATGAAAGGATATTCACAGAAACTGCAACTCGGGTCAAATCGGAATGCATATTCACAGAGATAGCTGAAATGTTTTGGAAAAGAGTTGGAAAACTGCCCCATGGTCACTCTATCTCCATAGTGCCATCTCAGGAGATGTGCACTCTTTGTTTTGGGTCCCATATGTGCTGAGGTGGCAGGGCATGTGGCGATGAGGTCACTGCCATGTAACATGGGATCTTCCTACTTAGCTAGGCTGACCAGGAATTGAACCCAGGACCTCTCAAAAAGAGGTGCCCAGCCCCCTAGGGTGCATACCACTAGGACAGCTAAGAATTCATGGAAAAACATAGATAAATTCATAGGCTCTGCCTTCGATATGTCAGTTCTCAGTCAACTCAGGAAAAGATGATTTGCCTCACATTGAAAGGGGATTAAGGGGTCCACTCCATATTCTGATTGGGTGTTTGGTTCCATAGGTCAAAATGTGTTATCACCACTTTTGGTGGGGCCAATACTAAGATGGAAATGCCTGGATGCCTCAGTGCATCCCTATTACAACTAGAGTATGCCTCGAAGCATTGGAAAAGCACTTTTTCTTACTCAAATTACTGATTGCGCCCAGCCGCTGACCTTGGTCGTAACTCCCCAATTAGGAGTCCTCGGGCCTTGCTCTTTATCTTTTTGCAATTCCTTTTGGGTATTTTTTGCTGTGGCCCCCCACTATTTTTCTCGAAACATTGTCGGGCAGTTCACAGAAAACAGATTGCCAGAAAAAAAGTTGACAACATATATCAAA
Source organism: Eutreptiella sp. 'Long Island Sound 2002' (assembly GCA_964036045.1). NCBI lineage: Eukaryota > Euglenozoa > Euglenophyceae > Eutreptiales > Eutreptiaceae > Eutreptiella > Eutreptiella sp. 'Long Island Sound 2002'. The sequence continues at coordinate 16,786,373 of OZ038386.1, forward strand.
TACATTATTGCCCCAGCTCTGTACCTACAGACACAGACAATCATGGGCGCCACTAAAAAAAAAAACACACTCAAATCCGCCGTTTCTTGGACAGTGGAAGGGTGGTACTACGAGGACGCTTTGTGGCAGCCACTGAACGTTTGGCCTCATCCACTGGCAGATGCGCCACCCCAGCTAGCACACCACAGGCACGCAATGTGGTGGCTGGTGTGACAGCAAGTTCCCCAAATCGGGAAAATCTATTTTGCAACAGGATAGTGGTGTACTGTTCATACTGTTCATACTGTTCATACTGTTCATGCTGTTCATAAAAAAGGGTATGGGAAAAATTCTGCCACAATCGTTAAAAGTGATGGAAAAAATTGCGCCAGAATTGGCCGTACAAAATTTTTCCAGACAGGTTTCTTCCCATACTAAGTTTCCCCCCCCCCCGTGTCTGTGTGGCGCCCATGGCCTTTTGGGCTCCGCCTTCTTTTGCTGTGCTGCATGCTTGCGCATTGTTCCCCCCGCCCCCCTTCTTGTTTTTTGTGCTTGGGTGGTTTTCTTATGGTTGCTAGTTTTTTTTTAACTTATTTAGTTGGCTTGGGTTCTCTCCAAAAAGCGAAAGCAGAACAACAAAACACTAAGAACTAAAACAAAACAAAGATCTACCAAAACCGAGAATCGTTAGCAAAAAGGCGCCATCCTTTGGCGCCCGTCCCTCGCCATGCCCCTCTCCTCTGCGCTACGGTGCAATATGCTTCACTGTTGCATTTTTTGTCTTTGGTGTCCTGTGCTTTGTTGGTCTCTAACGGCCGCGCACCAAGGTTCATCGCAGACATTACTTTGTGGATGGGTGTGGCTCAAGGTCATGATCAGGCTGTCTACCTCGGTTCTGGTTAGTGGTGTAGGTAATGGTCAAGGTCACAGTGCTTGCTTTAGGGTGTGTGCTTCGGGCCTAGTTAGTGGTGTGGCTCAGCATCAGTGTCGAGGGTCTGCTATGTCTTCCTCAGGCCTCGTTAGTGGTGTGGGCCCGGGCTAGGGTTAAGGTGTCTGCTTCGGGTATGGTTAGTGACGATCATACCTTCCCAAGTGACATGCGGGAGCGGCTTAAGAGGCATATACCATAGGGGAGTGGAAAGGACAGGACATCTCCACACGAAGACTTTCTTCTTGTGTTGTCAAAGGAGGCTTCCGTAGCTCCCGAAGACACCTACCTACCTGAACATCAAACACCAAAAAGTATTATCAAAACCTATAAAAAAAAACTACCACGCAGACCGTTGTGCGAGACTGCCATAACATGGCGTCTAGCGAGACTCTCCGTGGCTGCCAAGAAATAGGAAAAGTGCGAAATCCGAAATGCTCTGGCGGTCATAGAAATACAAAATGCGCGACTTCAAATTTCGAGTTTTTCAGATTTTCTACCCTTCGGGATACACAATGAATAATATTGTGGTATGGGCACCAAGAGTATAGTATATCGTCGCTAAATTCAGCGACGTTATCTTCTCTAGATTAACAGCATGCTCAAAAACTTTCTTTGCACATAAAAAGCTTGAAACTGCTTAGCTTGAATGACGGGTCATCACCACATCACTAATACGTCCATATACTTGGCAAGCAGTGTGCCTCATAGCCTGCTGCCCAATGGAAACACAATGGATGTGTTGCAACGGAACACTTGCCCCTTTGGGGATGTGCTGAATTTTGGTGCCTCTTTGCACTAGGGGTCACCGTCTCCTAGACAAAGCGGCGGGAACACCCCACCATTTGGCTGTGACATAAGCAGCAAACAAAGTAGTCTCAAACATGACGCAAATTGCTTCATTCCCGGTGTTAAAAATCCACCAATTTCCATGTGTCCGCCGCGTATCTGTTTTTTTTTTATGATGGAACAAAGTCACGTCCTGGGTATAAAGCGTGATTAAAAACGGATTGAAAAATGAGTAAAAAAAGGATAAAGACACAATAAAAATGGGATAAAAAATGGGCTATAAAAAGAATGAAAAAGGAACAAAAATGGAATAAGCAAAGAATATGACAAACCATATGATAAAGCACAAACACACCACACCAAACGATGCCAGCCATGACTTGGCTTGGCGAAGCAAGTGAGCGTACACAAATTTGCAGAGAAGAGCTCCATCCAAACCCTGGCACACATGCACAAACCCCGTGCCATCCAAACACGCCTCTCTTTCTCCTACGTGACCCTCGCAGCGGCCATTTTTATTCTGAAAAACGTTGTTTGGTGAAAGCTTGGCTTATGGTGCATCATGTGGTGGAAACTTTTGATTGGTACCCCCTTCCCCCACCTCATTGCACAGTACCAGCTCTACGTGACAGTATCCCCACACCAGCTGAAATGACAATCCCCCCCACCTCCAGGGAGAACATATGATCCACAGAATGATCGGGAATGACAAAAAAATGTTTGTTGAGATGCATGTTTAGGTGGAATGAGAGATGGTCAATATGTTCCACTTTTTCTGCTGCAACAACTTGACTTTGAAGAGCTGCCCATGCTCAATGGTCAACACACAAAATTGTAGGTTAGCTTTCCCATGACCACCCCGAAAGCCAACAACCACCAGGGAAACTTTTGTCCACGGCAAAAACAGCAGATTTAGATACGTCACACTCAAGTAAAGCTAGTTTTGTTTTATTATCTCGGTTTTATGTGTCTATTTGCAAAGATTTTCCCTAACGCTATGCAGCTGGTAATAATCCATGCACACCACCGATTGACCGCAGACTTAAAAAAAAATGTTGAGAGGCGCTTTTCCTTAAGCATCCAATCAAGTGGTGAAAGCAAAATGTAATCGAAAAAGGATAAACTAGAGCAGTGAGTTGTTTACCATAAACCAACCATTTGCTGCAACAAACTGTCGGGAAAAGGTCATTCCTTGGTTCCTTTGTTACTCGATGCTCATGAACTGTGCACACTCGGAGGCCGAGATGACAGTGGTAAGCACCCTTTCAACATTTGATCAAGTGTCAGTGATAGTGATGCCTGCAGGAAGCCATGAAAGAGACATGGATGCAGCTGTAAGGGGACAGAGTGCAGTATGTGCAACGGTAATGCCTTGTACAGCATGGAAACACACGCACTTCCCTGTTGAATAGGTGGATAGGTCTACAAAATCACCCCAATACACGCACTGAACCACGTGTAGTACTTGCTCAATTACCAACCAGCGGCATAGGGCGTCCAGCCATACTTAAAATGACCCTGCAAACCAGCAGACTCACAGGCTCATGGATGTTGCCCTCATTTCTCGTGGCCTCCTTGCAATTGCAGAAATTGTTATGAATGGCAGTTGTGTTCCTGCAAAACAAACCAACGGTAGTAACTGGGCAAAATGTATTCTTGAGAGGTTGCAAAGTATCATGACACCAGCGACGCTGTTCAGGTAATGACAGTTTAGAATGAAGGCGAGAGCCTGGTGATGGGTCAGGAAGGGGTGGAGTGGGTCATGGGAGGGTCAGATCCCCCCGCAACAAACCAACATCTTTCACTGCCAAATCATGCAAGATTGTAATCAACAGGGTCAAGAGCACCTTGGTACCCCAAACCTGGTATCTCACTCTGTGGCTGGAGATAATTAGCTGAGACCCATGCAACTGCAATTGGGCAAGCATCCCAGTGTGCCACTCATGGAGCCAGACCACTCACACCAAGCGGTGCATTGCTGTGATATCCTGCTTTTTTTTTCACAAAAAAAATAGACCCGTTTGTGTGCAGCTAGAGCTCTTCAACATTGCGTCAGAAATACCTGCAAGCTTGCAGGCTTACATCCCTTGAAGGCAGATCAAGGACCAAGGGCAGGGTCAAACACTCCCCTTGGAGCATGTGGGTGAACTGCCGCACAAAGGCAAAATCATCAGAAGGTGCTAAACATCTTGTAACAATCCTAGCAGCCCGCCCTACAGGAACAGCTGGTCAATGGGTATTCTGTAACAAAGGGATTTGGCAGTTCACTGTGTGACATTGGTCAATAGCTGCACGTAGCATGTGTCACTTCTTCTTCGGATGATCCGGAGAGCACAAAACACGCTCTTGGCTCATTGAAGTGGGATAGGCGGGCCATCCAGTGAACAATGCGGCGGCAGGCCTCCAATGGCCCTGCCCTGTCCCTTGAGCCACTTCTTGTACTGTCAGGCAATTCGGCGCAGTGATACCTCTGGGTTGTGTCAGGTCAAGAATGGACCCGAACTAGGCTGCACAAGGGCATCATTAAGATCCAACAGGCTTTCAGTGGGTCACTGCAGTAAAAAGAAATTTGATTAGGGAATTTCTACAGCTCTGCCGGGCTGTCATAGGCGCCGGTAGGGCAACATGGGATTGGCCTTTAGCCGCATTCCAACAGAAGCAAACGTGGAGTTCCAAATGTCACTCCAGAACGTTTTTTGAACGCAGGAAAAATGGGGCTCTCACAGTCAGCCTGAAGTGCCGGTCACATCCAAAGATTCAGTTGACCCAAGCCCTAGGCACAGAGTTATTTGAATAGGGGTGGCTCGTTTAGGTTAAAAAAAAGAAGAAAAAATGTCCACGCCCTGCCTCCTTGGTATAATGAGTGCATTCTACAAAGGGCTGTCCGAATATATAAAAAGACCAAAAAAATGCCGCAGACCACAACGCCCAGACCTGAGAACATGCAACTGTGTGACTGAACAGTTGGGCATGTGTTGGGCTGTCCTGAGAGTAACATTACAACAGCAACATTGCATTCCTTAAATACGGCGGCGATGAACAGTGCAATCCACAAGGAACTCAATCGGAACCCCAAACTTGGACCTCATGTTGCTGCAACGTGTTAGGATCCAGAGGCGCATCCGCAGTTGAGGCAGTGCCAGGCACAGTCTTCTTGTTTTCGAGCAAGAACTCTTTAAAGCGCAGCTGCAGGAGCACCTGAGCGAAAAAGGTCGGAGAGGACTTGGCTATGGGAGCGCTGGACACAGAGGATGCCAGCAGCTAAGGGGAGGGGTTGGGTGGGGGGGGTCCGGAAAGGCTGATTGGCTACCGTGCAGTATCAGCAACACTGCAGGCAAACACTGCACATGGCTGTTGACTTAGAGGTGGCGTATGTGGGACTCACAGGCAAATGTGCCAAGCGGAGACGGCAAGAATGTCTGGAAGTAGCTTTGGACTGAACGGGTGTTGCTTGGCGACAGTGTGTGAGTGCCGTGGGTGCCATCAAATGCAGAGATTTTCAACGAAAAAACGAATGCCTTGGCATGAAAAGGGGCAGCGGCGATGTGCACTGCATACAATTTGTGGGAGGAGTTGGGTTGCAAAACATGGAGGAGCCTGGGGAAGAAAGGGACAGTGCGAGCGCAGGAGACCATGCAAATGCTGAGGTTGCGTCGGAGCAGATCTGTAGTGATGACGACAGAGGGTCGTTGGGTGGTTGGACATTGGCATAGAGCAGCCGCCAAGGGTCCATGATAGCAAAGCATGACATGTGATATGCGTATGGTGGCATTCATTCATTCTTTGGCAACCCCTGCCGTGCTCCGATACCAGTGTGAAGCTGTAGGTGCACGTTGCATTGACGTGTGTCAGGTCTGTTTTGCTGGTTTGCAAGTGTGCAGTTCTGCGGCGCTCGGCATGACCACCAAAAGCAGGTCCACTCACTGCACTCATTGAGCATAATAGAAGTGCATGAAGGGGGCTAACTGAGGTGAGCTGAGGGAAAATGCAGGTGGGCCCTTTCGTGCAGCTGGGGAAGAGGGGGGGGGGGGGTCCAGGGCGGACCCAATCCTCGCTGCCGGATTGCAGTCCCCAGCTCACAAAACTGCCGGACGATGTTTGGTGCCTGCCAACAAGATCCCTGAAGATCTGGTGGTGGGGGGGGGGGGGGGCAATGACATTTGGGTGCCTGCAAGCAGAAGGTCACAAGCCTGTGCAGCCGAAACCCTGTTGTGGCGTTTCAGCCCTTTGGTGCCGTTGGTTTCAGAAAAATGGGACCAATATCAATTCCAGGGCTTTCTATCGGGCACAGTGCAGGGCCAATGGCCACAAACTGGGTCTGTGCGCATGCCATCGCCCTTCAGTTGTCACAACAACTGCATCAGCTGCACCTCACTTCGGACCGATGGAGCGGGGACCACAATAGCCCCTTCCCCTCCGCTCTCCCCTCCGCTCTCCCCTCCGCTCTCACCGTGGTTGGCCAGGTCTGGCGGAGTCAACATTCAATGCCCCCCCCCCCCCCCCCTCCAGCTTTCCCTTGCTCCCCATTGAGCCCAAGCCACGCTCCTACCGCCCCAGCTGCAACTGAGTGCACAATTTGTCATCAGTTGTTCTCCTGGTGAATCTATGAACCACAGCAAACCTGTCTGCCTCATCCCCCTGTTTGCCTGGAAACTCCCAGAACATGGACAAGCATGCTACACGTATGTGCTTTGCAGCATGATGCTCATAGTGCCCTTTCTCCTGGTTCTCCAATTTAGGGTAGAGTATGGGTGAATATGTGGCGGTGATAAAGCGGGCAGATGTGCGGCAGGGATGGAGCGTGGGCAGAGGTGTGGGTGTGTTGACAGGGTTGGTTGGTTTGACAAAGCCACTAATGGACAACAACGGACCACGGGGCTGTATGCAGGGGACAAAAACGTGAGGGCTCCCACTCAACACAAAGCACGTTGATTGTGTTTCCCAATCCCGTGGTCGCGCTGATTCCTGCTACCCTTCGGGGTCCGGGTGCCGTGTGGGGCAGGCTTAGCCGGGATGGTCCTGCTGATGCTAAGGGTCGGGGAAGGATGCTTCCCGGAAATGAGGTGCAAGTCCCATCCAGAGTGGAAGGTCCACACAAGGACACTGCAGCGGGCTGCTCCAGTGCTTGTGCCCTGCACCTGGGCTCCTAAAAAACTGAGCTTGGGGGGAGGGGGGCCCTCGGGGCCCCTTTTCCAGACCCCCTCCCCGTTCGGTAGGGGACTCCAAGACCCAGGTGCGTTGGGGGCTCTCTGGGGTGGGGATCTGAAGGGCCCTTTAAAGCCCCTTAATGCAAGCCCCTGCGAGCCCCCTGCAGCAGCATGATTGGGACCTAAACCCTTTACCTGGTGCCCACCAAATGCTGTCAGGCTGGGAAACGTGGGGCTGCTCCTCGGAGCCCCTGCCTGATGCCTCCGGCTGAGAAACATAACACGGGCCCTTGCAGCCCTTGTATGGCACCCAGACTAAGGAACTACCCGGGGGATTTCTTGAGGGTTTTGTTTTGGGAGGGCCCTTGGAGCCCCCTTTTCCAACCGCCTTCCCCACCCCTAAAATTCAGGGGGCCTCCTCCAAGCCCCCCCTCTGCCCCCAAACTCAACTCTTCCTGAGTTGAGTTTGGGGGCAGAGGGGGGGCTTGGAGGAGCCCCCTTGAATTTTCAGCCCGGTCCTACCCTGAACCTGTGGGCCTGCCACTTGGGTGGCCGCGGAGTCTTGGGGCCAGCAGACAGTACTGGCGGGTGCAACGCACGCCCAAAGAGCCTCAGTCTCAACCGGAGGAGACGGGGGCTCCTCGCCATTGCCATCCTGCCCCCAGCCGTGCACACCCGCTTACAAGGCCTGCGGTTGGGTCAGCCGTAGTCTTGTGGGCGGCGTGAAACAGCCCCAAAGGGGTTCAAACGCCGCCCCCCATCCCCTGCAACCCCCCCCCCCCCGGTAGTGGTGGCACCTCCTGCCTTCGACCCCCCAACCCCCAACCCTTCCTGGGCCCCTGAAGCGCGCGCAGTTGAAACTGAATAATTCGAGCCCTTCTTCCGGACCTCCCCCCCCCTTCGGGGGGCTTCACCCGTTTTGTCCACCTCCCCTGGCACGATTCTTATGTTCGGGGTGCGATGGGAGTGGCACAACAAATCTGTTGGCATGACTGTGTCAGCCATTGTCGGTGCCGACAGCCGAAGAACCCCCGGGGGATGCCTCGTTTTCGACGGGAACCGCGTGACACTTTCGGAATTGTTCGATTCGAGGCCAAATTCATCGTCTGTGCCCTGCACTCCATTGCCTCTGCCCGGCGCACGCACTCCACGACAAGAGCTGCAAGGACACACCTCCGGGTCGAGTTCCAGAAGGGCAAACGCCCCAATGGCCCGCAGCAGAGTCTTTCGGTAGAATTCTCTCATCACCTGCGGCTGCACGGCTCTCTTCCCGAGAGCCTCCGTGAACTTGGGGTAGTTCACCCCTTGGACCGCATAGGCCCATGCAATGAGACTGATTTCACGTGACATGAACCTGAGAAAGGCCGGCGACTGGTGGTATTGCGCATGCGTATGCCAACAAGGCATGCAGCACGCGGGCGTATGGTTCACAAAGCAAACCATATTAGGCCACACATGCCCCCCAAGTGCACCCTGCAGCCAAAATTGCCCACTTTCACCTGAAAAATTGGCTTGTTGGCCCCACCTGGTAGTTGGTGCACATGCCCCCCCCAGAAGTAGGCATGCCAGACACCATGAAGAGGGTTTTAGCCTCCAGTTGCACGCGCCAAACACTGCTCGGGTGTTGCGACAAAGGCGGAGGAGGTGTGCCGGCTGGTACCACTGGGCGTACACACTGGTTTGGGTTTGCAGGAGGACATTGTCCACTTGGCTTGTCCACAGACGGTGGAGACACATGTTTTTGGTACGTGAGAGTGGGACGCTTGTCCCTCTGCCCACAGGTGGCGCTTCTGCCCTTCGGCGTCCCTCCCATGCTGGCGCCGGTGGTCTGTGGATAGCCCAGTCAACAGGTGTCCCTATAGGACTGCCATGGCCAATTTGAGTACACCGCCAAGTTCGAGCAAGGGCAAGACCTCCCTGCGGTAGACCGCCGAGCACCCTTCTTGCCAATACTGTGAAGGATCATAAGAGTCAGAAGAGCACATCATTTGGTACCGCGCGGATGGGTCCCTTGCGCAGGGCGCGTAGGGCCGCGTAGGGCCACGCTTCGGTACCCGCACCCATGCGTTGGTGCGGGGGCGGGGGGGCAGAGTGGCACGCACACACACACACACACACACACACACACACACATACACACACACACACACACACACACACACACACACACACACACACACACACACACACACACACACACACACATACACACACACACACACACACACACACACACACACACACATACACACACACACACACACACACACACACACACACACACACACACACACACACACACACACACACACACATACACACACACACACACACACACACACACACACACACACACACACGCACGCACGCACGCACGCACGCACGCATGCACGCACGCACGCACGCACGCACGCACGCACACACATACACACACACACACACACACACACATACACACACACACACACACACACACACACACATACACACACACACACACACACACACACACACACACACACGCACACACACACACACACACACGCACACACACACACACACACACACACACACACACACACACACACACACACACACACACACACACACACGCACGCACACACACACACACACACACACACACACACACACACACACACACACACATACACACACACACACACACACACACACACACACACACACACACACACACACGCACGCACGCACGCACGCACGCACGCACGCACGCACGCACGCACGCACGCACGCACGCACACACATACACACACACACACACACACACACACACACACACATACACACACACACACACACACACACACACACACACGCACACACACACACACACACACACACACACACACACACACACACACGCACGCACGCACGCACGCACGCACGCACGCACGCACGCACGCACACACATACACACACACATACACACACACACACACACACACACACACACACACACACTATCGAAGCGAGAAGAGCAGGCACAAAGCAAGACTCTGTCTCCGGAACGCATCTCGTCAGGCCGGTTATGTCAAAACATGTAGAAATTGTGATAGAACAGGGGCATGGGTGGTTAGGGGCCTTTCGAAAAAAAAAATAGACACTCAGAAACAGACACATACACACGCACACACGCACACACACACACCGGAGCGCTTTGCCCCAGGACAGCCCCTGACAGCAAACGAAAAACCCTGCTGGAGTCCGTCACACGTAGGCCGACTGCTGGAGGGTAACCAACGTCGGTTGGAAAACAACCGACGGCGGTTGGAGGATAACCGACGGCGGTTGGAAAATAATCGACAGCGGTTGGAGGGGAATGTCGGGCGGACTGTATGGGCAGTCCTGCATGCCAAAAAAAAACCCTGTGGGCGGCCTTTCGGGACCGCCCTGCCTGGCCCGCTACCCTTGTAGCCAAACATGCACACACCGGTCTACCAGTCCAGACTCGCACGTGTACACCGCGACCACTCGCAACAGATACTCGTCGCGGACGTCCAGACGCGCAAAAGCGCCCACAATGAGGGCAACATTTTGTGGCGTGCTGGACTGCAGTACCAGCTCGGGCTCGTCCCGCAGCAACTGAATGGCCCTGTACAAATACAAGGGGCATGCATGGGGCAGTGCCATGGGCTGTCCCCCCCCTACCAAGCCCCATCGGCTCTGCATAGTGGAGCCCCGATCACACATCCTCCGCCAACCCACTGGGGAACATCAATGTGTGACCCGACACGGTTGTATCAGTCCGGAGGGCAGAGGCAGTGCCGACGTATTGGTCGTCAGCAAAGGTGAGAGTGGTATGCTCTTCAAAGGAGATGTGGGCGCCTCGCGAAAAAAGCGGCGACCTGGTCGCGTGATTGCGTCCTGACTGCTGTCCACTGAGGGCCCTTCACGTGCCCCGGGCCCGTTGAAGAGCGCAGGAACAGTCGACCCGCGGCGCAGGGGAAAACGTGGGCACTGTTGAACAGAAATTTGTGACCCATCAGAAAGAGGCACTTTCGCGTGGCCAAAATCTTCAGAGGGGCATTTGAAAACAAACTTGAAGACTTCTGGGGATGCACTCCATCTGACTGCCTGCTTCCGCTCACATGTGCGACAAATGTCGGGCAAGAGGGAACAGGCAACTGGTGGCAGTCACAGGTACAGCAGGGGCACTGAGGGAAGGTGGGTGCAACCCTGGAAGCACCAGACGCTGTGCTGGTGCCGTGGTCAAGGAATGGAGGTTGAGGCATGGCACAGCAACCCACTACCCCTCCTCAGGGAGGGACAGGGGGCGGTGGTACCTCTCGGACATTGCATCAGTGATCTCCTTGACTGGATGCCAATACACTTCAGCCAAAGCCCAGCTCATCATTGCCAGATTGCTGAGGCTGAACTTGCGAATCCCTGCGACCGAGTGCCAGAGCCAGGGGTCAGGGGAGTGCTGCTGTGGGGAAAGGATGAGGCTCATGATTATGAATTTATTGGGCGCTCGAAGCACTCGGTGCTGCGTGCCACCAAGGCAAGGTTTGCTGCCTACACCCTCTGGTATGAAGGCTCAGCTGCTGCCAAAAGGTTTGCAGCAGACGGCGGCGGACAACAGAGCAAATGGCATCAGCATGCAACAGCTGCTGCTGCTGGCGCGCGTCACGGACGGCGCCCTGCCGCCCGCCCGGGGACACGCTGCCTTGACCTGGGGCGTGCGTGACGCGGGGCGTGCCAGGGCGTGCCGGGGGCGCGACCTGTGCGTGACGCCCACCCTGGGACCGGCGCCCTCACACCCGCCCATGCCGTGACGCCCGTCCGGGGACCGGACCCCGCGCCCTGACACCCGCCGCGTGACTCGGCGCCGTGACGCCCGCCCTGAGACCGCGGGCCAAGTAAAAGTGGCCGATGCCTCAGTCAGCCCACCAGTTGAATAATCACGTGTGCAATGCATTTATATGTGCCTCCGCAAGTGCGTCTACATGGGGCCTGCATGCGGCTGCTGTTTGATGTTCGCCACAGCTGAGATGTTTCGGGATAGAAATCCTGCTCAATTCTGCTGATACCACTGAACACCGTGTGCACTGTTATCGTATTCTTTCCCCAGATCATGCAAAAGGACACTGATCTGGATGTACACGCACACGTGTGCACCCACAGATGCACTGGTGTGCACACATACATACCCGACGGGAAACACCGAACCCCAACAAATCAGAAAGCAGGAAACGGGCTGCCTTCCGTTTGGAGGAAACCAGCCCCCACCCCACCCCACGCACGCACACCCATACAACCAAACACACATACCGATGGTCGAAGCCTTGTCAATTAAGTTGTCAAACAAGGAGTTCTGCAGGTAAGCCAACTTGGAGTATGCCCAAAGAGTGCAAGCTATTCCCTACAGTGACGATGCGACGTAGGCAGGGCGCAGTCGTACTATGCAACGAACACGGGCCCCGTGAATGGCCGTGGGAGAGAATGCACTGGCTCATTTCACTCCTGAGCAGTGTGTAAAGAACCCTCCAACGTCGGTTGCTGAGGCGCATACATCAACAGCGACGCACACCTTGCACAGTCCCCCCAGAACTCGCGAAGGTGTCCCCCACCCTGTCACTGTCACCACATGCCCCCCCCCCCACCACCTTCGGGGGACTGAGCGCCAGGACCCAAACCTGACCCTTCCACTACAACTGCATTGTAACTAGAGGAAAAGTGTTCCTTCCGTAAAAGTGTTTTCCGGTCCCGACTCCATAGCGTTTGTGTGGAGCGGATTGGGACGAGCGCTTCTGTGGGTTATGCAGTTTTGGGTCGTTTTTGCTATGTCGGTGTTTTTGGCAACGTTAGTGACCCCGTGGTACCCTCTAAGGGGTGCAAGTGGGGATGTTACAAAATCGGCGCTGTGGACCTTTGGGGCAAGTGACAGTGTGCCCCCCCAGGAGACTTAGCAGGGTTCGGGGGGGTTCAAGGGGCGGCAGGGCACGATAACATTCCTCCGAATCACCCCAAACAATCCGCTGCTGCACAAAACACAAGTGTGCCCTGGACCATCAAATCCCCTGAAAAGGCAATCTGTCGTGGAGGCACAACAATTTGCTTGGACTTCCTTCCAAATGCATTCATGGGTGCCCCCCCCCCCCCTCCTCAACTCCTCTGTCGTCGGATGCCTACTTTGCTGGTGACTTGATACCTGCGGTGACCCACAAGGCCGGTCTGTCGACATTACCCGCGTGGGTGCGCGCACCAAATGTGATATGAACACAACCGCACAACAACAGACATGTGCACAGACTTCTTACGCGGACACACCGGCATCGGGGTTTCACAGCAACGCACGGAACATGTGATTTGAACACCCATCGGCAAGAAAGTCCCAAACTCGGGACAAAATGTGACGTGGATGAACCGGCCAGGGGGGCCCAAAGATGTGCGCGCATGAAATGTGATCTGCGCGCACCGGCAGAGGTGCTCCCACAGAAATGTACATCCATATGGAAAGGAGTTTCGTGGAAAGGTACAGTTTGCTCGGCCCATCCTTTGATGGCCAGAAATGCACCAAGAAGGAGCACTACCTGTGGAGTGAAGGTTTGCAGTACGTGGGGTTGGACTGCCCTGTCGGCCATCTGCCGCAGCAGCATCGGGATCCGGTGTTGCATAGTGGCGTAGGCCCACACCAGAATGGAGATGCCATGGGACGTGATGGTCTGCAGTGACTGCGACACAGAGAACGTTTGGAGAAATGCTGCCCCTTGAGTGCCTATGCTCCCGTGGGCACTCACATGCGTTACTCACTTCAGAATCACATTTGTGGGCCTGCTTTCCAGTACCCAGCACCTCAGGCCCAGAGCGGTCAACTGCACCGCCCTGGGAATCTGCATGACCAAGCCTTTCAAACGTTTTCGGGGGGTTGGGGGTGCGGAGGATGCAGAGAAGGGAGTGGCAATCCAAATTTTGCGTACCATTATGCCAATGGTACCTAAAATGGCCCTTTTAGTGGCTCTTAGGCACCAACAGGGGGGGCCTCGCTGATGCCAAAGGGCTCCCCATGGGTTGCACTCTCAATGACCCCCGAAAACAATGACCGAACCCAGGCGACCCGGGGGTTGTCGGGGTCATGGTGATTTGACAGCTGACCGGTGCTGGCCCAAAAAACAGCTCCTCTATACCCATAGGCACATATGTGCCCATAACAGGGCCCATAGGAAGGCCCATTGAGGGTACCTGGTTCAGGCCTGTGCTTGAAGGGGGCTAGGACGGCGGGGTTGTTGGGCTGTAATGGCCTGCAAAAAATTGTCCTTTAATAAATTCCATTGTTTCGCCACTCTTTCTGCTGGGGGGCTCTAGAGGGAGGGGGAAGGGGGCAATGCAAAACAACTAATTCAGGCCTGCAACTGAAGATAGGACCGGAGCCCTTTTCGTTGATTATGGGTTCCAAACAGGAAAACCAGTAAGCGTGGACCTGGATCTCCCAACCATCCAAAAATGGATTTTCAGTGCGGGGTTCTGGAATTCCCAACCAAGGCTCGTAACTTTTGCATCACAGAATAAGGATGAGTGAAAACACCCAATCAAACACCTTGGGGTATGGGATGTGAGTAGGCCCCCAAAAGGGGGGGTATATTGTGTCCCCCAAAGATGCAGGGATGCTTGGTTGTTGTCCAACAACTTCTGTGGGGTGATTTCACAACAACATCCCCGTAATTTTGTGGCGCCAGATGGAGAGGTCTCAAATTCTCCAACATCTGTACGTCAAAATGCTTTCCACATTGCACTGATCTTTGTAAACATGTATGTTGCGGTCACCACATTTGTGCGAAGATGGTGGTTCCCTGCAGCAGGGGGCTAGGTGAAGAGAAGGTGGGTCGTGGATTTGGGTTCAGCGGCACCCCATGCCGAGCCTAATCGCCTGCCCTTCTTTTTGGCAACCCCTGCCAATAAGCTTGAAAACAGGAGGTGGTTCATGGGCCACATGGAGCTTTTAGAAGACTGCAGGATACATGCACTTGGTGCGACATGTACTTAGTGCCACATGGCTCCCAGTGGGGAGGTATGTGCTTCCATTGTCACCAAGACCCAGGCCCAAGCCAACTTGTTCCTTCTACAGAGACTAACTGATTCGGGGTCCATGGTCCAATCGGCAGGCTCACCAGATCCCCCTTTGGATCTGCTTTGTCAGACCGTGGTTTGAGGCCCTTAGCAACTTGCTCCTTCTGAAAGGACCTACAAGGGGTCCGGCAGGATCAGTTCCGCTGCGACCCACTCATGGACTATCAGTCGAAAAGGAAGGTGGAAGTGGTGGGGTGCATGGCCCAGCCTGGTGCCCCCCCGTATGGACCCGGAGACAATGCCCCCGAAAAGCCATGGGGAGCCAGAGCACCACTTCGGCCCTGCGGATGCCCAGGGGCCTCGCAGCAGGCTCATGAAAGGGCTCTTGGCTCGCTTTTAGCACCATGTTCGAAGGGGAAAGGACTAGTTCTACCCCCTGCTGTAGCCCCCAGCAAAAACTCCTGCACCTCAGTGCCATGTTGACCAAAAGGAGCCTCAACGTTCGGGACCCACCCAAGTTGGGGTGCGGGGGGTGCGGGGCTTTGGGCTGCTCTTCCCGGTCCGAACAGGGCCTTAGGGGCCCACGGATTGCCTCTTATGGGGAAGACAGGCGTATGGGGACCTCACAGCCTTGCCGCCCGAGCGGACAGCAGGCGGGGCACACGCCTCCAAGTGCGGTCGTGCCCGTGCAGAGATCACGGCCATACGGCCGGCCAGGCGGCGTGCTGTGCTGTGCCAGGTGTGATGTGTCTCCCTTCGTCCAAGCCCAACGTCGTGGGTCCGCATCCTACCGGCAGGGGCCTGCTCTGGCGCCTGAGCCACGTATAGCCTGTCCCTGCCCAGGTTGCGGGGGGTAGATGGGGAGGATGGATGTCGGGGTCAGGGAATGGACACCGCCCCATGGGCCCAGGATTCGACATCGGCGCCCCCGTTCACTGGCAGCACTGGTGTTGTCATTGTTGCTTTCTCGGATTTGAGGAGGTGGTGTCGTTGTCGATAAGGTGCTGTTCTGATTGGCGGTTTTGATTATTGCTGTCCGTGGTGCCTTCCAAATTAGCTTTCCCTCGGTTGTGGCCTCTGAACAGCTTCGTGGGCCGTACCTTGTGAATGCCACAAATATCCCCTGGGATAAGCATTGGAAACCCTGGGCCAACCATTGCAACGCCTGAGCCAACCGTTTAAACCCCTGGGCAAACCATTGGATCCCCTGGACCAACCATCTAAACCCCAGGGCCAACCATTTAAACCTCTGGGCCAACCATCGCAACTACCCTAAACATCTTTAGAGGTGGTTGGCGGCGGTTGGTGGTTGGCGGTTGGTGCGGTTGGCGGTTGGCGGTTGGTGGTCCCTCGGGGCTGTCCTTAAGGGCTGTCCTTGGCAAAAAAAATTATTGGGCTTCTTAACGACACCCCTGGCCCAAGAGGTACCTCTTGAGAGCCCCACAGCTAACCCCCAGCACCCACTGTGCACTATCAAAGACACATTCTTCGGGCTCCAGAGCGTGAGCGGGTGCACAATAGCCAAACAGCATAAATGAGAAAGAGACTCAGCACACATTACGCGAGGGAGTGGACCGCACGAGCGAGAGGCACAGCAGTAAAGAGACAGCCAGAGGTGCCGTCTGCATGCACGCACGAGCATACTTGTGAAGAAGTGGCCATGCGCGCCAGGCGGTTCATAAGCGCAACATTCTTGTACCTCAGGGTGGCGTACGCCCATGCAATGTTGGCGATATGCTGTGTCTCGTAGTATTGCTTTCCTGAGGAGCGCGCATTGCGATTGGGCGCATGGTGTGGGCCACGTGGCCCGTGGCTGTCGTGTGTGCCGCGACATATGTCTCATTGCCCTGCGCAATGTCAGTACACATTTTGTAGACCACGGTTTACACCTTCTTTGGTTTGCACCATGTTGGACAATGTGGGCACCGGGGTTCAGGGGTGAGGTGAGGTGGAGGGGAGGAAAAAATCAGGTGAGGTGAGGTGATGTGAGGTGTCTCGGGGAGTCTCTGGACACCTGATGATTTTCTGGTCCCATGTCCGACCTCCTACTGCAAACTCGTCCGCCCCCGGTTGCCCTGGGCTAGTTCACCTGGAGATGTTAGGTACGAAGGCCGGCTCTTGCGAGCGAGCATCTACCGCTCATGCCACTCCCAGCCAGCTCTGAGGCATGGCGTAGGGCTGTGGGCTGGTGGGGGCGGCAGTGCAGCCTTTTTCCCTATACAATGTATCTAGGATGGCGGGAATGCATTGGTACCAAGGCACAGATGTGCGATCATTTGTGGCCAGGTGCAGGCGGAACGCAATACCAAGGAACAGCAAAAGACATTTTGTCGGGGTTGGCGGTGTTCCCTACAGGCTGGCAGGTTGTCCGTCCACCGCCAACGGTGTCCAGTGCCATGTCTTTGAGTGACCTGCTGTTGTGAATTGAGGTCATTTGTGTTTGTGAAGAGTTGGGAGGACCAGCGCAGTTTCGTGGGTCAGAGGAACGTGAGCCGGAACGTGGGTCCACTGTTGCAGTATCGCTGCCCCGTGGCGTCCACCCCCGTTTCACTCGCCGTTCTCACGAAATAAGCTCAACTCCGATGGAATGTCCCGTCCCCCCCCCCCAGACAGTGTTAGCAATGGCTAATCGTGCAGTGTCGCTTGTGGGCTTGTGTGGGGCCGGGACTGGCGCCTTCGCCAGAGGTTTTGCATGCGGAGCGACCAGTGGCCCTTCGCTCCCCTTCCCTCGGCTGCTGGTCACAGTATGGCACTCAGACAAGCAGCAGCGCTCTCGGCCTCACAATCCAGCGTCACCAAAAAAAAAAGGCAGAATATGAATGTCACCAAAAAGATGCAGCAAAAAGGAGTCGATCTGTGCATAACAAAAAAAAATATTGCTCTGCATGTGCACTCCGGTGAGCCACCCGCGATGGCAGCCTGCGTGCGGTGCTGGCTCACAGACGGTGCCCCAACCTTTGCGACGATGCAGGGCGAGCGAGTGCACCATCCGGGAATGGAGCCCGGGACATGGCCGCGAAAGGCTTCCATGTCACCACTACACCACTGGCGCTCGCTGTAAGCGTAGCGCAAATTCGTTATGTGACCTGCTGCCCGAGAACAAGCGTGTGATGGTGGTGGTGGTCGGGCGGTCGGTGGTTGGGGGACGTTGGGTGCTCGTGGTGGGCGGGCGGAGGGTTGTGCGGGTGGTTGGGGAGTTGGGGGCGGCGGGTTGCAATCCCACAGTGGCAGCTCAGAACCCGCCCGCCACCCGTAAGGTTCTAGCCACGTATGGCCTTTGGATCCTGAACTGGTGTTTGCTTGTACGAGGGGCAACACCCATCACCGCGCTGCGGCACCTACATTGAGGCGCTGCATTGACATGGCGGTCATAACAGCAACCGACACACAGCAACACCACTGTTGCGTGGAATGTTTGCTTGCCTATTTGCACGTCTCAAGTGCACGCGTGCATTGGCAACCAAGGCGACATGTGGGCCGGAAGAGCCCCTTCGGTAGTGTCTCAGGCAGATGCCCTTTGGATGGGCAAAACCGGCGCAAGGGGGTGGGCAGGAGCGTTTCGGGCCGCCCCTGAAATTGGCGGTGAATTGCGGAACAAGGGCTCGAAAGTCCAAAAAATTGGTTTCTTACTCGTGGCCTCAAGGTTCTCATGGGCCACTGCCCCAGCCCCGGAGGATCGGAACCCGTGCGGACATACCAGTCACAATGGCATTGGCCAGTTTTTGCATCCACCGGTTGTTGCGGTGCCCGATTCTCGCAATGCCCCATAACGTGTTGGCGATGTTTTGTGGCTGTGCCCTAACAAACGTACGTGAATAGGGGGGGAAGGGAGCGGAACCAGGGTGTTGACTGGAGCACAGGTGTAGGCAGATGGATGGGGACGAGGCTGAGGCAGTGCGGGCATGGAATGGGGGTGCGGAGCCGGGCAGAACAGGGGGGATGGGGGCTTGTGCAAAGGGGCCTGCTTAAACGAAATCCGCCACATCGGAGTCCAAACAAATCCACGCAGGGCCGATCTGCGTTACCGGGTGATTGACGCTCACCGACAAAAAGGCTGCCAAACGCCGTCGGTGAACCAAGAACGTGCAATGTGCAGACCGCAACACTGTCGTTTGGCCATCAGACGCGGTCAGGGCACCACCAACCACCGTCCATGTGCAGTCGGTTCACCACCAACCGCCGCCGGTAAACTGACAGCAACGAGGTACCACTGTTAAGCCCCAGACCTCCATCTTGGCGATGCCAATGATCCAACCTTCATCTCCATTACCATCTCAAAATTGTCGCATGTTGGCAGAATGCCATGCCGACAGGTCGATTGACCAGCTGATCGGTTAAAATCGGGCTCACGTGGACAACTAGCTCAAGAATGGATTGTGGAGCAGGTCCCATTCCATTGGGTAAGGGCGGTATGGGGCGAGGCTGTACGCGGTGCAAAAGCACCATCGACAACAAGCATGCAAAATCACACGGAGGAATAATTCCACTATGATTACTCATTGAATAACAAGAATCCCTTAGATATTCGCATAATCACAATTTGCTTCTTTTTGAAGACTTACCAACCTGTGCGCTGCAGGTGCCACAAGAAAAGCGCCTTCATTGAAAAGCGAGTAAAAAGGCTTTGACAGGATGTGCTGGGCCCACCAGAGGCTGGCTACTGCAAGGTCAAGGACCGACTCCCCACTGGCGCCGCGCGATAACGACACCACCAAGGGCTTGCCCACGTGCTACGGGGGATCGAGCGGACGATTCCTCCTTCGGCCCTCAACGTCGGGGTATCCCACAGCGCTGACAACTTCTGGCGAATCCATCTGTAAACTCTTGTATGACACATTTTTGAATGAAAAAAAACCGCCCTGACTCATGTGGAACACCGCAAGGCAAAAGCATAGACCGCGTCAGGATCTGGGGCTGCAACAGACGGTCGTCAATCAAGGCGATGAGCAGTCGCTGGTTGACAACCCCAAGTTTGGCCATGGACCACACCACATTTGCAACGTTCTGCGGGTCAAAATC
This sequence comes from Eutreptiella sp. 'Long Island Sound 2002', assembly GCA_964036045.1. Classification (NCBI taxonomy): domain Eukaryota; phylum Euglenozoa; class Euglenophyceae; order Eutreptiales; family Eutreptiaceae; genus Eutreptiella; species Eutreptiella sp. 'Long Island Sound 2002'. The sequence continues at coordinate 16,806,281 of OZ038386.1, forward strand.
ATCCAATACCCTGAGCAGAGGGAGTGTCACAACCGTTGGATCTGGGGTTCAGGGCACCTCCATCCCAGACAGAGGTTATGATTCCCTTTCACTCTCCCTTCGTAAGGGGTGCAAAACTTGTGCACTGGTTTGAGGAAATACACCAGAGACCTTCGCGTGGAGCAGCAGACATGTGCAGATGGGGGCGTAATTAGTCTGACGCAGCATGTGACGGAGTATGGCGTGGGTGAGTGGGCAGTAGAGTGTGCCATGGTGCAGGAGTGAGTGGGTCGCAGAGTGTGGCACAGCGCAGGGGCGTGTGGGCTGTGCAGTGTGGCATCACTGCGGCGTCAAATGGGCTGTTCAGGGGTGCCAAAAAGAACGAATGCCCCATTGAGGGCTCGGTCTGAGCAGCGGCACAACAAATCGGACACGCACAAACTGGGGCTGCCCTGTCGCCGAAAAATGTGGCACAGTGCAGGGACACACGGGCTACCATGAGTGGAGGATTGAGGGAGCTTTCAAGAGTGATCAAGAGGTCGGGTTGCTGTGGTGCGTGGCATGATATGTGGTTTTATGGCTGTGGTTTTGGGCTGGTAGTTGGGCTGTACAGTGTGGTGCAGTGTAGGAGTAAGTTGGGTTGCGGAGTGCGGTGCAGTGTAGGGGCGGTGCGTGGGCTGCATAGTGTGGTATTAGGGCAGGGTTGATCGAGCTGTGAAGAGTAGTCAAGGGAATGGCTAAAATTTGGCTGTAAGGTGTCGATTGTCAGTCCAAATTCAGCTGTACATTGTTGCGCAGTGTAATGGGCTGTAAAGTGTGGTGCAGTGTCGGTGAGTGGGGTTGTGGAGCATGGTATAGTACAGAGGTGAGCTGTAGAGTGCAGCATGGTGTCAGGGGCTGTGCGCGTCGCGCGGCATATTGTTGGGGTGAGTTCGGCCACAGTGTGTGGGGCAGTGCAGGCGTATGGGACAGGGGCGCATGGGTTGTTGGGTGTGGCATACTCTACATCCCATCACCACTTCATCACACTCTACAGCCCGACGCAGCCCTGCAGCGCGCCACACTGCACAGCCCCCAAAACTCTGTCACACTGTGCAGCGCAACCAACTACTACACTATCCCACACGAAACACCCCATGCCATCGGCACACTGCGCCACACTCTACAGCGCAACTCCTGCATACGCTGTGCCACCGTCTACAGTCCAATTCACGCCTACACTACGCCATACACTACCGGGGGCCGGGGGGGGGGGGGGGGCATTTGGTGCGTGCGAAGCTTGGAATGGCGAAATTCGGTGTGGAAAAAATTTGGCAATTCTGCACGGACAAATTTGGTACAAAATGCCCAGATTGTGGCACAACAGGCATACACTGTGCATGGTGGTTGTTATTTCCTATGGGCCTGGTTGGGTGGTTGGAGGCTTGTTGTTATCCTGGAGGCTTCTGGTTGCAGTCATTGTACCTGCAGAGCAAAATGTGCGGGTAAAAGGGGAATGTGCATCCCGAGAGCGCCAACAATGACACCTGGGGAAATGGCTACGAACCTCGGCATCATTTGGCACACGTTTGCTGTGCCAAATTTTGCCGTTCCAAATTTCGCCCGTTCCAACCCCCACCCCCCCAAAACGGTACATTATGTAACACCCCAATTCATCCCTGCATCACGCCGCACTACTACACTCCACTAAAATGCGTCACAGCCTGCGCCAACCGCACCCCTAACCACGCCACACTTTGCAACCCACTGCACTGCGCCAAGCTCTGCATCCCACTCCCCGCCACACCGCGATGAACCCGACAGCCCACTCACCCCTGCACTACCCTCCATTGCCACACTGCAGAGTGCGGTGTGGTGTAGGGGTGAGGGGGTGTTGAGGATGCCACAATGTGATGCGAATGCCCTGAAGAATGGATGGGCTTGTCCACACCTGAAGGACTGTGCTGCCAAATCTTCCAAAAACGGAACGTCAACAATTTGCAGACGGGCATATGACAACCAAGTCAAGGCTATGTCCTGTGCATTAAACTGCTCCATGACTTCAGGTTGCATAGCCCTGTTTCTCATAGATTCCATCAGTGAGTCATCGCGGACCCCAAGGGTTGCAAATGCCCAGACCTGAGGAAACAGGTGTCGGAGCAGTAGCAGTGATGCTTCAAAACTGCAACGCATGCTCTCAATCGTTCGATAACCTTCCAATGCGGATTTGCACGGGCGTGCCCAGGGCCCTTCCCACAAAAAGAAAGAAAGAAAATGGGTGACCATACAATTAGTGATTTTCGGGCAGTGACTGACGGCGGTTGGGCATCAGCTGACGGCAGTCGGAGGGTAACCGACGGCGGTTGAGCACTTGCATTGAGCGCTCCTGAAGGGTGCTCCGTAGCGCACAAAAAGAAAAAAAGAAGACGGGGTGAGAAAGCAGCGCCCTGAGCGTGCCACTGCCCCTCTAGCCCTTGGAACCAGGACATGACCGAAGAGGAACTCGCCCCCGCCTGCTCCGCCACCGCGGCACCGAGGAACATACGATATTCGTCGTGGACTGCGGCCCAAGACTGTCGAAAACATCCGGTGCTACGGCCCGACTGGCAATAGCGGACATGATGTCGGGGTCGTGAAGCCGCAGCTTGGCACAGGCCCACGCAAAATGGGCCAGCGTTTCGGGGGCACACGAGGAGAGCATGCCCATCTCCTTCACACGCGCTGCAATCTGCAACCCCAGCTCCTGGACACACAACGGCAGGGCAGGGCACAGGCGCATCCTCCTGGTCCTGAGGGCTGAATGTCCATTTCGTCCAGAAGTTGCTGAGCCACAGTGTGGGCAATGGATCGTCCCGTTGTATGCTGCCCCCCCGGTCATGAGCAAAGCGGTAGTGCTTGAGGCGGTAGTGCGTAGATGTACACCCCAGCCCCGTATCCCACACCCTTAGGAATACTCTTGTGGTGTCGTTTTTCAGGGGGGCATCCTGTGCCATGTGCACAGCCCAGCGAAGAAAGCTGTCTCTAACAGGCTACAAGCAAGCGGCCCACAACAGACTTCTCAGTGTCCATGCAAAACCACAGGCACAGTCACTCAAAACCTGTGAAATTTCAGGTCATTTTGGAATCAACGAAATAGAGGGAGGCTTGTTCAGGTTCCAAGCTTCGCCGACCCCGAGACCAGCTTAAAGCAATGGGGCACCAGGGCTGAGTATTTTGTGCAACGATTGCAGCGATTGTAGTCCTATGCAAAAAATCTTCCTACGTTTTTTCGTCAAGGGGCTCATGTACACTCCTCAGCCTGTTCTGTCAAGCACATTTCCTGGGTTCACATTTCTTGCCATACAAGCACCTGCGATGCTTCTCGACCCAGCAAGTCTGCAAGAACGAGGCATGGAATCAGTTGGCCTCCGCTCTGACACTCATACTGTAGTCCAATTTTTATGAGATTTATGTGTGTGCACTGGGATCATGTGCCATTCCAAGGGTAAACCTTCAAAGAAAAATATCATCAAGTAATATGTTCTGTGTCGCTGTTGGTGTCGGTGTATTGAGAAGCAGGTTCAGTGTACCACCTGTTTTGCACCTGTTTTGCAAATGCTTCCCCGACCAGCTAAATGTGCTTAGCATAATCGGGGGCGGGCAAATTTGAGGGTACGCAAAACCCAAAGTGGTTCCCAGCTGTAATGATACCTCAGAACTCGCATGTGAGGCTGCTGTATATACCCGGCAATCCTGCAAGTTGGCAATTTGCCACTCACTCATTCACTCACTCACTGACTCTGCAATTTCATCATTCTCACCCACATAGTCGCAAAACCCCTCAACACCCTGCAAGGTTGTCCTACACGCCACCATCCTGCCCTCTTTGTGTGTACAAGAAACAGGTGCCCTCCAGGCCCTTCAATCGCTGGAATTTGGGCACAGGAAGTGGCAGGAGGGTTCGAAGGACAAGGAAATTGTGTCCCATCGGCACAGCGTGAGCGTGATGGTGGGACATGCGCGTGCATGGCCAGCGGATGACCGGCGCGCGGGTGCCTCGAAGGCAGGAAACGATGGCAATACATTGGAGCGCTTCATCGGAGTCCCAGGATGTGCGTCCATTACTTCTGGACACGGCTGAGTAGCCAATGCTTGGGGAAAAGGTGGTTTTTCATTGGTGACACGAGGGTCTCACCGTAACCCTCAGTCGTGTCGTTTATGTGACCTGCCTGGGGCCTGGAAGAGTGCAGCTACTTGAGCTATGGCCCATTTCGCCGGGGGTTGTGTCATCCCCTGGGGCAGCTGGTAAGGGGAGTGTCCCGTTCTAAATTGTTTGCTTTGCCCTCTTCTTGACCCGCGCGGGCGGTCTTCAAAGAGTTTACGTCTTCGTCCCACAGGCCGCCTGTTTCAAAACTGCATATTGTTTTGGCGGTCCATCAGCAACGCGCAATCATTCACTGATTCTGGGTGCCCTGGCAGCCAAAAGCTGACTCCTGCCCAACCCGCTGCCTCAACGCCCTGGAATGGGACGCTTGTGTGGCCCCTGACCAGCCGCGGACAGCCCGGGATTGGGAACGACGTCATGCCTCTTTGACTGTTTCCACGTTCACACAATGTTTACTTCTCCATTAATTTATTGTTTCCATATTTGCTCCACGCCAACTTGGACGTTGATCCATTGTTTACACGTTTGCAGGCCTGGTTAGGTTATTGTTTGCAGTCCTGTGCACCAGTCCTGTGTACTAGTCCTGTGCACTAGTCTTGTGTACCAGCGCCCAACGGTGATACCTCATCCTGCTACCAGAACTCGTTGTGCATACATGCAGTGCTGCATTGTGCTTTGGAGGAGCTCGGAAGGAAAAACATAATATAAAAGTCAGGGACCACGCAATGAAATTTGGAAAAAAAAATTTTGCCACGATTCAAATCGCAACCACACTGCCCCCAGTTGTCCACAATGCTTTCCTTGGTATCCTGAACCAACGCAGCCCAGACGCCAGGCATCAATATTTTCTGTTCGTATCTGTGGTTGTCCCCCACAAGGATTCCGGCCCCTGGTCAAGTGTCTCGTGAACTGCCAATAAATGAAGTCTACCATCTCTCGCGCAGCACATGCCTAGAACCAACGATGGACGGCCACTATGCAGGGGGGTGATGCCCAGAGATTGTTGGTATGCCAGGGATTTACAGAAATGACCGCAATGGACGAACACGATTTTGTTCTTCAGCACCGAGGCCGCGAAGGGTTGCTCGAGGAACAATGCGTTGCTCTTCACGCCCCCATAATTATGAACCTGGATCGTTAAGCCGGGGGTCGGGGCGTCAGTAAGTGTCTTCCGAGGGATTTGTCAAGGCAGGACTGGTACATGGACTGGTGAGCATGGACCAGTACACAGGGCTAGTACACGGGTGGGGGGTGGGGGCAGAAAAGTGGAGTAGGTTTGCCGGTTGGTGCTTCCGGTTCAACACACTTGGTTGCGGTTTGTCGAGGTCTGCCTCCAGGTTGTGTACGGTTGAGGTGGCGGGGGGAGGATGACGAGACTCAAGTATGCGTGTGGCTGACCAACAGAGAGACGGAACCGTCCACAACTCTCTGCATCTCTCCGCGGCCCACCAAAGCCACCTGGTGTGCTTTGACACCCTGAGCAGCCTTCTGCAGTGGTGTCGAGTGCCACAAAAGAGTGCTGTGGAAAGGTCTGCCAGGGTCGGAGGCTGGCAGAGAGTTACAGAGTGGCAGGGGGTTGCAGGAGAACTAATCTAATGCAAGACAGCATCCAACCTTATCTCCGTATTGCACAGTCGCCAGGGCCCATGTCAGCATAGCCATGTGGCGGGCATCAACACCACTCATGGCTTGGCTATGGGAGAACAGGCGGACCAACGGCTCGATGGCTTTGGCATTGCTTTTGAGTTTCACGAGGGAATGAATCATCCGCACCACATTCAGTGCACTGAGCGAGGACAAAGCGGGTATGTGCGTCCGTTCACGCGGGCTCTGTGACTACACCTGCTGGCCCCGGGGAGGTCTGGCGGAAAGCAAGCACCCCGTTTCAGGAAAAACGCAGTGACGCTCATCATTAGCTCCCCGGTCATCCTCCCTCGTGTACTAGCACTCGATGAAACGAAATGAACCACTAGTGTGGAGGTGGGCTGCGCGATTGGAGGTATGAAACCGCTGGAGGTTGGGGCATTGACCAGATTTGAGGCTGTTGAGAGGGAAAAGCAGTTGAGAGTAAAAGAGAGTGGGATAGCAAGCAGACAACGGGAAAAGCGGGCAACGAATGCGGGGTCCGAAAGAGAAGAGGGCACAACCAAGCGACAAAGAAAGAGGGGAAGAGAAGAAGAGGTCATGATCCTGATTTGGGCCGTGTACGGTTGGCATTTCTCTGAACGTGCATCCCCAAAACGTGACTGTGAGAACAGGACCAGCCCCACATGTTGCCACACATGGCGTGCAAGCATGCGCGTTGATGCCCGCCCCTCCAGGGGGCAGGTGCCTCCCGTGCAGAGGACGCACCGGACACCTCTTGCTTCGAGGGCTGGGGTCCTCTTGGCGGGGGGTTGTTTGGATTGCCCAGAAAACGGGGCACATGAAGTGTCCAAGTGCAGCGAGCTTGGAGTGCCTTGGCAGTAGACAGGAGTGGAGGCATTCATTGCTTGGGATTGCTTGGCGACATTCACTGGATAGCGGACGGGTGTTCAGGTTTAAGACAGGGGTGGGGTCGGGGGGGGGGATCGTTTGAGGCCCTTCTCCAAGTTGGTTCTCCAGGGGAAGGGGCGGCAGTGGGAGAGGGATTCGAATAGTAGATGCGTCAGGGCAGGGGGTCCCGTGGAGGCTTGGTCGTTACCATGAAGTACGGGGGAGGGAGGGGTTTCAAGAATGCAGGGAGAGGGGAAGAAAGAAGGACTGGGGCGAGAAATGGGGAGGGGGGCAACGAAGGGGAGGGCATGCAAAGATGGTGATACACACCTGAAATTCGGTACCAGGCGAGCATCCAAAGCTGCGTTCACCATCGCTTCACTGGCCTTCCGCAGGGTCCCCTGCCATGCAACATCAAAGAAGGGGACAGAAGAACGGGGGGGTGCCATCAAGGCTCAGTAAGTGTACTGGTTGATACTTGCGGGTGTACGCACTGGTGTGACTTTGCTGGAGGACACTGTCTACATTGCTTGTTCACAGATGGGGAAGGAAAGATGGGAAAGCAATGCTAATACGTGAAAGAGGGACAGTCGTCCCTCTGCTCACAGGTGCTGCTTCTGCCCCCGTGGCGTCCCTCCCGTGCCGCCGCCGGCATGCTTCACGCGAAATCTGTAGTAAGACAGTGAAATTTTGAAGGGGGCTCACCAACACTGATGTGGGGGTACCGGATCAACAAGTGAAGAAATTGCACATACGGACGGGGGTGGGGTGCGGGGGGCTGCGACGGTCTGGTAGGTGCTCTGCCTTGGGACCTCACTGAGCCTCACTTACAACTCAACAGGTACACATACATGATGCATGCACATGCACACTAGCGCACCTTGAGGACCCATCACTTGCATGGCTCAGACCAGTCTGCACACACCTGAAGGGCTCGCTCCTTTCTCCCAATTTTGGCCAGGGCCTCGCACTGCGCTGCAAGGACAGATCCTGAAGTGCCCACTGTGGTGAGCAGGTCTACCATGGCCCAGAAAGAGGGCTGGACGAGCGCCACCGTCTCCAGGGGCTCGGGCTGCAAAAGCAACGGGTAAGCAACAGGACCCCCACACTAATGCCGTGATATCCCTGATTACCATGCTCCTTGCCCTTATCTGGAAATTCTATACACTAGCTACCCCCTTTCCACGCTGCAGCCACGGGCTCACAGCGTCACTCTCCAGACTCATTGCAAACAAACTGTAACATTGCACACGCATGGGCAAAACTGCAAACCATCATTTTTGCCTCCACTGTCGCTACGGTTTGCTGTGGCAGCCCATGGCCGGCACAAGGATCTAACCAGCACACCTTGACACGCACGCCCGCCCGCTCGTTCCTACACCGCAGGTATGGACGCATACACACCGTTCTAGGCCACGTCTGATGCAACCGCCTCATGGCGTTGATCACGTCGCCTTCCATTCGGGTGGTTCGGATCTCTTTCATTATACTAGTCATCAACTCCACACGTGATGTCTGCACAATTGCAAAAGCGAGGCCTCACTTTGGCAGTGATGCTGCCACGGGGCGCCTCAACGAACATTCCAACCAGCCCCAATGCAAAGAGCAAGCAGTGAGAGATGCAGGTGTAGGTGTGGGGTTACGCATGCGGTGTGCACTCTGCATGCACACGCGCTGGACTGGATAAAATGTCTGCAGGGTGAGAGTACATCAAGGTCAACGCTCTCAAGGGTGGGAGACACATGCAGCACACACTTTGCAGCGTTGGGATACACCCGCTTGCAGAGACAGGAATCCGGTCAGAGCAGGTCTATACCCAACCGACCGTGGGCTTGTTCCAAACCCACAGCTCAACCACCCAGAAGTGATGGCAGCTGCCGAGGCCTAGCCACCTTAGGTGGCATCAAGCGGAGCCCTGTCGAAGTATTGGTTCAGCTATAAACCAGAACCCACTCCAATTGCCACATCCAAATGTCCTTGGTTCAGCTATGAACCAGAACCCAATCCCATCCCCACATCCAAAGCTGTGCTAGTTCATTACAACTGCCGATATCAATTGCACACAACCATGGAACACCCTGAAAGGAGGCGGACTCACATTGAGAAAATCGACATTCATGTACAATCATGTACAACAAAGGGTGCGCATGATGCGTATTTTCTTTGTCCGCCGAAAGGCGCCCAAACTCATTGTAGCCTCAAAAAAATGTCGTACTTTCACGATTTTCTCTCTGGACACCGTCGGCTACAATGCCACAAATCGACGCATCACACCTGCATCGGCCGCACTGCCTCCGCTGTCGCCATATCTGAGCTGGCCATGCCAAAACGGCCTGAAAACCAAAGACGAGAAACCTCATGCCACATGCCATATGCGATCCTCATAACCTCAGGCCTTATAATTCCAACGCAATACTGGTGCCTCGCACGCATTGTGCAATCCTCACGCCTCGCGCTCAAACAATGCCCATGCTATGCAATCCTCATGCGGCCTCACATGCCTCGTGCGGTCCTGAACCCTCATGCTGCATGCACCATGCAGCCCTCGTGCCCCAATGCACGGGATGGGTCGTGCAGTCGACGCTGCCCTCTCTGGGAAAACTGTACACTTATCTGTAGAGAGGTGTCTTGCATGATGCCCTCGGACCGTCAGCTAGCATTCCATTCCAGCTGGTATGCCGCACACGCGTGTTAGGCCTGCTGTGCGGTTCCAAGGACAATGCCAAGGGTCCACGTTGGCGTCACCTTGTTGGTCACACGAATTGAATGGTGCCGAACTCCTCTGCACCCTCTGGCAACACCGAAACAGGATATCAGCCCCACACAAGCCGTGACGCACAAAACGAACCTGCAGCCGCCCGGGTCACCGAAGGTACAGCAGGGATCAAAGGTCTGTGAAATGGGCAAAGACAGCGATGGGCTCCAGGCCACAGGGGACGACAGCATGGAGGCCTGCACGCTGTGTGCATGGGTGCGTGCTTTGGCGTGCGCGTGCGTATGTATGGGTTGGTGCCCATGCATGTGTGTGTGCATGTTTATGTGCATGTGTGTGTGTGTGTGTGTGTGTGTGTGTGTGTGTATGCATAGCATCACCGCCATTTCCGGCCCAACAGTTTCACACAGCAGTGCGGCTGGGGTAAGCAACCCGCACCCCCATTCTGGACACGAGGAACGCATTAACAAAGGTTTGGAAGGCCACTAGACAGTGGGCGACTGGGGTTACTAAGGAAGACCACTTGCGTCTACTTTTGAAGGGGGGCTGAGGGGCAGGTGGTATTTGTGTGCAAAGGGACATGCCCCCTGGTCAATTCCGGGCATGCACTTGCATGCGCCCCACCTTGGCGTCTCTGCTGGAGTCCCTCTGGAAAAAAAAAACAAAAAGGAGGGCGAGACTGGGTGCTGCAGCACCAGCGGCTAGTGCAACTACTAGCACCAGACTACAAGCCCTGGAAACGGGGGCCAGGGATGGGGCGGGGAACATTTGACTGAGTATGAGCTTCGAATCGAGTAACAACATCAAGAAATGCCGAATGTGGAGTACATCAATCGCAAAAAGAGCAGCCTCCTTCCAAAAATATGTGCCATTCTTGTGCGCTCCCAAGGTGTACATTCAGTGATTGAAGAGGTGCCTTTGTTGGTTGGTGTCATTTTAACCGTTGGTGCTGTGTAACTCAAGAAGCAGGACCCCGGGGGTCGGCAGGCTTGCCAACATGGACGATGGTCCTTCCCTACTCAAATCCTCGAACATGAGCAGGCGGCTGCACAACCGGATATCGCCTTGCATCGCCCATCGAGCAATCAAAGGCCTCTGGTTGTGCACTGCAGGCGCATCGCAACGACAGGGGAGGAGGGTGCGGGTTGAGCTGAGGAGAAAGGGGATCGGGGCATACTGCACATTCATATTACAAAGGGTATTGCCTGTCTGTGCAAACCCCGAAAGCCGACATGGAACCACCGCTGTAGCACGGGTCCCAATTGCCGTATGGGACCGGCGTGTGGAAACCCGGCGCGTGGCATACAAGTAGAGCCCTACACATGTACAATGGACGTGGCTAGTGCAGTAGCAGGCCGTATCCCTCACGGGACCCTCGCTCTGCACGGGCACACAAGGGAAGGGGCAGCTTGAGGCCACAGTGCTTGTGCGTTACTCTGTGGAGGTATGGGAGATGTGCAGACCAGCGCAGGGTGTATAGGCCTACCAGGGCCCAATTCCCATGCAGCTGCTCGTGCCAGTGCTCAAAGGCAAGGATGGTTTGGATTTGGAGCCTAAAACATAGGTTTCGGTGGGCCGGCCGGGCCCCGTGGACCGTCGAAAATGGGTGCAACTCCATCCATCACGCTCACAATGGCCAGAAGGCCATTTGCAAGCAACTGAGCCACAGATCCAGGGTGGCAAAAGCAGCCATGCCATTGCTTACTGACTTCTACTGCTGGATAGGATGTGTGGACCCCAGCCGTGGGGCTGGGCACAAAACTGTTGTCTCCGTTGTTGGTGGAAGCAGGCAAATCACGTGACGAGTGGATGTTTGACCAACTCCAAAGCCAACCATAGGTTCATTGGGTGCGCATCTGCAACCTCTGAACATTGATGGGTGGTGTTCGTCTCAGGCCAAAATGACATCACTTCGGGGTTTACACCTCAAGAAGGGTCGTAGCGGTTGATTTTGTGCGTTTCCCCCTAGGTGCACGGCAGTAATGGATCTTTGCATGTGTCACCTGATCCTCAGGCCTTATGCACCTCCCGATGCCTCGCTTCCCGGGGCATTGTGCCTAGGCAATTGGCGTGCTCTGAGAAAACACAACTTGCTATTGGGAGTATCCATGTGGAGCTGCTATTCCATGACCCATTGGACAGCCACAACTTTTCACATTTCAGCAGCCCAAACCAGCTCAGCAAACTTTTTTCCTGGCAATTTCTACCACTCATGTGTGCTCCCAACTGCCTCGCACTCATGCAAGGACCACAACTTCCCAACCCAGCAAGCAGTAAACTTCCAGACAACAGTCATGAGGTATAGTGCGGGGGGGGGATTGCGGGAAGACTAGGGAGAAATGGTGGAGAAAGGGGGGCATTAAAAAAAAGGGGGGGGAGATTCTTTAGGGCAGTATGCCATTGTAGTGTAACAAAACAGCTGCATGGTGACCATCACCTTTCATGTTTTGGTGCTGTTCATCCTGCACCCATGAAAAAGAAATGCTACAGCTGGAAGACATACTCAAATTCTATTGCCTTCAGCAAAGCACGTCACAGAGGGACCAATTACTGTCCCTCGAGTGTTCATAGAGGTGGTTTCACAGCACTAGCAAACAGTCAGATTTTTTGTCACACGGTTCACAATCCAGTGGCTGTAAATCATACCATGCCATCCCGTGCTTTACATGTGATCTTTGATCATTTGGCCCCACCCTACCATGGGGCCACCAAAGGTGGCGAAAAAATGCCAAGATAAAAAAACAGACTGAAAACTGAAAACTGGAGACTGAAAACTGTCCAAACTGCATGAGCACTCATCCCACTCCGCCTAGCCAAAACCATTGGAGTTGGGACCCGAAAATTTTTTTGGCTCAAAATCAAAAACAACCAACAGAATTCGAAACAATGGGGGTCATTTTTGGACCCCTGTCCAAGCCAAATCCAGTCCGCCATCGCAATTGCAGTTCAAGCCCAACCCTGAGGCCCATCTATGTTGCAGGATAGGTAGGGCCACCTGCATCAGCACTTGCGTGATAAAGGATGAGTCCGACAACGCTGATCAAAGCCATGAACATGAAATGGGCATTGCACTGCAATGTACTGCAAATGGCATATGAATGGTGCAGCGCAGATGATGCACATGTCCGAGTAGAGTGACATGGGGGTGGCATGGAAAAGACTTGGGAGGGGCGCAAAGCTGGAGTGGAGTAGAGCTAGAAATGGGGCAGAGTTGAAAATGGAGCAGAGGCAGGTGTGGAGCAGAGGTGGCGGAAGTGGTGCAGAGGCGGGGGCGAGGCAGAGGAGAAACCACACCGACCCCATCCCTGCCGACAAGATATATTTTGTGCAGCTGGCCAACCAATTACACTTCCCTGTGGAAAGCCTCCCATTCTGTAAAAACCCTCACATGACCCACTTCTGCACCACATCCTCCAAACATGGGTCCTAAAGTGGCAACTTGAGGGTACTGGATTGAACCCTGGCAGGTGGCAGACCGCAACCCTAACTTCACATGTGGTGTGGTGTCCTTGCTGCTTGCGGGCCCCGAGAGGGGCGTGACACTCTACCCACTGTGTGCGCCAACTGCGCGCCAAACCCGCCCATCCCACTGGTGTTGACACGCACAAATGGTGATAAAAACAGTTGGCCACTGCGGGATGAATGATACAGGAATAAAACCTGCCAAGTTTCAGTGGGAGGTGTTCCTTAAAAGCTGGTTGGCCGGTTGGGCCCGGTGTAGTACAAACAGTGTCCAGTGCCATGTCTTTTGTGTGCCCATCTTATTTGTCCAGGTCAGTTGTGGGGAATCCGGGGGTGGGTCACGTGGAGTAGGTTTGCTGTGGAATTTCTGTCCCACTGCTCACAATTGCAGCATTCTGCCCTTGTCACTCCCCTGCCGGCGCTGAGAGGCGTTACATTTCAGCCATTCCAAGACTGTGAGTGGCGGGTGCTCTCCACCACTGATGTAGTCCACAAGGGCAGAAGGGGAAGCTGGTGCATACACCGCGCACAACTAGCAGCACCTTTCTCAAGTTAAGGTAGACATGTCTGGGGCTGAACAAAAACTGTGGACTGAACCTCAAAAAAGCGGGGCCTCCTTTCATGAAGCTGTCCACCAAGAGCTTCAGGATCAAGTCCACTCGGAGGCCCTAGTGCGCCCGTGCCATGCACGTCCCTTACGGGCCATTGTTTTCCGACCAGCCGCGAGTGCTTGCAGCTGTCACACGTCATCGTTCTCCCCGCTCCTTTTCTTGCCATGGGTCCCCCTGCAGTATCACTGCCACAGCTGCCCACGTCGGACTGCAGGGGGATCCATCCCCCCGTAGCCAGCCCGGTATTTGATAGTCATCTGTGATTGTTACACTGGTGTATCTTGCTTGTGGTGGGGAGGGGATATTGGCCATAGAAGGACGATGGTCGTCACCCTCCAGATTCGCTCTGGCATCCATCACAGTACAATGTCAGACACACATCTCAGTGGGGAGGGGATATTGGAACAGGCAGGGGGGGGGTTAGTATTCACAAAGTATGCCCTCGCGCCTTGCGTTTCTTCCCAACACAATGAGTGGGAATAGCTGCTGGAAGGCATTTTTGGGACAGCAGGAATCAGGCTGGATCAATCCACAGACATGGTCGCTCACCGTGTGCTTTGTCCTCTAACTGTACGCCAAGCTTTGCATCTTATGTGTCTCTATTTTGGGATGGGCATCCGTCAGGTTTGCACAATGATGTCATGTCACATCCTGATGTTTTCTTTTGTCACAGTCAACTCCTCGTCTGAGCAGAAGCAGTAAGGAAGCGCTGGCGGTTGCCAGCTCGGCTACGGGGCAGAGACTTGAGGATGTGCCGCAATATGACTTGAACCGGTGCAGTCATCGCAAATGCAGTCGAGGCACACCTTTGCCATCGCTGCCAAGGCCACAATTGTTTCATCTGATGGCAAATTGGCATGTTTGCTATGTAGTCTGGGGGTTGGATTGACTGCAGTGCCCCATGGCATTTGGTGGGGTGCAGTGGGAGACGGGCGGACATAACATCAAAACCAAGATGATCTGCGCACAAGAATGTGGGGCAATGATGCATTCCAGGCAACAGCACAGAAAGCACCCTCCTGGGAGAAAGCACTACCCCACCTGCCCCTCATAAACAAGACCTATGCAGCTTCGCTCTCATATCCGAAAAATTCGTTCTGAGGGAGCAAAATATGCCTATGACTTACCACAAAAACACTTGTAAGTGAATTTGGTTGGGTTTATGATGATGGCCAGCGGTCCAGCAGCAAACACACCCCACACACAACCAAACAAAGCAGCATTCCATCAAGGACATGACTAATTAGGATACAAGCTGCACAAAACTTGAGGGTTGCACCATCACTCAACAGGGTACAGCAACGGCAAACCCAAGAGGATACAATGGAGTCATGGAACACTCCTGTACGAACATTGTGTTCATTAACAACAAAACGTGGGACAACAGCCCGGCCAGAGGGCAGACATCACCACTGCCTGCTCTGGGCCCATGTGCAAATGTCCTGATCGTTGATGAGGACACACCACTGCTTTCGCCCTTGCCGACTGCTTCACTGTCCGAGGGGGAATTTTTGCCTGGCACGCACCCTGCATGTTACTTCTGAGCAAGCTTCTCCTAGAGAAGCCCAAAGCACACCAAGAAACTGCCATCTTTCCAACCAAATCAACCCCAAACATCCAAGGGTGAAATAAATGCTGGCCAGATGGGTTTTGGCTCGTGGTCAGCAGATTGTTATTTGTTATTTGTTTATTTCTCTAATTTTTTGTTTTTTTTGGTGAAAAAGTGTGGGAAACGAAATCTTTGTGTATTGCATGATTGCTGTTTCTTTTCTTGTGAATGTGGCCTTAGATCTACCCTTTTGTTGAGCACCCATTGGGGGGTCCAACTCTTGTGTGCATATCCCACTGCTAAATTGAGTGCTTTTTTGGTTTTTTTTGCTGGATGCTTGATGTCAATTCCAGAATTCTTCCTATGATTTCCTTCCTGCATGCTTCCTGTTAAGTCCGGGATACTTCTGTTAATCCCCTCCCCTCCGGCCCCTTGGACAGCCCCCCAAGAGGGTGCAACGGTCGCACCAGGGGGCACTGTCACCAGATGACCACGTGTTATGTCCGCTACCACGTTGCTCTGTGGCACAATCGTTACCCTCCTTCTTCCTTGCACAATCCCCCAGGGGTGGGGACACTGTCACCTGCCCCAAAAATCCATGGCGCTGGGGGCACCAAAGAAAAATTTTCTTCTAGTTACAGTGGAGTTGCGGGAAAAGGCAAGATAAGCTGAATCTGATGCCCGGAATGGCAGTGGGAAACTGCCATGCCCGTCGGCATCCCAGCGTGCTCTGTAAGCACAAAATGACTAGAGGCTGAAAAAGACAGCCTTGTGCAGAGCACAGAGGAACAAATAGCATGAAAGGTCAGTAGTGTCCGTGGCACTGTCTGTGTGCCACTTCTGGTAAGCTGGGGGACGCTTGCCAGTCCGTTTGATACCGCCACAACATTGGAGTGCTCAGGCGGTTTTGGGGTTCCCAGCAGTTGTCGCATTGCTGCACGGCAACATACGACAACATGTGGTGGGGTGTGGCAAGGAGCTGGAGGTGCCTTGGCCCAGGGGAAGGCTGACAGGGTGGTGAAAAGCACATGCACCAGAAAGCTTGTCTGAAGGTTGGAGAAAATGCATGTCGTGGTGTTGTCAGCTGCAATTATCCCCCATTGATCTCGTTGCATTGTTCTGATAGCATACGCCTTTTCACCAGTAGCACATTACACTCCTCTAATTTCCTTGGGAACGCAGACTGGGGCATCTATTGCTGCGGCGTTCTGCACAATCCCTGACTGCCCTCGTGACATGTCTTTTTATTGGGGGGGGGGATATTTTGGATGAGACTCACCTACCCGAGTTTGAACCCACCCACTCGACTTCGGACCCGGGAATCTAACCCCCCCCCCCTCTTTTAATTCTGTGGGGCGCAATTTTTGTAAGTCAAATGAAGCGAAGGCGTTCTCCCAGTTTAGGAATCCCAGGGCCAAAGGGTGACATACATGCCACCACGAAAATCATCAATATGCAACTCACCCATTGATGCCGAAAAATCTGTGCACAACTCTTGCCACTGCATGTGCTGGAATGGCTGATAGCTGGTGATTGGATGTAGTAGCGCCCCCACTTTGCGCGAAGCGCACTATTGTCGGAACAACAGAAGGTGTTGTTTCCACAACGTTTGGAACCGTGGAATTTGGCGGGTCGTGAATCTGGTTTTGTACATAGCGGGGTGAGGCACAGGGTGGCGGCCCAGTGGGTATTCCCTGCTCCCACTGCTGCGGTGACTTCCCGTGCATGTAGCATGCAGGGCCTTGATAGTAGGGGACTGTTCCTGCAACTCTTGGAACCATAGAATTTGGCAATTTTTGGTTCTGGTTTTGTCCATCACCATCCATCACCTGCACTTCGAGAACATGGCATGCACACACTGGTCCCCATGCACTATGATGGATTGTGGGGCAACCCGGAGGTCCGGTTGTGCTGGGACTGTCGCTACGGGGGTTTGTGGCTGACAAGGATCGTGGCGCCGCCTCTGGGTAGGTGGAGCAGATGGCCATGAAATGGTCCTGGATGACCAACGATGCAACACACTGGATGCACCAATAGTCATCGTGGAAAGATGCAGGCCGCATTGTGGTGTGGTACCCACCCCCTCCTTTGATTTGCAACGACCAGTAATTGTCCTCTTGTTGACCACAGTGTGGGTGCTGGACGTTATTGAAATGCCGAAACGGCCAGTCGTTGGACAAGACCATGGATGAAAATGTACCCACTCCCCAGTGCCAGGAAAACAGTAAAAGCACTGAAAATGGCGGAAACAACTCCTTCTGTTATAACCCCCCAACCCCCGGAGCCCCTTTTCCGAACCCTCCCCGCTGTTTTTCAGGGCCTGGAATAGACCCCAGCAAATGAATTTTGCACTGCCTAGCCACCATGGTACAGAAAGTCTGCACTGTGTGTGGGTTTCTCCAAGTGCCAAGTCACATTTGGCGCAACAGCTGGGGATTGGGAATGCCTGTGGGCAAGCGCAATAGCAGATTATGAACCCATGACACGGGCCATGGTGTTCACAAATTAGCCATCGCCATGTGCCCGTTGGCAAAGACATGCAATCCAACATGCAACAAAATGTAGCAAAATTTCTCACACAATCTCATCCCTAAGTGTCAGCGTAAAGCAGGGCCCGCGCTGATCCCTGGAAACGGGAGATAGAGCCCACTGGGCATCGGTGAGTGTTTATTGGGCAGGTGGATGGGGCAACACACCACAGCAGAATTGAACACAAAAAGCAAATGATAAATAATATAACCATTCAAACATAAACCATACACGACAAACCACCCAGTCACATTCAAGCAGAGCTAACCAATGGATTGCACCCCGAATGACCCAAGAAATGGTGCACGCTCTAGTCGAATTGTTATTGGGAAGCAGAAGCAGACTTGCATAGATTTACATGTATGATTCGGTCATGCATTCTTTATTGTGGGGTTGAGGAACGAAATAACGAGCACAAGTTTCAGGACACAACTTGGCGGCAAGGGAGCTGGTGTTTGCAAAACAACGGAGGCAGCCACCGTTTGTAGACAGGTGGTGTGACGTCTACATCGTGAAAAGTGTCGAGGGCTGATGAAGGGTTGTTATTGTTGTTGCTGCCGTTTGTGGTTGGGGGTCATCAGAGGATGTTTGCCATGCAGAGCTCGTGGATGCAAAAATGCATGAGACTGCATTGTTTTGGCATTGGATTTGCAAGTGTTTGAAGAGCTTCTCTAAGGCGCTATTTATATGCTTTCCTTGTTGAGTCAGGCATGTGCAATGAGCAAAGCGTTGTTCTTGTTTGTGCAAGCCGATTCAGCCTGGCAAATGAGCCAGCATGATATGAAGAAACTGCAATTCTCTTCTGCTTTTTCTGCTGCAATTTTTTGGAGGATCAGCCACTGAGCCGCAGGCAAAATGGAGGTCCGTAGAAGTGTATTAACACAGGCAGCCTTGAGGACAGGACAGCCAACTCACCAATTGATAAGACGTTTGATGCCATCAGTGACTGTGTATGCTTCTTGTGTTCGTATTTCCGTTTTTGCAGTTTGTGTGTGCAATTCCACATGCTTACACCCCTCCCAATGGTTTGGAAGGGCGTCACAGCCCCATGACGTCGAGATGAAATCACTGAGCTCTCAATGTTTCTGCATTCCCGTCGAGGTGGGGCTCTCGTTCCGAGTGGGAGGCTCACACCATTCCAATTACGTTATGGGGACGGGGGTAGGGATGGGGCAGTGGTTCCACATGCTGTATGACGTTGGGGAGAGGGTAGGCATCTGAATACATACGTAGTTGGATGCTGTGCACTGCTGTTTGAGCTGTAACCTGTTCAGTGTTGGTTTTGACCTGCAGAACAGGGTGCAACATGAAAGTGAAGTGGGCATGGGGCAGGATGCATCCAAGTATGAATTGACTTCATGCATTGGACTCATTCATATCCATACGATCGATCGTGGTTGGCCACCTGCTGCAATCAATGAAGCACCAAACGCAATTTGGTAACCAGCAACTTACATCGGGTTCCAAACTTCCCCTCCCTCTTGTCGAAGCTCTACTCACGCTGGCTGAGTGCGAGGCTGCAAGCACCAAGGGCCGAAACAACCAGCCAGACCCCTTCCCAGCCCCTACATTTCAATTTCGTTCTAAGGGCTGTGACTGGGATCACTGTCAGGGGTCAGAGGCATCCGCTTGGAGTAGTTTCTGCGCAGGTCCCAAGCCAAGGGGAATTCGCGTCGCGCAGGTGCATTGAGTGAGTGAGTGGGTGGGTGGGTGGGTGGGTTAGTCAGTGACTGAGTGAGGGAGCATGTGAGTGAGCGCAACTCGAGGACTGCATGAGTGAGTGAGCAGGTGAAATGAATCTGAGGAAAAAACACCAGTGAATGATTGATGTTAAGCGACATATGTTTCGGCTACTGCATGGCCAGAGGAGCAATTACTACCCCTTCCACAGCAGTCGCGGGCACCGCCCATGCATGCCTTGCCATAGAATCAATCACCTGTCTACTCCTCGGATCCGTATGCACCCTCCAACTCCTTCTGCATCGCCAATTCCGGAGGCCGCCAATACTTGCCTGGCCGCGCGCTGTACCGCTTCAAGGAGTAGGTGGTGCGGCCACACTCAAGCGCCTGGAATGCGCTGTTGTCCACTGGGTGCAACTCCTTGCAAAACCCTGTACGTCCATCACGGACTACGTGCACGATTCCGCATGCCGCGATGCCAATTGGTTGCTGCTCAACAAAGTCCTGCAACGAAGCAAACAGATTGCGACAGAGCCCGTAGCCCAAGCTCAGAGCGGGGGTGGCATGTGTAAACAAGGCTGCGTTGCCAGAGGCCGGGGGAATGCGCTCGGCCAAGGCCTGGACAGCTCGCTCAATCCGCGTCCAGTATTGCTCGTGCCCTTCGGGGGTCTGGATAGGCGGTGCAGAGTACTCGGGATCCCAGAGTGCCAGCACTCGTGCCCATTCCGTGGTAGACCCCGCAGTGTTGCGCATGCGGAAGGGCCCAGAGGACTGCCGGTCTTCACTGATGCTCTCGTCTACACGGATGCGGAGGCCCTGGCTTTCAGCGAGAGGAACAGCCTGCGGACGAGCAGCAGAACGGTATGCTGTGATGCGCACACTATACAAACCACACTCACTGTGCACAATTGTGGTGGCCCATGTTCTGTCACTCTGCACTTGCTTCTGCTTGAGGGCTGCCGAACGGCTGAGTTTGTGCAGGGTGTGAGCGCACGGTGCACCCCCCTTATTTCTGCATTGTGGTGGGGGTTTTGATTGATTGTAGGTCTGCCTTTCTGCTGTGTTGTTACCAGTGCCTGTGCCCCTGCACAAGATACTCAGCCTGCCTCGTCACAAAACACATGCGTGTGCAAAATCAAAAAAGAGGCCCCTACATACAGCTCAATCACAGGCCACCCAGAAGCTCTGGGTCACAATCAGGATGGGGAGATAGACTGGATATGGGCATTTAGTCGGTGTTTGTACCCCGACTGGTGGGTGGATTAGTGAGTCAGATAGTAAAGAGGTATCAAATGAGCCAAGAGAACATGGGGTAGCACACGACATAGTGGGTGCATGTGCCACTACTCCTTGTCACCTGTGTTTAGCCACTAGCTGTGAGGCACTGTGTTACCTTTATCTGGACCTCAATTGCTCCATGGTCTTTTCTGATTACATGTGATCCAGCTCAGCCTCACAATATTTCAATGAAGACTAACGGCTATGCGCCATCTACTGAGCCGCTCAACAATTTTTGGCAATTTTGGACAGCAACAGCAAGGTGATATTTGGCATGTGCCTTGGCATGACCTTTGACCTGCACCCACAAGAGCTGCACCACATTGCAACAATTCGGCATGCACCAGTGTACTTGGGAAGCTCAACACACACCACATATCGATACACCAGCCGTAATCCATTGCTTGCGTGCCACATGCATATCATAAGAGCACCAAGGCTAAGGTGTCGGCGAAAACTTAGCCCCATAAGCCCCCGTCACCCATCGTTACGAACTTTTGTGTGCCGGTTGTCATTGAACGGTTGAGCCTCTGCATTGTGTACAACGTCCACATTCTGCGTGACTTCTACAAAAATGCACATTGCTCACAATGGTGGACTCGCAAAAAAAACTGCTGAACCACCAACCAATTTCTCAGCGAGAACGCTGAGCATTCCATGTTACACCAGGTTTTCTTTGTCCTCTCCTTACTAGCAGAAAATGATCACGAATGCCGGATCCAAATTGACCAGTCGACACAGGTGCTCATTTGAATTTCCCTTTCTCTTTGGCCAACGAGCATGAAAGGAATGGCTCATGTAGGCTGTGGTGGCACTACACTCGTAGTTTGAACATGGCACTACATTTGTAGTTTGAACGACGAGCACTTACAGTAGCCAGAAAATGCGAAACCAGCGCAATGCAAATTAATAAATATCAATTCGCCCATGTACCGTGAAGCCATTCAGCCACTCCACTGTTGGACTTGTCTAGGAAAAAGACTTGTGGACCTGTTTCAAAAAAACAACAACAAGGAGTATATTCGCACTGTTTGTCTTTTCATCCTGCGCATGCTTCCTTATGTGCCATATCAGCTGACATGGACCAAAGGCCTTGGCTTGTTACATCAGCATACCCTTGAGTGCAAGCTTAGCGCGAGCACGAAGGCCAACATGTGTGCTTGACGGCTGGTTGGGCGGCTGGCAAAGTTGCTACTTCCAATTGCCGCATAGGTTTGTCACATGGGGTGAGGGTCCCGCTGGTCACGTGATCGCGTGTTGGCTTGCAAAAGGGTGTGGCACGTACTCCCCAAGCCCTTGCCCCCCCCCCCCCCCCGAGGGATGGCGGGGTGGGGGACGGGGGGGGGGGGGGGCACCGCAGACCAACACTTATCGTCCCAAACTGTGCAGACTTCATGGCTGATCACTTGCTGTTGGTTGCCAAAGATACACGCTGGCATGCAGAGATGGTGATGGTTTCAAGCACATGATGCAAATAAGCAAAATACTCAATGCACTGCATCCATTCATCAGTTTTCTAGCTGCCCCTATTACTTCCTCTTATCAGCAACGGGGATGGACGACAGGCTACAGCCTGCTTCGCGGCAAGCTGGTTTCCACGTGCACGTTTGGGGACTGTTGGTGCCACCAGCTTGTTCGGAATCCAATTTTCCTCCGGGATGTTCCGTGTACTAGCCCGTGACCCCCGGACAACTTGGGGGCGGTGCTTGAGCACGAGGGCGGCTTGTTGAATGCTACCCGAAACAAGCCACGCTGTCGAATGTACATGCACATATATGCATTGAAACGGAGCAAACCGTTTGGAGGGCCCGAACGTAGGGTGATGATACAACAATCCGGATTCCCTTATGGGCGAGATACCGTGCAACCCAAGCACTTTGTCGGTGTCCACAATCCGAGAGTTCAGGGTTGTTGCCAAATTGAGCATCGTCGTAGCAAAGATCCGACGCCTTGCCTTCTGTGCCATTACACGGTGGATACTTGGACATTTTGTCACCATGCCGGATGATGTACAAGTGTTGATCCGGCGTACGCGGAAATTTGAGCCATGGGCTGATGGCGGTCAGTAACACAGCCGCAAGTGCCCCACACCAAAAGCCCCAAGCCATCTATGATACTTGCATCATGAACAAAACCCACGGGCTGAATCCACAAATGTGCATGGCGGTTGTTGGCACACGTTGGGCCTTTGGGCAATCACATTTCGCAAACGGGCATTGATATTGATATCAAATGGTTTCGCATCGTAGCTCTGGTGCCCAAGGCACTTCCTCATCGCTACAAAATCGCCTCGAACATACAAGACAAGCACTTTCTGAGTGTCTTTTTTTTGTGGCTCAAATCCATTTCTCATGAGCCTTGTCTTACGGGCCTTTGATAGCACCACTCCTCCTAACAACGAAAATTTTATAAGAGCTAGGCCCTCATGCTCGGGTCAAAAAATTCCAAGACCCGGGTCTACACCACGGGTCCAAGGGTGGGAGTACCCACTATGCCGAAGCCGTTTTGAACCGCTAGAGCTCTTGATTACCAACTTGGCCATAGCTTTGACTCTCGATGACGAAAATTTAGGCGCGCAGTCGGATGTGATCAATACGAGGCACAATCTCTTGCCCCATAACGCTGGATTCTCGGTTCTTTGGAGCCATATGACCTATGGTATACAAACTTATATTTTTGCACATTCATGGAACCGTGCACTTACAAGAGCACGCTGAGCACCAACACGGCTTATCACATGATCATGCAACTAAAACAAACTGGACAAGGACATTGGCAGCGGAAGGGGAACGTGCTACGGATTATCATGCCACCGAAGAGCCGGGTTTGACGAACACAATCTGTGCCTTTTTGGTGTGACGACGTGAAAAGGGTCTTTTGAAGCTTAGTGGCCCAATAATCGCGCCAAGTCAACTTACCTTTTGTGAAGGAGACACCACCCACTCTTTATTTTTGCCAAGACCCAACGACCTGGACCTTGGAATCGAGGCAAGAAAAAGTTGCGCTAGCCTCGAATTCCCCACTTTGAAGCCACATTAACCTAAGATTATTTGGAGCTTAGCGAGCAGGCGTGTTCACTACATCGGCGTGGTCTCGACATTGCCAAGCAAATTGAATAACCTTGCGCCTTGCGCCTTCGAGATGATGCCCCAAACGTGAACCTCTTTCTGGTCAAACGAGAACAATGGAAGGGATAATCAGGAATCGTGCGTCGGAACTTTGTGAGTGGCACCTTTTGCCCCCTCATAATCCACAAGGATTTCTCCCATCGTGTATTGGTATCCGGTATCCAATCACAGTTGGGATCGCTTTCTGCAAAGGGCACGCATGCCGCACACGCACAATTAAGCTTTGCGCCATTGGATTTTTCCCCCTTTCTTTTCGAGGGTTCGTGGACAATTTTGAGCTATGGGGAGGGTAGACGGGGAATGGTTGATGAATGAAGGAACCGCAGAATCCGACCGTGCATCGACACATTTTATTGCTTTTGCCATTGAGTTTTTCGAAAGTGGGTCTTATATTTGTTTGATCTCGACTCAATGTGACTTGTTTTCTTAATCGTTGCAGCAAGCATGCCGCTTTCAGCTTTCAGCTTTCAGCGAGGCGGTTTTTTCATTTTTCACTTTCCAACCGTTGCAAACCGTTTTCGGGTAATGACATCATCAATTATGAGAACGCTCTTTGTCGCTAACCATCATTTTCATTTTCTGTGTGCATTTTTTGTGTGCAAACGGTTTGCTGAGGAATGTTGATGAAGACGCGCAACAAAGACGCGCAACGAATTCGCGTCTTCACAAGGCTCTTCGGTGGCGCGCCACAACGCTGCAAGAGTAACAACACCGGAATGTGCCTTCACCGATTGCTTTTCAATCACTGAGAACATTTGCGCAAATTATCGGAATAAGATTTCAGCGGCCCTCAGATGGCTCCTGCATTCCAACCATCATAGCATATTTGTGTGAAACTTGGTGTCCAACAAGACACAAGACATGAAGAAATCATGCCGTGAATCGCGTCCTCAGGTCTCACACAACAACAAATCACACAAGACGACTCTAGTCATTTTCATGTCCTCATTCTTTGGTTTGCCGATTCTTTAAGTGACCCCTCTAATGTTTTAGCAAGTTTTTTTTTTGCAAAAATGTGCATGTTCACACAGGATCATACGCCTGTTTCGGCATGTATGTTCACATAGGATTGTCCACCTGTCTAAACCCAAACCTGTTTGAACATGGTCCAAGTGTCCGCGTGAACGATATGTTCAACCTGTACACTCACGGGCGGTTACATCGTTAATTCTTTGGTCACTGAAAGACATTGGGGACATCGGGACATGGGGACATGATGTTTCGTGTGTGGTTTGAGTGCTAACCACAGTGATGTGCATACATAAGTACTCCCCCCCCCTGACTGTATACCCACCGGCAACTAGCACTTCATAAGACCCACCCCATGTTTAGGGCCATTCCTTGGACAAAAACTTAACAGACCCAGTTTCAAAAAGTACACTTGACTAGACCCACCAAGGAAAAGTTTGCCGCACACAAGGAAATTGTTTGTTTGTTATTCTCTCCAACTTCATTACGAAAGCAATAGAAATTGCAATGAGGCCACCATCAAAGTTTGGTCGGTGTTTGATGTGGTTTGTTTTCGAACGCTTCTCCATTTGCTAATCACTTTTTTTTGACAATTTTTTTCCCGCTTTCCTCTCGCTTTGCGAAACCAATGATAACAATGAATGAAAACAAGGGTGAAGATTTTTATGAATGCGGTGGGGAATGTGAACGTGTCCATCGACACCAACATTTTGTAACACGCGAGCAACTACAAAATTGGACCTCTTGCGCGAAGGCAACATTCGCTCACACTTCAAGAATCCCAACCCCAGCACGCAATCATTAACAGTGGAAATGACAAACTATGCAAGGATGACGAGGACGAACGAAGTACGAGCGACCACAACTCCATAGTGGAGAGATTACATTGGGTGCAAAGTGACAAAATGCATTGTGCATAATGCTATCCCACAAACCCATTCGTGCTACTCGCTACTATTGTCCTTTGACATCGGTCTACAATCTTAGTGAAACATGCATCAGTTCTCCACAAAGGCGCCCCGTGAGGCCAAGCGAAAAGTGAATGAACACTCATGAGACACAATATGTTGACTCCTTTGTATGGTTTCTGTTCCCAATGTGTCCAAACGCACTCCTCAGGTCGTACTTTGAATTATCATTACTCATTCCGTGAGGGGCCCCCCTCTTTAGGCATGTGCATTCATTGTGCTTTGGCCATTGATTTGGATTTTAATCGTTTTTCAGCGAAGAAGACACAATCTCATTTGATAGCAGCAAAACCAGCCACAAAGCGAGAAAAAACTCTCTCGTGGAATTCCATAAAAATGCTGCAAAGTGCAAGCACTCGTTGTCGTGAGCTCGAGCTTCCGAGCACGGTAAAGCACACCACACGTGAACAAGATGAAGGCAATGGGAAGCGGGCAATCCTGAACAACGCGGGAAAGCCCATGTGCTAATTGAGCCTTGACTTTTGAACCAACACTTTGACTTACCTCTTGGAAGATTTGCCTTTGGCATGCGCCATCCCAGATGGTTTCTTCGATGTTTCAGGAGTTTGATATGGGTACTTACAAAGTCAAAGTAGAGCAGCAGTATTGATTGTTTCCTGCTGGGGCCGTTGGACAAAGTGATGCTGGAGTAGATTTAACTGGTCCCGGAATTTTCACCCTTTTCCTTTCCCAATCACGCGCGACTGCTGAGATAGTGCAGGCGGCGGCCAATATTTCTGTGTTAAAATATGTTTATGCTTTACGATTTCTGATTCGAAATCTTGTCGTTATGTCACTAAGCATTGAAAATTAGGATTCTTTGCAAACCTGTACCTGATCCATGTCAAAACTTGACGGTGTAGTTGTTAAAAGAGGCCATTAGGAAGATCCAATCCTCCTCAACCTGGCAGTACTCAGCACTGACGTGTGGGAGGGAATCGGCCTCACCTGTTGGACCAACTAGAGGCCGTCCTATCTGCATATGAGGTCCGCTTTTGGTCATTTGCATACAAGCCATGATATTGCATTGGCAAACTGGGCGGGAGAGGGGGCGGTGGGGGGCGGGGGGGGGGAAATTGAACCGTGGATTTCCCCACCACCGAGCACACACAACAGTTCAATGCCCATGGGGACCATGCACATTGAACGGTGGCGGGGAAATTCGTTGAGCTCTTTTTATGAGCCGTCACATTCAAGCACCCGGGGGTTAGAGGACGGGGAACGTGAGTGAATTTGGTCATGAAAAAGGCATTCTCACGCGACTGCCCCAGCTTGGGGAAGAAGCGAAGGCGAGCAAGCGGAGCAAGAACACACAGGTTATGGAGCGAGCGAGCCTTCTCGCCAATGTTCAGTCTCGTAATGTCCCAAATCACCCTCGTAATGTCCCAAGACTTCAGACATCTTGGAAAATTCTTCCAATGTCCCAAAAGACTCAGCCGGCCAGTCTAAATGAATGAGAAGGCCCGATGCCAATGTCCCTGGTACGGTGCACATCCCATGGGGCAATGTTGAGGTTGAAGTCGTGGAGGATGAGGATGTGCAAGATATCCCTCTTCCTGATATTGATTCCCCTGCAAAGCAAGAGTTTTTTGCTTGGTGTGCAGGTGATAGGGGAAGCGGTGCCTCCTGCACATGCGCCCCCTCCCATCCTCGCTAACGACCCTCGTGATGCAGACGATGTGGTCGGCGGGGATGGCGGTGTATACACCCTCCTCGGCCACGTACACTAGGTCCTCGGGCCGGCAGCCGTTTCCAAAACACACCCTTCACTTGTGCCGTACCCAACCATGCTTTTGAGAAGACTGAGCACATTCACACAAGCACTCCCTATGAGCACTAAAATCGCATTAAATTTGTGCGGTTGCTTTTCTTTCGCTATTTCATCAAGCCCCATGGCGTGATGGTTCGAAACGGCAAAACCAATCCGAACCACAAAACGGCATCATGACAAAAAATAATGACAAAAAAAGCCAATGGCATTGGGTAGGTAATTCGCTCAAACGCTCTCCCCGGAAATTATTGCAAACCCAATGCACTCTGCACAGATGGTGCCTAATGAAATCCAAGCACTTGCTGGTATAAACCCAATCCTGGGTTATGGAAATTTGAGTGGCGATATATGCAGTTCAAAGGTGCTGGAGGTACCAAATCCAAATCAAACCATATGGGAAAATGTCTCAACGATCCAGGAGGTCATGGGGGGCATCAAAAAACAGCATACCCAAGAAAATATGTTCACACGATGAAATACAGTACCAGCATAGTGTACAAGGTGAGAGAAGAGCTGTAGTGCTCTGTGGGAGGGGTCTTAGGGCTAGCCTTTGGCTGGCTCGCGCTGCGGCACAAACCCTCGACTACCCCTGAGGTCAATGTAGTACACAGTCCCCGGACCCACCCCAGACACCGCGGTGAAGTGTCGGGCGCATGTCTTCGCATTTGTCTTCGCTGTTTCTACAAAAGTGCATCACAATGGGGTCCATCTTGCTGAAATTGGATAGGTTTTGTGATGTTTGGAACACTCCTTTGTTGGACACTGGATTTGTTGTCTAGATAGCCTTAGTTTGATGTTGACCATTCCGATGGTACACCGAATGGGTGTGTCCAGGTCTGTTCAACTTTGGACTTTGCTTCACTTTACAACAATATCTGTTGGTGTGGTGTATCTTCTACATACGTATTTTGGATATCGTAATATGCCGGGTCGGATCCCACCATGATTGACAACCCATCTCACCACTCCATCTTACTTGCAAAGTAGAACCCCCCCAGTTTTCCACGAATACAACAAGTTGAGGGCCACACCAACAAATGTAACAAAGGCCTCTGTTTTTGGCCCGACAGTAAACCAGCAAGCACAAATGTGTATGCACACACTTGGTTGCAAGTTGAGCCCGTGCTCATCATGATGGATGCTAGTGTCGTGCCCCATCCATGGGCACCGACCAATGGTCTAGAAGGCCGACGTCCATCTCTATTGGTGTTGGTCATCGTAGGGGCTTTGTAATCAATGGAGTTTTGTGTAACAGGGGGGAGTAGGGTATCCAAAATTTCCACTGCTCTGCTTTTTATGTGCCCGCCTTCTTGTGTTTGCATGATTCCATGTGTATGCACATTGCAACCCCGAGTTCTTGGGCCCCTAGGAGTGTCTTCGTCAGCCCCCAGGACTGTCCACGTGTCCGGATGGATGGTCGGAACACCGCGGATCGTTCTGCTAGGCAGTGGGTGGGGATGGGGGGGGGTTATGGGGTAGGTGATCCGTGATCCGTGATCCGTGGAATTTGGGGGCGGGGGGTTATGGAATGTCACACAGGGGGGTATGGACCCCAGCGGATCAGTGATCCGCGGACTACCTACTGCACTATGGTGTCCGATGATGATAGGGGGCGTTTCTGCACAGTAGCGTGCGCACAACGCTCAATGGTAAGTTAGCTTTCCCATGACCACCCTGACAATCACCCACCACGTAGCCTCCCTTCCCAAACCCTTCTCCCTTCCTCCCTGTCCCACGTACTTCTGTACACACAGGTAGGGCCGTGCGCGGCTTTTGTCGTTATTGTAAGTTCATGTGGTGTATGTTCGTAGTGCCGGCATACACTAGTGAGACAAGCGAACAACGAAGAAGAGTTGCAAGGGAAAGCGTAGTGATCAAGTACCACCTGTGATGTCTGCAGGTGTGTGTGGTGGTTTGGCAGTGAGGTGCAGGCTGAGCATCATCTACCAGGACAGGGTAATGCGTTCCTGAATGCTACTGAATAATGCCGGACAATGCTGTGCAACAAAGGTGGACGCGCCTCCTACCTCCGCTGCCCGACAAACCGACGTTGTCGGTTGCGGCTGCATAATGGCCAATGACTGTCACTCAGGCATTGCGATGCGTAATACAGTAGCATTTTCACAGAGAGCCACAAGTACGCATTTGTGTACCAATGCGGTGTGCGGCAGTTTGCAAGTTCGCAGTTTGGTGCTGTTCGCTGAAGTGCCGCAAGCAGAGGTTCTTTTACAGCATTTCGCATGAACACTGCTGACTTTCTCGCTGGTACTTCGGAGCTCTGATGAATGATTCATTTCTCCCTACGACGTGTCTTGACGTGCCCGTAGTTGCTGGCGATGCTTGGCCTGACATGCGTGACATAGCTGTTGGTGCGGCAGGTGTTCGTGTAAAGCCCCCCTTTTGCTAATGCTAGTCTTTTTGAGGGTTGGGGTGACCAATTGCATTGCGGTTGAACACCTCTGATCTTGGGTAATGGATGGATGTGGACGGTTGTGGATGGATGTGGACCAGGGGTTCCTTCAAGAGTCTTTTTTTGTTAAGGACCCCCCAGCCCCCCTTGTTCATTGTGACCCACCAACCGCCATCGGTTGACCGCCACCCGCCGTCGTTTAACCGGCAACCGCCATTGGTTAACCACCAAGGGCTGTTGCTTCTGTCCCAACCGCCATCAGAAAAGAACCGCCGTTGGTTAGCTGCCAACCGCTATTTGTTGATCGCCAACTGCCGTCGGTTAACTGCCACGCGTTGTCGGTTGACCGCCAACCGATGTTGAACCGCCAACTGCCGTCGATGCGTAGCCAGTCTAGACACCACCAAAACCGGAGGCAGTTGCTTTCTTTTTTCCCCCTTAAGGACCCCCCTGATGTGGATCGTGATGGTTGTGTATGGTTGTGGACGGTTGTGGGGGGTTATGGAATGTTGTAGCGGGTTGGCACACGGCTGCAATTACAGCACGTGCTTGACGCAAGCCAATATCAGACAGACACGCAGCAGGGTCCACCGCAGGTCCGAGCATTAGAAAACACGTGTGCAGCAGGTCCCTGTCGTGCGACACAGTACTGTAAGTACCATACTGCGGAGGATCATCTCTTCGAAAATGCAAAAAATGTGAATGCTGCCAAGGGTTTGAATGGTGTTCAAGGGGTCCCTTTAGAGTTTTTTTTGCTAAGGAGCCCGCACCCTCCCCTTGTTCATTGTGGCCTACCAACCGCCGTCGGCTAAAACACCAACTACTGTCAGTTAAGTTCCAACCGCGGTAGGTC
Organism: Eutreptiella sp. 'Long Island Sound 2002'; assembly: GCA_964036045.1. NCBI lineage: Eukaryota > Euglenozoa > Euglenophyceae > Eutreptiales > Eutreptiaceae > Eutreptiella > Eutreptiella sp. 'Long Island Sound 2002'. The sequence goes on from OZ038386.1 coordinate 16,836,779, forward strand.
AACCGCCAACCACCGTCGGTTGACTGCCAACTCCCGTCGATCCGAGCCAGCCCAGACACCACAAATACCGGAGGCTGTTTTTCTTTCCTTAAGGGCCCCCCTGCCGGTGTTTGTTGTCGGCATACTGTCCCCCCTCCCGGCCTCTCAAAACGAGCTGTGTATCCGCCCATCGCCATGCCCAATAATTGTGTGCCTCTAGGCCCTTTCAAGAACCTTCCCCCACAACGCAGCGGGTCCCAGGGTCCCAAGGGCCTTCGCGGTATGTTTTACCGCCCTGCACCCTTGCCTCTTCTATACCCCATTGTCTGGGACCAGTGCAGGCCTCCAGGAACGCAACTGTTTTTGGTTTTGGTTGACAAAACACTCCGCAAAGAAAATCAGTAGCCCCGTTGCGATTGATGCTCGGGGCTGGGGATGGAGCAGGGCCGGATTTGCCGGCAGACACAAAGCACCGACCGTGCCCTATTTCACAAAAGCCCATCCCCACAGTTGGTCAAATCAAGAGGGGACTCAGCCCCACCATTGCACCAATACATAGGGGACCCAGCCCCACAGGTGCTTGAATCCGCAGGGGACACAGCGCCACAATAACATAAAGTGTCAGGGGATTCAGCCCCACAATGGCATACCTCCATAGAGGACCAGCCCCACAACGGCATATATCGATAGGGGACCCAACCTCCTGCTGCACTCTCTGCTCGAAGGGTGCTCCAAGGAGCTAGGTATCTGCAGTAGATCCTCCCGTCTGAGACTTACTCGGACGGGGGCTCCAGGGCGCTAGGTATCCGCCATAGATCCTCCCAGCCATGACTTGCTCTGAGCTAGGTATTTGCACTAGGACTCGGTCCCCTCTCAAACTATGCAATTGTGAGGCTGGGTCCCCAGTGGCAGTGTCGCGGCATAGCAGCTGTGCCATGTACACTTGATTGCTGGAGGAAAGGCTGAGGCAGACCATACCCTCCAGTATGTCCTGCTGTGTGATCCTACGGGGGAATAGGCCCATCACCGCTACACCGCTGCAACACCGAACTCAAGAACAACAACAACAACGACCACAACCACACCACCACCACCACCACCACCAGCACCACCACCACCACCACCACCACCACCACCACCACCACCACCACCACCACCACCACCACCACCACCACCACCACCACCACCACCACCACCACCACCACCACCACCACCACCACCGCTGCCGCTGCTCCCGCCGCCGCCGCCGCCGCCGCCCGCCACCCCATACGTCTCCACCGCCGGCCGCCGACTCTGCCACCACCGCCACCACAATCACAACCATGACCACAACCACAACAACAACAACAACAACTGCTGGTAGGGCAACCCAATGAGGACGCCGTACCTTGGATGCCATTGAAGGGCTGAGTCCCTAGTATATGTCGCTACGGGGCTAGGTCGAGGGATGCTAATAGGGCTGAGTCCCCTAGGGAATTACGCAACTGTTGGGCTGGCCCACAGTCGGGTTATACGGGCCGAGTGCCCAGTGGAGCCAGTGGAGCATCTACCTCCGCTGGGGACCCAGCCCCACCGCTGCATAACTCGATTGGGGACCCAGCCTCTCCATTCCACATAACCGCAACCACAACCACAACCACAACCACAACCACAACCACAACCACAACCACAACCACAACCACAACCACAACCACAACCGCAACCACAACCACAACCACAACCACAACCACAACCACAACCACAACCACAACCACAACCACAACCACAACCACAACCACAACCACAACCGCAACCACAACCACAACCACAACCACAACCGCAACCACAACCACAACCGCAACCACAACCACAACCACAACCACAACCACAACCACAACCACAACCACAACCACAACCACAACCACAACCACAACCACAACCACAACCGCAACCACAACCACAACCACAACCACAACCACAACCACAACCACAACCACAACCACAACCACAACCACAACCACAACCACAACCACAACCACAACCATAACCGCAACCACAACCACAACCACAACCACAACCACAACCACAACCACAACCACAACCACAGCCACAACCACGAACCACAACCACGAACCACAACCCAGCGTCTGCGACGGCGCCGACCAGCGCTCCCGGCCACCACGAACAGGGCTGAATGATAGCGCGCCGTTGAAGGCCGTTTCAGCGCATGAGTGAAGGATCTGATTTAGCAAGCAGAGCATGAATGCAGGGTCGGGACATGCAAGCGCGGAGGTGCGCTATGCTGGCACAAGTGCAGGCATTTTGGGGGGCTTTCACTAAGACGAACTTGCTAAATGAAGGTCGTTTAAGGACATGATTGGCAGGCCCTGAATTGCAAGCCCAGAGGCGTGCCATGGTGGCGTTGGGCGTGCAGGATCATGCGATGAGCACAGGAACATCGATGTTTCATGGTTGGTGTAGGCGGCCCATGTGCAAACTGATAGTCAGCATGCAGTGAGGCGTGGAAGACTGGGTTGGACTGAACTGGAGGATTTCGCATGCACGCAGGATTTATGCAAGTGGCAGGGCGCTTGAGATCAGGGCATGGCGTGGCAGACCATGGCGGGCTAGGGCATGGCATGGCAGGCAGGGCAGGGCGGGCATGGCGTGGCAGGGCAGTGAGGGCTGCAGAGGGCTTGGCAGGGCATGGGGTGGCGGGGCACGGCAGGGCACGGCAGGGCAGGACATGGCATACCAGAGCATTGCAGGGCGGTAGGGCATGGTGGGGGATGGCAGGGCAGGGTGCGTAGTAGGACAGGGCAGGGCAGGGCAGCATGCCACCCTCTCAAATAAAAGGTGGCAAATTGAAGCCGCAGCCCAAGAAGTCGCCCCCGCGGTCGGCAGTGTGCAAAGTGTGCGCGCAGGCGATGCCCAGCGGCGTCATACAGGAGCACGAAAAGGAGTGCTACGAAAAGGCGAAGCAGAAGGCAGACAGTCGCTTATCCAAAGAAGGTCCTGCGCTGGGTCCGGAAGTGGGGCTTGAAGCGGTGTCCAGACCAGGGCTGAACTTGGGACTCAGGGGGGCCACGCTGCACTTCTGGCGCACTACAAGGTCTTTTGAAATGATGCATTGCACGAAACCGGAACAAGTGCTTTACGCCCGACGTATTATTCGGTCCATTTGACTTTTATGTCCCCCAGCCCCGCGCTTCGCCCCCCACCACCAAATTCAACACCAGGCCTACTGCTGCACTTAGAGGATGCGGTTGAGGTTACTTTTTTTTTTTGGTTGTTGTAAGGGAGTTTGAGGTGCATTTTATTTGTGGTACTTGCATTTGCTGCGAGTTGTAGCACGTAATGCTGGATGAAAATATGAGCCAAATGTAGCAATCTGAGGTGCAGATGTGGCAGAGATCTGATGACTCCAATCTTTGCCAAGTGTGTGGTCACCAAGTCACAGCTGGATGTACCACGTGCTGGGTGTTCGTATGCTTGATCACTAGACTTGCTGGGTTGCGGATGTTGATGTGAAACCTGCAGTTGGGTACCCTTGCGTAAAGTGTTCGTGGTATCAATGTTCCCGATTTTATGCTACTCCCTCCCTTTTCCTATTGGGCACTGTGTTCTCCAACATTGCCACAATGTTGATGCCAACAGGCAATTTTAATGTTTTGAGTGACACATTTCCAGCACTCAGTGCTGTGATTTAGAACAAGGGTACTCTTCAGTGTTGCTGCAAATGAATCATGACTGCAGGTTGTTAAACAAAGATTAAGTTCGAAACCAGGAGCCAGACTCCCGCACAGTAACAGCATCCTCGAACGGTGGATGCTGAGTTACATTGGGAACGCTTCACCTGCCGGTCGTTCACGCAACCCATCCCCAGGACCCAAGTGAATACGGCTCGTAAACCTAGTTTACCAACGAAGGCCGTGCTTGACGGCGCACAGCTAGGACCAATAAGCCCGGCACCCTGGCTCAACAGGAAAAATTTGCACCGTGTGCTGACGATACAAACACCAAAGTTACTCCCACAAATGCAAATGGCATATCATTGATTTGCAATCTGCCGCCCCCACTGCGCCTATTGCCTTGCACCGACGCCCCCACTGCACCCATTGCAGGGCTGTGCAAAACCCTGTCGCTTCTCAACGTATTGCTGCACCAAAAGTGTATTATTAGATCCCGAACAAACACAATGCGCACACCCTCACTAATTTCTTGGGCCCGCCAACTTTCCTTCTAGACTCTTCCAGTCCGTGCCCTCCTCTGTTTGCGTGTTTTCAAGCCCCTTTTCCAGGCGCCCCCCCCCCCTGCACCCGCGACCACAGCTCCACAACCAGTGTTTTTTACTGCACATGTCCGGCACTGACACGCCCTCTTGTCTGAGCAATAGCTTCTGGCATTCGGCTATTCAAGGGCTCTGGCGGTGGACATCCCTGACTCACAAGCCACCGTCTCCGGCCCCTGTGGCTTTGCATAGTTCGTGATGATGGAAAGGGTGGCCTGGGCTCTGGTTCCTGGTTCACTGTAGCCTCAACAAAGGGGGCGCTCTGTGCGCACTGTTCACTGTTCACAACCTCCCGAAAATGCGTCATTTGGAATCCCGTTTAATGCACTGAGGACCAAACCAGCAACATCTCATTTCCTGATTTTGAGCCCCCCCGCACCCCCAAACCTTGTTGCTTCCCCAAAATGAGGCCTGTCACAGTAGTCATTGCCCGAGTCTGTGGGGCCCAGTGCAAATTTTGGAAGAGTCGGTCCGGTTGGCCCAGCAATTCCGGTTCACTGCGGTCCCCGTGTTTGGTTGTCACAGGTCTCCACCTGAGCAGCCAAGCCAAATCCTGTCAAATGCACCAGGAATCGAGAAACCTCCTTGTCTTGCCTACACGCCAACATATAAGCACACGAATGTCTGCCGGGGGGTCTATCAGTGAGTGCTCATCTGTATTTTGCCGGGTAGAGGCAGAGGTAGCACACCCGGGTAGTACCAGCGTACCTTTCGGCTCGCGGGGTCTTCGAGGGTTCCATATCCAGCGGCAAGGACAGCTGAGCGCCATTACATTTTGCTCTCTCTTTTCTCTCTTTGCCATCTCGATCTCGGAACCTCTCGGTCAGGCGGCGTGTGCTATGACGGCTGAAGCGCGCCATTCGCTTACGGGTCTATTAGAGTGCTCTTCTGTGTTTTGCTTGGGCCACGCAGTCAAATTCATATTGTCTGTGCATCTGCGCAGGTGAGAAGAGCCCACACAGTCTGCCAGGGAGCCTTGACAGCCAGAGGTATCCGCCCAATAAGCGCATTTTTCTGATCTTCTCTTTTTCTATTACACACTTTTAGTGACAGATTGGTGCATGCGGTCGGGCCTAGAGCCCCAGCTGTGGGGTCTGTGTTGCTGTCAAGTAGCCTGCCAGTGCTCAGCGCCACCGTTTGGCTGCAACCGCTTGTGAACATCTGTGTGTGTGTGGGGGGGGGGGGTTCACGGACACACAGAACGTGGGAGCCACAGCAGGAGGGACAAGGGCGAGCACAGCAAACAAGGAGGAGGGGCACAGCAAGGCAGGAGAGGCAGCCAGAACAGCGGGAACAGGGAACCAGAATGGAGCGGATGGCAGAGCGTGCGCACGGGAGGCAGCGACAATAAAGGGGATGGCTTGGCCAGCCAGCCCCGTCGCTACCGGGTGCCAGGGCAACCCCTGCTCAACCGGCATCAGGTGGGGGGTGTCTCCCGCAGCCCAGATGGGCTGTTTGCGCAACAGGAGCGGGAGCCCATCAGGGGCAGACCAGCCGTGAGGGGGAAAAGGACATATGGTGGACGGCCGGGACAGCGCGTGGAGGAACAGGGCACCTGGGCCTCAAGCACACAGAAACGCAGCGAGGAAGGCTACGGACGGCCTGTGGACAGAGGCGCGTGGACAGCAAAGACAGTCAAACGACTCCGCCAACAACCAGCACATCCTCAATACGCCAATTATTGGGCGCCGCTGACGCGCAAGCGGCACACCATGCCACATTCAGCACAGACCCAACACACCAACTACTGGGCTCCGCGAACGCGGAAACGACACCAGCAAGAGCACCGGCCGCAGCGGCCGACAGAAAGCAGCGAACCGACGCAACATGCGAAGGGAAGAACGGGTGACTGTCCAGGGCCCCGTAAAGGAGCAACAACCAGACGGAATGTCACAAAGGGGGTTTCATCTCACTGCAACCGCGGACACTCAGCCAACGACCGTTGTCGCTAAGCCTACAACCGGTGCCACGCAGCCCAGAACCACTGCCATGTACAACTGCGGTCACTCAGCCTACAACAGCGGTCACTCAGGCCTCCAAGGTAGCCGGGATTTCGGTGCCTTCGGTGACCGGTTGTCCGGTAGTTTTTTGCGCTTGGTGACTTCGGTGACCTACGTTGCACAATAGAAGAAGGGAAACAGCAAGGGACACGCACAAGCCGTTGTGGAACAAGGGGCAGGCTGTGTGATTGTTGTGTATACATTTTTCTGTGCAATACTTTCTTGATGTCCTATCATAGTTATGGCATGACCCCAATTTCTGGTTGCACAACGGTATTTGTTGTGTGTGAAAGCCATTTGTTGTCCGACTCCAGTGGATGCCTTCCTGTGTGATACAAGTGTGCACGGCGGATGTTGGCCATCCCTCACACGTCATGCGGCGTGGAAAAGTCATTTTCTATGTGAAAGAGGGTGTTCTCTGAGAAACAGCACAGTATGCAACATGGCACTCACAAAGCATATGTGTCTTTTTGCTTTAATGGAGTAGTGCCTCTGCCACAGCAATTGATTGGACCAGTGACGAATGGAATCCATTCCGGCAATTGTTTTGTTCCCTGAGGGTTTGCATGTTACGTGGATGGTGACTGATTTCCTACCTAATGGGTGTATGAAATCATCCAGAAGCGTCCAAGAATTGGCAACAAGCATTCAAAATCCTCCAGGAAATGATAGGAACCATTGAACAGCTTTCCGGAAATGACAGCATGCGACCTTTTTCAACAGTTTTTTTTTGCACGGGGTTTTCAACAATTTTGTACAAGTTTCCCCCCCCCAGTTTTCAGCACTTTTTGTTTTCAAAAGTCGTGGAAATGGCTGGCGACTTTGGTGCCGGCTAATCAGGAGGCCTGTAAGTGGGCTGAGTGACGTCGGTTGCATGCTGCCATGCAGCTGGTGAGTAGAGGGCTATTCTCAAGCCGGACCTGCGGTCACACAGCCTACAGCTGCTATCGCTCCAAGTATACTTGGCATTCCAATCGACGTATCGGGCACGGTGTGTCCAGCTCCCTCGTCACCAAACTTGCGACTGCAGGAGCGAAAGGAGCATCAGAAGCCATGACTCCGCTCTTTTGGAGCCCCAGGGCAGCAGCGGGGGCCTGGCCGCTGCTAAGCCATTCCAGCACGTCAGCTTCAGGCAAGTGATTCCATTCCGCACACCAGGTCAGTGCATGTGCGTGTAGGAAGGGGGCATGACCTTTGGTGGAGCAAATCCCCTGCACCAATCCCCTGCCACAGGACCCACCGCAGCAGCACAACTCAACACGATTCGGCCTCGTTGCTCTGATTCTGCATGAAGCCCTTGCTAGCCGGAGCGGTCCCTTCCGGAGCTAGCTGCGCCTGCCGGTTGGGGACTTTGGCATCCCTTCCATTCTGGCCTGTGCAAAAATGGCATTTGGAGTCCGGCCTTGCTGTGCCATGCTATTCTGTCCTCTGCTGTGCTGTTATGTGCTGTGCTGTGCTGTGCTCTGCTGTGCTGTGCTCTGCTGTGCTGTGCTGTGCTGTGCTGTGCCGTTCTGCCATTTGCTGTGCTGCGCTGTGCTGTGCTACGCTGTGCTGTGCTGCGCTGTGCTCTCCTGCGCTGTGCAAACCGGAATCATCGCCGTAATCGGCAATCAAACAACACACAAACACAGGTCCCTTAAAACTCTTGATGTAGTCCTCAATTTTTTGTGAAAACTGATCAAATTTGTGTATCCATCGTTACCTGCGGTTCTGTCCCGCGCGTGGGATGGTGCGTCCACACCAGCGCATCCCAGAACACCCGCAACCCCAGCTTTGCATTGCACCTCAATGGAATGGAAGGCAACCTGAACCCCCAGCCCATCCCGTCCCAACAGCATGACAGCACAACCAACACCAACGGACCCCCACTTATCCCAAAACGGGCATATGTCACTTTTTTAGCTTCAAGGACAGCCCGAGGCCAATGGCGGTTGAAGCATCAACGACGTCGGTTTTCGACAGAGGATTTCGGGGCTATTCGGTGCAGTCGGGTGACTGATGCCGGTTCTATCGGCAGCGGTGAATGGAAGGTGGATTTCTGTTGTTGTTGTTGTTGTTGTTCGGACAGCCCTGCTGATGGGCAGGTAGTCTGGACCGGCACCGTTTGCCTATGTGGCCTACCACCCACCTCCTCTCATGTTATTGCTAGGGATGAAGAGCAAGGCGACGACTGTGCTGGTGAGCAGACCCTTCTCCATGACGAAGTTGTATGTTGGTCTGGAGTGTTGGGGTGAGGGCCGTCTTGCCGGTGGCAGCTGCCTACTGCGCTTTGCCCAGAGGTTTCCAGAAGTATTAGTGTGAGTAATAATGGATTATGAATGGTTATTATTATGATATTCTTATTATATTTATCATTCAATTCTATGAATTATTATTAAGATTAGAATTAGAATTTAACTAGATGGGGGGGGCGGTGAGCCATAAAGGCAAAAAAAAAAAGCAAAGCTGTTGTTCGGGTCTCAGTCCTTTTCTGTGCTGGGAACCAATCAAAGGTGACTGGGAACCAATGAAATGTGCGTGGGAACCAATACAATGTGCGACAGGATTTGCGGGCACACGTCTTATTGTGCCGCTATTGCCAGGTTGGGGCGGGGGGCGGGGGGCAGCGTGAGGCAGACCAGAAGGAGCAACCACATACAGACCGGTTGCCAGGTGTCGCGCCCCCATGTGCTGCCAGCTCTGCAGAACAGGGGCGTCCGGACGCCTGGGCGTCGCTGACGAAGACACGCAACAACAAAAAGAAAAACAGAACCGAGCCTCAGAGGACCGGACCAGAAGAGAATGATTACTAAGGGCCCGGGGAGTCAAATGAGTGGCTGAAATGTCGTACAGAGCCCCCCCCCCCACAACACACCCTCCCCTCCGAGGAAGGGGACACGAGGACGTGGTCGAGGCGCGCAGGCCGTGAGACCGCTGTATGTCAGGGAGGCTGTAACACGGCTGGAACATGGGTGGGCCGTATTAGGGACGGTGGTTGGAAGGGGTGTACTGTAGTAATGCGTTGATTGCGTTGGGGGCTGCTTTTGGCAGCCGAGCCATCTGACCTCGCCTGTTGGGGATGGCTGCTTGAATGGGTGGTCTCATTAGAATGGCAGGTGGAATGCATGGAGTGTATCAGGGACGGCGGCAAGGGGCCCCATTCGTGTCCCCTCTGGCCCCTCCAGACCCCGACCCGTCTCGGCAAATTTCAGATTCTCGCAAACGCGCCGGAAGCAAATTTTTTGCGAATGTTGGCCAAATGCCCTGAAACAAGAAATCAACCTGAAAGACAGCTTTTTTGGCCACACTCGTTCGTACTCAAAATGCTCAGAGTTTTCTGCCGAATACAAACATGAAATGAAAGAAACCAAAATCGAACCCTCCCGTCCTTTCGCCCCCTGCCATCACCCTCCCTCCCTCTTTGCTATCTCTCGATTGAGGACTGGGAGCCCCACACAACACAGTGGACCCACACAATGGGGCAATGCTGTTTACCATGAAGTAATCACACCAACATTGCAACGGCCAATTGTACTGGGTACTGGGGTGGTGCCGTCCCCCCCGCCCCCCTGCCCCGCGATGCCACAGCACGGACAGACAGCACCGCCTAACCGCCCAACCCAGGCAAGCAGCATGTGGGCCAGGCGCCTCCCGGAAGTGAGACCTGGCGTTCCCCATGCTCCCAGCAACCCCCCCCCCACTCCGGAGTGCGCGCAAGCAACACACACAGGCACGGCGGTATATTGCCTTGATGGACTTGGGGGGTCGTCAGTAGTCTGGACGGCTGTGAGACTCGGTAACCCGATGTTGAGACCCAGTCGTGCCGGTGAGGGAAGGTCACCCTGTGGGACACACCTGTGGGACCCCGCCTTTGGGGTGGCGCAAGCCGAGACACCCGCCCTTTGGCCTACCGAAGCGCCACCCCCCAATGGGGTATTGTGCCCGCCCAGCCTCCCCCCCCCCCCTCCTTCCCTTGGGGTGCTCCACCCCCCCCCCCCCCGGGACCCCCCAAAGCGTTCCAACCCTGTTGGGGCCTGAGATTCGAACGCAGTGCCCAGGGACACGCTAGAATGGAAACTTTTTAAGAAGGAGGGTCAGCCCGCCTCGTCAGCCCCCGGGTCCGACAAAAAATTCCGCAGCCGAAAAATCAAATTTTGTGAAAGAATAGTTTTTTCGGACGATTCTTGGTGCACAAACCCTTGGGTCTCAGACCTCCCACCCCCTCCCACCCCCTCTCCCCCTTCTTACTGCGTCCCTGCAAGTGCCCCCATTGGATGGCACCTGGAATACAAACTGAGGTGCGGCGTTGTGCAGGGGGCATTTGAGTGGTTTGCTCTGAGCATTGGGCGCTCCGCCGCAGTTCCTACGTTCCTGTGAATGTGTATTATCGGATTTGAGCACACATGCAAATGGGGGCAGCGGAAAGAAGTTTCCGGCGCATTGGGCGTCATATTTAGGTCCGAGGACACCACACACTTTGGGCATTGGAGGGTGGGGTGGGGGCCGGGGCGTTTAGAGCCAACGCTCACTTGGCACACCGTACACCGCACGGTGATTTTATTGTTACGATACACGACATGGGGAGGGCGTGGCGTTTAATGCCGCCTGGCCAATATGACCCGCCGCACGGAGAAACAGAAATCACAGGGCCAAAACAGCGGCTTGCGGAGTTTCATCCGCAGCAACACTACACACACGTGCGCGCGCATCTCCCAAGCTCTGAGTTGATACTCAAAAAAACGGGGGAAAGCAGGTGTACAGATGGAGAAATGTTGGAACCCAACCCCCCGCCCCCCATCCACCCTTCCCAAACCCCTCAGATGGCCTGGTCCAGCCCCCCCCCTCCCCTTTCCTTGGGGCCGACACGTTGCTGGGGGACTTTAGTGCATCAATTTCTTTCAGCGCCCCCCATGCGCCCTCGTGTTGATTCCGCACTGCGCATTCATAGGCCCCCTGTCAACTCAACGCCCTCCTCGGCAGCCTCGTATCCGGGCACGCGCCAAAGCCTCAACAACCCGATGGGACCCCACAGCCCCGCACGCCCCGACACCGGCCCGCCGCGCGGGGGGTCGATTCCCACTCGGCCCACCTCTGGGACCGCCCCCGCGTCCGCGCCCCGGCACGTGCCCGACAGCAAGCCCATCACCCCCAGCCGCCCCGGGGTGCCGCCACTGCCCAGCCCGGGCCGCCGCCCCCTGAGCAGCGGCTCCACCCTGGGCCCCACCTTGCGAAGGGGCTCCAGCCCCCGACGCCTGTCTGCCCGGCGCAGTGATGACGATTCTGTAGCTTTGCAGGGGGATCCGGTGTTGTCCCCGCTGCTGGCGGCGGGTCCGACGCCCCGAAGAAGTGTGGCCTTGGTCTCGGGGGATGAGGACCGGGCGGCGGCAAAGATTCAGACGTCCTGGCGCCGCTCCCAACAGCGGCATCAAGCGTCCCAACGCCGGGCGGGAGCGCGCAGGCGGCTGTCGGTGGGAGATGAGGACCGGGCGGCGGCAAAGATCCAGACGTCCTGGCGCCGCTCCCAACAGCGGCACCAAGCGTCCCAACGCCGGGCGGGAGCGCGCGAACGGCTGTCGGTGGGAGATGAGGACCTGGCAGCTGCACTGATCCAGACGTCCTGGCGCCGCTCCCAGCTGCGGCACCAAGCGCCCCGGCCCCGGCAGGAAAGGCGCAGACGAGTGTCGGCTGCCAGCACAGTTTCAGGTGACAACCTCCTGCCCTACCTGTTGTGCAGTGTGCGTTGCAGTGTGCCCTTGTCACATCAGTGTGCCCATGTCACATCACATCACATCACATCACATCACATCACATCACATCACATCACATCACATCACATCACATCACATCACATCACATCACATCACATCACATCACATCACATCACATCACATCACATCACATCACATCACATCACATCACATCACATCACATCACATCACATCACATCACATCACATCACATCACATCACATCACATCACATCACATCACATCACATCACATCACATCACATCACATCACATCACATCACATCACATCACATCACATCACATCACATCACATCACATCACATCACATCACATCACATCACATCACATCACATCACATCACATCACATCACATCACATCACATCACATCACATCACATCACATCACATCACATCACATCACATCACATCACATCACATCACATCACATCACATCACATCACATCACATCACATCACATCACATCACATCACATCACATCACATCACATCACATCACATCACATCACATCACATCACATCACATCACATCACATCACATCACATCACATCACATCACATCACATCACATCACATCACATTCCTGGTCCCCTCGCGGGCGACCCCAGCGAACCCGGCCCACGCTGGGCAGGGCTTGGGGGTCGTTGTTACGCGGGGGGTTACTGGCAGCCCGTCCGCCAGTAGCTCCGCGAGGCGGTGGGGCAGCCCCAGGTAGGCCCCTCGTAGGGGCCGTGCCGGTTGTACGGAGTGTGTGTCGGGCCAAAATGGCCAGAAACTGCACACGAGCTACCCCCCCCCCCCCCCCCCACACCCACACCCACACACACTACAACACAGCACCGCATGGCACGTCGCAACACAGCACCCTCCGCCCCTCTTGCCCTAAAACCAGCCCACAACCGTATCCAACTCTCCCTCCCTCCACCTCTCTTGCCCTACAACCAGCCCGCGACCCTACCCAACTCTCCCTCCCTCCGCCCCTCCTGCCCTATAGCTAGCCCACAAACCTATCCAACTCTCCCTCCCTCTGCCTCTCTTGCCCTACAACCAGCCCACAACCGTACCCAACTCTCCCTCCCTCCGCCTCTCTTGCCCTAAAACCAGCCCACAACGCTACCCAACTCTCCCTCCCTCCGCCTCTCTTGCCCTACAACCAGCCCAACGACCCTACCTAGCTCTCCCTCCCTCCGCCTCTCCTGCCCTAAAACCAGCCCACAACGCTACCCATCTCTCCCTCCCTCCGCCTCTCTTGCCCTACAACCAGCCCAACGACCCTACCTAGCTCTCCCTCCCTCCGCCTCTCCTGCCCTAAAACCGGCCCAAAACGCTACCCCCCCCCCCCCCCGCCCCTCCTGCCTTAAAACCAGCCCACAACCCACAACCCCACCCAGCTCCCTCAGCCCTACGCCTAAACAAAACTCACTAAACCCCATCCAATCCCCGGGCAGCGTGGCAAGGCAGCTTGCCCCCCACGCGGGGATGTGCGCCTGGGCCCGGACCCTGGACACCATCATCAACACCGAATAGGGGCGGCGTGGCAGGGTAGATTATCCCCCATGCGGGGATGTGCGCCTAGGCCCGGCCCCTCAACACCATCATCAACAAACGAATAGGGGCAGCGAGGCAGGGCAGGGCAGCTTACACCCGATGCACGGATGAGCGCCTAGGCCCGGCCCCTCGACACTACGAAGGACGCCCAAACCAAGAGGGGAGTCCGCCAAGCAGTAGCCCCTAGCCCTTGCCTGCTAGGCGGCATGCAGCCCAGGCCAGAGGCCCCCTCTTACGAGTACACCACGGACAACAAGCGGGTAAAGGGTTAAGGACAGGGGTCACCCCCTCCCCAGCCTAGGGGCAGGGTGCAGGATATTTCTCCTTCCCCCCTCCTTTCCCCCTCCAGCCCAAACCTAAACAACACCCACAAATCCCCATCAAGCCCCCCAGGCAGCAAGGCAGGGCAGAGCCCGGGCCCGGCCTGCCGACAACGTCCCCGACAACAATAGGGGGCGGCGTGGCACGGCTGCAACACCCCGCTAAGGGGAGGGAGCGCCCGGGCCCGGCCCTCCAAGAGCACCCACAACGTCAAGGGGTATAGGGGGCAGCGTGGCAGGGCCGCTTGTCCCCCATCGGGGGATGACCGCCTGGGCCCGGCCTGTAGACAACAACGAGGGCACCAAGACCAAGAGGAGGGTCCGCCGGGCAGCAGCCCCTAGCCCGGACCGGCTAGGAGGCATGCAGCCCAGGCCAAGAACCCCCTCTTATGAGGATACCACCATCGGCGAGCAGGGTACAAGATGGTCCTCCTTTCCCCCCCACACTGCGGCACGGTGGGACACAGCACAACACGGCACAACACAACATGGTCCGTGGACAACACCCCCAACGACGATCAGGGGTAGCGAGGCAGTGCACCGACCCCCCCAAAAGGGGAGAGAGCGCCAGCCCCCCCCCCCCCCCCAACAAGAACATCCGCAACGCCAAGGAGGGCGGGGGGGGGGTAGCGAGGCTTGACGGCAGACCCCCATTAGGCGATGAGCGCCACGGCCCGGCCCCCCGACCACAAGCAAGGCGCCGGGATCAAGCGTCACCCCAATAGCCCCTTGATTGGTAACGGGGCAAGGGCAGGCTGCGGAGAGCCGCAGAGAGAGCGCGGCGGCGGTGCTGCAGTTGCTACCAGCCACGGCTCTACTGCTGCTGCTAAAATGCTCCAGGGTGCAGCACCCCATAGCCCCTCGATTGGTACGGGGCGGGGGTAGGCTCCAGTGCCTAGTAGTAGCGCCACGGCAGCACTAGCACCAGCACTGCTGCAGCACCGGCCCGGAGCGCAGGGCAGTGGGCAGCGCAGCCCGTCCGGCCCAAAGTGCGACGGCGCGGAGGCCGAAGGGGGGGGCACAGCGTGAAGGCAGCGCCACCAACGCGCCGCAGCCAGGGCAGGCGCATGAGCCCCCCCAGCCGCACAGGACCCGCCAGCCGCCACAAAATGGCAAAGCAGCGAGGACCAGCGGACACACACAACACACAGCGCGCGCGCAGCACACACAGCCCTCCCGTTTACCTGTACCCGTGGGCAGACATCCCGGCCATTGCCATTGGTAACAACGCCTTCGGCACATCGCATCGCATCACATCGCATCACATCGCATTGCATCACATTGCATCACATCACGTCACATCACATCGCATCACATCACATCACATCACATCACATCATGGCGCCAGGGCACGGCATGGCAAGCATCATTGCCTCACAGCACGGCATGGCACGGCGCGGCATCGCCTCGCCTCGCATCGCATTGCATCGCACCACATCATCACAGTGCATTGCGTCGCATTGCATAACAGCGCATCACACACCACACGTCACCCATCACACACCACAGCACATCACATTACATCATCCTCACTGTCAGGCTCACCGGCCTCAAAAGTTGCACTTCAAACGACGCTCATACGCCATCGACTGTGCGCGTATCCCAAGGATTTCCTTTGCTTCAATCGTCAGATACCGAATTTTCTGTGTGACACCCATTGAAGATTTGGCAAGTAGATCACCCGGGACCGCGGTCTCCCTGCAGTCTTTTGCACACCCCAGTCTCACCTTTGCAGTCCTACCTTATTCTTTCACACACCCTAGTTGTCGCCTCCTACAGTCCTCCTGAGTCTTGCACATTCTCAACGCCTCCGTGCTTCTCCAGGGAAACAGAATGCTGAAGCTGATGTGAACGACGAGGCTCTGGAGACGGGAAAGAGTGTGCTGCAGCACGAGGGCGATGAGGAGGCGGAGGCGGAGGCGGAGGCAGAGGATGAGGATGAGGAGGAGGAGGAGGAGGAAGAGGAGGAGGAGGAAGAGGAGGAGGAGGAAGAGGAGGAGGAGGAGGATGACAGCGACGACGAGGAGTTGCACATTGACGTCTCCGCAGACGAGAGCGACGCGAACGCCGTGGTGCTGCCGGGTTACACCTTCACCCCGGAGCAGCTGCCGTGGTACACTTTCACCGACCCCCAGTTTGCCCCAGCACTGGCAGTCCATTGTGCCTCCCTGGCCTCCCTGGCCTCGGAACCGGGGCTGCTGCGCTGTTTGCAGCTGCTTTTACAATCGGTCACTCTCTTGGCGGGTCACGACGTCGCAGCCCTAGCGTCACGGGCTCTGCAGGACGCTCTTCTCGCCCTGATAAGGAAAGTGTGGGCCCAAGAAGAGGGAGAGAGCCCCGACGAATCGGTTGTGGGGGCACTTGCGCATACGGTGGTGGTGGTGACATGCTGCCAGTGGGATCACGCATTCGAGGTCAGTGCCCACTGCAGTGAGGCCACGGGTGATGCTCTGAGGTAGCCACCGGACCCCTGCATCTCTGCAGCTCTGGACCCGATACCGTATCACGGCTGCCCTGTGTCATTCAGCGGGGGGCGTAGGGTTTTACAAGAACGGTGGGAATTGTTTGGTACCCGGTCTGTCTCCCTAAGCCTTGGTTGAGTCACTTGTAGTTGAGGTGTCCACCGGCGTGTAGCTTGCAGGGGTAGCCTGGGGCTCAGGGGCATAGGTAAACCACGCCCCCCACTCCCACCCAGTGCCCCACCCTTTTGTACATCTGCATCCCCCCTCCCTCGGGGGCACCCCAATTGTGAAATGTGCCTGGGCCCCTATTGTGAAACGTGCCTGGGCTGACGGGGCATGCTAAAGACTACCGCCCTGTGTGCCAAGGCTGAAGGGGCACGGTAAATATGACTGCCCTACATTCGCCGGTGCCGGTCGTGAGCCCCCATGGGCAACATCACCCACACACTTGGCTGTTCCTCCCCCCTCCCACACTCGACCAAGGGCGTTTTACCGGACGCATCTTTCTGCCTTTGTGGAACCCCCCCCCCCACTACTGCATGCTGCATGCCTGTCCACAAGCCCCTCGCAGGAGAAGACCCAAGGAAAGGTATGATACACAACCCCGTGGTATGCCCAGACACAGCTCCATGCAATGCCCTCAGACCGCCCCATGCTATGCCCTCATACAACCATATCCTATACCTTCATACAGCCCCGTGCTCTGCCCTCATACAGCCCTCTGCTATGCCCTTGTATAGTCTCGTGCTATCTCTTCGTGAAACCCGTGCCATGCTCTCACACAGCCCCCTGATGTGCCCTCATACAATCCCATGCTATGCCCTCATACCAACGCAGCTGTATCAAACGCCCACAACCCCTCCACAAAAATTGATCACGTGTGTCACGGCGGATGCGTTAAGCGGTCTTTTTCGTTCTTGGCCTTTGTGGTTCAGCAGCCCCCGCCCCGTTTGACCAACCCTGTCTCCGCTCAGCCACATCGATGACCTGCTGCGGGCCGAGGCCGAGGGCCCTCAGCGGTGGACCGACGATTTGGATGCCTGCCGCTGGCTCGAGCTGCTGTGCGCGGCCCCCCTCCCCGCGGCGTGGGGCAGCGACCTGCTGCTGCGCCTTGGGCTCTACTTCCCAGGGCATGTGGAGCCCTACGCGCAGCACCTGCTGCGCCGGTGCTACCCCGACTGCCCAGACCCCGCAACCGTCGCCACGCATTTGGAGGCGCTGCACGTCGTGCTCGACCACGGCGCGGGGCCATGGGAGGACTTGCAGGCGCACCTCCCGTCGCTCTGCGTGCTCACCGACCACCGGGACCTTGGGCCCGTGTGCAGCGCGGTAGTGGAGGCGCTAGTGCGCACGCGCGGCGTGCCGCCGGATCCGGCGGATCTTACCGAGCTCGACATACACCCCACGCTGCAGCTGCAGCATCTGCCGCTGCAGCGCACTGGCCGCGGGGTACTGAGGCTCAGCCGCCCCCCGACGGACCCGGAGCTGCTTGCGCTGGTGCCGGAGGCCCCAGACCTGTGCCTCACGCCCACAACGAACGCGCATGTGGAATCCATTCTGCAGGCGTACAGCGACGCTCGGCCACTGCTGGTGGAGAGCGCCACGGGGGTGGGCAAGAGCACCCTCATGGCCTTCTGTGCCCACAAGACCCGGTCCCCCCTCAAGCGCTTCGTGATGTCGTCATCGCTGACGGTGCAGGACTTCTTGGGCAAGGTCACCCTCGGGGGCGAGGGGAGTGTGGACCGCGATATGCAGCTGGAGGTGGGGCAGGAGACGCAGCCCCCCGCAGAGGCTGGGCCGCGGCCGGGGCTCTTTGGGTTCAGCCTTGGGCCATTCGCATTCGCGTTCTACTACGGCTGTTGGGTGTTCCTCGACGAAATGAATTTGGGGTCTGATGCCATTCTCCAGGTGTGTGTGTGTGTGTGTGTGTGTGTGTGTGTGTGTGTCTGATCCGAACCACTGTGCTGCTTACCAAGCAGTGGAGATTGCATTGCGCATCACAGGCCACGCCTGCTTTTGTGACGGAAGAAGCTGCTGTGCGCCTTGTCGTTCAGAAAAGCGCCTATTGGCGTTGAACGATCCGGGTGGACGGGAGCGGCAGTTGCTTGTATTTTGCATTGTTGAGGACTGCATTTACCCTCTAAACTGGGTGTGTGGTTCTTGGCACCACCCCAATGTGTGCGTCATGCGTGTACCGTGACTGCAAGTCCCCCATTTACCCTTTAACAGCCTGTAGACGCCGCGCACAGTATTTGGACACTATGAATGGTTTGTAGACAATGCGCATAGTTTGTAGACACTGCGCACAGTTAGATGCTGTGCATGGTTTGTAGACGCTGTATGCCCCTAGTACATATTGATCTGAAACTGAACGTCTGCCCCAGGGGCAACAACGCCGCAGGGGGCTTGGACTCCATTATTTAAGGGCAAGGGACATGGTTCCTGACCCAGTGTACTGTGATCGTGGAGTAGTTCGTAGACACTGTGCATAGTCTGTAGGCATGGGGCATAGTCTGTAGATGCTGTGCCTGCAACCGGTTACCCTGTACCGTAACTGTTGTAATACGACGTGTTTTTAGAAAATGTATTGTGCGCTCCAATCTACAACGTGTCGTATTACAACACCTCTCTCTTACCCTCTGCGGCCCGCCCTATCGCTTCGGCCCGCCCCCTTTACAGTGCATTGAACTGGCCCTGGACACCCGCTGCCTGCGCATCCCCGGCCACTTCACGGCAGACAGCGACCGCCTCCAGGGCGGGTTCCTGGAGCTCCCCATGCACCCCAATTTCCGCCTGTTCGCGGCCCAGAACCCCAGCACGGCGCAGTACTCCGGCCGCCGCTTCAGCCACTCTGCTGCGCTGCTAAGCCGGTTCTCAATGACCGTGTGGCAACCCCTGCCTCCCGATGAGCTGCGGCAGATCCTGGAGCACCATCTGGGGTCCATCTTCACACCGGGGCCGCAGCGGGCACTGGCAGGCGCTGTCATGGCAGTGTACCGCCGGATGGAGCAGTCCCCGTTGCAGGAGCCGTTCCCGTTGACGGTGCGGGACCTTCTGAGGTATACGTGAGGCTTTGGTGTGCACGTCGGTGGAGAGGGGGTATGGGGAAAGGGGTGGAGATCCGGGCGGTCCCTCCTCCCCTCCGTGTGTTTGGCACTGAGGAGCACCCTTCATGATTGCACGTTGGTGGTCGGTTGGCCAACGGCGGTTGATGGCAGAGCGGTCCGTCAGGACCGAGATTTGTTTCCTTTTTAGTCAGGACAGTCCCGAAGGGCAGCCTTCTCGCCGGCGGTTACTGGCCAACCGCCCCCGGTTAACCGCCAAGCACCGCAGGTTACCTGCCAGCTGCTGGCAGTTGATGGCCAAAGTTTGTTGAGTAAGCACCAACTGCGGTCATGCACCCGCCAAGTCAGTTAAATGCCACCTGCTGTTACCCACCTGCATTAGTGACAAGGGAACTGTGGTTGTTGACTGGCGCGGCGCTGTTCAGTTGACTGCTTTCTCCCATGTGACGTTTTTAGGTGAAGTGTAACGCAACAGCCCAGGCCCCCCCCGTTAAGGACGGTCCTGCTGTGGAGAGGGGGAGAAACGCGCACGGTGCACCGTACCTGGGGTGTTTTGCATATGGATGGGAACACACGAACATGCTTTGTTCTTTCCTCTGCTGTAGCCATTCTTGCAGGGAATACCGGTCTCCCAGAAGCATAATTAGAGTTTGTGGAAGCGCAGCAGGTTCGGCCCCTTAGGTCACTGCATCCCTGCCAGTGTTCGAATGCGGCAATTTCTCCAAAAACAGTGCACACACAAGGAATGTGGGTGCGTGTACTGTGGGGCAAGCAGAAGCCTACGATGGCACCAGGTCGAATTGCTACGGCACTGGTATGTGCCATCATGTCATGTATGAAGGCTTGGAGGGTGCAGGAGGTGCCTCGGCTCAATGCAAGAATTCAAAAACTGGCACGCGGTGGGTGCTTGCCGCGTGCTGCCCCCGACAAGCACGCGGTGTGCGTGCTCCTTCCAGGGGGTATCGGAATGAGGTGGAAATGATGAGGCAATTGGGGCGGTCTTTCATCACTTCCCCGCTTTATCATTTTGGCAATCAGGACCGGCGCGTGATGATTCCCGACGGTTGGCCCGTTGGCTGACCGATGGTCAGCCGGCGGCGGTTGGCGGGTCAAGAGCGGCGTGTCAATCACGTACTTGCCACTGCCCCGGCACCGACACAAAAGTGGTACGGTTGCAAATACCATAAAATAGGTGGTTTTTTGGTCGCTGTATCGTCAAAGACTTGCAGGAACTAACAGCAGGTGTCCAGAAGCGTCCAGCAAGTAACAACATCCATCCGGAGACTTCCAAATATTATGAGCAACCATCCAAAGGCTATCCAGAGTCGTCCAGGAAGTACCTACCATCCAGAAACCCCATTCTCCCACCCCCCCTTTCCCCCCATTCCCCCCCCATTTCCCCCCCATTTCCCCCGTTTTGCCCATTTTCCATGGCCGCCCAGGAACTCAGGTACCTCGAGTACCTCCGGATTCGGGCACTCACTCGGTTTGTAACAGGATTGCAGTGTCCCACCCAGTGCCCGCACGCACCCAGTGCCCACATATCCACAAGCACCGCCGCCGCGTGCCCCCTGTGGTTTGCGCTTCCGTGCGCCTCCGCAGGTCCGCGCGGTGTCTGTGCCAGAGCCGAGACTCGGATGCGTTGGGCGCTGTGCTGGAGCTGGTGTTCGTGCAGCAGTTCGGGCTGCCGGGCAGCCAAAGTGCCGTGCGGCAGGCCATTGCCGAGGCTTTGGAGGCCTTCCGCCCCGGCGACGACGCGGGGGCCGGGGATGATGGGGCCAATGCGCCCGCGGCATCGACGCCCGACCGCGGCAGCAGCGCTCACACCCGCGCGAGCAGCAGCAGCAGCGGCGCGGCACCCCCGCGGGCGGATTACCAGGACCTGCTGCGCCGCACAGTCGTGACGGAGCAGTACATTCTGCGCGGAGTCCAGGCGGACGAGCCGCTGCCGGCCCACCCGCCATGGCTGCCGCTGTTCGTGGTCACGGAGCGTGTTGTGGCGCTGTGGAAGCAGCTGCACTTGTGTGAGCGGACGCGGACGCCGGTGCTGATCGTGGGGGCCGTGGGCTGTGGCAAATCGGAGGCGTTCAGGGCGTATGCTTCGTACCGCCGTCACCAGGAGCCGCACACCATTCCAGCCTACGCTCAGGTGCTGCGTGTGTGTGTGGGGGGGGTGGGGTGAGCGGGGGGTGGGGGGATGAAGGCCTTTTTGTGGTGCTTTGTTCGTCCGTTTCTTTTGCTTTCCTTCTGAATTTCTTCGTTTGTGAAGGTAATGGTAAGGCCCGGCGGTGTTCGTGGCACCACAGCCGCAGCTGCTACCCGGGCGATTGTCAGTGGTAACCCCTAATACGAGACCGGCGGTCCTCAATATGAGTCGCTTGCTGGGGTGGGGGTGGGCGGCGGGGCTTATTTGGGTCAGTCCATCGCAAAGCTACACGTTCAGGTGCCCAGTGGCCGTGTGGCTCATTCCATGTCTGAACAAGCCTTTTTTTCGTTGCAATTGCTAAGAGACGACGGAAATGGGGAATCTGAGGAAGTTAGGGTATGGCTCTGATCTGGAAATTGTTGAAGCTGCACAAATATGGCAGCACCAGAGCAAACCTGTGTGCTTCTGACATCCGTGTCCAACTGTGTTTTGCATTTCCAGAGCAAAGCTGGTTTCTTATTTGGGTCATTCGGTGGTGGGTCCAATGCGTGTGTGGGGGGGTTCCCTTGTTTGCTTTGGGAGTCTCTGATTTTGGGGGGAGTCCCTTATTTGGGGTTTGGTCTCTTATTTTGGCGGGGTTTGATCCGCCAACCACAGGCACAACCAACGGGCGGCGGTTGACCTCCAACTGCCGTCGATTGACTGCCAAGTGCTGTTAGTCTGTCACCCATGTCAGTGCTTACCCGATCTGTGCATATTTTTGAAAGGTGTGCGACTCGGCCACCCCACCCCCCTCTTGTGTTTGCAAGGGCGGCGCTGAGAACAAGCTCTGAGGCATTTAAGTGCAGGATGTTTTATTGAAAGACACCAATATTCACCCCGAACTGTCACCCGTCCCAACCAAAGTCTTTGCCTGTTGAACCAGCCCTTTTTCTGCATTTTTTTTTTCTGGAGCCATTGCAGAAAATTTGGATGCTTGGAACAAAAATGGATGTTTCGCAGCCTGAGAAACGTCCCCGTACGCCCGGCACGCCACGCCCCCGCACGCCACCGGCACCCATATTACGAAAATATAAAGTCCCCCCGTTCCCCCCAGTTGCATGATGGATGTTGTGCGGCGCACAGCACATTGGCTACTCGCTGCACATTGGGTCTCAGTTCTGTCCTGTGCTGACAGGTCTCGCAAGCAGACATGTTGGTGTGCCGTTGTTGTACTGTGGGCTTGTCAGTTTGTGCCTTCTGACGATGGCCTGTGGGTAAAGCGTACGAAGTTGCCACTCCAACCTAGTTCAGGTGGTTGGGGATGGGGCTTCAGGCTTTCCTTGTCAGTGGCCCAAATGCCAGTTGAGCAAGAATTGTACACCTGGACCACAGGACCGCCCGACCCACTTCCGCTAGGGGTCTCCCATCGACCGGTGGAGCCATGAAGCACTCATGGCCGTCTTTAAGGGACTACTTGGGGGGGGTGCAAAGCAGAGCAAAAATGGAAGCTGCACAACACTGCACGCCCTCTGGACTACTGTGGGAGCCTGTTGAACATGCCATTGCCGAGTGCAAATTTCTTGCAGCCGCTTTTTCGCTATTGGCAGATGTTTCTCAATGAATGATCTGATTTCTTTTAGCTCAAAGCTTTTGTGACTCTGTCCAGCACAGACCCACAGGGAGCTTAAGGGAGAATGCATTGTAGATAAAATCCCAAAGTGCAGTTGGTAGGGCTGTCCTGTGTAGTGTTGCCCAAACTTCTGGTGGGTGTATTGGCGTTCTTTGGTGAATCGCCAAAAAAAAAAAATTGTTGCTGTCGGTTTGCGGGTCGTCCCTACACGTGGAAACCTTGGAACAACTGTGGAATTGAACAACCTCACAATGGCAAAACGCCTCAACGGTGTAGTGGGGACTACAGCTAACATGCCCCAACAATGGAGACTGCCAGCCAGAGACAAGGTCAACATGTGAGAAAGAGGAAAGTGGCCTTGACAACTTTGTGGTGCCTTGTGTGAGCCCTGGAGAAAGTGGCCCATACACCTGTGCGGCACCTCTTCTGGGTCCCCAGGCCAATGGCTTCGACAACTTTGCAGAAGCCCAACCAATGTGCCCACATTAGACCTGAGACCTGGTGCACAGCGAGCAGCCGACATGCAGTGCCGCATCATCAGATGTTTCAAAGCGCAATGCAGGACGCCACAAAACATGAACAAGTTCGGAAGTATCAACCGGATTACTTTTCCACTTTTATGGATCTACCCCCCCTCCCTCCCTCCGTGGGGCAATGTGGCTACTGCCAAAGGGCCGCCTGCCAGCCTCACACGCCGTTGCCCCAACATTCGTCGGGGGACAGGCGTTAGCAGTCGCACCAGGGCACCTGCGGCATGACTTGAGGATTCGCGACCCTTCCCCAAACCGCAGCACACATATGGAGGGTCTCCTCCATAAAAAACGATTAAGTGCGCTACATCGGAAGTACCAACCGGATTAAGATGCCTGGAAATGCTGTGCACCCCTGATATGTAACACTTGGTGAGCCGGAACCCTGTGGCCGTGTGTTACGTTACCCACATCAGTGTGGAGAGCACCTTCTATGCAAATTTTGCATGCTTCACAGTTTTGGGAAGGACTTTGTGTGGAGCCTGCCATGCACTCAACGGGTGGACTTCATGCGTGGAGGGTTCCCTCCTCAAAAGGTGAACAAGTACGTACCCCCGGAAGTACCAACCGGCGTACTCACTTAGCCTTTATGGCACCCCCCCCCCCGCCTCCACACATACACGTGACATCCATCAGTGTACGCGCATTATACTCCAGGTCACCCTGACCTCGGAAACGGATGTCTCGGACCTGATCGGGGGGATGCTACCAACCAAGGCTGAGGAGGGCGGGGCCCCGTTCCGGTGGGCAGACGGGCCGGTCACGGAGTGCTTCACCAATGGGCAGTGGCTGCTGCTGGACAACATCTCCGAGCCCCTGGCGGTGGTCACGGAGCGCCTGAATTCGCTGCTGGAGGTCCCAGCGTCGCTGCACGTGACTGAACATGAGGTCTGTGCATCTGCTACTCACGCCTGTGCCCAACCACCTATTCCCGCCTTTGCCCCCCCCCCCCCCCCATGCACCTCCCCGAAGGCCCGGCAGGGGGCTCAGCTGTTTGGCAGTAGAGCATGCGGCAGACAACCAAAAGAATCCGGGGTCGCTTCTGGTACTGCTGCATCTTCGCCCAAGTAGAGACAGGGTAACCGGGAGAGCGAGCTGCGATCACACTACCGCCTGCCCAGAGCCTGACCCAGGGCTGTACACCAAGACAGGAGGGAGTGGGGGAAGGGGGGGTCCGACTGGTGCCCCCCCCTTCTCCTGCCCCCTTTCTCTGAGGTTGTCAGCCAATTGGGATCAAATACGAAACGCTCACTGGAGCCGCCTTCTGCCCCTCAAAACAAATTGTTCACTCAGCTTTCCACGTCGCAGAGTCTGTGCCCCAAGAAATGCAATGCCGTTCTGACCAGGTCCTGGGGAGTGATCTCCACCGTGCGTTTAGGTCCCCTTTCCGCCCCCAACCCGCGCCCCCCCCGGCCTGATGTCATCCGACTTCGGCATCTCCCGCCACATTCCCCCTGCCCAAGGTAACACGCATCCAACTGACGGGGTGAGGGCTTCTTAAAATGGGAGGCGAGGGTGGTCTGTAAAGGGCTCCGAGGGCCAGGCCATCATGCATGCAAGCCTGGGGGGCTGCTGCAAGACCCCCCCCCCCCTTCCCCGGACCGTGAAGGCAGGCGCGGCTGGAGCACAGTGGCCGGTCCACACCTGATTTTTTGAGGCCCCGGACCGCCCAGGTGAGTGGCACCTGGGGCTCACTCAAATACCAGGGGGGAGGGGGGCAGGAGTTTTCCGTACAGGGAGTTTTCCGCAGGGGACAATTCTGCACGGGGAATATTCCGCACCTGCCCCAAAAAATCAAGGGGAAAATTCTGCAACTCCTAAATCTTGAGTGCTTTGAAGGAAAGGGATCTTTGGATTGCGATCCCCAAAAGACACACAATGCAGCAAAGCAGCCAGCAATAATTCTGCAGACGTCTGAATTGTCAAAGAGTTGAACTTCACCACATGTGTTTGCTTGGTGAGCGTCTTGGTTTTGCGCCGAAGAACACAAATAAAACAAGACCGGGTGGCTGGATGGCGTCGGGGAATATTCCGCACCTACAGTGGAAAAATGCGGGCAAACTTCTGCACCAAGTTGAACTACGGAATTTTCCCCGCGGGAAAAATCCCCCCATGGAAATCTCCCCCCCCCCCCCCCCCGCTGGTAGTAAGTGGTGGTTCGGGGTACTAGGGACCCTGCTTGGGAGCGCGGAGCGCAACGCATGGCACGCGCACGGCATGTGCACGCCCCCTACCCCTGTCCTCTTTCTCGCTGCCTTACGAGCTCCATCATGGTATCCACCCCCCCCCCCCCCGCCCGGGTGGTGCTGCTGTGAGCCGACTGCTCAAACACAAACTGGAGCACAGCGGCGTCCGCTCGGTGGTGCTACTGTGTGACTGTGAAACATGCAGTGGGCCTGGTCAACGTGATGGCCGCCCGATGGCGCTGCCGTGTGATGGCCATGTTTCACGGACGCGATCACAGCGGTGCCTGGTCGGTGGTGCTGCTGTGTGATGGGGGGTGGCAAGGGAAGCGACAAAGGTGGCACCGACGCCCGTTCAGCACCCACCAACCCTCGCGGCCATCCCTCTCCGCCGTGGATCGCACACCATGCGTTTGGAGCGCCGGTGGGAGACACTGCTCATCAAGTGAGGAGCTGGCAACCAACTGGGCAGGGCTTGCATGATGGGCAAAGGGGCATGTGCGGCCACCTCCTGCACGTCCGATGGGCACAGTCCCTTAGCTCCCAGACAACAGTCCGAAACGCACACACCGATCCCACATGGACATCTGCAGGTCAAAGTAAAGTATGTACAGTTGCGGAATAACGTCTACCGGACGTAGCTCCCCCGCTGGTTCCATCCGAGAATCGCAAGTTTCAACCACCTCGAAACCACACCCACCGAAAACGCAGCATTCATCCGTTTTTTCATCGTCTCATCTTTCATCGTTGATGACCCTCCTCTCACTCAACCCGCACGTAGCGCGGACATATTTCGACGACGTCAGTGCACGATCACAATCCAGGGGCAAGCGATCGCCGTTGTGGGAGGCAGCAGAGGGTTTGCACGAGATGGTACCCCTGCACCTCCGTTAAGCGACTAACTGGAGGGCAGCGCTGGGCATGGGTGAGAACAAGCTGTTCTGGTCCCGCTGATCCCGGGGGGAGATCAGCTGCACCACAGTCCCTAACGCCCGTTCGAAGCAAAGACAACAGGGAGTGCTCCCGGATCTGTGAATCATCCAGTGGACGAAGCGCGTTGGACGCTGGTGCCACAGTCCTCCTCCACCTTCTCCCCGCTCTGAGTTGAACCGAGGGTGAGGCCTGCTGGCGAGGCCCCGGTTGGGGTCAGAAACTGGCCGAGTTGGGGCCCATTTTTTGATGCACAACAGATACCGGAAAATGATTAGTGTGTCATGATCATCGTTTTAGGTGCATGTCTTGGAGCGACCCTCACTCTCCCCGCCCCACTCCAAAGACAAATACACCCCCACCCTTTTTTGGTGTGGCAGTGCGCGTAGCGAGTGGGGTCGCCTGACGATGTCTCTCTGCACAGCCTCATGGGTGCTCACACTGGCGGGGTTCCCCACTTCTTGCGGGACACAAATACCCTCATCCGACACCACCAACCACCTGACATGAGGCAACGGTGACACATCAGAACGTATACAAGCCCCTCGGCGGAACAACACCCAAAGAAAAGCAACGCAGCTCTGACCAGGGGCACGACAGGCAGCCCATATGCGGCACTGCTCAGGATGGGGGTTTCCCTCCTCAAAAGCCGAACAGGTGTGTCGGGGGGGTAAAGCTGGGGCTAAAGTTGATATAATTTGGACAAAACCAGCGGCCGGGGCGGGCGCTAGGCAAACACCCCCCCCTGTGTCTCCTCACAGTGCGTGTGCATAACCCCGTGTCAGAACAACGGGAGGTGTTGTTTCCGCCATTTCCCGTGCTTTCACTGCTGTTCTGGCAAGGGCGACGGGGAGGGGGTTACTTCTTTGTGTTTTGCTGTTTGTGCCTGCTGGACGGGCTCTTCTCACACCGGATGTATTAACCGGTCCATCTTTCTTGGCCCATGAACATTGCAGTGAGTTATGCCCATGATACCATACCAATTGAAAGGTTTTGCAGTGGAAGGGAGTCTGTTGGCTGGCTGGTGTCCCGGCGAATGCAAGCGACACCCAAACAGCAGGAGTGGTGCTAGCAGCACCGATGATAGTGGCGACAATCCGGGCCATGGAAGCAGCGATAGCTCTGCTTGAGTACTGCTCTTTGTGACACTGCCAGACCCTCAATTACGCTGTTGTTCGTAACTTTGCCCTCGGGTGCACTATAACACCAACTTCCAGTTGCAGAAGAGGGGGGCTTGCAGCCCTGTTTTGGAACACAACCCCTCCAAAAAGGGGTTCCGAAGGCTGGGCCCTCAGCAACCCTGGAAGAAAGTTTGGAACTTATCACTTGATTGACGGAGCGTCACACAGGGGGTGAATGTACCCATTAATTGAGCCAGTGGCACTAGCTCTCGGGGAGAGCCGGCCCCGCCGGTCCTACAACGAGGTCCCCCCCCCCCCCCTCCCCCCTGCAGCTCGCAGCTGGGGAAAAGGAAGCACCCCAACCAGCTCCAGGTCCGACAAACGCCAATGCCAACACCGTGCCCGATGTCTGGCCATTGCCTCAAGCGTCCCCCTCCCTCCGCACATGGCCCCTGCGCATACGAACAGGAGCGGCTGCCGCGCACCTGCGCCCCCACGTTTTGGACCGTGGCCACAATGCCCAGCGACGGCGTCCTGTCCCCCGCGCTCCAGAACCGCTTCTCGGTCTGCCCGCTGCCGCTCGAAGACCCGGCAGCGGGGGTCGCGCCGGCCTACGCTGTCCTGCTCCCCGACGCCGTCCGCGACGCCGCCGTGGGGCTGCTGCAAGAGCCTAGCGCCGCCGCGTGGGTGCAGGTGCGGCACCAGATCCGGTTCCTGCGGTGCATTGCGCATTTGCTCCACGCCCTCGGCCCCGACGCCGCCCCCTTGAGCACGCGCGACAGCCTCAAGCGGCTGCTGCACCTCGTCGCAGCCGACGGCTGCGTTGACGTGGAGGCCCAGGCTGCAACAGGCGCCGCCGCGGACACCGACCTCCACGTGTACCTTGAGGCCGTTCTCGGGCTACCGGCGGGCGCCCCCATGCCCTGGCCGCCAGAGACGTACACCCTGACCCCCGAGCGGCGCGCTGTCGCGGGGGCCCTGTGCCTCGGGCTCTGCTCGCAGCTGCCGGTGGTCCTGCAGGGGCCGGCGTCCGTCGGGAAGACGCACTTCGCGCGCTTGCTCGCGCAGTACCGCACGGCCAAGGGCGGCGTCAACCGCCTCGAGACCGTCTCCAACACCGCCACCACGACGTCCGCGGACTACCTGGGCTGCTACCTCCCGGTCCAAGGCACCTGCCAGTTCTTCGAGGGCCCGCTGGCTCGCGCCATGCGGACCGGCGCCCTGTTCCTGGCCGACGAGCTGAACCTCGCGGCCCCGGAGGTGCTCTCGGCGCTGCAGCCGGTGCTGGAGGGCCGCGCGGCCGTGGCCGTGCCCGGGACCGATGTCGTCGTGCCGCGGCACCCGGCGTTCCGCTTCATTGCGACGCAGAACCCGACGCAGGTGTGAGGGAGTGCAAGGAGCGTGTGCCACCCCCGTCCAGGCTCAGCCTCTCAGCAGTCTCATTTTTACAAGGCTCTTATGTGCCCGACTTTTCGGGGACCTCCGGGTACCTTGCGTTTCCCCCATTTGTTTTTTCCACTCCGGACATTTGGATACCACATTTCCAAGGCTGGAGTGGGAGGCGCCAGTTTCTTGGCGGACTCCGGAAAATGGGGGACTGCGAGAGCCAAAAAAATTTGGAAATTTCGGGGCAGTTTCCTTCCATTTTCCTCCATTTCCTCCATTTTTCTCTTGGCGCACCACATTTCCAGTCCTCCCCTGTTGTTTCTCCATTTCCCTCATTTCCCCCCATTCCCCCCCATTTTCCCGCATGTTACCCCATTTGTCCACCAGTTTTCCCACCGACCCTCGTTTTTCCATCTGCCTCCCCCATCCAGAGGTCACTCGGGTACTTGGGTATTCCGGATTCGGGTACATCGGAGGCTTGCACTTAAGATTGACAATCTCTCGGTCCCCTCCCAAAACAATGAGTTGGGCACCGGACGGCCGCAGTGGTTTTCCCTTTCGCGTAAATTCAGTGATGCACTGTCGAACTCCAGCACATGTCACCTCGTTTCGTGCAGGGCTACACCGGCCGCCGCCCACTCCCCCACGCAGTGATCGCCCGGTGCCTCGTGCTGAACGTGCCCGACTTCAGCACGGCAGAATTCGCGCTGATTCTGCGCCCGCGGGTCGCGGCCCGGTTCCCGGACGTAGCCCCGGAGCAGGCGGCGGCGGTCGCGGAGTTCATGGTCCAGCACGTCGGGGGCGCTGACGTCACCCTGCGGCACTACATCAAGTGGCTGCGCCGGATGGACGCGGACGCGCTCGTGGGGGATTGGCAGGACCAGCTGCGCGGGCACGCGCGCGTGCTGTTCCCGGCGTCGCAGCCCGACCCCACCTCCGAGTGCGTGCGGATTGAGCAGGTGTGGGACCGCTTAGGACCCGCCGACGAGGGAGCACCGGTCAGGGTCGAGTCTTGCCGGGGCAGAGCGGAGGCATGAGGCACAGATCCTTGATCAGTTGGTGAGCGGATGTTTCAGCCTGGTCAACCGACCCCCCCCCCCCGTTTTCGTAAGTCGCTGGGGCTGGGGCAACGTCGACTTTTCCAGTACAGAGGGGGGGGCGGGATAATTTGAAGGAAGGTGGCGAAATTTGCCCCTGTCGAAATCGGGGGGCTTTTGGGCCTTGCTCCTTTTGTTTTTTTTTTTATCTCTGATGAGTTGGTATTGTTCAAAACGAGGGCCTACCAAAGTTTCACACAACTGCTTGTCCACAAGGAACCAAAGGGTTAGGGGTGTCGAAGTTTCCCGCGTCTGATGGCCCCGCACCAAAATTGGAGCTGTGCCGAAATTTTCTCCTCACAAAATCCCCCCCCCCCCCCCGTGTAACAGAACAGGAAGGCACCTATGGAGCCACTGACGAGTCGTCGTCGTGCATGCTGATCGGGGGTTGCTTGCACCCCCACACAGTCGCCACCGACAGCAATCCTCCGGGATTTGCCCGCCCTCCCCCTTGATCTGGTCCCCCCTGCTGAATGGTTTCTGTCCTTCTGCAGGTGACCGACGATGAGGTGGAGTTCGGGATGCACGGGCTCGTGCGGCGCGTCCCCGGGCGCCTGGACGCCAGTCCGGTGTTCCGGGGCGCACCGCCGCCGCTTCCGCTGCAGTGCACGCTCGTGCGGCTGGTCTTTGCGCTGCACTCGCCCACGCCGGAGGCCGTCCTCCTGCTGGGCCCCACCAGCCACAAGTCCCTTGCGGTGCGGGTCTTGGCCGACGTCATGTACCCCGCCGCCGCCGCCGCGCGCGGCGCGCGCGCGCATCCACGCCTCACAACGCTGCACCTCTCTCGCCTTACGGAGAGCGCGGACCTCGTGGGCAGCGTGCAGCCGTTCACGCGCGGCGCCTTTGTGGCGTATCTTACACGACGGTGCTCCGAGGCCGCGGCGGCTGCAGAGCCCCCGCACTCGCAGGCCCCGGTCCTGGCGGGGCTGGTGCAGCGGCTGGAGACCCGCGGATTGGATGCCGGGGACCTGCCACGGCTGCAAGAGGAGGTGCTGGCGGCGTGTGCGGAGGTGGCGCGGGACCTTGGGGCGGAGCGGCTCCAGCATCTGGTGGAGTGCCTGCCCAGTATCCCGGACGCAGATCAGGGGTACCAGTTTCTGGACGGACCGGTGGTGCAGATGCTGCAGCACAGCGGCTTCTTGATGTTGGAGGTATTTGTTGCTCAGTACCGCTGCCCTCACGCTTCTGCTTGGCGTGTCATCTCCCCTCGGACCGACCAAGCAGCCAATGGTGGTTGGTAGAGGATTGCCGGCGGTTGACAGCGGTTGAGGTTGGTTGACAGCGGTTGATGGCAATGAGCAGTTTTCAGTGTGCGGTCACTGTAAGACGGGCCGGACAAAACTGAAGCAAGCACCTGCAAACTCCTCTCCCCCACGTCCCAGCACACGCCCCTGCTGCAGGGCAAAGAGGCCTAAACATTGTGGTTGCAATCAGTTGCGGGCGGTTGGAAACGTGGTTTGGCGCCTCGATGGGCGGGCTTAAAGGCGATTGGGCTGGTGTTTTATGACGGTTTGGGAAGTGGTTGGGGCGTTACTGGGGATGGAGGGGGAACCCCAGTAGGTCAGCGGGGCAAGGGCAGGGAGCCTGGGGCTGGTGAGTCGGGGCACGGTTGCGAGACGCCATACCCCCCCCCCCCTGGCCCGGCTTGGGCCTAAAGTGAGACCCACTGGTGCCAGTAGCAGTGGATGCCATGGAAGCGGAATGCTGCAAATGTGAGGCTGTGGCATTGTTGTTCCACTTTCAGCCTCAAAGTCCATCTTTTACACCGCTGTGCAGAGCCTCCCCCAAGCACGCGCCCTCTGCAAAGTGGGGGGCAGCTTTATCGTGAAGCGGAAAAGATCCCCCACGAAAGGACAACGCCAACATGAACCGGCTCAGCCTGTCCTCTTGAGTGGCCCGAATGCAGAAGGGGGGGGGGGGGGGGTTATCTCCCCCACCCCCGCCGCCGTGGGCCAAGCCTGCATTGGGCCTAGCCACTCTCTGCCCTTCCCCAACTCCCCCCAGGTCAACGACCCCGGCCCTAAAACCAGGGAATGTAAGGAGGCAGCGCCGATGCAACCACCAATACTGTACCGGAACCCATTCACTTGGGTTCACTTAACTAGCCTGCAGTTGCATTTCATATCCTGCACCCTGTCGAAGTGCTATCACCCAAAATGCGAGGCCCGGGGATGGGGAGGGGGGTTAGGGGTTGGGGGATGGGGGATGGGGGATGGGGTTGACCCACAAAAGTGAAAAGGTGCCGGCAAAAAGATGTGGATCCCCTATGCAAAACTGCCTGAAGTGGGGCCTTGTTCAAAGGTCCACAACCGTTGGCAGGAGAAAGTCGCATTGGCTTTGGAGGAGAGAAGCGAAGCTCAACAGTTTCCAGGATGTGATTGGAAAGAAATGGAGGGCATAGAAATGGGAGTGCTTATCGTGCGGCGCCTGCGGCACCTGTGGTGTGTTGTGCGGTGTGCCCTGTGGCACACAGTTTAGGTAATTAGCCCTGTGTCATTGACAGTGACTCGTCCACGTCCGACTCAGACTCTGACTCCACTCTGACTCCTACTTGGGCTCCCATTATGACTCTGGCTCCAGCTCCAGCTCCAATCCCAACTCTGGCCCCAACACCAACTCCAACTCAGGGCCCAGCTTGACTTCATGCTCTGAGGACCTTGAGGGCAGCTGCTGGGACGGTGACCGGGGTGCCGAGGTAATGTGTGAGGGTGGCAGTGAGCTAGTTGACATCGGGTGCTTCTTGAACTCCCCGGATGCGGACGACTTGCTGAGGCTGGGCAGGGGCGGCTGGTAGCAAGCCGGTTGGATGAGGCTGGGCTTCGGGAGGGGCTCCTAGCGGCGCACCCATGGACGGTTGGGGTCGCATGTGGGCAGCGAGGGGTGCAGCAGAGGGATAGAGGCCAAGGGCCGGGGCAGCATACGTGGTGCGGCGTTCAAACTGGCTCATACACTGCAGCCGAGTTGGATGCCGGGGCAAGGGACGTTCGGGTCTCCTCTACAAAGCGCTCTAGACATCGGGGGCGGGCAATGGACTGGACAGCTGCTGAGGTGGCGACTCGATAGGAGATGGGGTCGTGGGCTGCTGCCAAATACAACACAACGGTGTTGCTTGGGACCATGGAGGGGCGGACGGCAAGTAGGGACGCCGACAGTGTGGACCAAGACAGACCCGGGTGAACGGCTGCAGTGTCAATGAGCGGGTCCAGGGCGCGGAGAACGGCCAGCCGCTGGTCCTCCAGGCTAGAGGAACCATGCTGCTCCTTGATAGTGTTGATCAGGTCTAGGAGTGCAGCCTGCAGTGCAGTGCGGGTGGTGGTCAGGGACACTAGCCACATGGTCTTCACGGCCGAGACCAAGGCACGGGCAGACTTGACGGCTCTGAGGGCAGCAGTGGCGCTTTCAGGCAAGGCCATGTTACCGCCGAGCACGCGCGCTGACTGAGCAATATGCTCAGCATGGGAGTCCGGGACATTGGCCAAGCGCTCTATGTCAACGGTAAAGGCGCTGGGGTGGGCGGTGTCCTTGTGGAGCAACATCTTTTTCCAGAGGGGCTCGGCAGAGGCTGCGTTGGGGTGGGATAGTTCTTTGCGGCGGAAGGAGATGCGTGTGAGGATGCCAGTATGAGTGAGGGCTGCACAGTGCTTGGCGAGCTTTGTGTTCCACTGTTGGGCGCTGAGGGGGCATGGGGCGGGTAGTACTTGATCGGCGTTGCTAGGGGTGATTTGGCAGCGTAGTACCCAGTTGTGATTGGGGGCGTGCCAGTGCAGCAACCAATGAATCAGCGGTATGCGATGTATCGGGCGTTTGGGATCATCATCGCCCGCCAAAATGTGAAGAAAGGCATCCGCCGAGGCTGATCGCAGAACGTCCCTAAAGGGGGCCACGTGGGTCGCTGTCTCCTGCTGAAGGGCTTGTACTCGTTTTGGCGGCGATGACGCGAGGTGCGTGACCAGGTCCGTCATGGCGGCCCTGTAGGATGCCCAGTGGTGGTTCCCGTCGCGTTGGATCAACGTGGCCGTGTCCATGCTCGGTAGGGTCTCGGTGGCGACGGTACAGAATAGGCACAAGGCCCCCAGCATGAGGTCACCCGCTGGGAACACTTCTACGGGCATGTTGGCAACCATATGGGTGACGGTGAGCAACAAGCGACCCGCTGTGGCATCCCAACCGACGGCAGGCCACACATCAGCGGGCCGTATGTCGTGGGCTCGCTGGGCTGGGAATTTCGCCGCGAAGGGGTGGGAATTGGATGGCATTTTGTCAGAGCATGAAGAGAGGCATTGGGGGGTGGGGCAGAGGGCATAAGGGGGCGGGTTGAGGGTTGGTGGATGGCACTAGAGTTGGTGGCACGTCGCGGCTGTCATGCGGGGCTTTAGGGGCTGTCGTGCGGATCATTGTCGCGGAGCTTTAGGGGCGGGGTTTATCGCTATGGTGCTACACGGGGTACGACTCGGGCGGGCGGCCTCTGTGCACGCGCGGGCGAGGGTAAGGAATGGGCAGGGCGGGGGAGGAGGAGGCATAGGCGATTCGGCGGCGTCGGCTGGTTTGTCTCCATCCCTTGCTGCGACTGCACTGTAGTAAGCGTCCTTCGTGCGGGTCTGCCTGCGCTTGGTGGCCCGTGGGTCTGCGTGCGTGTGGTGGCCGGTGTCGGTGTCGGGCGCTGCCGCCCTGCCGGTGCGTCGCTGCTGTGCAAGATCCCGTCTAGTTGGCTGCTATTAGTTCTTGGGGCCAGTTCTGGTGCGCGATGCTGTCTAGCCGACTCTCTCTACCACCGAGAGGTGGCCATGGGCGTGTGTACTTGCACGTGCATCGCGTGTGGGGGGGTTGTGTGTGCCCGGTGCTCCAGGCCCCAACGGCGGGGCATGGGTGCCCTACTCTCTGCCGCTGGTGGAGTTGTTGGGTCAGGTGACTTGCGGTTCCCTCCGCCACCGACTGTGCCCCTGAGGGACACATGGGGCACCTACTGGACAGGTGGCGCGCTGTGCACCCTGAGGGCCCAGAGGGCATCTCTGGGTATTGCTGCAGTAGCCACCCTTGTGGCCGTCCAGATGGGAGGGAGGCTCCGGGGCGTGCAGAGCACTTCCTTGCCTCTGGAGTGCTCTGGGGAGCAGAGCTCCCCGGCGAGCCCGCCGCGCCTTGGTCACCTCGGACGGGACGGGGCCCTGAGGACTTCTCCGCTTGCTGACCCCTCCTTGGGGCCCGGGGATGGGGAGGGGGGTTAGGGGTTGGGGGATGGGGGATGGGGGATGGGGTTGACCCACAAAAGTAAAGAAAGGTGCCGGCAAAAAGATGTGGATCCCCTATGCAAAACTGCCTGAAGTGGGGCCTTGTTCAAAGGTCCACAACCGTTGGCAGGAGAAAGTCGCATTGGCTTTGGAGGAGAGAAGCGAAGCTCAACAGTTTCCAGGATGTGATTGGAAAGAAATGGAGGGCATAGAAATGGGAGTGCTTATCGTGCGGCGCCTGCGGCACCTGTGGTGTGTTGTGCGGTGTGCCCTGTGGCACACAGTTTAGGTAATTAGCCCTGTGTCATTGACAGTGACTCGTCCACGTCCGACTCAGACTCTGACTCCACTCTGACTCCTACTTGGGCTCCCATTATGACTCTGGCTCCAGCTCCAGCTCCAATCCCAACTCTGGCCCCAACACCAACTCCAACTCAGGGCCCAGCTTGACTTCATGCTCTGAGGACCTTGAGGGCAGCTGCTGGGACGGTGACCGGGGTGCCGAGGTAATGTGTGAGGGTGGCAGTGAGCTAGTTGACATCGGGTGCTTCTTGAACTCCCCGGATGCGGACGACTTGCTGAGGCTGGGCAGGGGCGGCTGGTAGCAAGCCGGTTGGATGAGGCTGGGCTTCGGGAGGGGCTCCTAGCGGCGCACCCATGGACGGTTGGGGTCGCATGTGGGCAGCGAGGGGTGCAGCAGAGGGATAGAGGCCAAGGGCCGGGGCAGCATACGTGGTGCGGCGTTCAAACTGGCTCATACACTGCAGCCGAGTTGGATGCCGGGGCAAGGGACGTTCGGGTCTCCTCTACAAAGCGCTCTAGACATCGGGGGCGGGCAATGGACTGGACAGCTGCTGAGGTGGCGACTCGATAGGAGATGGGGTCGTGGGCTGCTTCCAAATACAACACAACGTTGTTGCTTGGGACCATGGAGGGGCGAACGGCAAGTAGGGACGCCGACAGTGTGGACCAAGACAGACCCGGGTGAACGGCTGCAGTGTCAATGAGCGGGTCCAGGGCGCAGAGAACGGCCAGCCACTGGTCCTCTAGGCTAGAGGAACCATGCTGCTCCTTGATAGTGTTGATCAGGTCTAGGAGTGCAGCCTGCAGTGCAGTGCGGGTGGTGGTCAGGGACACTAGCCACATGGTCTTCACGGCCGAGACCAAGGCACGGGCAGACTTGACGGCTCTGAGGGCAGCAGTGGCGCTTTCAGGCAAGGCCATGTTACCGCCGAGCACGCGCGCTGACTGAGCAATATGCTCAGCATGGGAGTCCGGGACATTGGCCAAGCGCTCTATGTCAACAGTAAAGTCGCTGGGGTGGGCGGTGTCCTTGTGGAGCAACATCTTTTTCCAGAGGGGCTCGGCAGAGGCTGCGTTGGGGTGGGATAGTTCTTTGCGGCGGAAGGAGATGCGTGTGAGGATGCCAGTATGAGTGAGGGCTGCACAGTGCTTGGCGAGCTTTGTGTTCCACTGTTGGGCGCTGAGGGGGCATGGGGCGGGTAGTACTTGATCGGCGTTGCTAGGGGTGATTTGGCAGTGTAGTACCCAGTTGTGATTGGGGGCGTGCCAGTGCAGCAACCAATGAATCAGCGGTATGCGATGTATCGGGCGTTTGGGATCATCATCGCCCGCCAAAATGTGAAGAAAGGCATCCGCCGAGGCTGATCGCAGAACGTCCCTAAAGGGGGCCACGTGGGTCGCTGTCTCCTGCTGAAGGGCTTGTACTCGTTTTGGCGGCGATGACGCGAGGTGCGTGACCAGGTCCGTCATGGCGGCCCTGTAGGATGCCCAGTGGTGGTTCCCGTCGCGTTGGATCAACGTGGCCGTGTCCATGCTCGGTAGGGTCTCGGTGGCGACGGTACAGAATAGGCACAAGGCCCCCAGCATGAGGTCACCCGCTGGGAACACTTCTACGGGCATGTTGGCAACCATATGGGTGACGGTGAGCAACAAGCGACCCGCTGTGGCATCCCAACCGACGGCAGGCCACACATCAGCGGGCCGTATGTCGTGGGCTCGCTGGGCTGGGAATTTCGCCGCGAAGGGGTGGGAATTGGATGGCATTTT
The DNA here is from genome assembly GCA_964036045.1 of Eutreptiella sp. 'Long Island Sound 2002'. Classification (NCBI taxonomy): domain Eukaryota; phylum Euglenozoa; class Euglenophyceae; order Eutreptiales; family Eutreptiaceae; genus Eutreptiella; species Eutreptiella sp. 'Long Island Sound 2002'. The sequence goes on from OZ038386.1 coordinate 16,874,467, forward strand.
GTCAGAGCATGAAGAGAGGCATTGGGGGGTGGGGCAGAGGGCATAAGGGGGCGGGTTGAGGGTTGGTGGATGGCACTAGAGTTGGTGGCACGTCGCGGCTGTCATGCGGGGCTTTAGGGGCTGTCGTGCGGATCATTGTCGCGGAGCTTTAGGGGCGGGGTTTATCGCTATGGTGCTACACGGGGTACGACTCGGGCGGGCGGCCTCTGTGCACGCGCGGGCGAGGGTAAGGAATGGGCAGGGCGGGGGAGGAGGAGGCATAGGCGATTCGGCGGCGTCGGCTGGTTTGTCTCCATCCCTTGCTGCGACTGCACTGTAGTAGGCGTCCTTCGTGCGGGTCTGCCTGCGCTTGGTGGCCCGTGGGTCTGCGTGCGTGTGGTGGCCGGTGTCGGTGTCGGGCGCTGCCGCCCTGCCGGTGCGTCGCTGCTGTGCAAGATCCCGTCTAGTTGGCTGCTATTAGTTCTTGGGGCCAGTTCTGGTGCGCGATGCTGTCTAGCCGACTCTCTCTACCACCGAGAGGTGGCCATGGGCGTGTGTACTTGCACGTGCATCGCGTGTGGGGGGTTGTGTGTGCCCGGTGCTCCAGGCCCCAACGGCGGGGCATGGGTGCCCTACTCTCTGCCGCTGGTGGAGTTGTTGGGTCAGGTGACTTGCGGTTCCCTCCGCCACCGACTGTGCCCCTGAGGGACACATGGGGCACCTACTGGACAGGTGGCGCGCTGTGCACCCTGAGGGCCCAGAGGGCATCTCTGGGTATTGCTGCAGTAGCCACCCTTGTGGCCGTCCAGATGGGAGGGAGGCTCCGGGGCGTGCAGAGCACTTCCTTGCCTCTGGAGTGCTCTGGGGAGCAGAGCTCCCCGGCGAGCCCGCCGCGCCTTGGTCACCTCGGACGGGACGGGGCCCTGAGGACTTCTCCGCTTGCTGACCCCTCCTTGGGGCCCGGGGATGGGGAGGGGGGTTAGGGGTTGGGGGATGGGGGATGGGGGATGGGGTTGACCCACAAAAGTAAAGAAAGGTGCCGGCAAAAAGATGTGGATCCCCTATGCAAAACTGCCTGAAGTGGGGCCTTGTTCAAAGGTCCACAACCGTTGGCAGGAGAAAGTCGCATTGGCTTTGGAGGAGAGAAGCGAAGCTCAACTGTTTCCAGGATGTGATTGGAAAGAAATGGAGGGCATAGAAATGGGAGTGCTTATCGTGCGGCGCCTGCGGCACCTGTGGTGTGTTGTGCGGTGTGCCCTGTGGCACACAGTTTAGGTAATTAGCCCTGTGTCATTGACAGTGACTCGTCCACGTCCGACTCAGACTCTGACTCCACTCTGACTCCTACTTGGGCTCCCATTATGACTCTGGCTCCAGCTCCAGCTCCAATCCCAACTCTGGCCCCAACACCAACTCCAACTCAGGGCCCAGCTTGACTTCATGCTCTGAGGACCTTGAGGGCAGCTGCTGGGACGGTGACCGGTGTGCCGAGGTAATGTGTGAGGGTGGCAGTGAGCTAGTTGACATCGGGTGCTTCTTGAACTCCCCGGATGCGGACGACTTGCTGAGGCTGGGCAGGGGCGGCTGGTAGCAAGCCGGTTGGATGAGGCTGGGCTTCGGGAGGGGCTCCTAGCGGCGCACCCATGGACGGTTGGGGTCGCATGTGGGCAGCGAGGGGTGCAGCAGAGGGATAGAGGCCAAGGGCCGGGGCAGCATACGTGGTGCGGCGTTCAAACTGGCTCATACACTGCAGCCGAGTTGGATGCCGGGGCAAGGGACGTTCGGGTCTCCTCTACAAAGCGCTCTAGACATCGGGGGCGGGCAATGGACTGGACAGCTGCTGAGGTGGCGACTCGATAGGAGATGGGGTCGTGGGCTGCTTCCAAATACAACACAACGTTGTTGCTTGGGACCATGGAAGGGCGGACGGCAAGTAGGGACGCCGACAGTGTGGACCAAGACAGACCCGGGTGAACGGCTGCAGTGTCAATGAGCGGGTCCAGGGCGCAGAGAACGGCTAGCCACTGGTCCTCCAGGCTAGAGGAACCATGCTGCTCCTTGATAGTGTTGATCAGGTCTAGGAGTGCAGCCTGCAGTGCGGTGCGGGTGGTGGTCAGGGACACTAGCCACATGGTCTTCACGGCCGAGACCAAGGCACGGGCAGACTTGACGGCTCTGAGGGCAGCAGTGGCGCTTTCAGGCAAGGCCATGTTACCGCCGAGCACGCGCGCTGACTGAGCAATATGCTCAGCATGGGAGTCCGGGACATTGGCCAAGCGCTCTATGTCAACGGTAAAGTCGCTGGGGTGGGCGGTGTCCTTGTGGAGCAACATCTTTTTCCAGAGGGGCTCGGCAGAGGCTGCGTTGGGGTGGGATAGTTCTTTGCGGCGGAAGGAGATGCGTGTGAGGATGCCAGTATGAGTGAGGGCTGCACAGTGCTTGGCGAGCTTTGTGTTCCACTGTTGGGCGCTGGAGGGGCATGGGGCGGGTAGTACTTGATCGGCGTTGCTAGGGGTGATTTGGCAGTGTAGTACCCAGTTGTGATTGGGGGCGTGCCAGTGCAGCAACCAATGAATCAGCGGTATGCGATGTATCGGGCGTTTGGGATCATCATCGCCCGCCAAAATGTGAAGAAAGGCATCCGCCGAGGCTGATCGCAGAACGTCCCTAAAGGGGGCCACGTGGGTCGCTGCCTCCTGCTGAAGGGCTTGTACTCGTTTTGGCGGCGATGACGCGAGGTGCGTGACCAGGTCCGTCATGGCGGCCCTGTAGGATGCCCAGTGGTGGTTCCCGTCGCGTTGGATCAACGTGGCCGTGTCCATGCTCGGTAGGGTCTCGGTGGCCACGGTACAGAATAGGCACAAGGCCCCCAGCATGAGGTCACCCGCTGGGAACACTTCTACGGGCATGTTGGCAACCATATGGGTGACGGTGAGCAACAGGCGACCCGCTGTGGCATCCCAACCGACGGCAGGCCACACATCAGCGGGCCGTATGTCGTGGGCTCGCTGGGCTGGGAATTTCGCCGCGAAGGGGTGGGAATTGGATGGCATTTTGTCAGAGCATGAAGAGGGGCATTGGGGGGTGGGGCAGAGGGCATAAGGGGGCGGGTTGAGGGTTGGTGGATGGCACTAGAGTTGGTGGCACGTCGCGGCTGTCATGCGGGGCTTTAGGGGCTGTCGTGCGGATGATTGTCGCGGAGCTTTAGGGGCGGGGTTTATCGCTATGGTGCTACACGGGGTACGACTCGGGCGGGCGGCCTCTGTGCACGCGCGGGCGAGGGTAAGGAATGGGCAGGGCGGGGGAGGAGGAGGCATAGGCGATTCGGCGGCGTCGGCTGGTTTGTCTCCATCCCTTGCTGCGACTGCACTGTAGTAGGCGTCCTTCGTGCGGGTCTGCCTGCGCTTGGTGGCCCGTGGGTCTGCGTGCGTGTGGTGGCCGGTGTCGGTGTCGGGCGCTGCCGCCCTGCCGGTGCGTCGCTGCTGTGCAAGATCCCGTCTAGTTGGCTGCTATTAGTTCTTGGGGCCAGTTCTGGTGCGCGATGCTGTCTAGCCGACTCTCTCTACCACCGAGAGGTGGCCATGGGCGTGTGTACTTGCACGTGCATCGCGTGTGGGGGGTTGTGTGTGCCCGGTGCTCCAGGCCCCAACGGCGGGGCATGGGTGCCCTACTCTCTGCCGCTGGTGGAGTTGTTGGGTCAGGTGACTTGCGGTTCCCTCCGCCACCGACTGTGCCCCTGAGGGACACATGGGGCACCTACTGGACAGGTGGCGCGCTGTGCACCCTGAGGGCCCAGAGGGCATCTCTGGGTATTGCTGCAGTAGCCACCCTTGTGGCCGTCCAGATGGGAGGGAGGCTCCGGGGCGTGCAGAGCACTTCCTTGCCTCTGGAGTGCTCTGGGGAGCAGAGCTCCCCGGCGAGCCCGCCGCGCCTTGGTCACCTCGGACGGGACGGGGCCCTGAGGACTTCTCCGCTTGCTGACCCCTCCTTGGGGCCCGGGGATGGGGAGGGGGGTTAGGGGTTGGGGGATGGGGGATGGGGGATGGGGTTGACCCACAAAAGTAAAGAAAGGTGCCGGCAAAAAGATGTGGATCCCCTATGCAAAACTGCCTGAAGTGGGGCCTTGTTCAAAGGTCCACAACCGTTGGCAGGAGAAAGTCGCATTGGCTTTGGAGGAGAGAAGCGAAGCTCAACAGTTTCCAGGATGTGATTGGAAAGAAATGGAGGGCATAGAAATGGGAGTGCTTATCGTGCGGCGCCTGCGGCACCTATGGTGTGTTGTGCGGTGTGCCCTGTGGCACACAGTTTAGGTAATTAGCCCTGTGTCATTGACAGTGACTCGTCCACGTCCGACTCAGACTCTGACTCCACTCTGACTCCTACTTGGGCTCCCATTATGACTCTGGCTCCAGCTCCAGCTCCAATCCCAACTCTGGCCCCAACACCAACTCCAACTCAGGGCCCAGCTTGACTTCATGCTCTGAGGACCTTGAGGGCAGCTGCTGGGACGGTGACCGGGGTGCCGAGGTAATGTGTGAGGGTGGCAGTGAGCTAGTTGACATCGGGTGCTTCTTGAACTCCCCGGATGCGGACGACTTGCTGAGGCTGGGCAGGGGCGGCTGGTAGCAAGCCGGTTGGATGAGGCTGGGCTTCGGGAGGGGCTCCTAGCGGCGCACCCATGGACGGTTGGGGTCGCATGTGGGCAGCGAGGGGTGCAGCAGAGGGATAGAGGCCAAGGGCCGGGGCAGCATACGTGGTGCGGCGTTCAAACTGGCTCATACACTGCAGCCGAGTTGGATGCCGGGGCAAGGGACGTTCGGGTCTCCTCTACAAAGCGCTCTAGACATCGGGGGCGGGCAATGGACTGGACAGCTGCTGAGGTGGCGACTCGATAGGAGATGGGGTCGTGGGCTGCTGCCAAATACAACACAACGGTGTTGCTTGGGACCATGGAGGGGCGAACGGCAAGTAGGGACGCCGACAGTGTGGACCAAGACAGACCCGGGTGAACGGCTGCAGTGTCAATGAGCGGGTCCAGGGCGCGGAGAACGGCCAGCCACTGGTCCTCCAGGCTAGAGGAACCATGCTGCTCCTTGATAGTGTTGATCAGGTCTAGGAGTGCAGCCTGCAGTGCAGTGCGGGTGGTGGTCAGGGACACTAGCCACATGGTCTTCACGGCCGAGACCAAGGCACGGGCAGACTTGACGGCTCTGAGGGCAGCAGTGGCGCTTTCAGGCAAGGCCATGTTACTGCCGAGCACGCGCGCTGACTGAGCAATATGCTCAGCATGGGAGTCCGGGACATTGGCCAAGCGCTCTATGTCAACGGTAAAGTCGCTGGGGTGGGCGGTGTCCTTGTGGAGCAACATCTTTTTCCAGAGGGGCTCGGCAGAGGCTGCGTTGGGGTGGGATAGTTCTTTGCGGCGGAAGGAGATGCGTGTGAGGATGCCAGTATGAGTGAGGGCTGCACAGTGCTTGGCGAGCTTTGTATTCCACTGTTGGGCGCTGAGGGGGCATGGGGCGGGTAGTACTTGATCGGCGTTGCTAGGGGTGATTTGGCAGCGTAGTACCCAGTTGTGATTGGGGGCGTGCCAGTGCAGCAACCAATGAATCAGCGGTATGCGATGTATCGGGCGTTTGGGATCATCATCGCCCGCCAAAATGTGAAGAAAGGCATCCGCCGAGGCTGATCGCAGAACGTCCCTAAAGGGGGCCACGTGGGTCGCTGCCTCCTGCTGAAGGGCTTGTACTCGTTTTGGCGGCGATGACGCGAGGTGCGTGACCAGGTCCGTCATGGCGGCCCTGTAGGATGCCCAGTGGTGGTTCCCGTCGCGTTGGATCAACGTGGCCGTGTCCATGCTCGGTAGGGTCTCGGTGGCGACGGTACAGAATAGGCACAAGGCCCCCAGCATGAGGTCACCCGCTGGGAACACTTCTACGGGCATGTTGGCAACCATATGGGTGACGGTGAGCAACAAGCGACCCGCTGTGGCATCCCAACCGACGGCAGGCCACACATCAGCGGGCCGTATGTCGTGGGCTCGCTGGGCTGGGAATTTCGCCGCGAAGGGGTGGGAATTGGATGGCATTTTGTCAGAGCATGAAGAGAGGCATTGGGGGGTGGGGCAGAGGGCATAAGGGGGCGGGTTGAGGGTTGGTGGATGGCACTAGAGTTGGTGGCACGTCGCGGCTGTCATGCGGGGCTTTAGGGGCTGTCGTGCGGATCATTGTCGCGGAGCTTTAGGGGCGGGGTTTATCGCTATGGTGCTACACGGGGTACGACTCGGGCGGGCGGCCTCTGTGCACGCGCGGGCGAGGGTAAGGAATGGGCAGGGCGGGGGAGGAGGAGGCATAGGCGATTCGGCGGCGTCGGCTGGTTTGTCTCCATCCCTTGCTGCGACTGCACTGTAGTAGGCGTCCTTCGTGCGGGTCTGCCTGCGCTTGGTGGCCCGTGGGTCTGCGTGCGTGTGGTGGCCGGTGTCGGTGTTGGGCGCTGCCGCCCTGCCGGTGCGTCGCTGCTGTGCAAGATCCCGTCTAGTTGGCTGCTATTAGTTCTTGGGGCCAGTTCTGGTGCGCGATGCTGTCTAGCCGACTCTCTCTACCACCGAGAGGTGGCCATGGGCGTGTGTACTTGCACGTGCATCGCGTGTGGGGGGTTGTGTGTGCCCGGTGCTCCAGGCCCCAACGGCGGGGCATGGGTGCCCTACTCTCTGCCGCTGGTGGAGTTGTTGGGTCAGGTGACTTGCGGTTCCCTCCGCCACCGACTGTGCCCCTGAGGGACACATGGGGCACCTACTGGACAGGTGGCGCGCTGTGCACCCTGAGGGCCCAGAGGGCATCTCTGGGTATTGCTGCAGTAGCCACCCTTGTGGCCGTCCAGATGGGAGGGAGGCTCCGGGGCGTGCAGAGCACTTCCTTGCCTCTGGAGTGCTCTGGGGAGCAGAGCTCCCCGGCGAGCCCGCCGCGCCTTGGTCACCTCGGACGGGACGGGGCCCTGAGGACTTCTCCGCTTGCTGACCCCTCCTTGGGGCCCGGGGATGGGGAGGGGGGTTAGGGGTTGGGGGATGGGGGATGGGGGATGGGGTTGACCCACAAAAGTAAAGAAAGGTGCCGGCAAAAAGATGTGGATCCCCTATGCAAAACTGCCTGAAGTGGGGCCTTGTTCAAAGGTCCACAACCGTTGGCAGGAGAAAGTCGCATTGGCTTTGGAGGAGAGAAGCGAAGCTCAACAGTTTCCAGGATGTGATTGGAAAGAAATGGAGGGCATAGAAATGGGAGTGCTTATCTTGCGGCGCCTGCGGCACCTGTGGTGTGTTGTGCGGTGTGCCCTGTGGCACACAGTTTAGGTAATTAGCCCTGTGTCATTGACAGTGACTCGTCCACGTCCGACTCAGACTCTGGCTCCACTCTGACTCCTACTTGGGCTCCCATTATGACTCTGGCTCCAGCTCCAGCTCCAATCGCAACTCTGGCCCCAACACCAACTCCAACTCAGGGCCCAGCTTGACTTCATGCTCTGAGGACCTTGAGGGCAGCTGCTGGGACGGTGACCGGGGTGCCGAGGTAATGTGTGAGGGTGGCAGTGAGCTAGTTGACATCGGGTGCTTCTTGAACTCCCCGGATGCGGACGACTTGCTGACGCTGGGCAGGGGCGGCTGGTAGCAAGCCGGTTGGATGAGGCTGGGCTTCGGGAGGGGCTCCTAGCGGCGCACCCATGGACGGTTGGGGTCGCATGTGGGCAGCGAGGGGTGCAGCAGAGGGATAGAGGCCAAGGGCCGGGGCAGCATACGTGGTGCGGCGTTCAAACTGGCTCATACACTGCAGCCGAGTTGGATGCCGGGGCAAGGGACGTTCGGGTCTCCTCTACAAAGCGCTCTAGACATCGGGGGCGGGCAATGGACTGGACAGCTGCTGAGGTGGCGACTCGATAGGAGATGGGGTCGTGGGCTGCTGCCAAATACAACACAACGGTGTTGCTTGGGACCATGGAGGGGCGGACGGCAAGTAGGGACGCCGACAGTGTGGACCAAGACAGACCCGGGTGAACGGCTGCAGTGTCAATGAGCGGGTCCAGGGCGCGGAGAACGGCCAGCCACTGGTCCTCCAGGCTAGAGGAACCATGCTGCTCCTTGATAGTGTTGATCAGGTCTAGGAGTGCAGCCTGCAGTGCAGTGCGGGTGGTGGTCAGGGACACTAGCCACATGGTCTTCACGGCCGAGACCAAGGCACGGGCAGACTTGACGGCTCTGAGGGCAGCAGTGGCGCTTTCAGGCAAGGCCATGTTACCGCCGAGCACGCGCGCCGACTGAGCAATATGCTCAGCACGGGAGTCCGGGACATTGGCCAAGCGCTCTATGTCAACGGTAAAGTCGCTGGGGTGGGCGGTGTCCTTGTGGAGCAACATCTTTTTCCAGAGGGGCTCGGCAGAGGCTGCGTTGGGGTGGGATAGTTCTTTGCGGCGGAAGGAGATGCGTGTGAGGATGCCAGTATGAGTGAGGGCTGCACAGTGCTTGGCGAGCTTTGTGTTCCACTGTTGGGCGCTGAGGGGGCATGGGGCGGGTAGTACTTGATCGGCGTTGCTAGGGGTGATTTGGCAGCGTAGTACCCAGTTGTGATTGGGGGCGTGCCAGTGCAGCAACCAATGAATCAGCGGTATGCGATGTATCGGGCGTTTGGGATCATCATCGCCCGCCAAAATGTGAAGAAAGGCATCCGCCGAGGCTGATCGCAGAACGTCCCTAAAGGGGGCCACGTGGGTCGCTGCCTCCTGCTGAAGGGCTTGTACTCGTTTTGGCGGCGATGACGCGAGGTGCGTGACCAGGTCCGTCATGGCGGCCCTGTAGGATGCCCAGTGGTGGTTCCCGTCGCGTTGGATCAACGTGGCCGTGTCCATGCTCGGTAGGGTCTCGGTGGCGACGGTACAGAATAGGCACAAGGCCCCCAGCATGAGGTCACCCGCTGGGAACACTTCTACGGGCATGTTGGCAACCATATGGGTGACGGTGAGCAACAAGCGACCCGCTGTGGCATCCCAACCGACGGCAGGCCACACATCAGCGGGCCGTATGTCGTGGGCTCGCTGGGCTGGGAATTTCGCCGCGAAGGGGTGGGAATTGGATGGCATTTTGTCAGAGCATGAAGAGAGGCATTGGGGGGTGGGGCAGAGGGCATAAGGGGGCGGGTTGAGGGTTGGTGGATGGCACTAGAGTTGGTGGCACGTCGCGGCTGTCATGCGGGGCTTTAGGGGCTGTCGTGCGGATCATTGTCGCGGAGCTTTAGGGGCGGGGTTTATCGCTATGGTGCTACACGGGGTACGACTCGGGCGGGCGGCCTCTGTGCACGCGCAGGCGAGGGTAAGGAATGGGCAGGGCGGGGGAGGAGGAGGCATAGGCGATTCGGCGGCGTCGGCTGGTTTGTCTCCATCCCTTGCTCCGACTGCACTGTAGTAGGCGTCCTTCGTGCGGGTCTGCCTGCGCTTGGTGGCCCGTGGGTCTGCGTGCGCGTGGTGGCCGGTGTCGGTGTCGGGCGCTGCCGCCCTGCCGGTGCGTCGCTGCTGTGCAAGATCCCGTCTAGTTGGCTGCTATTAGTTCTTGGGGCCAGTTCTGGTGCGCGATGCTGTCTAGCCGACTCTCTCTACCACCGAGAGGTGGCCATGGGCGTGTGTACTTGCACGTGCATCGCGTATGGGGGGTTGTGTGTGCCCGGTGCTCCAGGCCCCAACGGCGGGGCATGGGTGCCCTACTCTCTGCCGCTGGTGGAGTTGTTGGGTCAGGTGACTTGCGGTTCCCTCCGCCACCGACTGTGCCCCTGAGGGACACATGGGGCACCTACTGGACAGGTGGCGCGCTGTGCACCCTGAGGGCCCAGAGGGCATCTCTGGGTATTGCTGCAGTAGCCACCCTTGTGGCCGTCCAGATGGGAGGGAGGCTCCGGGGCGTGCAGAGCACTTCCTTGCCTCTGGAGTGCTCTGGGGAGCAGAGCTCCCCGGCGAGCCCGCCGCGCCTTGGTCACCTCGGACGGGACGGGGCCCTGAGGACTTCTCCGCTTGCTGACCCCTCCTTGGGGCCCGGGGATGGGGAGGGGGGTTAGGGGTTGGGGGATGGGGGATGGGGGATGGGGTTGACCCACAAAAGTAAAGAAAGGTGCCGGCAAAAAGATGTGGATCCCCTATGCAAAACTGCCTGAAGTGGGGCCTTGTTCAAAGGTCCACAACCGTTGGCAGGAGAAAGTCGCATTGGCTTTGGAGGAGAGAAGCGAAGCTCAACAGTTTCCAGGATGTGATTGGAAAGAAATGGAGGGCATAGAAATGGGAGTGCTTATCGTGCGGCGCCTGCGGCACCTGTGGTGTGTTGTGCGGTGTGCCCTGTGGCACACAGTTTAGGTAATTAGCCCTGTGTCATTGACAGTGACTCGTCCACGTCCGACTCAGACTCTGACTCCACTCTGACTCCTACTTGGGCTCCCATTATGACTCTGGCTCCAGCTCCAATCCCAACTCTGGCCCCAACATCAACTCCAACTCAGGGCCCAGCTTGACCACATGCTCTGAGGACCCTTTGTCATCCAAACCCAACTACTCACCCGATGATAGGTAGCATGTTGAGTCGGGGCCATAGTCTCTCCTTCGTAGATAGTGATGGTGCCAATAAATCACTACGTTCCCTTGTTTCATTCCTTGTCAGTGTACACCAAAGCCAAATCTTCTTTACCTGCTTGTGGCGTGACACAAGCATTCCCAATGGGGAGGCACAGCCACGAAGGCAAGGTGAGGGCAGAGACAACCAAGAGAGAAACGGATGCATATATGAGAGCAACGACTGCTAAAATGCAGATGCATCAGACAAAGTCTGGTAATACAACAGAATGCCCTTCCGAGGGTTCCCTCCGCTCCTTGCACTGCGTCCGTGCCTGCAGGGAACCTTGTCCCCCACCGCAGCCCACCCCCCACCCAGCCCCCGATGGTACAATGTCCCATTCCCTCATTGACTCGCAGCGCCTGGAGCAGTCACCCCTTCTGACTCCGGAATCGTCTTTTGCCTTCCGCTCCCCCCCCCTCCATGTGCACTCCGTTTAGGGCTTCCAGCTGCCCCCCGCAGCCGTGACAGAGCGCCTGAACAGCCTCCTGGAAGTCGAGCGGGAGTTCTACCTCTCCGAGGACTTGGCGTGGCTCGACGCCAAGATCCCTGTGCACCCTGGCCTCCGGCTAGTGGCCACCGTCCACACCCCCGTGGGCTCCCCCTCCGTCGCCGACTGGCTCAACCCCTCCGTGGCCTCCCGCTTCACCGCCATCCCCTGCGCCCCCTACGCGCCCCCAGACCTCGAGGCCGTGCTGCTCCACTGCGCCACCGAGGCCGTTGGGCCAGAGGCGGCCGCGGAGGCCGTGCGGTGCGTGGCCCGCCTCCGGGCCCTGCTCGCGCCGCTGGGGGTCGCCCCCTCCGTCACCGCCTGCACGCGCTGGTGCCGGTACCTGCGCCTCCCCCTCCCCCCCTCCACCCCCTCGCCCCTCGTCGCCCGGCTGGTCCTGGGGGCCCGCTTCCTGTTCCTCGAGGGGCTGCCCGCCGCGCGCCGCGTCGCCCTCGACTGGCCGGCGATCGCGGCGCTGGTGGACCCCCCCGAGCCCGGGCTGGCGCAACTCCTGTCCGACCCCGCTGCTGCCGATCTCCACGCCCCCTTCAGCGTCGTCCCGGGGGAGCCCCCCCGCCTCACGTATCTCTCGCTGCCGCTGCCCCCGCTGCTGCAGGGCTGGTCCCAGATTGGCTTCCCCTCCCTCGTGCCAACCGCCGGGCTCGTCGGCCTCACCGCGGCCGTCGCCTGCGCCCTCCACACCGCCTGCCCGCTGCTGCTCAGCGGCCCCCCCGGCGCCGGGAAAACCGCGGTGCTGCGCGAGGTCGCGGCGATGGCGGGCCGGTCGTTCTTCGCCGTCCAGTGCCACGACGCCCTTACGGTGCAGGACTTCTTCGGCGGCTTCGCCCCCGTCGCCGACGCCGACGGCCACCACCGCTTCGTCTGGCGGTGCAGTCTGCTGGTGGAAGCCCTGCGGGAGGGCGCGCTGGTGGTGCTCGAGGACGTGCAGCAGCTTCCGTCGGAGCTCTGGCAGTCCCTCATCCCTCTGATGGACGCGTCCGCCCCCGGTGCCGTGCAGCCGCTGGGGTGCCCCACCCCCGTCCACGTGGACGCGCCCCTCATCTTCGCGACCTGCACGACCGGCGACGACGACGCCGGCCGCGGCGTCCCGCCGGAGCTCGCCATGCACTTCATGGAGGTGGCGGTGCCGGACATGAGCGAGGTCGACCTCCGGGCCATCGCCGAGCGGCTGGTGGGCGCGCGGCACGCCGACCCCGCGGTCACGGACGGGCTCCTCGCCGTCCACTACAATGCCGTCCCCATCGCGGCGGCGGCCGACGGCGCGGACCAGCGCACGGTCCGCGCGCTGCTGAAGCTCGTGCGCTGCCTCGGCCCCGCGGACGCGGACCCGCTGGAGGGCCTGGCGGTCGCGGCGGGGCTGCTGTACGCCGACTGCTGCCCGGCGCCGCGCGACCAGGACCGGGTCCGGAGTTTCATCGCCACGACCTTCGGCCTCAGCCCTGACGTCGTCGCCGGACTTGGGACCTCCGGCGCCGAGCCCTCAGGCACCGGGGCGCCCGACGCGTTCTGCCGGACTCCGTTCGTGGAGCGGCTGATGGGCCGGCTCGAGGTGGCCGTCCGCAGCGGCTGCGCGGTGCTGCTGGAGGGGCCCACGTGCTCTGGGAAGACGGAGCTGGTGCGACAGTTCGCGCGGCGGCAGCGCCGCGCGCTGACGGTGGTCTCGGTGCACGCTGAGATGGAGCTCGCGGACCTTCTTGGGGGCCCCGCTCCCTGTGTCCAGTTTCAGGACCGGGCAGTGTCGGCCAACCCCCGCCAGGTCACCGCCCTCCTGCACGAGACGCTGCGGCTGCTTCTGCCCCACGTCGACGCTCCTTCCGCCATCGGCAAGGCGCTGCTGGAGGCCCCGGATGCACCGGCGCGGGCCGCGCTGTTGTCGCACCAGCTCGAGTCGTGCCCGCTCCCACCAGCGGTGCTGCAGGAGGCGCGGCAGCGGCTGGAGACGCTGCGCGCGCGGCTGGCCTCAGCCGCGCGCGGCGGTGCCGCGTTCTCGGAGATGGAGGGACCGCTGGTGCGCGCGCTGCGGGAGGGGCAGTGGGTGCTCCTTGACAACCTCAACTTCGCGTCGCCTGCGCTCCTCGCCGCGCTGCTGCCGCTGATGGGGGAGGCCCAGGGCCCCTACCAGAACGCGGCGTGCGGCGCCGTGCCCGTCCACGCGGACTTCCGCCTGTTCGCCACCTCCAACGTCGCGCGGGGCCGCCCCCTCCCCACCCCGCTCCTGGACCGTGGCGTGCGCCTGTGCCTCGTGCCCCTGGACTACGCCCTGCGCGCCGCCGCGCGGCGCGAGGCCGTGGAGCACGGCGACATGCGGGCCCTCGCGCGCACGATCCTGCACCGGCGCGTCGGGCCACTGGCGGACCGCCTGCTGGCGTTCCACGGGGACGTGGTGCAGCGGCAGCTGCAACTGCCCGCGGGTTATAGAATCACGTTCCGCAACCTCCTCCACGCCGCCGCCGCGATCCGCCGCACGATGTGCCCGCGCCGGGCCCTGCAGACATGCTACGCGGATGTGGTGCTCGGTGCGGAGGGGCAGGCGGCGGTGGCGGGGCTGCTGGAGCGGCACCAGCTGCAGGACGACGGCGACGCCGTAGCGCAGGTCTGGGGGCAGAAGCCGGCACTCGGGCGGCTGCTGCAGCTGCAGACGGCCTCCGCCACCGCCGTGTCCGCCTTCCTGGGGGGCCAGCGCTCGGCACTGCTGCAGGCGGTGGCCCGCGCCCTGGCCCTCGAGGCCCCGCAGCGCTACGGCGGGGCCGCGAAGGCAGACGCGGAGGCGCTGGCCGCAGAAATCCGCCGGAGCGGCAGCGCACGCGACCGCGCGCTGCTGGCGGCTCTGACGCGGCACCTCGTCGGGGTCGTGAACGCTGTGCGGGCGGTGGGGGTCGGCATCCCGGCGGCGCTGCAGCACCTGACCGAGGCCCTGGGGGGCCGTCCCCCAAGGGCGATGGTGGAGGAGGCCCCGGGGGGGCAGTACGATCCGGTCTCAGCCCCGTCCCCCTCTGCGGAGGACGCTGGTGGCGTTGAAGACAAGGTTACTGAGAGGGAGGTCGCAGACACCGTCCCGGCCCATGACGCCGTGCCGCCAGAAGCAGCCCAAGAGGAGCCAGGGGTGGTAGAGGCAAAGGAGCCGGATGTGGCACCAGACGCCGCCAACGGACTGGCCGCGGCAGACTCGGAGCCGCAGCCACTGCCGGAGCCGGAGGTCGAGAAGGACGAGCAGAAGAAGCCGGTGAACCGCTGGAAGAAGGCACTGCGGCTGCAGACATTGAAGGCGCTTGCCCACAAGCGGCTGCCCAAGAAGGCGCGAGCGGTGATGAAGGAGGGTGCACGCAACAGCTACCAGGTGCTGACCACGCATCCGGGGTTCGCGTTGGCGGTGCGCGCGCTCGTCGACGCGACCCTCGCGCGCGATGCCGAGGGCGCCGGAGGCGCCACATGCCTCGCCGCAGGCGCTGACCGCGTCGAGTTCGGGGTCCTGGTTGACAACGGCCCGGCGTCGCCGGAGGTCGCAAACGCGCTGACGGCCGTGCTGACCCTCGTTTGTCATGTCCTGGACCAGCTGGAGCAGCCGTTCCGGGTCCTGCGCTGCTACAGACCGTACGCTGACGACCTGCTCTTGGTGAAGGACCCCGCGCGCCCCCTCCGGGAGGTGAACGGACAGAAGCTGCTGGACCAGTGCCGAACCCTTGCGGACGAGCCTGGGCGACCCCCGGACGTGACCGAGGCAGAGCTTACCGAGCACTACGGGCCGGAGGGACCCGGAGCTGCGGTGCACGCGCTGGTTGCGGTGCTGCGGGACGAGCCACTGGCACTCTCCCACAGTGCCGCTACCGCCGGCGGTCGGCCGCTCCTGAGGCTCGTCGTCGCGGACCCCAGCGCCGCGCTCGCCCCGAATCCTCCGGACGACCCTCCAACCCTCATGATTGCCGCCCCTCGGCCCTGCGACGCCGGGGAGGTGGGCCCTGTCTGCTGCTTGCCGGAGGGCCTGCCGGGCGCGGCGGCGGGGCTGCTGCAGGCCGCCGCGGCGTTCGCGAGACCGGAGGAGGACGCCGCGGGCCGCGCAGTCTGGGCGGCGCGTGCGGCGCCGGAGGGCGACGACGACCTCGGGATTCAGGAAATCGCGGTCATGGTCCACGCCGCGATGGACAAGTGGAAGGAAGCGAGTGCCGGGGACGCGCAGGTCGCGTTCGGTGGCCTCCAGGCCCGGCTCCTGTCCCCCAAGCAGGCGATGCCTGGCCTCGCCCCCCTCAGTGTCAGCCCGGAGCAGCTGCAAGCGGCCGCTGCAGAGACGGGGCCTGCGCTGACGACGGCGGCGCTCGAAAAGGTCGAGGCGCTGTGGGCCGGCGTCGAGCACTTGACGTTGCCGTGCCGGGACCATCTGCTGGACGCGGTGCGGCGCAGCGCGTGGCCGGCCGTGCAGTACACGCGGTGCTCGCCGGGGCTCCAGGGCTCGAAGCTGAGCCTCCGGGGGCTCCTGCGCTACTTCTCGACGAACGGGCAGTACCTCAAGATCTGGGAGCAACGGGATCAGGGCGCGCAGATCTGCAACGCCGTGTGTCTGGTCGTGGACGTGTCAGCCTCTGCCGTTGGGGATCTGGACCAGGTCTCACACTATCGCGATTCGTCACCTCCGAGCCCGTTTTAGGCATTCCCGATGGTTGGTGTTCTGACCTTTCTTGAAGCAGGGCGGTCCTTAAGCACTCCTCCTCTTCCCAGGGGTGTCCTTAAGAAGCCCAATACTTATTTTCTCGTTAAGGGCAGCCCCCAGGGACCGCCAACCGCCACCAACCGCCAACCGCCAACCGCCGCTAACCGCCGCCAACCGTCGCCAACCGCCAACCATTGTTCAATACTGTTTCTGTAAGGACAGCCCTGCCTCTTCCTTTTTGTGGACTGGATCATCATTGAGCCCAGCCGTGGTTGGCGGTTGACAGACGCGGTCGGCGATTGGCCGATGGCGCCTGATGGTAAACGGAGGGCGGTCCGTGGTGAGCCTGCGGCTGATGCCCAAGGCGATTTGAAAATCGGTCCACGACGGGGGTTGGCACGGAGGACCGGCGAAGGAGGGGGCAGGGTGGGCGGGAGAAAAGGGCTTTCGTGCCGGGCCTTTACAAAATGGTATGGAAAATGGGCTGCGAAGCGGCCCTGAGGGATAATTTCATCAAAATCTCAAAATGAGCAGCGCATCATGGGGTTCGTTTTGAGCAACAAAGGTCCCGGCACAGCAGCCAAAGGGGGTGGGGATTACAGAGGATTCAGGAAATGGGCCTTTACCCCCCCCCAACCCCCGCCTGTGGAGCATTTTTTGTTCCCGCCCAACTGATGGTGGTTGGCACGACCACGATGTCTCTTTGGCGTCACGCCGTCATCGTGCGCGCTTTACTGCAGGGCTGTCAAGAAGCGAGAGAGCGAGTTCATGGGTTTTTCTCATTCAACCAGAACGGCCCATTGGCATGTGAGTACATGGGCAGAAAGCATAACGGAAGAAGAAGAGGAGGAGGAGGAAGGGACGGTGGGGAAGTGAGGGAAGGATAGAGAAAGGAAAGGAAGGGGGACGCAGAAACGGAGGGAGGTAGGGTGTGTGGAAGTGAGTCAGCGAGTGAGGGAGCGACTGGGTGGGTGGGGGGGGGGTGAGTGAGGGAGTGGGTCGGTGGGTGGGTGAGTGAGTGAGTGAGTGAGTGGGTGGGTGGGTGGGTGAGGTAGTGGATGGATGAGTGGGTTGGTGGGTGGGTGAGTGGGTGAGTGGGTGCCCGGGCCAATGGACGCGCGAGCATGCAAGCGAGGGAGTGGGTTAAGGCGTATGTGAGCGAGCGAGCACTTGCAGAGGGAGCGAGCGACGGAGTGAAGGTGGCAAACCAGCCAGCGAGTTTCTATTCGCGAGCGAGCACATGGGCCGAGCAAAACAGAACGCACCAATGGATATGACCAGGGCAAGCCCCAGTGATAAGTAATGGCAGTTGGTGGTCAACCGACAGCGTTGTCGGTTCACCAGTTGGCCGTGTTTGTGGGGTAAATCCAAGGCCCATCGTACATGGCACCCGTGCTGGTTCCTCCTCCTCCTCCCCTCCCTCCCTCCCCTCCCCGCCTCTCCTCCCTCCCTCCCTCACCACCCCTTCTTTGCTTTCTCTTCCCTTCCCTCCCTTTCACCCACCCTCCCTTGGTCCTTCCCTCTCTCTCCGTTCCCTTGCTCCAGGTCCTGCTGGCGCTGGCCACAGTGCTGAGCATGCTTGTTGCCCTCGGGGTGCACAATTTCAGCATCGTTACATACGCCCACCAGGCGGTCCTCATCAAAGCGGCCGACCAGGCGTGGGACAGTGCCGCCAAGCACCGGCTGCTCGCCGCATGTGCCGCCGCCCAGACGCGCCCCACCGAGGACTCCCAGGACGCCCTCGGCCTCGCCGCCGCAGTTGCGACGCTGGTGCACTCGCCCAAGGTGCGCCTGGCGGACCGCCGGGATGTGCTCATGTTCACCGACGGGAAAGGGCTGAGCAGCTCGCGCGCACTGCAGCAGGAGCTCGCACACGCCGCCGCGAACTCGGTCACGTGTACAGCGGTGGGAGTGGGGCCAGGAGCGCGGCTGGTGAGCGTGCGGTTCCCCGGCTGGGTGTGGTGCGGCCTCGGCTTTGCCCTGCCCCGGGCCCTGCAGGGGTGGCACTCTCCCCCTCCGGCGCCGGGGTTGCCGCTTTCGGAGCCGCTGCTGCCAACCTCGGCCCTTGCCTTGCCCGTCGTCGACTGGAAAGTCGCGGGGGGCAATGTCCTCTCGTTCGAGATGGGCTCGCGCGTCGCGGAGGGCGCGGAATCGCCGGGCGCGATCGGTGTCGGGCCGGCGCTGCTGGGGCCCACGCACCGCTCGGACGCCAGCCTCGCCGATTTGCTCGCGAAGATGCGGTTCTCGTGCGAGGGGTACCGCGTGTGCCCGATCTGCCGGCAGTACACGTCGGACACTGCCCGGCACCACACCAGTGACCACGCTGGCGTCCCTGGGCTGGAGGAGGCCGCGTACACCGACCTGACGGTGGAAACAATCCTGGAGCATGTCGAGAGCTTCTTTGGGCGTCGGGAGCTTGAGCCGTACGATGTGTCAGTGTATGGCCCGTTGCACGTGTACACACTGGAGACGTCGGTTTATAAGGTGTGCTGTGGCGCTGCACTCCCCACTGCCCCACCGCCGCTCCAAATGCTCCCTCCACCCCGCCACTGTCCCTCACAGCACCCCCACTGCCCCTCACCACACGCCCATTGCTACCCCCCCCCCCCAACTGCCCCTCCACCGCCTCCAACTGCCCCATATGCCCCCCCCCCCCCCCAACGCCTCCCACTGCCCCCGACTGTCCTCCACTGCCACGGTTCCACCGCCTCCCCCGCCCCCTTCGTGAAATGGGCGGCGGCATGTTCTAGAGGATGTGGGCCGTGGATGGCATCGCCAACTTGTGTTTACGGAGTCCTCTCCACGCCATCACGCGTGAAAGGGCAGGTGGTCTTTGAGCAGGGGCATTGGACTGTGCACCCGGTGGGCCTTGGGCGAGAGAGAACGGCTGGGGGTTCATCAAACTGCAGCCTCGGAAGAACCACTGAGCTGACCAAACAAGTGGAACAACCACAGCACACGAGCAGGACAAGATGACCAGGGGGAGGGGGGGTGATGATGCAGTGAGGCTGGGTTGGGGCGTGCCATAGCGCATGGGAATTGGGTGATGGCATCTTTTTCCTTGCAAAACGTGATGAAACGCCTGCTCGCGACCAGCCTCCTGAAACGTGGGGGAGATGAAGGGTGTTGAACGCCGGCACGCAGAGTGTGTGAGGAGGTGTGCAGGAGTCTGGTCTGGCATTGGAGTGTGGTATAAAGAGGTGGGTTGATCAAGGTAGACTGAGAGTTTCAACGTCGAGCTCAGTCAGGCAATATGACGGGGACAATGTGGTGCAGATAATTCGAAGATGAGACGCAATGTCTTGCAGGGGTGTCATTACACGTTGGAATTTTTTTTGATTTAATTTAATCTAAGCTTACGTCCGCGTGGGCCATGAATGCATAAGTGTGTGCCAGTACCATACACGGAAGCGCAAACGTTTTCGTGTTTACCCGTACACAGACGTAAACAGTTTAAGTGTCCTTCAGTCTGTAGGCATCGCTCTGTAGTAAGTAGACTGTGATCTGTAGTTTGTAGACAGCGATGTTGTCTATCACCAGCGTTTGTCGCAGGGGCAAGAATGCTGCAGGGGAAGTCCATTTATTCAAGGGCACCGAGGAAATCTATGCGTAAACACGGTTTTGGTAATTCTGTAGTCTGTAGACATTGATCCGTAGTATGTACACCGTGATCTGTAGGTTGTCAACAGTGATCTGTAGGCTGTAGACAGTGATCTGTAACAGGTACAAATACACAGCGTCAATGTAAATGCATACATAAGTACTTACGCGGACTTACGCACTTATGCGGCCGACACCCCCCCCCCCCAGCCCTAAAGACACCCTGCCCCAAGACCCCCGCCCCCCGGCGGTGTTGCCCTACCACACCCATGAACTCGTATTTCAGGTGCTCAACGCCGCTCTGCGCTCGGCTTTGAGCAGTGACCACCTGACGGACGCTCATCAGACGGTGGAGCGCTCCAGAGAGTTCATCTTTCGGATGCAGGATGCGCTGCAGCGGCTGCCGCAGCACAAAGGCCTCGTGTTCCGCGCCATTCCCGTGCAACTGGACACAGACCTGTACCCCTTGTACGACTTCGTGGTGTGGCAGGCTTTCTCGAGCGCCACGCGCAGCCGAGACGCGGCGCGCGCGTTCCTGAAGGGGCACGGTATGATGCAGGGGCAGGGCTGGCGACAACAGCGCTAATCCGCCTCACCCCTCTCCCTTCGGCCCCTCGACTGGTGCGTCTTACGCGACAAGAGCGACAACAGCAGCAAGAACATTGCAGCGGGGCCGTTTTCAAGATTTTCAAGATGTCCGTCGCGGTGCCGAATCGGTCCCGCCAAGCGGCCCGAAAGGACACCCAAGTCGCTGGCAGTTATTTTCCAACCGCCAACGGTTACCCTCCAACCGTTGTCAGTTGCCCTGCAAGCAGCGTCAGTTACCCTCTTATTTCTGACTGGGTGCAAGGGACGCTGGAAGCTTTTTAGGGGCCGGGTTGCTGATGACACTCTGCAGTTTCAGCAGGCGCTTGGCTGTTTCGTCAGACACAAGCTGTCTTCATGGCACCGTACCTACTGGGCCCTGGACGTGGATCCCAGGGAACGGGGATGGACCTTGTTTTGTGTCCTAGAGACATTGCACGATGGGGCCAAATCTGCACCGAGCAACAGCCTGCACAGCAGGGCTTTGGTTTAATTTGATTGTGGCAGGAACTGGGGGAAGGGACCCCCTCCCTCCCCGTGCCCCCCAGACCCGCCCTCCTCCAAAATGTTTGCGGTGTGAACCATGCAATCCAATGACGGGGAAAGTTTTTCGGGCCATTTTTGCCACACAATCCCGGCACCCTTCGACCCCCCACCCCTGCTCACGCGACACCCTCGCCTGCTCAGTCCTTCTCGCTGGTCCCTTGACCCGTTCCCTCACAGGCACGGTTTTTGTGATCCGCAGCATCAACGGCGCCCCCATCAAATCCCTCAGTCCGTATCCAGAGGAGGACGAAGTGCTCTTCAGGCCCTACACCACGTTCTACGTCTCGGGGCACGGCACCCGAGAGGCCCGCCAGTTCTGGGCGGGGAGTGGGGACGCCGATGCCGTGACCGTCTACGAGCTGCAGGAGGTCTGCCTGTCGGCCCTGGAGTCGCTGAATGACCGACTGTTGGTCCGGATCCTCGAGTACGTGCCCGTCCAAGGTTCGCCTGCCTTTATGCGATGCAAATCAGTCGGCCTCGCTGTTGATCTTGCGCGAGTCCTGTGACCAGTGCTATTGGGGGTTGTGGCGGAATGCGGTCCCCCACTTTTTGGTTTGTTTTCCACTGAAGACAGCCGAGGGCTCTCCTCCATCACCAACGATGGCCCACGGCGGATGATGTCCAAGCGATGGCGTCAAGGGGTTGGCCCGGGGTTATGAGGGCAACCGCCAACTTCGCGTGGGCGGTTGGCCAACTGAAAGTTAACGTTAGCCGTTGGCGTTGGGCAGTGGAGCGACAGCACTTATTGGTTCCCTGACGCCGGGTGGCAGTGTTTTTCTCAGGGGACGTAAGCCCCCCGGGTCGTGGTTCGCTGGAAGTAAGGACCGCCCTGCGACAGCTCCGATGCTGGCAGTGCTCAGGCTAAGCGTGTCAGCATTGGTTTTCAGGTGAGGGCAAGGACCTGTCCCCAGGTGGTGGTCAGTCCCCAAAGCTCCACTCAACAACTCAGCAATGGTACAGGGTCTTGGGGGGGGGGGAGTCCCCCCCCCCCCCCTCCTCCTCTTACGGGAACATTTTTTCTTCGGCGCCTTTGGCCGACCCAAAATTTGCTCGGGCGCCCTTCGGCGCTGGTCAACTTAGGCCCCAAGATTTCCTTCCGCACCTTCAGTGCCAACCAAAACTCAGAACCGGTGGAGAGCCCCCCCCCCCCCCCTGCTCGACCAGTGCGCGTGACTTTGGGCTTGGTTGGCACAGGGACGCACGGCACAGGGACCACGGGAACGGCGGCAGCACAGGCGGCAGGAGGTCCTGCCCGTCCCCCCGGGATTGCGCAGCTACAGCCCCCCCCACCCCCAGAGCCAGGAGTGCAGCAGCCGAGTGTCACGGCCTGCTGGCCCCTGACCCCGGCCCTAAACACGGGGAGCGTGAGGGAGCGGCCCGCCAGCCACTCCCGATACCGTAGGGCCCACCATACCATACCATACCCCCCCCCCCCCCTGACCCCGTCCACTTGAGGTCCCCACGCTTTCGGCCTTGATAGTACCCCAGACTCTGGTTGTGCTGGACATCAACAACAGTCATCTGACAGTGCTCGACCTGTGGCGCCAGCAGCTGTCTACGCCCACGTCTGACGCATGCTCTCCCCCCCCTCCCCCACCCCATACCCTCGGGACACACGCTTTAATGCGTGCCTCCAAGCGAATCACTACTTGACGACTCTGCAGCGCACGGGGGCTGACTATTGTAACGAGGCGACGCCAGAGGCGGGCAGTATGCTCGTCACAAGATCCCACTCCCAGACACCGGCATGCTCACAGGACCCGTCGTCCAGACGACATCATGGCACCCACCTGCAGCGACCCAGACTTCGTGGGCACGCGCTGATACCCCAACACATCACCAAATCGGTTTATTGGCTCATGACTGTCCAGGGTGCTCACAAAGCAGACGTCATGTCGGTGCGGTCAGGGGTTCAATGCGGGGACGGTACGCCCACAATTGTACCCGTTTGAGGCCCGTGTGGGGGGAATTCCAACCACTTTCGCCTTCTGTGGCCTTGTGTGGCCTACACAGCCCTTCCCTCCCCGGCAAACGAGGCCGTCGTCCCAAGGCTTTTCCGGATCAAGCAAGCGCATCCACAGATCACAGTTGGATCTTGAGCCCCGACTCTCATTCTGTAGCCTTTTTTTGGCAGATTCCGAAAATGTATGGCCTGGACCGCCCACACGCGAAAAATGCCAACAAGTGTCACAGGGTCTGTAGCAACAGCGCATGTTCACGTCCGTCGGCTGTTGCTCAGGAACGTACACTGGGGTAGCCCCCCCTGTCGCGGTTTGCAGGGCGGCACAGCACTGCATTATCTCTATCCTCGGTGTCTCTAAGGCTGTGCGCGGGCATCATTGGCATCGCGGCGTCTGTCAAGGATCGCATTGGGAGTGCTGAATGAAGTCCGCAACCGCTCATCTGGTATGCTCCTTCCAGGCGGGGGTTAGGCAAGCACAGCGGCTACCCACCCTCAGAAAAGAACTGAGACCCGATGTACAGCGAGCAGCCGATATACTGTGCTGCACACCATCCGCCATCCACAGCGATGGAGGGTTTCCTGCATAACAATCGAACAAGTGCATTACACCGGAAAATTTAGGCGGCTACTTTCCCTGACTTTTTTGGTCCACTTTCCCCCCCCGCTTCCACCGCCGCAACACGGCGGAGGAGCACACGTGAGCCGTGGGACAGTACTTGGAGCACCTTTTGGAATATTTTGACACCCACGGGCGACTAGTCAGAACCCTGTGTAACAACAGGTGTGTTGCTTTGTTGTGTAAGGGGCTGAAAAAACGGCTTTCGGGGGGGTGGCCTAAATAGCCCCTTCCAGAAGATGGGGGAGCTGGATGTCCTCTCGCAAATCTCCCCAGTCTCAAAACCTGCATAGCGGATCGCTGCTGTGTTGTCTTGTAGTCTGGCGGCTCGACCCTTACCTCTTTCGCCCTGTCTCGGCGTGCGCTGTGCACGAACACCCATGCGTCCCCGGCGGCTTGTGGAACCTACGGGGACACCACCGGCTGGCGTGCGATCTGCTTTTATAGGTGAGCACAGATGGTCCACTGACGGCATTCCCAATGGCCGGGGTCGGGACCATGAATTACCATGGCTCTGTGTGTGCGTGCGCGTATGCGCGGATATCAGGCTTCACTGTCTTGGACAGGGTCAGTGTTGGTCTGCTGCCCTGAGTCTAATGCGGGCGCCCTGTTAGGTCGGGGTGTGTGTCGAGGTGACAGTAAGCGCTCCACGTCGTGTCAACCCTCAACCCCCTCCCACTGCAAAACCGCCACTCCAAAATATAAGTAGGGTTGTGGTACGTATGGTTTCGCACCTGCGCACCGCCTCTGGGCCATGCCATTTCGAACGGGGCCTCCCATCATCAACCCCTGCCAAAAAGGAAAGTTGCGTCTCCTCTGTCCATTTCTGTGCATTTTTGCTCAGTTTAGGCGTTCTGCGTTGCCAAGCTCACAGGCAAGCGTCCTGCCCGGTTCTTGTGTTGTGGCGTACCTCAGCCTGTGCTTTTTGCCGTTGCAGGGCACGACGCCGCAGAAGATGAGACCGACAAACTGGTGCGCCATGAGCAGAGAAAAGCCCTTCGCAAAGCCAAAGAAGAGGAGGCTTTGAGAATCCGGCAAGAGGTCTGCAACTGCCCTGGGCTGCTGGGCTTTGTGGACTTGGCGCTGTTGTGGCGGCTAGGATTTGTGCTTCTGTTGTTTATGGCTGCATTCGGGGTTGTGGTTGTGGTCGTGTTTATTGTGCTCATTGTGGTTGTGGTTTTGGTTGCGGTTGTGGATTGTAGTGGTCGAGGTGGACGGGGAGGATGAGACGGTGGTGGTGTTAGCAGTGGTGGGGATGGTGATGTTGAGTGCAAAACTGCCCAAAACCAATGTAGCCTCCAGCGGTAGGTTCCTGTGCTACCTCCCGTTGGGTCAGGGGGGGGGTGCTGACTCCCCTGCTGCTTCAAAATGCAAACGGAATTCAGACAATGAATACCAATTTTTCTGGTTGGGTGGTTGCAGGGTTTTTGTCCTGACAGGTCCAAGGTTGAGGTTACCCCCTGTCCAAGCTACACCTTTGTCCAACCTACGCTACTCCGTAGGGACCGTATTGTTTTTGGCACCAAAATGGTTGCGGTACCAGTGTCACCATCACAGGCCAAATTTTTGTGTGCAATCTTCCCAACTGACTTGTGGTTGTTTCTCTCGTTTCCCTTCATTGCAAGCCGCATTATCAAAAGGATCAAGCAGCATGACCGGCACCAATGTGCCAATAAAGAGTTCCTGAGCCACTGCCGGGGCGCTATTGACCCCTGGATTCACTACCAAAATGGGGGATTTGTTGGGGTGGGGAGGGGAATAATTTTGGAGGGGGTGTTATTGCTGAGGCGAGGGGTGGTATTGGGGTTGGGCGATGTCAACCAGCCCACGGCACTCAACCAGTTGGGGATATTAACTGCCGTTGAGTGCTACATTGCACGTTTATTTTCGCAGATGGAGGCTATGCTGCCAGCGGCTATAGCAGAATTTGAGGAGGCACAAAAAGCACTGGACACCCTTGGAAAGGCGGACCTCGTCGCCCTTAAAAATTTTGCTAAGCCGCCGCAACCGATTGCCACGCTTGCCTGCATCCTGTCTGCTTGGTTCAGCCCCAAGAAAGGTGTGGCTGTGCTGCGGCGATGAGATGTGGTTTTGAGTTGCACTGTGGTTCACCGACGGCGGTTCAACCGACGGTGGCGGATGGACAGCGGACGCCAGTTGGCTGGTAACTGATAGCAGCCACTGGTTTGCTGGTGTTCTCTTGGAGTCCTGGCCTACCGGACGTCAGCATGTTTTCTTCATATTCTCCAGCCTGCCCTGGCGAGGGCTTCATTCCTTCACCACCTTCCTTGACTCGAGACAGAAGCCGACAACAAATCAAGAGTCCTCTGCAACCCTTTTGCAAAACTCCCGCTGTAAGCCCTGCCCTGCGAGGCACCCGGGCTCTCTCTTGCCGCAACTATCTGCAACCCTTGCTCTATTCGCAGTTGCTACCGCACCTCAGGACCCTGCACCACCTCCCCTGACCCAGTTGCAACCCTGCCCCCGCATCCTGCCCCACCTGTGAACCCCCCCGCGTCCCTGCCTTCACCTGCTGCAAACAGCAACCGGTTTGCAATCCTTCCCATCTACAATCCCTGTAACTTCTGCCCCACCGTCAGCCCCTGCACTGGCTGTCAGACATTCCTCACCGAAAATCCGTGGCCCCCTAAAAGATCGATCACCTTTTGCAGGGATTCCACCCATTGGAGAGTCTTCTACCACAGCCTAGCAACGGGGCCCTCGTATTTGCGGCCAGGTCACCGTTTGCCCTTTTGGGGGACTTCGTTGGCGGAGTTCAGAGTTTACACAGTGCCCTAGCCCCAACCAGCTTGCAACCTCTGTTTCCTTGCACTCCCTGCACCACCAGCACATGCTTCCCCTCCTGCAGCCCCCTGTACCACCTGCAGCCCTTCCGCCACCTGCAATCCCTGCGACACCTCCAACCCTCTGCTTGCGTGGGAAGTGCAAGGCCCTAAATTTCCCACGTTAGGATATCTGTGGGAACACTACGTGGAACTTGTGCAAAACAGCTAAAACACAAGGAAATGGGGTGTTTTTTTTTAATTTGTGTCGGAAAATGGTGGGAAATGGCCTGAGATGGCGAAAGGGGTATTTCCTCTCTTCCCTCCACTTGCCTCCAATCCCCCCCATTTCCCCATTGACAATCCCTCCAACTAACAAAATACAAAACGTGGGTGTGGGGACATAGTACTTGTGTGCAAAATGTCATCAATGTTGATGCACCTCTTCATCGGATGCTCAGCCACTTTAGCAATCCGCCAAGTGTGGCGAGAATGGATGGCGATGGAGGAGCCAGCATACAATTGCAACATGCCCAATTAACAGCCAATCAAGGCGAGAGAGGCTCCAGCCCATGGAAAGCTGCACTAAGTGTGAGCCACAACGCGACCAACTAGTCCTACCACATGCCACTAAAGGGTTAGAACAAATACACACAACATTGAAGTACCATGCATGTGAACGGATCTCACTTTGAATCAGAGGAATCGGGGGCAGGTTGGCGTAGGACGAGCCTTTGTCGCAATCTTCCGCCGCTTTAGTGTTGATGTGGTCCGGAACATTTGATAGGGGTTGTTTGCTACGAAGGGTGACCACTTGCGGTGCCGCATCCGGCATCTTGATAGAGGCAGCCCCAACAAGAGGCAATGACTTACATCGGCGGGCTGCACAGATACATCAAAATCTGGTGGAGGATGCATTTTTTCAAGAGGACGACGGCAGGTCAGCCAAGTGCCACCGGACACCACATGAAATGCAGCGAGAAGACGAAGATGAAGCTGAGTTTGAGATCTTCAGTGAATAGTCTAGAGTACTTGGGGTTGTCCAATCGAGGGTGGTCAAGGTGTCTAAATTGGATACCCCTATGCAAGAACTGAAATGGCTGCTACGGCATAGCAATCTTGAGCAGTGATGGAACGCCACAATCTAGCTTTGCGACAACCACAACAAAGACCAATAGGTCACCTGGACATGAAGAGCATGGATACGCTGCTCAAACATGCTATTGGCATGAGTTTGCGCCTATGAGTCGTAAATGGAACCAAAGATACCATGTTCAAGCTGTGGAAGTAGGATGGAGCTTTGCTCCATGCACTACAAGAATGCCAAGCTGTGACTCAATCTAAGCCAAGCAATGTATAAAGCTGTTGGCACCACTGTCTAGTATTGTGTGTGCCCACATGCAGCCAAGATGCCATATTTCTTGTTGTGGGGATTGGCCGCATGGGAGAGACCAAGAGCACATGCACATTAGAAAGACATTAGACATTAGACATTAGAAAGACACATTAGAAAGAAAGAGTGAGCAAAGGTGGGGGCATTGGCGAGGAAGGGGGGGGTGCACAGGGCGTGTGGTCCGAGGCGCTCCTTGACTCACCCAGAGGGTCACAGGTGGCATTGCGGACAGTGCCAAACGGGCCGGGGCATCCTAGTGGATGGAAGCTCTTGGGGCGTTCTGCGCACTTCCGTGCCCCAAGAGCACTTGAGGGAGCAGAGTTCCCGGTGAGCCCGCTTCGCCTTGGTCACCTTTGACGGGACGGGTCCCTAAGGGTTACACCCCTCGGCGACTCCTCCTAAAATCTCTGAAGGGGAGGGGGGGCGAGGGCATGCAATGCCATTTGCAAATGCGACCATGGGCCACGTGCCGGGCCGCGTGCAACCGATTCCTGAGGCACGTTGGTGGATGGCCTTGTTGGACCTTGTCAATTGTCCTCTAGCCCTATCCACACTGTGCTCTTGGCTGCCGGACCCCTGTGACATGACCTGACAATGCTCTAGTGGCGGTTGCGGTGGGTGCTGTAGGGTCGGAGGGAGAGTATCTACTCCGTGCGCTACTGTTAAGGTAGGTTTGCCCGGAATGAGTTGGCGTTTACCCCCTCACAAAATGCCCCTTAAGGAGAGGAAAGGGGGACAGGGGTGGGGATATTGCACATGGGATGTGGGTGGTCATGGGGCCAGCAGAGAGAAGGCAGGCAAGCTAGAGGGTGAGGCATAAGTGGTCTAGGATGTACGGAGATGGGGCATTAATCTCGAAGGGTACATGACATGTTGTCGGCGAAATGGGAATTGGCAAAAGGCTCACCTCAAGGAAAAGCGTGGGAGGAAGAGTGCACTGAGTATGTGCTTGAAGGAGGTTTGCGGATTGGGAGGGTGGACAAGGCTGGTGGATCCTGTGCAAAAAAGTTGCTCAAGGAGGTGGGTCTAGTCGAGTGGGAGTGCACAGCAAAGGATGACAATTGGTAGAACACCTTGGGCGGTTCTACGTTCGGTTGGTAGCCCAGGGAAGACCACTCCCAGTTAGGTAAGGGACAAGATGGTGGGCCACTACGTATGCGGAGACACCCATTTTGAAGTTGTGGTCATTGAAGAATGGGAGCAACGGTGCTCTTTGCTACATGTGCACTTACCAATGACAATCCGCCGCACCGAGAGTACGTGTAGATCTGCCATGGACTTTGTAGATGTGCCGTAGTTGGTATTCGGAGGTGCCATGCTACAAAAGGATCGCCGGGATCATGTGTATAAGTATGTGTTGCATGGGTGTCCGGCAATTTGATGGTTCAAACCGTGGCATTGAAGTGTTAGTGGTATAGCCAGCCCGAAAAAAGACTGTGGCTGCATATAATGTGGAAAGGGCAATTAGTAAGAGCACTCCAAACATTGTTGTGGGGTTTGTGGTGGAAGTAGCCGGAATGAACAGTAGTCTACATCGAGGAACCAGTTTCATGGTCCGGGTCCCTAGGCAGTTGCCCATTCCATGGGGGCGGTGCACGCGTTGAAGCAATATATGGTAGTATGTGCCAAAGTAGTGTTGTGTGTGTTGCCTCCTCTTGTGCTTCTATGCATGGGGCTGCTACACTCGTGGGAGATGCATGTGGAAAGCTTCCACGAGGGAGATGGCACGCCAATGGAGTCGTAGGCGGCATCGTCCATGAGATGAGAGGACCATATGGTGAAGAGGGTGAACCTTGTTATTTGAAAATTTGGAGCTTGTGCGCACCGCAACATTATTTATTTGGTTATAATGCATTGGGGCGTAGTGCTAAATCACCAAATTTCCTCTCACCTAAACATAAGCGAATTTATACCATACCCCCTAACCTGTTGTTGCGAGCAATGTGCCCGTTCTAGCACGGCTCGTCCACATGTACAATAACATAACCTTGCTTCATCAAGTCCTCAACACGCTTGTCCACCGATTGTGCGTTTTTGGGTCGCTGGAGGTTTTGCAAAGAGTGGTGGCTAGTTGCAAAACCTCTAGCAAACAACGGTAGCTAGTTGTTTTGTTTGATGGTATGCAATTGATGTGGTGTACAAAATGAATGGAACACAAGATGGACAACGGGTGATGGCATCATATTTCAGCCGAAACCCGGTTTCACGAGGCGTGCTACCAAGGCGCACGAGGGGGGGGGGGGGGTTTGCGCTACTGAGGCGCGCGGGGGGAGGGTTTGCTCATTGTGGTTTGGCACACAAGCAAGGCGTTCCGTAATCTGTAGGCGTGATCTGCCCCAAGTCGACGCGGTGTGCTACTTGTGGACACTGTCGGCATGATGTAGATGCAAAGCGACAACATTTGATAAGGGACCCCTTTCTTAAAAGCAATCTGATAGCGTCGTTTACCCTTGCACACGGGCACATCTCTTGACATTGAGAAGCGAGCGACGAAGGTAAGTAGGTTTCGAGGGAGCACAACAAGCGAAGAAATTGAATAGTGGCAGGTCTTGAGCGAGCAAAGCAAGCAAGCAAGGTGCCCAGGGGTGCACGGTGGGGGGGGGGGGGGGTGCGAAGGCGCACGGAGGTGGGGGGGGGGGGGTGCACTCCCATGTGGCTTGGGACATGCAGCCAAAACCACCTCTCTATCTGATGCCGCCCATAGCCATTTCCACAGGCCTAAGTTTGACGGCATCTTCCCGGATGCCATTGAGTGTATTGCTGAAGGTGCGCACCTCGCTATACAAGGCACACATTAGGCCCAGCACCCGGCGAGCGCCAATGTGCTATCCTAAGAGCGCAGATGTTCAAGCCAATTGTGGGCATCGTCATCAATAGGGTTGGGGGTGCCGAGACAACCAAGTAAGCGCAATGGTGGGGTACATGCACAAAACATGTGGCATTTACATTTTTAATGCCTGACAACCATTTAGCAATTGGCATCATTCCCGTGTTGCCTTGCATTCGTCAAATCTTAGTGGAGTCCGAACGGGAGGGCGAAAGATTAGGTTGGGCCAAATATTGTGAAACACACAAGACGCTATTAGACCTATAACGACAACTCAGCAATGCTTGAAAGAAGCACGTGCGTGGGAGGCTACCAAAAGAGCAAGAACTGATGCTTGGGAGTTTTGCTCCGAAACAGCAAAGGGGGTGTACTAGTGATGTTGCATGTGACGTAGGTGGCACCATGGGGAGGGGACAACTTTTGGAATTTCTGCTCGGAAATTTGGAAGAGGGTGTACATTCTACATGACGCCCACAATGTTGCTACCAAAATTTTCCCTGTCGTGTGCATTGTGCGCGGCATCACAAAAACCAAAGAATGTTACCATGGGGGGGCGCCTAGGTGCAGTCCGTGACCCCAAGATCCCGCCCTCCCCCGAACCCCCCTTCTACAAGGCCAAAATGCTTGAGGAATCTTGACCATGGTACAAGCCAATATGGAGAAATGTGGAGAACCAACATGGAGAACCAGTCACCCCATGTGTTTACTCAAAAAGCTCAATTTTTTGTGGGCAATTTCCTCCTCCAAGAAGGCAGGATTTGTGTAGCCACTTTTGATTTTGTAGGTATATTGATCTTTCCCCACCATGGGTGACAAATGGGGACGAATGTCGTTTGTTGCTCATAGAAGATCCCGCTCTCGAAGCTCGGCCCCTGCACGAGGTAGCGGTCGATGTGGGGCGAGACTACTTTGCTTGTTTCGTGGATCATGTGCATCAAAGTGCACAAGACTCATGGTTGGCCGAAAGATGCACACTGCATGCCCATATGGTTATATTAATTTGTGCTTCACCAGTGTGGTAAAGAGCTCAGCAAGCAATCCTTGCACAAATGTCTCTGTGCAGTGCCCTGTTACAATATGCCGTAGGTGGATGTGTGCGTATGTCATTGAAAGTCACATGCGTATGTCATTGAAAGTCACATGCGGGAGCACCACCCCAACAGCAAGCAGGTGGGGTATGTGTTGTCGGCCACCGAACATGCTGCACGGATTGCACATTGTGAACCCAAGACAAAGAAGGGGGATGCTTCCAACCGGCAGTTCAAGGCGCCACAACCCCTACCTCTTCCATTGGCCTCCGCAGGGTCTCCCAGAAGTGCATCCGGTAGTGGGAGCAATAGTGGCAGCAACAACAACAGTAACAACAATAGCAGTAACAGTAGCCGCTACAGCAATAGCAACAACACCTCTAGCTCCGGCGGCCCAGAGTATTGCCCTTCCGAGAGTGCATCACGCAATGACGTGCGGAGGGAGTCCTAACTCGCCATAGCCATAAGGGACCCCCGAGTTGCGTGGGTCAACTAGGAGAGGCTTGAAAGGCCGCCACACGTAGAAGTAGGCGCGAAACGCGAAACGATGTGAAACAACTGCATTACGGGGCTTGGCACCCCGTGAGATGGTGATACGAAACACGAAACGCTTGAAACGGCATCACAAGCTTGGGCACCCTCTTTGGTGCAGACCGTGCCAAAGAGGTCTCTTTACAGTCAACCCCCAACCCCCCGGCAGGGGGTGTGGGCGGCTACAACTAGTGTGACACTTATGAGCAGGGAAAGTGGAGACCTTCGTTGTTATATGCTAACCGATGCGGCCACCGCGTCCCTGCCACTTTGTTCATAATGAGGTTTATGAGAAACGACATGAGTGGAGATAATTATCAGATGACCGGCAAGGTTGCCTTTGGTTTGAGTAGACCGGCACGGGGTGCGTGGGTGTAAATATTGCTTGGATACCACGGTGGTTCAAAGAAAGGGGTATTTTTGGTCTCAGCCCCCCCCCCCCTTCAAGGGGCCAAAAGTTTTAAGGGGTGTTGGGGTCAAGGACTGCACCCGGGTGCCCCCCATGAATGTTACACAAAAAATCCCTTGCAACAAGTAAACACCTGCGCATTGCATTTTGGTAGGGTTGGCGCTTCAAGGGAAGCGGAAGGGGATGTGGCGGACACGCAAGATAGAAAACTCTGATGGCTCCTGAACTGGAATGGAAGGAGTTGATGGGGACAATGGAAAGGGAGTGGTAGAGGTTGGTGAAGGTGAAGGCTGCACCGTACCACGTACATGTACACATGTGATGAGGTGTAGAGACATGTGACTAGTGAACTAGCCGAACAAGCGTACAAGGCAGCAAGGAGCACAACACGATACCTATGGGCACTATGCAACATTCAATGCTGGGAGGAGGCAGAGCAACTTGACTCGTGGGCTTATTGAGGGCACATCTACAAGTGGGGTAGAGTAGACTGAGACCATCATCAAGACACTATGGCACAATACTATGGCATATGCCGCAAAGTGGTACACCATGTACCGGATGGCTTAGAGCTCGACAAATGGATGGACATGTACCACTCCACATTATGGAGGCTAGGCCACGGTGATTGAAGTGGTGGGTGGTGCTGGGTGAGACGGCGGATGCGATAGGTTGGAATGGTGCAAGGAATGGACAAAGTCGTGCTTGTAGGGCCACCAAGAAAGTATTTGTGAGGCAAATTCTAAGCCGGGGAGTGGTGGTATGGGCAGTGCTCAAGTGGCACTGATGGTGGTGATAGGGCGCATGCAATACATGTGCGCCATGTATACAGGTATCATCATACTGTGACACCTTATCCTAGTGCACAAGCCAACCATGGCACTCACAAGGAGTTTTTCTCCCTACCGCATTCAACATGGAATGTCTTCGTTGGCCGAACACAGATTTCCTCCGAAAGTGTTGGGGTAGTGGCGTGGCACATCCCAGCATGGCCATCTGCTGCAAACTTCCTCTATTGCTGGCAAGCTATCTTTGGTGCCGAAGTGAGCTATGCTCCAAAGTTGCTGGGGTTGAGACCTAGCACCTGCGTTGAGCACACACTGGCATGTTTTTCTTTGGTGCTTTGAAAGGAGATTTTGTTTAGTGTGGGTGCACATGATGGGGTTGGCAGCCACCCACTTACTGTGATTGGTGAGGCTCAAGCACAAGGACAAACACAAGCAAGCTCCATATCCCCCATTTCCTCCAATTTACCCATTTCACCCCATCTTCCCCCATTTTGCCCTATCTGCTCCTCGGAAGTTGATCACCAGCCAGGTCAGGAAGTTGCTGTCCTTGGAAGTGCAACCGTAACCCTCGTGTTTGGACGCAGCAACAGTTGTTTTGAGCCTGTCCGTCTTCACATTCCACCTTTCAGTGGTCCTATCATCTCAAATCACAGCCGCATTGTACGATGCTTTCAATCGTGTCTTTGTTTTCCTCAGATTCATCAACAAGATTCGTTGAAAGTATGTGCGTTGCGCTGATCGCCCCTGTCCTTAGGGTCACTACACTTGGGTGGGTTGGGTATGGAGTCAGGGGGGCCCTATTCTGAGAACACCTTCCCTCCTCAAAAGGGGCTACAATGATGGGACCCCCCCAAAACTGACCCTTCAGCCCCAAGTTGCACGCCTGACTTCTCTTGGGATGCTGAGGATATTCCTGAGTGTGCAGTGGAGCAAACAACGCACAGACCGTGAGCCACCAGACACTTGTATCTGTACGCACACGCGTACGCACAGGCTTGCAGCGCACATGGTGTATGTGTTTCTGGCGGGGGTACAAAAAAGTGTGCATTCTCTTTTTCTGCGTGGTGCTTAATGCCGGATCCCCCCCCCCCCCGCCGCATGTCTTTCTTGATTCCTTTTCCTTTCCTTTCATCATACGGGAAGCAGCGGATTTCCAGCAGTTCCCCGTTCCTGCTCGGCCCCGAGAAAAGTAGATTGTGTGAGCCTGCGAGTGAACTGGTTCCAGAAGCTCGTGCTGGACGGCTCTGTTGAACAGCGTCACCCTTCCAGAGCCTCCGTCCACCACTGGCCATATCTCTCGGGAACATGGGAATCATGCCAACACTGAGCGTTTTTCAGGTTCGATGTCATTTTTGCCTCGTTTCTGCCCACTGAGTGTCCTGTAGGGGGGGTGGGGGGGCGGTATGTGGGAATCAGAAAAGGGCTATTTACAACACCGGAACTGACGATATGGTGGAGAAATTGGTCCGTTTTGGACGGTGCATGTTCTGGTTACCGCCTGTTACCGCCGGCTGTCCACAGTCACTTGCCATACCTCTTCAGCCTCTTCATCGACCCACCAGAACCAGCCTGTTCTGATCCGGGACCACAAAATGAAGTGGTCGGATTTTGGCAGCACCCCTGAAGGGAGCAGTTTGAACCTTCACCCTCATCGTGATGGTACTGTCAGTTGCTCGTTTAATTGGATGTTTCATTCAGATTTCAGAAAATATACACATACCCCACCCTCTGGGATGTCATGTTTGCACATTGGTGCAAAACTTACAAAAATTCCCCAAAAGTGCAAATTTGCTCCGCGTTGGCACATAACGACTGTCCCTGGGAGATATATCTGTACGGGTAAAAGTTTGCCTGGTGCTGACTGTATATATTGTGTGCTGCCCATCGTCAGTGTGGTTTGAATTGTGGGCTGAGTTAGTGTAGTGTGGTGTGCATGGTGCGTGCGATGTGCATGGTTCGTGTAGCGTGCAGGAGTGGTTTGTGTGGTGTTTGTGGTGGGTGTGCGCAGTTCGTATGTTTTCTGAGTTTGTTTATTTTGCCTGTATAACCAATCCCTCATGTCTAAATATGCCCGCACAACACGAGTGCAGCAGCTGTTTACATTTGCCTTCAGTTCACAATAATGCAGCGCGTGCAGCATATTCTCTTGTCTGCAGAAATGAGACACATTCTCAAAATGCACGCCTGAAACGCGAGGGTTGTTCAGAGTTGCTGGGTTCAAAGGTGGTCAAGGGTTGTAAAAGGTTGGTGAAGGTTCGTACAGGTTGGTGGGCAGCCTGCAGTAGCTGGCTGGCTGATTCCGTGGGCCAGAAAGCCAGCCAGACATTCGTCCAGCCAGCTCCCCAGCCCCTTTACTAGGGCCCGGAGCACTGTGCACATGCAACAGCACTGCCCACCGTCGAGTAACCAGGTGTGCCAGCATGCCCCCCGCATGCCCCCCCCCCCCCTCCCAACCCCCACCCTGCATCCATCTTCCAGCACAGGTGCGGACAAGGGGAGCAGGACCCCACGGTACCCCGCACGGTCCCTGACACACACACGCATGACGCTGTCGCCTGCCCACCTGCGCTCTGTGGGGTCCAAGGGGGCTGTCCCCAGTCCGTTCGGCCTTGGGACCGGACAGTCGGGTTGCTCGTGCGCTATGTCGGGCAGGTAAGGATACGCTGACCAGTATGTCTGCCTCTGCATGAGGCCCTGTCCCAACCCAATCAACCCAACCCTGTGTGTGAGACCGGAGGGGGGCGGGGGTCAGTGGGGCAGCAGTGGTCGTACCTGACCCCGCCATGTCGCACCTCGTACTGGGGGTTTTGGAACCCGAGAGGAAATGGGTACGACATGCCGGTGTGTCAGGTGGCACAGTTCTGGGGATTTGGCCAAAGTTTAGGCGCCAAAGGCACCGAGAGAATTTTTCCTCTGCATCGGCAGTGGGCAAAAATCCCTTTCCGTCCTGACGGGAGTATACCAGGGGGGCAAGTGGGTCCATTGCCGCCTTCCCATGTCGGACCTTGTACTTTGGGGTGGACCAACTGGTGTAAGGGGTGCGACAGACTTTGGGTTGCAGTACGACGCTGAAGGTGCCAAAAAGAGAGAACACCGCTGATTCTTTCTGTTTTGGACCAAAAAATGCTTTCAGACCCCAACACATACCCCTCAATATGATCAGCATTACACGCTCATTATTTTGAGGTACATATGCCGGGGTCCCTGGAGACCCGCAGCCCGGTGGCTGGCAACCTCACACGCTGCTGCCCCAAAGGTTTTTGGGGCGGGAACCGGCGGTCTCCAACACACGGAAGGTCCAGAGAGCGGCCTTTTGCAGGGATTTGCGGCAATAGAGACTCTGGGCCGGGCAGCCCTCCTGCCCCTCCCGGAGGGGGGGCTCTGGATTGAGGGATGGAGCGGGAGTTCGACAACCCGAGGCCGAAGGAAACAAGCGGGGAATGGCTTGTTGTGAAGCATGCCGGCGCCGGGACGCCACTGGGCAGGAGCAGCACTTGTGAGCAGAGGGACAACTTCCCACCCTCACCTACCAAATTCAATTTTCTGTGGCTGATAGATGCACGCCCCCTTCACCCCCGACCCAATGGATGGACACCCAACCTTCCTATCCACATGGGGAGGAATCCCTCTTCAAAGGGCAAACAAATACGTACACCCGGAAGTAGCAACGAGCATAGGCATTCAGCCTGTATGGCACACTCCCCCAGGGGGGGAGGGGGGGCTCTGATGCCCCACATGCCCCTTCTTTCCCCCGCCTCCCCGGAACCCTCTGTCAGACCCAAGCCCCAAGAAGAGCAACGCAGCTTCCATGGTGTGCACAGCGAGCAGCCCATGTGCTGTGCCGCTAGCAACCGCTTGCTCTACAAAGCTCGAACAAGTGCGCATTACACAGAGTATTCACGGGTCCATATTTGTTGACGTTTATGGCTCACCGTCCCATGCGCCAACGGACAGTCGGTGTGTGCCACCCCCCCCCCCCTTTTTACGACAGCGACGCCCTTGTCAGAGCAAAATTTGGTGTTGTTTGCATCAACTGTTGAGACTTTAGTTTTGCTCTCGCAAGGGGGAGGGGTGGGGGGGGTGGCGTAATGTCGAATGGCGGGCTACGTCTAATTGAGTTGTAGCCGGTCGGTTACGATTGTTGCCCCTCCAGAATTCAGAGTCCGCCGTCCGCTTCCATTGCCTCTTCATTACAGATTATGCGCAGGACAAAAAGATATTTCAGGACCCGAATTTGTTGAGGCGGCTTCTTGAGTACGACAAAGACAACATCCCTCCGAAGTTGGCGGAATTGACTCAGGAGCGGCTTGCGCGGTACGTCACGCCATGCCTCGCATCGCGCCTTCCCCTAGACCCCGTTGGCGCAGCCCTCGTGCTGATATCCCCTGCAGGACTTTGGGGCTCCCAGGGGCACCCCCCCCTCCCGCCCCCTACGCCACCGCCGCGTGGTGTCTCGGCCCAAGGGGTTGGTGAAAACCGGTTTGCGCGAGACTGCAGCACCGCAAGAGCACCATTGTGTCGACTATAGCGGTGCACGAGGGTGTGCATGAGGAGCACCCAGAATGCAGAAAGCGCACATGGCAACACGGGGTAGCGCAAGGGCCGGGGGGCACACCTGACGTGAGAACACCTCCGATGGGTAAGATTTGGGGATCCCAGAACCCTTTGACCATGTGTTCCCCACCCCACGTCAGTGGCGGCGAGCACCCTTCGGGAAAAGCAGGGCCGTGCACGCCATGTGCCACGTTGATCCCAGGTCCCCCCGCCCCCAATAATCAAAAGGATGTTTTCTTCCATCCATCGCTGGGGGGGTGAGTAGGCCGGTGCTGGTTTGGTCTGTTGGAGGGGAAGGGGCACACTCCAACTGCAGGGCCGTGGGGTAAAGGTGGGGGTAAAGGTGGGTGAAGAAAATTTTCGGTGGAAGCGTCCTGATTATTTCATTGGTGTTGTGCTTTTATGGCTTGGGTCATCCACTTTGTGATAGAGCATGGGCTGCATGTTTGCTGCAGGCGAATGCCACGGGTCTCAGACCAGCATAGAAAAGGTGGAGAGGGTGAGAGCGGAACAAACAGTCCAAGCTAACAAGGAAATAGTGCGAATGGAGCCTGTCGCAAAGTGAGCCCCTTCCACGCCCCTACCGTCTTCCTACCGCTTCCCTACCATGCCTCTACCGTACCTCTACCGTGCCTCTGCCATGCCCCGACCGTGCCCCTACCATGCCTATTCCGGACCTCTACTGCGCCTCTACGGTGCCTATGATGTGCCCCTACCACACCTCTACTGCGCCTTTGCCATGCCTCTTCTGCGCCCCGACCATGCCCCTGCCGTGCCCCTACCGCTCCCCTACCATGCCATTACCCCGCCTCTACTGTGCCACTACCATGCCTCTACTGCGCCCCTGCTGCGCCCCTTTGGTG
The DNA here is from genome assembly GCA_964036045.1 of Eutreptiella sp. 'Long Island Sound 2002'. Classification (NCBI taxonomy): domain Eukaryota; phylum Euglenozoa; class Euglenophyceae; order Eutreptiales; family Eutreptiaceae; genus Eutreptiella; species Eutreptiella sp. 'Long Island Sound 2002'. The sequence goes on from OZ038386.1 coordinate 16,912,718, forward strand.
CGCGCCTCGACCCCATCTCTACCACGCCCTTACCATGCCTCTACCGCACCTCTACCGTGCCTCTACTGTTCCCTGCTGTCCCCTTGTGGCGCCCCTACCATGCCTCTACCGTGGTAGAGGCATGGTAGAGGCATGGTAGGGGCATGGTAGGGGCGCGGTAGTGGCACGGCAGGGGCGTGGTACAGACGCGGAAGAGGCATGGTAGGTGCGTGGTAGAGGCACAATAGAGGTGTGGTAGGGGCGCGGTAGAGGCGCGGTAGAGGCACGGTAGAGGCACGGTGGGGGCACGGCAGAGGCGCGGAAGAGGCATGGTAGGGGGCGAGGGGGCGCGGTAGAGGCATGGTAGGAGCGTACTACACACACGGTGCATGCCTCTACCGCGCGTGCACCGCTCGCCTACCCCCCCCGCCTCGCCCCTACCTTGCCTCTACCGCCCCTGTACCGTGCTTCTACTGCGCCTTTATCATGCCTCTAGCACGCCCCTACCACGCCCCTACCGCGCCTCCACCACGCCTCTACCGTGCCCGTACCATGCCTCTACCCCGCCTCTACCCCGACGCCACCATGCCTCCTCCACACCTCTACCGTGCCTCATGGGGGGGAGGGCCGACTCTCCGGCAACCCCCCCCCCCTTCCCCAAGGGGCCTCTGCGTCCTAGCCCAATCGGACGCATGCCGCGACGCATCGCGACGGGCGGGGCGCATTGTGCACCCAGACAAGTTGGAGTTCTTCCTCCTGCGCCTCCTTCGCCGCGGCATCGCGCAAGACCGGGCCCCAGTCCCCAATTCCGCGGACCTCACGTCCACCGACCCCCCCGAACTGGTGGGCGTCCCGCTCCTGCCGGAACTCCCGCCGCACAAGGCCACCAACAAGGCCCTCCGGACACTCAAGTCCGTGCACAAAAGCATAGCACGTAGCCCAGCCAGCCCCATCCTACGCCTACGGTCCCTATACTGCTTCGGCCTCTTGGTCCTGGACTACTTGTCAGGCGGAGTCTTGTTCGGGGTTGAGGACCTTCGCACCCACCAGCGCATCACCGACACCGTGCACTTGACAGCCTACCGCCTCCTCCCATGGACGCACAGGTCCCTCCTGCGCTTGCCCCTCGCTCTAGGCGGCTTCTGCCCCCCCGATGTGTCAGTGCGCTCCTTGCTGCAGCTCCTCGTCACCTACCTCCGCGCCTCGTGGGGAACCAACGTGCTAGCAGTGTCAGCGGCTTACTACGTCTTGGGGCTCCAGCAACGGGGTGACTGGCAGCCCGAGGGCCAGCGCATGAAGGACACCCTGCAGCCGCTACACGTCACACTGCATCTCTGCCCTACCGGGGCCATACGTGACGCCGCCAGTACGCAAAAGGCAACCTCGACGTCCTGCGGAGTGTATCCTTCGTGATCGCCGGCACAGATGGCAGCCAAACTGCACACCGACTGGGTGCCAGTTTCGTCCTCTGGCACCCGGCTCACGGCACCTTCTATCGCCATTGGTTCGGAGTCCAAGTGTGCGCTAGTGACTCCACAGACGCGGGATGGCTGGCCAAAACAGCCCTGATGCTAGTCCTGCGGAAGTGGCCGGGCACTGTCCTCCTGGCCACCGAATTCACGGCGTCCCTGATGGCCAACCTCACGAGGTCCCCGCCAGCGGCGTCCCTCCTCTCCTTCCTGTTCCGAGCCGCCATCACCCAATTGTAGGCCGGACCCCTGGAAAGCTGGCTCCCGGCCCACCATGACACGGGCGCGGCCACCCTTCTCGCCGTCCTCATGAGCTGGTGGACAGAAGTGCCCGATCCACTGAGCCGAACACCCTGCCCCGGCTGCACCTCCTCGAAGGGCAGGTATTGGCCGTGCATCAAGGGCACGCTGTGCTGCATTCGAGGAAAGCTGCGACGATGATAGTTGCGCAGCACCGAACCGCTTTCTATGAGCAGCACTATGCCCCGCGCGACAGCTCTTGGTCCTCCACAGCCCTCATTGACACCATTGAGTCCGCCACCATTTCAACGCGCGGCGTCCAGGTCATCATGCTCCACCGCTTGCTCTACGAACAGTCACATCCTCCCGGCTATGGCGTCGCCGCCTGCCCCTACTGCCGCCTGGCCCCCAGCGACATCACCAGCCACTTGCTGCGCTGCTACCCACAGTTCTACCTCCAGCGGCTCTACTTGACGTGGCACATACTGCGCCACCACCGCGTGGCCCCGCTGCTGCGCCCACGAGCCACTACCCCGCTACTCATCCAGGGTGTCGCAGCTTGGACACCGGAGGTACAAGTCGGCCTCGTCTCTAGCCTGCCCGAACCGCCCCTGGCAGGGCCCCTCCCCCCTCGCCACGCGGTGCTCTTGAGCCTGACCGGCAAGTGGCACATTAGTGGCCCAGACCCGCGCTGTCCCCCCTTGTACGCCTCGCAGCGCGCCGAGGTCACACAGGCCTACCATGCGTCCTTGGAGCAGCGGCCCCCAGGTCTACACCAAGTCTTGGCAGCCGCCCCTGTGGCGTGGACACCAGTCCCTGTGGAACTCCCCGACCGCGTACATGTTCCACACCACGCGCCGCCAAAGGACCTGAGCAAAAGCATTCTGCTGGGCTCGGTGCTCCGCCGATGCGCCAACTGGAACCTCGACATGGCGTGAATCCCATGCATCCCCCTCCCCCCCGCTCCCCCCTAGACGTCCCGGCCGCCTGGGTCGTTAGCGCCGCCTGCGAACACACGGCCACAGTGTACAGCATGGCCAGCCGGGCAACAAATTTTAGCCAACTCGTCATCCTGGCTAACCCTAGTGTCCTGCACACACTACAAGCCCGCCTCAGCGAGCCGATGCGCTTGCACCCTCTAACGCGCGACGTCACAGTGGTGCGCGCCGTAGGCGCACCTGTGCTGCTGCTGGGCTGGCCCGAGAACGCCCAGAGCTCATGAATCCGCTACTTGACGTCGCCACGAAGCGTACCTCATGTCTTGTGCACTGTCATCTGTCACCTGTGTGCCCCGCAACTGCGCCCCTGCCTGCACGACGCGCGCGTGCGACACGCGGGATGAGCACCGCCCGCAGGGCCGACACGCAGCCATGAAAAAACACCCCCGGGCGAACGGACCAGACACCGGTATAGCACATTAGGCCTTTTGGGTGAAACACATTGGGGCAAGGCGTGGAGCAATGGCACTCCATGGACTCCGGCGTACTTGACGAGCCGCGGCCCCACCGGAGACTGTCGTAAGACCGGCCGCAGCGCCCCAGCACATGACCGCACACGCACACGCCACGGCCCAGCCAACCCCTCCCCAGTAGTGGAGCCCCCCCCCCCCCCGGAACGTGAAAACCACCGGCCGGCTACCGCCCCTAGTGGCGTGGGGTGCGGCAGCCCGCCGCCTGCTTTGATCCACCCTGGCGGGACCGAGGAAGCCGTCCTTTGGGCGGTTGGGGGCCTCCGTTTTCCCTGAGGTCCCCCTTCAGCTTTGCTGATGCCTCGGGCGGGTCACACAGATTCCAGATTCCCAAGGGGCCTCTGGCCAACAATTAGTTGTCAGAGGTACTGGCCTAAGGAGTCCCAACGGACTATGGGCACCAAGGCTACCTGTTTGCTTTCTCTACGCTTTGGGGCATTTAAAGGGGTTAGTAAAATGGTTCAGCCCATGCGGTCATGCTCAAGAAGGCAGGGGTTATGTAGCCCCCGAAGAAGGTAGGGGTTATGTAGCCATTGCCCAAATTTGGGCTCTAGATATGGTAAGGGCTACACAGTGCCATGTGAGCTATTGCACTAAGTTGTTCCATCAAAGCATCCATGTTTTTAGCTTGAAATCGTGTAAGACGAGGCACTATAGAAATTTCGTTTGTTGCTCTTTCGGAAGATCCCGTGGAGGACGGACATCCTACTTTGTGACACAAATACGTTGGACATATAGGGGAGCCCCCCCCCCCCTCTGTTCTATGGGAATGGCAGGGGTCTTCTCGGGGTGTGAGTGAAAATGACAAACCTAGCGCTCTGTTGGTAAGTGATGCAATGTGGAGATGTTGGGATGCCCAATTCCAATCATTAGTCTGCCACTTCTATCCGCTCCTATGCATTCCTCGCTTGCTACTTGAGTTGGGGAGATGGACTCATCCACACACCTTGGCAACACACCTATTGTACCATCTTTTGTTCTTTTGTGTTGCATGTTTGTGTCACGCTTTTTGAGTCAATTGCTGCAAGGGGCGGCCCCCCTCCGAAATACAAAGCGAACTTGTAAAGCCGCTCGTTGTGTGTTGCCTACACCTCCTTTGTGTGCCTCCACCATCCCCTTCAGTTCTTCTTAACGCGCCTCCAAAGAAATCTACGAAGAGCACGGAGCATAAGAAGTTGATTGGCAGCCCTTGCTACATTTGCGAGAAGAAAGGCTGCCAGACGGCGTGCTTGGACTGCAATGTGGCATTCCAAGCTCATGGCGACAAGCATGGCATTTGCCCCAATGCACCCGCTCTGCAAAGTGATGACGAGCAAGACATGCATGGGGTGGGCCCATGATTGGCACCTTGCGGAGGCCAATGTGGCCAACACAGGCGAATGCGGCTGCACACAAAAATGTGGGCGTGGGTATAAGTTTCAAAGCCCGCCCTTGTTGGCATGCAATTGAATGGGATGGTTGAGGGGTAGATAATCAGGGGGTGTGCCGGGCGGCTTGTAGCCATCACAAGGCTTATGGCACGACTAAGATGCATCAAGGGGTGCCCGCAGAAGTATTGGAACATCCTTTGGTGGTAGCTGCGGCTCAAGTGGGGTGTGGGGCTTGGGGTTAGTAGCGACCGACATGACCGCCTTGGTTGCAACGTAGGTGTGTACATGGATCGCCGAGTTGGAACATTGGTTGGTTTGCACAAGCAGAGCACAAGAAAACTGCACAGGACTTGGGATGGCAGTACTGAAGTATCTCCAAGGGCGGAATACCGGCGGTTGTATGGACGGGTGCGCTGTGGACCACTCCGCTAGATGCGGGACCCCACTCTGAAACAGGCCCTGACCCTATACCCTGGCCCACACGGTGCAGCACGGTTAGATCCCCCACTCCACCCGAGGGGATCGGTTTCAAAAAGGGAAGGAAAGGGCAGGCGCTCTCAGGGGGTCAGCCGGTCACTGGGTGGGTGGGCGGGCAAAGACAGGAAAACTGCCTAAACATTGGAGATGCAAACAAAAGTTGAGACGAGGCACAACTAGTGTTTGCACAAGCAGAGCACAAGAAAACTGCACAGGACTTGGGTATTCATTCTCCGCCGTACCCAGTTCTCACACCACAGGGCCCACAACGGGATCTCAGCCCCAGAGGAATGTGAACTGAGGTAGTAATCAAGCAAAAAGGCAGAGCAAACAGAAGCACCCCCCCCCCCACGACAACCAAGGGACCCGCCACCGTGCACTGCTGACCCGCATCTACCCGAGACACGGCGCCGCGCTCAATGGCAGAAGCCAGAGGCTGTAGCGGAGGGAGGGTAGGAATCGTGTCGGGCACCGGGTTCATATCAGCAGCGTCACCCCCGGCGGACTCTTCCAGCGGCCACGCCTCCATGGACAGTCACCACAGCGGGCAGACACAGGCGGTCACGACGGTCGCCTTGCCCCACGCACAAAGAAGGCGGGTAAATCGCACCAACCGGCCGTCAGCCCCAGCTGGATGCGGAGTGAGGCAGGCCCAACAAGGTCCCCGCCGTACCCAGTTCTCTCACCACAGGGCCCACAACCGAGTCCCAGCCCCAGATGAACGTGCACTGAGCTACAATCAAGTAAAAAGGCATACCAAACCGCAGCACCCCCCCCCCCCCCCCACACGACAACCAGAGGACCCGCCACCGTGCACTGCTGACCCGCATCTTCCCGAGACACGGCGCCGCGCTCAATGGCAGAGGCCAGAGGCCGAAGTGGAGGGAGGGCAGGAATCGTGTCGGGCACCAGGCCCATATCAGCAGCGCCACCCCCGGCGGACTCCTCCAGCGGCCACGCCGCCCTGGACAGCCACCACAGCGGGCAGATACAGGCGATCACGACGGTCGCCGTGCCCCTCGGACAAAGAGGGCGGGCAAATCCCACCAACCGGCCGTCAGCCCCAGCTGGATGCGGAGCGAGGCAGGCCCAAAAAACGCGAATCAAATAAAGCACCCAGCGGCCGTGCCGCCAACCAATCAAAAAGACAACAAGACAGGCGCACCCAGCGGCCACGCCGTCTGGGTCACCTTCTGCAGAAGGCAGATACAGGCGACCACGATGGTCGCCGAGTCTCACTGATGGTAAAAGGCTGTCAATCCCAGCACCCGGCCGTCAGCTCCAGCGGAACGCGGACCGACGCGGCCCAAAAAGACAAAACAAAAGGAGCACCCAGCGGCCACGCCGTCAGGGACACCCACTGCAGTGGGCAGGCACAGACAACGACGACAGCCGTCAAATCTCACGGGTTGAAGAGGCGGGCAAATTGCAACACCAGCCCATACCGGGCTTGGATCCATATATAGGGTACAGCAACCCTGCGTCCCTGGTTCCAGTCCGTTAGGGAGACCACAGCGACTCCCTCCGGCAGCCTTACCTCCCAGACCTGGCGGCAGGCATGCCGCCCTGGGGGCTTAGCGCTGCCGCCGTCGGGGGCCGTGCGGCGGTGCGGCGTGCCTCCCACGCGTGCGGCCACGTCCCGGACCGCTCGTTCCAAAAACCCCTCCCTGTCGTCAGGGAGGGGGCACTGGGGGCACAGGCGCACCCGGTTGCCGAGCAGCACCCGGCGGACGGGCAGGCGTGCCAACCTGCCGCGAAGGCGGGTGCGGAGCACACTGCTCCACTTCGCCGCCCGGCGCTGCTGGGCGTCCGCGGAACGCCGGTGCCGCTGTCCGCCATGGCGACCCTTCCGGTGGGCTCCACGGGAACCCCGTCGCTTGCGGGCCCCACGCGAGCCCCGACGCTTGGTCATAGGTGCGGAAAGCAAAAAAGGTTGCTACATGGAGGGCGCAAACACTGCCGCCGCTGGTCCACTGGGGGGGGGGGGGTGGGCTAGCAACCCCGGAGACACACCACCCCCCTCACCCGGGCCTCGCCCAAATTCTCCAGCAATGCATCCCACGTGCACCAAGCCTCGACTTCCGCTCTGGCCTGTGAGCCTCCAAACACTGACGTCACCCTGGACATAGGGTCCCCCGGCTGAAGCGCCGAGGGTACCCACACCAGGCGTAGTACGATCCCCGATACCCACAGGACCCTAGCCAACGACCGAAGGACCGCTTGGTGGTGGGTCAGGTGGCTAGTCGCGCGCAGTCTGAGAACCTGAGCAATGGCCGCTTCACTGTCGCTACATACCGTAACAGATCGGTGTCCTGTCCTGACTGCAAACCTGACAGCCCACGCCACTTTCCTCAGTTCTGTGGTTTGCTGGCTGGCAAAACGGGCGGGAGGTGTCACATGCGTACACACACCCACTCCCGGCACGAGCGCTCCCACCCTCAAGCACCCCGCATCTCGCGCTCCATCGACACAGATGACGACGCCCCCGCACCACAGAGATGATCGCGAAAGCCTGTCCTCAGTCCCAAACTGGAGGGCCCTCAACTGCCGCCAGGCCTCCCCACCCGGCGCCTGCCAGGGCTCGGCCGCCACCGCCACCAAAGTTGCGAGGCTGCCCGGCATTTTCAGGGGGAAGCCCTGGGCCGGCTGTTTGACCCCCCCCACCGTCCTACCCCAGCGCAACCAGCAGTAGGCGCCCGCCGCGAAAGGGCAACCCAATCCCCTCGGACGCACATGCCAATTCAGCAAACCCAGGAAGCTTTGGAGGTGCCGGTCGTTGCCTGCGCCAACCGCCAGTCTCAGCCACCCCGCCCACAACTAGAGCAGTGCTTGTTCATGGCTCCTGATCTGCCTAGTCTGCAAGTCGAGCTCCTTCCCCAGGAATGACGCCACAGGCACCGGGTCCAGGACACTCTTAGGACTTATGAGGAACCCAGCCTCGATCAGGGCACGCACTGCCACTCGCCCCGCCTCCCTGAGCACCTCCCTATCAGTGAAGACGAGCAAAAAGTCATCAAGGTAGTGCACAAGGAGTATCTCGGGGGGCAGAACCCCCCGGAGTATGCGAGCCAAACCCGCTTGGCACAGATAGGGGCTGTATTTCCAGCCAAATGGCAGGCGCGACAGCGCCACAGGCGGGGCCCCGGGGGCGGGCCGGAAGCGAAAAACCTGGCGCGCATCCTGGGGCAAGCAAAAGCTCCAAAACGCATTTTTGAGGTCAATGTGGAGGCCGTAGAGGCCCACATCAGGCGGGAATGCCGATAAGGACATAGCCAAATCCTCCCAGGAGTCCAACCTAAAAGTGGGGGGCTTGCCCCCGTCACTCTTGTTGATCTTGACGCAACTCAAGATCAAGGATACCTTCTCGGAGGATTTGGGGATGACGAAGGGGTAACACGTGGGGGGGGGGTCAGCCGTCTCCTCGTAGACCCCCGCCCCCCTCAATGCCTGCACTATCCTCTGGACCTGCTGCGACACCCACCGGGTTGCCCCTCTGACCACCCTGTCCCCGTCCTGCCACTCCCGTTCGACGTCAAAATCTTGGAGCCCTCCGCGGTAGAAGGGCGGCACTACAGCGTCCCACAGGTCGTCAGGGAGCTGGTGGGTGCCTATCGGTCCCAATCCCCGGTCCAAAATGGCATCCTCGACCCCCCCCATGAACCGCGGAATGGGGGAGGTGTTGATATGGAGGCATGACTCCCAGGCGTCCGGGTGGAGCTTGCGCAAGGCGCTCAGGAGAGCGGGCAATGCCCCCTGTAAGCGGAAATCCTCGGCCGTATCGAAGACTCTATTCAACCACAGATCCACCCTCTTCGCAACCATCCACAAGCCACAACGTTCCCGCTCGGCTATCCAGTGAAAATGGGGGGTGAGTGCCTGCATGAACTCCAGGAAGAGGGGGGGCTGTTCATGCACCCTCCCACCCCTGTCGGGACCCTTACAGAGGGGGGGGGGGCGACGCCACTGGGCCCACCGGCCCCCTAGCCTTGGCCTTGAGACGCTCAGCTGCAGCCACGAAGGCACCCTCCACCGGGCCTTGCGTCTCCGGCGTCCGGACATGCCCGCCCTGCCCGAGCTTGATGCGCTTGGGCTCCGGCGTGTCGATCTGCTGGGCCAAACAAGGTCTCCTAGCTTGACGGCGTGCGGGGGCTCGGGATCGCACGGCCTGCGCACCACCCAGGACCACCTTAGCGCGACGCGGCTCCGTGTATGTGCGGTGGACACGGCCCACCACTCCAGCTTTCGAGCCCGCTGCGGGTCCCCCTCTGACAGGGCCAACGGCTGCCCTGGAGGACCACGGTTTACGCTCCCGTCCCACGAACTTGGTAACTCCGGCCTGTCGACGCCCGGGGGAACCCCTGGCGCTGCCGACTGCGAAGCCGCCAGAGAGCTCGCTTCCGGAACCCTCGCTGTTGTCGTCGGTGTCCACGTCGGAATCGACATTGATGGGCCCGGCTGAGGTCCCCGGCCCACACGCCCCCCCCCCCACGGCAGCCAAAGGCCCCGCCACCGTGCACAGCTGACCCGCATCTTCCCGAGACACGGCGCCGCGCTCAATGGCAGAGGCCAAAGGCTGAAGTGGAGGGAGGGTAGGAGCTGTGTCAGGCCCCGGGCCCATCTCGGCAGAGCCATCCCCGGGGGACTCCTCCAGCTCGGTCGCGGTCTGGCCTCCGTCGCCTCCTCCCCCACGTGTGCCGCTCGCAGTGGACTCCAGCTCCTGACCTCGCGGGAGTCTCGGCTTGCGCTTGGTCGGGGTGTTGAGGGCGCTCGCGATACTGGGGAACATCGGGGAGCCCCACAGGGCCAGGACGCCCACGCGTTCCGGAGTCGGCAAAGGCCCCTGGCCACGGGACCACGCGGGCAGCACTGTAGGGGCAACGACCCCCGGGTCTGACCATTTGGTGCCGTATTGCATCGCCACGGCCGTGCTTTGCCATCTGCCCCACCATTTGTAGTAGGCGAGGTCTGGTTTACGGGCCCAAGTCGCTGCTGCGCCTCCCCTGCGCAGGGCGTGCCACCTGGCTCGGGAGTCGGCGGTGCTCGCCAGGGTCTCGGCCATGCCTGCCTCCAACCCCGCTTCCCCTGACTGCCAGACGAGCATGTCTGAGGATCGGCCCAGCGAAACCATGTGGCTATGAAGCCACGCACGGATGCCGTCCGCATACTTGTACAGGGGTCGGGTGGTGTACCCCTCCTCCCCTGTTTTAGAGTTCTAGAACTGGACAAAGCCTGGCAGCCAGGTCAGTAACCCTGATGCTAGCTGCTTCGCCCACCCGAAGGTAGCATACCCAGCTGATGATGGCCAACGCGCTGAACACCGCTCCGTTTCTGGAGTCTCTGGCTTTTTCGACCAGCTGGACCAAGCCTGCTGGGGACAGATAGGGCTGAGAGCCCGAGGATGCGGCTCCCGCCGCGATCCTTTTGTGTAAGGTGGTGACTGTTGGGGGCGGCCACTGGAGGTCCTCCACGGCCCGGACCGCGGAAGTAATACCCCGCAGGGCTGACGCTGTAGCGCCGGCTTGCGCCCGCTCTGCCAGGAGGCCTGCTAGTGCCGCGGCTGTATCATGCGGGCCCGTGCAGTCCGCGTAAGCCGCCAAGGCCCGGAGTCGGGACGCGTATTGTGAGCGGGTTCTCGGTCTCCAAGACTGCATGGCGCTTTCTTCCGGTGAGCAGGGGTCGTCTGTCCGGGCTGCTGTCTCCCACCGGCGGGCGAGCGCCCGCAGCACTGCCGCTGTGTCCGCAACGCCGGAGCCCGGGGCGGCCGGTCCGGGCTCCAGCCGGTCCTGTCAGGACCAGTGTGGGCATCTAAAGTGCCAGTGGCGTTCGTCGGGGGAGCCCCGCTGCGCGCACCTCTGGCACCCTCCGCTCGGCGGTGAGTCCACTGGGATCCACTCGCCCTGCCTCGACTGCCATTGCAGCACCCCTCCCACCTCCCTGAATTTTACGCTCCGCCACGTGAACGCCGACCCTTGCTCCTTCCATGCCTCCTCCAGCGTGGCGTACTGGCTGGACTCGGAACTGGACTTCCCGTGCGTGCCTGCATACCTGCGGGCATACGCCGCCTGGGACTGGGACACGCAGTCCCAGACCCTCCACGCCAGCTGTTCTCCTGGGTCTACTGTGGCCTCCGTCGCTTGGCCGCCGAACTCGCTCGGTCGGGGGATCTCCCCCACCTCTCCTGCTCTAAGGCGCACGTACGCCTTGATGTTGGACAGCATGAGCCTCATCCACTGTGCCAACTAGGGCTTCTCGAGGGCTCGGTTTATTTCTGGCACACTCAGTGGGGCAGGCGGGCCCCTCCTTCACTGCCACTCTGGCGAGTTGCTCTCTGAGTTCTTGAATTTCTCTGGCTTGTGCCGCCAGCCGCTCCTCGGCTGACTCTTGCTGGTTCCGGCTAGGCTGCTCAACACCATCCATGGGTTAACAAAAACAAAGACAGGAAAACTGCCTAAACATTGGAGATGCAAACAAAAGTTGAGACGAGGCACAACTAGTGATTTAAAATGCAACATGTTAGGGTGAGGGTGAGAGTTAGGGTTAACTCTAACCCCAACAAGAAATGCCAATCAACTTTGCTCTCATGCGATGATTTTCAACGGCAACAACATTTTGGTGGCAAGGCACATCAAGCTTGGTTGACTCCCACACGTCCGGATCAACCATCCGTCGCCTCCTTCCTGGAAGTTGGTGCCGCTTCCCCCGTATCCGAGGACGAGTACCTTGGTTTTGAGGCTTTGAGGGAACTCTACGAGGCGGCACGTAAGAGCCGCAATGGTGATTTTTTTTTTGCAAAGGATAGTCCTTCCAATGAAGGAGCGGTTAAGCTTATATGACTGCATGCTGACTGCGATGTGCACGAATGATCTGCCTTGCCTAGGGGCCATAATGCGCAAAACGCATGAATGGGGATGGGGTTTGAAACGACTTGTGCCACTTTTGGAAGACACTTTGCAGGCCAACCGCATGCATTTCGGAGTGGATGGAAGGCATTTGCCAATCCTCTTGTATTGCTTGCATGATCCGGCTGGTTTGAAAGCCCTAAGTGCGGAAAAGATATTGCCCTCAATCGTGTCAAGTGTGTCACCAAAATGTAGCCCTGCATTCCATGCGGACACACATTGGTAGGCACATCCTCTTTGGAGACTGTGCACATGATGTTTGTGGTTATCGTGGTGGCCAGGATTGCACCACGGAACTGTTGCGCAATTCACAAGTAGGCTTGTGTCAGTCATGGCAATGAACCGTGCGTTTGAGCCCATGAATGTGCAGCACCATGCAATAGCCCATAGCTCTACACGAATTCCGTGCACCAACCGGCCCATGCATTGCGTGTTGTATCGAGATACATTTTAGTCGTATAGCATGGTCCATCATTTTGAGGTTAAGCATAATGGGTTTGCACCGCCAAGTGCCTTGTCTCTCACGGCAGACAAATAGAAAATGGTGGTGAGCTGGTCCACCAAGAAGAAGAAGAACAAGCGGTCTCATCATGAGATGGGTGAAGAGGATGCAGAGGACATGGCTGAGGGCCCCCCCGTGCCACCACAGCACCCACCTTGCCCCCAAGAGGAACAGGTCATCCAATTCCTCCTCCTCTTCATTGTTGTTGTCATTGTCGTTGGAAGTATCTTCTAGGCCAAAGTGCTCTCGCCCATGGCAGAGCATAGGGAAGAGGAACCAAGTGTTTAGTTGGTAGCCAACAAAGAGGCAAGCAACCACCCCATATGATCTTGATAGCTCATCCAGCGAGGGTGACTTGTTTAAGTAAGGGCTTTTTTCAGTGCCCTTCTTTGCCGGTTGCCTCGCCCCTCATTCCCCTTCTTAGGTCGATCCGTAGAAAGTGTTCCAAGTAGCCACTCTTGGTCTTAGGTCCTTCCCTAGAAAGTTCTCCATGTTTGCGACAGGTGCCACAAGTTGTAGGCCCTTTCCTTCACTCCCAATCCCTATAGATATATGTATTGTGCCATTTAACCCTACTTCCATGACTGCCTTAGGAGCCTGCCCCCCTGAGGTTCGCGGTGTGGCTGGAATACAAGCCAATGATACCCTACCCTTTATTGGGGCAAGGGGCGGTGGTGTCGGATCACACTTGGACCACATACCCCACTGCTCGGAGGTGCCTGACCTCTCCTGCCCAAGCAAAAGCCCCTCCCATCCCCCCCCCCCATTGCCAATGACCCGCCGCCCTCAGCCCCCGACCGCGCGAAGCGGATGGCAGGGCCGGGATCGGTCGCTCAGCCAACGAGGCTCCCAACGGCACTGCCCCACTTCGACGACAACCAGAGACTCGCGTCGGAGCTGCAGTCCGCCTGGGACACGTGTCAGGGCATACCTCCTGAGCACATCCGGGCAGCGGCGACGAATCTGCAGCTGCGGATGGCCCCCCTCCCCTCCATGGCGGCAGCACTCCGCACGCTGGCCCAGGCCTCAACCGGCAAGCAGCTGGGGACCATCCTCACGTCGCAGGCCGGGCACTTTGGCGCTGACTCGGGGGCGGCGGCCACGGCAATAGCAGAGTGGCGCGCATATCTGGAGGACAAGCGCCTGCTGCAGGCAACGCCCACCACCAAGCAGGAGCTCCTGGAAGAGGCAGAGGAGATCTTGGCGGCGCAGTCAGCCGACTGGGAGTGGAAGACCCTGGGTGCGCATGTGGCAGTGGCTGGAGCGAGACAAGGCCTGCCGGGACCATTTGTCGACGCCCTGATGCAGGCTGATACCTTGGACACCTTCTGGCATGCGTACGTTCAGTTCGTAGTTCATGTGCCCGACGTCTCCACCATCCGTGACACCAATGACCACCTGCGCACGAACGCTGGGGCCCATCTCGTACCACACTGGGCAGCGCGGTACTACGATCGGGTACCAGGCGCACCACGAGGTCATCGCGACAGCAGCCCATCGCCAGAGCGTACGGCCAGGGGCAGTCGGGAACGAGACCGGCCATCATCTCGATCAAACCGAAAGCGGACCAGCCCAAGCCCGGAGGAGCGATATGTCAGCCTGCGGCTGGAAGGCTTGCTGGGGCTGCCCCCGGCGGAAGTGGCAGCGGCGGTGTCCGCAGCTCTGGCGCACCCCACGACGGTCCCGGACTGGGCCCCGCACGAGGGGTCGTGTAGTGTGGTTGTACCGCACGAGGCGTGGCGGCGCGCAGCCCGCGGCTCAGACTCTCACCCGGCCGAGACGGCCTCCGGGGCGTACGTGCTCATTCGCCGTGAGGCACACGACGACTCACCACTCGCGCCGTACGGAGGCAGCCGTCATAGGGGTCGCTGGCGCGGCGGCTCCGACGAAGACGACGACGACGAGCCCCCGTCGCTCAGCAGGGACCTCAGGTCGGGCTACCACCGCCAACTCGGTCGAAGGCGCTCATACGACAGCCCCGAGCATACCACCTACCACCGCCAACCGTATGCCACGTACCAGGACCGGGCATACCGGTCCCCGCCAAGCCGGGAGCGCTCACCTCGTGGCGGCTTCCCGCCGCCGCCCCCCGGGCCACCTCCCGCCGGAAGACGGCAGCATAGGGACGGAACGCCGCCCCTCACCACGGCGGCCATCAGTCCGGGGAGTCGTGGCAGAAAGGCCTCGCGGAGCGGACAGTCAGTCCGCAGCAGGCGTGAGACCGCGGCGCCAGGCCCGCGGCGAGAGTCGTCGGGGCTAGCTTGGGGGGCAGGCCCCGATAAGGCCACAGCGCGTGCCGTGCGGGTCGAAAGCGTGCCGGGGAAGAAGGGCAAGAGCCAATGACTGCCCCAGCACCTCCCCGTGCCTGCCCTGGTTCCCGAAGTGCCGGCGGCGATGCTGCACTCGGTGCTGGGGGGCAGCAGGCGTGGCTCTGCCCTGCAGGCCGCTGTAGGAAACCTGCACTGGAACCTGCAGCACATTCGCGGGCGGCTGCGCGATCCGGCAGCAGACGGAGACCCCATCACCTCGGCCATTGAGGACGTCCTGGGTCAGGCAGAGCCCCCGGGGGACGAGGAGGCGGTGACCGCTTGCCTCCTGTGCCGCACCATTGGCCCGTGCCTCTCCGTCGAGTGCCCCCGGACCCACAGCTTTCGAATCCCCGTCACAGGCCAGGTGCCTGTAATACTGACCACCCTCAAGAAGGCGCTGTGCGCGGCTCTGCCCGATCAGGCCAGCCTACTTAACCCCGTGCCCGAACTGCCCCTAGCGCAAGCCTTCATCATTGTGGAGCTCTGGGTGTCTGCCCTTCTGGATCACAAGCACCGGCTGAAGGATGACGTGCTGGTCTCCCCGCCAATATGGACCGGTTGTGATCTGCTGGTCCTGCTCACGTCGTACAGGGACCCAGCAGTCGTCCCAGCGGGTCGCGTGGGCGTTCTCCTTAGCTCCCGGCAATCCAGCATACCTGAAGCTGCAGCGGTACCGCTCCCACGACTCAAGGAAGAATGGTGCGCGGACCCCTGGCTCAGCTTCGACCTCTGCCCCCGCTGCGACCGGCCCCGGTTGCAGCGCCTAGTCCTGACCCAACCGTGTGACCCAGCTCGTCCGCCGGTGATGCCAGTATGCGGCGCCCTGCCCAAGGGGTCCACCGTTACCCGGCGTATGGCGAGGTGCAGCAACATCCGCGTATCCGGCCTCAGCGGTGCGTCTGCCTTCTCTTTGTCCACAGCGGCCTGCCACCAGGCGTCTGCGACCTCCAGCCACCGGGAGACGACAATCTATATCGGCAATTGCGTGCTCGGCACGATGGCAGCTACATCCCCAAGTTCGACGCCCTGCCCACCGGCATCGCGCGGCTTCTGGTCTTCACCATCAATGCAGGAGGTCTGGCCTCCAAGATGCGGATGTTGCTGGACTTTTGGTGGACTTCGAGCCGGACGTGGTGTGTCTGCAGGAGGCGGGCCCCCTATTTGTCGACGACAGTCTCAAAGGGGTCCCCTATCGAGTCATCCTGGGCCCCGTGGTGCCGGGTGGAGGCCTGGCAATTCTCATCCATCACCGGCTACAGACACGGGCTCCGCTACAGTCCGACAAGGATGAGCATGCCCTCAGTGTGGCCATCCCCGTCTCAGAGAAGGTCCCCGTCGTGGTCACGAATGTGCACTTTCCGCCAGGGATGAAGGCCGCAAACAGGCGGCTCAGTATTCTCCGGAGCGCTGCGTTCCAGGCCAGGCATCCCGGCGGGGTAAAGTTAGTCGCGGGCGACATGAACGCTGACCTGGCGGACGATTCAGGAGCCTGGCTGCGCAAGGCGTGCACTGACAACAGATACTGGGGGGGCTTTACCCACCTCTATCGCCCCGGGGAGGCCACCAACATCGTCGCCAACAGAGCAGGGGTGTCCCGGAGGGAGCTGGACTGGGTCCTCGTGAGTGCTCAGTCACCGGTTCATGCCTGCGAAAAGTTCCTGCTGCCTGGCTTGAGCACCCATCTAGCAGTGGCCTGCGACCTCAGCGTGCGCTCCGAGTACCTGTCGCAGGCCAATCCGGCGGGCCGTCTGTTCCGCTTTCGGAGAGCAGAACCATCGCACATGGCCACAGCGGCCGCCATGGCCAGCCTGGCATTCTGGTGGGCCTGGTGTGCCCGCCTGTCGCCCGATGGCGCGTTCACATGGTACTGGGAGTGCATCAGCGGCATTATCCCGTCGTCCTCCAGTGGGTTTCGATTGGCCGCAGAAGCAGCCGCCAAGCTGTTTGAGGGCACCCAGCTGGCCGCCCGGGATCGCCTGACAGCGTGGTGGGCAGACCGGCAGGACGCGGCGTTCCTCAGAGCGGTCCAGCTGACAGAGGGCAAGCTGCAGGGGACAGGGGTTACTTCAGTCACCGCCGCGGCCCTGAAGATCCGCAAAGCTCGATTTCAGCAATTGTCGTCCGTCAGCCCTGATGGTGAGTACTTCCCGACCGAGCCGGATGCCTTCAAGGAGGAGTTGTTGCGTCAAGCGATGGAACTGCACTGTGGCCGCCACATTGGCTCAGATGCAGGGTGGCTCCGGCGGCTTGCAGATCAGTACCGCCCACGCATGTCAGATCGGCCGGACATCACCGCGGCAACCCGATTGGCCCACGCGCAGCGTGGTGAGCGTGCAGTGGATCCCAGAGCACCAGCCACCTCAGGTTCCCCGCCCAGCTTTCAGGAGATGCACTTCGAAATCCGACGATCAGGGTCAGAGGCGGCGGCGTTTGGGGAGCTGGTGCAGTCGCTGCAAAGCCGGCTGTCAGGTACCGCCATCGGAGTCCTGGTGGAGCTATTGCACGCCACACACGGCGGGGCTCCAGCCCGCATCCTCAATGCGGTTCTGCACCTGTGCCTCCTGAAAAAGGAGCCGCAATGGCTGGTGCGCATGAGCCGGCCAGTCATGCTGGAGGAGCCGGTGCGGCGGAAGGAGTCGACAGCGATATTCCACCGCCTCCAGATGGTGTCCACAGTGCAGGGACTCGACCCGCCCTCAGCCTTCGCCTACCGCAAAGAGTTTAGTAGCCAGCTGGTGGCCATCTTCTGTCGCTGGGCCATTCCAGTATGGATACGGGAGCGCGGCCGTCTGTGGGTATTCGACTGGGACGAGAGCAACGCGTTCTGTAACGTGCAGCGCGAATCGCTGCAGCAGGTGTGCCCTGACGGCATCCGTGTAGACCCGTGGTACCAGTCCTTCTACGGCAGGCTGAGCATCTACGTGCAGTCGCCGTACGGGCTGGTGGGTCCCTACCGCATGCTCCACGGTGGGGCCCAGGGTGACAGCATGGGTGTCGGAGGGTTCAAAGAACTGGGCTCCGTGCGCTCCAGAGCGAACGCGGCCATCGTGGCCAACGCGCTACGCCCAGAAACTGGCGGTCCAGGGGGGCCTGACCCAGCCGACTGGTGTCCCGTGCATCCGGCGTGTGCAGCAGAGTACGTCCCAGAAGTATCCTCCAGCGACGACAGGCGCATCTTCGCATACACAGACGCAGGAGCAGCCCACGTACTGCGGGTCAGCCAGAAAACATGTCTGGCCGGAGGTGGGGCCATCAACCGGTCCAAGTTGAAGGGGTACCTCCTGGTCGACAAAGGGGGCGCCCTGGGCTACGCCGCCAGCCAACTGTCGACCGTCCTCGGCGTCATCAAAACGGACTCAGCCGACCTCGCCATGGTGAAGATTCCCGTCGTCATGGGTGAACCACCCAGAGCAGTACTGGTCAAATACGAGGAGGCACTGCGCCACCTGCACTGGGCAGTGCCGCGGACGGAGCCGGTGTATGCCTTAGCTCTGCGAGTGGTGACCACCTTCGCGCTGACCAAGGCAGATTTCGTCCTGGACGTGGTCCCAGCAGTGGGTCTCAATCTGGAGGCATGCCAGCGGCTGTCGGATGGCATCCACAGGCGCGCTCTGGGGCTGCCCCGCAGCTTCCCCAGAACCCTGCTCTATCGACCGCTACGTATGCTGGGTCTGCATGCGCCCAGGCTGCAGGACCGTCACGCGGTCCGGTTTGTGCACACTTTATTGGGCGCCCTCAACTGCCGCAGTAGCTATGTCGCTGACCTTCTGCGACATGAGCTGGGCCATAAGGCGTGGGTCCCGCAAGCGTACTCCGACGCCCACGTGCTGCACTCACTCCTCGAGGCGTGGCAGCTGCAGCTGGTCCTGCTACCGGCAGCACACGTGCCGCCAACAGCCATGCATGTGAGCCTGCACCGGGCCCCGGAAGGCCCTCAAGTCGTGGTGGCTTCTGATGGGGCATGCGGCCAGCGATCGCTGGCGTATGCGGCAGTCCTTGCAGACGCCCGCGGGGTGTTTGCAGAGGCGTGGTCTGCAGTGGCAGTAGAGGACCCGTACCCATGGGCAGCGGAATGGTTCGGTAGATACCTGGGGCTCGCTGTACTCCGCGAGATGCGCCTTCCTCTAGCCACGCGAGTGCTGGCCCTGGCGGACAACACCCACGTCACCACCGAAGGGGAGGATCACACCGTGTCGGACAGCCCGTATGTCGATAACCTGCGGGTCCAGTACGCGGCCGGACTGCACCTCTGGCAAGCAGACGAAGTGTACGTGCCAGCTCAGCAGGACTTCGCGAGCGGTGCTCCTAGCCCCGCGCCGGGGCTAGCCGGCCTTCAGCACAGGGCGCACAGTCTGGCGACGTCGCGGATGTCGGACGTGGAAGAGGGCCCCATGCCATTTGCAGCGGACGTCGGAGGCGTGGCGGTACTCACGACGGGGGGCGTGCCGTATCTGCGTCACTCTGTGGCCATGGAGCGCCGGTACGAGCAGTTAGCACCAGCGATGCCGCACCTGGATGCCCTCTTGCACCGCGACCCGGCGGCTGGGACGTCGTGGGAGCGAGTGGTTCAGGAGGCCCGTTTATCCAAGGACGCCCTCAACGTGGCCACGTGGCTTCGGGCAGCCCGGACGATGGCGACAGCCCCAGACAACGTCTTCAACTGCCCGTTCTGCGAACAGTCGTGTGCCGGATGGGGCCAGCACCTACTGGCAGCATGTGGCAAAGTGGCTCTGGCCGTACAAGCTGGCTTTCGTGCGCTGGTACTCGCGGCAGCGCCCGGTGCAACAGTGCCAGAGTGGGTGACCACCACGTGGGTACGCCTAGGGCGTCCCAGTGGTGACAGCCTGCACCTGGTCCTGCGGGCCGACCATGAGGTGACAGCAACGTGGCCACCAGCGCGCCCCCACACAGTATACGTCACGTGGTCGGGGATGCTCATGGGCACATGCGCGGAAGCGTCACGCTGGCTTACGGCAGCTCGTAGAGACAGCCTGGCCAGCGCCTACCTGGAGGCACTGGCCACATATGCCCGGTCAGCAGCCTGGGATCTGTTCTGGACTACATCCAATGGTCCAGTGAGCGGGTGGACGCATGGGCTGTCGTGGCAACACGCCGCGTGCCTGTCCGCATTGCTGCACCTGTACGACCGCGCTGTCACAGCGCTGGCGGAGTCCCCAGGCCTGGGCGTGGCAGCCCTGGCGGAACCAGAGTTCCCTCTGGGTTCAGACGGGCAGCACTGTTCAGTGCTTGTCGTGATTGGTGGCGGACAGGCGCCTGCCTGGGAAGGAGCCGCTGTACACCGCTGGAGCCTGGCGCGGCTGGACGCCCAGCCAGAACATGTGCATGTTCGTGTTGGAGACCGATTCTGGATGTCTGCGCCGGAAGGAACAGTGCCGCAGGGGCTGGCGGAGGCGCTAATGGCCCTGTCAGCAGAGGTGCCAGGCAGCTCCACAGTGGTCCGCGCCAGGGGAGACCCCGATGCCCCTCCCGGGGGTTCGGGCCCGGCGGCGTCGGAGTGATCCCGCGAGCGTCGAGAGCGGCGGCCCAGCCGTGTGGGCGCCGCCCTCAGGGCGCGGTGGGGCTGCCCCGGGCCAGCAGAGGCTGGCCAAGGAGCGATGCAGGCGGTATGCGCCAAGTGCAGCAGGCTGATGTGTCGTGCGGTCGTCCTCTTTCTGGTGGCGGAGTGTGCTCAGACTACTCCGATGATTGCGCCGCTCCCGGGGGACCCAAATTTTTCAATTGACGGGTCCGTCGCGTTTTTCAAGTCGGGAGAGTCCAACCCAACCCAACCCAACCCAACCCCCCCCATTGCCCCTCCCAAGACTCCCCCCCCAGCCCCCCCCCCCCCCCCAAGGGAGGCCTTTGGCCAACAGGTATTTGGGGGGGGGGTAGTTGGCGTCCAAACCCGAGGAGTCCCCCCCCCCCGTGCCGTGCCTCTACCACGCCTCTACAGCACCCCTACCGTGCCCCAGCGCCCCTGCCCTGCCTCTTCCACGCCTCTCCCGTGCGAGGGGGGTAGCCGTTTTGAATCTTGAATACAAGCCAATGATACCCTACCCTTTATTGGGGCAAGTGGTGGTGGTGTCGGATCACACTTGGGCCACATACCCAACTGTTCGGAGGTGCTTGACCTCTCCTGCCCAAGCAAAAGCCCCTCCCATCCCCCCCCCCCATCGCCCCTCCCAAGACCCCCCCTCTTAGCCCCCCCCCCCCCCCTCGGGAGGCCTTTGGCCAACAGGTATTGGGGGGGGGGGGGTAGTTGGCGTCCAAACCCGAG
This sequence comes from Eutreptiella sp. 'Long Island Sound 2002', assembly GCA_964036045.1. Lineage (NCBI taxonomy): Eukaryota > Euglenozoa > Euglenophyceae > Eutreptiales > Eutreptiaceae > Eutreptiella > Eutreptiella sp. 'Long Island Sound 2002'. The sequence goes on from OZ038386.1 coordinate 16,933,708, forward strand.
GAGTCACCCCCCCCCGTGCCGTGCCTCTACCACGCCTCTACAGCACCCCTACCGTGCCCCTACTGCGCCCCTGCCCTGCCTCTTCCGCGCCTCTTCCGCGCGAGGGGGGTAGCCGTTTTGAATCTTGAATACAAGCCAATGATACCCTACCCTTTATTGGGGCAAGTGGTGGTGGTGTCGGATCACACTTGGGCCACATACCCAACTGTTCGGAGGTGCCTGACCTCTCCTGCCCAAGCAAAAGCCCCTCCCATCCCCCCCCCCCCCATCGCCCCTCCCAAGACCCCCCCTCCTAGCCCCCCCCCCCCCCCTAGGGAGGCCTTTGGCCAACAGGTATTGGGGGGGGGGGGTAGTTGGCGTCCAAACCCGAGGAGTCGCCCCCCCCCCGTGCCGTGCCTCTACCACGCCTCTACAGCACCCCTACCGTGCCCCTACCGCGCCCCTGCCCTGCCTCTTCCACGCCTCTTCCGCGCGAGGGGGGTAGCCGTTTTGAATCTTGACCACCCCCCCCCCCCCTCCAGACCCCCCAAAGTTTTCGAACCCGTCTTTCTCCAATGTGAGATTTTGCAGAAAAGTGCTGGTGCCAAAGGCACCGAATTTTTTTTTGGCCTCTTGAGGGTGTAACTTTTTGTTTACCCTATGTGTCTATACTCAAAATACTCAGAAGTTTGTGGAGAATTCAAAATGGGTGAAAAGTACAAAAAACTTGACCGCTGACCTGACCTCCGGGTTGGATCGTGGCTGATGGGAGCCTGAGCTGATGGGCAAATTTTTTCTCAAACCTTTTTTTACCCCAATTGTGTATGTTCAAAATGATCAGCGCGCCCTGGGGATCATTTTGAGGTATATATGTTGGGGTACCCCCCCCCCCCCCCCGGGGACCCCGGCGGCTGACCAGCCGACCCACCTAGCCCCCTCCAGACTCCCCAAAGTTTTCGCACCCGATTGGGTGTCAAGAGTCGAACAGGCCACCCCCCCTTGCTTGCGTGCCTCCACCGCGCCTCTACCGCGCCCCTACTGTGCCCCTACCATGCCCCTACCGCGCCCCTACCACGCCTCTGCTGTGCCCCTACTGCGCCTCTACTACCCCACAACCACGATTCTACATGGTCTTCATTGCCCGGGCGGAAGGAACTCCGACCGCCAATGTCAAAGAGACAGACGAGTTGGTCTGGGCAGCTTGGGCTCCATCAAAGGCAAACAAGCGGAGAGGCCAGGGATGTGCCCAGAGGCCTTCATAGCCAAGCATGGGCACCTGCTGCCAGGTGCCTATCTGCCCAGCAGGGGTGGGTAGACCCACAGCATCAGCAGCCGTCCAGTGCTTTGCACACTATACCCGAAGATTGGCTGTTGTACTGGACGGGCTTTGACTCAAAACCGCCCTGACATCATGTGCAGGGATGACATGGAGCCGCAGAGAATTCAGAAAGTGTCCACGGCTGCGTTCGCATTCCGGATTTGGCTAGGCGCCATGTGCAAGTACCATGACATAGCGGTGCTTCTCGAACCCAAGAGAAAAGCGCTGCAGAGGGTGGAGAAAGAACTGGCAGAGATTGTGGCTGCGATGGAGGTAATTGTCCCCTCTTGCAATCCCTGCCCCCCCCATCGCGAATGGAACTGAGTGTCCGTGTGCATTTGCATGCATGTGTATGTGTGTGTCCGTATGTCCGTCGGGGGTTCTGAGTGTCAGGGGCTCTGCCTGCCGGATGCAGTCTCACTTGACCTGAAACCGACTGCAGTTGTATGTTTGCTGGGGGCAGACACCGGCTTCCTTCTCGCGCCCTCGTCCCCCCCCCGAGGATCCAGATTTTCCCCTGCACCCAAAATTTCGCACAGCAGTGTGCGGCTGCACCGCTGAGAAGGCATTGGAAAGAAAAATGTGTCCCATGGAAGGCAATCACAATGGGATTCAAAAGCGGCCAGGACCCACCCACCCACCCACCACCCACCCAGGCTGAGACCCCCCTCCAATGGGGCGGGTCCGTCCTGAATCGAACTTCTGAAATAGACCGTCACGGCCGTGTACCCGACTCTGCACCGCCGCCACATGCCTGGCCGCCATCTCCTGCTTGTATCAGGTGTCACCACACCAGCCACGCACACATCAGCACGCACGTGTGATGACACCCCAGTACCGCACCAACCCCCCGGACGATGGCAGGGCACAGGCGTGACCTTCTCATCAGGCCAAATAGGAAATGGAGGGCAAACAGTGAACCAAGCAGGCTAAGTGAGCCCCTGAAAAGTGGCAGACGGAGTTGTGGGCCAGGGTTTCCACTGACCGGGCCATTGATCAGTTGCTCTAACCTCCTGCGCCAACGGCGCCGACAAAACATCTTGGGGGTCCAAAGTGGTGAAGGGATGAAGGGATGATGAACGTACCACAGGGAGGGACCAAAGAGAAGGACCAGGGCGAGGAACCGGGGTGAGGGACCAGGGAGGAAACAGAGGAGGGACTGGGAGTAGGGACCCTGGGGAGGGGGCGGGAGCAGGGACCAGGGGTCGGAGGAGGAGGAGGCCGAGCGCCTGCTTGAGCCATGGAGAGCCATGGAGACCCTCAAGCTTCGTCCCGTCATGTGCCACTGTCGCAAGAAGTCCTCGTTTTTCCTCCCTCCCCGAGAAAAAAAGATCTGCCCGAGGTGTGGAACATCCTTTCCAGCAGGCTGTCAATGTCGGGGGTGTTGACTACAGTGCGTACGCTTCGGCCCAATCCACCATGAGTCCCTGATTTGAGGTGGTGCGTTGACCCCCTGGGCCGTGTTAGAGCCGCAGGTGATCGTGGCCCCTTCAACAGAACGGGTCTTCTCATGGCTGCATCCCCACCTAGCAACATTACGCCGGCTCTGTGAATGGGCTAAAGGCGGCGTGGGGAGACTGGGGAGGGAGCGCGATTTCTGCGCGTGGGAAGTCAGCCGTGGAGAAACAAGAACAGTCCCGATGGTTTGCAACAATCGGGGGGCGGCAGGCGTGCTGAAAGCCCCCCAGCCCACCCCTGGCATTTTCCCGCTTCCTGCTCTGCCCCGGGCAAAGCAACTGGTGTCAGTTTTTTGCCTCCGAGTGAATCACTTCCAGAAGCCCCTGGCGGACGGCTCCGTGAAGCAGGGGTCAGTCCTCCGGCTCCGTCCACACTCGCCGTACATCTTTCGGTCATGTGCTTTTGGGACATGCAAAAACTTGCTTTGGTGCTGAACAGACGGGGGTCTGTCCTGGACCCTGCAATGTGCCGTGGCAGGGCTGTCAAGGGATCCCGATTAACTTACGGGTTTGGCACACCTCGGGCAGATCTTTTTTCTCGGGGAGGGAGGAAAAACGAGGACTTCTTGCGACAGTGGCACATGACGGGACGAAGCTTGAGGGTCTCCATGGCTCTCCATGGCTCAAGCAGGCGCTCGGCCTCCTCCTCCTCCGACCCCTGGTCCCTGCTCCCGCCCCCTCCCCAGGGTCCCTACTCCCAGTCCCTCCTCTGTTTCCTCCCTGGTCCCTCACCCCGGTTCCTCGCACATGCGTTTGCGTGTGTTTGTGGGGACATTGGACAGCCAGACCCTCCTTTTTGTGCGGGTGCATAGCGGCATAGCGCCCACGATCTCCATCCGCACCGCGTGTTCTCCGTCTTCAGAAGGACGGTTTGGATGCACCAGACGCAGGTCCCGAGTCGCAGGCCGTTGACGAGGTGTGTGGCAGTTGCCGTGGCCGGCCCTCTGTGTGCCGCAGTGCCCGAAGCACAGCTCATTTGGCACAAGGCCGGTGTCGTGGTGGTCCTATCGTATTCGATAAGTTGATGCACGGCGGCAGTGCGTCTGGACCAGAGCTGTCCTGGGGAATCATAGAGTAGCCCTTTGGGCCAGGGGGGGTGCTACTCCTGCGGCGCCTACTTATCGTCGAACAGGGGAAAGTGTCCCCCTTGTGAACCGTATTTTTGAATGGGGAGCGATTCTCGCAACCTTTTTGTCCGTTTTTGAGTATTGTGCCCCGCCATTGTGCCCGTTTGACCAACTTCCTTCACCGAAAATTGAGGACATTGCGGTGCGAATTCCCCTAAGGCTAATGACCCTTACCCTGCGGCGCGCAGTAAGCGCTCCCAGCGGCTACAGGCCAACTGCCGGCGGTTACAGGCCAACTGCGGGTGGTCAACCGCCATCTGCTGGTGGTTACCGTCCATTTTGTCAGCGAATTAGCAACCACCGTTAGGGAGCGACCAACGGCAATCGATTAACCTCCAACTGCCGTTGGTGAATGCCCAACTGCCGTTGGTCGACCAGTCAACGGCGTCGGAAGCCGGCGAACGGCCGTGAGCCAGTCGGCATCAAAACGGGCAGCAAAAGCAGCCCATGCAGGCAACAGTGTGTCAAGCTCTGTTTTGCAGCCGGTTGCGCTGCTGTGGTGCTGATTGGGCCTCTGGTTGTCTTGTGTTCGTTGGCCCTGTTCTGACTCTCGCCTGTTTTGATGCTGGATGACCTGTTTTTGGTGCCCGTAGGCGGTTTTGTTTTCCCACTAGTTTGTCCTATTCTGATGACATAAATCTCTCGGAACAATGTCAAAATGGACTCAGCGCCTGAAATTGTGCACCGCCGCAAACAACGAACGCGACATAACGCCAACAAGCGCAGCACCAAAACAGGGCCAACATGCACCAAACGCCCCCCCCACCTGTCCACCCTCCTGCCTGCCTCCCTCCACCTGTCCAACCCCCACCCTCCGCACGACCCCCTCCCTGCACATGTTGGCCCAACCTGACTTGTAGCATCCGGTCGTACCCGCTCGGTGGGTGGTGTCTGCTCTCTTGGGTCGGGGGCACACAGGGTGCTCTTTTCTGTTTGCTTCCTTCCAAAACTGCCGGTTCGTTCCCAGTTGCCGGTTGCTCGATTGCCAACCGCCGGCGGCTGCTCACCAACTTCTGGTTTTTTCTCTGCCCCTCCACAACAGTTCTGAGTCCTTTGCAAGTCACAGGGGGTGGGCCAATGCACTTCGCATTTGCCCACACGTTCCCGCAATTTTTGGCACATTTTTGACCACAGCAGCTCAATGAGCCATGGGATTGAATGGGTTTTGGGGGCATCGAAGGCGCGGGAAATCACCTCGAAGAAGTTTCTTAAGTCAAGCGCTGGCGCGAGCGCCATAAACCGCCCCCTTTGGGGTTTGGGGGGGTGTTCGCCTGGCATACCCCAATGTATGAAGTTTGAGGTTTAATCCCTTGTAAAATCATCAGTCTGGGGTCCAAAATGATCTCCCAACACATTTATTGGAACCCTCAGCCCCCCAGCACCGTGGCGGGCACCCCGTTTCTTGACCTGAAAATCACTTTTTTTTAGAATTTTTTGATTTTGAGCCGAAAAATTATTGCTCGCCTAAATCCCGTCAGAAAGTGTCAGAAAGTGAAACAATGCTCGACCAGTATCCGAAGGTCGTGGGTTCCATTCCGACCGGCGGTTCGACCATTGGGTTTGCCGACCTCCAGGCTCCAGGCTTGAACGCATTGCAACGAGTGTCAACTGGTGGCGGTCGCACAGCACTTGTGTGGTCATATGCCTCCCAAAATTTGAAGTCTCCTCGTTCCACAAAGCGACTCTCCCAATCAGTCATGCTTAGGGGTGTGAGGGCAACGAAAAAAGTTTGTGGACCAATGATAGGCCTCTCATTTTTGGCTCCCTATTCACAATTTCATCTTTCCCTTGAGGGGCTTTTTTTTTGGGTTTGGGTGGATGAGTGGGTCTTTGGCTCGGGTGGGTGGGTCCCAAGAGAGCCCCCCCCCCCCCCCCTCCGCCCCCTGTCTGCTGGATCTTCCCCAACGTTCCCCCCTCCTGATCACCCCAACTGTCAGCACATCTTTGCAACGTCCCCGACCTCTGGGGCCCCCTGCACCCGCCCTCGCCTGTCGACTCCCCTCCACCTGTTCGCACTCTGCTGCAGGCCCCAAGCGTGGCTGGCTCCTCCCAAGCGTTCAATCCAGAGCCCAGCACGGCAGGCGCATCGAAGAAGCAGGTGCACTGTGCCGCTGGCCCCGGTGCTGTTCACAAATTGGGGATTGTGTGTGGGTGCGTGGCTTGACACACATACTGGGGGGCTGTCATGCTCAGCAGTCTTTGTGTGCGGAGAAAATGCGGGAATCTTGCATTTCTCCATAATTGCGCTCAAAGTCCCCTCATTAGACTGACAACCCTCTACAGCCCTCGCAGGGATACCTTGAAGACGGTGCCCAGGTCTCCTGAAAAACTGTCTCTTTTCGATATGCACACGCTGATGGATTGAGGGCTGCAATAACTGTTTCGGGGGTCGGGGTCTTTCGGGGATCCGGCCAAAATGCGTTTTGGCAACCGCTTCCGGCCAAACTGAGCCTTTGCGGCCGCATCCCTCCACTGAGGCCTGCACGCTGCGCCTGGACAAGGGGTTCTGGGGCCGAGCCTGAATAAGAACCACTCGTTTTGGATGGGATCCGGATGCCAGAATTGTTTTTCGCTGCATTCAGACCCCACACCTACTCCGGACCAAAGATACGTGTCTTCGCCCCCATCCCTGTGCACTCTCAGTTGAGGAGGTCGCGTGGGTCGGCCGTCACAGCACATGACACCTGAACAAGAGTCCCCCCGAGGCTGGGCACAATCCAACGGCACTAAGTCCTCCCAGGCGCTAGGGAGCTCCCGGTGACCCCGCAGGCTCGAGGGGACCTATAATGGTTCGCTGGCGTGCTCTACCTCGGCATCAACTGCGAAATCTTTGTCTGCGCCGCTGCTTTTTGTGTCACAGCCTTCCGAAGAAGAAGACCCTGGGCCGATTGGCAAAGGTAAGGCCAAGAAAGGCAAACGCAAGAAGCAGAAGGTGTGTCGGGGCGCGGGACGCACCGTGAGGCCGTTTGCTTGCCGGTGCCGTGGGCAACGACAGCACGTGGCAGGTGCGCCCGGGGAACACCCCCCCCCCCCCCCACCACCACCACCAGTCAGCCCTCCTCATGACCGCTCCCGGCTTTTCCTGCAGCGCCCTGCGGCGCACGGTTTGAGTGTTTGTCCCCCGAACAGGGTTTCGTATAGTTGTGCACCGTTGAGCTGAAGTTTGAAACCCGCCCCTTTTTGGTGGGGCCCTTTGCTGTGCCGAGGGAATTGGAGGCCAGGCCTCTTGCGATGGCCGCCGCGAATGGTGGACAGGAGGGGTGCAGGTGAAGCGGCCTCACCGCAGTCTTTGCAACCCCCCGTGTCCACTGCGCAATCCGCCCTCCCCCGTCTCCCCCCCTCCTGACCTCCTTGGCCCTTCCGCCACCTGTTCGCACTCCACGGCAGCAGGCGGAGCTGTAGCCCCCAAAGCGAGCAATCCCGCACACTTGCAGGTGCCTGCGGCGTGGCCCTGCTCTCCACCTCCCCCCACCCATCGGCTCTTCTCGCGGCCTCCCTTCACTTGTTGTTCCCTCCTCCTGGTCTTCCCCCCCCTCCCACTGGCCCTCCACCAACCCCCCCTCCTCATGACCACCCCTCTACGAATCTCCGCGCGCCAGTCCCCCGATCTACCGATCTACCCCAATCTCCTCCTCATCGCTGGGCACTATGCACCAGATCCCCAAGAAGAGCATCCCCGGCCCCGTCCCAACAGAAAACAGGGACACTGGTGCTGGGCGAACAGGACAAAGACGAAGGCGAGGACCGCCGGGGAACAGGGGCGGGAGGGCACACGCGGAAACAGAGGTATGGAAGCCTTTTGACTGCGAGGCGTGAAAGAATCAGGGAGGGCAGCAGGTGGGAGACTATTGAGGATTTTAGCACGTGAAATTTCAGTGGTGCGGCGGTGGACAACCGAAATGTTAGTGTTAGCTAGGCCCACACTGTTGCAGTGCGCGAGGCTTTGACAACTTTCAGATTGCATTTTGATTATTCTGCCTGGATTCCAAGTTGGGGACATGCAGCCCCATGCCCATTTTTGGCTTTTTGGGGGGCTGATTGTCCTGCAAGATTCAAGACGGTCGCTGGTGCACCAAAAAGCAATGTTTGTTCTTCCACGGCGATGATAGCGATTGGCTATCTGCAAATGGGCTATCTGTGCGCAATATTGCATGCCGTGATTGCTCAGCGGTGGCTGATTCAGTGGTCTACAACTCCAAGTTGGGGACATGCAGCCTGTTCCACGTGCAGCCTCATTATTTTTTCGGCATGTTATGATTGTAGGATTCTGCAGATTTCAGGTCCTGTGATCATGACCACAATAACCCTTTGTGCATTGCACAGGGCTTCTGGTATTTCCGTGGCAGGAGAATCACGGAAAATCACGGAAATGGGCCAACGTTGAAAATCACGGAAATCACGGAAAATCACGGAAAATCACGGAAACGGAAATTGAAGTTCCTATTGTTTGCTATTGTTGTTCCTGGTTGCCACGGAAAATCACGGAAAATCACGGAAACGGAAATGAAAGGGATCAATACAAGGAACTGTTTGGGCCTTAGATCTGAACAATGACGATCCTGATGTCCAACAAGAGAAGGAGGCCTTGGCTACGGAGATTAAGAGGGAGTGGGACCGCTGCCGTTTGGGTGACTACCCAAATATTCACAATAGTAAGGATGTTATCAAATTTTGGCAGTCAAGACCTCCGGTTTTGCGGGAGGCCGTGGCCCCGTATTTGTGGTACCCAGTCACGGGCGCGGCAATTGAGCGGTCATTTAGTCTGGCAGGACTGGTTGATGTAAAAGATAGGCAGAGCATGGGCAAGGTGGGTGTCTAGGTGGGGCAAAGGCGATGCATAAGGAACATTTTTGTACCACGGAAACACCACAAAGAATCACGGAAATATCACGGAAATGCCACGGAAAATCACGGAAAATCACGGAAAACCACGGAAAACCACGGAAAATCACGGAAAATCACGGAAAATATCGGAAGGGTTTTGTCAGGCCAATCACGGAAATAGTAGAAGCCCTGCATTGCACTATCAAAACATAAGCTTTTTTCTCCCACTTGCTCAACCTTTTCTCTCACCTTTCAACTTTTCTTGTTTACTCGTTGCCTGCAATGTTGCATTTCGCCCCCCCCCCCCTGATTCCCCCCAGTTTGTTATGTTTCCCCATCTTCAACCATTTCCCCCCATCTTCTCCACTTCCCCCCCATCTTCCCCCAATGGTGTCGCCCATGCGTTGGCATGCACGTGTGTCCGTGGCACTCACACAACCACAGGGGGTTTTCCACCCTGCCCCATCTGGTGCGGAATGTCTCTGTGGGCCAAAGGGAGATTTCCTACGGAAGTGCTGGCGTGGTGACGTGGCGCACCCATCCTGCACGGATGGTCTCCGTTGCCGACAGACTGCCGCAGGGAGGTGTCCTCCGAAGTCGCTGGGGTAGGGACCTGGCGCCTGCACTGGGCGCAGACCGGCATGCCGACAGAATTTCTCTGGTGCCGGAGAGGAGGCTTCCTCCAGTGTAGGCAGCACACAACAGGGCTGGCAGCGATCCACCTGCTGTGATCACGAGATTGAAGCACATCCACAAGCACCAGCACTCTATCTTCCCCATTTAGCTCCTTTCCCTCATTCCCCCGATCTCATTTTCCGGGCGTCGGTTGGGAGTTGGTGACTGTCGGTTGCGGTCACAGGCCACTGCCATGCTGAAGTGTTGCGGGTCAGTCCGAAGCGGGGGACAGGGTGCAGCTCATTTCGCCCCACTGTCCATAGGCTGTGCCAGACATTGAGCCTGCCACAAAGCCTAGTCGATCCAGTTCACTGCCAAGAAAAGCTTCAAAGTCTGAAGAGCCTCCGCGTGGCTCCTCCAAGAAAAGCAGGAAGGGGAAGAAGTAGAGTGCAGGTCTGTGATGCGGTGTGGCTGACAGCACTTCGCACAGGATTTTGTAGTGCGCAGGAGGTTTTATTTACACTCTCTGCGCCCGCCCGGTGATGCAGACTTGGTACATTCCATTTGTGAGCGATCGGTGATGCTTTGATTCCTCGTAACAACATGAAGCAGGAACGCTCATGGCGTATGACTTGGAGATATAGTGACGATATTCTCCAGAACAAACTGAAGTTAAAATGGGCGCCCAGGGCCACAGTGCTTCATTTCGGGTTCACTGATTGGCGAGCGGTTTTGATAAGTGCGGGAAGAGGGACATGTATTGTGGCACGGGGGAGGGGGGGCTCATAAAACAATCTGTCCGCTGCTCGCCTTTCTATGCGTGCCTCACTTTGCCCTCTCTGTCGTCAGACTCCTTTCACACATCATTTCCCCGCTCATTCTTGCTGCCTGCATTGTTCATTGGTGGACTGTTGGTATGGCGCCAGCTGTGAGCGCAAAAGCATGCGTGGGTTTCGCCACCCGCGACAACGACACGCTGGTGTCAGTCCAGAGAGTGAATAGTGTGAGGAGCGCAAGAGAACCCCGGTGAACTCTAACGCTGGTGGGGGTTCCACGGCAGGGACGGGTAAATTGCAGGTCATAGGGTGAAGATTTAGGATGCCACCGTTCCCTGCTGACATGAAATTGGTATTTTGCCTTGATTTCATTGACGTTTGGCATAGGGCCTCACGAAACTGGAAAAAACAACAAAAATTGGGCATGTGTTTGAGGTTTCTGCATCACAATCCCCCCCCCCCCCCCCACAGCCAACCCACTCTGGAACGGGGGGGGGATGGGGCGTAAAAGGTTGGGAAAGGGGGCCGATTGGTATGTTCGGTGTAACTCACTTTTTCGAGTTTTGTGGAGGAAGTGCGCCGTCGCTGTGCACGACCGATGTTGCGCAAACGGCCTGCTGTGCTTCGGGTCGCGGTTGTGTGCTGATGGGAGCCGCGGGCAGACGTCCGGGTGTGCTACAGGTGCCCTGTGTTGGCTCGTATCTGCTGACGAGGGCCTGTGGGCACGTACAGCATACAAGCCTGTCACTTGTACCGTGTGTCCGGCGGTTTTGGATGGGGCTTCAGGCTTTCATCATTAGTTGCCCGCAGTGGGGGCGGGGGATGGGGGCTGCTAGCAGGTGCCCTCGCACTGCCATACTACAGCCATCCGGGGGGGGGGGGGGGACTGCCCCGCGGGGGAGGGGGATGCGGAAAGCTTTTTCACCGAATATTGCAGCATAGGCAAACGATGATTTTGCTTCAGCCCCTTGTCGCTCTGATTACAAAGATACGAATGCCATTCACCTTTTCTGACGGGTCTGGGTCCGGTCACCTCCGGGGCCCGTCCCAGTGGGCTTTAGGGGTCCCGTCCACGTAGCCCCCATCAGGCGTTGCGGCACACTGACTGCAAACATGCGCAAGGTGCATTCCCCAGAGGAAAGGTGCACCACGTTTCTGAACTGCCCAATTTCACTGGCCCCATTCTCGCCTCCGCCCGTGTATGGCCATGTCCCCTCTTGGGTAGGCATCTGCGCAACTACCGTTTCCTGGTCCTCTGGAGGCGGCTGGGGGGAGGGGGGATAGCGGTCTTGTACAATTCCACCCCACTTCGTTCATGTCATGCATAAACGCTGACGGTGGCTGGAACTCTGGCCTCGGGAGCCCCCTCTAACCGACCTCCCACTCTGTGTGTTTGTCTATTCCCCCGCCCGCATGTCATGTCGCAAAAATTTGTTGGCTGTTTTTGAAGGGAAGGTCTGATTGGGCGTCTCGGTATGTCTTCAGGGCCGGAAGTCTTGAGGCAACTCAAGAGAAGGGTCGCATCCTATTATTGTAGCTCTTGTTTTGGTGAATATGCGCAGCTCGATCACATTTCCTTGAGCGTGGCGATCCCAAGTGCTGCCCTTGACAAGCCCAAGCTTTGTATTCAGCAATGCACAGCTGTGCCCAGTTGACCGTTTAGTGTCCCATGTGACTGACGGCTGGAGAGGCAGCTGGACAGCAGACAGGCTGTGTGTGTGGGGGGGGGGGGGGTGCGTGGGTGCGTGGGTGCGTGGGTGCGTGCGTGCGTGGGTGCGTGCGTGCGTGCGTGCGTGCCGGTGACGGGTCATTTCCTGCATGTCTCTTGCATGTTAGCTAAAAATCGGATATTTACCTGCTGGTTTGTCACTCGTCCGGGTACGTGGAGGAACACGGGGAGGGATGAAGGTCTGTACCCGATCCTGCGGTTCTTTGAAGACCCCTCCCCATGTGTGACCTCTGGCAGCGCTGAGGGCAGGGTAGGGATGGCCTGATTTTCCCCTGCTATCCAGGCCTTGGCATACTGTGCATGGATGCTGTCTTTGCCTGCAGGCCTCTGGTTCAGCAACACTGCCAGAGGCTGTACTGGAATGCGGCTGGGAAACAGGATGTTGACCACCTTACCTGTCCTTTACACTGCAGAAAGGCGCCTAGTGCAGGCGGGACATGCTACTGCTTTTGTTCTGCTTTGCACCTGACGAGATCTAGTACACTCAGGCCGCCTTTTGCAGTGTCCTGTTTGTCGCGCCGACCATGTGTGTGTGTGTGTGTGTGTGTGTGTGTGTGTGTGTGTGTGTGTGTGCTTGTGTGTACTGCTTTGCTGCTTTGTTTTGGTTGCACAGTTCTCATTGTGCGTGCACGCGCGCGCGCGCGTGTGTGTGATGCTATTGATTTTGTTCTGCCTGTGCCTGACGAGATCAGTGCAAGCCGGCCGTCTTGACCGCTGCTCGCTGTCTTGGCTGTTGCCCGTTTGTTACGGAACTTGTGTGTGTGTGTGTGTGTGTGTGTGTGTGTGTGTGTGTGTGTGTGTGTGTGTGTGTGTGTGTGTGTGTGTGTGTGTGTGTGTGTGTCGCTTGTTTCTCGTCTGTTTGTCCCTTGCAGGCCCATGCAGGCGCCACCCCAACGGGCTGCGAGCCCTGAGGAGCGCTGCGGGCCACGCTGTACTTCGCTGCGCTTTTCCTCCTACAGAAAGGTGCCTAGCCGTCACATGGTCTCCATGACTGTTTGATCGGCCTTAACCAAATGTCCGTCACTGGCTTTTGCACAGGAGCTGGTCGAAACTCCTCTGCTGCACATGGCGTTTGTCTGACCTGATCGCTGTGGAATACAGCAGTGTTAAAAGTTTAAGGAGCTGGTTCAGCTGTTAGTGGTACATGAGGTTGGTTTTTTACTCCCAACGCGCTGGTGTTGCATGATACGGTTGAGCTGTGCATACCGCTGTTGTAGTCACACGACTGTTGCTACATTCTTTTGTACAGTCTTGGGAGTCTGGACTGCAACGGTACAGAGCAGCTGCATTTAGAGCACACTGTATACCCAAGTACCATCCCCATGTATGTGTTGAACATGGTTTTCGCTCTGCTTTATGGTCATCCGCATCTTGTACAACAGTGGGCAAGCAAAACCGTTTGCCTGCCCCTGGGTTGGCTGTTGCAACTAAACTGATACGCTACTGAACGACCCCGTGCCCTGTGTTTGCACGCGTTTTGCTCGTAGCGACCTTCGTGTTGCCTCTATCCTTCCACCCACAAAGAAGACGCTTTCCTGGACTGCTTCGAACAGACCAGGTCTGTTTGCGAAAGGCGCCGAGGGTCGAGTCTTCGGCCCTTGACAGGCTGTCTTTCTCTCCTGGGGCCTGCATGTGCTGCCAGTGTCACGAGCACCACACACATTACAGTGCATACGTCACCATACAGGGGTCCACAGTGGCCCCTAAATCCACACTCACTCCTTCCCCTTTGTATGTCATTGCCAAAGCCAAATCCCTCCGCAAATGGGCACCTGTGGCTAGCTGCCGTCACATTGTTCATCCGCACCCTGATCTCCAAATTCCCTGCTTTTTTTTTTAATGCATGGCAGCCCTGCTGCTCCAAAGTGCTGAATCACTGCAAATTTTGCTCCTTGAAGGACAGCTGCCTTATGTACACATATTCAGGTTCAGGGTTGGGTGACATGGTTTAAGATTGGGTTATGTGGGTATGGGTGGTGGTTGGTTTTGGGGGGTTGGTTGGGTTGTTGGTCCCTGCTTGTTGCCTGATTATACGTAGAACAGATCTTGCAAGCTGGGTAGCCGCAATCTTAGACTGGGGCCGTCAACGCATTGGGGAGGCGGGCTGGACTCAGCAGTTTGCCAACATTGCCCTTCCCTCCGTGTCAACCATCTTCATGAGGCATCCCAATGGTTACAGAAAAAGAAGCAGTGGCGTGCATATGAAATTGTGTTGAGTATCGACACAGGCAATCCAAGCTCAAGAGGAGGCGAAGCGACACACTCCCATTTTTAGCATGTTCCGCACGACCAGCTGAGATCCATTGTCGAGTTTTCTTTACAAATATTTAATCAGACCCAAGCGGCGGGACTGGTATGGAGGCGGATGGGAGCCATGCCCATGGGCAGCCCCTTCAGCGCTGAACCACACTCCATTTGGGAAGCAAAAACACACATGCACCTGTTCCGCAGATTCAGCACCATGCAGAGGACCCTGCTTGGCTATCCACTGTGGCGCACGTCGTCAGCTTTGCCCAGTTCAGCGACAATGCTCTAGGTGCCTCCCAGGGACCATATGCCTCCACGGAGATACAACTCATCTGCCACACTTTGACGGATGCCTGGGGTCCGCCAGTTGTTTGCAAATGCATAACCAAGGCATAGCCCACATGCACTCAGCATTACATGCGCTGCCATATCACAGCCATGGGCTGGACCATTGATTGGCACCCCTCCAGCACCACAACCAATCACCCACAGCCCAATGGATTATCCGCCACATGGTCACTCAACTTTGCACCCTCATTGCAGAGCCCACCTGTTCTGATGTACACAACAGCCAGTCGCGACAGTAATTCAGATCAACTCCAGTAATTTGACGAATTTTGAGGTAATTCATCCATGAATGTCAAAGAATTCGATTCCTGATCGAGTCCTGCAAAAAAAAAAAAATGCGGCTTCCGCCAACCTTCTTCCAAAAAAAAATTGGGAAGCGCTGATAAAAGCTGGTGCATTCATCGTCACTTCTGTCGTAGGGATCCTGGCATTTCTGTTCAGCGGGGGCGAGTTGCTCCTCAGCTTTGCAGCCTGGGTTCAAATCATGGTGGTAGGCCGCTTCACAAGTCAGCCGTCACATGCCTGCTAACCCCCCCCTTTGTAATAGCTACGCCCTTGTAGGCGTAGGGACCGTATTAATTTGGTACCTAATTTTAATTCAGTACAAATGTAGTGCAGCCGCATAACACATTGGTTTGGTGAAAATTTGCCAGCTACATAGGGTCACGGACACATTTGTTGTGAGTGTTTGCCCACTTGAACCCACATGGCTCTGATTTGGGGGATATTTATGTACTATATCCCCCTTTGTTGCACCAGCTCACCATGCAATCTTCTCTTTTTCAACCTGGGCGTCCAGTGATTTTCACACGTTCCACGTTCACACGATGGGAAGTTGTAATTTACAAGAGACCACATGCAAGGCAATTTCATTCCCAAGAATTTGAAGCTGCCCGAGCCCAAACCGGCCCCTAAACCTCGGGCAAAGGCATCTTCAAAGGCATCTTCAAGTGGTGAGCATGTGCAGTTGTTCCGCATGGTGTATGATCACAAGAAGGGTTTCCAATCCGAACATTTGTAGGCTTCTCATGCTTCATAGCTTGTGAGAACATGGGTGTGAACCTGAATTTTCATGTCTCAAACACTTTCTTGTGTTTGCATGCCTTTGGGAACATGGGCGGAGGTTAAAGTGCACTCATACCATGCATTCTCTCACGTATATGTCGGTAGTTGTATGTGTCGTGCGCAAGCTACGCCCTTGTAATAGCTACAGTAGTTGTAGGGACCGTATTAATTCCGTACTTTGGCTTAGCTATTACAAAGGAGGGGGGTGGTACATGGGGCGGATCCACACATCACCAGCGGGCACCCCATGGAACCCTCCCTTTTCCGCATTCATGCAGCACCATGTGTTCAACATGGTGTCATGCTTTCTTCGCGCTTGTGCCCAGGGCGAGCGTTGTGCATCCACGCTTGTGGGTGCTGTTCCCCGCCAATCTTGGCTGGGGCCTGCTGCTGGCTTCGGTGGGGTGGGTGGTCCCTCGCCATTCCTGGCGGAGGGTCCGGTGGGTGTTGTTCCCCGCCATTCCTAGCTGGGGCCTGCTGCTGGCTTTGGTGGGGTGGTCCCTCGCCAATCATGGCGGAGGGCCCGGTGGGTGCTGTTCCCCGCCAATCCTGGCTGGGGCCTCCTGCTGCCTTTGGTGGGGTGGTCCCTCACCAATCCTGGCGGAGGGCCCTGTGGGTGCTGTTCCCCGCCATTCGTGATAGGGGCCTGCTGCTGGCTTTGGTGGGGTAGGTGGTTCCTCGCCAACCTTGGCGGAGGCCCCTGTGGGGGCAGTTCCTCCCCGCCTCTCGTGGCTGGGGCATGTTGCTGGCTTTGGTGCGTTGGTCCCTCGCCATTCCTTGCGGAGGGTCCTGTTGGTGCGGTTCTCCGCCTATCATGGTTGGGGCCTGCTACTGGCTTTGGTGGGGGGGTGGTCAAACTTGATCACTTCGACTTTATCCGTCGATGTCCCATGGAAACTCACTTCAGAGTATGCCTCTGAGGCGGGGTAGGCCCAGCGGCTTAGGGCATCCGCTACGGTGTTGTAGCTAACCCGGAATGTAATTCACATGGAAGTCAAATTTGCAGAGGTATTCATGCCAACGGCCTATTCTACCAGGAGGACCACGCGGGGTATCCACATGCTCTGTCCTCGAGCTTTCACGAGATTTGTCATCCGTCAAAACCTCAACGCGGTGACCCATGATCCAGCCCTCATAGCGCCGTAAAGCACACAGGATTGCATAGGTTCCTGCTCATTTGGACTCCAATTTCGCTGTCTTGTTGTAACTTTGCGAGACCAGAAAGCCAAGGGGTGATGATGACCTTCGACGTCGGCTTGCTCAATCGTAGCGCTTATGGCGTAACAACTGGGGTCTCTGCGAATATAAAAAGGTTTTCCATCGAGCTGCGGATACTTCAAAGTAACCACGCTTGCCATTGCTTTTTTGAGACCAGTGAATGCCTCTTCGCGTTCTGGCGGCCACTTGAGCTTGACGTGAGCTCCTTGCTTTCTTTCTACGTTGCCAACATTCAGTAACCCTGTCAAGGGATCAGAGTATTTGGCGTAGAGGGGCACGAACCCGTGGTAGTGATTGCAGCAGCCTAGAAGAGCACAAAGCTGCCTGATGGTTTTAGGCCTTTCCTAGAGCTGCAAGGCAGCCATCTTGCTTTGGGCAGGTCTCTTTGTCCCATCTTCCAAGATAGAGCAACAAAATTCCACACTTTGGAGGATCATTTTGCCTTTCTTGGCTCCACACACCAGCTTCTCTTGTAGGAGAACATCCAAGATTTTGCGCTTCTTCAGACACTCTTCAAAGTTTTCTCCAAGCCGTGTGGCAATCGGAAGGTGGTCGATGTAAATACTGCAGAATTCTTGTCAATTCAGTGCTTTGTGGTTGTGAAACAAGGCATTCCATCATTTTTTGTAATATCCACGGCGCATTCTTGAGGCCCATAGGCCTCACAGTCCACTGGACAGTGCCACAGGGTGAGCACATCACCGTTAGATGTGTATCTTCTTTTCGAAGGGGCATCTGATGAAAGCCATGGCGCACAGCCAGCACGGTAAAGAGTTTGCTTTTTGCCTTTTTGGCGATCTCCTGCTCGATTAAGGGAAGGGGATGCGCATCAGGAACTGTGGCGGCATTCAAAGCTTTATAATTCACCGCTCCACGCCAAACATCTATGTTGCATTGGTCAGCAGGTGGGGGGTTTGGCACTGTAAATGGTGCCGAACACCGCTCGGAGTTCATGCATCCCTCGAGCCAGCTAAATTCATTGAGATTGCGCTCGAGAATCTTTCACAGAGTGTCTGCTTTTGTGCCGTGGAGATAGAAGGGATATTGTTTGTGAATTTTTGAGCCCTGGATTATCTCAATCTTGGCCTAGAATTGGAGAATTCTTCCATAACTTCATACTCCGGACATCATCTCTATAATCTTTGAAGATTGTGTCTTTTCTTGCCGCTATCTTGTCTCCGTCGACTCGATTCCCACACTTAATCACCGGCATTATGTTCACCAATCTGCAAATTCTTAGATGTGGCCTCATGTTCTTTGGCACTTCATTCCACACTTCTTCGTCACATTGTTGGTTGATGAAACTCATTTGAGCTCGATCTTCATTGGACGCAACCAATGAAAGGGGTCCTCGAATGTTTTGAAGAGATGGTCGGCCGAATTCAGGTGCATTCTTGTCAGTTCATGCGAGATTCTTGGAGATTTGTCATCATTCTTGATCGAAATCTTGACGTTTTTGACTTGATTCTTGTATGATGGGGGCGATTTTGACCGGATGAAAGCACTCTCTTGAAGGGTTATGTTTGTTCTTCCCTCTTTCCGCGACGATGTGTCGGGATTCCGCTCTCGATCGACTCCGTCCAGGTCAATTTCGTCGATTGTTGAGGAATTTGAAATCATTTCTTCTGTTCGCATCTTCCTTGATTCTTGCCAATGATCTCCCAGATTCCCGTCAACTAAGCACGCCAACGTGCTCCACGAACGATGTGGCCAAGGTTTGCTGTTGTCTTCGCAATACAACTTCAATGCTTTGTGAGGCAACTCAACAGTGTCAATTGAAACATCCATAATGTCTTGGAACCAAGATTGCTTTGGCCAATTGGGGACGATGAAAATCGCTTTGGCGCCAGATTGCTTCGGCTTCTGCACCACACCATGGAAAAAGCGAAAGGGGTGATTGATCCAACGAGGTTCATACCAGTTCTCACTCCAGAGATCATCATAGAACTTCGGCAATTTTCTGTTTGTCGGGTTAGCAAAGGCGCCAAGTCGTGGACAAAATCCATGGTTCTTTTGGAAATAGTCCACCACAATGTTCCGCCATTTTTTAACGCCACGATAGCAAGCTGTTTTCCACTTCTTGCAGTGGAATTATTCTATCCTTCAATCTTCACATTCTGCTTGATTTTTTTAAAATTCGTGCTCATCTTCCGAAATTTGTAGCTTACTTCGCTTTTTGAAGTGTTGAACACTTGCGGTGAACGGATACAAATAGTACAGCGCCGATGGGTTGTTGGCTGACAAATCCTGAAGAAAGCATATCCTCCGCCCCATAAGCGACACATGATGACCGTTAAGTACCCTTAAGTCCTTGAGCCAAAGTTGAAATAGCAACAAATCATACTTTATGGTGGCCCCATTGAATTTTCCGGAGAACCACTCATCCTTCACTTCTTCTGCACTCCAGGCCGACTACTTCACCAAGCCTACACCCAAATATGCTTCCTTCTCGCCACCTTAAAGGCGATGTCCGCTAACGCTTTTCAGCTGGACAAACTTCGGCCACATGTTTGCTTCATCCTCCTGGAGGAAGCCTTTCCACACCAGGTTCACCTCGGATCCATTGTCAATAAGACACTTGGCGACGTTTATCTTGCCATCGACCGTCTTGACGTGGATCTAGCAGACGAATTGGCGCTATTTGCCACAACGGGCATCTTTCACAACCAATGCAAGGTAGAGGAGGCCGGAGGAGCGAGCCAGGCAAGCCCGACACCGTCTATTCACAGCCCTAGCTAACTTTATGGGTTTAAGGTTCGGCTATTCAACCTCAATGTTGGAGGTTGCGTCAAGTTGGCTTCCCTAGTGCCAATGTTTTTCGCCACACGGCTGGACTTCTTGTCCTAGTTCTTCATCCACCACTTTTTGTGCCGCCTCAACGGAATACAATCCTTTCCCACGTCCACGTCCATCGAAGGATTTTCCACCAATTCCCTTCTTACCACCTTGGCCTTTGTTGTTTTGAGTGTTCAGATCGGTGTTGGATTCGTTGTATTTGCCCTTGCCACGACCTCCAGAGATCTTGCCCTTGCCGAAGATCTTGTTTGCCGGCGTCTCGCGAAGAAAGGGTTGACATTCACCTCAAAATTATCTTCATTCCTAGACTTTTGTTGACTTTTCCCTCTTTTTCCAGAAGGAATCATTCTCCGTGTCCATGGCCCGAGAAATCAGGACATCAATCAGATCATTACAAGAATGCGCCCAAGCTGTCTTCTTAGACGTCTCTTTGCAGCTCTCCGAAGTCTTGGGAGGGATTTTTTCTACGAGCCACAAATTAGGCTAAGAAGGCTCGTAAGAGGTAGGGCTCCTCCGTCCCATGACCTCCTCAAGCTGCGCCACTAACTGGAAGATACGGGCAGCCGTTGGAAATTTTGGGAGGACTTGCAACTGCTCTATTTCGGTACGGACGCTCAGGTCCGTTTCGTAGACTGGATACAACTAGTTGAGTCTCTTCCAGAAGTCGCCCCAGCTGGAGCTCTTCTTAATAGCGGTCTTTACTTGCCGCTGAAGAAACTTCTTTTTGCGGGACTTCTTGATCAGTGTGCATTTTGTCTCCTCGTCAGTTTGTTGGTGACCGGCAACGATTAGGAATTCAAAGAACTCCTCAGCCCATTCGGGCAAGTTTTTGAAATCGAACTAAGGGAGTTTGATCGGAAGGGTTGCCATGACGATGGCCTTCGTACCCCTGCCCCATCCACCCGTACCACGTGCAGCATTTGTAGAAGGTAAGGGGTGTATGATGGCCAGTGACGATAGTACAGCCAAGCCATAGCTCTTCATCTCAGCTTGGAATGCATAACGCACAGTAGAACTAGGCACAATCCTCACATGAGAATGGAAAGGGCTAGGACAAGTGCCCATAGAGGAGCTGCGGATGCCTTTGCAATTCTTCACGTCTTTGGTCAGCATTTTTACTCCAAGCGACATGGTAGGCGGGTGCTTCTTCGAGTCAAACAGCACTTAGTTCTAGGTCCTCTTCACTGACACTCATGCCCCTTGTGAGAAGCTCACCGGTCTCATCCCCACCTAGTTTCGGAGCTACATGGTGCGGGTGAAAGGCGCGCTCCACACAAACTGGCTCGGGAATTTTCTTCACAGAGGCCCTGGTTGCCTTGGATTCCGAGTCATCTCTGATGTGGGGATAGAGGAAGCATCTTCTCTATAAGGTATGTCCCATTCGTCTCCCCAGGTCTTGATGGTCCCGGCCACTGCCTTGCCCCTCCACTCCTTCACTTTCGTTCTTGCCAACCTCTTCTTTGCAGAATCAGGACGAGGTAATGAGGTAGGAAGGTCATGGAAGGGCATTTTGACCTAGCAACGACAAAGGCTAAGGCCGCCGTTAAGGGATCTGTGGTCCTCAGTCTCTCAAGGTTCTTCAACGTTGAGGTTGGGGCCTTGGTGTCTTAAGGGATACCACGGTTAGCATATATTCTGCCCCTCTTGCGTCACGCTCTCCACGAGGGCTAGAATCTTGAGGCATAATGTCACTTGCAGATGATGATCCGGTCGTTCCCACATCTGACCAGGTGGTGCTGGGATCAATCTTTGTATTGAGAGTGACAGATGTTTCAGAATCAATGTTGCAAGTGTTCTCCTCGTGCTTTAGTCGTCGTATGTGCTCCCTCTGCTAACAAAAAAGGTTTCGGGTTTTACTAATGCTGCGGATCTTCCTTGTTTTTGTTGAAGAATACCCTGATGATTTATCCCAATGCAAATGTTGGTCACAAGGTAGATGAGCAGGGCAACCAAATACCAGATCAATTTAAATCAGGGCGTTCTCCTTCCATATCAAAGCATGACTAGCAAAGGGGAGCTGTAAATGAACGATGCACTTTTAAAGACAAAGCTTTAGTCTTTTATCACCATAGCAAATGGTTTTATAGTGAAAACGGACATTAGTCTGGCCCAATAGACATTTATAGGCACTTCAAGTGCATAGTTTGGAGTGCAATGGACTAGGTTCGGAAACATGGGGCATGCAGGTTGGGCAACAAGGGATATACCTTGGCCAGCTTGGCCAAGCAAGTGAATAGGACCAGAATAAGTAGATGAAACTTTTGAGGATCTAGGCCCGGACGTTGGAGACCACTAGGCTTCGCCTTTAAGGAAAAAAACATGACGTTATATCTCCATGAAGGAAGATACTTCCGCTCAGTTGAGTGGTAGGGGTGAAATTTATACAAGAGCTAGGATTATAACCCTATTTACTTTGGAAACTGTACCGTTATGCTTTAAACGAGTAATACAAATGCTTTGGTGTTAGTCTTTAATACTTCCTGAAAATAGGGGGGGGCTTGGCGTGAATCAAGTCGTCCACAAAAGCCGTGGTAGGGACCATTTCTTGTTGTCTGCATCATGAAAAAGCATTGTGCAAAATACCACCTCGCAAACCTCAAGAGATTGGAGTAAAACCGCCAAACAAAACACCAAAAATTGTCGATGCAACCTATACCAAACTGGTGGTGGGTGATGCAGATTATTCTTTACAGCTATTGTACTTTTCAGCTAAAAGAACAAGAGGCCGCACTAGAAAAATTCTCCTCGCTAACGAAATGCTCCTGGCTAAAAAAGATACTGAGATATTTTTGTTTCTGCCTGCACTATTTTTTTTAGCGCAAATGCCCCAATTTTTAGAATTGGTAAAAAAAGTGTTATGGGCGAGTCCGTAGGCACCTGTGCGGGAACATGGTGTGTGCGGGGACGCTGTAACCCCAGGTTTTCTCTTTCTTTTTTACATGCGCTGTATCTTTTCTTAAGAGGTTTACATGCTTTTTAGCGAAAAGGAAATCCGTGGTACAAAAATTCTGCTGCGCTAAAATAAAATATTCCGCGCTAAAAAGATTATTCAAACATCTTTTTTCTGCGGGAAGTTCTTTTTTTAGACGCAAATGCCACAAACTGCGGAAGTGGTCAAAAAAGTGTGCTAGGCGATTTTTCAGGCACCCGTGGGGGAACGTGGTGTGTGCGGGGACCCAATGACGGCGCGGGTGATGAAGCAGGTTTGCTTTTGCCCCCCATCCTTCCCTCAGCTTGGTTTTACAACCTTGTTTCACCCCGTTCCACCTTTTTGTGCATTCCCACCACATGCACTCTTTTTGTGTGTTGGCTGCTACCCACCCACAGGGGACGCTGACCTGTGAGGCTTTACACCAACCCCCCACCACTACCCCTCTGGACACCCTCTATAGCGCCAGATTAGCAACGCGAGGCGTTATACAAATGTCGTTTGTTGGTCAGCAAAGGTTAAATGCAATCGTCAGCTTGCGAACAACGGGCCCCTGGCACGCGCACGCGGAATTCAGTACTACTTTGAAGTTCTACTTGTATCAAATTCACCTCCCATTCGCAGCAAATTCCCACCCTCACCAACTTTGCAACGAATGGGCCTAATACAAAGTGAATTCCATTTGAGGCTGGATCTCTGAGGAACTCATTCGGTGCAGCTGGCAAGTCGCACCCATCTCTGTTACCGCTATTGACCGCCATGACTTGCACGCAGAGCTGAAAAAGGCAGCACCATCGTTTCAAAACTGCACGCAGAAATTTTTCTTATATAGAAAATGTTATCATTGTACAAAGGCCACAGGCCACGTTAGAGACTGTGTATCTTAATATATAGCACCACATATGGTCAACGGGCAACCTGTAGGTCGCCAAAGAGCCGCCACAGGTTTACACATTCACGCCAATCTCCCCCGTTCCCCTTCACCCCAATATAAACTACAACCTACTGGTAAAACGGTGAAACCCCTACCACAATGGTGAAAACCCCTAGAGCGTTGGGGAAAAAAAAGGGGGAGACAAAACATCATAGTCACCTGGTAAGAATAAACCTTTTTCGTAGGCAGATCCCCCCGACCCTTCCCCCAGCCCATCTGTGTTTTATCTCAGCTTGGGCAGAGGGGGGGGTTCTCACCTATCTACTTGTATCACCCACCCACCACCAGGGGAAAATACCTTTTAGATGCAGAAACATATTTTTTACTTGTGCTAAAAAATAATAGAATCTCCAAAAAAAACAAAACATCTAAAATAGAATACAAAATATCTAAAAAGAAAAAGTCGAAAGTGACTAAAAAATTTAAATGGCCGTCTAACAAACAACCCATTGCAAATCTAAAAAAAAGTGAAACAACATTTGAAGAACCGGCTTCGGTGTCTAAAAAAAGATTTCAACCTCTAAAAGAATATTCCGCAATCAGAAAAAAAAACGGATAACGCTCAGGCAACATGCAATAAAAACCATTGATTCACACTCTTCGTTGCATCTACGGACCCAGTATGACACTACTGCCAACAGGAGTGCCTGATGCCACATGCGCTTTCTGAACGTGCTGTTGCAGTACACGTTACTGCCAACAACATTGCCTGATGCCACATGCACTTTCCGAACGTGCTGTTGCAGTACACTTTGGATTATGTGAATATTATGGAGCATGCAACCCACTTGATGGCGTAGGAACCTGCCACTGTGCAACTGATGCAAAAGATGTCTTCGTTGTGACAAGGGCTGAAGTGCCATAGATTTTTTGGACATGACCCAAACAAATACAGAACCTGCATACCTTCCTGTGTGCACCCTGGTCGGCCTATGTTGACCGACCATCGGAAGACATTTTGCAAAGAGCACTACCGGAGCATCAAATTATGGGTAAAACTGTGCACCGACTGAGTAAAGGTTGAAAACCACGCAACCTTCACGTACACAATCATAAGGACAGTTGCAACCGTCAATAGTTCTAGGTGCCGTGCTTGCAAGCTTTGCGGTACGGAAAGCTCGCCTGCCCAACGTTGCGAAGCCATTGTTCTCATCATCTGGCGTCTCGGGCGTTCATGCAGTTGTTGGTACTGCCGCGGCAGGTTACGGGGACGGGTAGCAGCAGGGAGGCTCTGTAGGGTCGCTGCGCCTGAGACGGCAAACTTCGTACAGCCCATGCATGCCGTTGTGGTGTTGGGTGAGATGGCAGGAAACGCGTGGTGCAAGCCGGTTCCCAGGCTAGCCATAGGTAGCTTTCCAGCTGCCCCACAAACACACTTGTTAGACATTTTACCGTTTTATGAGGTGTATGTTGCACACTCAGTTCCCACACAGCACAATCCCCTTAGCTGTGCTCTGCTCTTCTTCACCGGTTTTCCCCCCGTGTTTTCTATATGTACAAGTTCAAATATAAAACACTTTGTCCATTGTGTTTGATTTTTCATGTAACCTGAAAGGGATTTGAACCTGCATCCCCAATTTGAACTAGTTAGGTTATACCATAAAACTAGCGCTCCTTCTGGTATCATCGCCAGGGAAAAATCTTGAAACCAATTGCAAAACAATCACAGAAACCCATGACTGCCCATTAGGATCCTCCTTTGACTCCTTGTGCTCTTAAAAACGGTGACAAAACAGTACGATCTGCAACATTTAGTGTTTAATTACCACAAAGCTATTGCGTTTTGCAATTGTATTTTTCATTGGTTACACTTTATTTGCAAAATTGTGCAAATTATGCATGCACAAGCAGCATTGCTGTGGAAATGTTTCAATGAGCTGCTCAAGTCGCTGAAAGAATACACCACAGAAGAGTTGAAAACATTTCAACAAATGTTATAGGACGTTGATCGCAAGGAAATATCCCTTTGGCAAGTGTCGAGGGTTTGTGCTCCGTTGACGTTACGAAAACTTTGGTTCAACCAAAAGACATGTTGCACCTGATACTGTACCGGACACAGAACAGAAATAGGACAATAGGATCACACACTGTCGACCAAATTCTGAACGGCAGTGCTGTGATCACCTGCTTGCTCAGTAGGTTGCGGAGTGATCGCGGATTTCTGAATAGGACTCACTTGACGTATGTGGAAGCAAATAATCAAGCAAGAAACAACAAATGCATGAACCGACATTTTTAAATCAAAGAGCCGACAGAAATACCAGGTATCAAACGTGTGACTCCAGAATTTTATTCAGTGCTCAGTGTGCCTGACCTTGCCTCTCCTTAGCTAAGAAGGGATCACATTTGTAGCATAATATTTGATGAGTTGAGCAATGCTTGTTGACACACGTGGCATACACACAAGTGAATGCATGAACAATTGGGAACACATGTGTGATTGTTTTGCACATGTTGCCATGCGAATATTTACAAGACCTTTTGTGTGAATTAAAGTCGAACTTGTGTTAAGCCTTGTGCACTTGCTTTGAATGTGCACCCAACATTTGTATTGCATTTGTTCCTCTTTTCTAGACATTTGAGGACCGGAGTAGTATGTAGTGTGTTGTGGTCTTTTATGCCGTTGCTTCGTGTTTTGTGTTTGCCTTGCCTTTTCTTTTTGGTTGCAAATCCGGTAGATCCTCCCTCTTGGTAGATGGTAGCGGTTTGGTTCCAGAATTTTTGTAACCGAGCTTAGTTCACAAAAAATATTTTCCTCCTTTTTTGATACTTAAGTTCATCTTTTTCTTCCAGAACTCACGTGGTGTGTGCTTGTAATTAAAGCCCCACCCCATGCCATTAATTGCTGCTTGCTTTTGCGCGTGAGTTGTAAGTATCCGCGATCCAATGATGATGTCGGGCCAAGGGTTCGAGCCGCGATCGCCGAATTCTGCGGCCATTCACTCGGAACAAGCCCCCCCAGATGAGACGCCATCGCCATGTCCGTTGGGGCGATCATCTCCTTCGCCGTCACCGGGCAGCGAGACGCCATCGCCGCCGCCCGTTCATGGTGTGTCGCATTCCCCCGCGCCGTCATCGCCGTTGATGCCCTTTCCGCCTTCTTTGTCATCTTCGCCTTCCGGGGTGCCATCATGGGCGCCCTCATCAACGGGCTCGTCTTCCGTTTCCACCACGGTCTTGGTCGAACAACAAGTGGTGGTAGACGAACAACTACGGGCACTAATCAATCAATTGGGTGATGGAAATGAATTACGCGATGGGATTCAAGTGGGTGGTGGTTGTTTTACTGGCTACAAGGGTGATGCTGCTAATGATGTTATGGGTCCACCACCAAGTCCCATGTCGCCACTTGGTGTTTCAGCGGGCCATCATTTTGGGGAGAGCAATGCCATTTTTTTGCCTTCCTCACTTTCACAGGACTCGTTTGTCTCGGGAGCTCCTTCGCCAGTGAGTTCCTTACCATCTTTGAGATTTTCAAGTTTTTCTTCGCCTTCGTCGTGTCCATCTTGCTTGGGGATCTCGTCGGCGATGCTCTCTTCACGGACGCACTGCGATCATGCTCACGATCAACATGGTATGGCGCCTTTGGCGCCGTCATCGCCATCTTCACCAGGTCCTTTACCGTTGCCGAGTTCTCACTTGTCCCCGCCGCCATCGCTGGTGCGACCGTCGTTGAGTCCTTCGACATTGTGTCCATTGCCATCGACACATTCGCCATCTTCAAGAATTTTGGGTTCCCCACCGCCCTTCAAGACGCCGACGCCGTGTGCCCCTTTGTCGCGGGCGCCACATCCCGGGAGTTCATCGCCATCGACTTTGTCTTCGTCGCCAAGTGCTGCGGCGCCATCGCGGGCGCTGCCTTCTTCGAGCTCCTCGCCGTCCTTGGGGACGCTGCAGCCGTGCGCCTCCTTCTCCCGGGGTTCGCCATCGTCGAGTGCATTTTCACCGTCGTCCTCGCGTACCTCTTTGTCGACGCCACGTTCTTCGACAACATCGACATCATCACCTTGTGAGGCCCGCGCTGCGGGCCCATTGACGCCGTCCTCGCCTCGACCCCTGCGGGATTCGACTTGTTTGCCATGTTCGCTGCCGCCTTTGTCATCATCGCCGGTGCCGTGCCTGGGGGCGCCGGCAGCGGATGCCTCCTCGCCATCGAGCTCTTTGTCGACATTGCCGCCTTTGGCGTCATTGGCGGCTGGCAAACAATCCAGTCCTGCCTCTCCTTCCCCCACCGACAGTGTTTCCATGGTGAACGCGGACCAACGCGGTCAGTACAACACCGCCTCAACATTTCAACACGTGATGACTTGTGGTAACTCTAATGCGGACCAATGCGCTCGGTCCACTCATGTGTTTGTCGAGGATAGCAGCCTTTTACAGGCTGCCCAACGTTTCAGTGACAGCGTGGGCCAATGTGGCCAGTACCACTCAGCAGTTGGTCAGCCTGCCTGTGTGTTATGCAAGGCTGCCGCCCAACACCCGGTCTGATTTACGTAGTTTGGAGGCAATTAGTGTGGAGGCGCTGCCCAGGGGCCAATCTGTTTATGAGACATCTGCTATCCCTCGGGTCACATCTGGACTGCCGCATGGCGCTGTTTTAGATGCTTGGTTAGATTCTGTAACGAAACAGCCACACGTGTCCATGCAGCAGAGTATTGCTGTTGCTGGTGTAGAGGAAAGGGACGTTTGCGGCACCCGGCAGCCCGAGGCCTCCGGTCCTGTGACAGCGCTGCCAGGCGCCTCCAACATTTTGCCTGCATGCGTCAGAAGTGCTGTTACTGTAATATGGCCTGTGACAGCGCTGCCAGGCCCCTCCGCAATTCAAGGCTTGCCTGCATGCGTCGAAAGTGCTTTCCCTGTAATACAGGTAGGTAGGTAGGTATCTTCGGGAGCTCGGGATGCCTCCTTTGACATTGCAGGAAGAATGTCTTACCAAGGGGACGTCCTGTCCCTCCCACTGCCCTATGTCAGGTGCCTCTTGAGCCGCTCCCGCATGTGCTTGGGAAGGCATTGTCGCGGCCACCCGGTCCATGTGTCCCAGGTGGGAGGGTGTCCCCACATGTGTCCATGGGTAGGGCCACATGCCCCCTCCTTTGGGCGGCAGCTCTGGGGGCTGCCCAGCCGTGTGGAGTATCTCTCACCACAAGGGGTATTGCTCCCGCTAGTCTACGGTACGACCGCCCCACCCTTGTGGCTTGAGTTGCGGGGCCACTCTGCTTGGCAGGCGACCCCCTCCTGGACTGTGTACCGGCTCGGCTGTCACCGGTTGCTTCCATGGCTCCGGGTGACGTTTGCCATGGTCCCCGATGCAGCCTGGCCGGGCTCGGACCAGTGGCCTTGGAGTACCGCTCCTGCCACCGGCCCGGTGGGTCGGCTGGGTCGCCCCAGTGCGTCCGACCCATGGGGTGTTGGTTCTTTCCTGTCCCTCGGCCGCCCTACGTGTGTGCAGTTTCCTTGGCCGCTTGGCTCCTGTTCACCGGTGTGCCCGCGCGGTTTGCTGTGTTGCGTCTGCGGTGTCCTGGGCCACTTGGCTCCTGTTCACCGGTGTGCTCGCTCTGTGTGTTGTGTTGCGTGTGCGGTGTCGTGGGCGACTTGGCTCCCGTTCACCGGTGCGCCCGCTGGGTGTGTCGTGTTGCGTGTGCGGTGTCCTGGACCACTTGGCCCCTGTTCACCGGTGCGCCCGCTCGGTGTGTTGCTTTGCGTGTGCGGTGTCCTGGGCCACTTGGCTCCTGTTCACCGGTGTGCCCGCTCGGTGTGTTTTTTTTTTTTTTTTTTTAGGGGGGGCGGCTCGGCCGCGGCGTTTTTTGTCCTGTGCGTGGGTGTGGATGTGTGCCAGTGCCGGTGCTGGTGTGGGCCTGGGCGTCGTGGGGGACGGGGGTTGGGTGGCTGCCGCGCTGGTGGTTCCCTGTATGTGCGCCGGCCCCCAGGCTTCCGGTTTCCAGGGCGTCGGTCCGGGGGGTGTTGACGGCGGGTGGTTGGCGGCTGTGGTGGCGTGGCGCTTGCGCGGGTGGTCACGGCTCCTGCGTAGCGCCTGGTTGGCGTGGCCGGGCGCGGGCGCGCGTGTGGGTGTGTTCATGGCGTCGGCTGATGGGCTGGTGGGCAGTATGGGCGTGGCAGGTTTGTGTGGGTGTCGGGTATGTGTGCGCCGAAGGCGCGGTGGGTTGGGCTGGGGCACTGTGGGCGATGCAGTGGGTGGAAGAGATGTTGGTGAAGCCTACGGGGGGGGGTGCTGTAGGCGTCGAAACGGGTTGGTGTTGTTGGCGCGGGTGCTTCAGGTGATGCGCCGGGCGGCGACGGGGTTGGTGACGCTGATGGTGTCATAGGTGATGGGGCGGGCGCTGGGGGGGGGGCCTGCGGCTCCGGTGGTCGCTGTAGGTGGTGCAGTGGGTGGTGGCGTAACTGGTGATGTCGGGGGTAAGGGTGCTGCAGGTGACGTCGATGGTGAGGGCACTGCGGGTGATGTCAATGGTGGTGGCGATGTTGATGTGGGTGTTGCAGGTGGTGTGCCGGCTGGTGGCGCCGCTGGTACTGTCCTTGCGTAGGGTGGTGCAGGGGGTGTTGTGGGTGGTGGTGTCGTCGGTGGTGCCGATGGTGAGGGTGACGCAGGCGATGCACCGGGTGACGGTGAGGCCGGTGTGTGCCGTAGGTGACGCGCTGGGAACGGGTGGTGGGGGGCTGGAGGGGGGGTTGCCGTTGGTGCAACGGGCGATGGTGGCGTTGGTGCTGCAGGTGGTGGGTCGGGTGCTGGTGTTGTTGGTGATGCCGACGGCGGGGGAGGGTGTTGCGGGTGACGGGCGTTTGCGAGGCTGATGGTGCCGGTGGCGAGGGTGTTGCATGTGGTGCAACGGGCGATGGGGACGCCGGTGGCGCCGACGGTGGGGAGTGCTGTGGGTGGTGGCGTCGCTGGTGATGCCGATGGCCGTGGGTGTTGTAGGCGTTGTCACGGGTGATGGTGACGTAAGCGGCGTCCATGGCGGGGGGGGGTGTTGTGGGTGATGCTACGGGTAGTGGCGCCGCTGGCGACTCTCATGACGGTGAGGGCGGCTGTGGTGAGTTCTCTGACGTGTGTGGCCGGCTGGTGGCGGGTGTGGTCGGGCCGGTGTGGGCTGGGTCGTGGTGGTGGTTGTGGCTGGACTGCTCGGTGGTCGTGGTGTCGGTGGGCGGCCCTGATGATGGGCCTTGGGTGTGTGGTGGCGGGTGGGCGTGTATGGTGGTGGTGATGGTGTGTCATTGCGGGTGGTGTTGGGTGTGGTACCGTTGGGCGTGTGGTTTGCGATAACTGAGCACTCACCCCTCCCGGTGGCGCGGGCCCGGTGGTCCGGTAGCCTGTCCGGCAGGCAGTGCGTGCCCGCTGGATGCTCACGCGTCCCTCTGGACGGCGGCTGTTCCGTAGCCGGCAGGGGCTGGGTTCACTGCCGGGCGCACACACGTCCCTCCGGACGGCGGCTGTTTCGTAGCCGGCAGGGGCTGGGTTCACTGCCGGGCGCGCACACGTCCGTCCGGACGGTGGCTGTTTCGTAGCCGGCAGGGGCTGGGTTCACTGCCGGGCGCACACACGCCCATCCGGACGGCGGCTGTTCTGTAGCCGGCAGGGGCTGGGTTCACTCCCGGGCGCACACATGTCCATCCGAACGGCGGCTGTTTCGTAGCCGGCAGGGGCTGCGTTCACTGCCGGGCGCACACACGTCCATCCGGACGGCGGCTGTTTCGTAGCCGGCAGGGGCTGGGTACCCTGCCGGGCGCACACACGTCCATCCGGACGGCTGCTGTTGCGCTATGCGGACTGCGGGTGTTGGACTTGTTCTTGGCGGCTCGTTCGTCGTCGGGCGTGGGTGTTTGCCGTGGTGGTGTCGTGTTTTGTGCCGTGGTGCGTGCTCCCGTGCGGTGCTGCGTGTGTGCCCTGCTTGGCCTGCGTGTGGCGCGCGCTCCTTGCCCGGGCGTGCTGTTGCGCAGGCGCGGGGACATACCCTCTCTCTGGCGGGCCCGTTTGGCTCCATGGCGGGCCCTGTTGGCGCCCGGCTGCGGCCCGGTGCGCGGCAGTGGGGTGTGTGTACGTTGGGGGGGGGGGGGGGGTTTGGTTCCTCTCCCCTCGCCTTCCCCGCCTTGTCCCTCTGTCCCTTTTCGCCGGCCTGCCCTGCCTGCCTACCCTCTTCGTACCCGCTGGGTTGGCCTTGGCTGGACGGTAGGTCTTGGTGGTCTGACATGGTGTTTCTTTCCTGCAGGGCGGCGTGGGCTGGGTTCGTTTTCGGGGCGGGTTGCTCGTGTGGTGTGCCGTGCCGCGTGTACGGTGTCCTGGGCCTCCTGGCTCCTGTTCACCGGTGTGCATGCCCTGTGTGTGGTGTTGCGTGTGCGGTGTCCTGGGCCGCTTGGCTCCTGTTCACCGGTGTGCACGCTCTGTGTGTCGTGTTGTGTGTACGGTGTCCTGGGCCTCCTGGCTCCTGTTCACCGGTGTGCACGCTCTGTGTGTGGTGTTGCGTGTACGGTGTCCTGGGCCTCCTGGCTCCAGTTCACCGGTGTGCACGCTCGGTCGGTGGTGTTGTGTGTACGGTGTCCTGGGCCTCCTGGCTCCTGTTCAACGGTGTGCACGCTCTGTGTGTCGTGTTGCGTGTACGGCGTCCTGGGCCTCCTGGCTCCTGTTCACCGGTGTGCACGTTCTGTGTGTGGTGTTGCGCGTACGGCGTCCTGGACCTCCTGGCCCCTGTTCACCGGTGTGCACTCTCTGTGTGTGGTGTTGCGTGTACGGTGTCCTGGGCCTCCTGGCTCCTGTTCACCGATGTGCACGCTCTGTGTGTGGTGTTGCGTGTACAGTGTCCTGGGCCTCCTGGCTCCTGTTCACCGGTGTGCACGCTCTGTGTGTGGTGTTGCGTGTACGGCGTCCTTGGCCTCCTGGCTCCTGTTCATCGGTGTGCACGCTCTGTGTGTGGTGTTGCGTGTACGGCGTCCTTGGCCTCCTGGCTCCTGTTCACCGGTGTGCACGCTCTGTGTGTGGTGTTGCGTGTACGGTGTCCTGGGCCTCCTGGCTCCTGTTCACCGGTGTGCACGCTCTGTGTGTGGTATTGCGTGTACGGCGTCCAGGGCCTCCTGGCTCATGTTCACCGGTGTGCACGCTCTGTGTGTGGTGTTGTGTGTGGGTGTCCTGGGCCTCTTGGCTCGTGTTCACCGGTGTGCACGCTCTGTGCGTGGTGTTGCGTGTACCGTGTCCTGGGCCTCCTGGCTCCTGTTCACCGGTGTGCACTCTCTGTGTGTGGTGTTGCGTGTACGGTGTCCTGGGCCTCCTGGCTCCTGTTCACCGATGTGCACGCTCTGTGTGTGGTGTTGCGTGTACAGTGTCCTGGGCCTCCTGGCTCCTGTTCACCGGTGTGCACGCTCTGTGTGTGGTGTTGCGTGTACGGCGTCCTTGGCCTCCTGGCTCCTGTTCATCGGTGTGCACGCTCTGTGTGTGGTGTTGCGTGTACGGCGTCCTGGGCCTCCTGGCTCCTGTTCACCGGTGTGCACGCTCTGTGTGTGGTGTTGCGCGTACGGTGTCCTGGGCCTCCTGGCTCCTGTTCACCGGTGTGCACGCTCTGTGTGTGGTATTGCGTGTACGGTGTCCTGGGCCTCCTGTCTCCTGTTCACTGGTGCGCACGCTCTGTGTGTGGTGTTGTGTGTACGGTGTCCTGGGCCTCCTGGCTCCTGTTCACCGGTGTGCACGCTCTGTGGTTTGAGGTTTGAGGTTTGATTTTGCGGGTACTAGACGCCTTTCGGCCCCGGGGGGCCACCTGGTCGGGCCAGGAGATATCCTCCCCACCGGGTCCTAGTGGGGGGCCCTCCAAGACGCACCTCCTGCCTGGTGGCGGAGTCCCCCGGGTTCACAGAGCTCGGAGCCCCGTCCTTCCCCGGCGTCCCCGTTTCGCCACTCCCCGGTCGGTGCATCAATTCGCAGCCGTGGCTGCGGGCGCTTACCCACTGCGTCGCCCCCCTAATGCGTGGTCGCCCGGGGCGCCGGCGCCGCCGGGCCCGTGCTACTGGCTTGTCGCCAGTGGGACCCCCTTGGGCTGGCGCGGAGGCTGCCTAGCCTAGGGGTTGGGGCGTGGCGCTGTGCGCCACTACTGCCTTGGCGGGTGCAGTGTCCCGTCTGTGTGTGCGCGGCGCTCGCGGCCGGTTCGGGGGGGTTCGGGCCGGTGCCTGGTGTTGTGTCTCCCCTTCTTCCCCCTTCCCGCCCCGCGTGTTCCGCGCTGCGTGTGGCGGGCCGTCCCGTCCGGGTGTCCCTTACCCTCGCTCGCTGGTACGCCATTCCATGCGGTCTGTGCGTTCCGCGCGCTCGGTCCGGTTGCCCTTCCGGTAGTCCCCGCGTGTCCTTTTCGTGTGTGTGCGCTCGCGCTCTCGCGCTGTCCGCTCCCCGCTGGGTGGTGTGGCGCGCGCATCTCGCGTGGTCCCGGCACTGGGCGCTGGTAGGGCCGTTCCACGTGGTCTGTGCCCCTCCGCGTGTCCTGCCCCGGTCCCGTGCTCCGTCTGGCGTGCTTTGGGGGGGGGGGCGGTCCGGTCCCGGTTCCCCCCTACTTGGCTTGGGGTTGTGGGGGCGGCGGCAGGGCGTCCCCGGGGGGGTGCCTTCGACCGTTGCTTGGGGCGTTTGCGGTCTTGCGCTCCTCCTCCCCCGACTGCCCGTCCACTGGGTGGGCTGTCGGGGTCCGTGTTGTGGGCGCGGGCGTGCGGTTGTGGGGGCCCCGCTCTGTTCCCGTGGGGGGGGAGAGAGGTGTCGACATGGTGTCCAGGCGTCGGTCCGCCGGATTCCCATGACGAGCCGGATGCGCACGGAGCTTCGCCCTGCGGGTTGCGAGGGGGGGTTGGGGTGACCGTGGCTGGAGTGGTGCACCAATGTTCCGGTTCATGGCCCAGCAGAGCACCCCTACTGCAGGCTTACACTTAGCACAGGGGGAGGGGGTTGCGGGCGCGTTTGTTCTGTGACCCGGGTGCCAGTGTATCTCAGAAGGCAGCCGCCCTGGAGGTAGCGCACCCCGCGCGCGCCGCGAAGGAGCTGGTTCGAACCCCGTGATCGGTGGTCTCCCACCGATCCCTTCGAATACCGGACGAGGCCTCCCGTCGACCTGTTCGAGTACAGGTGACGGTGCGCACTGCTGCAGGGGTGGGTGGCTCCCATGTGTTTTGTTTTTCCAGGCTGGGGGGTAAAACGAACGAGACCTCCACCCGATCCACCGGTATTGGTGGTGGCGCGAGCTGCTGGAGGGGGGGGGTGGTTCCCACGTCGCCAACTAGAGAGCTCTACGTGCAGGGATCCCAGGAGCACCAACGCCTGGGATCGAACGCCCGCACTGGACGATTGAAGACCGACGCTCTCACTACTGGGCCGCGGGAGTCTCTTACGCGACTTAGGGGTGCCGTCGGCTATGAATCCAGTCCCGAGGGTGGGGCTGTGCGTTGTGAAGCGTGTTGCACGTGCCGGGAGGCCCCAGTCTACGTGTACGGGGCCGGGACAGGGGGGGAGGGGGCTGGGTGGGGTGCGGCACCGTTGGGTCGCCGACTGACGTGCACAGGGGTAAGAGGCGGACAGTAGCACCGCCGGATCGCCGACTGACGTGCACGGGGGCAGGAGGCGGACAGAGGCACCGCCGGATCGCGGACTGACGTGCAGGGTGGAAGAGGAGGGACCGCCGCACCGTCGGATCGCCGGCCGCCGCGCCCTAGAGCTGGGGATGTCCCGCCGGGTTGCCGATCTGCCCGTTGGGAGGGAGAACAGGGGAAGACAGGCCACCACGGCCTGTGCTTGCGTTTGTACACCCCTTCCCCGTGGGATGCCCCAAGGTTGACACGCCATCTCTGAGGCGACAGGGCACTGCCTAGCGGTGTAAGCTCCAGCTGACAGGGGCGGGCTGGGGGGGGGGGGGGGGGCGTGCGCCGTTTCCTCCGGCTGTGCGGCCGGGGCGGGGCCTGTAGGGCGGGGGGTCGCTCTGCCTCTTTCCGTCCCTCTGCCTTCCCTGGGCAGGCAACAAAGCGGGCGTCACTGGCGTTGTGCTGTCCATGGGGGGCGTGGCCCCCCATACCACTCCGGTTCGTGTTCACCCGGCTTCTCTGGGTACGATCTGTGCGACGTCCCGGTGCGCAGGCGTGGGCCCGCTTGTTCTTCGCGGCCCCCATGTGAGCCGGCGGCTGGAGCGGGGGGGCGGGTCACACTCCGGCTCCCCTCTCGGGTGGGGGGGGGCCATCCCCCCTGCCTCGGGGGGTGGGGGCCGGGGCCCCCGCGGCTGGCGGGCTGGTGGGGGGGCGGGGGGGGGGGGGGGGAGGGGGTGTCGCGCCGCGGCCTCCCTGCTCTTGTTCCGGGCGGCGGCCTGCGGTACTCCTTTCTGGCTCTCTCCGTGTCGCTGGCGCGCTCCCTTCCGGCGCGCGCGTGCGGTCGGGGCTGAAGTGCCGCCCCAGGGTGGGGGGGGGTGAGGGGCGGCCCGTGGACCGCTCCCCTGGGGGCCCCAGCTGACCTGCGAACTCCCCCTCTGTCACCTCGTAGTGGGCTGTGGTTACGGGAGGGTCATGTGGGGCGCGGCCTCCTTCGTGTTCCGTTGTGCGCGTTGCTCCGGCACGCCGGTGTGGGTTCGCGGGGGCAGGTCCGGCCGCCGTTGCCCTTACCGCGTCGCCGTTCCTCCTGAGGGTGGGGGCGCCCCCCCGGCCCTTGGGGGGCGGAGGGCCGCGCCTGTGGCTCCCCAGCTGGGGTGGGTGCGGGGGGGGGGGGTGGGGGGGCCGCCCCCCCGCCCGCTCTCGGGCCTGTGTGGGAGGGGGGGGGGGGAGTGGGGGGGGGCCTTTGGTCCCCTGGCGATGCCTCCTGTCGGCCAAGGGGGGGGGGGGGCGGCTTGGCAGTCCTGGCCCCGGGGGCCAGCCATCGGCCAGGGGGTCGCGCCCTTCCCCCGCCCCCCTCTACCGAGAACCGGATTCTCGCGCAGGCCCTCTTTGGGGCCCCTCATCCCCCGGCCGTTGTCGCGCGGCGCTGGCCGGCCGGGGGTGGCCGTGAGGGTTAGCGGTCAGTGGTTAGCGGTTAGCGGGCTGCGGGGCAGCAGGTTTCCCCCCGCGCTTGTTGTCTCCGCACTCCCTCCCGCGGGAGGTGGCGCGCCGCTTTCCCTGGGCAGGCAACAAAGCGGGCGTCAGTGGCGTCGTGCTGTCCATGGGGGGCGTGGCCTCCCATACCACTCCGGTTCGCGCCCACCCGGCTTCTCTGGGCACGATCTGCGCGGCGTCCCGGTGCGCAGGCGTGGGCCCACTTGTTCTTCGCGGCCCCCATTTGAGCCGGCGGCTGGGGCGGGGGGGCGGGTCACACTCCGGCTCCCCTCTCGGGCGGGGGGGGTCCATCCCCCCTGCCTCTGTGCGTGGTGTTGTGTGTACGGTGTCCTGGGCCTCCTGGCTCCTGTTCACCGGTGTGTACGCTCTGTGTGTGGTGTTGCGTGTACGGCGTCCTGGGCCTCCTGGCTCCTGTTCACCGGTGTGCGCGCTCTGTGTGTGGATTTGTGTGTACGGTGTCCTGGGCCTCCTGGCTCCTGTTCACCAGTGTGCACGCTCTGTGTGTGGTGTTGCGTGTACGGCGTCCTGGGCCTCCTGGCTCCTGTTCACCGGTGTGCACGCTCTGTGTGTGGTGGTGCGCGTACGGTGTCCTGGGCCTCCTGGCTCCTGTTCACCAGTGTGCACGCTCTGTGTGTCGTGTTGCGTGTACGGCGTCCTGGGCCTCCTGGCTCCTGTTCACCGGTGTGCATGCTCTGTGTGTGGTGTTGCGTGTACGGTGTCCTGGGCCTCCTGGCTCCTGTTCACCGGTGTGCAGGCTCTGTGTGTGGTGTCGCGTGTACGGCGTTCTGGGCCTCCTGGCTCCTGTTCACCGGTGTGCATGCTCTGTGTGTGGTGTTGCGTGTACGGTGTCCTGGGCCTCCTGGCTCCTGTTCACCGGTGTGCACGCTGTGTGTGTGGTGTTGCGTGTACGGCGTCCTGGGCTTCCTGGCTCCTGTTCACCGGTGTGCACACTCTGTGTGTGGTGTTGCGCGTACGGTGTCCTGGGCCTCCTGGCTCCTGTTCACCGGTGTGCACGCTCTGTGTGTGGTGTTGCGTGTACGGCGTCCTGGACCTCCTGGCTCCTGTTCACCGGTGTGCACGCTCTGTGTGTGGTGTTGCGCGTACGGTGTCCTGGGCCTCCTGGCTCCTGTTCACCGGTGTGCACGCTCTGTGTGTGGTGTTGCGTGTACGGCGTCCTGGGCCTCCTGGCTCCTGTTCACCGGTGTGCAGGCTCTGTGTGTGGTGTTGCGCGTACGGTGTCCTGGGCCTCCTGGCTCCTGTTCACCGGTGTGCACGCTCTGTGTGTGGTGTTGCGTGTACGGCGTCCTGGGCCTCCTCGCTCCTGTTCGCCGGTGTGCACGCTCTGTGTGTGGTGTTGTGTGTACGGTGTCCTGGGCCTCCTGGCTCCTGTTCACCGGTGTGCACGCTCTGTGTGTGCTGTTGCGTGTACGGCGTCCTGGGCCTCCTGGCTCCTGTTCGCCGGTGTGCACGCTCTGTGTGTGGTGTTGTGTGTACGGTGTCCTGGGCCTCCTGGCTCCTGTTCACCGGTGTGCACGTTCTGTGTGTGGTGTTGCGTGTACGGTGTCCTGGGCCTCCTGGCTCCTGTTCACCGGTGTGCACGCTCTGTGTGTGGTGTTGCGTGTACGGTGTCCTGGGCCTCCTGGCTCCTGTTCACCGGTGTGCACGCTCTGTGTGTGGTGTTGCGTGTACGGCGTCCTGGGCCTCCTGGCTCCTGGTCACCGGTGTGCACGCTCTGTGTGTGGTGTTGCGCGTACGGTGTCCTGGGCCTCCTGGCTCCTGTTCACCGGTGTGCACGCTCGGAGCGTGGTGTTGCGTGTGCGGTGTCCTGGGCCTCCTGGCTCCTGTTCGCCGGTGTGCACGCTCTGTGTGTGGTGTTGTGTGTACGGTGTCCTGGGCCTCCTGGCTCCTGTTCACCGGTGTGCACGCTCTGTGTGTGGTGTTGTGTGTACGGTGTCCTGGGCCTCCTGGCTCCTGTTCACCGGTGTGCACGCTCTGTGTGTGGTGTTGCGTGTACGGTGTCCTGGGCCTCCTGGCTCCTGTTCACCGGTGTGCATGCTCTGTGTGTGGTGTTGCGTGTACGGTGTCCTGGGCCTCCTGGCTCCAGTTCACCGGTGTGCACGCTCTGTGTGTGGTGTTGTGTGTACGGTGTCCTGGGCCTCCTGGCTCCTGTTCACCGGTGTGCACGCTCTGTGTGTGGTGTTGCGTGTACGGCGTCCTGGGCCTCCTGGCTTCTGTTCACCGGTGTGCACACTCTGTGTGTGGTGTTGCGTGTACGGCGTCCTGGGCCTCCTGGCTTCTGTTCACCGGTGTGCACGCTCGGTGCGTGGTGTTGCGTGTGCGGTGTCCTGGGCCTCCTGGCTCCTGTTCACCGGTGTGTACGCTCTGTGTGTGGTGTTGCGTGTACGGTGTCCTGGGCCTCCTGGCTCCTGCTCACCGGTGTGCACGCTCTGTGTGTGGTGTTGCGTGTACGGTGTCCTGGGCCTCCTGGCTCCTGTTCACCGGTGTGCACGCTGTGTGTGTGGTGTTGCGTGTACGGCGTCCTGGGCCTCCTGGCTCCTGTTCACCGGTGTGCACGCTCTGTGTGTGGTGTTGCGTGTACGGTGTCCTGGGCCTCCTGGCTCCTGTTCACCGGCGTGCACGCTCTGTGTGTGTTGTTGCGTGTACGGTGTCCTGGGCCTCCTGGCTCCTGTTCACCGGTGTGCACGCTCTGTGTGTGGTGTTGCGTGTACGGTGTCCTGGGCCTCCTGGCTCCTGTTCACCGGTGTGCACGCTCTGTGTGTGGTGTTGTGTGTACGGTGTCCTGGGCCTCCTGGCTCCAGTTCACCGGTGTGCACGCTCTGTGTGTGGTGTTGTGTGTACGGTGTCCTGGGCCTCCGGGCTCCTGTTCACCGGTGTGCACGCTCTGTGTGTGGTGTTGCGTGTACGGCGTCCTGGGCCTCCTGGCTTCTGTTCACCGGTGTGCACGCTCGGTGCGTGGTGTTGCGTGTGCGGTGTCCTGGGCCTCCGGGCTCCTGTTCACCGGTGTGTACGCTCTGTGTGTGGTGTTGCGTGTACGGTGTCCTGGGCCTCCTGGCTCCTGTTCACCGGTGTGCACGCTCTGTGTGTGGTGTTGCGTGTACGGTGTCCTGGGCCTCCTGGCTCCTGTTCACCGGTGTGCACGCTCTGTGTGTGGTGTTGCGTGTACGGCGTCCTGGGCCTCCTGGCTCCTGTTCGCCGGTGTGCACGCTCTGTGTGTGGTGTTGCGTGTACGGTGTCCTGGGCCTCCTGGCTCCTGTTCACCGGCGTGCACGCTCTGTGTGTGGTGTTGCGTGTACGGCGTCCTGGGCCTCCTGGCTCCTGTTCACCGGTGTGCACGCTCTGTGTGTGGTGTTGTGTGCACGGTGTCCTGGGCCTCCTGGCTCCTGTTCACCGGTGTGTACGCTCTGTGTGTGGTGTTGCGTGTACAGTGTCCTGGGCCTCCTGGCTCCTGTTCACCGGTGTGCATGCTCTGTGTGTGGTGTTGCGTGTACGGTGTCCTGGGCCCCCTGGCTCCTGTTCACCGGTGCGCACGCTCTGTGTGTGGTGTTGTGTGCACGGTGTCCTGGGCCTCCTGGCTCCTGTTCACCTGTGTGCCTGCTCCGGTGTGTTGTGTCGTGTGTACGGCGTTCTGGGCCCCTTGGCTCTGGTTCACCGGTGTGCACGCTTTGTGTGCGGTGTTGTGTGTGCGGTGTCCTGGGCCTCTTGGCTCCTGTTCTCCGGTGCGCGTGCTCGTTGTGTTGTGTCGTTTGTGCCGTGTTCTGGGCTTCTTGGCTCCTGTCCTCCGGCGTGTCCGCTCTGTGTGCGGTGTCGTGTGTGTGGTCTCCTGGGCCTTTTGGCCCTTTTGTGCTGGTGTGCTTGCGTGGCGTGTGTTGTGTTGTGTGTCTGGTGTCCTGGAACACTTGGTGTGTGTTCTCCGGTGTTGCGGTGTGTTGCGGTGTGCGTGGTGTCCGGTGTGCGGTGCTGCGTGCGCGGTTTCCTGGGCCTCCCGGCCCCTGTTCACCGGTGCGCACGCCCGTTTTGTGGTGTTGTGTGGGCGGTGTCCTGGGCCGCTTGGCTCCGGTTCCCCGGTGTGCTTGTGCGGTGTGTTGTGTGGTGTGTGCGGTGTCCTGGGCCACGTGGCTCCTGTTCACCGGTGTGCGTGCTCGGTGTGTTGCGTGTTGTGTGCGGTGTGGCTGTGGGCGCGGCTCGCGTGCGCCATACCGTTGGAGCGACGTTGCGGACTCTTTGTTTTTGTTTACACATGGCTAGACACCGTGGGGAACGCCGCAGCGAACTCGCCACTGGCATCCCGGCCACCACGGCTTCCGGCTTCCTATG
Organism: Eutreptiella sp. 'Long Island Sound 2002'; assembly: GCA_964036045.1. Lineage (NCBI taxonomy): Eukaryota > Euglenozoa > Euglenophyceae > Eutreptiales > Eutreptiaceae > Eutreptiella > Eutreptiella sp. 'Long Island Sound 2002'. The sequence goes on from OZ038386.1 coordinate 16,974,443, forward strand.
GTGTCTTACTTATTCTTCCCGTCCTGGACTCCTTGGTTTTGGCGACGCCCAAGAGTAAGCGTGTCTTAATGCATGCATGGCGGTGTATGCTATTTACTCGTTGGTTTGTGGACTCTTTGCATTTTGCGACGCCCAAGAGTAGGCGTGTTTGCTTAATGCATTCATGACATGCTACTCATTCTGTATGTCATGGACTCTTTGTGTTGTGCGCCGCCCAAGAGTAAGCGTGTCTTAATGCTTGCATGGCGGCATATGTTACTTAATCGTTGGTTTGCGTACTCTTTGTATTTTGCGAAGCCCAAGAGTAGGCGTGTTTGTTTAATGCATTCATGACATGCTACTTATTCTTTATGTCTTGGAATCTTTGTTTTTTGCGACGCCCAAGAGTAAGCGTGTCTTAATGCATGTAGGGCGGCATATGCTACTCAGTCTTTGTTTTGTGGACTCTTTGTTTTTTGCGACGCCCAAGAGTAAGCGTGTCTTAATAGGCACAAAGGTGGGTGGGGAGGTACATGGAGAAGGACAAAGGAAGAGAAAGAGTGCGAGACGGAGGGCGTGGCGTGTTAGTAATCTATTTTTTGGTTTTTACGCGCGGCTCGCGAAGCGCTTTTCTTTACCTATACGGCGTGTTAGAGGGCGAGAGGCACGGTGTTATACTCCTAAGCTCGGTACGGTGCTTACGGCGTTAACTATTCACCTAATCAAGCCCGAAAATTTTTCGGTCGCGTTTTAACGGTGGCGTTGTTGTTGTTTGTGTGTGTTTTGTTTTGGGGCGCGCACAAGTCTCTAGCGCCTAGGGCACGCACTTTGCTAGGTGGTTTGGGGCCAGCAACACTCAGCTTCTTCGCCGTCGCGACTCTATCGTTCTTCTGTTTTTGTGAGTGTCCTAAATTTTGCGACCTCGCCAAACAGCGGCGTAAAACTTTTGGGGGGGTTTCTGAGGTCAGAAAAGAGGATTTTTTGCTTTATTTTTTCTGGCTGTGCGTCTTTTTCTTGGTTTTTATTTTTTCTTCTGCTGCGAGCGCGCGTCGCAAAATCTCCCAGCGCATTTCGGGGAGAGCAATGCCATTTTTTTGCCTTCCTCACTTTCACAGGACTCGTTTGTCTCGGGAGCTCCTTCGCCAGTGAGTTCCTTACCATCTTTGAGATTTTCAAGTTTTTCTTTGCCTTCGTCATGTGCATCTTGCTCGGGGATCTCGTCGGCGATGCTCTCTTCACGGACGCGCTGCGATCATGCTCACGATCAACATGGTATGGCGCCTTTGGCGCCGTCATCGCCATCTTCACCAAGTCCTTTACCGTTGCCGAGTTCTCACTTGTCCCCGCCGCCATCGCTGGTGCGACCGTCGTTGAGTCCTTCGACATTGTGTCCATTGCCATCGACACATTCGCCATCTTCAAGAATTTTGGGTTCCCCACCGCCCTTCAAGACGCCGACGCCGTGTGCCCCTTTGTCGCGGGCGCCACATCCCGGGAGTTCATCGCCATCGACTTTGTCTTCGTCGCCAAGTGCTGCGGCGCCATCGCGGGCGCTGCCTTCTTCGAGCTCCTCGCCGTCCTTGGGGACGCTGCAGCCGTGCGCCTCCTTCTCCCGGGGTTCGCCATCGTCGAGTGCATTTTCACCGTCGTCCTCGCGTACCTCTTTGTCGACGCCACGTTCTTCGACAACATCAACATCATCACCTTGTGAGGCCCGCGCTGCGGGCCCATTGACGCCGTCCTCGCCTCGACCCCTGCGGGATTCCACTTGTTTGCCATGTTCGCTGCCGCCTTTGTCATCATCGCCGGTGCCGTGCCTGGGGGCGCCGGCAGCGGATGCCTCCTCGCCATCGAGCTCTTTGTCGACGTTGCCGCCTTTGGCGTCATTGGCGGCTCGCAAACATTCCAGTCCTGCCTCTCCTTCCCCCACCGACGGTGTTTCCATGGTGAACGCGGACCAACGCGGTCAGTACAACACCGCCTCAACATTTCAACACGTGATGACTTGTGGTAACTCTAATGCGGACCAATGCGCTCGGTCCACTCATGTGTTTGTTGAGGATAGCAGCCTTTTACAGGCTGCCCAACGTTTCAGTGACAGCGTGGGCCAATGCGGCCAGTACCACTCAGCAGTTGGTCAGCCTGCCTGTGTGTTATGCAAGGCTGCCGCCCAACACCCGGTCTGATTTACGTAGTGTGGAGGCAATTAGTGTGGAGGCGCTGCCCAGGGGCCAATCTGTTTATGAGACATCTGCTATCCCTCGGGTCACATCTGGACTGCCGCATGGCGCTGTTTTAGATGCTTGGTTAGATTCTGTAACGAAACAGCCACACGTGTCCATGCAGCAGAGTATTGCTGTTGCTGGTGTAGAGGAAAGGGACGTTTGCGGCACCCGGCAGCCCGAGGCCTCCGGTCCTGTGACAGCGCTGCCAGGCGCCTCCAACATTTTGCCTGCATGCGTCAGAAGTGCTGTTACTGTAATATGGCCTGTGACAGCGCTGCCAGACCCCTCCGCAATTCAAGGCTTGCCTGCATGCGTCGAAAGTGCTGTCCCTGTAATACAGCCTGCGACAAGTTTGCCCACAAGTTTACAATTGCCTGAACATGACAAGATTGCTGTTGCGAAGGAACGTCCCAGCGCCATTGAGACAGCGCAGCCCAGCGTCTGTCGGGACCAGTTTGGTGACCATGTGGACACGGCCGCCCTGGATCCGTTGTCACATTAGGCCCAGCGTCCCGAGCCTTCACACTGTGTTACACGTGGTGCTTTGGACGCGGCCGCCCTTGATCCGTTATCAAATTGGGCCCAGCGTCCCGAGCCTTCGCCCTGCGTTACACGTGGTACTGTGGACGCGGCCGTCCCTGATTTGTTGTCAAGTTGGGCCGAGCGTCCCGTGCCGCCTGTCGCGTGTGGTCTCCTGTCAGTAAGTAGGAGTTCTGTTGCACAGGTCGTAGGACACGCGCCACAGCACTCACAAAACACCAGTTTTTCCTGCTCAGGTGTCGCCTCCGGCGACTTTTATGCTTTGGACCCCGAAGGTAGGCAGATCATTGATACAGCAACTTCAGCGGGCGCACTTGGATATTTGACTGCCCTGCCCCCGAGCAGTGGTTTGCCGCTATCCAGTGCTTCCGGTGTCAATGCCATCCCATCTTCTCTGAATCTCAGCCACTCGGCTGGTCCGTCATTAGTGGGGGGCGTGGGCATGTCTCAGTCAGGCGTTGCGTCGCCAGTCCTGTCGGGTGCCCCAGATCTGCTGGGGACCCCCCCCCCTGGCCTGACGTATCAGGCTGGTTCTCAGGGTTCTGTTGGTACTCCCTCCTATGCTCACGCCCCCGGGGTACATCAGCCCCATTCTCTTCCACAGGGTCCTGTGGGACCCAGCTTCGCTTATCGGCCCATGCAGGTGTCGTTTGCGCCCCCTCTGTAGGGGCTGTTTCTGTTTCCCATCCCACCGCTGGTGGACCTGTATCTGTTTTGCATAATTCTGCTTCTCTGTCTACGTCTGCAAGTATGTCTCCCTCCCCAGTACAGGGTAAACGTTCATTCCATTTTTCTGATTCTAATTTCGCTGCTATACCATTGGTCGACTCCACCGCTGCCGCCGATATGCAATGTCCTGAAATGGCCTCCAAAACATACAACATGCCGGGGCTGCATGAAATCACACGTGACATGCATACGAGCGGGTTGTCGGTTGTGGAGGTAGATGTCCATAGTTCCCCTGGGGGTAGCACGCACCACTCTGCCCCCTCATCAACACTTGTGGCAACCGTCCTGGGAACCACGGGTTCAATAACTATTCCCACTCCCCGCAAAGCAAATTTTTTTTCAGGGCCGTATACATTTACTGTCCGTTCCCCACAAGCGCTGGTAGGAATGGTGCCCCCCAATGGTCCACACCCTGAGGTTATCCAAGACGTTCACATGGACAGCCTGGATGACCATTTCGCATCCCGCCAACTAAATTCTTCGCCTAAAGTCCAAGTGGATAGCTTGGACGGCCCCATGGCCCGAGATCCCTCCTCAGGACACCCCCGTATACCCATTGCCTCAATGGATCGTAGTGACCCCGTACCGTGCCTGGCCACACCCGGTGTTTTCTGTCGGCGTGTGCTCCAAAGCTCACCACAGCCCGAGATAGCCTCCCTGGACGGTATGAGCCCGCGTGTTTTGATAGCGAGCACGGATACTGATGGTTCTGATGTCATGCCAAGGTGTATGGGCACCCACCATCCGCCTTCGCAGCATGTTGCATTTTCTCCAATGAGTGAGGATGAAAGGCCTTCGAGTATGACGTATGATTTTACGCGCCACGCAAAACGATGCGCCGCGCGCAAGTTTCTGACCAGTTTTTTGGGATTTCGCCAACTATGTCACGATTCCAGCAGAAGCGATCAGCCACAGCACCTTTTTTTATTCCGTAGAATGTCCCTCTCCCGTAAAATTGTTGTTCAGATATCCAGATGTGAACTTTTCAAACGACCTTCACGTCACTTCTGCCCCTGGAGGCTTCCCAGCGACCTGGGTGCCTCAGACTCTTTTCGTCGTCCATCAGTGCACCAAACCATGTTCCCTTGCTTTGAGATCTAGCCTCCCCTCAGGCTGCAGCCCACTACAAGTGCAGTTCTGGACCTCCCAGGTATAAAAAGGTCGAGGTTCGGCCCAAAACCACGCCGAAAAGGTCATCTTGTGTGATTTCGAGGGTTGTGGCCTCCTGGGAGGCTCGAGGCTGTTACAATGCACCGTAATTTGTTCTACGGAGCTGTTTTACAAAAGGTCTGAGGCTCCCAGGGCACAAAAACGCGGCGCACTTGCAACTCTGAAGCAGAGAAGGGCACTTTTTCTACCTTTTTACACCAAAAAGTTCCAGATGTGTGACTTTGCTGGGTTGTGGGCACCTGGGAGACTCAGAGCTTAAAGAATGCACAGTCATTTACTGTACGGAGCCACCTTACAAAGGTGCTGAGGCTCCCAGGTCTCAAGAAGTTGTTGGACTTGCAACTCTGAAGCAGAAAAATTCTCTTTTTCTACTTTGTTGCAAAGAAAAGGTCCAGGTGTGTGATCTTGCTGGGTTGTGGGCACCTGGGAGACTCAGAGTTTAAAGAATGCACAGTCATTTACTGTAACGAGGCACCTTACAAAACTGGTGAGGCTCCCAGGTCTCAAAAAGTTGTTGGACTTGCTACTCTGAACCAGAAAGAGGCACTTTTTCTACTTGTTTGCAAAAACAAGGTCCAGGTGTGTGACTTTGCTGGGTTGTGGGCACCTGGGAGACTCAGAGCGTAAAGACTGCACTGCCATTTATTGTACGGAGTCACCTTCCAAAAGTGCGGAGGCTCCCAGGTCTCAATAAGGTTGTTGGACTTGCAACTCTGAAGCAGAAAAAGGCACTTTTTCTATTTCTTTTGCAAAAGAAAGGTCCAGATGTGCGACTTTGCTGGGTTGTGGGCACCTGGGAGACTCAGAGTTTAAAGAATGCACGGCCATTTATTGTACGGAGTCACCTTACAAAAGTGCTGAGGCTCCCAGGTCTCAAGAAGTTGTTGGACTTGCAACTCTGAAGCAGAAAAAGGCACTTTTCTTATTTGCTTTGCAAAACAAGGGTCCAGGTGTGTGACTTTGCTGGGTTGTGGGCACCTGGGAGTTTGTGCATTGAGAACCAATTTTCTCAGGAAGACAAGTGACAAAAAATGCAAAAACAAAATCCAGTCCGTCAACACTGGAGTTTGAACCCACGCCAGATTTTTTGTGACCAGGCAGATACCACTGGACCACCACTTTGCACTGCCATATCAATGCTCAGGGACCATGTAGGGACCGAGGGACGAAAATGGTTTTCAAAAATTGAGCGATATTTTACGTTTACACATGACTGCAATTATTGACCAACCATAAGGAAGGTGTGATAGGGGTCTGGGACTGAGATCCAGGGCACTGGGAGCCTGTTTTACTGCAAAATTGGTCCGCCAATTTGTTGGGGTGTCTTCGCCGATTTGGGGGGGGGGGGGGTTGCACATCACGTTTGGCAACATGGATTGATTCGTAGGGTGGCTGTTGCCCACCAAATGCCAGGGCTATTTCTGCAGGATTGATCTGGGATAAGGAGGACACGGCTACGTTTCTTTTCATAGTGTTGTGGGTCAGTTTTTTGCAAGAAGAAAATTGAGATTTCCTCGTGACATCTTTAAAAAACGTTACTCATTCTGATATGCTTGGCAAAAGGGCAGAAGGGTTTCATTTCATATAATTTAGGTTGACAACAATGACACAATTTGATTTTTTTGCATTTTAGGTCAAAATTATTGTTCAAAAAAGCTTTTTTCCAGAAGAAAAATTGTCAAAAAACTTTTTTGAATTTTTTTTCCCTTTTTCTTCCGGCGCATAAAATCACACGTGTGAGCACTATTCCAAGTACCTTTTCACCGCCGCCCCCGGCCTGTGAGGCGGAGCCCAAGGAGGCTTGTATGCATTCTGGTGGTGTGCCTGCTTACCACCAGGCACCTGCACAGACCGCCCCTATCCCTGACGAACGACATCAACACCGGACGTACCATAGTCCGCAGCCACATGTGGCTTCTCTTGATAGCATTTCTCCACCAGGTGATCGGAGGGTGCTGTTCGCCAGTATGGACGTTGATGGGCCACGCGCCGGACCAGACCCATATGGGGCTTCGCTTCACGGTAGTTGTCCTACGGCTCCACAAGTGCTTATCGCCAGCATGGACACTGATACTACTGTTCCGAGTCCACAACCATATGTGGCTTCACTTGACGGTAGTTGTCCTACAGCTCCGCAAGTGCTTATCGTTAGCACCGACACTGATACTACACATCAGAGTCCACAACCATATGTGGCTTCACTTGACGCTAGTTGTCCTACAGCTCCGCAAGTGCTTATTGCCAGCATGGACACTGATACTACGCATCGGAGTCCACAGCTATATGTGGCTTCACTTGCTGGTAGCTGTCCTGCTGCCCCACAGGTTCTTATGGCCAGCATGGATGTTGATACCCCCAGGCGGGGCCCTGTTCCAGGTGCGGGCCTGCAGCCTCGTGCTGACTCTCTTGATGGGACCGTAGACAATGGTCCGCGGGTTCTCATTGCGTCTATGGATGTTGATAGCGCCAAGGTGAATCCCAGGGTCCTGATTGCCAGGGTGGACAGTGCGGCCACCCCCTCCAACCTCGGTATGGGTACACCGCATCCACCCCGGGATTGCCCTGAGCGTTTTGATGTACCCCCCCCTCTACACTTTGTTCCGTATCAGCCCGCTGTTCAGCAGGGACATCCTGGAGATGGCTCAGTGAATAGTCCACACCCGTTGGGGTACCGGCACCACAGCTCGGCTGATGCCCCACCAAGGGACCAGCGTATTTTTCGTGCGGACGGTCCGCATTTTAGTCCTGCACACCAAGCTCTCCGGCTTGACCGGGATAGGTATCAAGCAGGACCACCGGTCAGTGGTCCGGGTGACACCCCTCTCCCACAACATGCACACCATGCCGGTACCCCAGCGGGTGGGTGGGCTGCTTATCCGCCACATCATGCATACCGGGTCCCTCCGGCTGGTGCGCCAGTGGGTCAGGTTCAATCCCATGCTGGGATCCCACCTCAGCATGCACCCCCATGCCCAGACCGGGATGTTTCAGCCCCGGACGCGGTACAATATCCCCAGGAGAGACAGCCCCCCAGGAATGCCGCACAGGTGTCTCCCCCGGAGGTTCCGGAATCCCCTGACCTGTACCACTTCCTTTGCCCTCGTGTGGGGCCACCATTGGCGCCTGAGCCCTGGATGCGCCGTTTTATTCCCATGAACAGGGACGCTGCTGACATGGCGATCCCCTCCCCACCCCCTGACCTCTGTCGGCCCAAATTTCAGCCACCACAAAGCGAGGGTGCAGGCCGTGGGCTGGTTCCTCTTGGGGACCAGGAAACAGGGGAGCAGACCTTTTGCTGCCCCCACCCCCCCCAACAGAAATGGGGCCGGACCGAAAGCAGGCCCAGCCCCCCCCCCCCCCCCCCGCATGCCCTCACACCCTCACTGCAGGCCGTCACATGGTGATCGAGGTCCCTCAGGGAGCGGACGCCGAGCGACAAGTATGTTGGGATCTGGGACCCGCATGGTAACCCAGCAGGTGGTCCTCCTCTCCCACACAAGTGAACAGGTAGACCCATCCACCACCCTACCCCCCCCCCCCAGCCTGCGCCCCCGACGGGAGGGGTGCACGGAGTCGGCGCCCTCAGGGCCTAAAAAGTGGAGGTTGTGAAGGGCTCACAGCTTGACCGCTGTGGGTATCCCTTGAGCGGCCTGCCTAGGGAACCTCCAGGTGTGCACGTGCCCCTCCAACTTCATCACAGACGCCTAGGCCAGCACAGCCCCGTGCATTCCAGTGCAGTTGTGGGTGACCCCTGGAGGCCAGACAGGCACCAGCCGACCCCTGCCCCCCCCCCCCCCTTCCTCAACGGAGAGGCCATTCGGGTGTGGTGCCCTCTGGGCCCCCTCGTCTACGCGGGCTGTAGCGCCGCAGCCAGTGCAGCCAGCACTGGTGGCACCCAGGGCAGGGAAGCACACTCTGCGCCCTGGTGCCCCTCCATCTGCCCAGGGTACGCCCTCGGCCGTGGGAGCCGGACCCAGCCCGCGAGGCAGCACCACCTGTGCCTAAGGCAGTCAAGGAGTGCGGGTCTGACCCCAGTCGTGCCACGTACCACCGCCTTCCCGTGCCAATAGGCAGTCGTGGAGTGGTTGGGTAGCATGTCCTTGTGACGTGGAGGTTGCGAGCCCAGGCCCACATCTCCACCGGCGGGCTCAGCGTCAGGCTCTCCAGCCTCCCTGCCGGGGCCTGGAGCACCAGGCACACACTTCCCCGCGCCATATGCGCCAACGCCGAACAACAATGGAGCAAGCAGGTGTGCCACAGCCCTCCCCCCCCCCCTCAGACACACACGGGCACATACACACAGGCACGGCGGCATCTCCCGCCCGCGAGCGCCACCGCGGGGTCTGGGGGCGGTCAACAGTCCGGTAGGCCTTGTGACCGGACACCCGGGTACGGCCGCCTAGTCGGGTCCCGCAGGGAAGGCGGCGCGGACCGTGGGTAGGCGTCCAGGCGAGGCCTTGACCCAACCCAACCCAACCCAACCCACCACCTGACGCTGTTCCTGTTTTGGGACGTGGTGGAACCTCAGGCCCCCGCCTACGAGCCCATTGCTGCTGCCACTGGAACTGCCAACTCTGCTTTATTTCTGGACCCTGTGAGGCCTGCAGCTTCCGCTCGTCCATCTGCTTCTGCATTTTCTGGTCCTGCCGCTGGGATTGCCGCTGGTTTTGTTGTAGGCCCTTCGTCCCATCCCCCTGCACCCGCATCCTGCTCCGTTTCTGGAGATCGTAGGGCGCTGGGAGTAGCTCCAGGTACAGCCCCAGTTGCTGCGTCAAGCTCTGCTTTCCATTTTGCGCAACCCCCTTGCTCAGGCTCTGGTAGGGTCTCAGGATCTACTGCATGTGCAGCGCCACCGGCGTGTGCCACCATTCCAACTCTGGCCGGTCATGGCCAGCTGTGTGCGACCGACTGTTCGTGCCGCGACACCTCTGAGCTTGATGAGCTCAAAGCAAACGTTGCCGACCTTGAATTGGCTTTCCGGGCTGGATCGGCTGAAACACCACATCCCCCCACAGCCCCACCCCGCAATGATCCTGTGGATCCTGAGATCACTTTGGATGAGCCTGAGTCGCGGCTGCCCCCCGTAGAAGTTCCCCGACCTCCCGTCGAGTCGGCGCCACCCCGCACCCCCATTGTCAGCCGCCACACTCCCCGCACTGTACATATCGCGTTGACACCGCCCACGATGCCATATGGGCTGTTTACGGGCGGTATGCACGCCCCCCCCCCCCTTCAGTGACACAACGGCTCCTAGGGCCCATATTGGCGCAGCGCCTGTGGGCGCAACCATGCCGGTTATGCCAGGTCTTTTCCCTTGAATGGCCGTCCACCCCGCTTTTTATCAGCGTTTTGATGAGGATGTCATGCCCACTTTTGGGGGGGAGCCTTTTGAATTTTTCGATTGTTTCTTGGATTGGCCAGGGTTCTTTAGGCGTTCGGGTATCCCTGAACTCCACAAGGCTGAACAGCTAGTATGCTCGCTTCGCGGAGACCTGCAGAAAATGTGCGCCGCAAGCAAAATGAGCACGTGTTGCTAACCTTTGAGGAAATATGGGCATACTTGAAGGATGAGTATGGTAAGTTCCCGGATAAGCTTGTCCATTAAAACTGGCTCCACTACCCACCCCCTTCGGAGTGGAAGTTGAGCACGCTGCAACTTTTTTGGGATGGTTATGTAGAGAGACGAAAGGCATGGCGGACCTCGTGTGGTAACGTGTCCCACACTGAGGACGGTGACTGCCTGATGAACAGGCTGCCGGAGTGGCTCAAGGTGGAGGTCGTCGATGAGGAGTTCAACAAACGTTGTAAAGAATGTTGGATTTCTATCGCCGGGCTCCCCTCAAAGCTAGAGACACACAGGATCGCTGCTTTTGTTTCCCAAGTCATTTCGCGGGCTGAGGTTAGCTCCTCTTTTGAAGATTCTGGCCTCTACCGCGTACGCATTCGGCAGGAATGGCAACAATCTCAGGTGCTCGACGCCTTTGAGGGTAAGCGCGGAACCATGAATGGTAACCCTGTCACGGTGACGGAGTGGAAGTTTAAATTTCGGGCTGAGGATGTATTCCACGAAATTAAGCGGCGCCTCGGCCGGAAACAAGAACTTGCAGTTGGGCGCAAGGCTGAGGGTGTCAGTCTATCCCATGAAGCTAACGAGACGACGAGTGGTGAGTTGGGGCTTGCTGTGAATCAGGTCCCTCGCCAGCTGCCACCGCCGTCGGGCCGAGACCCCTCTCCCTGACCACATGCGGATCATGGCAGGCCGTATCCCGGTGGACCTTCCCCGGCGCCACACCCACCGCGCAATAATACGCGGGCTGGTTTTCAGTACAGCTATCACTCCAACACTGCCCCTCCTGCACCCGCCTCTTCCTCGTTTGCCACCCCCAATGTGTGGGCCCCTCTGGACAATAGTCCATCACGGCCGATTACGGGTGGTATGCCCAGGAGTCAGCCCCCTGAATATGGGGAGCAGCCATATTCGCCGGCACCTGGCCGCGGCGGTGGCTATGGCTATGACCCCTAGGCAGGCTCCTTCGGGCACAGTCCCCGCCCTCAGTTTTCTGGGGACCGCCCCTCTCAGTATGGTCATGGGTGCTTTGCTGTGCGTAAATCAGAGTATACTCCTCATCAACGGCCGGGCTATTCGTCATATTGGGATCGCCCGGCATATGCCCCCGACACACAGCATTCTGCTGCGTACGGGTCTTCAGGTAAAGGTCATTTTTCAGGACAGGCCCCGATTTCAGGTAAGGGCTACCCTCCTGGTAAGGGTCAGCCTTCAGGTAAAGGACACCCTCTGGGTAAGGGGCAGCCTTCATGGCAGGACCAGCCTTCATGGAAGGGCCAGCCCTCAGGTAAGGGCCAGCCCTTCGGCAAAGAGAAGGGGAAGGGAAAAGGAAAGGAGAAAGGAAAGGGAGAGGGTAAGGGGCACCCTGTCCGAGTTGTCGACGGGGTGGCCGAGGATGGGGATGTCGCCGCCGTTGCGGCCGACGATGCTGTGGAGGGTGTCACCACAGATCCCCCAGGCCCAGCCACAGCTGAGCTTGAAGTGGCTGATTGGTCCACACCTGAGGGGTATGATACTCTGGGTGTTGGATATGACGTTCCTGATATTTACGGTGAGTATGTTGAGGGTTATGGGGACACTGATGCCGTCATTTGCGACATCCAGGCCCCTGACATTGATTCGGAAGGGGGCTGGGACTATGACACAGACACATGGCAGTACAGTGATCAGGACTATGGCCAGCCCCCCCCTGATGGAGCCCCCCAACATTGAGGGTGCCGTACGGTGCATCCAGGTTACATCCGTCGGCAGCTTTCCCACCCTGAGTGTCACCGTGCTGGTGATCCCCCGGGTGTACCTCAGCCCCCCCACTCACAATCACAGGTCCCCAATCATCAGCCCCTTTTAGCACCTGGCTCGGAGAATGAACATGACGCGCCTTCGCAATTATGCCGCCGTCTTGACCCCATTGACGATTTGAGTGCCCCTGTTGACGCACTGACCACTTCTTTTCAACAAGTCATTGATCGTCTTTCTTTTCCAACGGGTAACACCCCACCTGTTCCGGGTCTGTTCCGCAGGGACCGACACCGGCCGCATTTTTCTCGTACTCTACATTCTCCGAGGTTTGAGGTTTGAGGTTTGAGATTTGATTTTGCGGGTACTAGACGCCTTTCGGCCCCGGGGGGCCACCTGGTCGGGCCAGGTGACATCCTCCCCACCGGGTCCTAGTGGGGGGCCCTCCAAGACGCACCTCCTGCCTGGTGGCGGAGTCCCCCGGGTTCACAGGGCTCGGAGCCCCGTCCCTCCCCGGCTTCCCCGTTTCGCCACTCCCCGGTCAGTGCATCAGTTTGCAGCCGTGGCTGCGGGCGCTTACCCACCGCGTCGCCCCCCTAATGCATCGTCGCCCGGGGCGCCGGCGCCGCCGGGCCCGTGCTACTGGCTTGTCGCCAGTGGGACCCCCTTGGGCTGGCACGGAGGCTGCCTAGCCTAGGGGTTGGGGCGTGGCCCAGTGCGCCACTACTGCCTTGGCGGGTACGGTGCCCCGTCCGTGTGTGCGCGGCGCTCGCGGCCGGTTCGGGGGGCTGGGGCCGGTACCTGGTGTTGTGTCTCTCCCGTTTCCCCCTTCCCGCCCCGCGTGTCCCGCGCTGCGTGTGGCGGGCTGTCCCGTCCGGCTGTCCCTTACTGTCGCTCGCTGGTACGCCCTTCCACGCGGTCTGTGCGTTCCGCGAGCTCGGTCCGGTTGCCCTTCTGGTAGTCCCCGCGTCCCCTTTGCGTGTGTGTGCGCTCGCCCTCCCGCGGCGCCCCCCCCCCCCCCCCTGGGTGGTGTGGCGTGCGCACCTCGCGCGGTCCCGGCACTGGGCGCTGGTAGGGCCGTTCCATGTGGTCCGTGCCCCTCCGCGTGTCCTGCCCCGTTTCTTGCTCTGTCTGGCGCGCTTGGGGGGGGGGGGGCGGTCTGGTCCCGCTTCCCCCCTACCTGGCCTGGGGCTGTGCGCCCCCCGTGGGGCGGGTCCGTGGCGTTCGCGTGCCGGGGGGCGGGTTTAGGGGGGGGGGGCGGCCCGTGCGCCGTGCCCCCCATTTGTGCGGCCGGGGGGGCCAGTAGGGCGGGGGGTCGCTCTGCCTCGTTCCGTCCCTCTGCCTTCCCTGGGCAGGCAGCAAAGCGGGTGTCACTGGCGTCGTTCTGGTCACGGGGGGCGTGGTCCCCATACCACTCCGGTTCGTGCTCGCCCGCCTTCTCTGGGTGCGATCTGTGCGGCATCCCGGCGCGTTGGCGCAGGCTCGCTTGCTCCCCGTGGTTCCTGTGGGAGCCTGCGGCTGGGGCGGGGGGGCGGGCCGTGCTCCGGCTCCTCTCTCGGGCGGGGGAAGGGGGGACCATCCCCCCTGCCCAGGGAGATGGGGGCCGGCGCCCCCGCGGCTTGCGGGCCGGTGGGGGGGGTGGGGGGGGGGTCGCGTCGCGGCGTCCCTGCTCCACCTCTGGGGGGCGGCCCGCGGTTCCCTACCCTGGCCCCCCTCTTGTCATCGGCGCACTCCCCCCCGGCGTGCGCGTTCGGTCGGGGTCGCGGGGCCGCCCTGGGGGGGGGGGGATGAGGAGCGGCCCCTGGACCGCTCCCCCGGGGGCCCCTTCTGACCTGAACCCCCCCTCTGCCCTCCCCGAGTGGGCAATGGTCATGGGGGGGTCATGGGGGGCGCGGCCCCCATACTGTTCTGGTGCGCCGCCGTGCGCCGCCCCCAGGCTTGGTCCGCGCGCCGCTCCGGCGCACTGGTGTGGGTCGGGAGCAGGCGGCTGGGGGTGCTGGGGCGCGCGGTGTGCAGGTCCAGCCGCATCCCCCCCTCCCAGCGTCGCGGTCCCTTCTGGGGGAGGGGGGGCGTCCCCTCGGCTCCGGGGGGGCGAAGGGTCGCCCCTGTGGCCCTGAAGCTGGGGGGGGGGAGCGGGGGGGGGGGTGGGGGGGCCGCTCCGCCGCCCCCCGCCCCCCCGCCCCGTCCGGAGTCGGCCTGCCATCCGTTGTCTCCAGCGCGCCCCCCCCGGGGTATACTCGTGCCGTGGGGGTTGCCGGGAGGCCGCGGGCGTCAGGCGCGGCCCGGTCGGCCGCCAATTGGTCAGTGCGGCGGGGGGGGGAGGGAGGTGGGGGGAACCCCCCCGCCCTGGTTCGCGCCCCCACCTTCCCCAAGCCGGCCTCTGAAGGGGCCGCTCCGTTTGCGCCGTCCTGGGCGCAGCCGGTCGACCATCGGTCGGCAGCGGGCAGGGCGGGAGCGTGCGGGCGGTTCACTGGGGGCGCTTGCCGCGGCCGCGGTGCCCCCTCACCCCGGGTGTAGCGGCCTCTTCGGAGGGGGTGCGGGGCCGCCGTCTCTTCGGTCTGCCTCCGTCCGCTCTTGGGCCTGAGGGGGAGGGGGGGGGAAGTGGGGGGAGCCCTCTGGTCCCCTGGCGCCGCCCCCTGACGGCCGAGGGGGGGCAGCCTGGCGGTCCCGGCCCCGGGGGCCAGCCGTCGGCTGGGGGGTCGCACTCTTCCCCCGCCCCCCTCTACCTGGAGCCGGACCCTCGTGCAGGCCCTCGCTGGGGTCCCTTGTCCCCCCCGCCGTCGCTGCGCGGCGCTGGCCGGCCGGGGGCCGCCGTGAGGGTAAGCGGTCAGCGGTTAGCGGGCTGCGGGGCAGTAGGTTCCCCCCCGCGCTCGTTGCCTCCGCCCTCCCTCCCGCGGGAGGTGGCGCGCGCTCCTCCGTCACGCCGTATCGTGGAGGGGGCGTGGGTCGGGGGGCCCAGCTCCCCTCCCCACTCTCTCGCGTCCGCCGTCTGGGCCGTCACCTGCGCCGCCGCTTGTGTGGGGGCTGGGGCTGTGGCGGTGGCGGGTTGCGCCGGCGGTAGCGCCAGTGGGCGAGGGCGCTGCGCAAGGCCCGGGGGAGCCAGTTGTTGGCGTCCGCGTCCGTGATGCGGAGCAACGCCCCCCCTTCCAGGAAGGCCGGCCACGTGGGCCCCCTGTCGGGTAAAGGTCATTTATCAGGACAGGCCCCGATTTCAGGTAAGGGCTACCCTCCTGGTAAGGGTCAGCCTTCAGGTAAAGGACACCCTCTGGGTAAGGGGCAGCCTTCATGGCAGGACCAGCCTTCATGGAAGGGCCAGCCTGCAGGTAAAGGCCAGCCCTTCGGCAAAGAGAAGGGGAAGGGAAAAGGAAAGGGGAAAGGAAAGGGAGAGGGTTAGGGGCACCCTGCCCGAGTTGTCAACGGGGTCGCCGAGGATGGGGATGTCGCCGCCGTTGCGGCCGACGATGCTGTGGAGGGTGTCACCACAGATCCCCCAGGCCCAGCCACAGCTGAGCTTGAAGTGGCTGATTGGTCCACACCTGAGGGGTATGATACTCTGGATGTTGGATATGACGTTCCTGATATTTACGGTGAGTATGACGAGGGTTATGGGGACACTGATGCCGTCATTTGCGACATCCAGGCCCCTGACATTGATTTGGAAGGGGGCTGGGACTATGACACAGACACATGGCAGTACAGTGATCAGGACTATGGCCAGCCCCCCCCTGATGGAGACCCCCAACATTGAGGGTGCCGTACGGTGCATCCAGGTTACATCCGTCGGCAGCTTTCCCACCCTGAGTGTCACCGTGCTGGTGATCCCCCGGGTGTACCTCAGCCCCCCCACTCACAATCACAGGTCCCCAATCATCAGCCCCTTTTAGCACCTGGCTCGGAGAATGAACATGACGCGTCTTCGCAATTATGCCGCCGTCTTGACCCCATTGACGATTTGAGTGCCCCTGTTGACGCACTGACAACTCTTTTTCAACAAGTCATTGATCGTCTTTCTTTTCCAACGGGTAACACACCACCTGTTCCGGGTCCGTTCCGCAGGGACTGACACCGGCCGCATTTTTCTCGTACTCTACATCCTCCGAGCACGGTAGCCGGGGCTGGCACCCCGCCCCCACAGACCCCCTCCACTGCCCCCTCTAAGGCTTAGGTACATCATATGGATACGATACCCACATGTACAGCCACTGTTTCCTCCTGCACACAGATTATTAGCTCAGTGGCCACACAATTGCGCAAGACCGCTTTGTATCCTACGCCAGGGCTAAGCAGTCCCGTTTTCTGATGGGGTCGGGAAGATGGCCCATGTCCTCATTGATACGGGGGCTGAGGTCAACTTGATTCGACCAGGATTTCTGTGCAACCCGATTTTCTGGAGACTCTGGAGACCAAAATGCATCTTTTTGTTGCCGACAAACAGCCTTTGGCTGGTGGCTCACTCTCGTGTACCCCCTCACTGGAATTCTTTCGGGGGCATCTCGACCCTGCACATACGCTCCTCAATGAGGAGTTCGAGCTTCCCATCTATACGTATGAGGCAGACATACACTATGATATTTTTGTAGGGAACCCGTGGCTGTACGATAACAAGATGGCACCATTTGCCCATCGGGGTTGCCTGTTCATGGGTGACGCTGATGACCCGGCAACGTTGGCCAGCTGGGTGTGGCCGTCATATAAGGCCTAATCCGCGGTGTGGGATAGCCATGTCGCAAATTACTATCGCAAAAATTTGCGGAAAGTGGTTCGGGACAAGCAAGTAGTATGAGGAGCCCCATCCGTGGGTACCAAATATGGGGACTTGCCCCCTTTTGACCTAAAATATTTTGATGATCCTATTCCATACGAAAGGTTTCTCCATTATGTACGTATGGAGCGGGATATTCTCCCACCAGGTCACACCAGTTTTGACTTCGTTGTCAAGCGGGAATTTTACCCAGTTTTGTGGCAGAAATTCGGGTCGGATGCCCCGAACATGGATGTGTTTGGAGCATCGGGTGACCCGCAGTGTGATCGGGTGATGAACGATCCATACGCCGCGGATTGGGGGCCGTACTACAGCTACACAAATACTCGGTATGAGGATATTGATAAGGTGATAGATAAAATCATACAGGATAAGGCCAAGGGTATCCTGGTTGTGCCGGCATGGCAGTTTCGCCATTGGTACGCAGCGCTAGCCAGGATCACCAAGGCCTCATATTTGATACCCCTCAGGGCCCTGAAAATGCAGAATCACCCTGATGTCCGCATGCGGCGCAGGCATTTCCCGCATCTTGCATGTCTTGTGGATGGATCCACGATCCCGTCTGTTGATCTTGTGGGACACAGCACTGGGCCTGCATTGGCTTCAGCGGGCTCTGTGCCGCTATCCCACTTGATCAACGACGTTGCGGGCTGCATGCTATTCGATAATGATAGACAGTGCGCTCAGACCGTACTTGCTGCCCTTACACAGGACACCCCCCCTGACATTGTTTGTACGCGGCCGCATGATTTGACGCGGACTCCAGCACTTGGAGCTGCACGTAGGGGTTTGGAAGCATGCCGCAGCATGCCTGTCTGGCTGCCTGTTCCTGCTCTGTTTGCACGGGAGACATTCTGCCTGCCCCGTGTCTCCCCAGTTTGTTTTTATTTGTCTTGTCATGAGTCAGTCATCTGCACCAACAACATCCAGTCAACAGTCAACACCAAGCACACCATTGCTGTTTTCCTTGTCCGACGACCACGCTCTGCTTGCCATTGTGAGCGAACGTTCAGTTTGATGGGCCATCCAGACAAAGGATCGTTTGCATATGGGCAACAACCTTTTGCGCCATTTGGCTATGATGTATGTCAACAAACCCACTACAGACGATCCGGATGGTGAAAGTGATGAATTCAGCCCAACAGTGTTGTGCATGTTGTCTCTTGTTTGTGAGTTCAATTTCCCACAGATGTGTAGGTACCCACATGTGCAGGTAGAAGCATGCCGCAGCATGCCGCAGCACAAGAAATTTTAACAAGGGACCGCACATGCTTGCTTGCAGCAATTTTGCTTTGTGTCGCAAAATGATCATTTCCACGAAAAATGGCCTGCATGTGTTGGGTGAAAAATTCATTTTGCGCCACCCTTCTTTACAGTCCTCAAGCACACTTGGGCCGTTGTTGGGTGACAATGCATATTCGGAATCGTTTCCTACAATTTCCATGGTGCCACATTTTTTTTATTGAGACCATTCAAAAATTTTCTCTCTGCACTCTTTCTTTCCACATGCTGATGAGGCTGCCCATACATTCACAGATTTCAGCGGCTTGAGCGGTGCCGCAAGCAGATGCTAGGTCGACGAGCTTTCCAGATCCCACACGATAAGCAAGATAAGCAAGGAGGGAGCCTTCCTCGATCTGCGACTCCCCCTGGTCCTCCAGTGCAACACCACACCAGTGTTAGCCCGATCTGCAGCATGGGCGCCCGATCTGCGGCGGTCGGTATCGGTGTGCTGCAATCCACGCCGAGTGCAAAAATCTTTTGCATTGGGACTTGCCCCCCTGAGGGGAGGGGGGAGGGGACTGTGGCTCAGAGATGGGCCTTCTTTCTGCATATAAATTTATGCCGAGCGATTCACCAAGGTGGTGAAAACATTCAGCGCCCGGCGCAGTCATTTCAGCCCTCCACCCACTCATGTTCCAATTCTTAGCTATCGTAGTGGTATGCACCCTAGGGGGCTGGGCACCTCTTTTTGAGAGGTCCTGGGTTCAATTCCCGGTCAGCCTAGCTAAGTAGGAATATCCCATGTGACATGGCGGTGACCTCATCGCCACATGCCATGCCACCTCAGCACCTATGGGACCCAAAAACAAAGAGTGCACATCTCAGGATGGCACTGTGGATGAGGGTGAGCCCTTGGGGCAGTTTTCCAATCAGTTTTTCTCAATCATGTAAAATATTTCATCCTGAGTTGCAATGTATGCAAATCTATTGTTGATAGTTTTCTTTATCTAACTCTTTGTGACTGCAGCCCTTCATGCTTTGATCCTGATTGTCTTCTACTTGCTTATCTCTGGTTTTGGGATATCCTGGATTGGTTGTATTTCGGCAATAAAACATTTTCCTCATCAAAAACAAGCAGCAGGAAACCTTACACCAGCAGCAAGCAGCAGGAGAAGCACAACAAACACACAGTGTTGAAATCACTATAAAACTTTCTGTTCGTATCTCTACCAAGAGGGAGGATTTGCAACCAAAAAGAAAAGGCAAGGCAAACACAAAACACGAAGCAACGGCACAAAAGACCACAACACACTACATACTACTCCGGTCCTCAAATGTCTAGAAAAGAGGAACAAATGCAATACAAATGTTGGGTGCACATGCAAAGCAAGTGCACAATGCTTAACACAACTTGGACTTTAATTCACACAAAAGGTCTTGTAAATGTTCGCATGGCAACATGTGCAAAACAATCACACATGTGTTCTCAATTGTTCATGCATTCACTTGTGTGTATGCCATGTGCGTCAACAAGCATTGCTCAACTCATCAAATATTATGCTACAAATGTGATCCCTTCTTAGCTAAGGAGAGGCAAGGTCAGGCACACTGAGCACTGAATAAAATTCTGGAGTCACACATTTGATACCTGGTATTTCTGTGTGCTCTTTGATTTAAAAATGTCGGTTCATGCATTTGTTGTTTCTTGCTTGATTATTTGCTCTCATGTAGGTGAAGTGAGTCCTATTCAGAAATCCGCGATCACTCCGCGACCTACTCAGCAAGCAAGTGATCACAGCACTGCCGTTCAGAATTTGGTCGACAGTGTGTGATCCTATTGTCCTATTTCTGTTCTGTGTCCGGTACAGCCCCCTCCCGGGGGTGAAAATTTGGTTCAGGTGACCACATTTTCCTCACTGTTGAACCCGGAGCGGACACAGGTCAGAACACAAGAAATATCACCCAGAGTAGTGAAAAAATTGAAACCTCTGGCGCATTCAGGTGCAGTTCCTGTAACCACACATGAATAATAGATGCATCGCATGCCATCGTATGCAATGGACACAGGGCCATCAAAGGCACCAAGAAGAGGGAGGAGGAACATGGACCGTGCCAGTAAAAAGGGCGCACTGTGCGTACAGATGACTGGCAGAGTCACAGAAGACAATGTCAAAAACACTAACACATCATGACACACAGCACAGTGATGCGACTGTCATCTGGACTGAACTGCACACTGGACTGTGAACTGTACACGTCACAGGGCATGATGATGAAGACAGAGGTAATCACCTGCCAAACTGCTTATTTCAGGCTCATAGGTTTGCAATGTACAGTGCCTTGTACCCAAATGGCTGGTCGGTGGTTGCAGACATCGTAAGCCTGTCCATACACTGACAACGGACAGGCATACCAAAGGCCGGACATGTAACCTACGGCAGCGAACCTGAAATTGCGAAGCAGTGACAGCCAGAACACCAGCAAGTATATACACTGGAGTGCTGGAGTGCTGGAGTACGGGATGGCGAAGCATCCTGCCACGGGTCATAAGTAAGAACCCGGCCAGAGCGTAGAACATGCTGTGCCTGGGTAGCAACCCGGCTGTGCTGATTGCGTTGAAAAGGGAGCAGCACAGGCGGTGTTGACGGCCCAATAATTCCAGGGCAAATCCGACGGACAGCAGACCAGTCATCACGGCCCACCTGACAACTACACCGGTGGCGGGTGGTACACTGACAAATGTCACTGGACAGAAAAGATGGCAAATCAGAATGTGTAACAATTACTGCAGTGGTGTCAGCAGAACCAGAAATCAGCTCTGGATTGCTGCACACAGAGTCTGGGGCGTCAGTGGCGAGCCCAGACATCTCTGGATCGCTACAAACAGAATGGAAAGATGCAGTATCAGAATCAGAGGCAGAATCAGAGGCAGAATCAGACAAATCAGGGGGGTCAGAAACTGAAATGGAATCATCAGGTGCTGAGCGAACTGCAGACACCCGTGCGTGAAAAAACGGGTGCTGCGGCATGCTGCGGCACGCTGCGGCTGAACATGCTTGGCTGCAAGGACAAGAAGGGATACTGCGCATCACCAACGTGAGGAGAACCAGTGCATGCACACCAGTGAGGTATTCAATTGTGAGGAGAACCAGCGCATGCACACCAGTGAGGTATTCAATTGTGAGAACCAGTGCATGCACACCAGTGAGGTATTCAATTGTTGGGCGTTTTGGGTGGTGGAAGACGAGTCACCAAATCAAGAAAGGGGAGGGAAGAGGGACAGGCGAAGGTGCTACCAAAAAGAGCAACCAAAAGGCCAACAACCCCCGCCCCCCCCCCCCCCCCCCCGCGGAACGGGCACCAAGACCAGGGACGCCACAGCAAGTTAGGGATGCCACGTCCCAGAAGGCACAGGCAGGAGCAGCACATGAGGTGGATGATGAGGAGGACAAGGAGGACACAGGGTCATCCCTGGCGCCAAACTGTAGGCAAACGTGCATGTGTAAGCAAAGCCGAAGTACACACTCAGGACAAAGCAATTTTTTTTATATGCACAGAAAGGGCCCATCTCTGAGCCAGAGTCCCCTTCCCCCTCCCCCTCCCCACAAAAGGGGAAGTCTCAATGCAAAAGATTTTTTGCACTCGGCGCGAATTGCAGCACGCGGATTACCAATCGCCGCAGCTCGGGTGCCCCACCTGCCGCAGATCGGGGTAACGCTGGTGTGGTGCCGCAGGGGAGGATCAGCAGGTTCGCAGATTGTCCCTCTTAATGCCCCATGCAGGGTGCGGAAAGCTCGTCAAACACGTCGTTGCCGGCCTCCATCACCGCATTGAGGAGGGTCTGCTGCATGGCGTCGTGCAGTGTCGCCTTCATCTTCATGGCCGAAGGGTACGGCTTGCCCCAAACGCCGTTCTGTCCGGCGTTCTTGGCGTCCTGAATGTCCTTGGGGAGGTCGTGTGCCGTGGCCCCAATGATGATGGTCGGCGGCCGCTGGGTGCCCCGCTCAATGGCGCGAATGCACGTGGTGGCCTGCCAGCCGTCGATATCCCCCCCGCCGTCGTCCAAATTCTTGTCCATCACGATGAGGTTCCACTTGGATTCCAGGTACTTGGAAATGGCTGCCTCCCCGGAGGACACCGTCGTCAGCTTCCACTTGAGATGGGAAAATCCGGCCTGTCACGCGAAGAAGGCAGAAGCTTATCACACACGAAGCGTGCGGGGGTATGCTCGGTGCCTCAGGGACCCGAGGTCATGGATGGGGTGATGTGTGTACCAGTCAAAAGAAAGGATGTTACCGGCCAACCGCCCGTGTGTGGGCCGCAGCACTGCCCGGGCCGTGGGCGATTGCCGAGGCCCGCGCTGACAGTACTGCAGGAAGCGGAGGGGAGGGGGGTCCCTAGGGCACCAGTCAAAGCGCCCTGCTACACATTTGTGTCCACTATGTGCTATGGCAACCCAATATGTCCAACACCATGAAAAGCAATGCAAAGATGATGGGGGCTGAACATGACGTGGCATGTCCTACAGGGTCTTCTCTCCCCAAAGACCCAGGAATAAATGACAAAATATCATCATTGCAAATGCGTCTCTTCTTGGACTGCGTGTACTTGTGGCAATTCACCCCCAAATTTCCACTCCTTCCTCAGGCCCATGTTAATGCTTGCGCTTCTCCGGGCCCAGAAGAACGGCCTTTGTCAGGGGAAATGTTTCATGATAAGTGCCACCCGCCGCGCTGGTGCAGATGAGAAGGCGCACGCAGAATGGAACGGAAAATGCAGGGCGGAGGATCACAAACATCGTGCGACAGCAGGATGACAGGGGGGAGGAGGGGAAGTGAGACGTCTTTCTCGAAGCGGTGTTTCAGCAGCCGCAGGTTCAATGGGGAGTCGTCACACAGCAGCACGTTCCAGCCCTGGAACTCCTCCTCATCACCAGGCTTCTCCAAATCTGGGTATTGCTGCGTGCTTAAATCTGGGAAGTGCTGAATGCGTGGGCTGGCAGGCAGTCCCTCAGTCTGCTGCATAACAATGTTCGTTTTCTTGTTCTCCTTCTGCATCTTCTTATCCTCACAGAGTGGTGAGGCGTTTGGGTTCTTCAAAATATTCGCCAGCTCATCATTCGTCGTCAGGATGAGTTGCAACGCCGACTGCACGGTGGAAATGTGGTCCTTCAAAACCGTCTGTGCCTTAGCGGGGCGCTCGCTCATATGATCCTGTATGCAAAGGGGTGGGTGGAAAAGGTTTGCACGCGGGGGGCAGGGGTTGTTCGAGCCCCTGTTCCAGACCCCACACTGGCAGGGCTCCCGTCATAGGGGCCCAGAAGCGGGCCCTGCAGGGCGTCAAAGGAGTCGGGGGGGGGGGTGGGGGGGGGGGGGGGGGGGCGGTCGTATGCCTCAAAATGATCCCTGTGAAGCGCTGATTAATGGAGTCAAATATCATGACGATACTTTTTCATCCTCCGTCAGGGGTGCTATGCGACCAAGTTATTGCGGGTCCCCATCGCCATCTCCTGCGCCATCTGCCTCTCCATTGCCATCCGCATCGCCATTCGCATCACCATGCCCATTCCCCTCTGCGTTCCCAGTGCTTCCCAGGGGCTCAACCGACCCCTGCGCGGGCCCAAACCACACTTGCCAGAAAGAGCATGATCTGAATCCTACTGAGTTGTGAGCTGGACGAGCTGACACCTACTGCTGAATCATGGGTGTGACAGGAGGGGGTATTGCTGCATGGCACTCCATACAGGGGGGGGGGGGGGGGATTTAGTATGGGAAAATTTTTGTCCGGAAAAATTTAGTGCGGGAAAAATTCTGCCACAATCGTTAAAAGTGATGGGGAAAATGGCGCCACACTTTTCCATGGTGAAGGGCGAGGCCTAAGGTCGGCTCTCCTTACTGAGGGGGACACCACTCGAGGAAAAGGTGTGATGAGGGTCCAGTTTGCTCAGGTCCACACAGTTCCCCGCACTGCAAGTGGCATCCAAATTACTGATGTCTTCATCCAGGTACTGGGCTGCAGCTGCCTTTGCTGAACAGCGACCTACAGAGAACACATTGTCAGTTGACACCGCGCTCACTATTAACTGGCAACTACATGTGGTAAGCAGCCTGAAGTGCCCTGATGTCCAAAACAAAGTATGGGAAAAATTCCGCCACAATCGTTAAAAGTGATGGGGAAAATTGCGCCAGAATTGGGCGTACTAAATTTTTCCAGACAGGTTTCTTCAGCTACTAAATACCCCCCCCCCCCTGTTCAAGGCTGATTCTTCACAAAACTTTTCTGCCCTGCCAAGTGCTAGTGGCATGTCTGACACAACTCACAACACAATGTGTGTCAGGCTGCGGGTTGCCATCTACACATACCACATACACAGGTACACATGGTGGCAGACTGCAAATCGAAGGCAGCCAGCATGGAGATGGCAAACTTCCTTTAGAGGCTGCCAGAACAGACAGCACATGGGGCTCCCAGGGCAAGCAATAGTCAGCCTGAATGGTACTGGCACAGACAGACAGGATGCACACACCTGCCAAACCTGACACATGAAAGGATGAGCATGTGTACCCACATAAACCTCACACAACACTATGGAAGCAGGACTTAGCCATTGGGCAGCTGGTTGGGAATCCGCCTTTGGGTTATGTGGCTTACACGGGGCAGCCACGCCTTTGGCTTATGTGGCTTACATGGCCCAGCCATCGGTGGGAGATCCACCTGCAAGCTTGGTTCAGCTTGGCGTGGGGAACTTGAAACTTGTGAGTAACCAAAAATCGATACTGCACTAAGCAAATAATAACAACAATTAGAAATGATATTGCCATTGTTTCTTCACCGTCCTAACTTTTGGAACACCATAATTTACTCGCAGTTGACGTGTTTGAATTGATTTTGACTTGCAGCCACAATTTTTGGAACAACAGAAATGGCCCACTTTCACCTGATGATACATGAAAGACGAGGCTTGATGTAAGGGGCTACATGTCTAAATGCAGGTTTGTGGTCTGCGAGGGTGTGGAACAGTTTCCAGTGTCAAGGATCTACAAGGGCCTACAGCAGCTGGACAAGAATTTGACGGGCTTGCCAAGGCCATCGTAGGCCATTAAAGGTCTCAAAAAGGTTTGCAAAGGTCTTTTGGTGTCTTTACAGGTTTGCAAGCATCTGCAAGAACTTCTTGAGGTCACTCCCCTTCACTACACTCCAAGCATCACTACTATGTAAACAACTCGGCCCCCACAAACATTTTGGGTACTCAACGGGAGAATGCCTGTACAACCCGCGCACAGTGCACATTTCACAAGGCAAAATCATAGAAAAGGAAGGAAATACAAGCCTTCATGAACTAGTGCACGCCTTGACATGAACCCTGTGGATTTGCTCCATATTTTGGCCGTTACTGAGGCAGGGCGGTTCCAATCAGCTTGTGGTGCATCTAGCTCTTGTTGGGGTTCAGTAGGAAGACGAGGATGTAAAAGCTTGTCCATAGAAAGGGGTTGGATGGTGCATTGATGCTTTGGAGTGGCTATCATTTGACCCGGCATCAATGGCTTTTGGCTTCACTTGAGCCCCTGAGAAGGAAGCCTACCGCTGAGTGATGAGGTACCAGCTTGGGCAGCAACACATACATCCTTAGTAGTGCGCTATCTCCAAAATTGTCCGCGGGGCGCAGAAGACAAACATAGCGAGGGCTACATTTATACTTCACATTGCATCTTGTTGACAAGAAGGAGGCATTTGGGAAACACCACTGTTAATGTGCACTTGTGTAAGGGATACCGACAGTACCTAATGGCCTACCATGTGCCTCATGATGTGTAGGCTGCGGTGGCCATAGGTCCAACCATTATGTTGGGTCCCTAACAGCCGTGGTTTGGTAGAGATATCAGACCCCTTCAAAGCTGGCACAAGTGGCCTCATGTTTTATGATGTTCCCATGGGGTCCCACACATGCAAAACCCTTGCTGTATCAGGTCCTTGATGCACAACTCCTACCATATTGGGTCCCTAAAGTGGAGGAGATGTGGCTACATTACCCCAAACAGGGAGGGTGGTGCCATAAAGGCCGAGCAAATAAAGGCTAAGTGGGAGGCATCCCTAGGGCCAATCAAACTGATTCACTAAACACTCCACATACACAACCACTGTGTACTGTGCTTGTCCAACATGTCCAACACCAAGAAGCCGAAAAGCTGAAAAGCGATGCAAAAATGATGAATGTTGAAAAAACATGCATGACATGTCCTACAAGTCCTTCACTCACCCAAAGGTTCCTGAATGAAGCACAGAAGTGGACCGCTTGCACTTGTGGCAATGTTCCAGGAAAACAACACTTCTGCCTCAAATCAGCCATAGCACTTGCATAGGCCCATGTTCCTGCTGCCTCATGGGGCTTGCACTCCGCTTGCAATTCTTCAAGCATAGGAGAATGGCCTTGGTTGTCTACCGACTCAAAAATTCTGTGCCTTCTTCTTCCCTTTGGCTGCTAGAAGGGAGCACTTGGATGCCAGAACCTGGTGGAATACTAAATCACCCACAACCTTCAAACCCTGAAATGTTGGCGTTGCGACCACAAGACTGCAGCGGCTGTCACTGCCTTTGCCTAATTGCCCTTGTGCTACTGCTACTGCTATTAGTAATAGTCGTGGTGAGGCTCGTTTTGCAGGCTACATGATGGCATGGCGACCTGATGGCAAAGAGACAAGGGCCATCTGTGACAGCCAAAAAAAAGTGTGTAGGACCTTGGAGACCAGTCTGGCATCAATCAGGTGTGGCCCTCAGGCCAGATACTTGCTGTGGCAAGGCACACTGATAATTGTTACCGTGCAAATTGCCTGCGAGCGCACAACCACACGGATGAGTAGGGATCTGATAGCAGTGCAGAACCCATGACACACACATAAAACAGAACAGCAGACAGTGACTGGTGCTCAGGGCCAGCTGCAACTTGGGTTCGCCAAGCTATCTCTCTCCATCAGCGAGCACCTTGGTGTGACGTCTCATTGACACTGCTGATTTCTACGAGAGGCCAACCGCTGAACAAAGGGTCCGGTGACATAGTAACCCACATACAGCACAGATCAACCAGACACAGCAGGAAAGTCAGCGGCAGTACAAGCTGCCACCAGCCGCCTGCCATGCAAAAGGGAACTAGCCACATTACACACCATATTGGATGCAACCACCCAAAGGCGTGCACACACACACACACACACACACATGCACAGACACACACACAAACACATGCACACACACACACACACGCACCAGACTAGTGCTGCTTGAGGAGGTGTCGTCTAACAGAGAGGTCGCCAAATCGGTCAAGGAGTTGGTGATCAATCCCTTCACCCCATTGAGGGGGTTGCGGATTTTGTTATTCACTCTGTCTACGAACGCCCGGTCCAGCTGCTCACCGTCCTGCTTCTTGCCTGCACTGCCGCTGGTCGTGCCTTTGAATTTTTCAGGAGTGGCAGGAGGATCATCCATATCCGCATCTCGCTCCATGCGAACAAGAACAGTATACATCGGCCGTTCCTCCTTTTCAAATGCAGAGACGCTGATTTCGACAGGAATTGTGGAGCCATCGGATTTCTTCACAAGGTTGCTCACCCACCTCGAATTCCCAGGCAAATTGGTCTGTGGTAGCAGCATATTGGCGTTCAGCAAGATGGTATCCAAAGGTTGCCCGATTCTGAAATCGCCAACCTTGATGTCCGCAAGCTGCATCATGGCAAAGTTGGCAAATGTTACCTGAAAAAAAGCCCGATGGGACAGGGAGGCGCAGAGTTTCGAAGGAGAGAGAGGGAGGACGGACGGAGGGAGGCAGGGAGGGAGGGAGAGACTGAGTGGTCTTTCTGTCTGTCTGTCTGCCTAAGCCCATAGAAAGCTTCCATTCAAAAAGACGTGGACCTCTTATCTCCAGCATGCCGGATCAAATGACAGCAGCCCTAAGACGTAGCAAAAGCCATGCAAACGTGAACCAGAAATTGGCCGAGTGTCTCCTGCACATGCAAATCAACATCTACCAATATCTGAATTGCAATGTTCACAACCCTCAGTCGCAAATATTGGTTTCAAGTGTTCAACAGCTCTGGACGCTGACATCTTATTGAATGGAAGCATTAATCCCTTGGGTGCCTTCAGCACAGTCCTCTTTCGTTTTGCCCTGCAAGTGTTGGGCAAACAATGGGGGTCACCTGCAAATCATCGTTCACAACCATCATGGGCGCCTGTAGGGCATACATTGCTTCATGGTACTGCGTCATCTGCGTCATCTGCTTCTGCAATATGCCGGCGTGCCCTGTGACGTCCTGCAAGTGCATAGACCAGACTCCATCCCCCATCCACGTCATGAGCACCATAACCTTCAAATGTGTTGTGGCACCGTCTGGCACGACGCGCAGCAACACCATTTGGGCAGCCTTCGTGGGGTCGAACTGATCCAGCAGGTGTTGGTCTTCTTCCACGACACTGCCCCCAAAATCAGTACCCTTTTCGAACTTCAGCAGCTTCTTATGTGCAGCACATGAAGTGATCACTCTCCAGTTTTCATCCAGGAAAGTGGCAACCTGAAGCACAGGTGGAGAACTTGGACGAGGGTAACAGCGGCAACCCCCCATGTATGCGACCCAAAAAAAAATTTGCCACTTTGGGACCCAGATAAAGCAGGGGTGAGGTAGTGTGCTTTGCATGGCAGTGGGGTGGTGTCGGGCAGCTAGTTTTGCATGGCTTGATTTGAACATGGTTGGAGGCACCGTGATTCCTCTTCATGATTGTCAACTAACCAACTCATGGGCCTTTGCCCCTCTGCGCTTGCTGTTTGAGATTCTTCTTGTGGTGGTATCCAGTAATCCTGCCATGCCGCAGGTGACCTTCTCCCTTGTCGAGCCCTCCTTGGGTGTACTACCTTGTGAAACGTGTAAATTCGAGTTTGGCAAGGTGTTCACCTCAGTCCATGTACACAATAATTGAAGCAACTTAAAAAATGCAGCCGTCAACAGCAACAACAACAGCGGCAGCAACAAGCCCAGTAAAAATCAATATCATCAACAATCCCAGTAAAAATCAATCTCATCAACGTGCCGTTTCAAAATGCAACAGTGTTCTTTGATTGATTGCCATACTAAGGGGGCGTTTGTGCACAGCACACACATAGCACGGGCACAGCACGTGCAACACGCCCGTCATTGGGATGAGTGCACTGGAAGCATCTTCAAACCTGCTTCAGCCAGTTGGGACCGCATGTCGTTGCACTCATGGCCCACAGATGGCCATCTTTTGGTGGGAGCGAGCTATTATTCACACCAGGAGGTGCCTCAAATAGCCTTATTGTAACCCCTTGAATTGACCACCATACAAGACTGAACAGAAACGCACATCTTAATTGAGAGTCACCCACCTTTGACGTTTTCAGAGTTTGATATCAATCTGCTGGAAAATATCCGAAAATGCATTTGTTTGACAAACCCAAAGGTTGTTCAAGAGCAGGGTTGGGGGGGGGGGGGGGCAGAGGACTCATGGCTGTCCAAGATTCATGGTTAAAACGCTGATGCAAAAAAATAAGTACAATACTGAAGTATTTTCAACAGAGCATTTCAGAAGATGAAGCTCAGTTTTCCCAAATTGATCACTACACTACCGCACCAACCCCCCCGTCCCCCCTTTTCCAATTTGAAAAGGCAGGTGCCCCCCCTTTTCCAACAGAGCCCAGGGCAGCCAAGAATGGCAAAAAAAAACCCCACATATGGCAAATTCAACCCAGATTTCAGAATCTCACCTTGAAATGTTGCTGCACAAAACCAACATGTCAACACGAAACCATTCCTGATCTATAGGCTTTTGCAACAAAAGGTAAGCAATTAGGCGACATCGAAGCCATAATTGCCATCACAGTGACAAGCCACAGCCACTTCAGTGGTTTAAAAAAAAAAACAACAACAAATCTTTTAGCCCTTATCGTCTGACAATCTGGGGAAATGGGCGCTGCACCAAACCTATGCTCTAAACAACCGACTACAGCATACATCTGCCATCTAATCACCCCCACCTGACCACACATGTGCCTTTGAGAGTGAGTAAAATGACACATGCCACTGGAGATCCACAAGTCGAAGAAGTCAAGCCGTTTGAATGAGGAGGAGGAGAAGGAGGACCCGCGACCCAGCCCTCGCCGGGCGCACGACTAGCACCGCAAGAAGAACGCCAGTACTAGTTGGTTCTCGTCAGCTCCGCCTCGCTGAGTTTGCTGTGGGACTTTTGCAGTAAAAACAAGGGCATGTCCCAGGGCTGATCGGCACATACCCCCCTGCTCACCCTGTCCATGGGCACCCCAGCTCAAGCCTGACGGGTGGTAGTCAAGTACTCAACGCACACCATCCTAATCTCAACTTAGGCACCCTGGAAGCGAGCTGGCAGTTCACTCCACGGACTGATGGTTTCTGTGACTGACTGTGGATGTCCTCCCTGAATGGCGCACTCCAATTTACAGGAGATCTAATCATCAGGTTCTCCGGCCTCACTAGGCTGTCCTGATGAGGGGGAAGCGGGGTCTGGTTGCTTGGAGGCTGTATGCACTACACGGGGGGGGGGGGGGGACTCCTCGGGTTTGGACGCCAACTCCCCCCCCCCCGCACTAACCGTTGGCCGGAGGCACCCTATGGGGGGGGTGAATGGAGGAGGAGGAGGAGGAGGACCTGTGACCCAGCCCTTGCCGGCCACTCGGTCTAGACCGCGGGGATACCGCCAATCTAGACTGGACCCCGTGAGCTCCGCCCTAGCCGTAGGTACTATGGCACTGTTGTGGTCAAGCAGGATCAGCCACTCGGGTCTTAGGAGCACTAATCCCCCACTCACCCGCCCATGAGGGTTCCAGAGAAAAGCCTGTCAGGTAGGGAGTAGGGGGGCCCTCCCACTCTTAAGGGCGCAGTCGGGCCTAGTCCTACCGGAGCCAACCCGGAATCTTCTCTTTCACTCGCCTCATGAACTGCAAAACGTCCTATGCAGTGATCCCTCATCTTGAGGTATTGCAGGGACTGCGAATCCAATGCCGTTATGTATGACTGTGAATCTGTACATGTCTCAGCGCGTGTGTGCCAAGGTCCATCCTGAGTGTCATGATTGTTTCTAATCGGTAAGAGTATCCATGCAACATACAATTCCACTACAAATGAGTGGTCCAGCTGTATGGGTATGTGCACGGGGTAAACCGTGTATTCTAGGTTGTCTGCATTTCCTATGGCTATAGCACCACCACATCTGCCATCTAGGTACCTCGATCCATCCGTGACATAGAACGAAATTTTTGGAAAGATTGTGATATCGGGTAGCTGAGGATGTTGACGTCTGGCTGTGAGAAAAGTTGGAGTAGGTAATTGATAAATCCAGCAAGTAATTGGCCAATGGGCATTCTTAGCCTCAGACAAGGTGGAAAACCCAGCATCCATCCATGTGTGTATCTGCTGTGTTTGCCACGGATATTGGCACTTGCACATAGGGATATCATCCCATTCCTGTAGTAAGTACTGTGGCAAATGAATCTGAATGCGTAGATGATACAGGAGAGATAGGAATCTGTCATGATCTCTGGAATGTGATACACACATTTTGCCAAAAACATCGGATAAGCATGACATACCCGGCCTCGGTTAGTGGAAATCCGAACAATGTCATTCAAGTGTGATAATTGCTTGATGAAAGTCATCAAGAAGGCATGTGACATGACCACCGTTGCAGGCATAATTCCTGTCCACCCTACTGATACCGGCTGCATGAAGAGGGCAGATGGGATCAATTCCCAATTTGTTGTAGTCCTGAGTGCTGATGCTGATGAATGATCACATAAGCGCATTGTGGCATTAGTTGGTGGCTTGACACCTGCCATCCATCTTTGTGCCCCCCCCCCCCCCCCACATGCAGAGTGCACCAAAATGGGGTAATTGGCGTATATCGTAGAGGCAATGAGGCTCTACGAGATGCAGGTAGGAGCCGAATGAAATCTTTTGGATGAAATGCACGGGGCAAAACATGCCTGCCTAAAATTCTGGCATAATCTCTACCTATCAGAAGTGTGAGATGGCTTCCACCTGACCGTTGGGAGGGTTGATGTAAAATAACCTAGTGTTGCTTGCATGACGCAATCACTCCAACCAATTTAAGAGTTGAAGTGTGCAAATGTGTGTAAATGCCAACCAATTGCTGCTGTTCAATAAGTTGCTGCATGTGCTCCAGATTTTCCAAAACAAATGTGGTATCATCCATATAAGCTAGTCGGGCAAATTGCCCACGTGGACTTTGTGGCATGGGGATACCATCGAGAATGATACTCATGCGTAATTCTATCAACAAACAGAAAATAAGAGCTGAGATCCCTGTGCAATCCCTGATCGGAAATTGGATAAGGCCAATTTAATTCCTTTACTTCCCCCGGTATGTAAGATAGAATGCATGGCAGCCCCCATGAGAATAGTGATCCAATGGGAATGGAATCCCGCCAAATGGAGCACATTTTCGAGGGTCGGGTGTTGTGCCGATCCGAATGCATGTCGGATGTCGTCCAGTACGACATATGCATGCTTTCCGTGAAACCAGCGATCCAGAATGAAATCATGTAGAACACGGATGAGATCTATAGCTAAGGATTTTCCCCATAGTGCAAATTGAGTTTTTGGTATCAACTCTGCTTCACATAAACTTTCTGTGGTGTGTTGCTTCAATATTGTGGAAAAAACTTTCCATAAGGTATGGAAATTCAACAATGGGCGAGCATTAGCTATTGGTCCATGTGGCACTTTATTGGGAAGGGCATAGAAATCACCCCAATATAGACAAGTCATCTTTTCACCTTTGAGCCAACGATTATAAATGTCTGTCGGTATGCACAAATGATCATCTGACAAGAAACGAAGCATTTTAAACTCAAGAAGGTATCGAAATGGTGTGGAGTGGGGAGCCTTTTGTATGACTCACCTGAGAAGGGACACAGTGATATCCAGAGGGGGAAACTCCACAAGCTTCCACTGTAGGTATCGTACTACATCTTGCTTGCTCATATGACACGGTGGAGACAAATGTCTCTGTCTGAACTGATCCATAGCCACCAGACCCAACATCTCAGTCGGTGGTGCATATCCTGAAACGTATGCTGGTTCTAGTGTGGCTTTCAAGTGTGTTTGAAAAACCTTGTGATAGAAAATCTTTTTGGGTGCTTTGGAACTTCTTGTATGTGTGGCTGAAACTGGGGCCACCTTGATTCTATTTTCCAAATCTATCAAATCCCAGGCTTCCCGTGTTTCGGTTTTTAACGCAAACACATGTTGTATTTGATGAAGGTGTTGCCACCAGAGGGGATTGGAAGCCATTTAAGCTTGCAACTTGCCTTGGACCTTTTCTACCAATGCAGGTACGGCGTATGCATCACTTGGAGTGCCAAAAGCTGTTGTGGCTACATGCAACATAGCTTCTGTGAAATGTTGTGTAATGTCATTGAAACAGAGTGATGTATGCACTGCAAATGCTTGCTGAAAAACAGCCTGAAACATCCCGTGCTTCTGTTGGTTCGGCTGGTATTGGATACCTTTGTGTAGCTTGGAGGAAGGTTCACACATTTTCAGGGAATATACATGCAAAACTAAAGGAAAATGATCCGTGGGGAAAACCACATCATAATGCACACGAGCATCTGGCTGTTGGCCCGAACTGGCTGTGACAAAGAAGTGATCCAATGCCCCAGCATAACCCTGTGCCGAAATCCAGGTGGGACCACTACTTTGTTTTTTAACGTTTTGTTGCAAGAGGCAGGACAGATACCAAATGATTTTGTATTTCATCCAATGTATACAGCTATTTTCAGCCGTGTGCATCAGATATCCGGTGGAGTTGCAATCTTGATCCGGCGAGTGCGTCAGGTTTCAGTCCAGGAGACTCATTATAGTCCGGATCACAGAGCGATGGTAGTGAGACTGCAATATGACTCAGATTCAGTACAGTTGGTGCATTTGTACTTGAAAGCCAAGGGTGAACCACATGAAATAAGAACCACACTAGAATGGGTTGCACCCTTTATGAATGCTCCAGAGTTTTTTACCATAGGAGGTGGAGACCTCAATGCAAATCCAGGCTGGGATCCACACAATCCTATAGCCTCAGGTCTAGTGACTGAAGCAATTCAGGACTTTGTTCGGAATACCAACATACGTGTCAAAAATGAACATTGGAAATTCCAATTCTTTAATCAGAGCATGTAATGCACGAACTTTTTCTTTCACACAAATTTGTGCGTTCAAGCAAACTGCACATACCGCATCCTTGTGTATAGTAGAAGAGGAAGGAACCGACATTGGGGGGTGTGATATGGCTGTCAAAAAATTGTGTACCTGGTTCATTAACCGTGGCGGAAGGCGCCCGGAAAATCGAATAAATTTTTTGACCGTTTTCACCTTGAATAAAGTTATCAATAACATCCGAGTCGTTGAGTGTAATGGGCGAAAAACAACCTGATGTTGTGTGAAACTGGAGCGAGGTAGCAGCAGTGAACAACCGGATGGCAGTTGTTGTTGTCTTGTGGATGAAATCCTTGATGACACTTGTATTTGCATACCCCCTTGTAATTGAATAACATGTATGGCTTCTACCCATTGTGCCATAACATACTATATATGCAAGAGACTAGATGGCAAGGGAAGGAGAGAGATCAACTCGAGAGGTGGCTCTCGATATCCACACATGAATAACCTTGAAATTGAAACCCCCACTGGCTGAGTACATCAAATCCTTTCAGTAACAAATACTGTTGTATCTGATTCAAAGGAAATTCACTAGGAATTTCCACGGGATGTGTGAACTGAGATGCATTCTGTTCACCATGTATGGTTCCATCCTTGATCAGGTGGAGTGTACCACGCTGGGTGAGGTGACGGTGCTTGTGAAGGAACTGAGTGATGTTGTGCATGTTGCTGCCAGTGCTGTGGATTTGTTCTGTGATGCGATGCTCTCACTGGATTGCGTTATTGAATCCTGGATCCTGAACGTGATCTGGACCGAATGTGTTTGTTTTTTCTGTGTTTTCTTTTCGGAGAGAGAGAAGGGATCGTGATCCTTTGTCTGCACTTTTGTGTGACTTCCTGTGTGAATGCTTGTTCCTTTTCTTGTTTCTTTTCGGAGTGTCTGAGGAACCTGAATCTGATGAATCATCTTGTTTCGTTCCCTTTTTCTGGTCTTTCCCTGGCATGCTTGTGGGCTAACTGGTAGGGGCATACATACCCCTGGGGATCCACAGAGTCCATGACTGCTTGGTTGCCTTTTCCCAATTTATTCTCCAGCCTGAAATCATCGTAATACCTGGAGTCTCTGCCTGTTGTTTGCCCTCTTGGGCTACACCCAACATGCAAAATGACCGAGTTCCTTTCAGGGCATCATCCGTGATTGATTATAGGTTCTTACCAAAAACAAGTTCTTACCAAAAACAGGACGCAGGGCTGTCCCCAGAATTCTCGCTGATGTTTCCACTTCTGGTGGATCTTGTACGGCGTTCCATGCCACCAGGATGCATATCGGGAATTTACTGGGGTCTGAACTGCGACCCTGTGAAGCCTGTCGTGACTGAGCATTTTTTGCCTCAAATTGGCGCAACACTGGAGATTCTGTAACCGGTACTGATTAAGATGCACTCTCTCTGGATGTTGCATCCTTCAAGAAATTTTCAATAACAGAGTCAACTTTGGCATGTGCAGCATGTGTATTCAATACCCCCAATTGTGCGTGCATACCTCAGTGAGGCAAATCGCCGATGTCTGGAATATTCAGACACACTGCTAAGTGTAACTTGTTTGCCCATTCTCTTTTGGTGTCTGGCTGCTGCTGATTGATCCACTTCAGCAGTTTGTGTCTTGGGTGGTCGGTATATGTGTGTGTGATGGTGAATGAACGGGCATTGGTAATACAATAGAAGGTGACACTGCTGATCGTGTGGAAGCTGTAGGGGTTGCAGGGTTTTCAGTTCCTACTAGGTATTTAAGTAAATCCACCGAAACTGGTCGTTCTTTGGACAGAAATGCATTAGACAAAGGGGCCAAATCTGAATTGAGCCTAGAAATAGCTACAAAGGTAGCCAAGAGCGGAACAGAGTTTAGATATTTTGCATGAAGAGGGAGAAGGACAGTAAGATTGGTAGGCAAATGATCGGCAAGAAAATCGACGGCCTGCTGCGGTGGTGGGCCCTCCCACTGTTTTGTTCTGGATTGGATCTTCAAAAGCATAGCAAGGGTCAATGCAAATCGCTCCATTAGATCTTCCATAGGCATCCCTGATACACTCTAGATCTGTTGAATCAGATCATCATTTTCTTTTCGTAAACTGTCCAAGATGATTGAGATCTTCCGTAGCACTCTGTAACTGTAAACTGGACGATGATCGTATGAAATGCTCGGAAACTCTAGGCTCCTCTTCCTGACTTAGATGCAGATCTATTTTTGATCGCACTAATTTGTTTTTGGGTTCTTGCTCCATGTGAATCAAATTGATTTCCACGGCTAAAGTTGTTAACAATGCCATTGTCGGTGCCGTACTCCATGAGGGTTTTTGACCCGGATGGATCTCCTCAAAATGTTCACCAGGTCGAACCGATATGATAGAGTTTTTTAAAGCTTGTTGTGCCTTGGTTTTGGAAAGAGGGGAGATGATACCCTTGTGCTTGACTGCAAACTGCAAATGCGGGGGAGCGGTCTTGTCTGTTGCCCATGCCAAGAGAAATTGCACCACTTTGTCGTAATCCAATCTCGATACGGTCGCATTACCCGAAAAAGGTAATGCTTCTGGCAAATGGAACAATTGTTCCTAGATCGTTTGATGCCCAATTTTTGCATCTCCTGCCACACTGACTTCAATGTAGTTGGCAACGCCTTTTCCATTGGGTTGATCACAATGTTTCGCAGAAGTGTATTGTTCAATTTCTTGAAATCAGAATCTTGTATCTATAAGAGCATGGCTCAAAACGCGATTCTGAGGGCACTTAATCCACCCGCAACCCCCAACTTTTTGTGGTTTCCACCCCTCAGAATTGCCCAAACGGACGCCTAGACCCCAATACCTAGGCCCACTAGGCTGCAGCAAGCTGCAAGCTCAAGCCCAAACAGGTGGGTGCCCAAATGGGTCAACAGGGTCCAATAGGGGCAAAAAGATGACTTTTCTCAAAAATGATCCTAGACCATGTGCGATGCTAAAACAAGTGTTTTTGGACCGTTTTGAGCTTGTGGTGGCCCATTTTGGTCCTCCAAAAATCCCAAAATGCCTTGAAAATGGGCTGTTTTGGGACCAAAAATGGGTCAAAAATGGGTCAAAAACGCATTTTTCCAAACCTCATCCTAGACCATTTGGGGTGCACCAACGGGTGAAATGAGCCCATTTTGAGCCCATTTTGGGGGCATTTTTGGCCCCTCAAAAGTCCAAAAAAGCCTTGAAAGTGGGCCTTGTGGTGAAGGGGATCACTTGCAAGCTAATTCCACTCTGTCAACGGCCTTCAATGTGTGACTCATTGGTGTCCCTCACCATTCATAGCTGCCGACAGCCACAAACCAAGAACAGGCCATATCTTTGGCTACATGGCTCAAAATGCGATTCCGAGGGCACCTAATCCAACCGCAATCCCCCACTTTTTGTGGTTTCCACCCCTCAGAATTGCCCAAACGGACGCCTAGACCCCCGTACTTAGGCCCGGTAGGCTGCAGCAAGCTGCAAGCTCAAGCCCAAACAGGTGGGTGCCCAAATGGGTCAACAGGGTCCAATAGGGGCAAAAAACTGACTTTCTCAAAAATGAACCTAGACCATGTGTGATGCTAAAACAAGTGTTTTGGACTATTTTGAGCTTGTGGTGGCCCATTTTGGTCCTCCAAAAATCCCAAAATGCCTTGAAAATGGGCTGTTTTGGGACCAAAAATGGGTCAAAAATGGGTCAAAAACGCATTTTTCCAAAAGTCATCCTCGACCATTTGGGGTGCACCAAAGGGTGAAATGAGCCCATTTTGAGCCCATTTTGGGGGCATTTTGGCCCCTCACAAGTCCAAAAAAGCCTTGAAAGTGGGCCTTGTGGTGATGGGGTTCACTTGCAAGCTGATTCCAGTCTGTCAACGGCCTTCAATGTGTGACTCATTGGTGTCCCTCACCATTCATAGCTGATGTTCCCTCCCCCACCAGCTCGGTCCCAATATTCAATCTTAATTAGGGTTAAGGTCACCGAGCTGGTGGAACCAGTCTTGGTTTTATAACCCTTTTTAGTGTCCACGGTGGACCTACCAGGTTCAGCAGCAGCAGCAGCAAGCAAGCAAGCAAGCAAGCAAGCAGCAGCACGCGCGAAATGGGGAAAAATCAGACCTCCGTCGTGGTGCTTCAGATTCGGCTGAAATTTTGGTGGATGATACCTATGGGTGTGAAGTACAATCACACAAAGTTTGAGCAAGAAACTCAACGGTGGCGGCCGGGAACGGGATTCGCAGGTGGCGGACCTCAGTTTCAAAAATTGCAGCTTAGGGCCAAAAACAGCGATTTTTGGGCCAAAAAAAGCCTTGGAACACATTCAAAACGGCCAAACGAAGGGCAACGGTGGGTACACTGCGCGTGCGGCTTGACTTCCCCGTGTCAACGAGCTCTTTGCGGCCCTCTGACTCCACCATATACCCCGGAAACGGCCCAAAAAGGCCCCCAGAAGCTCCAAATGCCGACAACCACAAACCAAGAATAGGCCATATCTTTGGCTACATGGCTCAAAATGCGATTCCGAGGGCACCAACTCCATCTGCAACCCCCCACTTTTTGTGGTTTCCACCCCTTAGAATTGCCCAAACGGACGCCTAGACCCCAATACCTAGGCCCACTAGGCTGCAGCAAGCTGCAAGCTCAAGCCCAAACAGGTGGGTGCCCAAATGGGTCAATAGGGTCCAGTAGGGGCAAAAAGATGACTTTTCTCAAAAATGATCCTAGACCATGTGCGATGCTAAAACAAGTGTTTTTGGACCGTTTTGAGCTTGTGGTGGCCCGTTTTGGTCCTCCAAAAATCCCAAAATGCCTTGAAAATGGGCTGTTTTGGGACCAAAAATGGGTCAAAAATGGGTCAAAAACGCATTTTTCCAAACCTCATCCTAGACCATTTGGGGTGCACAAACGGGTGAAATGAGCCCATTTTGAGCCCATTTTGGGGGCATTTTGGGGCATTTTGGCCCCTCAGAAGTCCAAAAAGCCTTGAAAGTGGGCCTCGTGGTGATGGGGTTCACTTGCAAGCTGATTTCACTTTGCCAAGAGCCATCAATATGTGAATCATTCTTGATGTCCCTCAACAGTCATAGCTGATGTTCCCTCCCCCACCAGCTCGGTCCCAATATTCAGTCTTGATTAGGGTTAGGGTTAGGGTAAGGGCTAGGGGTAGGGGTAGACGTAGTAGGGTCAGGTAAGGGCTAGGATAAGGGTCGGGGTGGGCGTTAGGGTCAGGGGTGGGTTTAAGGATAGCATTGGGGTGCAAAATGGACCATGGAGCATTGGGCGCCTTTAGCGACCATGGACTCCTGAGGGCGGTAGCTTTGGCAACTAACTGTTGGCCCCCTAGGGGGGGGGGGGGGTTGGCACAAGGCCTTGGTGGTTGGCTATGTTTGCCTTTGGCGGCGCCTATTGGCCTCTCGCCTTTGAACCTTCTGCTATGACAAGCAGGCATCTGTACTACTGTGGGCATCCGCACTGCCGCGGGCATCCACCTTCCTGGGTGGGAATCCAGAATGCAACTTCTGCCCATGGCGTCCTCCCCTGACGGCGTCATCAGTGCCCGGTATGCGGTCATCACGAAGACCCCAGGCGGGGGGGGGGGAGTAGCTGGCGTCCTAGGACCCACGTGGTGGAGGAGGTTTGGGGTGCAACAACATGGGTACCTCCAACAGATCGCCACAACGCGCTGATCATTTTGCGGTATAAATCATGGGTAAATTTTTCTCAACTTTTTTGTTCGGGGCTGCTTTGCTCTTTGTTGTTGTTGTTCGTTGATTCGACACTCATGGGGCAGGGCCCCTCACCCCTGGGCAAGGAACCGCATAATGCACAGCAGACAATGGACCTGCAGCCCCAGGGGCTCCGTGGTTTCGGCTGAGTACTGCATAGCCATCAAACCCATCATATTGAACCAGGCACAGTAATTGAGGCAGGCAGCAAGATGGTACGACGTTCCAGCGTAGAGCACGTAAAAGTCCGCAGACCACGGTGGGAGGATGCAAAGCATCGCAATGATGGCGAGGCGTTTAGCAATTGTCTTGTGCAGGCTGCCAGGAAGATTGTATGTCACATATGTGAGATGAGCGTACATGAAGGTCATCAGCATGACCATGGCACTGGCGGCCACAAAAGTGGCAGTGCGCCAGGGCTCCAAAGCAATATAGGTGCAATCCTCCTTGAACTTCATGGTATAGAATACCATGAAAATAATGGGTGCACTGGCAAGAACAACTAGTACACCGATGACCATGGGCCAAGTCGTAAATCGGCGTTTGAATGCAGCCAAAATCCACCACCACTGTGTATCCGCTGTAGAGGAGGCACCCTGCCGAATGAAAAGGACAGATGCACAGATTGCATGTGCTCGCACATTACTTGTGCACACAGTCCCATGCACATGGAGAACTGTAATTATGGGGAAGCAAAAACACTCAAAGAACCAAAAAGAATCTTTGTGGATGGCACTCGGCGCCCGTTAGTCTGAATTCAGAGGCATGCAGTTCAGCATCAGGCAGCACTGCTCCATGGGAGCCCTACTGGCAAAAAGCAATTGGACAACCCACAAGCGCATGCAAAAACACAAGCTTTGAGGAATTTCGCCAAGCCCCAAATGGACCTATCTGTCTGGTGGGATCTGCTGCATGAGGGAAGGCAGCACAGCTTTGCTTGGCAACACAGGAAATGGGGTGGGCCCGGGGGCCTACGCCCCCCCCCCCAACCACCCCATGGGGGGCACCTTCGCACTGCAAACTATGTTTGGAACATATCAGCCTCCAATCAGCCCCCTATCCCCAAACCAGCCTTGGGACAACCCAATTGTGCACTGTCGGGCCCTATCTTCCCCCATGCTTGATAATACAACAGGTAATTTGGACCACTTGTGCTAAGTGTATATTCCCTTCTGAACAAGTTTGAAGTCTGAAACTCTCCCTTGTCTTCAAAGCACAACATTGAGGTTGACTTGCCTACCTAGATGAGGGTTTTGTCCAAGGCCATCGCAAAGGCGCAGGTGAGGCTTACAAGGCTTGGAGACAGTGCCCCTCCAATGTTACACAAATGCTGGGTTGGTTCAATAGCGAGTTGCTGTTAGTGAGATATTCATTGGCTAAGAGAACTGTACCCAAAGCACATGACCTATATGGCAT
Organism: Eutreptiella sp. 'Long Island Sound 2002'; assembly: GCA_964036045.1. NCBI lineage: Eukaryota > Euglenozoa > Euglenophyceae > Eutreptiales > Eutreptiaceae > Eutreptiella > Eutreptiella sp. 'Long Island Sound 2002'. The sequence goes on from OZ038386.1 coordinate 17,015,753, forward strand.
ACTTCTACTGGGAAAATTTAGGGTGCCTCCACCTTCTTCTACCACAATCACAACATTGGGCGACATAATTTCAACCACAAGTGGTCCCTCGTCCTTAGTTGTGGGTGCTTGTTGTTTGTTGTAAACTTGTACTGGGGGGGGGGGGGGGGCTAGGGGGGTCAATGTGTACTAGGTGGGAGGTGGGGACGGTATTCTATATACTTCAAGGATTTCACCGGAAACACCTCGCAGAGGTTGTGTGTGTGCCAAAGGCACTACTACTGGAAAGAGTCCTGAAGCTAAACCCTTGACTCAACCAAGATTCCCTCGTTGGCCCTCGCCCTCAGCTGCAGCAGTGCTCCAGCACATGAGCATTGGGTGGCATGTGTTCTTCACAGAACACCTTGTGCTTCGATTACATCTCAGGGGAAGTGGCCCTTAGGGTCGGGAAAGCATGGAGCCTCTTTGAGTTTAACAGGCAAGTTGTCATGTTTATGTTGGTGGGTCATGCTTTCTTCTTCTTTATCTTTTGTGGTACAGCCTCTAGAGGTAGCCAACACCGTGTCATCTCATAGAGCTTTTGTTGCACCTCGCATGGCATCATCATCTTGGATGCTGTTCTTTGTGCAAGAGGCCGTGGAGGTGCAATAGATGATAAATATGAATGCACACAACTCCTATTTGCCTCTCTATGTCTTGCAAAAAGGGGATAGCGTGTTTGGCTGCTTTCTCAACATTTGTTGAAAATTATTATATTTTTGAGCCTCGCTAGTATGCAAACATCCGCTTAAGAGTACGGGGCAGGCTTCACTAGCGCCAAGTGATAGGGCAAGCACAAGTGGATGTGCGGCAGTTGACCCTAGCGTGATGATGTCACGTCAGCTCCGTGAGATGCTCCGGTCGGTCACAGCATCAGGTGATGTTGCCACTTTGGCTCACCTCACGGCCTAGGTAGTGGTTGAACAAATGTGGGTGCCCAACCTACCGTTGAAGCCTGTCTCCAACTTTCTGGCCAGCGGCAAGGTTGCAGAGTTGCTAGTTGTATGCGCCGGTCTAGCGTGGTGCTCAAGCCCGTCCAATCGGCGAATGGTGCCCTACGGCGACTGTCGGGTTGACTAGGCAGCGCTATCGAATGCAGTCCATTGACTAGATCTGGCAAAATGAGTAGTATTGTTCCATTGAGCTTAGTGCATTCATTTTTTGTTTTTCAGATACCGTTGGTATAATGACATTTTCACACCTGTTGATCGTGGGAACACTTGTGTTTTCTTCTTTTACTTCCACATTCGCTGGATCAAGCGAAAGCAAATCGAAGATGCCATGCCATGCCATGCCAGCGAGGCCCTGTAGGGGAGCTAATCTGGGAACTTGGAGATAGCACGTAGGTCCCCTATTATTGGTTAAGGAGTCAATATCATTTAGAAGAAAAAAGTCGAATAGGCCAAAGGTGTGAACCGGCCTGCAGTAGTGGCTAAACGCCAACCATCTTTTGCCAATTTTACTGCAAACAAGCCCAAAGGACCCTTTTGAGGGCCTAGTTGGTGCTGCATGGCCCCCCATGGCTTTATACGAACTCCTATTGTCACCCAATCTTCACCCAACAACAGCCCAAGGGCCCCGAGCGTTGTTGAAAGCCGCCAAGAAATCGCCGGTTTTTAGCTAACCCATGCCGGCCCGAAAACAGCCGAGTCCTCACTGCTGGGTCTTGTAGGGGAGATGATCTCGGAAACTTGGAGATAGCACCCAGGACCCCTATCATTGGGTAGGGGTCCGTATCGAAGGGGGCGCCTTAAGCGCAGTGCGCGCGCAGTGCAACTATTTGGGCGTCTGGCCGTACTGGAGACCCATGCTTTGAGGTCATAGGGGCATCATTGTTACCCTGTTGCGTAGGTTTTGATGCTTTTTCCACATTGGGGATATAACATTTTGGGATTTTCACCCAATTTCACCCATTTCCACCCTTTTCCACACTTTATTTGTATTTGCAAGGGCTATTTGGACCATGTCTTTGTGTAGGATACTACCCATCTCTTTGAATTGTGCTATGCCTGTGATTCCAAGCCAGGTCGCATTCGAATTCGCCATCATATTCTCGTCCGGCCGGTCGCATCAACTTACAAGGGTTGATGTGGTTGGTGCAGCGAAAGACCCGCCAGAGGGTGAGTAGTTCAACTCCGAATAATCTTGTAGCGGAAATTGCCTCCGCGGGGCTGTCGCCACAACGGTCGTCGTATTATGTCGACAAAGGTTTCGATGCACATACGAAAGGAGGCACCCCCGGCCGCCTCCCCCTCTACATTAGAGAGTGTTGAGGGTGGCAACCAATACGCTGTTCATGGCTTTTCCAGATGTGCAGCATGTGTGTTATGTGAAGGGAAGGTATTTTGCAACTTTCTTGAGCTGGGGCAGTTTGGGTCACTTAATTCTAAGGGCGTTTCCAAGGGGCGTGCCTAGGGGCTCTTCGGGGGGAACATAGTCTAAAAGTAGCGCGTAGTGCGCGCGCAGTGCAAAGATTCCCCTGAAGAAAACGTGGAATAAGACATGGGTGTGAATTAGGGCCCAGTGGTGGCTATAGGCCAACCATGTTTTGCCGGCTACAGTGCAAACAAGCCCAAAAGGGGGCTTTTGAGGGCCAAAAAGCACCAATAACAGGGCCTAGTCGTTGCTACATGGCTCCCATGGCGTTCTACGTACTCCCATTGTCACCAAATGATCACCCAACAACTGTTCAAGTGTCCTTGAGGACCATCAAAGGTTGTTGGAGCACGTGCATTTTTCACCCAACACATGTGGTCCATTTCTAGTGGAAACGATCATCTCACGTCTTTCACATGGGCCATGACAAGCCATAGGCAAGGCTAGAGGTTGCAAAAAACCTCCTTTTGTGTCCTAGTATGTGTATGCTACCACGACATGGCTGGCTCACCGCCGGTAGGCCACTATGCACACTGAGCTTTGTAGCATGCTGGAGGATTTACACTGACTGTGCAGGTGTGTGGGTAGTTCATGGTGCCGGCTGTGGTTGTTGGTGTTCAAACGGGAACGATTTGGCCTAACCGTCTCGTGCGAGTGTGGGCACCACGGGGGAGTGGTCTCTCAATGCCCTTGTCAGTGTACACCTGTAGTGTACATGTGCATGCACATCCACCCGCTGCAGGTGCAGGTGCACACAACTCCTATCAGCCTCTCTATGTCTTGCAAAAAGGGGATAGCGTGTTTATTGCTTTCTCACATTTGTTGAAAATTATTATACTTTTGAGCCTCGCCACTATGTAGATGTTTCCCCCCCCTTAATAGTACAGAGCAGGCTTCACTAGCGCCAAGTGATAGGGCAGGCACAAGTGTATGTAAGGCAGTTGACCCTGGCGTGATGACATCAGGTCGGCTCCGTGAGATGCTGCGGTCGATCACAGCATCAGGCGATGTTGCCAATTAGGTTGTGTTGGGTGAAAAACGCACTTACTCCAACAACCTTCGATGGTCCTCAAGGATACTTGAACGGTTGTTGGGTGATCATTTGGTGACAATGGGAGTACGTAGAAAGCCATGGGGAGCCATGTAGCAACAACTAGGGGGGAGTATCTAAGCCGCGCGCACTGCACGCTACTTTTCCAACGTGTTTACCTGTAAGGGGCTGGCTCTGACACACCTCCCAAAATGCCTGCTTGGTACCACACGCCGGGGCTGAGCTTCTAGGGCAGGATTTGCAAAGAGCAACAAACGACATTTGTATGGCACCTCATCTTGCATGATCTAGCGCTCAAAGCATGGACGGTTTGATCAAACAACTTAGTGCAGGATGCTATCACAACATCCCCAGACACACCCCTCAGGGTGGGTACCACGGAGTCACTAAGGTCAACAAAAGCACCAACATGGCAAAAATGGCTGCAAACTACATAAGCACTCTTCTCACTCTGCCCACAAACCTAGGAGTCGGGATTCAAAACCACTTTTTCGGCTCCAAATCGAAAAAACCCTCAAGATTCGTTATTTTCGACCTAAAATAGCAAGGGTCGTTTTTCCGACATTTTTTGAACCCCCACCCCCCTCCAAAAAAGTGGGTTTCAAGTGTGGGGGATCTAGGGGGGTACCAACCAAAAACTCATTGGGGGATGCTGGGATGCGTTTGTGGGACAAAATAATGGGTTTACAAGGGACTAAACCAACACTTCAACCCCTTGGGGTAGGGAACGGGAATAGGCCCAAACACGGGGCCCGGGGTCCGTGGGCAGCCCCGATACCTCCCTGGGTTGGTCCTAGGGTCACCCCTATACCCCCACGAGGTCACTCCTGGGGCCCTCGGGCAGCCCCAATACCTCCTTGAGTTGTTCCTGGGGTCAAGGGGTACCCCTAAAGCATCTTCGCCGTACCCCCAAACTCCATGTGCATACACCCCTCAAAGCCCATATTGCCTGCACCAAGTCCTCCAACCAACCACATTCCCCACCCGTCACTCACTAGCGGTACGCACCACCTCTTCGTCTCTCGTGTGGCCATCCATGCTACTACGGCCCCACATTGTGTCTGGTTCAGCTAGCTGCTCGCCGCAGTTCTTTGCCGACACCGGCGGTGCCGCCTTGTGGACGCATGCCTGCCCATGTAACCCCCCGGAGTAACCCGAGGACGAACCACAATGACTGCCGTAACCAGGCTGCCACTATAGACCCCGTTGCCATGGGAATACCCTATAGGGGTTTGGGCCTTATTACCCTATTCGGGATGACCCATAACACCTCACTGTTGTAGTTGGCAACCCGTGGCAGGCGGGCATAGCTATACTTCGTTCCAGCTGTGCATGCAGGCAGGGGCGGCAATGCGCACTATCAGGCCGGCATGACTTGCTACGTCGCGATGGCCATCATATCGCACCAGCCGTTGCCGGCAGGCACCAACTTGGACAAGGCCACATCCATTACACCATCTCTTTTGCACATGCACCAACAACCCCTCAGACAGCGCCTAGTGTGCACCTCACTAGGGCACCTGGCGAAACCGCGCCGTACACGCGCCCCGTCATGCTCTCATTGCGTTGCCGTGCCTCCCCTGTGATGCCGCAACCACAAGACCCGGGAGTCACCGTCCGGCGCCGCCCACCATAGTAGTAGGGGAAGCACGGCAGATGGATCATTAGGGCAACGCACCACATGCACCGGTACCTCCTGCATGTCACGCTTGATCACCTTCAACGCGCTTGAGGACATATGTCCCGAGTGCCGTAGCGCCCACCTGGCTTTGGGCCACCCCTTGCAAGCCCTCTCACGACAGGGCTCAAACAGCGGGACAGAGGCGGATGCACCCACACCGGCGCCGCGGCGCCACACCCGCTGCAAAGTAGTGGAAGTATCGACTGGGAGGGATACAGCCACCTTCACAACGCTCAAACCACAGGTCCGGCCAGATATCATTAAAGGCCTTGTGGTAGCGGTGTAGCACACTCACCGGGGCACGAGCGGTGGCACTATTGAGCAGGGTTTGCAGCACTTGGTCCCACGATGCCGCCGGGGCAAGAATTGGCTGCCCGTCGGGACCACCCGGGAGGCAGTCAAGCAGTCTGGTCAACTGCACTGCCTCAAGATGCGGTTTGCCCCCCGCTAGCAGCCGCCACCCGTAGTCATGCATGACATCCACGAGGACATCCACGCCTGCTAGAGCGGGGCACTCAGCCGACGCGAGCACCAACCGTTGCCCACCTGACTGGGCTTCCACCACCGGCTCCAGGTGCACAGGGTCCGATGTGAGACGGGCTTCCGCCGATGCATTGTCATCCCCATCTGGCAAAGACAACAACACTGCCTGCGACACGACCAGGCGCGTCGTCTGCCTGGACCAACGCAAGATGCTTAGGTCCTACCACGACCGCCATGCATCTTTGCCCCTCCGCCACCAGGATGACTCTCCGTAGCCACCGATCATACAGCCACCATGCCCCCATGTCCAACACTGTGGCCACGGCCAGGACCGGGAGAGAACGCAACGGCTGTTGGAGGACCGGCAGCACACCACCTGGCCAGCCCATGACACTTCCGACTGCAGGAAGACCTACAAATACTTTGAGCCACGGTTCGTCGCGGCCATCCGAGTCGCGCACCATGGTACCGCGGACGGTTGCCCACGGCTCCGCGGACACTTCCCTGGACCGTGCACGGGACGCAGCGAAGTCCCGGGTCTCCCAAGACTCGAGCCACGCGTTGAAGGCCTGAGCTGCCGCCGCCATCCATTGGGGAAACGTGGACATGGCCTCATCGTACGTAATGTATGACCTTGATACCAGCAGCCCATGTAGCGGCACCTGCTGAAAGGCCGCCTGAAGGTCGCCCGGCAGTCCGTCGAAGGGGTTCCACGGGGGTAGCTGCCGGTCCTTGCCAGCGGGCGGGTAGAATGGCGTGTCACCGTGGAGGAAAGAGTACGTCGCTCTCCGCCGATCCCCCGGCGGCAATTGCATGATCCTTGTGAGTCATTGATTTCTCCGGATGTAACCTTCTTCGCCCAGTAGGATCATGTCCTCTAGGAACAGCTTGGCCTTCGTTGGGCCCCGGTACGAGGCAGCTCGTACCATCACAAAACGCCGCCGGAGGTCACCTGGGACCACCTTTGCCATCAGGGACTCTGTCCACTTGCACCCATGCTCCTTCCATGACATGAACCATGGCCCTGTCGGCGAGCGGCAGATCCAGCGTGAACTCCTCGACCTTCGCACACAGCGGTCGCGCAACCACTTCATCCCGTTCGCACGTGATGCGCATGTGGCCGGTGTCTTCCTCCGGCCCCCCACAGAATATGCAATGAAGTGCGGGAATCACCTTGCGGGTAACTTTCTGCCGCCACCGTCGCATGATTTGCATGGTGCGGAGATGACCGTCTTTGGCACGCAGCATGTCCCTAGGTGCGGGGCCATGGTGCAACGCTCCCAGGGGTACAACTTCGCAAGCACTGGCCAACGGCTTATGGGCCCTAGTGTGTGCTGCCAACGAGTCCCAGCCTCTCGGACAAGCTGGAGGGGACACATGGAAGGCATGTGCGGCTCCGGCACCCCATTCTCATCCGGCACCAAGAGAGCCGCGTGCTCTCCTGCCTCTCCCCAGGAGGACGGGGTCAGCAATGTGGCTGTAGCGGGCCACCGTAGCCCCACATGAACGGGTGCCATCCATGGCACGGTTCCTGAGGAGGAGATTATTGGGGCAACAACATTCACGTTGCACACGCCTCCCTCCAACCGTGCGGTGCATGTGGTTGACGTGTCCATCATTGGGGCGCACGTGCGCAAAGCCCAAGAAGCCCTATACCGCGGCATCAAGGGACCAAACTCTCACTTCGTCAACCAGCATGCCCTAAATTGGGTAGTGGAGGGGTTGTGTCGGCTGCCGCGCAGGGTTGGAGGGCCCTATCACTGGGTGGTATGGCAAAGCTCGCTTGGCGGCCGTCCAGCTTGAAGAGCCGTGTTTTGCTGCGGCTCACTCGAGGGCCCCACTTGTACACCTCATGTTGCCTTGGGCGGCATAAGACGAGGTAACCCTCGCCGCTACGGGCACCCAGGACTACTTGCAGGGCTCCAGCCACGCCACGTCTGAGTGTGGACCGACCACCACTCTCCCCAAAGACATCACATTGGATGACGTGAGGTCTCGGGAAAGGACGTCGTTCGGCCGATGCACCTCGTGTGGCCGCCAGTGTATTTCACATCCGCACATGGACCTAATGGCCTCTAGTGCCGTAGCGAACTCCGCGCCCCACACCGCCATTGATCCGTGCGGCTAGTAGACCACCACCGTTCCCTGCTCCACTGCTCCACCTTCCCACAGCGATGTGGCTGCACCCAATGGGTCATGCGGCACATTGACCTACCCGACCACTTCTAGGGTTGGGGTCTCATCCGCATTAGGGGCCGGGCCTGCCGGCACGAGCAAGACGATGGCCCATTCCGCACGTCCCTGCACCGCCGCACATGCCCTGTCAAATGTGTACCAGGGGGCGGAGGGTCAATGTCACCTCCTGCATGCGGAGTAAGAAGAGGGAGCGGTGCCGGGTCTTCTTGCTGCCGATGTCCGTCAAAGACATCCCCCGGCAAGAACATCAGGGAGGCTGGAGGGGCGAACGGCATGGACAGCCTTGGGCATTCCGGATTCCAGTCGTTGTCCCTGTAGCCGCCTACCTCATATGCATTGCCCGTGGCGGACTGCCTCGTGCGCTTGGTGGGCTTCTTGTGCCGCACCGGGTGAAGAAGTCGGTAGGTCGGCGGACTGGGCAGCTGGAGCTGGAAAACCTCCTCGAGACCTGTTAAGCATACGTGGCCTGGCATGGCGGGCCCAACCCCCTAACTAAGAGATGCAGATGGTCTTCGTGACAGTCTCAGAGCTGCGCGGCCCAGTGCCCAGGCACATGGCACGAAAGGCTCGCATGTAGGAGGTCGTTTGCCGGATCCGTCAGAGATCGCACCGCAACTTCAGCGCGCGGCCCAAACTGCACACACAGACATCTCGACCCTTGAATGTGTAGGACCCGGTTGCCTAGTGCAGTACGGCCCACTGCACTTGTGGCAAATGGGCGTGCGCGCATGAGTATACTAAGGACGGCATGAGCACACCGATGCCCAGTGTTCCCATCGCCCTGAGCAAACGGTCAACCCACGTGTCTCCCGCGTGTGATGCAAATTCCGCCGACGGAACCATAAACTGTCCGCACACCCCATGCGCGTGCGGGTTGTCCAGCAGGGCCCGCGGCTCCTCCTTGACCACGGCCGAGCGATGATGCGTGAGCTCACAATCGCCACCATGGAGTCGGGGCACGGGACCCGGACATCCGCCAACCGGAGCCCTTTGCCAGACCGGACCACCACGTTGGACAGGTCTTTGGGCAGGTTTTCAAACTGCAGGGTCGCAGTCTTGATGGCGGCATTCAACCGCACGACCTCTGCTGCAGCGTTTGACAGGTGCGGTGCCGCGTACCACACCATGCCACCAACAACCGCCGCCATCAACTCGTGGGGCACCGAAGTCGGCCCCAGCGGGTTCTTACACCAACCCAAAAGAGACTCGTAGCGGAGCACATGCCTCTCCTTCATGGATGCCTTCCCCGCAGGGTCAAACCTGAGGCCCAAGTACGGTACTTCACTCTTGGCCCCCAGGCAGAGCCATGGAGCAACCGCATTGTCCTGGTCTAGGTGCACCATGATTGAGGAGATATGCGCCGTGGTGGCGTACGCACATTTGCAAACATTGAGGGACATGCCCATGTCCGCCAAGTAGCGCGCAATCGCCTCCGCCAAAAATTGTGGCAGTGTGTGTACTATCAGCAGGAGGTCATCGCAGTACGCCTGTACTAGGGGTGGTACGCCGTGGCGGGTATCACCCTTGGCCTTGCTGGCAAGGCTCCGCAGGAGGGGCCCCAGGAGGAGGCGATATAGCATGGCCCTTTCCGCGCTGCCCTGCCGCAAGCCGCGATGGAGGCGGATGCTCGGGATGGGGCCGTGATCAGTGAAATGCGCACTGTGGAGCCACAACTTAGGGTGTGGAAGAGCTTGATGAGCTCCTCCAGGACCCCTAGATCGCGCAGTAGGAGAGCCAAAGCCCCATGCGGGGCGGTGTCGAAAGCCTTGGAGACATCAAACGCCAGGCCGTGGTTCTCTTCGTGACCCCATTGTAGCCACGGGGGGGGCGACTACAACCGGTCCTGATGCGACATACCCCCCAGCTATCTGTCAAAACTCGGGGGGGGGGGGGGGGGGAGGGTTTGGGGGGGGGGGTCAAGCCGGGGGTCGGGGCGGGGTCCTGCCGGGGGTCGGGGGGGGGTCTGGCCAGGGGTCAGGGGGGCGTCGGATGGGGTGAGGGGGGGGGGGGGGGGTTAGGGTTAGGGTTAAGGTCACCGAGCTGGTGGAACCAGTCTTGGTTTTATAACCCTTTTTAGTGTCTAGGGTGGACCTACTAGGTTTAGCTGCAAGCAAGCAGCAAGCAGCAAGCAGCAACCAGCAAGCAAGCAGCACGCGCGAAATGGGTAAAAATCAGAACTCCGTCGTGGTGCTTTGGATTTGGTTGAAATTTTGGTGCATGATACCTATGGGTGTAGAGTACAATCACACAAAGTTTGAGCGAGAAACTCGACGGTGGTGTCCGGGAACGGGATTCGCAAGTGGCGGACCTCTGTTTCAGAATTCGTCGAAAATGGCCCAAAATTGCCATTTTTGGGGGCAATTTGGGTGCCTAGGATGTCCATGGAGGGGTTCATTTGCATTGGAATCAATCTAAATGATAAACAAACACCTTTCATCATGGTTTAGTGTGTTATGTACCCGATTACGGGCCTCAGCGGCCTCTTTTTGGGCCCAAAACACCGCAAAATCGGACTTGAAAAGCACCCTTTTCGCATACCTTTTCAAGTTGCACCTCCTCGTGCCGTGTTTTATTGGCATGGATTGCATTGGGCACCCTTGTGGTGATTAATCACGATGAATGGGATCATTTTCGAGCCTTTTCCACATTGTCATCACCCTTCAATGCCCCATTTTGGCACGATAGAGTGGTGTTGAGTGCGCAGTGCACGTGCTAGGGTAGGGTCATCTGTGGGTCCAAAAATGGTCCAAAATCATTTTCTCCAATTTTGTTCCTAGACCACTTGGGGTGCTCAAACAACTGTTTTTAGCCCGTTTTGAGCCCATGGTGGCCCGTTTTGACCCTCCAAAATTACGAAAAAGCCTTGAAAATGGGCTTTTTGGGGACCAAAATTGGGTCAAAAATGGGTTGAAACCCCGTTTTTGCAAAACGATAACTAGACCGTTTGCGGTGCACAAACAAGTGAAATGAGCCCATCGTAAGGGATTTTGGCCCGTCTAAAGTCACAAAATGCCTTGAAGGTGATGTTCCCCTCCCCACCAGCTCGGTCCCTATATTCAGTCCTGGTTAGGGTTAGGGTCACCGAGCCGGTGGAACCAGTCTTGGTTTTATAACCCTTTTTAGTGTCTAGGGTGGACCTACTAGGTTTAGCAGCAGCAGCAGCAGCAGCAGCAAGCAAGCAGCAGCAGCAAGCAAGCAAGCAGCACGCGCGAAATGGGTAAAAATCAGAAGTCTGTCGTGGTGCTTCAAATTCGGCTGACATTTTGGTGGATGATACCTATGGGTGTGAAGTACAATCACACAAAGTTTGAGCCAGAAACTCAACGGTGGCGGCCGGGAACGGGATTCCCAAGTCGCGGACCTCAGTTTCAAAAATTGCAGCTTAGGGCCAAAAATAGCCAATTTTGGACTAAAAAAGCCCTGGAACACATTCAAAACGGCCAAACGAAGGGAAACGGCGGGTACACTGCACGTGCGGCTTGACTTCCCCGTGTCAACGAGCTCTTTGCGGCCCTCTAACTCCATGATATGTCCCCGAAACGGCCCAAAAAGGCCCCAGAAGCTCCAAATGCCGACAGCCACAAACCAAGAACAGGCCATATCTTTGGCTACATGGCTCAAAATGCGATTCCGAGGGCACCTACTCCACCAACAACCCCCCACTTTTTGTGGTTTCCACCCCTCAGAATTACCCAAACGGACGCGTGGACCCCAATACCTAGGCCCACTAGGCTGCGGCAAGCTGCAAGCTCAAGCCCAAACAGGTGGGTGCCCAAATGGGTCAACAGGGTCCAGTAGGGGCAAAAAGATGACTTTTCTCAAAAATGATCCTAGACCATGTGCAACGCTAAAACAAGTGTTTTTGTACCGTTTTGAGCTTGTGGCGGCCCAGTTTGGTCCTCCGAAAATCCCAAAATGCCTTGACAGTGGGCTGTGTTGTGACCAAAAATGGGTCAAAAATGGCTCAAAAACGCATTTTTCCAAACCTCATCCTAGACCATTTGGGGTGCACAAACGGGTGAAATGAGCCCATTTTGAGCCCATTTTGGGGCATTTTGGCCCCTTAGAAGTCCAAAAAGCCTTCAAAGTGGGCCTTGTGGTGATGGGGTTCACTTGCAGGCTGATTTCACTTTGTCAAGAGCCATCAATGTGTAAATCATTCTTGATGTCCCTCATCAGTCATAGCCGATGTTCCCTCCCCCACCAGCTCGGTCCCAATATTCAGTCTTGATTAGCCCTAGGGTTAGGGTTAGCCCTAGGGTTAGGGTCACCGAGCTGGTGGAACCAGTCTTGGTTTTATAACCCTTTTTAGTTTCTAGGGTGGACCTACCAGGTTTAGCAGCAGCAGCAGCAGCAGCAGCAAGCAGCAAGCAGCAAGCAGCACGCGCGAAATGCGTAAAAATCATATCTCCGTTGTGGTGCTTCACATCCGGGTGAAATTTTGGTGGATGATACCTATGGTAGTGAAGTACAATCACACAAAGTTTGAGCAAGAAACTCAACGGTGGCGGCTGGGAACGGGATTCGCAAGTGGCGGACCTCGGTTTCAAAAGCTGCAGTTTAGGGCCAAAAATAGCCATTTTTGGGCCAAAAAAGCCCCGGAACACATTCAAAACGGCCAAACCAAGGAAAACGGTGGGTACACTGCGCGTGCGGCTTGACTTCCCCGTGTCAACGAGCTCTTTGCTGCCCTCTAACTTCATGATATGTCCAGGAAACGGGCCAAAAAGGCCCCCAGAAGCTCCAAATGCCAACAGCCACAAACCAAGAATAGGCCATATCTTTGGCTACATGGCTCAAAATGCGATTCCGAGGGCACCTACTCCACCCGCAACCCCCCACTTTTTGTGGCTTCCACCCCGCAGAATTGCCCAAACGGACGCCTAGACCCCAATACCTAGGCCTGGTAGGCTGCGGCAAGCTGCAAGCTCAAGCCCAAACAGGTGGGTGCCCAGATGGGTTAACAGGGTCCAATAGGGGCAAAAAGATGACTTTTCTCAAAAATGATCCTACACCATGTGCGACGCTAAAACAAGTGTTTTTGGACCGTTTTGAGCTTGTGGTGGCCCATTTTGGTCCTCCGAAGATCCCAAAATGCCTTGAAAATGGGGTGTTTTGGGACCAAAAATGGGTCAAAAATGGGTCAACAATGCATTTTTCCAAACCTCATCCTAGACCATTTGGGGTGCACAAATGGGTGAAATGAGCCCATTTTGAGCCCATTTTGGGACATTTTGCCCCCTCAGAAGTCCAAAAGGCCTTGAAAGTGGGCCTCATGGTGATGGGGTTCACTTGCAAGCTGATTTCACTTTTCAAGAGCCATCAATGCGTGAATCATTCTTGATGTCCCTCACGAGTCATAGCTGATGTTCCCTCCCCCACCTCCCCCACCAGCTCGGTCCCAATATTCAGTCTTGATTAGGGTCACCGAGCTGGTGGAACCAGTCTTGGTTTTATAACCCTTTTTAGTGTCTAGGGTGGACCTACCAGATTTAGCAGCAAGCAAGCAAGCAAGCAAGCAAGCAAGCAGCAAGCAAGCAAGCAAGCAAGCAGCAAGCAAGCAAGCAAGCAAGCAGCACGCGCGAAATGGGGAAAAATCAGACCTCCGTCGTGGTGCTTCAGATTCGGCTGACATTTTGGTGGATGATACCTATGGGTGTGAAGTACAATCACACAAACTTTGAGCAAGAAACTCAACGGTGGCAGCCGGGAACGGGATTCGCAGGTGGCACACCTCAGTTTCAAAAATTGCAGCTTAGGGCCAAAAACAGCGATTTTTGGGCCAAAAAAAGCCTTGGAACACATTCAAAACGGCCAAACGAAGGGCAACGGTGGGTACACTTCGAGTGCGGCTTGACTTCCCCGTGTCAACGAGCTCTTTGCGGCCCTCTAACTCCATGATATGTCCCGGAAACGGCCCAAAAAGGCCCCCAGAAGCTCCAAATGCCAACAGCCACAAACCAAGAATAGGCCATATCTTTGGCTACATGGCTCAAAATGCGATTCCGAGGGCACCTACTCCACCAACAACCCCCCACTTTTTGTGGCTTCCACCCCTCAGAATTGCCCAAACGGACGCCTAGACCCCAATACCTAGGCCTGGTAGGCTGCGGCAAGCTGCAAGCTCAAGCCCAAACAGGTGGGTGCCCAGATGGGTTAACGGGGTCCAATAGGGGCAAAAAGATGACTTTTCTCAAAAATGATCCTACACCATGTGCGACGCTAAAACAAGTGTTTTTGGACCGTTTTGAGCTTGTGGTGGCCCATTTTGGTCCTCCGAAAATCCCAAAATGCCTTGAAAATGGGCTGTTTTGGGACCAAAAATGGGTCAAAAATGGGTCAAAAATGCATTTTTCCAAACCTCATCCTAGACCATTTGGGGTGCACAAATGGGTGAAATGAGCCCATTTTGAGCCCATTTTGGGACATTTTGCCGCCTCAGAAGTCCAAAAGGCCTTGAAAGTGGGCCTCATGGTGATGGGGTTCACTTGCAAGCTGATTTCACTTTTCAAGAGCCATCAATGCGTGAATCATTCTTGATGTCCCTCACGAGTCATAGCTGATGTTCCGTCCCCCACCTCCCCCACCAGCTCGGTCCCAATATTCAGTCTTGATTAGGGTCACCGAGCTGGTGGAACCGATCTTGGTTTTATAACCCTTTTTAGTGTCTAGGGTGGACCTACCAGATTTAGCAGCAAGCAAGCAAGCAAGCAAGCAAGCAGCAAGCAAGCAAGCAAGCAAGCAGCAAGCAAGCAAGCAAGCAAGCAGCACGCGCGAAATGGGGAAAAATCAGACCTCCGTCGTGGTGCTTCAGATTCGGCTGACATTTTGGTGGATGATACCTATGGGTGTGAAGTACAATCACACAAAGTTTGAGCAAGAAACTCAACGGTGGCAGCCGGGAACGGGATTCGCAGGTGGCACACCTCAGTTTCAAAAATTGCAGCTTAGGGCCAAAAACAGCGATTTTTGGGCCAAAAAAAGCCTTGGAACACATTCAAAACGGCCAAACGAAGGGCAACGGTGGGTACACTTCGAGTGCGGCTTGACTTCCCCATGTCAACGAGCTCTTTGCGGCCCTCTAACTCCATGATATGTCCCGGAAACGGGCCAAAAAGGCCCCCAGAAGCTCCAAATGCCGACAGCCACAAACCAAGAATAGGCCATATCTTTGGCTACATGGCTCAAAATGCGATTCCGAGGGCACCTACTCCACCAACAACCCCCCACTTTTTGTGGTTTCCACCCCTTAGAATTGCCCAAACGGACGCCTAGACCCCAATACCTAAGCCCACTAGGCTGCGGCAAGCTGCAAGCTCAAGCCCAAACACGTGGGTGCCCAAATGTGTCAACAGGGTCCAGTAGGGGCAAAAAGATGACTTTTCTCAAAAATGATCCTAGACCATGTACGATGCTAAAACAAGTGTTTTTGTACCGTTTTGAGCTTGTGGTGGCCCGTTTTGGTCCTCCAAAAATCCCCAAATGCCTTGAAAATGGGCTGTTTTGGGACCAAAAATGGGTCAAAAATGGGTCAAAAATGCATTTTTCCAAACCTTATCCTAGACCATTTGGGGTGGACAAACGGGTGAAATGAGCCCATTTTGAGCCCATTTTGGGGCATTTTGGCCCCTCGGAAGTCCAAAAAGCCTTGAAAGTGGGCCTCGTGGTGATGGGGTTCACTTGCAAGCTAATGTCACTTTGTCAAGAGCCATCAATGTGTGAATTATTCTTGATGTCCCTCACCAGTCATAGCCGATGTTCCCTCCCCCACCAGCTCGGTCCCAACATTCAGTCTTGATTAGGGTTAGGGTTAGGGTTAGGGTCACCGAGCTGGTGGGACCAGTCTTGGTTTTATAACCCTTTTTAGTGTCTAGGGTGGACCTACTAGGTTTAGCAGCAAGCAAGCAAGCAAGCAGCAAGCAGCACGCGCGAAATGGCTAAAAATCAGACCTCCGTCGTGGTGCTTCAGATTCAGGTGAAATTTTGGTGGATGATACCTATGGGTGTGAAGTACAATCACACAAAGTTAGAGCAAGAAACTCGGCGGTGGCGGCCAGGAACGGGCTTCGCAACTGGCAGACCTCAGTTTCAAAAACTGCAGTTTAGGGCCAAAAACAGCGATTTTTGGGCCAAAAAAGCCCTGGAACACATTCAAAACGGCCAAACGAAGGGAAACGGTGGGTACACTTCGAGTGCGGCTTGACTTCCCCGTGTCAACGAGCTCTTTGCGGCCCTCTAACTCAATGATATGTCCGGGAAACGGCCCAAAAAGGCCCCCAGAAGCTCCAAATGCCGACAGCCACGAACCAAGAATAGGCCATATCTTTGGCTACATGGCTCAAAATGCGATTCCGAGGGCACCTACTCCACCAACAACCCCCCACTTTTTGTGGCTTCCACCCCTTAGAATTGCCCAAACGGACGCCTAGACCCCAATACCTAGGCCCACTGGGCTGCGGCAAGCTGCAAGCTCAAGCCCAAACAGGTGGGTGCCCAAATGGGTCAATAGGGTCCAGTAGGGGCAAAAAGATGACTTTTCTCAAAAATGATCCTACACCATGTGCGACGCTAAAAACAAGTGTTTTTGGACCGTTTTCAGGTGGTGGTGGCCCATTTTGGTCCTCCAAAAATCCCAAAATGCCTTGAAAATGGGCTTTTTGGGACCAAAAATGGGTCAAAAATGGGTCAAAAACGCATTTTTTCCAAACCTCATCCTAGACCATTTGGGGTGCACCAACGGGTGAAATGAGCCCATTTTGAGCCCATTTTGAGCCCATTTTGAGCCCATTTTGGGGTATTTTGGCCCCTCAGAAGTCCATTTTGGGGTATTTCGGCCCCTCAGAAGTCCAAAAAGCCTTGAAAGTGGGCCTCGTGGTGATGGGGTTCACTTGCAAGCTGATTTCACTTTGTCAAGAGCCATCAATGTGTGAATCATTCTTGATGTCCCTCACCAGTCATAGCTGATGTTTCCTCCCCCACCAGCTCGGTCCCAATATTCAGTCTTGATTAGGGTTAGGGCTAGGGTTGCTGTTAGGGCCTGCAACCCTCCTGTAGCCCAAATATGAGTTCTCTACAAAATTTTGAGCATTTTGAGTGTAAACACATAGCATGAAAAAAAAAATTGGCGCCTTTGACGCCGGACAATTTTCTCTAGGGACACTTGCTGGTGGCCGACCCGGCACCACTAACTGTCAAAACTCGGGGGGGGGGGGGGGTGTCGCATACAAGGACCGGGCCCGGCCGCCCCCCCCCGTGATTGTAGCCTTCGCTGCGCTAGGAACACCGGGGCCGCCGCCGTAGAGCCCAGCATGGCCCCAAACTGCCAGTCCGCGGCCATCCCCTTGCGGACCAGGACCGCCGTGAATCTCCGCATGAGGGGGGTGATGAGCATTCTCATGTCCTGCTGCCCCAACGCTGTGGGCCGGTATGTGTCCAAGTCCCCTGTGGCTGTTCCCTTGGGCATCAGCCATATGATGGCTTCATGCCACGATCCTTGGACTTCCGCGCCACGGAGAATGGCCCGATAGGCAGGCACCAAGAGTCCTTGCACAGGCTCAAGCAGCTCCGCGATGAGGGCCGCTATGACCCTGTTGGATCCCAGCGCCTTGCCGTCCGCCACCGCCAGCTTTACGGCGTCCTTGAGGTCTTGCAGGGTGTAATCCTCCATTGATATCCTCTCATTGGGCACGCCTCGAGGGATGTGGGCTCGGACCGGCCTTTCAAAGGCCGGCCGCTTGGCATACAGCGCCTCCCAATACCTTTGGACTTCCCTGATGTCTTCCGGGGCCTCCATGAGTACTTTGTCCAACTCCCAGACTTGCACTAACCATAAGCCCAAGGGCGCATAGCTGACAACATTGATGGCCCCTCGTATCACTGCCCACCGTAGCTGCAGATCTGGGACCCTGCCCCGCCAGTCCTGGATGGACCTACACCGGTTGCGCCGAAGGACCCCCCTTAGCTCTTCCACCTTCTGGTCGAGCTGTTGAAGTTGCCGATCCAGCGCTTCTCGCAGTTCATCAAATGTGGCAGGGGACAGGTCTGGGTCCACCCGCCTGAGGTGCTGCAGCAAAGAGGTAGCATCCTTGGAGGCGATTCCTGTCTTATCCACATCTCTGCTCCACAGGATCTGGGCACGCCGCGAGAGGGCCTCTTGATCCGTAAGGACCTGGGATAGAGACACCTGAGTTTCGGCCTGCCCATAGGGGTATTGCGGGTCTACACCTGAGGGCGTGTGCACCCCCGTGAACCGCGACACCTCGTCACGGAAGGCGTAGAGCAAGTTGCAGACGGCCTGTACCGCTAGCGTGCCCATGGTGGCCTCATGATGATCCGATGGGAGCAACTCCCGGAGTGTCGGGTTGTCACACACCCGCTGCAGCACGTCTGCCGCCGCCTCCCGGACCCCTGGCGAGTCCGAACGTATGACGTGCAGTCTTCCTTGGGCGTGCAAGTCGGCCAAGCGCGTGATCCTTTCCTTGGCTACCACTGCTAGTGGGATATCCAGGACCACCGGGCAATGGCCTGACCCTAGCGCCGTAGGAGGCCTCCCCGGCGCCAGGAACGGGCGTTCTCGCATGGCCCACGGAACCAGCGGAGCATTGAGCAAGTAGGAGTCCAACTTGTGCCCGTCACGTGCGGGTTGGCGGTCTTCTTCCACCGAGTGTCCCGCCCTCAAAAACCCACACTGCTCCCATAGCGCCACGAACCTCTTCGTGGTAGGGTGCTCCGGGGACTCCAACCAAACGTTGAAGTCCCCCCCCGAACAATACCGGCCGCGTGCCTCCGGCGCTCTTCGCCACCGCATACATGGCCACGTCAGCCAAGAAAGAGGCCTTAGACGCCCAGGAGTCGCCGCCGCTCCCTAGGCCGTGGACATTGACGATTGTGACTGTCCCACCGGTGGTAACCACGTCGAAGGCCATGGCCTTGCCAAGGACAATGTCCACCACGTCCCGAACTTCCTTTGCAGCAAACACGCCCGCTAGAAGAGCAATCAAGAGACTACCACGCACAGCGGCCACCGGTGCCGCCGTGGGGTCTACCCCAAGAAAGGCATGATACCCATGGTGACGCCACTGGTGTTCCATGTGTACCATGCCTTGGGGTTCTTGCAGGCCTGTCTCCTGAAAGAGACCAAGGATGGCACCCTCGGCCTTCAATATGCCCGCCGCAACCGCCTCACTATCAAGCATGCCCGGGGCAGTGGGCACACCATCACCCCGCATGGAGCCTTGGACATTTCAAGACAACGCGGGCCTGACGTCAAAGGCGGGATCCCTTCACAGCAACGCCGCAGGGTCAGGATCACCGGTTGGGTCTTGTCCTCCGGGGGGGGGGGGGGGGGGCGTGTCGCGGGCACCGGGCGGCGGACGCGAGGCTCCTGCGCCACGACCCGACGCTGAGCCGCGGCGTGTTCCACGTGACGAAGTCCCGGCGGAGCTTGCAGCTCTACTCGACGCCAATGTCGCCTGCACCGGATCAGGTCTGGCCGGGTCTTGTTCCTCGGAGGGAACCTCCACTCCTTTGTCACCAGAACGCAGCCGTGAGGCCCCGCGCCTAGACCGCCACCTTTCCCTCCCATCGAGGGCACCGTGGCCGACCTCTTGGTACCGCTCGATGATGACGATGAGGAGGCCACCTACGCTCCCGGCGGCTGTGCCCCCGAAGGTTGCGCTAGCGTCCCCGGCCCGGCTTTGGCAGCCGCGAAGGGCCCTGTCCGCCCGCCGCATGACTCCCGTGACCATTGCCTCAGCGTGCTCGCACTGGGCCGTGTCCGACCCGTGGTCCTTGGCCAGGTGGTCCATGAGATCCCTGGGGTTGAGGTGGCTGGGCCTCAAGTGGCGGCCCGCCCGCCACTGACACCGGCCCGCCCCCTCCAGCCTGGACCAGGGGCAGACGTTCACATCGCCCGCTCTGTGCTACCCTGCGGCTAGGCACCAACCGAAGTGCGCAACCACCGCACGGATGTTAGAGTAACTGCCGTACGGTACGTCAACGCCTTTCTTGGGGGCCGGCTTCGGCGCCGCTTTCGGGACTGCCTTCGCCACGGCGACCACAGGGGCATCCGGCCGGCCAAGTGGCACATTGGGCGGTGGCGGCAAGTGCATCATCCCCTCCGCGGGAAACCGCCCCTCCACCCACCGGCGCCACGCATCGGCGAACTTCTCCCGGTCTCCCGCGATAGTCCACTGAAGCCAGTGATGCCCGGTGCCAGGGCGCCATGTCCTCAGCCAGGACCACACGGAGTGCATCCCCGCCGTAGCTCCTGCGGTACCGGGGCGCTGCAGCACCTACCACCGTCCCCTGGAGGTATAGCGCGGTGCTGCCATCGCCACCCAGAGTACCCAGGTGCAGGGCATCCAAGTCGGCCGGGCGAAGCGCACGCTCCGGCACCCCTCCGCGGTCATACAAATGCAACGCGGAGGAGTGCAGCTCTAGCACCACAATGACCCAGCACCATGCCAGCGACCCACAATGGAGATTCGCCACGGAGGCCGCTGGCCGGTTAGTGGGAGCCTTCACTGCCGGCACTCCGGGAAGGGCCGCCGCATGCCCTCTCAACGCTGCACACATGGCGGCCACCTGCACAGGCCGCCAGACTTCCTGTCCCGGGATGCGTGGCTCCGTCGTCACCTCGACGAATACGACAGCCAGCGATGGGAAGCCCTCGGGCGCCCATCTCCGTGCCCGGTGCACGGGGCCCAAAGACTGCATGTGGTCCCGGAGGACACCGAAGCAAGCGGTCCCCCGGGAACGCCACCGCATCAGCCTGTCCGCCGTGACTTCAAGCCAATCCAGACTCCCCCGGTCCAACCGCAAACAGGGCCAAACCCCCGCTCCCTCAAGAACCACCACCCCACGTCCACCTGCCCCATAACATGGGTGGGTGCCGGGTCCTCCAGCCGCAACCACCGCCGGGCACTCTCCTCCCACGGCTGGGGGGCGTGCAGGCTCTGCCGTTGTAGCGCATCTCCGATGTGCTGCAGGGACACCGAGTAACCAGTGATAGCCCTCGCGGTGCGGTCGCCAGGCACAGCAGGGCGTGCCGCATCCGCGCGTCCGGCAGCCCCGCTTGGCGCCTGAGGTCCGCCACCACCAGCGGCGCTTGGGGCGCCGGGAGGGAGGCGTTGCCATAGGCAGCTCTCCCGGCGAGGGCAGGCGCACGATCGGCCCCATGTCCCTGTTTAGGACCATCGCCACCACCCACCTTCTGTCCACAGCCGACAGAGGGTTGCCCGGCATCGGCACCCGAAGAAGGGTACCCACGGCGCACATTAGCGCGCACACGCCACAGTCCGTGTTGTTGCCTTCCGGCTGCCGCACCTGCGCTGCCCTCCTCACCGTCAGCAGGTCCTCCGCACCCGGCCACGCCAGTCATTGTCCCCCTGGCGCCATGCGCAGCGTCCTGACTGCCGTGTCCCACGTTTGTGGCCACTCAGGCGAGTAGCCATCGAGTATCGGCAAGTACAGGGGGTCCACAGTCAACCGCGTGTCCGGGGCCAGCAGGTGGTGGGCAGTCCAGTGTGGCCCAACCCGCTGTACCGTGCGATCGAGGTACACAAACTCCGAGCCGCCCAGCTCAACGTACTGAGCTACGACGGGGGCGGCCGGAGTTAGCGTGTGCTGCCGGCCCTCTCACCCCTTCCTATGGAGGATCATGATGTGGGGGGCCAGGCATCGTGCCACATCCGCCACGAGCGCCACTGTCTGATCACTCAGCTCGGCCTAGTGGTCGGTGGCGACAAGAAACGAGTGCCTTGGCCCGTGCTCGTGCCCACCGGTGCTGGCCCGGTATGGCCTCTCCAGGGCACCCCGCAGCTCTTCTGGCGGCGGGGAGGCATCAGTGCGTTCCCAGAGCCACGGAAGCGCCCCCGGAGGCTGCCTTCCCGCAGCCTCTGGCCAGATAGTGGCCTGCAGAGCCGGAAAGTCCCTCGAGGGGACCCGCGCGATCGGGTCCCGCCAAGAATGCAGCCTCTCGGCACCCCAATGGAGGAAGACCACGACGACGTGGGTGGTCAAGGGCTCTGCAGTGAGCTGCAGAGCGACGCGCCCATCCGAGTCCACGGCCATGCCACGCGGAGCGGTGAAGGCGTGTCCTCCGGCTCCGCGGATCGTCACCCAGCCCCACAGGACCACGATGGTCTCCCAACGGGGGCCGGGGGCCGAGCACCGCGGCCACATCACCACGGGTGGGCACGGGCCGTTCGCCACCCACAGCCTCCACTCGACTCCCACCAGCCGATCACAGCCCGGGGGCCGCAAGGACGCGTCCCACGAGCCCGGGAGCTGGCGGTGGACCACCGTCCACACCTCCGCCCCATCGCCGCGCGTGAAGCTGAGCCCCTCGAGGAGGCCCGGCGTCATGGGGCTGGGAAGGCGAACGGACCAGACCTCCATCCCGGGTCCCAACCGGAACCCCGGTTCCTCCTCCGGCGACCGGACCTCCGGGCCCACTGCCGCCAGCCGGGCCGCAACCGTGGGCAGATGCAGGGACAGGGTCCACGGTAGGACTGCCACAGGCTCACCGGGCAGGTGTGGGCAGGCCACCACAGAGCCTCCATCCCGGGCCCTATCCCACCACTGTTCCGAGGTTACGCCCGCTGTGGGCAGAGCCTAGGACACGTAGGATACCACCGCCCGGGCTTACCACTGCTGCGGGTCCATGCCTGCGGGATGGGTGTGCCACGTGCACACCCATCCCGAAGTCACTTACTGGAGGGACACCATGTCCCTCCATGGGACCACGGGAACGGGCTGAGCAGGGCTGCGGTCCCGCAAGGCAACGCCACTGCCCACACCACCTTGCCCACGTGGGCGACAGCGTATCCCACGGCCGGCAGCCCTCCGCTCAATACACATACACATACACATACACATACACATACACATACACATACACATACACATACACATACACAGGAGGAGGAGGAGGAGATGCGGTCCCCCGGTAGGGCGCCCCCGCGGCACATCCCCATGGTGCCCGCCGGCCCTCCACGGTCTGGAAAGCGACCGGGAGGGAGGTTTCACCCCAACCCGTCCGGCTAAGCATCATGGCGGCGGCTCTCCTCTTCGTCTCCTCCCCTTGTCCCCTGGTCCGCGCTACGTGCATGCACCCGCCCTACACGTAGCCGGATCCCCTCCCAGGGGCACGGAATGGGGGGCGAGGCGGAGCGCGGGCTCCACTTCCGGCACGGTCCACCACCCCCCCAAGGGAAGGGGGACGCAGTCTCACGGGTGTGGGCCCTTAGCCGCCGGGTACTACCGACTGGGCGGCGTTTGGCCGGCGGAACACGGGGGCTTGGTCCGTGGCCTGGTCCCCCCCCCTCCGCCAAACGCGCGGCACTTCTGCCGAAGGTGCCCGTGCGCGGGGCCATCCTCTAACCCTCCGGTCGTGTCCCCCCAATCTGCAGTGCCGCACGTCTGCGGAGGGGACACGCAAACCCCAGCCTCGGTGAATCCAAAGCGAAGGAGGCCCCCTCGCCTCAGCGGCGGGGGCCTCAGTGGTCCCACAGCGAAGGAGGCCCCCTCGCCTCAGCGGCGGGGGCCTCGGTGTCCGAAAGCGAAAGAGGCCCCCTCGCCTCAGCGGAGGGGGCCTCGATGGTCCCAAAGCCAAGGAGGCCCCCTCGCCCCAGCGGCGGGGGCCTCGGTGGTCCCGAAGAGAAGGAGGCCCCCTCGCCTCAGCGGCGGGGGCCTCGGTGGTCCCAAAGCCAAAGAGGCCCCCTCGCCTCAGCGGAGGGGGCCCCGGTGGTCCCAAAGCCCAGGAGGCCCCCTCGCCTCAGCGGCGGGGGCCTCGGTGGTCCCAAAGCCAAGGAGGCCCTCTCGCCTCAGCGGCGGGGGCCTCGATGGTCCCAAAACGAAAGAGGCCCCCTCGCCTCAGCGGCGGGGGCCTCGATGGTCCGGAAGCCAAAGAGGCCCCCACTGCCTCAGCGGCGGGGGCCTCGATGGTCCCAAAGCGAAGAAGGCCCCATCGCCTCAGCGGAGGGGGCCTCGGTGAACCCTAAGCGAAAGAGGCCCCCTTGCCTCAGCAGAGGGGGCCTCGATGGTCCCAAAACGAGAGAGGCCCCCTCGCCTCAGCGGCGGGGGCCTCGATGATCCGAAAGCCAAGGAGGACCCCTCGCCTCAGCGGAGGGGGCCTCGGTGGTCCCAAAACGAAAGAGTCCCCCTCGCCTCAGCGGAGGGGGCCTCGGTGGTCCCCAAACGAAGGAGGCCCCCTCGCCTCAGCGGAGGGGGCCTCGATGGTCCCAAAGCGAAGGAGGCCCCCTCGCCTCAGCGGAGGGGGCCTCGGTGGTCCCAAAGCCAAGGAGGCCCTCTCGCCTCAGCGAAGGGGGCCTCGATGGTCCCAAAGCGAAGGAGGCCCCCTCGCCTCAGCGGCGGGGGCCTCGGTGGTCCCAAAGCCAAAGAGGCCTCCTCGCCTCAGCGGCGGGGGCCTCAGTGGTCCCAAAGCGAAGGAGGCCCCCTCGCCTCAGCGGCGGGGGCCTCGATGGTCCGAAAGCCAAGTGTGGGGGAAGGAAAAATACCTGACGAACCCACGGGGCGTCCCTATCCCCCCGCGGCCCAGGCTGGACCGGAGGGACTCGGGTGTAACCGCCGCTGTGTGGGGGAAGGGAAAATACCTGACGAACCCACGGGGCGTCCCTATCCCTCCGCGGCCCAAGCTGGACCGGGGGGACTCGGGTGTAACCGCCGCTGTGTGGGGGAAGGAAAAATACCTGACGAACCCACGGGGCGTCCCTATCCCTCCGCGGCCCAGGCTGGACCGGAGGGACTCGGGTGTAACCGCCGCTGTGTGGGGGAAGGAAAAATACCTGACGAACCCACGGGGCGTCCCTATCCCTCCGCGGCCCAGGCTGGACCGGAGGGACTCGGGTGTAACCGCCGCTGTGTGGGGGAAGGAAAATACCTGACGAACCCATGGGGCGTCCCTATCCCTCCGCGGCCCAGGATGGACCGGAGGGACTCGGGTGTGGCCGCCGCTGTGTGGGGGAAGGAAAAATACCTGATGAACCCACGGGGCGTCCCTATCCCTCCGCGGCCCAGGCTGGACCGGAGGGACTCGGGTGTAACCGCCGCTGTGTGGGGGAAGGAAAAATACCTGACGAACCCACGGGGCGTCCCTATCCCTCCGCGGCCCAGGATGGACCGGAGGGACTCGGGTGTAACCGCCGCTGTGTGGGGGAAGGAAAAATACCTGACGAACCCACGGGGCGTCCCTATCCCTCCGCGGCCCAGGATGGACCGGAGGGACTCGGGTGTAACCGCCGCTGTGTGGGGGAAGGGAAAATACCTGACGAACCCACGGGGCGTCCCTATCCCTCCGTGGCCCAGGCTGGACCGGAGGGACTCGGGTGAAACCGCCGCTGTGTGGGGGAAGGAAAAATACCTGACGAACCCACGGGGCGTCCCTATCCCTCCGCGGCCCAAGCTGGACCGGGGGGACTCGGGTGTAACCGCCGCTGTGTGGGGGAAGGAAAAATACCTGACGAACCCACGGGGCGTCCCTATCCCTCCGCGGCCCAGGCTGGACCGGAGGGACTCGGGTGTAACCGCCGCTGTGTGGGGGAAGGAAAAATACCTGACGAACCCACGGGGCGTCCCTATCCCTCCGCGGCCCAGGCTGGACCGGAGGGACTCGGGTGTAACCGCCGCTGTGTGGGGGAAGGAAAATACCTGACGAACCCATGGGGCGTCCCTATCCCTCCGCGGCCCAGGATGGACCGGAGGGACTCGGGTGTGGCCGCCGCTGTGTGGGGGAAGGAAAAATACCTGATGAACCCACGGGGCGTCCCTATCCCTCCGCGGCCCAGGCTGGACCGGAGGGACTCGGGTGTAACCGCCGCTGTGTGGGGGAAGGAAAAATACCTGACGAACCCACGGGGCGTCCCTATCCCTCCGCGGCCCAGGATGGACCGGAGGGACTCGGGTGTAACCGCCGCTGTGTGGGGGAAGGAAAAATACCTGACGAACCCACGGGGCGTCCCTATCCCTCCGCGGCCCAGGATGGACCGGAGGGACTCGGGTGTAACCGCCGCTGTGTGGAGGAAGGAAAAATACCTGACGAACCCACGGGGCGTCCCTATCGCTCCGCGGCCCAGGCTGGACCGGAGGGACCTGGGTGTAACCGCCGCTGTGTGGGGGAAGGAAAAATACCTGACGAACCCACGGGGCGTCCCTATCTCCCCGCGGCCCAAGCTGGACCGGAGGGACTTGGGTGTAACCGCCGCTGTGTGGGGGAAGGAAAAATACCTGACGAACCCACGGGGCGTCCCTATCTCCCCGCGGCCCAGGCTGGACCGGAGGGACTTGGGTGTAACCACCGCTGTGTGGAGGAAGGAAAAATACCTGACGAACCCACGGGGCGTCCCTATCGCTCCGCGGCCCAGGCTGGACCGGAGGGACCTGGGTGTAACCGCCGCTGTGTGGGGGAAGGAAAAATACCTGACGAACCCACGGGGCGTCCCTATCTCCCCGCGGCCCAGGCTGGACCGGAGGGACCTGGGTGTAACCGCCGCTGTGTGGGGGAAGGAAAAATACCTGACGAACCCACGGGGCGTCCCTATCCCTCCGCGGCCCAGGCTGGACCGGAGGGACTCGGGTGTGGCCGCCGCTGTGTGGGGGAAGAAAAAATACCTGATGAACCCACGGGGCGTCCCTATCCCTCCGCGGCCCAGGCTGGACCGGAGGGACTCGGGTGTAACCGCCGCTGTGTGGGGGAAGGAAAAATACCTGACGAACCCACGGGGCGTCCCTATCCCTCCGCGGCCCAGGCTGGACCGGAGGGACCTGGGTGTAACCGCCGCTGTGTGGGGGAAGGAAAAATACCTGACGAACCCACGGGGCGTCCCTATCCCTCCGCGGCCCAGGATGGACCGGAGGGACTTGGGTGTAACCGCCGCTGTGTGGGGGAAGGGAAAATACCTGACGAACCCACGGGGCGTCCCTATCCCTCCGCGGCCCAGGCTGGACCGGAGGGACTCGGGTGTGGCCGCCGCTGTGTGGGGGAAGGAAAAATACCTGATGAACCCACGGGGCGTCCCTATCCCTCCGCGGCCCAGGCTGGACCGGATAGACTCGGGTGTAACCGCCGCTGTGTGGGGGAAGGAAAAATACCTGACGAACCCACGGGGCGTCCCTATCCCTCCGCGGCCCAGGATGGACCGGAGGGACTCGGGTGTAACCGCCGCTGTGTGGGGGAAGGAAAAATACCTGACGAACCCACGGGGCGTCCCTATCCCTCCGCGGCCCAGGCTGGACCGGAGGGACTTGGGTGTGGCCGCCGCTGTGTGGGGGAAGGAAAAATACTTGACGAACCCACGGGGCGTCCCTATCCCTCCGCGGCCCAGGATGGACCGGAGGGACTCGGGTGTAACCGCCGCTGTGTGGGGGAAGGAAAAATACCTGACGAACCCACGGGGCGTCCCTATCCCTCCGCGGCCCAGGCTGGACCGGAGGGACTTGGGTGTGGCCGCCGCTGTGTGGGGGAAGGAAAAATACCTGACGAACCCACGGGGCGTCCCTATCTCCCCGCGGCCCAGGCTGGACCGGAGGGACTCGGGTGTAACCGCCGCTGTGTGGGGGAAGGAAAAATACCTGACAAACCCACGGGGCGTCCCCATCCCTCCGCGGCCCAGGCTGGACCGGAGGGACTCGGGTGTGGCCGCCGCTGTGTGGGGGAAGGAAAAATACCTGATGAACCCACGGGGCGTCCCTATCCCTCCGCGGCCCAGGCTGGACCGGAGGGACTCGGGTGTAACCGCCGCTGTGTGGGGGAAGGAAAAATACCTGACGAACCCACGGGGCGTCCCTATCCCTCCGCGGCCCAGGATGGACCGGAGGGACTCGGGTGTAACCGCCGCTGTGTGGGGGAAGGAAAATACCTGACGAACCCACGGGGCGTCCCTATCCCTCCGCGGCCCAGGATGGACCGGAGGGACTCGGGTGTAACCGCCGCTGTGTGGGGGAAGGAAAAATACCCGACGTGGGATTCCCGGCATGGGGGGCACGGGGGGTCCTCCCCTTATTTCACATTTCTCATCTCCCAAAAAAGGGCCGCCAGGACTGGGGGGCCGCCCCTTATTTCAACTGATATTGATTCAAACTCGCTCCAACCTGCATGGGCGGAGGGCCAAGAACAGGGGGGCCTCCCCTTATTTCAGTACGGTCCCACAAAAGACATAACTCCACCCCGCTTGGGCGGAGGCCCGGGACAGGGGGGCCTCCCCTTATTTCAGTACGGTCCCGGTTCACTCGCACCGTCCCCGCTACAGGCATCCGCTGCAGGAAACGGGCCAAGATCCCCACTGGTGCCCTCTCCTCGCTCCGGTGTCGGAGGGGCCACGAGGGGCGCCACGCCGCATTCGGTCCCCAGTCCAGGATGCACCTGTGCAGGAACAGAGCGAGTACAAGGGGGCGGGTGGGTGACAGCGTACAAGCCCTAGGGCAGGCTGGGCCACAGGGAGGCCTGGAGAACCCACGCAAACCGCCACCCCCCGGTGGAGCCCGCCCTGTGCCATCGTGGCTCCCCCACGGTGGCCGGCGAGGGGTGGGGCACGCGCTCTCGCGACCCAGCCGCCGCGGCTGGACTGGGTCGCCCCCCAGATTGCGTGTTGGCCCAGGGGAACCCCCCCCCTGGTTTCACCCCCACACCACGGTGAGGTCACGCGCCCCTGGGCGGCCGTGGGGGTTTTTTTTCCCTCCCCCCAGCCATACACATACACATACACATACACATACACATACACATACACATACACATACACATACACATACACATACACATACACACAAGCCTACAGACACACACACAGAGAGACACACACACACTCTCTCACACGCACGTTGAGGATCGCATGAACAGCTCTAGACCCTTTTTTGTTCAGTCAAACAGTGGAAAGAAAGGGTATGCAGGATGTCTGTGCATCAAAGTGCAAGTTCTTGGGTCAGTCTAAATGGGACTGTGCATTGTGCCAATTTGTGTTGGGTGTACCCAGCCAACCACACACACCCACAGCAAAGCCCTCCAGAGCAGGGCAGAGGAGCAGGGAGATCAAGAAAGAATAATTGCACCGCTGTAACCTGCAGGAGATGGAAATCAAGACATCAGGACGCAAGGAACCCCACTGGTTGAAAATCTGGCGGATCAGTGTAGCAGCTCGTCAGTGGATGAGTGCCCACTCCAAACCAAGTTTTTCATGAGCCAATGTGTGAAGATTGCTGCAGCATACTGGGACAGAGCGTAGTGAAGATTGCTGCGGCATACTGGGACAGAGCGTAAACCACACGCATAGTCATCTCCAAACCCCATGGGCAGGCGGTAAAAACATGGTGCATAGTCTATGCACACATGCAAACATAAAAACACACACACACACACACACACACACACACACCTGCATTGCAGACAGCATGTAGTGTTGCTCAAACAAAAACAGGATAATGCAGGCCTTGCTGCCCCCCAAAAGAATACCACAAACGATGAGGTGACCAGCACAGTTCAGGATGCCATCACGGTGTGGGCGCAAGCCAATGATCAGTAGGACTACCAGGCAATGAATCACACACACAAAGCTATGGCTCCGGGCCGCAAACCGCAGAACCGCATTCTCAAATGCAACTCCTGCAATGGGGAAAAAATAGATACCCATGGCCAGTAATACGGTGTGGACAACAACCACCAAACTGATACTCATGCTCTGGATCGGTAAGCAGGTCAAGGGAAAATATACGGCACCCAGGAGGCAAGCTGTCAAAAGCTTGACAGGTTTGTTGAGTGCAACATCCCTCTTCAAGGCCCCATCTGCCAGCTGCACGCGAGATTCACTTGGAGCCACTTTGTTTGCGTTTAAGTCATGATCCCAAACTGCTACAGGTGAGACAGGATCCATGTGTCTTCACCAAATGATTGAAAGCTGCAGAGACAAACAACAGGAGCATAGGACAGGGTG
Organism: Eutreptiella sp. 'Long Island Sound 2002'; assembly: GCA_964036045.1. Classification (NCBI taxonomy): domain Eukaryota; phylum Euglenozoa; class Euglenophyceae; order Eutreptiales; family Eutreptiaceae; genus Eutreptiella; species Eutreptiella sp. 'Long Island Sound 2002'. Next base: position 17,045,502 of record OZ038386.1, read on the forward strand.
AGCACGTGTCTATTGAAGCACATATCAAGATTATGTCTGAGAGTCGGGATCCAGTGGCCAAGGTGAATATCGGCCTTAGTCAACCCGGACGAAGCTGGCTTGGTACGCCTTGCTTGCCACGGAACATGCCTGCTTGCATGTCTTGTGGTGCTTTGCTGTCTTTTGCTTTGGAACATGCTCTTGTTGATACTAGAACAGTCACCTTTTTGGAGAAATAGCAATGAAAGTGTTTCCTTCCACCATGCCGCTTTTTTCCACAAAAATCTTCTCTACCATTCACAGTAATTGCCCAAGGGTAAAATCTTTCTGAGGTGCTTGTTGCTCCCCAGCCCCAAGTGGTCCCAACCCCACCTGCTGAATGGAGATGGCAAATGAAGCAGGGATCTTTTTTGTGATACCTTGTTGTTCCATCCAGTGTTGACAAACCACCGACCCACCGCCCACCTCCCCCTTTTTCAAAGAACATGTGAATTCCCAGTGACGCGGCTAACTCTCTGGGATGACAAGTAATCCACGGATTTAGGTGGTTTGCCTGGAGCATGGACGAACGCCTTTTTTGCACCCAAAAAGATCCAGGAAAGAGCATTAAGCTGATTTAGGATGCAATGTTATGCTTTACCTCTGCCATGATAGGCAACCCCACTCATCACAGTGCCCCCCACAATGGCAGCTCCCGTTGGGCCTTATGGGCAAGAGCCAAAGGAAGTGCAGATTGAACTTGGGACTAGAACCATCTGAACTTCCAGGCAAGGCGGGATAAGGCAGCACATGAATGGCCCTTCGTACAATAGACACCACTGCCCCCAGCCTCTGATAGATTGCATTACCCGCTGCAGCTGGTCAAAGCAGTTGAGGTAGTATTCCAAACTTGTTTGCCCTGCTCATGTTACAAAATGTTTTCCAGACATGTCCATGTCAGGGATTTTTGAACCCACCCTCCCTTTCTATGAGAACCCTGGAGGTACTCACACAAATGAATTCAAGGGCATTCATGCCATGCACGCAACAGCCCTCCCTCAGCCCCACCTCAAGCTCCCAAAAATCATCCCCCGAACTAAGTTGCACTCTCCAAACGTCCAGTGACCACCATGGTGCCCATGGCTCCCATGCAGCACGCACAGTGACAATTTACCCCCTGTCTCCGGGCCACGTTTGAGCAGGTCCCTGTCACTGCCCTGGCAGCCTCGTTCTGATATTGCTACATGGGTTGGGATTGTTATTGATGAGGCGCTGGAGACAGGCAGGGCTGAAACAAGCCAATAGAGCGCGATCCTAGAAGTACACAGGTAGTGTTGTGTTGTGTTGTGTTGTGCTCTGGCTGTGTGTGTGTGGGCATTGGGGCGCGGTGCTGTGGGCCGTTCCTGCACTCTGGTCTATGCACCATCTCCACACAACGACGTGGTGTGTGGAGGGTTGCAAAGCCCTTACGGACAGTTTCAGACCAACAGAAGTTGGTTTGAATCCAGAAGTTGCAGTGTAATGCCCCGGAATTATTTTGAAAATGTCAAAATTTGGGGCTTCTGTTGGTTGTCACATTTTCGTGCATTTTCAACATGTTGTTTTAACAGTATTGTGTCAAATACCAAAATTCCTTATTTTCCGACTGCTTTAAACTTTGCATGCATTTTCAATCACTGTACGAAATTTGACCAATTTTCAAAGACACATGCGTGCGAAGAAGTGTCCATTCCAGTAGTAGAATTGTGACAAGTTTGAAGTGAAATTAAGATAAACACACAAAAGAAAGCTGTTTAGCTATTGCCTTGTTTGAAAAGTTTAAAAGGGGTGGCTAAACTCCGCATGGTTTCTTGAGTCTGTCACTGTGACAATGTTTATAACATGAATGTGAACAACAAAAACAACAACATGTGCATCCTTGTCCATGATCAGGATGTTTGTGAAGCGAAAAAAACCCAAACGAAAGCATCACTGACAGGGCCCACACACAGACCTCCACGGTACTGGTGGTGGACGTTACCACAGACTGCACCCTCACAAGCACTTCCTCCATGACTCTGCTTTTACACAGCACCCTCATAGTGGTTGCATTTGATATTTGCAATCAACATTAGTAAACCAATTGGTCATTTGCTCTCTTGCTTCCGCTACTGTGTCATATCACCTCCGGCCTCCGGATGTTAACTTCCGTTGAAAGCCGTTGGCACTGCTCACATTTCCTGACCAAAGGCACACAGCCCCCCCCCACTCAATATTCCATGCAGAGGGGATAAACTTTGTATTCTGATGACATGTGAAGTCCCATGATGTACCAAAGTGTGCAAATATCACACCGTAGCAAATTCAAGTGAATGCTGACAAAGGGCAAACCTTGCACCTGGAATAATAACCGCAGAAGGAGTGCATAGTGCAAAACACAAACATGCCCCTGAAAGCAGAGTATTTTCAAATTTGTACAACACAAATCCAGGTGATGCCAGTTTGCTTTGTGCCACCAGGGGAATAATTCGGCTTTCCCTCACTCACCCATGTACCACCTGGCGATGGTGGAAAATACAGAAGGACAATAAAGCAAGGGGGGCAGCCTGTTCAAATTCTAGACCCCAACCGGGTGCGAAAACTTTTGGGGGTCTGTGGGGGATGAGCTGACCCAGATTGGCCCATGGAACATTCGATAGCCGTGTTGTGCGGCGATGTCAAGGCAACATTCGGTCCGATTCTGGGTTGCCTTGCACAGCAGCGCGGCAAAACAATGCACTGTGAGTTGTAGCTATGACCATATGCCTGTGTCACGGGGTGTATGCAAGCTCAGTATCCGTTGCTCATGCCCCACCCCCCCTCCACCCATTGGCGACGGTTAGCCATGAACCATGCAACCCTGGGCTTATCCTCTACCTCAACTTCATAAAACATAGCGGCGGCTCCGTGGCAGGCTGACGGGGTTCGAACCCGTGATCCATGACTTGTGCGTGCTGTGCGTTTCCGGTATGCTACGTTGCCGTCATCGTAGTAACGGCTACCCAAACTACCCATGCTTGGGGGGGGGGGGGGGTCGGCCCGTCAGCCACCGGGGTCCCTAGAGGGGAGTCAGTGGGTACCCCCACATACATACCTCAAAATGATCCCCATGACGCGTTGATCATTTTGAACATACACAAATGGGGTAAATTTTTTTCAGAAAAAATTTGCCCATTAGTTCAGGCTCCCATCAGCCAAGGTCAGACCCGGAGGTGAAGTCAGGGGTCAAAAATGTTTCTGTCTTTCTCGAACATTTTTGAATTCTCCACAAAATTCCGAGTATTTTGAGTATAAACACACAGGGTAAAAAAAAAACCCCTCAAGAAGGGGAAAAAAAGATTTTCGACGCCAAGCCTTTCCTCCAAAATCTCAAATTGGAGAAAGACGGGTTTGAAAACTTTGGGGGGGTTTGGTGGGGGGGAGGGTCTGGAATTCGAACACGCCGCCCCCCTTGCAATAAAGGTCTTCATTTGGGGTCCTCCTGTATTCTCATTTATGCTATCCTTTGTCGGCCTTTGCTGTCCTCAGCTGGGGGGCCATTGCGTGAAAGACACAACTGTATGCATGCCTGCCCATGTTGTGGGCTACAAAAGGACCCTTTTTGACATTGGTTTGTGGTGCATGTGCAAAGAAGTGACCAGCCTTCCACGGCGCATATTACGTCTTGTGCTACTTTCTCCCCATGCCCTCTTGCTTCTCCAAAGAAGGCATGTGCTGACTCTTTGTATTTTGCGGCATGCCCTCATGAAATATGATTACTGCATAATTCGTTTGTCCATGCATGCGAAGACTGTATTTTGAAAGAGACATCAATCTTGGCTTGCTGACAAATGCTTCATTATTCCTTTTATGGGTGCAACAGGAGATCTAATTCATTGTGTTTTGTGTCCCAAGCTTGACTTAAGCGTTCGTGCAAAACCTGGGTTGCAAAGGTATTGTGGTGATACCCCGCCTTAGGTCCCATACGGCGTAGTGTTGGTCCAAAGAGCATCAGCAAGGGCTTAGACGCCATACTTCTTGCTTGCTCCACGTTGCTTTAGTTGTTGTGATATGACATCGGCGGCCGCCTCTCCTAATTGTCGGGGTCTTTGTTCAAGGCAAATGCATACTAGGGCGGAGAGGCAGGTTTCTGTGGCTCCTAGGGCGCTTTGCGCACCACTTTTTGATCCTTTGGATTCGCCAAAACGTCCGGTAGCTAGTTCTTACATATTCCTTTGGAGGAACACATAGATTACTACACCCCTCTCCCCTTAAATCTAGCTAACAAGCAAGCAAGCAACAAGCAAGCAACAAGCAAGCAAGCAAGCAACAAGCACTTCTCCTTTCCGTTTTGGCCATTGCTCGGCCTCATCGCTCCGGGCTCTACTCTACTCTAGCCATCCTAGAGCCTAGGTGGTGCCCTTGCCAAATCCAAGTTTTGAGCCAAAAACTCACCGGTGGCGGCCCGGGGCGGGGGCGCCAAGTCGGGAGGTGCCCTCCCAAAATAGCTCATTTTGTGCCCCAAAACAGCCTTTTTTGGCCCAAAACGGCCCCGAAACCCACTAAAAACGGCCAAACGAAGGCAATCGGCTGCTACACTCCACGTGCGCCTTGATTGCCCCGTGACCAAGAGGCCTTTGTTGCCCACTAACTCCACGATATGTCCGAGAAACGGCCCAAAAATGGCCAAAAATGGCCTGAATGTGCGCTGTTTGTGTCAAACAGGCCCAAAGCCAAGAACAGGCCGTATCTTGGGCTACGTGGCTCAAAATTGAATTCCGAGGGCACCTATTCCACCCGCAACCACCCACTTTTTGTGGTTCACAAGCCTCAGAATCGCCCAACGAGACGCCTAGACCCCTGTATTGGTGGTCACTTGGTGGAGCTGGAGGGCAGCCCAGCCCGCGCACGGTTGGGGCCAACCGTGGGGGTCCCCGGGGCAAAAAAAATGACTTTTTTCAAATTTGTCCCTAAACCATTTGGGATGCTCAAACAAGTGTTTTTAGGCCGTTTTGAGCCCGTGGTGACGCGTTTTGGCCCATGTAAAATCCCAAAATGCCTTCAAAAGGGGCCGCTTTCGGAGCAAAATTGGGTGAAAAATGGGTCACAAAGGTGTTTTTCCAAAAGTGATCCTGGACCATTGGGTATGCTCAAACAAGTGTTTTTAGCCCATTTTGAGCCCGTTTTGAACGAGTGTAGCCCTTTCCGCCACATGTATGCACCAAATCGTACCCTTCGCAGGTACCTTAGAGCCATATGGTGGAGGCACCTAGAGTTGGGGAGAGGGGTGTAGATTAGAGGATATATCTATATATATATATATATATATATATATATATATATATATATATATAGATATATATATATATATATATATATATATATATATATATCCTCTAATCTACACCCCTCTCCCCACATGTATGCACCAAATCGTACCCTTCGCAGGTACCTTAGAGCCATATGGTGGAGGCACCTAGAGTTGGGGAGAGGGGTGTAGATTAGAGGATATATATATATATATATATATATATATATATATATATATATATATATATATATATATATATATATATATATATATATATATATATATATATATATATATATATATATATATATATATATATATATATATATATATATATATATATATATATATATATATATATATATATATATATATATATATATATATATATATATATATATATATATATATATATATATATATATGTACCCATAAAAAAAGTTTTAAACTTCGCAGCAATTTCATAGACCATTTGATCTGACCAGCGTGGCTGGGGAACCAAGACGTATCCTAACTAACACGTGGGGGTACGTGGTGTGTCCTTCCAATATCTTTTTAATCAAAATCTCACTTTTTTTCCACCATTGTTCCCGAACTCCTTGAAAGCGTCATCCCAAGCACGCAAAATTACCCATTTTTGCAACTCTGGTGTCATAAATACATTCAATTGTCATCAATTTGTGGTAGAAAATGCCAAACTCACACAATCTGAGGTCTAAAACAGCGCAAAAAATAGAACAAGAATGCATGCTATGCTATGATTGTATGATAAAATGCACAAAATGCTTAAGACAACCTAAAATTCATAAGAAAAAGCCTTGGCGACGACGAATGCATTGATGGCACTGTCGCCTTGGCCTGTTTTCAAATGGTCATCCGTCAATGTCCCAAAAATCTTGACAAAGACCGTGAAGTTTGGGCCAAAAATGGGGAGGAATGCGGTTACAATGAGTGAATACCCTCAACAATGGTGATTCGTATTTGCAGTTGCACTGGGGTCAGCTCACGTTTTCCCAAAGGCATTTGGGGGTGTTTCGTTGTCATCATTGTGGATGCTACCGGCCATCACCGGCCGTCTTTAAGGGCTATTTTTGCATTTCAGAATTTAAACATCAGGTTTTGTGGTCCAATGAATGGGTTGAGCGAGCACTGAGGGCGCTGTTGCTACTGTGTGTGCGCATTGCATGCGCGGTGCAAACTTTGGGTATGTATGGGACCTTCCTGGTGACAATTACAACCATCAAGAGGCCTCCACAAAAGAACAAAAACCACCCAGAATTTATTGGTGTGCGCGGGGTGCAACAACACCCTCACAGATTTTACACACCATAACATACCATTCACAATATGTTATTGTATTCATTAGGGTTCCATTGGCCCGGGCTCATGTGTGGCCCATCAATGGTCCGGAGAAGTTGTGACGCATATCGTTGGCAAATGTTGGTCTAATAATTGGGAGGTTTGACGGTCTGCATGTCAGTGAGTGGGTCTATCCCCTCCGGCACATGCTGGAGCTTGGTGTCATCAGCTTCAAGGTGCTCAAAGTGCATCCTACATTCTTGTTAGCAACAACTCACAATCACACGCCATTCACACCCCAAATGAAGATGTCAAAGAGGGAGTAGTAGTGCGTAGGGTGTGCGCATGGCGTGCGCAAGGCAGCTTTTTGGGCTAAATCTGATTCCTACCCCTGTTTTTGGGGTGGATTCTACCCCTCGGATGGGTGAGTGGGTGGGTGGGTGGGATGGGGTGATTTGGGATGATTTCTCCTCATGGACTTGCCACTTTTCGGTTGGGGATATTGACCGGCCCCTTTCCGGTTGGGGGTATGGACCGGCCCCTTTCCCTCACCTATTGTCCCCCAGTTCTGCCAGCCTGATGCATTTCATGGCTACAAGGTGCGTCTATGTGTATTGTGAAACAAGCACGCTGAGATGGATACATGGTGATACATTCAGTGTTTCTGCTGCAGAGCATCAATTTTTGCCCCTTGTGTCCTCCAACCTCTTTTGCTATTTGTTATGTAGTTGAGCATTGGGGACAGGGTGTTCTACACCAAGTCCACTAGACTTTGGGTACCCGCGAAGGTGGTTGGCCTTTTGCACGATGGGCATGTGGATTTGGAGTATGATCAAGGTGGTGTGCCGGTCGTCAATCATCAATGCCCCATGGACTCCATCTCCTTTGGTATCCCCTATCTCGAGTCTCCACCACCATCCCCATCAAGACCCGCAATTGACGCCCTCCGTAAGTTCCTTGGACCCCCTTGCTGATGGAAGCCCCGTTCGCGGTCGCCCCCCACCACAACCGTCATCACATTCCCTAGCCCGAGGCTTCATTGGGTAATGGTGAACCTGGGGACTGAATCCGAGAAACTCTTAATAAAAGTAGCGCCTAGGGCGAGTGCAGGGCAAACAATCCCCCAAAATAAATCCACAAAATGATCACCGATGGCCGGCCTCTGTGTCTGCTGAGCATGCTACACGCACATTGCCATCTTGTCATGCCAAATACCATCCCTGTGTGGCCCTTCATGCGCTCATCTATGGCCTTGCTAGCACAGGCATCCCGGGAATATCCCAGTTCGCAGCCTTGGCATCGCCGAGGTGCCTCAAGCAAATTTGGCTTCTTGGATGTTAGTCCGGTTCAGTTTTTCAAAAGAACGGAATTGTTTTGAGTATGTTGAGTCGTCATATGGTTTGTTTGTTGTGTTTTTGCCTTTTTTTCTGTGCAAGGGGCGCCTTTTTATTGAAGTGGACAGTTCTTTCTGTTCTTGCTGCATATGCATACCAGGACGTGCATGTGTGCAGTGCTTTGTTGACCTGATTGCGGCCCCAAGTGAAAGCAAGTCCTGGGCATGGGAACATTGGGTTTTGTTGTCACTCTCAGGTGACTTCAATCTGCAGGATTATAGAAACCTTTTAAGGAGATGGGGTCCTCCTCCCATATGCTCGTCTTCGTGAGCATGTTGCTAACAAGAGTTGCCGGGCGCCAAGGCCTTGAGGCACCAGCAAATGGGGTCATTTTTGCATTTTACTTCCATTTTTAGGCATTTTTTTTATGTTTTTCGAGAATTTGAAGGCTCTTGGAGCCTTCAAATATAATTAGAACAGGCATGTGCTCTGGAGTTGCCCGTTGTACAGCGGGTGTAAGCGGGTGTTTACTCTTCATACTTGTTGTATGCAACGAAGGAAACACACATAACACATATAAAGAACCTGCAAAAAGAAAAGGGCATACCCTCCCTAACCTTAACCGCTAGGGGAAGGGGAGGATGGAGGAAGGAGGAAGGAGGGACGGGTGTGGGAGGGGATGGGTGTGTGGAGGTGCCTTCATCATCGTCTTTGTATGTGTGGGGTGTGTGTGGGGGGGGAGCCAAACGTGGGGAGCCAAGCAACGCACTGACCAACCAAGTGATTGTCCTAGCGACTTACCAATGCACCAACACACCAACTACACTACCGCACAGTAGGAGAGGGATGGGGGCTTGTTGGATGTGCTAAAACAGAAAATTTGCAATTTGTTGGAACCAACATGTTCCGGCGGTAGTTCAAACAATTGGCTTGAACGCCACCGGAACATCGCCGGAACAACTTACTAGAACTCAACCGGAACAAAGGTTGCCAAAAGTCTAAAACCCATACATGTAGTGGGGGCAACCTCTAGCCCCCAACGACAGATGTATAGGCACCAAACAACAAAAGTTGGCTGTAGGCGCATTCACGGGGCAAAAACATAGAAGGAATGAAATTTTCCCAACTTGGGAGCAGGATACGTTCATACAAACCAAGAATAGTTGCCACTGTGGAGCACAATTGACCATAGCCGTCCTGGAGATTCCCGTATCCCAAGCAATATGCGCATGGGGACGCAAATAGCAAAAAGAAACACTAGGCACGGCAACGGGACACACTAGTAGAAAAAAAGCATATGTTCCAACCTTGGATAAATCGTGGAAATATTGATGCGGACAGGCAAAAAGAGCCACTGACAAAGATGGGTGACAAAAGTTTAGAATGCATGCACCTAGTGGAGGTTGGCCCTAGCCCCACACAACATGCAAGCAAGGCCCGAATGACAAAAACAAGCCGCTAACACGCTAAACACGCAAGAAATAGATGGGATACATCATTTGCACGTTTCGGAAATTATGGATTGTGTTTGTTTCATAGGCACGGTGATCTATATAGAATTAACACAGATGCCAACATTCTGAAGTGCATACTCCCAGGGGAAGCTACCTTTGAACCTACATAGCATTTGTCGTGAGACCAACTAGTAAAAAGAAGCACGAGGCACAACAACCATACACAAGTGAAACGGGAAAACCCAAATGTCACCCTTGGAAAGTCATAGAACTATGCTTTTGCAACAAGAATACCAGCAGTGTTGAAGACGGGTGTTAAAGTTCAAAATGCATGCACCTAGTGGAAGTTGACACTAATGCCACACAACATGTGAGCCAGGCCGTAACGACACATACAAGCCCCGAACACACTCAGCACACAAGAAAAGGACGGAAAACACCATTTGCAAGGTTCGGAAATTATGGCGATACACCGGGTTATTTGGTCCCTACTGCTTGTTCCGGTGGTGTTCCCGTAGGAAATGTTCCGGACCAAAACTGTTCCCATTTGGAATGTGCACGCCGGAACAACCTTTATGTTCAAACGTGTCCCAAGGGGTAGTACCAAAGAAGAGGTATGGCGGGGTGTGAGGGCCCCCTTGGGGGAGCTCAGCAACAGGCTGAAAGATGACAAGCTAATCCACACCAATCCCAATTTTGCATGTGGCTACATTGCCCAAGACCCTTCTGCAGTGTCAGGTACAGTTTTCGGCAACAGCATAGGCGCCAGCAGCACGTAGCCTCTAAATTAGCTGAAACGGTCCACGCAAGAACCCCAGTATACTCACCGCATGTGACCGCGCGCACAGCGCATCTGATACTCCCCCCATACCCGCCCTCCCCCACTTGCCAGAGCAACAATTTGACGGAAACCACACCTACCGTTGGTCTCACAAGGGCGTAGCTCCAGTTTGCAGTTGCCCCGGCGATGTAAATCGTAGAGCGTTGGGGGCCGACAGCTGCTTGCCGCAATGCATGCGATTCCGCACCTCTGATTGATGGAAAGAAGTGCCAGTCACTTGGAAGGTGGAGAGTATTGGGTTGCAAAAGATGCTGACGATGGACGCGCACATAACTGCCTCCCTCTGACGTCCGTGGACCCCGATTGCGAAGGAAACAGCAGGGCAGGGGGGAAGGCCTGTTTCACTGTGAGCGTTTCCTTCAACCACTGCCGTCTTGTGGTTCAATGCCACAGGTGTGACCCCTGTTCTGTCTTAGACTCACTGAGTTTTTGACCCACCCACCCACCCACCCACCCACCCAACTTCTGACTTTTCACTGTGAGTGTTACCTTCGACCACTGCCATCTTGTGGGTCAGTGGAAGTGATGGCAAAGACAAGCAGCACATCCCTGACCTGGTGGACGTGTGGCGCAAATGGCTGTCACTGACGAATGAATAGTGTACATTTTGGTGCGACAAAAGGCAAGACAGTCCACACTTGACAGTTTGCATTGGGCGCAGGCTCACATTGTGTCAAACGCAAGCTCTGGAAAATCTGGCAGACCAGATGCCAAAACAACACAGGGTTCATGTGCTTCGAGCCGAGGCCAATGGTATTGCACTGTGCTACTGCCAGACGCAGGCGCGGGCAGCTGCGCCATATATGATCAAAATGGACTAGATCTTCAAACGTGAAGAGCACGGCACGCTTTCAGCTTTCGTTGTCAGGTTCTTATATTTAGCAACAGGCAGCAGAGGATGACTGTTCTCATGTTGGTTCAGGGGCACCCCCAAATGGAAATCCAACCTGGGTCAGGCCCCACAGAGTCCTTTGAAGAAAAAAAAAAGCTGTGCTGGTTCAAACATTTGCATTGATGAATCCAGCGTGTTCCGCGATGCGCTTCCGAACACTGCAAGGCACGCCAGTGTGTTCAGGTGCACCATCTAAAGCCACCATGGTCATCAACGCACCCAAATGTATATAACAAGGTACGTGTGGGCAGTTCCTGCAGTGCAATGCAATGGTAAAGCAATGGGGCAGCACCTCCAAGTCCGCTGCAAAGGCAGTGAATTTGAAAGGGCGCATGTCCTGTTGGGGGGCGGGGGGGGGGGGGTCTGCAGGAGTGTGCGCATGTACAGGTAGGCACGGATTACACGGTGGTCAGCTCCTTCTCCTTCAGCTCGACCATCTTCTCGATCTTCTTCGTATAATTGTCAGTCAGCTTCTGGACATCCGTCTTGAAGCCGGCAGCTGCATCCTCCGACAGATCAAGCTTGTCTGCAGCCTTCAGAACGTCACGCCGGATATTGCGAATCTGCACCTTCCCCTCTTCTCCCATTTTGGACACAAGCTTCACCATCTCCTTGCGGCGATCGCTGGTCAGCGCCGGCACGTTGATGCGGATCTTCTCACCGTCATTGTTGCATGTCAGACCGAGATCAGGATCACCGCCGATGGCCTTCTCAATCTCTTGAAGGGCAGTCTTATCGAAGGGGGAGATCACCAGGGTGGTGGCGTCTGGCACGTTCACGCTTGCCAACTGCCTCAGTGGCGTCAGCGCTCCGTAATACGACACGCGCACGCGGTCCAACAACGCAGGACTCGCCCGGCCTGTCCGGACGGTCCCGAACTTGCTCTCAGCGGCCTCAATGGCTTTGTCCATCTTCTCTTCAGCTTCAACTTGCAGTTCCTCAGCCTCCATCTCTGCCTCCTCGCTTCCAGCGCTCAGTCGGAGTGCCGTGTGGGTGGGGCGCATGCCGCTTGCATACGCCATCGCAATTTGTCCACTCCCATAACCCTGGGACTCAAGGCGTCTGGTGGGCGCCTGGAAATACCGCCCAAACAAGAATCCGGCCACGCCTCCCACCACCGCCAACAGAGACATTCCCATCACGTCGCTGCCAGCAGTGGCTTCCGTAGCCATACCCATGGGCATTGTATCGAGCAGTGTTTCGTCGGTGGTGGAGGCCTGCACTGCACCGAGTTGTGCGTGCACTGGCATTGGAGGACGAACACCAGCGACAGGTACGGAGCGTGCCAACGTCCTCGTGGTAGTGGGAATAGTGGGGTTTTGCAAAAGCATGGTCGTGTTCTGGGGGGTGCCACTCCACAGCAGGAGTGCACAGCCCATCACCGACAAAGAAATGGCCCCAACAGTCAACATTGACGTGGCTCGTTGATCCGCCATTTTCGAGGGAAAGAAAAACTTCTGTGATGATAGAGGCCGCCTTTGTGATGGAAGAGGCGTGCGCAGCGCGATGCCGTGAGAGAGGCGCGTGCAATGGCAGGGTTGGGGAGAGGCATGCACTATGGGGCAGTGCAGGAGAAACCTGGGCTGTGCAGGACTGCACGGACAAAGCGGTTGCACTGTTGTACAAGAAAGAGCATGCACAGCGTGGCAATAGCAGTGAAGGGCACATATGCAAATTCTGGTGATGCAGCAGAAGCTTGTACAGTTTTGCAGGAGATGCGTGTGGGCACAGGTTGGGGGAAACCCCGTTTGAATTGGTTCCCTTTCCATGCCTGCTTCTGCGTAAATGCACTTTCAGCACTTCCAAGCCTTTTACACTCAACAACTCTATTCAAAAGATCCATGAGAATATGCACCTGAACAGGTCCCGCAACATGTGTTTGCAACCACATTGGTGAGGTAGGCCTTTGACTGCTTGTGCTGCTAAGTCAGTACCTCAAATACTTCCAGGCGTGCCCATGCACCATCACCTCCTCAAAGTCCACTATGTATGGCTACATGTATGGCTATGTATGGCTACATCACCCCTGCCTTCTCGGGGTCCCCATAGTGGGGAGAGTTCAATATGGGGGATGGAAAATGGGTAAAAATGGTTGACATTGGGCAACAAAGGGTGACAATTCAAATGTGCCACATCCCAAATGCATAGGAAGCTGAAAAAACCCCAGTATGGAACCAAAACTTGTCAAAAGGGGCCAAAAGTAGGGTCTGAGTATTGGCCGACATTCAAAACTTCGCACTGCGTGCGCACTGCGTGCATGGCATTCCCTTGAAAAGGGTGCATTTTTCAGGGTTCCACACCTGGTGGGGGAATACATGCGCAGTGTGCGCACACCTCAGGCATTATCCCAGGAACGGCGGCATTATTTTGCCTCCACAAAATCAAACAAAGGGGCATAAGACAAAAGACGCCAAGCACATATTTGCCAGCCCCTAGTTGGCCTAGTGGTTGCAATGTGTCAAGTGCTTCCCTATGCCATAACTTACACCTCAAAGTTGTCAGCACTAAGACCACACCACACACACCTGTGATGGGGATCACTTTCGGTGGGGGGGGGGGGGGTTGAGGTACATATCTTGGCTTCATTGCCCACACCCCCTCCCAGCGCTTGCGGGACCCAGCCCTCAAACACGAAACTCAAAGAGTCCACAATCAGGTCATTTTCAAGGTGTGCCCGTGCACCATCACCTTTGGACCGTCCTCTGGGGTATGCCCACATGCCCTTGCTCAACGACACCAACGCTGGACCGGAGGGTGCTGGTTGGACAAGCCCCTGGTCAGCTTCAACGTCGAAAAAACTTGGCTTCCGGAGCGTTGCGTTGGAGATCTCCAAAAAAATGCCCTGAGCCATGCAACCACAGTTCGGATATTGGTTCAGGCCCAGGTTCCGCAGGTTCCCGGCCCCCAGCACTCCGAACACTCCTAATGCCGCCAATACCCCATGCTCCTGACAGCCCCACCACCCCGAACACCCCAATCACACCATCGTCTGGACGCTTTTAGGGGAGTGCGCTCACATGTTCCCAATATTAAACACACATGATTGTCCAACCTGCCGAGTGCCGCATGCACCATTTACAAGCCGTTTATCTTGCATCACACATGTGAATGGATGCTGGTTGTTTTATGGATGAACGCCTAGACTGGTGTACGAGACTCCCACTCCTAAATGATATGATAACAATTTTCAGGCTCCCTCCCACATTCATGTGCAACCCAACTGCCTAATGCAAGCAGTAACAACGTACGAGTGCCGCGCTCACAGGGTATTTGGTTGTCAAACAGGAAGGGTGTCTGAACTATATGTACATGCACAGCATACGTGCATGGTGGACTGATGCCATCTAGAAGGCACCTACAGCACATGACTGTCTGTACACTTTAGCTATTTTAGGGTGGGGAGGAGGAGGAGGAGGAGCTACCGGCGATCGGCGCGGGGCCCGTGCCAGCGGATAGCCGGGAAAGGGTGCCCACTCCCCGTGTCTCCACCACACGGATTGGGATGCAAGAGCACAGACTAGACTAACCACGTCCATCCTGGGCGTAGGATGAATTGGGCCCGATGTAGTCTCCAAACCACCGCCCCTGCTGAACCGGGATACCTCGGCGACAGACCCAACCTGGGGCTGGAACCGTGGTCGAGCGGACGCATAGAGGCTGCTGCCCAGCATGGCGTCTCTGGGCGACTTGTTTGATCGTCGGACGCCGACGGTAGGTATTGGTGGACCTTGGTGACAGCTAGAGTCGCGCAAAACGGAGCAAAGCGTGCAAGGCGCAGGTGGTGTACCAAAGCGGGTCCCCAATGGATAGGTGTTCATGGGACGACCGCCCCATCTCCCGCTTGTAGATAGAGAGCAAAACGGGCAAAGCGCAGATGGTGTGCCAAAGCGGGTCCCCACCGGATAGGTGTTCACGGGATGCCCGCCCCACCATCCGATCATGGACAGACTAGAGCAAAGTGTGCGAAGCGCAGATACCTGCGAAAGGCGAAAGCGTTCCCACTTGCTGAGGTGGACATGGGCTATCCACCGCCAAATCCCCAGTACGTGGAGAGAGCCCCCGTGCCCGCGACCCGATTGCTCTAGCGCCCAGCATCACGGCGTGGCGGGTGGCCTACCGGGAATCAGTTGAAGATCTGTTGAGCATACCGAAGCCGCGGCAGCAAGGCTGCCCCCCCTGTTCCGGTCCGTTCGCGCTGGGGAGACCCCACCATGGCTGCACACCACGTCAAGGTGCCCGGCCCCAGAGGTTGGAGGGGGTGGAGGGGTGGGGCGGGCAAAATGTTTTGCAACTTTTTGTTTTGAACACTTGTATAGGAGGGCGCTGTTTGCACTTGGAGAGTAATGTATAATGGCACACAACATTGCTCATTAGTGATTGAATGAAGTGTCTATTGTTCAGTCATCTACAAAGTGGATAGAGTTCCGTCACGCGGGACGAGCGCTTGGAGAAGGGGAGACTAGAATGCAGAACATCAAAAGGATGCTACTACTACTTCTTTGCTTGCAACAACCAAAGGATTGCTGAGAATATTCCAAGCATATGCGGTCATTTATGCAAAAAAAATGCTGCACAGGATGGTGATGCGGTGGTGTTGTGAAAAAGAAAATTGTACCGGTCACCTTTCAACAGGTTTCCATTTTTTTGATAGAGATGACAGAGATATGAGTATCTGTGTGCGGATAGGGGGGGGGGATGCAGCCATCTCGCTAGAGCCCCCCCCCCCCAAAAGGCTCAATGGACGGACCACCCCAAACATGCAAGAACCCCAGTATACTCACCGCATGTGACCGCGCGCACAGCGCATCTGATACTCCCCCCATACCCGCCCTCCCCCACTTGCCAGAGCAACAATTTGACGGAAACCACACCTACCGTTGGTCTCACAAGGGCGTAGCTCCAGTTTGCAGTTGCCCCGGCGATGTAAATCGTAGAGCGTTGGGGGCCGACAGCTGCTTGCCGCAATGCATGCGATTCCGCACCTCTGATTGATGGAAAGAAGTGCCAGTCACTTGGAAGGTGGAGAGTATTGGGTTGCAAAAGATGCTGACGATGGACGCGCACATTACTGCCTCCCTCTGACGTCCGTGGACCCCGATTGCGAAGGAAACAGCAGGGCAGGGGGGAAGGCCTGTTTCACTGTGAGCGTTTCCTTCAACCACTGCCGTCTTGTGGTTCAATGCCACAGGTGTGACCCCTGTTCTGTCTTAGACTCACTGAGTTTTTGACCCACCCACCCACCCACCCACCCACCCACCCAACTTCTGACTTTTCACTGTGAGTGTTACCTTCGACCACTGCCATCTTGTGGGTCAGTGGAAGTGATGGCAAAGACAAGCAGCACATCCCTGACCTGGTGGACGTGTGGCGCAAATGGCTGTCACTGACGAATGAATAGTGTACATTTTGGTGCGACAAAAGGCAAGACAGTCCACACTTGACAGTTTGCATTGGGCGCAGGCTCACATTGCAACCCGCCCCCTGTTCGGGGCAAAAATTTTCCACTGTACGGGCCACTGTGCGGGGCGGACCTTTTTGGGTAAAAACCCTCAGCAGGGCACTGCCTGGTGACCCCAATCACCAAAATATGTTCAGACCCTATACCACCAGTAACCCACATATTACCACAGACCTGTCATACCCGAGTTGGTAGATGCATGTGCTCGTAGCTGGAGAGTTCTGGGTTCAATTCCCACTTCAGGCACTCTTTCCTGGCGCTTTTTCTGGCGCTTCTGGCGCTTTTTCTGGCGCTTTTTCAGCAGTACAGGTGCACATGACATGCATTGAACACAATCGCAAACAACAACAAAAAAGCTGGGTACTTTTCTGGCGCTTCTTCTGGCGCTTCTGGCGCTTTTGCTGGCGCTTTTTCTGGCGCTTCCGGCGCTTTTTCTGGCGCTTTTTCAGCAGTACAAGTGCACATGACATGCATTGAACACAATCACAAACAACAACAACAAAGCTGGGAACCACAAATCTTTGCATCCAGCCTGTCATGACCATCTCGTGTAATATGAGTTGTGATGACGTCATCCCTCGTGTAGTCCAATCTTTGTCCACAGGGCCTACAAGTCAGAACTCCATTGTGGTTGTACAACCCATACTTTCCATACTTTGCTACACGGTCATCCACGGTGATGGTCTTCAATGTCCTTTCTTTCTTTGCTTTGCGTAAAGGTTTCACTGGTTTCACTGGTACAGCACGCGTGGCACTAGTAGTGGCTGAACTTGTTGCAGTATCAGCAGCGTTAGTAGCAGCAGTAGTAGTACTGGATGAAGTAGCGGACCGATTGGACGCTGACCCAAAAAAAGGGTTTGGGCGGGCTTGGCGGACACACAGTTCACAAATAACCCAATCTTCAGCACAATCAGAATGCTTCTGTCGAAGGGTACAACGATCCGACTCAGCCAAAGACAAAAAAGCAACAGTTTCAGCATTCTTGGAGTGGCATACATTACAGGGCATAGTCTGGTCAAGAGCATAGGGGAGGGCAGGAAAAAGAGACAAATGGGTGCCTAATATTGCCTATTTCTGTGCTATGGTTCTGAGAACCCAGTGTACGGGCCACTGTTCGGGGCTGTACGGGAAATACGGGATTCCCGTACGGGGGGGGGGTTGACATTGTGTCAAACGCAAGCTCTGGAAAATCTGGCAGACCAGATGCCAAAACAACACAGGGTTCATGTGCTTCGAGCCGAGGCCAATGGTATTGCACTGTGCTACTGCCAGACGCAGGCGCGGGCAGCTGCGCCATATATGATCAAAATGGACTAGATCTTCAAACGTGAAGAGCACGGCACGCTTTCAGCTTTCGTTGTCAGGTTCTTATATTTAGCAACAGGCAGCAGAGGATGACTGTTCTCATGTTGGTTCAGGGGCACCCCCAAATGGAAATCCAACCTGGGTCAGGCCCCACAGAGTCCTTTGAAGAAAAAAAAAAGCTGTGCTGATTCAAACATTTGCATTGATGAATCCAGCGTGTTCCGCGATGCGCTTCCGAACACTGCAAGGCACGCCAGTGTGTTCAGGTGCACCATCTAAAGCCACCATGGTCATCAACGCACCCAAATGTATATAACAAGGTACGTGTGGGCAGTTCCTGCAGTGCAATGCAATGGTAAAGCAATGGGGCAGCACCTCCAAGTCCGCTGCAAAGGCAGTGAATTTGAAAGGGCGCATGTCCTGTTGGGGGGCGGGGGGGGGGGGGGGTCTGCAGGAGTGTGCGCATGTACAGGTAGGCACGGATTACACGGTGGTCAGCTCCTTCTCCTTCAGCTCGACCATCTTCTCGATCTTCTTCGTATAATTGTCAGTCAGCTTCTGGACATCCGTCTTGAAGCCGGCAGCTGCATCCTCCGACAGATCAAGCTTGTCTGCAGCCTTCAGAACGTCACGCCGGATATTGCGAATCTGCACCTTCCCCTCTTCTCCCATTTTGGACACAAGCTTCACCATCTCCTTGCGGCGATCGCTGGTCAGCGCCGGCACGTTGATGCGGATCTTCTCACCGTCATTGTTGCATGTCAGACCGAGATCAGGATCACCGCCGATGGCCTTCTCAATCTCTTGAAGGGCAGTCTTATCGAAGGGGGAGATCACCAGGGTGGTGGCGTCTG
Organism: Eutreptiella sp. 'Long Island Sound 2002'; assembly: GCA_964036045.1. NCBI lineage: Eukaryota > Euglenozoa > Euglenophyceae > Eutreptiales > Eutreptiaceae > Eutreptiella > Eutreptiella sp. 'Long Island Sound 2002'. The sequence goes on from OZ038386.1 coordinate 17,064,205, forward strand.
GCACGTTCACGCTTGCCAACTGCCTCAGTGGCGTCAGCGCTCCGTAATACGACACGCGCACGCGGTCCAACAACGCAGGACTCGCCCGGCCTGTCCGGACGGTCCCGAACTTGCTCTCAGCGGCCTCAATGGCTTTGTCCATCTTCTCTTCAGCTTCAACTTGCAGTTCCTCAGCCTCCATCTCTGCCTCCTCGCTTCCAGCGCTCAGTCGGAGTGCCGTGCGGGTGGGGCGCATGCCGCTTGCATACGCCATCGCAATTTGTCCACTCCCATAACCCTGGGACTCAAGGCGTCTGGTGGGCGCCTGGAAATACCGCCCAAACAAGAATCCGGCCACGCCTCCCACCACCGCCAACAGAGACATTCCCATCACGTCGCTGCCAGCAGTGGCTTCCGTAGCCATACCCATGGGCATTGTATCGAGCAGTGTTTCGTCGGTGGTGGAGGCCTGCACTGCACCGAGTTGTGCGTGCACTGGCATTGGAGGACGAACACCAGCGACAGGTACGGAGCGTGCCAACGTCCTCGTGGTAGTGGGAATAGTGGGGTTTTGCAAAAGCATGGTCGTGTTCTGGGGGGTGCCACTCCACAGCAGGAGTGCACAGCCCATCACCGACAAAGAAATGGCCCCAACAGTCAACATTGACGTGGCTCGTTGATCCGCCATTTTCGAGGGAAAGAAAAACTTCTGTGATGATAGAGGCCGCCTTTGTGATGGAAGAGGCGTGCGCAGCGCGATGCCGTGAGAGAGGCGCGTGCAATGGCAGGGTTGGGGAGAGGCATGCACTATGGGGCAGTGCAGGAGAAACCTGGGCTGTGCAGGACTGCACGGACAAAGCGGTTGCACTGTTGTACAAGAAAGAGCATGCACAGCGTGGCAATAGCAGTGAAGGGCACATATGCAAATTCTGGTGATGCAGCAGAAGCTTGTACAGTTTTGCAGGAGATGCGTGTGGGCACAGGTTGGGGGAAACCCCGTTTGAATTGGTTCCCTTTCCATGCCTGCTTCTGCGTAAATGCACTTTCAGCACTTCCAAGCCTTTTACACTCAACAACTCTATTCAAAAGATCCATGAGAATATGCACCTGAACAGGTCCCGCAACATGTGTTTGCAACCACATTGGTGAGGTAGGCCTTTGACTGCTTGTGCTGCTAAGTCAGTACCTCAAGTACTTCCAGGCGTGCCCGTGCACCATCACCTCCTCAAGGTCCACTATGTATGGCTACATGTATGGCTATGTATGGCTACATCACCCCTGCCTTCTCGGGGTCCCCATAGTGGGGAGAGTTCAATATGGGGGATGGAAAATGGGTAAAAATGGTTGACATTGGGCAACAAAGGGTGACAATTCAAATGTGCCACATCCCAAATGCATAGGAAGCTGAAAAAACCCCAGTATGGAACCAAAACTTGTCAAAAGGGGCCAAAAGTAGGGTCTGAGTATTGGCCGACATTCAAAACTTCGCACTGCGTGCGCACTGCGTGCATGGCATTCCCTTGAAAAGGGTGCATTTTTCAGGGTTCCACACCTGGTGGGGGAATACATGCGCAGTGTGCGCACACCTCAGGCATTATCCCAGGAACGGCGGCATTATTTTGCCTCCACAAAATCAAACAAAGGGGCATAAGACAAAAGACGCCAAGCACATATTTGCCAGCCCCTAGTTGGCCTAGTGGTTGCAATGTGTCAAGTGCTTCCCTATGCCATAACTTACACCTCAAAGTTGTCAGCACTAAGACCACACCACACACACCTGTGATGGGGATCACTTTCGGTGGGGGGGGGGGGGGTTGAGGTACATATCTTGGCTTCATTGCCCACACCCCCTCCCAGCGCTTGCGGGACCCAGCCCTCAAACACGAAACTCAAAGAGTCCACAATCAGGTCATTTTCAAGGTGTGCCCGTGCACCATCACCTTTGGACCGTCCTCTGGGGTATGCCCACATGCCCTTGCTCAACGACACCAACGCTGGACCGGAGGGTGCTGGTTGGACAAGCCCCTGGTCAGCTTCAACGTCGAAAAAACTTGGCTTCCGGAGCGTTGCGTTGGAGATCTCCAAAAGAATGCCCTGAGCCATGCAACCACAGTTCGGATATTGGTTCAGGCCCAGGTTCCGCAGTGAATGATGCAAACAAAATGGTGCACATGATGGTGATGCTGAGCCAGGTTTCATATTTTTGATGGAGATCACAGAGATACGGGTGTTTGCGTGTGTGGATGCGGGGGGGGGGGGGGGGGCGGAAGGGGGGGATGGATACCCACAAACAAGACAAACACCAATATATTGAATTGCCGTTGCTAGTTGCCAGCTATGCTGTGGACCGCATCTTGACCTTATGGTAGTTGGAGCACCTGCTACATGGGCTTCCATTGGGTGAAACTTGTACATCAGGGCAGATGTGAACTCACCTGGTCAAGGGCTGAGTGCTGCCTTGACTCTCCTTGGAGAGGTTTGTCCACAGGTCACATCCGGGTTGTTTTTGGGAATGGTTTGGGGGGAGGGGGGGCACAGTTACTTGACAATTTCTCCAACATACTGTTTCGTTGAGCGCTGACTCTTCGAAATTTGAAGTCTCCACAAACCAACAACGGCAAGGTGGAAAACTGTGATATCCAGATGCCAACAAAAAGTTACCCGTTATCCCGTGCACCGGCCTTCTGGCTTCCGGGAGAATGGACACCATGGTATCTGGGACAGATGTGCATTCCTTTCTAAGGGTCGAACCGGGTGCCCGTGATTCAGGCATCAGGTTAATGGCGGCTGAATTATGTGACCTCTAAACAGGGGTCAAAGGGGTAGTGGGTGGTTGGGGGTGGGGAGTCTACAACCTTTAAACCTCCAAAGATCGCACCTTGCGCTAATCCTTGGCAGATCCAGCCTTGGAAGTCACCGGCAAAAGAACGCATGGCCCCCTCCCAATTTTTAGGCCCGGGTATCCATTTTTCACGCCCTCTTTGACACATTTCTTCTACACTTTGGAAGCAAACAGGGTTAACCGCTGCCTACCCCTGGCCCACTACTCCACAGTGGGCTCAGCATCAGGCTCCCAAGCCTCCCCCCGCGCTTGGAGCACTAGGCACACACAACCCTGACAACAAGCAACTTTGGAGCGAGCAGGTCCATGCTCCCCCATGCCCCCCCCCCCCAGAACCCAACGCCTTGCCATTGCCTTCTTGCACAGGTGAGAACAAGGGGAGCAAGACCCGACAGTACCCTGCAAGAGGACGATTCTCCCTTCCTAGGACACACAGAGGCACGGCAGTGTCTCCTACCCACGAGCGCCACCGTGGGGCCCAGGGGCGGTCAGCAGTCCGGCAGGCCTTGTGACTAGACACCCAAGAACACTACTCCCAGTCGAGTCTCGCAAGGAAGGCAGCACAGACCATGGGAGGTAGGCTAGTGAAAAGACATTGGCTTGGGGACACAGCTTTTGATTTTGGTGAAAGGATTTTCGACGAAACGGTTTACGTACGGCAAAAAACGTTTCGATTTGGGTTCAAAAAATCTGATTTTGGGAAATCATTTTTCGTAACAAGATTGTTAACTGGGCTTTTGTTGGCTGCTGGATGCTTGTTGTTGTCCCTTGCACCTGCCAATTCCCTCTGAGAACAGCAGCCATCTTTAACTCCCAAGCAGGATCGATTACAAAGCGCCTCATTGACCCTTTGTGTGATGTTTATGAAAGATCTTTCGCCGACTTTGTCGGAAAACTGCCTTCTTACAATATGTGAAGACCGGACGGGGGGGGGGGGGGACTAGGCCCGAAGGACCAAGGAGGCCCCCAAGAAGAGTGCGCCGAAGGAGATGGACAAATTCTATTGCCTTCGGCAGTGCACGTGGAAGAGAGGCTGACAGCCAGCCAATCGGTCAATTCATCAGGCAAGCAGGCAGGACACAAACACACAATTTGGGTTTTTTAGTGGCAGACTCGGCTACAAGCAGCGGGGAGAGCAGCAGCTGTCAGAACAAGCAATGGTTGTGTCGTAATGCAACCGACCCCGAATATGTAGGTCGGCGGTTCGATTCCCGGTCAGCCGATCGCCAGCGGTGCCAGCCAACCTTTCAACTTTGCCCAATCTTACCCTTGGTCAAATCCTTCTGAGCACAAACTTCTGAGCACAAACTTCTGAGCACAAACTTTCCAACCCACACCCCCCACCCCCAGCCCCCAAAAAAGTGGTATCCGGTTTCAGGGGATAGAGGCCTCAAAATCAAAAAATCCATTGGGTGATCGTCTTATTGAGCAAATAATGATTTTACAAGGGGTTGGACATCCAATATCATGCCTTGGGGTATGCTACGTGAATGACCCCCCCAAAAGGGGGGTATACAACGCCCGCACCTGCGCTTGATCTAACAACCTCTCTTCGAGGTGATTTCGTAGGGGTTCAATTGCCCGTAATCACACAAACCATCTCACAATGGGCTCATTTCCGTGAGGTGGTCGTTTCGCCTCAAAGCCCTCCTCATTCTCATCCTAGGGGGAACCCTTGCACTGCGCGCTACTTTTAGACGAGATTCCCCTGTGAAGAACCCCGTGAAGAACCCCCATACCGACCCCTTCCGAACACCCTCAAAATTAGGCCACCCTAGCTACCCAAATGCCCCTAAATTTAAGTCACTCAAACTACCCTAGCTCAAGACAAATGCAAGCTACCTTCCCTGTATATAAGACATCATGCAAAATGTGGGAAGCCACGCACATATCCTCTTCTTTGTTTAATTGAAAGCTGACTCACCCTACGAGCTAGTCCCAAATCCGCGTATGTGTCCACCCCATCCTCAACTGGACCGGGGGGCAAAGTTTCTTGCACGAGGGAATCCACGTCCTCAACTTGTGGCACAACCACGCTTCCTCATCAGCACGGATGCGGCCTCGCGTAGGGCATTTGACTGTGGTCAAGCAAAAACCGGGCAGTCCGTCACGTCAACTTGAGGGGCCACGCCAAAGCGTGGGAGTCCATCACCCCAACTCAAGGGCCCACACCAAAGTGTGGGAGTCCACGGTGAAGATGAGCCAAAAAAATGTGAAAAGGGGTGGAAATGGGTGAAATTGGGTGAAAATCCAAAAATGCCATACCCCCAATGTGGAAGAAGCATCAAAACCTACCCTAGGGGCAACAATGATGCCCCTAGTATCACAAAGTATGGGTTTCCAGTACGGCTAGACGCCCAAATAGTTGCACTGCGCCCACCGTGCGCGCGCAGTGCGCACTGCGCCCCCCTAGTTGTCCTCCGCAGAAATGAGGGATGAGCAAAAAGATACATCCAAGATGGATGATTCCAAATCCAAGCTCTGGCACTTGGTCAGAGTTGGGTGATTGCAAATTTTCGACCCTGCTGCCATCCCACAAGATGTACTTATGCTTGTGGGAGAGTGGCGTTTACAGCCCGCAGTGACTGGACTAAAAAAAGAGCGAATCCATAAAATGACCCCACATACCATGCACACCGTTGGCTTAAGGGGTTGGCATATAACAACGAAGGCCTCCACTCTACCTCCTCATCAATACTATGGTGGTTATAGCCGCCCACACCCCGGGCTACTGAGCATAGAGAGACCTCTTCGACATGATCATACCGAAGAGAGTGCCCCACCTGTGAGGCAACCGTTTCGGCATGTGTCACGGTTGGGATCACCATCTCACAGGGTGCTCATTTCCGTAAGCCAGTAGTGTCACTTTGTTTCGCATTTCAAGAATCACATGTCCCTTACCCCGCCCCCCCCTTGCGCAAGCACCCTGAAAGTCAGCAAAACGACAGTAACACGGGCTCCCGTGCTTAGACAAGCCCGTGCTTGCGCGCGACGAGCGGTACCAAAAAAACATGTGTCACCGTTGCTGATCGCCCTCGTTTTGGAGAGGGCTCTGAAGGTTCTGGGGAAGGGCTGCGGATTGGGAAAAGGACACGGTCCATAGGAGCATGATGCTCAAGCTCATGCCCATTCCACATGTACTTCACATGAAAGAAATCATCCCCACAAGTAGGACCAATGATTGTTGCGGAGACATGTTCACCGCTGGACCGGATGTACCTAACAACCATGCCAGGTGTAGCAAACTGAGCCATGGCTGAAAATCACATCAAAACAGACAGCATTGGGTTGCAATTAGATTAGAAGCAGAATGTTGGTATGAGCAGGAGGAACTACCAGAAGCATGATGCAGCCCCCCTTTCCCTCTACAAGCGAAGCACAATTGCGCAACGTTCCATTTCTGACCATAAAAACCACGGTCAGAAAACTCCACCAAAACGACGGTAACACGGGCTCATGTGCTTAGACAAGGCAGTGCTTGCGCAAGGGGGGGGGGGGTACTTTTTTTTTGGCTCAGACCAAGATGAGCTGGCGTAGCCTGCTCACTTCACAGTACTCGAGGGATCAACGTTCAGAGCTGTCCAGTGCTACGATGATCCCACAAATGACTGTGGCAGCGGATCTGACACATAGTGAGTCAAGAATCACATGTCATTTACTTTCAGTCCTCCTCCTCATTCTCGTCATCATCGTCCTTCACAGAAATGAGTGATGAGCCCGAAGACAACTCCAAGCTGGATGGTGCCAAATCCAAGCTCGGGCAACTAGTCAGAGGTGGGTGATTGCAAATTTTTGATCCCGCTGCCGTGTCCACAAGCCGTACATATGCTTACCCCCCCCCCGCTTGTCCAAGCACAGCCAAGGTCAGAAAAACAACGGTCACACGGGTCTTCGTGCTCAGACAATCCCGTGCTTGCGCGCAACACAAAAAGACACTACACATAGAAAACCTGCCTGTTCCCCACCGGGGGGGGGGGGGAATGGCCTCTCCTGGGATCCACCCACCCTAGCCAAGACCCAACCACCCTCCGGTCCCACAAATTTTCCAAAGCCCACCCACCACCCCTGGACACCAACCCATCTGGGCTGATACCCCCTTGACAAACACAAAAAAAAAACAAGCTCCTTAAAACCTCCCTGGCCCTACCCACCCACCCCAACACACCACCCCCCCTCCCCCAGCATTCCTAAGCAAACCCTGAAAAACAAGACACAACAGCAAAGAATGGCAAAGGATACCACCTGATGCCATATTGCAGTTGGCTGAGCACTTTCAGAACTTGCTGTTGCGGTACAGACTATATCAGGTGAAAATGATCTAAACCACTTGATGTCGCCGGAACCTGCCACTGTGCAATTGATGCACAGGACACCTTCCTTGTGGAGAAGGGCTACAATGCTGCGGAATTTTGGACATGACCACCTTGAGCTGCAAACAAATACAGAACCTGCATCCCTCCCTGTGTGCACCCTGGTCCGCCCATGTTCACTACCTGCTGCAGAAAATGAGCATACAATGCAGGAACGGATGTGTTGGGATGCAAGGCTCCCAGGAGTTGATCACTGTGGGTGTCAAACACTGCAGCAATGCAGGGGCAGGTGGGTGGCACAATGCACTGCAGAAGAAATGAGGAGGAAAAACCTGGCTCGATCACTCTGCGTCTGAAAAGAGGTGCACACTCAGCAACCAGAACACACTGCTTGTGTAGACAGGCAAACAGTGGGCATCACTGTCAGTTATGTTCCATACACTCACCACACACCTGCAGAAAAACAAGCTGTTCTCTGGGGATCGTCTTGCCTGTTGTTTTCTCAAAGGAGGATGCGCGTGCCTGGTTCGCAGGTGAAAGGCGGATCTCAGAAGCCTTTCGGCTGTCATGTACAATGGCCTTCCACAAATAGTCTGCACTGCACGTGAACTGTATGCCACCACTGGCTCACAGTGCACAGCGTTCCACACCCACATGGCCTTTGGTTGGTGGGTGCAGACGCTGTAACCTGGCCCATAGTTGACATGCACAACGTAGCCAGTTGCATGCCAAAGAGCCATGGCCGTACATACAGTTCACAGCAGTGCAGCAACAACCTGACATTGCGAAAAACGAAGTGTTGTGCGTAATGCATAGAGAAATAGATTTCCTTGGATGCAACAGACACATTTGGGCAAAGTCAGATGACAAACCATGAAAGCCAGAGCACCAGCAAGTATAAACACTGGACCGCTAGAGTGTTGATCGCTGGGCAGGCAACCTGTGTACCCCAAGGGCACCTTGAAAGGTTTGCCATTGATGTACAGGAATTCACATCTTCGCAATATCCCTGGCTGGGTAGCCTTCTGTGCAGCTAAGCGTAGGGAGGTTTGTGGGTCAGTAGCTTCGTGGTCAGACTCTGGATACAAAGGGGCCTCTGATGCACTACCAGAACTTGCAATGCTATCACAAGCCACCCATGCAGCTGCCTCAGTAAGAAACACATCTGCAATAGAATGAGAACTGGGTTTCTTATGAGTCTGCCACTTGATCGTGCAACCAGAGCCCTCCACCGTGAGCACCTTACCCCAATGCAAATAACCCTTGTCCCCTGAACGCATGTGGTGCGTGAACGCAGCACACACTCCCCAGAATCTGAGCAAGACGATGAATCGTCAGAAGTGAGGAGCTCCGAGTCAGAATCAGTGCCACTATCATGATCAGATTCAGAATCAGAATCAGGCTTCACATTCGCAGGGTGGTGCTCCGGGAAATCAAGAAAACAGGTAGCATTGGATTGCAGTACCGATCAGAATGTTGTTGTGAGCAAGAGAAACCGTCACAAACAGGACCCAGCCCCTCTTTCCTTCTACAATCAGCACACAATCACCAACCATTGAATTTCTGACCATAAAACCATGGTAAAAAAAACCCATCAAAACACCGGACGCACGGCGTCTTCATGCTTGGACAAGCCCCTGCTTGGGCAAAGGGGGGGGGGGGGTATGGGAGAGTGGTGTTTCCAGCCCGCATGAACTCACCCGAAAAAAGAGTGCATCCATAAAATACCCCCAGATACCAGGCACACACGCATTTCCCTCTGAAAGATCCACGGCTCAGACAAGAGGCGCTGCATCTCAGCCTAGGTGCTGCTACCAACCTTCTGCCTATTCTTCGCCTTCCGCGTATCCTCCCAGAGGGGTACTTAAAGCGCATATCCCGCAGTGGGCCCTCTGGCTCCTGCACATGGGCACAATGCACATTCTCAACTGCGCTGTTGATGCGATGGTGCTCCAATGCACTGCCGATGGCGATAAATGCAAAGCGTGTTGGTATGGGACAGTGGGCCCTTGAACTTTGCGCATGCTGAAGCCGGCACAGGAGGTGTGTAGGGAGGTCTGTTTTGTTTTGCCACCAAAACAGAGAAACCAGGTCGTCACTATGTGGCTCAAACATTCAAGTGCAAATGCAAATGTGAGCGCGACAATCTAGGCCCAATGCCGCAGCACCTGGCAGTCTAGGAGGACAGAGGTAGACATGGGTTAGGGGTGCCACGTGACGACTTGGCATGTGGCAATCATACCAACAATGACAAAGGGGAAAGGGATGTATTGGGAATGAGATATAACGAGGCAGACGGAACCATGGACTCTGCTTAGGCCGGAGCCATGCAGTTTGTCGCATGTCGGTGCAATGCATATGAAATCCCGTCGGAATGTGTAGATAGTATGACAGTGCCCCTTGATGCTCCTCCAATCGCTCAGGGCTATTCAAAAGGTCCCAAGATTCTCGTTTTTTACTTACCCCCCCCCCTTGTGCAAGATACGGCCAGGTCTGAAATTAATGCAATGCATACACCTCCTGTGTCTTATTAGACCAGACGTATCATGCAAGCAGTGGTGCGAAAAAGTCAACAGTACACTGGAAATGTGGGCCACATGCACGGTGTCACATATCCTAAAGCCACACGAGGACTGCACGACATTGCAATGCAGCGGACTTGCAGGCCGACGGCTATTCGGAATCAGCGCCCTTGCGCCTGTCATATTGCATGCAAACTGGTGGGGCATGGCCACCGCCATCCTTGGGCTGCCACAAAATGGGCACAACGTCCAATCTGCAAGGGATTTCCCCTGCAATCTGTCACCAAAGCTGCCATGTTTGATCACTGCTGTTCTCGCTGGTCTTGGTACCCTTGTCTGTTTGTGTCAGTGCCGCCCCACGCCGGCTTCTGCAACCATGGTCCAAATGCAGACACCCTGTCAAACCATGCTTTTTTAAAAACATGGACTTGGGCTTGGACCTGGAGGTCAAAGATGACTGAGCTTGACCCTTTGCCAACTTGATCTTCTTGGGTATTGTGGTACACACACCCTCCGGATCTTAGACAGGCCGTATGTTGGACAGCGGGGAGTTATTAGGAATGTGGAGGCACAGCCAGGGGCATAGGGAGGGCAGAGGGGGGACAGGTCGGAGGAAGTTGCAGAAGTAATGAGTACTAGCAGCCAAATGCATCATACTTCGCCTACTGCATTTGCGCAGTCCGACGAGATGCCATATGGGGCAGCACGTGCCCTAAGTGCAGCCCTTAAGAACGGCTAGACCAGCGGTTTATGGCTAACCGCCGGCACTTAATTGCCAACCTCGGTGGCAGTTACTGGCCAAAATGTGTCAGTGGAACATCGGTGCCAACCCTGTCTTGGCGCCTATCTCATACCCGTGGCAGGCCACCGGCAACTGGACGGCCACACACACATGCTCAGATATTCAGGGGTAATAATGTAAGCACGACCAGGCCTCTGACATAAGGGATGGAGATGCTTGACGGCCGTAGTACCGCAGGGGAAATACTGCCGTGGAGGGAATCCACATGGAACATGCGGCCCCCATGCGGCATGCCATTTCCCAGTCGAGCGGAGCAGCCCCGCCACTTGACAGCAACTTTTGCGAAAAGCAGTATTCAAGTGACAGCAGCCTGTGGTTACAAAAGGGCAGCTACTTCCTGGCCTGTTGCTTGTGGTGATGAGTGGGGACTAGCTCAGAATTACAAAGGTACTCAGGGGCTCTGGCATGCACCACCCTCATTTGTCACTCAGGCGTCTAGACTCGTGGGGTCTTCCCCGTACTCCATGTGTTTGGCCTGATGAGAAATCTCACTGCCCGTGCTGTGCCCTGTTGCCTTCAGGGCGTTGATTTTGGGTCATATTTGCATCTTATCCAAGTGTCCAATTTTTGTCTGAATGGCACTTGATGGCGCCCACCCAGATTCCTCACGAAGTATTTTCTTGTCTTCAACAACGGCGATTGGCTAGTTACAACCTTGTAGGCCGGACACACAGCTGTGAGGACGCGGCCTTTCGCCCCGCCCCCTCCATCGCCACACCTGCTTCCAGGCAAACTGCCATGACTTTATTAGTGGTATTCGTTTTATTGGTGGTAGGGTAGGGAAAAAAGCAGACCACCATGTTGGAGCTCCCCGTTCGACACAGGAATCGTCAAACATCCGCTATGGCAATGTCATGCCTCAGGGCCATGCAGGTGACGCTGGTGCAGGGGCCCCACTCGGTGCTTTGGCCGTCCCGGGGCCGCGTTTGTCCGGGTAGTCGACCGAGGACGCAGAGGAGACGTCCTGCAGCTCTGCCGAGGGGCTGGCCTGCAAAGTTAGCACGGTCACCTGACGCCCGTCGCCGTCCGTCCGCGATGCCTGCGCCGTGAGGCACGCCACCCCGGAGGTTGCCACGGAGTCGTGGAAGGTCGTCACGGAGGAGTCGTGCAGCGTCTTGGGGACCTGCACAACCAGATAGGCCGTGTCCAGGGGCGCGGGGGCGTCGAACAGCCCGCCCAGGGCCGGGACCTGGTCGCGGAACGACACGTACACGGGGGCGCCGGCGTCCTGCCCCGACACCTCCGCCATCGCGATGTTGTCCACGTCGGAGTAGAACTTGCCGATCTCCGACGTGCCGTACAGTGTGCTCGTGATCGTGAACAGGGTGTTGGGGCGGAACAGCACCTCCTCCTCCTCGGGGTACTTCGAGAAGGCGCTGATGGCGCGGGCGCTGAGGGACTGCAGGATGAACAGCGTCCCCTCGCCCCCCTTCACAAACTCCTCGGCCACCTCCCGCTGCGCAGAGGCGCTGGAGAAGGCGGGCCAGCACACCTTCAGGCCCTGCTTGTAGGAGGACTCGTTGAAGCGGCAGTCGATGCCGCGGTACAGGGGCCCCCGGTAGGCGGGCAGGGCGAGCAGGGCCTGGTCCACGTGCCAGATCAGCGGTAGCCAGAACTCCAGCGCCGCCCTGTCGTGGTCCCGCATGGCCTTGTTCATGGCACCGTAGATCTGTTCCGGCTGGTCCTTCAGCTCGAAGGTGTAAACGTACAGCGCGGTGACGTGCAGCGGGCCGAGCGTGGCCCCCTGCCGCCGGCACTCCATCACCTTCAGCACGGCGTCGCGGCACATCCCCACGACCGGCGCCGGCGCAAACTCCAGCGCCAGGGGGTTGTCGGGGAGGGCCATGCAGAACCCCAGCGCCCCGGCGGCGCAGCGGTAGCCGTCCGGGTAGAACGGGTCCGCGGCCGCCGCGGCGCCCGGGCTCTGCAGGCCGTCCACGAACCGGCTCCCAGCCGCGGCGCCGCGCGCAGCCCCCCGGGGCCCGGCGCAGTCCGGCAGCGCAAACAGCTCGTCCCGGCCCTCGCCCGTGTCAACGGCCTCCCGCCAGAACCTGCCGAGGGCCTCCCGGAGCCGCTGCCGCTGCGCATCCCCCGGGACGTCCCACGTGAGCAGCTCCGAGGCCTGGCAGGGGGGGCTCCAGAGGGACGGGTCCACGGCCCCCCGGTGGCAGAGCAACGCCAGGGAGTCGCCGTCCGGGGCCGCGCGGGCGACAGCCCCGGACACCAGGTGCACGCACGCGTCGTCCCAGCCGATGATGTCCGCAGGGCGCGACGTGACCACCCGCGTCCGGCCCTTTGAGTACTGGAAAAGCGTCTGGAAATGGCAGCGGATCGCCTGCACGGCGCCGGGCGTGCGGTGCTGGGCCGTGCCAAAGTCCAGGAACGCGAGGCCCTGGTCGGCCTCGACGGTGGTGCTGCGCTGGCCGGTCGCACAGGCGGTGCGGATCTGGCGCTGGGCGGCGGGGCTGTAGCTGCACCACAGCCCGTGGCCCACGTAGTACTCCCACCGCAGGCACTCGGGGTGGCACTCGTGGTAGGCCTGAGGGAATGGAGCACGGTCTGATAGGCGGGCGTTAAGAATTTTATCTTTAGGGGGGGGGGGGCAATGACCCCGTAAAAGGGTTTTGAGTCAATTGAATGAAATGTTGTTTTTCCTCCATGGGTCAGGCGGGGAGGATGTGGAGCTGCCCCTCCTCGTTGGCAACAGCGCTTGCAGTGCAGGGCAGGGAAGCCAGGACAGAAACATGCCCACACAGAACATCTGCCATGTCACACCACCTGTCGTCAATGTCAATGGGACCCTGAAGAGGGGTCTGATAAGGACAATCATGATGAGGATGAAGATGAAGATGACCCTGATGCACTTGCGGATACCACTGATGGTACAGGTACGACACAGGGCAATGGCAGCCGGCCGCAACCACACCACATGCAACATGGATCAGCCATGTCACAAACATGCCATCGATGGCAACCAGCCCCGGAAGAGAGGGGTCTGATGGGGATAATGATGATGCGGAGGAGGATGAAGACGACCCCGCGGGGGGGGGGGGGGGGGCAATGGACCCGCGCCGTCAATATCACCAACGCTTGCTATTCCTTTGACCACTAGCATTTGTACCCCCCCCCCCCCTGTCCTTCCCCACCCCAGGGAAGATGGTCCCCCACCACCCCTTGGGGGACAGTCGCCAGGTGACGCCCCCCCCCCCCCCCTGGGGGGGGACCCACACTACCACCATACACGCACACTTGTAGGCACAGAAATTGCAGCATAAAATGAAAGAATTCAGCATGAGATGCATTCAAAAGGCTGCCAATGTACCGAGACCTACTCCTTGACCGGCTAGGTGTAAATTTCTTGCTCCTGCTCCACTTGACCTTGAACTCTTGCACATGCTCACCACTTTCCAGTGAAATGCTTTGGGCAGCACTCTTGGGTGGTGGTTTTGCCTTCTTAGTAGGAGTTGGCAAGCGCAAGCAGATCTTTGGGAACCCATTTCCCTTCGGGAATGTCCCTTGTAAAAATACAACTTGTTCCCAAAACTGTGCCCCATGCCCCATACACCACGGGCACTCTTCACCCACACAACCTCCGTGTCAGAATACAGGTCACTATCCTCATCCGTTGTGGGCGCATCACGCAATTCTTCGGCAGATGTCAAGCTAGACACATCACTTTCTGCCCCACCATCTGCATCCCTTGCACTCTCTAGAGCATCCGAATCACCACCGGAAGAGTCATCATGGGAAGAAGAAATAACAGAACCTGAACCTGAATCTCAATTTGAATCTGAATTTGAATCCGATGAAGAGGATGAATCTTGTTCATCTTCATGTTCCCTGAAATATGCACTATCAAGCAATTGCGAACACTTCAAGCCATCCGGGAAGTAGGCAGCCAAAATGGCCCCACGCAATGCATCATCATTCACCTTTTTCCAACTATCTCTAATCCACTTTGCCATTTCATGACGATCAGGCTACCTTCCAGAAAGTGTTGTGAAAACAATACAACATTGTTTTTTCTGTGGACTTCCCTTTTGTTGACACCGTGTTCAAGATGCACGGCAAACTTACGTTGATTTTCTGCACCTCTTGGTGCACCTTGCCCTTCTCCTCCCCAACCCACACAGGAGGCAGATACCGCTTCACTTGTCCTAGCACTAAACACTAGTCCCCATGAATGAAATCCTCCTCATCCTCCTTTTGGGGTGGGTCGCGGGGCTTCAAAAAGGCATGGAGTGTGCGCTGCAAAGACCGCTTCGGGCGGCGGTGAACCGATGCCTGTTGCTCTGCCCGGGGCAGAGAGGGGGGGCGTGGCAGCAAGAGGCGACGAACAGATGCACAGTCGTGTAAAACGGTCTTGCCATCACGCTCATCAGTGATGTGGCGATATGCATCACCGTGCTTCGAATGTCTAACGACCATCGCCAAAATAGGTTCCCCCGTGGAGCGGATGAACATTACATTTGGCCCAGGGGGAAACATGGTTGTGCTGTGAAGATCCATTTCAGCGAAAGTGAGCAAAATGTCCTGCCATGAGTACAAAGGATACAAGTGGCAGTGCCCCACAACACAATCACCCACACGACAACATAGTGAGCCGCAACGAAAAAATTTGGGGTGACCAAGTGACGGTCCCCCAACCCCCCACCCCCCGGGTACGGACAAGGGGTGGGGAAGGACATGGGGGGTGGGGGTGGCATAAGGCCTTGGTGGTTAGCTGTGTTAGCCTGTGGCGGCCCTATTGGCCTCTCGCCCTTGAACGTTATGCTATGACAAGCAGGCATCCATACTACTGCGGGCATCCGCACTGCTGCGGGCATCCACCTGCCTAGGTGGGAATCCAAAATGCAACTTCTGCCCATGGCGTCCTCCACTAACGGCCCGATCAATGCCCGGTATGCGGTGGTCACGAAGACCCCAGGTTGGGAGGTGCTCACCACAACCAGCAACGTGAATGTCACACAAGGCCATGAGTGCTAGCTCAAAAATGTGTGACTTGCTGGTAGTGCGTTGCAGTAATATCTTCTACGCTCTGCGCCATTCATGGTGAGCGCGTTGCAGAAATATCTTCGCTCAGAGTATTCGCACGCTGCCCACGGCGGAGTATCTTCCTTGCTGGCGGTGGTGAGCAGCCCCACCCACCAACACGCCCCACAAGAGTGCACGGCAGTGCCCAGTCCATCTTTAGGGACCATCTCCAACACTACCGGCCCAAGCTCAACTGTCCATTGCAAGCCACCCTGGCAATGCAGTGCAACAGAGCTGTGGCTAGCCGTCACGCTCTACCAGGTGTTCCTTCGCCGAGGCCAATCTGGGAGCTACGCCTATGGTCCTCGCGCTCTACCAGGCCTTCCTTCACCGAGGCCTACCTGGGAGCTACGCCTGTGGTACGTGATTGCCTTCTACACTTTGTGCCATTTGTGGCGAGCACGGTCTGCCTTGCCCTGATTGCACCAGCCATACTCCGCTGCCAGGGGACCCCACGCCCGGTCGCACTCGGGCCCACTCCCCTTCCAAAGGGTACAACTTCAAAGGGTGGGGGAAGATGTCCAGGGGAGCCCCATGCCCGGTCACACTTGGGCCCAATGCACATTGGGGAAGATGTCCAGGAGCCAACTCCCCTCCCAACATCACATGCACCGTGCCCCGAACAGGCATCCGCACGACTGCATCCGCACTACTGCAGGCATCCATGCCACTGCGGGCTGCTACAGCCTGGGTGTGATGTACAGGTTCTCCAGCAAGAACTCCTAGGAAATGCAAGTTCTCCAACTCCAAGGTACGCAGATTCTCCAACAAGAACTCCTCTCCCTCTGCTATGATGAGCACACATCCGCACTGCCGCGGGCATCCACCTACCTGGGTGGGAAACCCAGGTCAAGAACTCCTTGGAAATACAGGTTCTCCAACAAGAACGCCGCTCCCTCTACTATGACGAGCAGGCATCCGCAATGCTGCAGGCATCCGCACTGCTGCGGGCATCCAGATGCCTGGGTGGGATCGTCGCGCCCCACGGGGGGGCCGTCTCCTCGCTTTTAGACGCGACCCCCCCCCCCAGTAGAAGTGGGCCGAAGGCCCCTAGGGGGGGGGGGGCTTTTTTTTGGGGGGGGGGCTAGCCGCCGAGGAGGGCTTCTCTAAGGGACTTGCTAGTCGCTGCTAGTTGCCGGGGGGGGGAGGGGGGCTAGGGGAGGGGTTTAGCAGAGGTCTAGTTCAGTTTGGCAGAGACGCGGTGGCCTAAGGGGTTACTCTACAACAACGGAGGCCTCCACTCCACCTCCTCACCAATGCAAAGGTGGTTGTAGGCGCCCACACCCCCTGCCTGGGGAGGGCCGTATATATATGCTGCACTCTCCGACACGGCCCGTCACACCGGAGAGCAGCTGGGTGCCTGGCAGGTTGCGTCAATAGCACCGGACGGTTGGGGCCCAAAAGAGGGCGGAAATGCTACATCACCCCTGCATTCTCGGGGGTCCCCGGCAAAGGGGACAAAATCAAAACTCGAAACCTAAGCCGGGGGTCACCATGATGCACCACACAACAAAGCGTGGATTCAAAGATTGTCCAGGTTTCGTCAATAGCACCGGACGGTTGGGGCCCAAAAGAGGGCGGAAATGCTACATCACCCCTGCATTCTCGGGGGTCCCCAGCAAAGGGGACAAAATTTTCGGGCGCCTTCGGCGCCACCCTATGTATGGCTAGTAGCCATTGACCCTTGGTAACTAAGTGGGCCCGGAGGGCCCGGAGGGGGGGGGGGGGGGGAGTCGCGTACCCGGACCGAGGAGACGGCCCCCCCGTGTCGCGCCCCTTCGGCACCAGGAAGCCCCCGTTGATGGGGCATCCACGTCTTGCATGGAATCGGGGGGGTTTTGGCACAAGGCCTTGGTGATTAGGGCAGGAAGAAAATGGCTTTGCGGGGGGGGGGGGGGATGGCACGGAAGCCCATTTGCCCAACCCCCCCCCCCTCCTTGGTCGCCGTGCCGGGAGGGGGGTTTGCGCTGGGGCTGCCCTACCTGCCGTGCCGGGGGGGAGGGGGGTTGGGTTGGGTTGGGTTGGGTCATGGCTCGCACCGGAGGCGGGTTCCCACAGCCAGTGTGTCCTTCCCTCACCAGCACGATTGGGCCCTACCCCGGCTGTCTGGTCGCACAGCCCCCCAGACTATTGACGATCCCCGAACCCCACCAAGGCGCTGGTGGGAGGGAGATACCGCCGTGCCTGTGTGTATGTCGCGCGCGCTCAGGGCAAGTGGGGGGTTCACAGCACGGGGTCAGGGCACAGTTGCACACCTTTTGTCTCCATTGGGCTGCGGTCCTCCTGTCAGCGTGTGGAGGGGGATGTGTGTGTCCGGTGCTCCGGGCCCCAGCAGCGGGGCAGGGGAGCCCTACACTAAGGCTGCTAGGGGAGTCTGTAGGTCGGGTGACTTGCTGCTTCCTCCATCCCACGACTGAACCCCAGAGGGGTGCACGGGGCATGTGGC
Source organism: Eutreptiella sp. 'Long Island Sound 2002' (assembly GCA_964036045.1). NCBI lineage: Eukaryota > Euglenozoa > Euglenophyceae > Eutreptiales > Eutreptiaceae > Eutreptiella > Eutreptiella sp. 'Long Island Sound 2002'. Next base: position 17,082,140 of record OZ038386.1, read on the forward strand.
CTGTGGCGCTCCTTGACTGACCCAGAGGGTCACAGGTGGCGCTGCACACTGTGGATGGAAGGTCCTGGGGCGTGCTGAGCACTTCCCTGCCCTAGGAGCACTCGAGGGAGCGGAGCTCCCAGTGAGCCCGCTGCGCCTTGGTCACCTCAGACGAGACGGGACCCTGAGGGCTACACCGCTCGCCGACCCCTCCTATGGGGAGGGGGGGGGGGGGCAGGGGTAGGCATGTGGCTGTCTGGCCTCCAGGGGTCGCCCACAACTGCACTGGAGTGCACGGGGCTGTGCTGGCCTAGGCGTCTGTGATGAAGTTGGAGGGGCGCGCGCACACCTGGAGGTTCCCTGGGCAGGCCGCTCAAGGGATAACCACAGTGGTCAATCTGTGAGCCCTTCACAGCCTCCACTTTTCAGGCCCTGAGGGCGCCGACTCCGTGCACCCCTCCCGTTGGGGGCGCAGGCCGGGGGGGGGGGGGGGGGCAGAGTCTCGCACCCTCACTGCAGGCCGACACATGGTGATCGAGGTCCCTCCCCTCGCGGAAAGGGGGCGGACGCCGAACGGCGAGTATGTTGGGATCTGGGACCCGCATGGTAACCCAGCAGGTGGTCCTCCTCTCCCAAACAAGTGAGCACCACGAGCCAATGGACAGACAGGTAGACCCATCCACCAGAGGGCATGCTGGGGGGGGGGGGTGCGGGGCCTGCTTTCGGTCCGGCCCCATTTCTGTTGGGGGGGGGGGGGGGCAGCAAAAGGTCTGCTCCCCTGTTTCCTGGTGCCCAAGGGGAACCAGCCCACGGCCTGCACCCTCGCTTTGTGGTGGCTGAAATTTGGGCCGACTGAGTGGACTGCATTTGGTTGCTGACCACTGCACAACGAGGGAGTCTGGTGTGGGGCGGGGGGTGGGTCAACAGTGAGGGGCTGGTCAGTGGGGCAGGGGCTATTACACGCAGCTTATGAGGGGCTGCGCCGAAGGGGAGATGGCGGGGGCAAAGGGGCTGTGGTGCATGCGGCTCCTGGGGAAGGGCGCACCTGAATGACGTGCTCTATGATCTGGGCATCCCCCGAGGCCGCCGCGGCCTCCAGCAGGGACCCGCTGTGTGGGATCCGGCGCAGGCCCAGGTCGCCAGGCCCCAACAGTTGGACTGGGACTGCGACGGGCGCGGTGGCAGCAGTCGGCTCCGGCGCCGGGGCTTCCCGGAATTCCACAGGAACAACAGTGACGGTGCGCAGGGGCGCCGCATCTGGCCCAGCATCGGGCGCCGGCCGGTCCGTGACCCGCGCGTCCGGCCGGACCCTGCGGAGCACCGCCGCCTTGATCCCGGTGATTCGCTCGCGCAGCTGCCGCGCCCACGCCTCGTTGTCCGTCCCGGAGTCGCACTCGGAGGTGGCGGTGGAGGGGACCGGGTCAAGGAGGAGCCGGAAGGGGGGGGTCCCGGAGCCCAGGTGGGGGGACAGGCACCACCCAGGCTTGTGCGGGGGCTTTTTGCCATCCTTTTCGGGGTCAGGCTGGTGCTTGTAGTAGTAGATGTACTGCCCGGAGGAGTGCCCGATGTACACTTCGCGCCCGTTGTGCACAAGGGGTGGCTGGGGGACGTAGATGTCGTTGAGGCCAGCATTCAGCCCCGTGACCAACAGACTGTGCTGTGTGGCCCGCGCCGGAGCGGCCCCGTCCAGGACCCCGGTGAAGCCCGCCAGGAGGCACTGCAGCGCGCGCAGGTTGCCGGCGCGCGTGGCGTAGTGCATGGCATTAGGCGCGTCGGGCAGGGGGTACGTGCAGCTGGCGGGGCACGCAGCCAGCAGCGCGGCCAGGCTGTCGTAGCTGCATGCGTCGATGGCGGCCGCCAGCATGGCCGCCAGCTCCGCGCGGGAGGCCTCGCGCTCCTGCTCCCGGTACCACCCTGGGCCATAGGCCGGGGACGCGCACACGGCGCGGCAGTGCCGGTCCCAGCAGGCCCGATGGTATGGGCGGTGCGCGGGCCCCTCCTCCCACACATGCAGCACCACGGGCCGTGCGCACGCCGTGCACCGCAGGCAGCGCGTGTGGCCCTTGCGGGGCACGCGGTCCGCCGCGCGGAGCGGGGGCAGGTAGGTCCCCGAGAAGCGCCACAGGGAGACGTCCTGCTGGCACACGGGGCACCGGTAGGCCGCGTCGTCCCGCATGGCGCGCAGCCCCGCGCCGGCGAACAGCAGCAGCCCGGCGCAGGCGACGGTCATGGTCATGACGAGGGAGACAGGCACGGGGGCACGGGGATGGTGCATGGAGTACAGCACCGCGTAGCAGACCAGGCCCACCACCACGAGGCACAGCCCCACTGCAAGGCCCACCTCGATCCACGGGTTGCCCCAGCGCGGGTGCAGGGCCCAGGGGGGCCTGCGGTGCCGGTGCCAGTCCGCATGCGATAGAGGCCAGGCGGCCATGCGCTTCGCGTGCCACCAGCCGAGGGCCACGCAGCCCGCGACAAGGAGGGCGGCGGCGAGCGCCATCAGGTACACGGGGAGCGCCGCGGCGGTGTGCACGACCGTGACCTGCACGGTGCCGGTCCGGTTGGCCAGGGACACGAAGAGCACCTCGACGCTGTCGGCGGAGCCCAATGGCCAGGGGTCGTCTTCGGGTACGGCAGCAGCGTAGTCCCGCACGCAGGCGTCGCACTGGGGGCAGCCGGCGGCGTCGCTGGGACAGCCCAGGAGCAGCTGCACTTTCAGAGCGCCGTCCAGTGCCATGGGCTCGACGAGGAGCGACCTCTCGATGAGCTTGGTGGAGCCTACGCCCAAGGGGATGGACACCAGGCAGGGCCCGCCGCCCACTTGCAGGGTGAACGGCGCGCTGGCTTCTGCCGGGGCCACGACGCCGCACGGCACAAGCGACGCCGTGGCACTTGGGCTGGGGGTGTTGCTGTAGCTTCGGGTGTTCGTGGGCAGGTTCGTGGCTGTGGCTGACGCAGTGGGCGTGCTCGTGCTGGTGGGCAGGGCCGTGGCTGAGACCGATTCGCTATCGGTGGCTCTCACGGAAGTGGTGCGCGTGAGCGAAGCGCTGCTTGTGCCGGTCGCTGTACTGGAGGACGGCGTAGTTGCTGACATTGATGGGGTGTGGCTGTTGATGCCGGTTGCGGTGGCAGAAGGGGTTAGTGATGAGGTGGTAGTCGGCGTGGAGCTGAGATCTGAAAAAAAAAAGGGGGCACAAGTGGCGTGTTCCAACCTGAGGTTTCAGCGGTACTTGTACTGCTGTGTACACTGGCGTTTGCCTGTGTGACTGCTACTGCCGGGTACTGCCGAATACCACTCGGGGGCCCAGCGACCCGGCGCTATTGCTGAGGGCGGCTGAGGGTTTCTTTGTCGGTTGGTGGTTTGTGGGGAGTTCAGGAAAAATGCTGCGGACTGCTACATATCACTGGAAGGTCTTTGTGTGACTGCTTGTGCGCTGCTAGGCTGAGTTACTGCGTACTGCTGTGTACTGCGGCTGCCGCCTCAAGCATTGCGTCGCTTTCCCTACAGGTCTGAGCGTGCACCATGTGAAGCAACGTGAAGCAACAGTGCCACGGGCATAAACGTCCTTCCGGTAGTACTCTGCGGGCCTGGGGCCACATTTCACCCACCACCCGCACCGCACTCCGGCCTGGGGACCGCTACAGGTGGTAGTGGAGCCAGGCGTGGTATAGTGCGTCTCCCCTTCTGGTTCGGGTATTGCATGCGTGTTAGCGTTTGGGTCCTGTGCCAGCGGAGGAGACTATGGGGCGCCACCATGATGCTCAGACAGGGAAGGCCCTCAGGGCCACCGTACCGGCATGTACTATTCTGCCGGTGTGGATCGTCGGGGACCATGGGGATGTCAAGCGGTGCAGATGATCGGCTGCATCTCCTCCTCCTCCTCCTCCTCTGTGGCTGTGGCTGTGAGTGTACCTGTGTCTGTGTGCGTGTCCGTGTCTGTCTGCATGTCTGTGCGTCTGCGCCTGCGTCTGCGTCTGTGCCTGTGTCTGTGGCTGTGCCTGTGGCTGTGACTGTGGCTGTGCCTGAGCCTGTGTGTGATAGTGGAAAGAGATGACATTGCAGCGCCTGCATCTGGCGAGTGAATGGTTGCTTTGGAAACGAGTACAGACCGCAATGTCGTGCCACCCAACTGACAATGCCCTGTATAGTGTGACTGCACAGCACACTCCATACCAACTATAAGGCCAGTTAGCACGCGGCCCAATGCCATGGCGTACACCCTTGTGTGCGAGGGCACGTCTATCAATATCGGACTGAAGTACTTCGTTTGGTGTAGCCCCTGGCCCAGTTGACCATCCGCATTCGAGCCCCACATGTACAGAGAGCCATCTGCAGAACAAATGCAGAGTGGTGCCCTTAGTCCTCGTTCACCATTGTTGAGGACATTGATGGTTTTGTTAGGGGTGTTAAGGGTTGTTGAGGGCTGTTAAGGGTGATTGAGGGTTGCAAGGATGGATTGAACTTACCCCGTGTGGCAATTGCGCTGCACTCACGCGGTAACCCAAGGGTTCGATTCCTGGGCAACAGCAGTAAACAGTAGAATGGATAGCAGCAACAGAATTCTCCAAGCATGTCCATCAACCTGTGTCAACCCTATTTGTGTCAACACCCTCTGCGTCAACATCAGATATAAGGTCCAGCACCCTCAGGAAGCCATGCTGGTACACAACCTGACCAAGAGTGGAAGGAACCAGTGGACAATATCGCGAGACCTCATACTGGACCTACACCCTCAAGGGTGCCAGTGCTTTTCGGGGTGGAAATACAGGGGGTGGCATTTTGGGAATCAGCGTGGAAGCATCATCATGACCAGGGATTCAGTGACAATATTTTCGCACCCTCAACAAAAAAATAACCGATTACCGCCTTTGGTGATAGATTTCATAGTGGCTGATCAATCGATTGAGCCTTCAGCTTGCGCCCCCCCCCCACCCCACACTCACATCAACATGGAAGTTGTGGTGTTGTTGGGTCGCATTGCATGTGTATGTGTGTCACAAAAATCAGGCCCAACTCTACACATATCTATAAATATGGCGTACACCGTCCCTGGGGCCCACCCCCCCCTTCTTTGCCCCCCCCCCCCCCCCCAGCCCCGCATTTTGTGCCCCAAAACAGCCTTTTTTGGCCCAAAACGGCCTCGAAATTCATTCGAAATGGACAAACGAAGGGAAACGGTGGCTACACTCCACGCAGTTTGTGTCAAACGGCCCCAAAACCAAGAACGGGCGGCATCTTGGTTTGGAAACAATCTTTTTTTCGCCCTGTGGAACCTCGTGGACCCACTGTTGGCCCCCACTATGCGCAGCCCGGGCTGCCCTGTGGCTCCAACCACTGGTACGGGGCTCTAGGCGTCTCGTTGGGCGATTCTGAGGCTTGGAAACCCATAAAAAGTGGAGGGTTGCGGTTGGACTATGTGCCCTCAGAATTCGGATTTGAAAGTTGTTCCTAGACCAACTAGGATGCTCCAACAAGTGCTTTTAGCGCGCTTTGAGCCCGTGGTGACGCCATTAGGCCCATGGAAAATCCCAAAATGCCTTGAAAATGGGCCGTTTTGGGACCAAAAGTGGGTCAAAAATGTGTCAAGAACACGTTTTTCCAAAAGTGATGGGAACGCTTCCTGCGCCCCGCGGGGGCGCCGCAGGGAAAGGGTAATTAGCTTTAGTGTACACTATCCAAATATACACCGGAACAAAAAAATTCCGGGCACATTGATCTGTTGACACCATCGCTCTGTACAAAGTGAGAGACCACGGCCCCGGCTCAACGTGCAAAGCGTGGTAGGGAATCCCACCCTTCTCAGTCAGAAGTAGCAGAGCCGTGATGCTACTCCTAACCCCATACCCCCTGAATCAGGCAACTTCATGGATACATGTGAGCTCTCCGCTATGCCATGGAACTGTGTGAGTGTGTATGAGTGTGTCTCGCAGCACTACGTGCACACATTGAAAACAACCAACAGTGCCTATTTTTGGGATTTTGGATTTAGTGAGACACAACACACTTCAATGCAAAAGTTTAAAAAGAAATGTTGCATGCACTCCGGGATGCACAATGTGCCGCACAACGTATGCCCGATTCCCCCACCATAGCACAACATCGGTCCCACCATCGCACTTTGTTGCCTGACCCCCTTTATCATAGGGTGCCCAATCCTATGATGCAGGCGTTTCGAGTCATTTCGCGTTTCGAAAGATGGTCAAAGGGAACCCATCCCCTATGACATTCGTTTCGGTACGTTTCGCGTTTCGCTTGTAACCAAGACTACTGGTCATCGGGTGAGTAGTTGGGTTCGGACTCGGAAAGAGTCCGGAGAGCATGAGGTCAAGCTCGACCCTGAGTCGGAATCTGTGGTGGAGTCTGAGTCGGAGTCGGAGTTGGAGTCACATATCCCATATTGTCACCTTTGGAAAATGACCCCATGGACTATACGGCTTGTACTTGACGTTGCGCTTGTTGATGAACTGCTGGATGTGAACCACAGCACGGACCATCCAATGGAGTCGTAGGATGTGCTCCTCCCATGATGAGTTCCCAACTTGGTGCACGGCTCGCAGCAGACAGCCCAAGTGTACAATTGGGCAAACGGGTGCTCTCCACGGCCTTGAATGAAAGAGTGCCCATCGTTGTACTTGGCTTGCCATCTCGGGTGGTCCTTCTTCTTTGGCTTTGGCCAAAAGGGGGCCAAAAAAGGCTCAAATCGGGCTCAAAATGGGCTCATTTCACTTGTTTGTGCACCCCAAATGGTCCACGGTCGGGAACACTTTCCCTGCGCACCTAGATAATTCTACGAGAATACAATCGGAATAGTGCCGCATACATACACACATTTGTTACATACCGTTTATCCCCCCACACCACTTTTTTCTCCTGTTTGATTGCTACATTCCCCTTTTGGGGCCTCCATCTTTCACAAATGGTGCATTTGATTCCATCCGTACCCAATGCGGTTTGTGCCCACAAGGTCGAGGAGCCACCTCTGATTTTTGTTCCACGGCTTGACATTGGGGACCCAGAAGAACCCCCAAGAAGACAGGGGTTATGCAGCCATTCCGCCCTCTTTTAGGCCCCCGAGAAAGCAGGGGTGAGGCACCCAATTCTGATTTTGTCCCCTTGTTGGGGACCCCTGAGAAATTAGGGGTTATGTAGCCATGGTGCCCTCTTTTGGGCCCCCGAGACGGTAGGGGTGAGGTAGCCATTCCACCCTCTTTTGGGCCCCCGAGAAGGCAGGGGTGAGGTAGCCAATTGTGATTTTGTCCCCTTATTGGGGACCCCCGAGAAGGTAGGGGTTACGTAGCCATTCCGCCCCCTTTTTGGCCCCCGAGAAGGCAGGGGTGAGGGAGCCAATTTTGATTCTGTCCCCTTATCGGGGACCCCGACAAGACAGGGGTCACTTAAGTCTTACAAGCTTCGTTCACCTTCCCTTGCTATTGAGGAAACCGGCACATAGTTCTCTCCTCCATGTTGGAGGCCCCTTGAGTTGGGGATATGGACTCCCACGTGTTGGCGTGGCCCCAACTCAAAGACCTCAAGAAGGTTGAGGTGATCGTACTCGATGGCAGTTTCCCGGAAGAAAGCGTGGGGCCAAAAAGCCTTGAAAATGCGCCGTTTGTGACCAAAAACGCATCAAAAATGGGTCCAAAACGTGTTTTTCCAAAACAGCTCTTGGACCATTTGGGGTGCTCAAACAAGTGTTTGTAGCCCGTTTCGAGCCGGTGGTGACACGTTTTGGCCCTCCAAAAATACCAAAATGCCTTGAAAAGGGGCTGTTTTGGGACCAAAAAAGGGTCAAAAATGCCTTTTGCCAAAAGTCATTATGGGCCCTTTGGGGTGCACAAACAAGTGAAGTGGGCCCATTTTGAACCCGTTTTGAGCCATTTTGGCCCCTTCAAGGCCCCCAAAAGCGTTGAAAATGGGCCGTTTTGGGACTGAAAAACGCGTCAAAAATGGGTCAAAGACGTGCTTTCCCAAAAATCCTGGACCATTTGGGGTGCTCAAATGGGATAATTGCACCCATTAGGATCCCATTTTGACCCAGTTTACCTCATTTCGCCCCCTAATGCACCAAGTCGTACACTTCTCGCGTACCTTGGAGCCATGCCGTACAACCACGTAGAGTTGGGGAGAGGGGTGCAGATTAGAGGATATATATGGCTGTAGACAAGGGGGGGGGGGTCAATCACGCTGATATCCACGTACTAACTGACAAATTTTCACCATTTTGAGAATTTTCTCTTACATACCGTGGTGTTTGATAGTACTTTTTTTCCCCTTGTGATGGCTACGTTTCAAGCTTTCCAGAACTCTGTCTCTTGTGATCCAAGTCACCGGTGTGTGGGCCGTGGGACAAGGGGAAGTGAGGACCCTCCAGCGCAGTTAGCTATTCTACCTGCAGACTAGGCAAGCAACCAGGAATGTTCCCGGGGTCATTTCTCTAACATATGGCCACTTTAGCCAATTTTGCCGCAAGGTAAAAAGATGCAAATTTTCATGCCGAATCCATTGGTGTTGGTCCTATGTTCCATCTCAACGACATCGTGGAGAAACTCACAAAAAAACCAACCATTGGTTGGTCCACACGTGCGCAGCAAACAGTATTTCGTGAAATTCTCCAACGTCTCGTTGAGTTGGTACGTGAGACCAACACCAATGGATTCAGCACGAAAATCTGCATCTTTTTGCCTTCTTTCAAAATTGGATGTGGTCAGACTTTGTTGGAGATATGACCCCGCAACAGTCTCTCGGTACGTGCATAGTCTGCAGCAAACCAGCCAAACTGGGCCTCTGGCAGCAAAACGTTTTGGGCTGGCATTTTGACATGTCATTGAGTCAGACCCCAAATGAAATTGCATTGAAAGGCCATGAGTGAGCAGTGTTCAGAACGGTGTAACATACCCCTACCCTTGGAACCTTATTTTTGAGCAATCGGCCTGGTCCACGCGAAACCCCGGATGGTACGTGGATTTGACCCGCCCGCCCTTGTTTATAGCCATATATGGGCGTTTTGGGGGGGGGGGGGGTTCCGACACAAACTCGGAGTTTTTTCAGTTCTCGCCGTTTTTCTCAAAAATATCGTTCCGGGGGGAGGGGTATGTTACAATTTTTTGAATTCTCCAAGAAAAGGCCGTCTTGGAAAGGTATGGGTCATGGGCGGGTAGGTGACCATATTTTCCACCCCGGGCTGCCGAACTTGGGCGTTTCGGCATCTGCTTGTAAACCTTGGTCTACACTGCATGCAAGGTTTTCAAGGTGGTCGGACCGGTGCTTCAACATATTGTTCCAATGACGAAAAGGGGGGGGGGGGGTGGGGGGCATATAAATTTGTGCATCTTGATGTGCTGAATTCAAAAATGCAAGAGTTTCGGCTCAACAAGACAATATGCTAGAGAATTTCCCCATTTACTGCCCTGATGTCCACTACCACACTGATCACGGCCATTTTAGTCGGAGGGGAAAATGTGACCGTTTTGACACAAATTGGCCGATTCTTGTCACTGCCAACTTCACGGTCACATTTAAGGCGTTATTCCCAATGTGTCACTGAGGGGCACAATGCAAAAGCTGTGCTTACCAACACCAGAAATTTGACCCGGTTCTTATGGCTAACCCTGCTGGAGACTCAAAACACAAATCCAACTGGAGTGCATCATGTCAATGCGCATAGTACAAAAAGGAAACCCTCCCCATTGATGAGTGACGGGTGACACAGTAAGCATGTGGCCAGAAACGGCAAACGAAAATGCAGCAAAGGGGCCAAGCGCCTCTGTGCAGAATGGCTCTCATGGGTGGCTCCATATCCCCCATTGATACAGCCCTCTGGTTGGACCCCTCCCCCTGCTGCCAAAAAAAGGTCTCAACCAACAGACCCCCCAAAATCCTACCAAGACTGACCCCCAGGCCCCAGAGGTGACCCGGACCCAAAATTCAATGCAAAATAAAAATGGTATTTTTGGAATCAGCGCATCGAGGGGGTTCAGAAAAATTATCATTTGCCATGTATTTGGTCAAAAAAAAAAACTGACCATTTTCAATGCTCAATGCCAGAGTTCATAATCACTGATTAATGGTCCTGTCAATTCAGCCCTTTTCCCGAACCCCCAAAACCCGACCTCCCATTCACCCCACACCACCCGCATTGAAAGTCCAACTTCCCCAGGCTCGAGTGACCCCTGCCCCCCGCATGGCACCGTTGCAGTCGGACGGCAGTTGCAGCAGAACACACACCCACTAGAGCTGCACTGTGGAATTCGCCCAAGGCGACTGCAGATATGGGACCGGTCACTGGGACGAGCTGTGGGTAGGACGCGTTTGAGAGGGCGTCTCCAAGTCCCAGTTGGCCGTAGTCATTGCTGCCCCAAATATACAGCTTGCCTCCTTTGACACGATGCAGGTATCGACACCTCCAAGCAACGGTTCACAAATGTGCAGGTGCGTACGTGTGGGTCAACGGGACATCACATGCACCAGCTCAGGACAACAGACGTCCAATGGTCGCCTTGTAAAAAAACATTTTTCAGGCCCCTTTTGGCTGGCAAAACTGTAAACATGGGGGAGGGGGGCGGAGGGAAAACACGGGACGACGGTCAAATAGAGGCAGTCGGGCGGAAGTGGGGATGTTGGTCAGTACCTCAAAAGCATGCCATGACACAGCCTTTTGCTCGAGCCCCTTTGAGGCCAAAGTGCTGTCTGAGGAGGACACACCAAACTTCCCCAAAAGTCCGCCGGGGGGCATACTGCTGTTGGTGGGCAGAATCGGCACAGCAGCACAGGCAGGACCACAGGCTCGCCAACCATCTCTCTCATACATCTCTCAGCTGTCACTCCTCTGTACTTGTGTTGCCTTGCTGGCTCCCCCACCCTCCCGGCCCTGTCGCCCTCTGGCAACCCCCCCCCCCACCTTCAGCATGGCACAACACTGAACCTATATAAAAGCTGAGTGAGACATAACAGTGACAACCAATTTCACAACAAACCCATTTCCCCGGCACTGTCCCGGGTTTCTCCCATTTCCTCTCCTTGCCCCCTCTTTTCCAGGTTTGCCCCAGTTCTTCCTCACCTTTGCCAACAATGCTTCGGATCAGTGGGGACCATTGGCCTATGGGATCAGCGAAAGAGACACCGGTGGGAGTCATGGGGGGCGTTTCAGTGGATTTCCACACAGACACACCCCTCCAGACTCTCGGGCCCTCCCCAGAACCCACCTCCCTCCACACTCGGAACTCCACTCCCATCCAGAGCACATCGGGCGTCCATCCACTTGCAGGAGGAGGAAAATACTATCCGTCAAGAAGGTGGGCCAATGGATATAGAATCAGTTCTGTTCGGAGCCGAAGAAGTACTCTGTATAAATTGGATAGAGGCTGATGGGTTCGCAGCGCCATATCTCAATTCTCCAAATTTTGGGTCTGCTGAGATTTCCTGCAATGCATTGCCCATCAGGCACCTACATTTGGCGGTGCTGAAATTTTACCTGCCGAAAGTATCCACACCCTAAGTGCCCCCCCCCCCCCCCCCGCCCGCCATTCCCGTGTAGCGCCGCATCTCCCCCCTGGCCCCCCCTAAGGTGCTGTGCAATGGGGCCATTGTGCCCCAAGCAGCAGCACTGTGTACCTTGAATTGACTGGGCATAAGTGGGGGTAAGACTTGTTGAGCATTCACAAAAAAGGGAAGTTGGGGCTGATAAATACATGAATCCCCCAAAGTGCTCAATGAGCCGTCATGCTGTTGCTGACTCCACTGCGTAAATTAGAGGGGGTTGATGTGGCCCTGCTGGGCACATTCCGTAGCCCACTCGTTCAAAGTACTTCGAGAGGACACTCTGCACCCCCAAGCAATACGTGTCACAAACTACAACACACTGTGCATATACACCATCATCCTGCCCAAATTCATCCTGACATTGAATGGAACAGTACCTCCCAACAGAACACCCAGGGCCCAAGAAATGGCCCAAAATGTGCAAAATGTCGCTTTGGTGGGGGGGGGGGGGGGGATCTCAGTACCAATCTGAAAATGCCCCCCAAGAAATTGACATTTTGCCCCCATGTAAGCGGCATGACTCCACCGAAGGAGCCCAGCACGGGCTTCCTTCTGTGTGACATTCCTCAGCAGAACATGTGGCATCCGGCACAGGCAGAGAGAATCATCTGTAGACCGCGCAATCTACAGTATTCTTGGCAATTACCATCGCCGTCCAGGAATCGTCCACTTGTTGAGCACAATGGCATACCCACAATAGCTGCGCTGTGCATTCCACCCGTTGCAAAAGTTGTTACAATGCCAGAAAACTGTACAGCCTGCGGTATGTGCGAGTCTGCAAGGGTGCCGCTGCCCAGTTGGCCGTAAGAGCCAGCCCCCCACATGTACAACTTGCCTTCTGCGGGACAAATGTGTAACACTGTCAGTAGCAAGCCCCTCCAATGCCAAGAAGAAACACGCAGACTACTGTCCAACCCCCTTGAAGGCAGGTTGGAACACCACCTTGTCAGTCTCCAGCTGGCACCCAGGTTCATAGGGGCCTCTCTACTGACCAGCGGTGGTTGGAGGGGAGTTTCCACTCGACCACTCTGGGTTAGACTGCCACAGCTTGGCCATCTCCTCCTTGCGAGTCCAGCCACCAAATGTTTCGCCACCCAAAGCTCTATGTAACTCCACAGGATGGGATGGGATGGGAGTGCGTTCAAACCACTCAAGACAGCACCTGAACCGCCTCCTCTGCAGGCACTATGGCACAACTATGGCACACCTGTCAGGGTGTTTCAGGCCGGTATTTGGGAATACTTAGTACCAAACGAGGAAAAACTTAGTAAAATGTGGTAAATCTTAGTAGAAACGAGGTAAACCCTTTTTTCAAAAAATCTTAAAACAGTTTTTTTTTTCACTAAGTTTTGCCATGCCCCCCGTTTCTACTAATTGATTTCACACTTCAACGGGAGGTGGTATTTTTGTTTAAGGGCATAAAGGCCCTGGGTCGATTCCGGGCCACTTGTATTAACCGAGGCCCAACCATCCTGCACATGTGCTTTTACATCATATATCACCCCCCCCCCCCGAAAATAGCCATTCCAACCCCAAAAACACCCCAAACATGTAACATGAGATTGCTTTCTGTGTTGCCCATCACTATTCTCTTGGAAACTGTGGTATTGGGGACGGTGCGGAGCCCGGGCTGCCCTCTAGCTCCACCAAGTGACCACTGGTACGGGGGTCTAGGCGGCTTGTTGGGCGATTCTGAGGCTTGGAAACCACAAAAATTGGGGGGTTGTGGGTGGACTGGATGCCCTCGGAATTCGGATTTGAGCCGCGTAGCCCAAGATACAGCCCATTCTTGGTTTTGGGGCTGTTTCACACAAACAACGCAAATTCGGCGGCATTTTTAGCCATTTTTGGGCCGTTTCTCGCACATATCATGGAGTTAGAGGGCATCAAGGGGCTCTTTGTCACGAGGATCAAGGGGCTCTTTGTCACGAGGAAGTCAAGGCACACGTGGAGTGTAGCAACCGTTTCCCTTCATTTGACCATTTTGAATGGTTTCTAGGGCCATTTTGGGCAAACATTAGCTCTTTTTGGCCCTAAATGGCGCAAATTTGGGAGGGCACCTCCCAACTTGGCGCCCCCACCGGGCCGCCACCAGAGTGAGTTTTGGGCTCAAAACTTGGATTTGGCAAGGCTAGGCTCTAGGATAGCTAGATTAGCAAAGGACCCGAAGCGTTCAGAGTGATGGCCAAAACGGAATGATAACGTGCTTGTTGCTTGCTTGCTTGCTTGCTTGCTTGTTAGCTAGATTTAAGGGGAGAGGGTGCAGCAATATATATTATTCAAACGTGTCATGTCACGAGGCATGTCAGCACGTTGTGGCAGCTGAGCACCCCATACCCCATACCCTCGTTCCAAAATTGACGGCCCCGGGGGTGCTTGGCGATAGAACGACGCTGGTTGTCAGCCTCCAGAATCACTCCAGCGTCCATCACAGACAGGTGAAACACACTGCAGCGGGGTCCTTGGACGCGGTGGTGGTGGTGGTGAGGGGTAGCCATGAGCCAATGAAGTTTCCCACTAATAGAACACAGCCCAGATCCACGCATTTGCAGTGCAAAATACAGCATACCAACGTTGGCTGCACTGTGAGCGCCGCCCAATTCAATACGGGACGCTGCACCAGGTAAATCAACCGTTTCTATGTTCTCGTGGAACTCCTGGGAAGGTCGCCCCAATTGGCCGCGGTGGTTGCGGCCCCACATCCACACGGAACCATCGGCTGTGGTACATGCAGAGCACTGGTGGTGGCACCTGCCTGGACTGGATTAATCCGCCCAAATACCCTCCCACAGACATGAACCCGCTGTACCTCACCACACACAATCCCTGAGACAACAATCTTCACAGCAAAAGGGGGAGGGGGGGGGGGGGGGGCGGGACAGGTTGGCCACAGAGCGTCCAATGCCCCGTTAGATTATGCTGCAGGGTGGCGACTGGTGCGGCCTCACACCCAGACCCAACATTTGTCTCATCAACAACAAAAAAGCCACCCATACCCCAGGCGACCCCTTGCCCCCTCATCCCCGCCCCGCCGGTTTTTTGACTGGGGGGCAACACACATCACCCCCCTCGCCCCCACAAACACATGCAACAAACCAATGGGAGGGGAGACAAGCAAAATGTTTGGTCTCTGTCTTACCTATCACATTACTTGAAAAATTCCACTTCACTAGAGGAATCAGAAAGAAGAGACGATTTGCTGCATGACCCCTGGACCCTTGGCAAGGCGGGGTCACCACTCCGCTCTCTTTGGTTCGGAAGTCGGCGCACTTGGTCATAGAATTACTCTTCGCAGGTTCATCCCCCCCTTGTATTAGTATGGGGCTGCCACTAAACGTTGAGGACATCAATGATACTAATTTGATCAACGCACGATCTTGGCATTGTTGTCTGCGCTGTGAGGCATACACGGTCGTGGTTGTGTGTGTTATTGTTGTTCACCCAAAGGCGAAAAAAAACAAATTTTGTTTCCTCATTTCCTATCATGGTTGCACAAGTTCTTGTTCCAAAATGATAACCTATCACAGGGGGGCATCTTGGTAGGAATTTGAGTCATCTCGGTGTGGAATATGGGACATACTGCAACTGTAAAAGCGCAAAGCCACAGTGCAATGAAATACTAGAATCTGTTGAATATCTACAAGGAGGCCATGTTGCAAAAAACAAAAGCTGCTTCAAATGGAGTAAAAGTCCGAATGCCGCCCGGGGGAGGTGAGTGAATCCCTCATGGCATACCTCCCCATAGATCTGCCCTCCCTGATTACTACAAAAAGCGACGACTGCACAACAGCGGACACACACACATGGATGCCAGGCATGGATGGTTGGACCACGGTTGGACTCATCCCTGCCACCTGTACCCTTCTATGTTTTACCAAGAAGTGTTGCCATATCCCATCACTTTGGAGAGTCCAACAACTGCAACGGCCCGGGCAGAGAAATGCACACAGCATACAGGCTACGGCGGCAGTGAATCCGTCACCACATGCACAGTCAATCATCTTCCAAGGTGCTGGCACTAGGAAGGGCGTCGACAAGTACTTGCTGGCACCGACTGAGGCCATTTGTGCATAATTGTTTCGGCCCCACACGTACAAATTGCCATCTGAGGTGCACATTGAGGGGATGTCCTTGGCCGTCGTTCCAGAGGCCGCCCACACCGAGTTGCGCCTTGAGCAAGCACGAGCCAGGTCAGGAGAGCAAAAATCGGGCAGGGATCCCACGCTGAGAATATGTAGAGCAATTGACTGTATTGGTACCTGTTGCTCACTTGCAGGGCAACTCTGCCTCCAGCACGTGTTTTAGATGGTGTATTGGCCACCCATTTGCAATCAGTCCATTTGCTGAATCATTGTGCAAAGACGACAGTGCTGTTGTGAAGCACCACTCCTGAATCGGCCTCGAACCGGCCCAGCAATCTCCAGCAACCACCAAGAACACCCAGTGTAACATCCAGCAACTCGCAGCAACCTCCAGCAACCTCCAGGTCCCCTTTATAAGCCACAGCCAGAGAGCTGGAAGCACAGCCTTTTGCCACAACATAGGACAATGCCTGGGATTGACGGGCATTTATTTACAAACATCTCGCAGAGTAAAATCCGCCGCAATGCCAACTCCCATGCAAGGGAAAGGGGAGGAAGGAACTCTAGAATGGACCCAGACGTGCGTGAGAAGATTTGAGAGAGCAGGGCTGTAGCGTCAGGCTGATTGCCACGTTGGAAATGATACAGCAACGTGATTGAGTTTGCCCAAGGTGAAAGAACCGCTGCATTCAAGTGTCAGATGTGGGGATGGAACGAAAGAGCATTCATGTGGTGTAAAGTTCCGGTTGATTTTGCAGCGTGCTATGTTCCCGCGCTCTGGCTCCCATTGCGTGGCAGTTGACGACGGGGGCTTGCAATGCGTTGGGATGCAGTCATATTTGCATTTGGAGGGCAGAGACGCAGCCGTCGCTTGGAGCTCGCAACCCGCTGGCGGTAGACTGCGCGAAGTCGTTGGGCTCGAGAGGCCTTCGGATTGCCGGGGTAACTGCCTGCTGAGGGCTGTCTGTCGCTGGATTCGCCTTGTCTGTCGCTCTCTGCCTGTCACTGATCCCACAGTTCTGTTTTGGTCACGCTGTTTGGAACTTCAGCTTCTGAAGCTGAATCTGATTTTGAACAATTGGTAGATCCTGCGATGGGATGGCGGCAGCATTGCTGCTGCCCAACGTGTGGTGGGGGTCTCATGATTCCGTAGCATCTCTCAGATCACGGATGTTCTGGCGACAAAAGAAACACACACGCATGTACGCACGAACACACACGCGCGCACACACGCACACAACCACAAACGCAAACACACACGCTCGCACACAAACACCCACAAATACAAATTTTTCGTCAGACAGCGAACCACAGCTCCACAGAATGCCCCCTGTTAGACCCCTGCTGAACGCCTTGGCGCAGCACATCGCATACCAGATAAGGCGGCACTGTGTTCCGGGCCCAAAGAAACTTTCGACACTGGCAATCCATAAAGTATAGGGTACGGCGTCTCTGCGTCTCTGGTTCTTCCATTGCCCAGTTGACCAAAGGTGTTATTGCCCCACATGTACAATTTGCCACCTGACAACACGTGGTGGGTCCCTGACAGCCTCAACACCAAACCTTGCCAACCCTTATGCCCGAATGCACCGGATGCTGCAGGCGGAATTTTTGCAGAAACGCACAAGATCCCATTGGGTGTACGTTTTCGCAGTCTCAGCCCCCTGAGCCCCCCCCCCCCCCCTTATGTGACATTTAGTCAGGTTGCGGTCTCTTCACGGGGCCCCGGACAGTCACCTGTTTGTCCC
The DNA here is from genome assembly GCA_964036045.1 of Eutreptiella sp. 'Long Island Sound 2002'. Classification (NCBI taxonomy): domain Eukaryota; phylum Euglenozoa; class Euglenophyceae; order Eutreptiales; family Eutreptiaceae; genus Eutreptiella; species Eutreptiella sp. 'Long Island Sound 2002'. The sequence goes on from OZ038386.1 coordinate 17,099,488, forward strand.
TTCGCGCGCTGAGTTGGGTCAGTGCCTCCTGACGGCCGCCACGGCCGATGTTCCTTGTGGTGTCGTTGCCGCGTTAGCGGGGCCCAGTAGTTGCCTCGCTGGCTGTTGCGGGGGTCGTTTTACGGCATGTGCTGCCCAGTCCCCTCCACGTCCAGGTCGTCCACCATATGCCACCCAGCGTCTCCTTGTGCGTGACGCCCAATTGTTCCACCCCTCCGCGTGGTGTCCGTGGGCATTGCACGCACCTTCGTGATTGCACCAGGTGTTGTATGCTCCTCCGCAGGTGGCGCGCTCATTTGTGATTGACGCGGGTGTCGTATGTGCCTTCGTGGTGGCGGGGGTGGTTTGCGTCGCACTGTGCCCGCGCCACTGTCCTTGGTTCTCCCCAATCCGGTTTTATCGGAGGATGCGGTCACTGTTGGGGGCTGCAGGAGAGGGACACGCAGCACACATGGTAGAAACAGACCCCGTCAGTGGCATGTGTACCGACAGGTGCCGTTTTTTTGGAGGACGAAGTATGTGATCAACTGGTCTACCAGTGAGGGGGGGGGGGGGTATGATGTTGCCAACAGAAATATGTTCCGAAAAAAATTGGCAAAATTATGCAACTTTTCTTGAAAATGGGGGGATGTGACCTAATTAAAAAACAGGGGGGAGGGGGATTAGACAAGATCCATATGATTCTGAAAGGATAATTCAAAGTCAAACTGCTTTTCCCTCCCAAAAAATGTGCAACTATGAACGCAAAAATATGAAAAGGTCCAATTGCCACCTCCCAAATGAGTTGCACCCATAGCCTGATGGCACTGTTACTGAGTGTTGCTCAACCAAAGTGCTCATGGTAGTTTCCAATTTGGAGTTTTAATGGCACACGGGTTGTACACGGGCAAACAAACTTGGAAATCTTGAAAAATGGGGGGGGGATTAGACAACAAATCTTGACGCATATTTTTTGCCCTTGAAAATGTCCCCTCGCCAAACCCCCCCCCCCATGCGTACCGTCCCTACTCTGCTGGCCCTGCAAAGTTCAGCAACAGCATCATAAAACTGCCACCAAGCGTGAAAACTGTTTCCCTGGGATCCCGGTTGACCATGTCACGTCACCGTCGGAAAGGGAACCGACGTGGGCGTCAAGATCCCCCCTCCCACACCCGGAGCTTTCGTTGGGCTCAGATGCTGCTCCAGAGAGAGGAATGCGGGCAATGCGTCACCCCAGAAAGTGTATGTGGCACCACGCACATGAACGGAAGGAACATGCCAAGAGGTATGCCTCAGGACCTGCCAATGCGCACTGTGGTGGATCCCTATGATAAGGTACTGGATAGCGGCACGCCAAGGGGAGGGAGGCAAGGGGATCACAAACTGGCAACAGGACCATGAGGTGGAGAGCCCGTTGGGCTGTGAGTGCACAGTGGTTGCGAATGAGGGACGGTGCACGCCCTCCTGACCCGCCTAACGCGGTTGCGGTGGCAAACTCACAAGCCTGCGAGAGGAGACGCTGCAGGGACCATGAGGCAACAGGACTACAGCAGCGGTCCCTGGTTTGACCGCCAATGTTCTGCAAATGCAGATGGCTTTGTAACACGCCTCAGCATGTAAATAGGTTGACATGTCGGTGTGCATACAGATACCCATGATGCTGACTGAGAAGCACGTGCATGCTTGTGTACAAGTGGGTCGTGTCTTCGCGATACACTCACTGAGGAATGGTAGACCCCAAGCATCTGTTGACGCATCGGAGATGTGTTGCATCGCCGTGGCACCTGAGGGATCCTTAGACGCCGTGAGCGCAATGTCCCCGAACTGCGCCAGGCTAATATGGTTACCCCCTGAGAAGGTGGCCAGAGGGGAACGAAACGGGACATGTTTTATGGTGTGCCCTTTTGAGTGACAGCGGCGCCTTGGGCCGCTTGGATACGTCTGTTTCCGATAAAACATCTACCCAGACTCGAATGGTTTTTGGCCGATGTGCTGCAAGTGGTTGTGGCTGGCCTTTGCTGGACGGTCAGGGGGATTGTCCCGATGAACACACACAACTGCTTCTGCGGCTCGCCACTGTCGTTTGGTCTGTAACCACTGCGATTAATCATAATGATCATCATAATCGCTGACAAAGGGGTCACGCGGTCGAGTTTTTTGAGTGTACTTGCCTCCCCCATGCGCCAGCGTGTCCAATCTGACAAGCCACCGATTCGGTTACTCACGTCGGAGATACGTAAAACAAAAAGCAGGCGGGGAGCTCAAAGCTTACCGCGCGTAGACAAAATGCAAAATCTCTGATGCCGCTGAGCCCAGGGCTCCACCATTGCGGCTATGGGCTCTCCATCTCCGGACCGTGACCTACTTGTGCAAGGACTCACTGGTTCTTGCAGCCCGTGTTCAATAGGACCCCCAGCAAATCAGTCTAAGGCATGGTTTGGCGCCTCAATCCCCATTTCCTGTTCCCTATAGTGTATGGGATTAAGGGGGCACACAGGAGGCAAGGCAAGAGATTGGTGTGAAGAGTACGGGCGTGAGGTATGCCCACGGCACCGCATAGCACATACCACTTACAACTGCCATGTGCTGTCCACCTACTGCAACTCCAGATATTGTGGCATCGTGTGGCACAACCCCGTCATTCCACAAGCCAATAGAGTATCCGCGGCCCTCTGTAATACAGAGCAATACGCGCGGGCCTCTCTCAAGCTACTGTGGATGCCACACACATGCTGTGGATGCAGCACGATCAGGGTATCTGCAATCCGCATGCCCCCAACGTTCCCAGAGTACCACAACCTAATACCCATTGTCAGTACTGCTCGACAAGCACACACAAGCCAAATTTGATGTGGCACTGATGAAACAAGGGGTATTGGGCGGCATACCTACCAATGCAGGCGTCGCAGTGAGTGTGGTGGTATGGCTGGTCGTAGGAATGGGAGTGGCCGTATTGGAGGGAGTGGCTGCAAGAAGGAGACGAGGCATGCGCAAGCACCAACTCCGGACATCCAGCAACCAATTCCCAGCACCAACTTCCAACTGCTGAGCTTTCCAGCACTTAAATGCCAACTCAGACCGGAAAAGACGGAATTCTCGCGTATCCGATGACATGCTTGCTATGGCAGGTCTCGACAAACAGGGGACCGAGTAGAGTTTCTCTAATGCATTTTGCCATACATCGCTCTTAATTTCCGACCCAGTTCCCTTCCAATCGGCCGGAATTTGACCTCCAACCGCCGTCAGCTGACCTCCAGCTGCCGTCAATTACACTCCCGATGCCCACACCCAGCACCCTGCCGGACACCCGAATCCAATGACAGCACAACGGGCATCCACCACCAAGAGACTTCCCTGGTTGGTGGCTGTGCTTCCTGGATGGGCCAGACACAAAACTGCAACAGTACGTGCCCACACGTGCCTGGGGGACCCAACTGGAGGGTGGCCGATCGGCCGCAGGGAACCCGAGAGCAGCAATTCCTCGGTGAACACCCCCCCCTGTGTGACGGTCCGTCTGGTTGTTGCTCCTTTACGGGGCCCTGGACAGTCACCCGTTCTTCCCTTCGCATGTTGCGTCAGGGGGCTGCTTTCTGTCGGCCGCTGCGGCCGGTGCTCTTGCTGGTGTCGTTTCCGCGTTCGTGGAGCCCAGTAGTTGGTGTGTTGGGGCTGTGCTGAATGTGGCATGGTGTGCCGTTTGCGCGTCAGCGGCGCCCAATAATTGGCGTTTTGAGGATGTGCTGGTTGTTGCCGGGGTCGTTTGACTGTTTTTGCTGTCCACGCGCCTCTGTCCACAGGCCGTCAATAGCCTGCCTCGCTGTGTTTCTGTGTGCGTGAGGCCCAGGTGCCCTGTTTCTCCACGCGCTGTCCCGGCCGTCCACCATATGTCCTTTACCCCCTCACGGCTGGTCTGCCCCTGATGGGCTCCTGCTCCTGTTGCGCAAACAGCCCATCTGGGCTGCGAGAGACACCCCCCACCTGATGCCGGTTGAGCAGGGGTTGCCCTGGCACCTGGTAGCGACGGGGCTGGCGGGCCAGGCCATCCCCTTTGTTGTCGCTGCCTCCCATGCGCACGCACTGCCATCCGCTCCATTCTGGTTCCCTGTTCCCGCTGTTCTGGTTGCCTCTCCTGCCTTGCTGTGCCCCTCCTCCTTGTTTGCTGTGCCCGCCCTTGTCCCTCCTGGTGTGGCTCCCGCGTTCTGTGTGTCTGTGTTGCTCCTCCCCCTGTCTGTTGGCGCTCCTGGGTGCCCCTGTCGCGCACCCCCTCCGGTCCCACCCTCTGCCCCCCCCCGTACGAGGGTTTAACATCTCCGTACAACGTGGACTGTCCCAATGGGCGGTTGGCTGGTCACGGCCCTGTTGCCGTCCCCGTGGCGGGCACCTCCCAGCACGCGGGGCGCAGTTCCTGCCCTTGTGGAGTACGTGGGCACCTTGTAGAGGGAGGGGGGGGGGGGTGTTTGCTGATGGGTTGCTCGGCGTGCGCCGCATTTGGTGGTTGCTGCAGTGCTTGCACCTCATGGTTCCCTTCTGTGTTGTTGTGTGTCCTGTTGGGGCTCGTCTCACTGCCTTGTATGGGGCGGCCCTGTGTCCAATTGCTTTGCTGCTTGCATTCCTCCCAATTTCGGGCTCTTTCTTTTTCTGCTGGCACGCTCATTGCTGCTGGTGTGCGGCGCCGGGGGGGCAGCATGTCGCTCCCTGCATCCCCTTGTGGCTGTTGGGTTGTCCCACTTGCAGTTCGGAGGTACCACGGGCACCGGGCACTTTTGCACATGTCTCCAAATCTACAAACTAACCTGTCACTCTTGTTTGTTGGGGTTGTTCTGGGGTGAATGTGGTGCATTGGTGCTCTTTTGCTGTCTGGGTTGCTGAGGGGCTCCCCGTTTGAGGACTTCACTCTGGGCTGTCCCTGGCTCGGAGCTAGGGACTCGTGTGAGTCCACCCCCTGGTTGGTTGTGTGCAGTGACCACCAATGGTTTGGACGCTGTGTCTCATAAGCGTGCCCAAGGCCCCTGCACTAGGCCCTGGTGATAGAACTTAGCTACTAACGGGCAGTACATGTTTTAGGTCGCTGCCCAATGGACAACCGCGTAGCCGGCTGCCAACCCCCCGCAGCGGCGACCCCCTTACTTAGGTTTGGGTTGCCTTCTCCTCCCGGTGTGGTCGGGATGGTGATGGCTCCCGGGAGTGCATCAGGGAAGCATCCCTTCTATGTTGTGTGTAGGTGTGGCCTTGGTTGTTGTGTGTGTGGTGGGCGCCGTGTTGGCGTTGGGGCGTGGGGTCGTGGGCCCTTGGTGATGCTCCACGTGCGTGCCTTGTTTGTGGGCGGTGGTGGCTGTGTGTGGTGAAGTGCCCGTGTGGTGGGTCTAGCCCCCACCCTGGGTGTTGGGTGTTGGGTTGGTGTTGGTGCTCACGGCGGGTGGTGTGGCTGTCCGCTGCTGTTGTTGCGGTACACTGCTTTGCTTTGCTCTGCTGTACGGTGTGTTGTGTGTTGTCGTGTGCTGGCGTGTCTCATTGTGTGCCTCTGTTGGCTTTCGTCTGCTGCGTTGCGTTGTGTGCTATGATGCCTCCGCGTTGTGCGCTACGGTGCCTCCGTGAGGCGTGGCGGCCGCGGCTACCCGGGCAGGGCCGCTTCCCCCGTTGGGGCTGAATTCGGGTAACCTCCGAAGCGCTTGGATAGGGCCGCCCACCCATTGGCAGGGCCGAGTCCAAGCCCCCGGGGCCTGCCTTTGAGGCTTGCACGCGTGCCTTGTTTGCGGGCGGCGGTGGCTATGCGTGGGTGAAGTGCCCGTGTGGTAGGTGTGGCCCCCACCCTGGGCGTTGGGTGTTGGGCTGGTGTTGGTGCTTGCGGCAGGTGGTGTGGCTGTCCGCCGCCATTGTTGTGGCACACTGCTTTGCTTTGTTTTGCTATATTGTGTGCTGCGTGCTTTCGTGTGCTGCAAGTTTCGCTGTGTGCCTCTGCTAGCTCTGGCGTGCTGCGCCGCATTGTGCGCAGCGCTGCCTTCATGAGGCGTGGCGGCCGCGGCTACCCAGGTAGGGCCACTCTTCCCGTCGGGGCCGAGTCCAGGTAACCTCCGAAGTGCTTGGATAGGGCCGCCCACCCATTGGCGGGGCCGAATCCGAGCCCCCGGGGCCTGCCTACGAGGTTTGTGTGCTGATCTCCTTTGTGCGCCTCTATCAGCTCTGTGTGCTGGGGCATCGTGCTGCCCTGTGCCGTTCTAATGTGCGTTGCGCTGCACTGTGGGATTACTGTGGGACCCTAACCCTAACCTGTGCATGGATTTGCGTGCCTGGGCGTTGTGCTGAACCCCTCAACGCCTCCGGGAGGCTGCCGCGATTAACTTCGCTAGGCGATCAGTGGGCAGCATTCCGCCCGGTTGTGAGACCAGGACGTTCTCTCTTGGTAGGTCCCCGTCTATGTGCACAACCGGTTGCCACTCTCCATGTGTGCAGCACACCCCATGTGGGTGGCAGCTGCACTGCGGGGTATACACACCAATGGCCACGATGCGCACCCGGACCACCGGCTTCGTGAGTCCTGGGCATATGAGGTAGCACACCTCACCCCTGGTCATGTTGGGCATCGGCGTGTAGGCCAGCTGCCACTCGCGGGCCCGTACTATACTTGTGTATTGTGCTTCCATGAGCTCCACGGTCATGTATGCAAAGCGTTGTTGCATCGTCAGCGTGTTTGGTTCCCCTGGCCTTCTACCCTCCTGTCCGGGGTCGTGTGTCGCAGCTCCCCTATTGCAGTGGTGTACCTCCCGTTGTTGGCGCCTGTCCCCTCTTTGTATGTCGGCGTCGTGCCGTCTTCGGGCCTCTGTGTCTAGCAGTCCGTCCTTTGCCTCCCCTATTTGTTTGAATAGTCCCTCAGCCTTCTCCTTGTGGTGCGTGTTTTTGCCTGGGTCCCCCACAGCAGGACTACGGCGGTGTTGTTGATCTGATCAAGCCGGCCACACACAATCACTGTTTGCGGCCGAGCTATGGGCTGCAGTAATGGCTGAGCCGTTCCCGGGATTTCGACGCAATTTCGACGCCTCCGAGCCAGGCCTCACCTCCACCTCACCTCCACCTCACCTCACCTCACCTCACCTCACCTCACCTCCACCTCCACCTCCACCTCCACCTCCACCTCCACCTCCACCTCCACCTCCACCTCCACCTCCACCTCCACCTCCACCTCCACCTCCACCTCCACCTCCACCTCCACCTCCACCTCCACCTCCACCTCCACCTCCACCTCCACCTCCACCATCATCCAGCACCCGGTACCCAGCACCCAACATCCAGGACACCGAACTCCCAACACGAATTCAGGGGAGTTTCAGGGGGCGAGTTGGGGTGGACCGAGCCTGCATTGCACCGTGACCGGCAGGCGATGTGGCAGTCAAACGTTCGTCGAGACCCTGGCGATCCGGGGTCACCCAGTCCCTTTTTGTCCAAAATTGGTCTCGGACTCCAAACGCTGCTGCCGAATTATTTTGTTAGTCGATGGGACACACATCACCATTTTCAGCCTCCAAAACCCACAGAGAAACTACGGTGCGCCGTCTGCCCGCTGTGTCACTGCCCTGCATCCCGACCGTGGCCGCAATCGGCCAACTAACTGTTGCCACCACAGTGCTAACCACCCAAAACAGCCCTTTATGGGGGCCACTGGGCGCCACTACGTGGCCCAAGTGGCGCGATATGGCTCCCGATGCACTTCGATTATCTGCAAATGACGACCCAAGCCTGGCCCAAGCCGTCAGGAGTCGCTGGAAAGGTCAATTTTTTTTCCGGCCGCGAGGAAGGGCCCCACAGCACCACCAGTGCCCCGACCTCGGCCCAAGTATTGCATCCTCTTCGGTTTGCTGGACTAAAAGGGACAGCGCTACCCACATTCTTTTTTGGAAGGGAAGGGTTCAGCATCACAAATACATATATCGCAAAAAGGAGAGGTTCCGGTACTGCACAGGCCTTGGCAGGCGTCCGACAGCCCCCCCCTTCCCCTGGACGTCCTCCTGCGCTGCCAGTCCTCTGCAACTCCTCGTGGTCTAAACCTCCTCCTCCGCCGCAACCGGCCTCATGTCCTCCGTCCACCTCCGCCCCATGGGTGCGGCCGTGGCCACGCCCATGTCCGCCGTATACAGCGCGCCGCGCCCCGGCGTGCGGCGGGGGGCAGTCTTGCCGTACCCCCCGGCACTTGGCCCTGCATTCGCTGCATGCGCGCCGTCGCAGCTCACGGCACTGTAGCATACGGCGCCTTCCCACGTGCCCCGTCTTGTGCAGCGCGAAAACCTAACCCTCACCCGAAAACCTGAAGGGCTCCCTGTCCGGGAACGAGACAGGCTTGGGGAGGCAGTTGCCGTCGGAATCGAGGTGAGAGTTGGCAGCGTGGTCTGGCTGGCGGACGCACTGGCCGTGGGAAGTGGGGTCGCAGATGGGGACCTCGAGGGGCTTGAGGATGAACTTCGGGACGCGGTGGGTGATGGGCTGGGGGTTGCTGCAAGAAAAAGAACCGCAGGGAACAGATGGACCCTCACCACAGAGATCCCAGGCGCGACTGACAGGCCCCAGGGCATTCCCATGTGTCATCCAAGCAAGTACGGTGACTCCCGTCTCCCGATAGGAGGAACCCACTCAACACCAAAGCTTCCAGCAACTTCCTCAGCCTGACGTGATGTGGTGGGGGGGGGGGGGTGATTACCGAATAGAGTGTCCGCGTCAGCTTGGGAAGGATGCCTTGTTGCTTGGGAAGGGATTCGTTTGAAGAGGACAAGGGCTATGGATGGACCTACAACACTTATAGAGCGGTCATAGGAGACTGCAAAAGCGGTTGGGGGGGGGGGTTACTGGCGGTTGGAAATGCCTTTGGGGCTGGTGTCGGGGTATGGGGATGCCTTTAAAGTACGTTCAGGGGCCACCTCCGTTTCAACCGGCAAACCCCGCCTCACCTTTACGGTTGACTCCGCCAGTTCAAGCGAATCCATGCCTTTAGCCGCACTTGGCAAAAACAGCGCAATTTCCCGTGCTGCTGCATGACACGTGGCCAGACACGCTCCTCTTCAGGTCGATTTGGCGGTCGGAATAAGTCATTTTGAACCCGCTGTCAGGACGACCCAGGACGTGGGTGTGGACCTTGCATGGCACCTCCATGTCACTAGGTGGCGCGCAAAACTAAGCACAGATCCACAACCACAAACCAGCTGGCCCCCATCTAAGTGCTCTCAGTCAAGCCGGCCATCCCTGGAGACCCCTTGAGGCGACACCGCGCATGTGCTGCCTTGTACCTCCCTTTTGTTTTGCGTTGCATTACACCCACACCCTGACCAGCGAAGACCGTCGCCCTGCAGTGCGTTTGGGATGCGGGCGGTCAGAGAGCTTGGCGTCAGTGGAATGAACTTGCAGCCAAAATCACAAAAAATCATCCTCAAAATCGCCGATCTATGACCAGTATTGTGGCCACAAACCACCGTTGTCCTTGGGGCGGGTAGGGTTTCGTACGTTCAATGCAGTGTGCACCTGGGGTGACGGTGAAGGTAATCGGCGCAGCGGGTGTGACGAGGGAGTAGCCGCCCTCCAGATACCAAAGGCCGAATGTTCCAGGCGTTAGCGGCCATGTGCCGCCGGGAGTATCAGATCCGAAGGTGATCTGGCCGCTCGCAACCGGTACACCACATTTGGTCTGGGACTGACATGTGTAAAACCACAGAGTAGCTGCCGGGGAACCGCTGGGCTGCCCAGCGGACATTGGGTAAATCGCAATCCAATCCGCCTTTGTGGCGTCTGCAGAGAGGCGCCTGAATGTCACAACAATGTCTTCACCAGCAGCAAAAGTGGCCTTGTCCAAGCTCAAGAGACGGTCTGTGAGAGGGAAGTGGACCTACAACGGCACACGGGCTGGGCCGGTGTGCACTATGCCCCATGGAACATTGACCCTTTTGTGTGTTGATCGACAAACCCCCACCGTAAATACCCCGTCTGGGTCTTACAACAAAGCCATGCCACTCAGCCTTCATGGCACATGGCAAATCACGTCGGACCCGGGATCGTGCCCCATGAGGGGCACAAGCGACTGCCCAGTTGCTGTTGCCAGGGAGTCCAAGTTGACCCCTCGAGCTCGCCGAGACCACCAATAATGGTTTACTGGTGCTCGGGGATTGTCTGGGTGCTCTGCCTGTAAGCCCTGCGTGGGGCCGGTCTCACACATGATGTGATCAGTATACAGCATTACAGTGGCCACAAAGTGGTGGTTTGGGACCTGACCTACTGGCCACCTATGCATACACGCACGACGGTGACGGATGGTATGTGAACGAAAACAGAAAACAACAGTCTGTTGCCGTTTGCCGCCCAGGGAAGGGAAAGCATGTTACAGAGCTTAGGCCAGTTCCCATCAGGGTCAAGGATTCTCTCCTCTCCAGGGTGCAGGACGGGCCATTGCAGAACAGACCCGGGGGCATGGGCGGGGGATTTGGGGTCCTGGCAAACCCCAGCCGATCCACCCACCCACCCACCCACATCAGAGAAATTCTCCTCAGGTGAAAAATGAGATCTAGAAATGTGGCTCTAAATAATTTCAGTTGCACAAAAGTTTTTTTGCCCCCCTGTGTGACGGTCCGTCTGGTTGTTGCTCCTTTACGGGGCCCTGGACAGTCACCCGTTCTTCCCTTCGCATGTTGCGTCAGGGGGCTGCTTTCTGTCGGCCGCTGCGGCCGGTGCTCTTGCTGGTGTCGTTTCCGCGTTCGTGGAGCCCAGTAGTTGGTGTGTTGGGGCTGTGCTGAATGTGGCATGGTGTGCCGTTTGCGCGTCAGCGGCGCCCAATAATTGGCGTTTTGAGGATGTGCTGGTTGTTGCCGGGGTCGTTTGACTGTTTTTGCTGTCCACGCGCCTCTGTCCACAGGCCGTCCATAGCCTGCCTCGCTGTGTTTCTGTGTGCGTGAGGCCCAGGTGCCCTGTTTCTCCACGCGCTGTCCCGGCCGTCCACCATATGTCCTTTACCCCCTCACGGCTGGTCTGCCCCTGATGGGCTCCTGCTCCTGTTGCGCAAACAGCCCATCTGGGCTGCGAGAGACACCCCCCACCTGATGCCGGTTGAGCAGGGGTTGCCCTGGCACCTGGTAGCGACGGGGCTGGCGGGCCAGGCCATCCCCTTTGTTGTCGCTGCCTCCCATGCGCACGCACTGCCATCCGCTCCATTCTGGTTCCCTGTTCCCGCTGTTCTGGTTGCCTCTCCTGCCTTGCTGTGCCCCTCCTCCTTGTTTGCTGTGCCCGCCCTTGTCCCTCCTGGTGTGGCTCCCGCGTTCTGTGTGTCTGTGTTGCTCCTCCCCCTGTCTGTTGGCGCTCCTGGGTGCCCCTGTCGCGCACCCCCTCCGGTCCCACCCTCTGCCCCCCCCCGTACGAGGGTTTAACATCTCCGTACAGCGTGGACTGTCCCATGGGCGGTTGGCTGGTCACGGCCCTGTTGCCGTCCCCGTGGCGGGCACCTCCCAGCACGCGGGGCGCAGTTCCTGCCCTTGTGGAGTACGTGGGCACCTTGTAGAGGGAGGGGGGGGGGGGTGTTTGCTGATGGGTTGCTCGGCGTGCGCCGCATTTGGTGGTTGCTGCAGTGCTTGCACCTCATGGTTCCCTTCTGTGTTGTTGTGTGTCCTGTTGGGGCTCGTCTCACTGCCTTGTATGGGGCGGCCCTGTGTCCAATTGCTTTGCTGCTTGCATTCCTCCCAATTTCGGGCTCTTTCTTTTTCTGCTGGCACGCTCATTGCTGCTGGTGTGCGGCGCCGGGGGGGCAGCATGTCGCTCCCTGCATCCCCTTGTGGCTGTTGGGTTGTCCTACTTGCAGTTGGGAGGTACCACGGGCACCGGGCACTTTTGCACATGTCTCCAAATCTACAAACTAACCTGTCACTCTTGTTTGTTGGGGTTGTTCTGGGGTGAATGTGGTGCATTGGTGCTCTTTTGCTGTCTGGGCTGCTGAGGGGCTCCCCGTTTGAGGACTTCACTCTGGGCTGTCCCTGGCTCGGAGCTAGGGACTCGTGTGAGTCCACCCCCTGGTTGGTTGTGTGCAGTGACCACCAATGGTTTGGACGCTGTGTCTCAAAAGCGTGCCCAAGGCCCCTGCACTAGGCCCTGGTGATAGAACTTAGCTACTAACGGGCAGTACATGTTTTAGGTCGCTGCCCAATGGACAACCGCGTAGCCGGCTGCCAACCCCCCGCAGCGGCGACCCCCTTACTTAGGTTTGGGTTGCCTTCTCCTCCCGGTGTGGTCGGGATGGTGATGGCTCCCGGGAGTGCATCAGGGAAGCATCCCTTCTATGTTGTGTGTAGGTGTGGCCTTGGTTGTTGTGTGTGTGGTGGGCGCCGTGTTGGCGTTGGGGTGTGGGGTCGTGGGCCCTTGGTGATGCTCCACGTGCGTGCCTTGTTTGTGGGCGGCGGTGGCTGTGTGTGGTGAAGTGCCTGTGTGGTAGGTCTGGCCCCCCCTTCCCCCCTGGGGGTGGAGGTTTTTGTCACCAAGCAATGGCCTGCTGCAGGAGCCGAACTGAATGTAGGGGGAGCCCCGTTGTGTACGCCCTGTATGCTGTGCGCCACTGCAGGTTTCCACATATGTTAGGCTTTGCTGGTGCTGCTTGATGCTGACCCTTGGCTTGCCGCCGCCCAGCGCCGCCCCCCGCTACTACTTCCTGCTGCTGCTGCTGCTGCTGCCTCAGCCTGGTCCCTGCTACTTGGAGCTGTATCTATCCTTGGGAATCCTTGTTGACAAACAGCAGCCCCTGCACAGACCTGAAGCCGTGCACAGGCTGCAAGTACGAGGACAGTAGGCTTGCACGTCTAGGATATCCGATGCCGTGTAGCCACTGGAGCCATCGCAAGAGTAGCCAGCCCAGTCGCTGCAACTATAGCTGCCAGCGTCCTTGAAGGTGCTATTGTCGGAGCAATCTGCAGTCAGAGTGCGAATGTTAACGAGTACTGCGAGAGGATCCGTGTAACCCAAAAGACGCTCCTTGCAAACCACTTTGCAGAAAATCTTGACAATAAGCAGCACGTGCTGACCGATTTAATATCTGTTGTCGGACCCCAAAATCTCAACGTGTCAAAACAAGAAATTTGGAACAGTAAGGTCTTCTTTGCTCCTTCGTTTGCGGCTACGCACACACAATCGGCACGTTACAGTAAGGCACCCGGGAGAAGGTTCCCAGACTCTACACGAGCATTGTTGCCTCAACACTCCGTGTACATGGAAGATCGGTTGCTACCTGCAGCCAAGAGGTTTTGGGCAGTTCTGGAATCTTATGGATGGGATTGCAGCAGAAGCTGCCACCGAAGCAAAATGAATATCTCAGAACTGGAAACCTCAGGTGCAGGAATTAAGTCAAGGTACACTGGCAACAAACAGGGTATGAACAGATTTTCCCATGCAAGAAGATACCTGTAATGGTGATGGTAAAAGTACAGCTGCCATTGTTGAAGGCGGCATCGTATGCTGTGTAGATGACCTGCATCAAGCATGCACCTGGGCTTCTTCAAGGGCTTGGTTGGATGCGGGTGCTGGGTATGGGGTTGATGTGTTCCAGAAATACCTGCTCTTATCGCAACCACCCTGCCCTCGCCCCCAGCACAAATTGTGGCTGCGCCAGAGGCTCTACACGCGCCCGCACCAGCAACAATGCCACAAAGGGGCGAAAATGCCAAATGGCTCACTCCTGCGGTCGTGGCAACCGTCCCCACTGCCCCCCTCCGGTATGCGTCTTGGACCAACGCATGCGACAAAATACCCATTCCCGCCAGTTGCTCAGTGCATTGCAAGGCACACACAATGGATTTATCCAGACTCGTTGTGTTCCAGGCCTTCTGCTCCCGCACATTGGATCCGATTCGGGGGGGGGGGGGGGGGCGGGGGGGATTGAAAGAAAACAATCTCGTTGTTGTGCAATTGACTACAGAAATACGAGGCTGGCAGCATCTGGTCAGTCACCAACAGCAGTTCATTGGTCACTGACAGAGGCTGCTGGTCGATGAAGGAAGGAGACAACAATCAATTGACACCAACAACAGACTGCAGTTGGTGGTTTACGGACAATGTTAGGCTGGTAACTGCGGGCCTAGGGGGGCTGGGGCGGTTCTGAAGGGCTGTTCTTGGTGAAGATGAAAAACATGATCTGTGTTGCTGAGGGGCCGCTCCTGAGAGGCACCATTTACTTGTCCAACAACAATGCTGAGTGGAGCTCAACAAGTAAACCTTGTGTCAAGGGCTGCAGGCTGCCGTCTGCAGGCCGCCAACCGCTTTCAGCCACTGGCCAGCTTGGGGATGGGACCTAATTAAGGTGACCGATGCCAGCTTTGGGGGGGGGGGGGTTGGAGCGGGTGTTTCACACTCGGGGGGGAAAAGCCTGAGTCCTGAAAATCCACCCTGACTCTGATGGCACACATACCGTGGAGACTCCGATGGGGAATTGGTCGCCTGGACGGTAATTGTGGTCCATGCCCTCAACCCCAACGTTGTCGGTGGCATTCGGAGGTGTCCAAAACACAGTGGCATAACTTTTGTCCGGATCAGTAAGTGCGCTGATGCTGGCAGGGCATCTGGAGATGTTTGGGGCCTGAGCAAAGCGCAAATGCCGAATGCGATTCATAGGGCGTGGGCAATTCGGTACAATTCGCCCAAAAGTGTTGCACCGAATAGTAGTTAGCTAATAGTCGAAATAGCAGTCAGCTTGTCAACGACACCAGTTCGTGGTAAGTAATAGCAATTAGCGGTCACAACACAGCTATTGGTGCTTACAGAACACAATAATCTGTCCAGGAGCCGCCGGCCACCAGATAACCACTGGCCCAGAGGGCCATCCCCGCGGATTGCCTTTAGCAGGGGTAAATTCTGCGCCTTTGCAGACAGCCCTTGCATTCCACATGGTGACGGTCAGGGATAGGGTTCTAAAACACTGGATAACACTTGAACACCCCCGATCAAGAATTGTAAACAGTGCGGGGGTGCCATAAAGGCTGAACAAGTACGCCGTACGCATTTTTGCCTTTTGAGGAGGGAATCCTCCACTCATGGATAGGGGTTGGGTGCCCAACCACTGGGTTGGGGGTGAAGAGGTCGGGTTCAAACAACTGTGAGAGGTGGGTAGCCTGTTTGGCTACCCCTAACAGCTGGGTAAAAGGAATTTTTCTCAGTGAGAGTGGGATAGTTGTCCCGTTGCTTGCAAGTGCTGCTTCTACCCCTTGGCATTCCTCCCATGCCGGCACTGGCTCGATCCACATAACATCTTTGCCAAGGCCGTGGAGTTTGAAGGGCGCTCACCACTACCAATGTGGGGCATGTAACACACGGCCAAGGGAAGGGGGGGGGGGGGGGCGTGGAGAGTTGGGTCCAACGACCACCGGCGCACGGGTATGCATCCCCACGCACGATGAAGGTGAGGGGCTTTGTCCAGGTGCAAGTCAATGGGGCTTTATGCTGCAATAGAGGATCATGGACCTATGGATGACCAATGTTCTGCCTAGAGATGCATTGCCGCTGCATTAGAAAACATTCCCACAACACAGGTCTTCGAAAAGAGTGCTGCCATACCCACATGGGTTTCCCACTTCAAACGAATGCAGTGGACTAAATGCAAACGTACCGACACACCCTCGCACACAAGAGGCTTCACGTCAGCCGGTATATTCACACACGCTACATACAAATTGTCTACAAACCAAGAAAGCAAAATAAATTGGACAACTGGAAAGGGAGATGGTGCAACGTCGCGGCGGCGGAACTCTGCGACCACACGAGGCAAATGATCATAATCGCGGAAGAGCCTGGGGAGAGGGCCGCATGGCAATCTCTGCCAATGGGACACTTGACCCTCCTGCGCAAGTCATGCACTTTGGCTCTCAAGGGTGATCCGTTGTTGGAGGAATGATATAAGTGGTTGGAAAGGGGCAGCCCGCATTGTCCTTTGGTATGGCGCTCACAGTTTTTAGGGCTTCTCATGAAGTGCTTGTGGTATGCCCTTGATTCCACGTCTTTTGTTGCCAATGTACGGTCCGTCATGTGGGGGGTTAGGGCACCGACATGGAGTGCTTTGCACTCCGCACCGGTCTTGCGGCCACCCTTATTTGTTGCTTTGGTTTGCCTTCTTTTGGCACACGTTCTGCAGGCATCTTGTGTTCATGCTCCAGTGAGTGTGTGTATGTGGATTTCAATACTTGTGCTGAGAAGAAGGTACTAGGGCTTGGTGTGGCATGGCAATGGTTTGTGCACTAGGATAAGTGGCACTTGTGTCACCTGTGTCACCTATGCCGGCTGTGCCACCATGACATGGAGGGGGGGGGATCATTGAAAAGTGTGCCGCAACACGTGCTGTGACATGGGTAAGCTCCCATGCATAAACGCCGCCCTCCACAAACCTTTGAAACTGGTGTATCCAAAATGGCCAGGCCAAGACCCTGTCTAGTCCACGATGCTTCTGGTGAGATTTTTTTTATTTGCATGCACATGAGGTCCAAATGCATGACAATTATATCCGGGGCATGGGCCCGAGGATATCCGCGGATATCCGGGGCATATGACCCGGGATACAACAGCGGTGATATCCTGGGTCATATGCCCCGGATATCTGCTGGTATCCCCGGGGCATGTAGCAAATCATCAAATTTATAGATTAATCACCGCGAACAACAGAATCACCTAGGGTTGTGACCAATCAATGAAACCGCCTTTCCAAGGCGGTTCCAATGAGCTAAGGAAGAGAAGGCCTCTAATAGTGCCACTTTGTCACCAGAGCGTGAGGTCGTGTGTGTTAGCCTCAGTCCAGTCAAAGTAGAGAAGAAACGGAAGGATAGGACACCTTCTCCATCCTCTCCGAAGATCGTCATTGATCTAACAGCGGAGGAGGAGTATGCCACCTTCCCGTTGACACAATTGAGTGAGAAAGAACCTTCTATATATGTGCTCAATGAGAAAGAGAGCATTGTATATGAACGTGAGATGTACCGTTCTCGTGCATGGGCTGCCCCAGCAACACCTGCCAAGGCCCCAGTAGATCAAGATTTGTCCAGTATTCCATCTCCTTTTGCCCGGGCTGCATTTGAAGAGCAACCCAAAAAAAAGGTGAAAAAGGAAGTGCAGGTGAGAAAGGAAATGCAATGTTACCGTTGCTATTATGCCATTAAGAAGAATGCAGTTGGTGGCCAACGATCGGTCACGTGTGACATTTGCCATGCTGTGTACCATATGTCTTGTGCCAAGCTCAAGTTTCCTCCGAAGTTTGGTTCCTGGGCCTGCGAATCTTGTGTCAGAGACATGATTGGCTCCCAATAGACCATCTATATGTGCCCATATTCCATGTTTGTAGAGAGCTTACTTGAAGCACCATGAGAGAAAGTGTGTCTCGGATTTGTTCCACTTGAAGTGTTGAGGCATCAAGGGCGAGGGGAGGGTTGCGCGCAAGGATCCCGGGTCATATGCCCCGGATATCTGCGGATATCCTCGGGCCCTAATGCCCCGGATATAAGAATTGGGCCACGTCAATACTCGTCCCTTTTCCGTCTATTTAATAAGGCTGGGTGTCATAGTGGCATGCGATGCAACATGGATGCCTTTTTTTTGTGTTGGGGTTGGTTGCTCGCGTGAATGAGGATAAACACGCACTCTTGACGCACTAACCCTTGATCTCTATGCGGTGTGTGACGCATTTTGAGACGCTGTTTTTTGAGACACCGTTTTTTGAGATAGGATAGAAGCATGCAATACACTGGAAGAAATGATCAATGGATCAATCAATTGATTGCGTGAATTAAATTAAAAGAGGGACATTCCGCAATGGCGTAGTCAACATGCTCCAAAAACATTTGCAGCAATAGCATTGCAATTTAAAGCAGATGAAACGAACAATTTCCAACATATGCCCTTAGAAAAGAATTGTTCCATAGCATAGCATGTGCTATGTGGCACTATGTGGCATGCAAACAGGTACCTGAAGATCTGTGGTATTCATGTTTTGAGCACAAGCCAAAAAATAGAAGAATATGAGCCACCATCCGCCTGTACTCATGGTGTCCTCTTAGTGTGAATGCCTTGCCCAAAGTAGGTGAACCGTTGTGGTGCAAGATTCATGCAAATATGACAACAAACTTCACTGTGATAAAGGAGCAAGTGAAAAAGGAATGAGCCGAATTTGCTAGCTCGTTTGAGCTAGTGTGCTTGCATGTGTGCAAAACTAAGCAGTTAACAAGTATCATCTTAGGATGATCACGTAGCCAGCGCCACCCAGCCACCCAACCACCTAGCCACCTAGCCACCATATTGTGTTGGGCCTTGCATTTTGCCTCCTCTCAAGATCACATGACGATGATGATGTGTCCAACACAAAAAAATTTTTCACAGAAGAATTTTTGTTCAACACAACAATTTCGTGTTGAAACATTTTTTTCAACACAACAATTTGTGTGTTCAAAAATTTTGTGTTCAAAAATTTTGTGTTGAAAATTTTTGTGTTGAAAATTTTTGTGTCGAAAAAATTTTTGTGGTGAAAAACTTTTTGTGTTGAAAAAATTCTTTTGTGTTGAAGTATGCCACATTGTGTGTCTTCAGCTGCACGTGAAGTTGACCATGGGAGGGAGGAGGCGTCATTTTGCACTTCAAAAGAGGCCACACAACCTAGTTGCCCCAAATCCACTGGCAAAAGTCAAAAGGGGATGGCTTGCACCCCTAGGGACCCCAAGTGTGGCCGTTTTTTCTTCATTTTCCTTGATTTTGGCCATACTCCCCCCCGGCCGTTTTTGGCCAGCCGCGGCAAGCCAAGGGGGGAGGGGGGGGGTCAACCAACCCAACCGCGGCTTCGAACACCCCCCCTGCGTTGGTGTTGTTTCATTGTGAAACCTGTCGGTTCTGGTGTGATCGCCAATGTCTAGTTCAATTCCGAATCTTTTCTGTTCGTACCATCCAATGGATCCGGGCATTCCGGCGCACGCGCACAATATGACAACAGGTCAATGTGATTGTGTAAGAAATTACCCATATACTTTTTGTATTACGAAGACTGGCAAACTCTCCTGTTCGGGAATCAAACTCAGGTCGTCGAGTTGTTAGTCAAGTGTTTTACCGCTCAACTATGCTCCAGGGATAAAAAACACATGCTGTTGGCGCGGCACCACCCAATCTCTTAGGCTCTGCCACTTGCCCCCAGTGTGTTGATATCCCCTTCCTCGCTTCGTCGTCCGTTGTTCTGTCTCAGTCCGGTGGTGTATTGTAGGGCACCATCCCCCTTGGTCGTCGCGGCTTTGCTCGCTCCTGTGCCTCGGATTAAGCTGTCGTTGTAATCGCCGCGAGGACAAGCGGCTATTATTATTACATTCGTCATAGCAATATTATTGTACAATGCACCACCTAGACCTCATGCCATTCGCCAACAATTGGTAACTTGTGCCCCTTAGCCAGGGGAGCATGCATGCAAGCAACGTGCTCTTCGGGCTTTTGTTCTCATGGTCGATTGCTCGCACCGTGTACTGTGAGGGCTTGCATTCAGGAGACACTATGGTTGTGGTGAATTATCAAGTCCAATAAAAATTAGCGTGGATGCTAACAGTAGCAAGACGGGTACTTGCATACACCCTCTCCTTGTATGCTTTCCACCGCATACAACTTGCCCCCGACCGGCCCATCTGGGGACCCATCCTTTAGTGTTGGCATGCACACGTATTGCATGCTGCAGCATACACATATGCATGATCGGCATGCTGAGCATGCAAGCAAGCGTATAGCATGCTATTATGTGTGGGCAAGAATCACGAATTGATAATGCGCAACTTGCAAGGAGCGTGCACACGCAATAATGAACAAAATTAGGCCCCTTATGGCAGTTGTATGTGCAAAAGTGACAACATATGACAATATGTCGGTAATGGCACTCTTATGAGCGATACATGTAGCCCAACTGGAGGTTCCTTCTCCAATACTTCCACGTGATCCTCAGGCACCCTCGTCAGTGACAACGGCAAGCAATGCACGAATGTGCCATACCAACACACTACAATGTGCAATGTGGCGTGTTGATTTTCGGATACCTAAGCAATTGCTTATTTGCTTACAATCCATGGTGCTCTGTTACCTGCATGTCATGCCATGTATAACTCAACACAAAGATGGTGTTACGTAGCTAAATTGGGCGACAAAAGTGAACTCTTCAATTGGGCTTACATGGAGCACGGCGAGGCATGCATGAGAGAAATGCCAATAGTGCTAATAATGCATGCAGTTTTTTCTTTCGTTTCATTTGGGCCCAATTCCATGCACAATAAAACGCAATGCATTGCAGTGTGTCCCAGAGGGGTTGCGAGCAAGACATGCAGCACGCGCCGTGATATATGTATCCCAAAACATCCCTCTTGTCCCTTGGAAAGCACAAGCAACCATGGTCCCTATCTGTTGACGCGTCGTCAGCTCAATCCCTCATTGCCAAAAGATATGCTAGAAAAGATGCGAAGTAATATTGGAATATCTTTCGGAAAACCCAGTGAATTCAGAAAGTGGACAATCACGGCGACCCTATGGAGCCTGTTGACTCCTCAACCTCGCTGTGTTTCCCTAGATCAATCGACACGAGGTTTCAGAGGAAAACGAATGCCTCAACCAGAACTCGGTGCTCCTCACTTCGTAATGGCCGCACAACTCCCAAGGACAATATTCTCCCTCCCTGGGGAGCTTTCTGACACGTCAAACGGGAATGATGATGAGTGCGCGGCAGCGACAGTGCCAGCGACCGAGCTCCAGAAAGTAGGCCTAGGGGCAGCTCAGAATTGAGATATGGGAGTCGCAGCCGATACAAGTTTGAAGTTCAGAAGATAATTTAGGAGATGAACAGTTTACTCCTCCTCTATTCGACCCATCCAGTCTGCTGAGTTTCATTACAGTCAGTTTCAGGCAAATAATAAGTATAAAATTTTGACCCTACAGCTTGCCGGTCGCTGGGTACCTCAACGGATAACCCGGCCACCGCCACTTTTGGGGTAATTGGTCCGAACCCTACTTCTGTAACTTTGGTCTTACAAGCTCGGGACGCACCAAAGGTGGCATTTTGGTTGCGTTTTAAGATAGGGAGAAGGTGGAATAACAGGTCCGAATTGATCCATGCACTCCTCCGAGCCTCAATGTTCAGACTATAAAAATGGTTCAGTGATGAGGTGATAGTTTTAAGGCAGTGCCTAAAATTGACGGTGAGGTTCGAATCGGGAACAAAAAAAAGTTCAAGCCGCTTCTGTGACCAATAGCCTACATCTGGACCGCTACCCATATCAACGATCATTTGTACAAAACTTTTAAATATTCACATAAGTCGCCAACAGACAGGACATTCATAAACCTGAAGATTAGAATCTACCTTTTTTTACATTTTAAAGAAAATTGTGAACGAAAATTCTTAAAACTGCTGCCACGTCGGAAATTGTGGGCCATAGGTGGCCCCAATCGGTGCCAAAGTGGGGCTTTGCAGCGGTAGCGACGGACTTCTTAGGCAAATCGGCCACTGCTTGTTGTATGCTTTACCTTGTATGTTATACACTATATGAGTAGTTTTTGAGCCGTTCTGTAATCTTAGAAAATTGTATGTAGACATTTGTGGATGTTTGTCATGCTGTTCCACTAGATGTGGTACGTCTTTTGAAACAACTCCTACGTCTTGTAGAATGGTATAAGTTGTTCCACAAATAGCAGTCCTACTATTCCGCTAGATGTATTTTGTCTACCACTCTTAGAAAATCGTTTAGAGCGGCCAAACTATTGACCATGCGCAAGCGCAGCCATATCTTAATTTGGCGCCGCCCCTTGCCTGTCAAGTACATCGAGACAACTTTTCTTTCATATTTTTGTCATTAATTGTACTCCATGAATTTATTTCTGAACATGTCTCTTCCTTGTGGCTGAGACCCGAGTTTCGTCGTTGGTCGCCCGCGTGTTGCCAACTCGGCCGACCCCATCTTACAATCGGATTTATATTAAATTTTCTTGCATATTTTACACGTCATGATAGTGATCGTGTGATACTCCGTTGAAGTCTAGACTCCGTCCATTTTTGTAGGCCGGGATCTTCCATATTATCGACATGTCATAACACATATCAAAGGCATTTAGTATGCTTAGTTTTGAACACCTGCAAGGCTTGAGAAAGGCAGTACCGGATAGCAGGGTCGCCGGAGGTTCCCGGGTATATGAGTCCGCTTGCTCATCGGCGAGTGGACCGATCTGGCTGCAAGATCTGGCCACAGTGAGCTGGTTACATTGTACCAAAGGTTTTTTCGGGCCTTTTGCAGTAAGTACCCCTCTCACCGTCCGTCGGCTCATTTGACGAGAGTCTAGACCGCTTCATTCGTGGCGGCCCCCATGCACCGCCCTCCGTAGAAGATCCGTCTAAATCTACGGAAAATCTAGCTTTTACTCGCTCTTTTTGTGACCATGTACACAGTAAGAAAGAGTCACTTCAATGTCTTTTGTGGCAGACGTGCCCAGGCCAAGCCCCCCTATTCTTTGAGAAGTATGAAGGACTAACATTCAATCATTTTGTCCATTATTTTGAAGCATTAAGTACAATTTTTAAAGCCGCTAGGGTAATAACCCTAGCACCTCCATGAAGTTCACCCTTGGCATTCAAGAGAGTGGACGCATCTTCCTTCATGGGCGTAATACCGAAACTAAACTAGGCACATCTTGCCTTTTTTCTTAGAGGTTAAGCCTCGTGATTTCCCACGTAAGGACCTAGATGCTTAAAAGTGACATCTACTTGTTGTGGTGTTATTTTGTAACTGTTTCGGAATTCGGTTGCTACCTCAGGACCTAGATGCTTAAAAGTTATATCTACTTATTGTGGTGTTATTTTAGAACTGTTTCAGAATTCAGTTGCTTGGCCAAGCTGGCCAAGCCATACCCTGTGTTTGGCCCATCGTACTTGCCCCAGAATCCTAACTTACTCCATTGCAGACAAAACGGTGCACATCAAGTGGCTATCACTATCTACTGGGCTCGATTGCTGGCAGCTTTCACACTAAATCATTTGCTTTGTTTATAAAACATTGAAGCTTTGTACTTAAGCCTGCACTATCCTTTGGAGCCCCTCTTTCTTACATGCGTCGATTTGGATAAAATACATCCTGATTGATCTTGGTGCTGTGCTACCACTTTGAGGTTTTAGGTTTGAGGTTCCATTTTGCGGGTACTAGACGCCTTTCGGCCCCGGGGGGCCATCTGGTCGGGCCAGGTGATATCCTCCCCACCAGGTCCTAGTGGGGGGCCCTCCATGACGCACCTCCTGCCTGGTGGCGGAGTCCCCCGGGTTCACAGGGCTCGGAGCTCCGTCCCTCCCCGGCTTCCCCATTTCGCCACTCCCCGGTCAGTGCATCACTTAGCAGCCGTGGCTGCGGGCAATTACCCACCGCGTCGCCCCCCTAATGCGTGGTCGCCTGGGGTGCCGGCGCCGCCGGGCCCGTGCTAGTGGCTTGTCGCCAGTTGGACCCCCATGGGCTGGCGCAGAGGCTGCCCAGCCGAGGGGCTGGTGCGTGGCGCAGTGCGCCACTACTGCCTTGGCGGGTGCAGTGCCCTGGTCGTGTGTGCGCGGCGCTCGCGTCCGGTTCGGGGGGGTTGGGGCCGGTGCCGGGTGTTGTGTCTTCCCCGCTTCCCCCTTCCCGCCCCGCGTTTCCTGCGCTGTGTGTGGCGGACCGTCCCGTCCGGGTGTCCCTTATCCTCGCTCGCTGGTACACCATTCCATGCGGTCTGTGCGTTCCGCGGGCTCGGTCCGGTTGCCCTTCTGGTTTTCCCCGCGTGTCCTTTGTGTGTGTGTGCGCTCGCGCTCTCGCGGCGTCCGCGCCCCCCCCCCTCCCCGGGTTGGTGTGGCGCGCGCACCTCGCGCGGTCCCGGTGCTGGACGTTGGTAGGGCCGTTCCATGCGGTCCGTGCCCCTCCGCATGTCCTGCCTCGGTCCCGTGCTCCGTTTGGCTTGCTTGGGGGGGGGGGGGGCGGCCCGGTCCCGTTTCCCCCTACGTGGCTTGGGGCTGCGCGCTCCCCGTGGGGTGGGTGCGGGCGTGGGGACCCGTCACCAACCCCACCGCGCGCACTCTTGCGAGCTGGCTTGGCGCGCTGTGGGGGCGGCACGAGGGCGCCCCGGGGGGGGGGGGGGGCTTTGCCTGGGTGTGGGGCGTCCGGGGTCGGGCGCTCTCCCACCCCCGACCATTCTTCCTTTCGGGCGTGCGGCCGGGGCCCACTACCCACTGGCTGTGGGTGCGGGGGGTGCGGGCGTGGGGACCCGTCACCAACCCCACAACGCGTGCTCTTGCGAGCTGGCTTTGCGCGCTGTGGAGGCGGCAAGAGGGCGCCCGGGGGGGGCGCCTCTTGCCTGGGTGTGGGGCGTCCGGGGTCGGGCGCTCTCCCACCCCCGACCACTCGTCCTTTCGGGCGTGCGGCCGGGGCCCAATACCCACTGGTTGTGGGTGCGGGGGGTGCGGGCGTGGGGACCTGTCACCAACCCCACCGCGCGCGCTCTTGCGAGCTGGCTTTGCGCACTGTGGGGGCGGCATGAGGGTGCCCGGGGGGGGGCGCCTCTTGCCTGGGCGTCCGGGATTGGGCGCTCTCCCATCCCCGACAGCCCGTCCTTCGGGGCGTGCGGCCGGGGCGCACTACCCACTGGCTGTGGGTGTGGGGGGTGCGGACCTCGGGACCCGTCACCAACCCCACAGGGCGCACTCTTGCGAGCTGGCTTTGCGCGCTGTGGGGGCGGCACGAGGGCGCCCCGGGGGGGGCGCCTCTTGCCTGGGTGTGGGGCGTCCGGGGTCGGGCGCTATCCCACCTCCGACCGCCCATCCTTGGGGGCGTGTGGCCGGGCCCCACTACCCACTGGCTGTGGGTGCGGGGGGTGCGGGCGTGGGGACCCGTCACCAACCCCACAGCGCGCACTCTTTCATGCTGGCTTGGCGCGCTGTGGGGGCGGCACGAGGGCGCCCTCGGGGGGGCATCTCTTGCCTGGGTGTGGGGCGTCCAGGGTCGGGCGCTCTCTCACCCCCGACAACTCGTCCTTTCGGGCGTGTGGCCGGGGCCCACTATCCACTGGCTGTGGGTGCGGGGGTGCGGGCGTGGGGACCCGTCACCAACCCCACAGCGCGCGCTCTTGCGAGCTGGCTTTGCGCGTTGTGGGGGCGGCATGAGGGTGCCCGGGGGGGGCGCCTCTTGCCTGGGTGTGGGGCGTCCGGGGTCGGGCGCTCTCCCAGCCCCGACCACTCGTCCTTTCGGGCGTGCGGCCGGGGCCCACTACCCACTGGCTGTGGGTGCGGGGGGTGCGGGGGTGGGGACCCGTCACCGACCCCACAGCGCGCGCTCCTGCGACCTGGCTTTGCGCGCTGTGGGGGCGGCACGAGGGCGCCCCGGGGGGGGCGCCTCTTGCCTGGGTGTGGGGCATCCGGGGTCGGGCGCTCTCCCACCCCCGACCACTCGTCCTTTCGGGCTTGCGGCTGGGGCCCACTACCCACTGGCTGTGGGTGCGGGGGGTGCGGGCGTGGGGACCCGTCACCAGCCCCACAGCGCGCGCTCCTGCGAGCTGGCTTTGCGCGCTGTGGGGGCGGCATGAGGGTGCCCGGGGGGGGCGCCTCTTGCCTGGGTGTGGGGCGTCCGGGGTCGGGCGCTCTCCCATCCCCGACAGCCCGTCCTTTCGGGCCTGCGGCCGGGGCCCACTACCCACTGGCTCTGGGTGCGGGGGGTGCGGGCGTGGGGACCTGTCACCAACCCCACAGCGCGCGCTCTTGCGAGCTGGCTTTGCGCGCTGCGAGGGCGGCACAAGGGCGCCCCGGGGGGGGCGCCTCTTGCCTGGGTGTGGGGCGTCCGGGGTCGGGCGCTCTCCCTGCCCCGACCATTCGTCCTTTCGGGCGTGTGGCCGGGGCCCACTACCCACTGGCTGTGGGTGCGGGGGGGGCGGGCGTGGGGACCCGTCACCAAACCCGCAGCGCGCGCTCTTGCGAGCTGGCTTTGCACGCTGTGGGGGCGGCATGTGGGTGCCCGGGGGGGGCGCCTCTTGCCTGGGTGTGGGGCGTCCGGGGTCGGGCGCTCTCCCATCCCCGACCGCCCGTCCTTTGGGGCGTGCGGCTGGGGCCCACCACCCACTGGCTGTGGGTGCTAAAGAAGGTCCCTACCAGGACCGGCCCCTGCTGTACCCCTTCCACCATTTCCTGTCACTCCTATGGTCTTGCTTCTCACCAGGTTCCGCATGATCTTGCCCTATCCTGCACAATTTCCCACAAAAAATAGTAAAATATGGCTCCTTCACACAAATCCTGATCCCTTGCAATAACCAACTCCCAGGTACAATAGCTCAAATTAAAATAATCCACACTGAGGGCTTCCAAGGGTATTTGAGGTCCCGCGTTGACACTCAACAACTCCTTTCAACACGCCGGTCGTCTCACGGTGCACACGGAGACACGGGCGTTGGGCATGTACATAGAATTGCACCAACAGAATAATGGAAAAGCCCTGAAATTGGCATATGAACACCAATCAAGCAAAATTGGGGAAAGAGATAAACATACACAGTCACAGCCATAGACCCCTCATTCCCTGGACTCAAGACCTTCCCTTGACTTACCAACATATTGCCCTGAACCAGGTCAAATAAGATGACTAAATGCCATGTGCCAAAAGTCACTACACAAACCCCAAAAATGTGTTCACTCCCCAGTCTCTAGATCCTAGCCCAATAGGGGAGGTGGCTCGTCATGGCCTAGAGTGGCACTCAAGACCATGCCCTACCCTGACATAACCTTGGTTGGACTTGGAGTCGATTGGGCTTGGAGAATTGCCCCATGCAGATGACCTCACAACATAGCAAAATTAGGCAAATCACACCATAGTGCCCAAAATTCAATTATATACTCAAAAATGCATACGGCAAATATTCAAATGCTCCATGCATGTGTCAAACCGGAAAGTAATATACAAGGGTGATATAGACCAAAGGTCCATGCCCAAGAATATCCCAACATTGGCTCCCAAACCCCTCCGGATATATACATGCCATGCTTCACAAGTCAACTCACGAATTTGAGATCTAATTTTGTGAGGCCTCGTGTGCCACGCCAAAGTGACCACGTGATCCGGCATATGGTGAGGTGCAACACCAAAGCATATGTAACATATAAGCAACATACCATAGTTCACGGATCTCTAGGCACTTTACTGTTAGCCGACCAGTTGAGCACAGAAAATACAAAAATGAGCATAAAATGAGGTCAAAAACATGCAAATGTTGCTAAATTCAAGATAATCACAATAGTATATAACTTCGCTCACCCATGGTATCGACATATGGTTCAAAACACAATTGCTTGGGACCATTTGCGAACAATTCCCCCACTTGGATCCCCACATGGACGCATAGGGACACCTTCGAACCTCCTCACGACACGCACCATGAAAATGGGAAAATTGATAGTGGCGCTTGTGGGTCGCTCCGTAAGCCTTCCCACATGCACTATATTTGCGGTAGACTTAGTCTAGCGCTATGGAGCACACCATTAGGACATGGGCAAAGCCTTTGCCACGTGCGACTCCATGTATCTTCCTACAACCGGGGATATATAAAATGGGCGTGAGTGAAGCGGTACC
Source organism: Eutreptiella sp. 'Long Island Sound 2002' (assembly GCA_964036045.1). Lineage (NCBI taxonomy): Eukaryota > Euglenozoa > Euglenophyceae > Eutreptiales > Eutreptiaceae > Eutreptiella > Eutreptiella sp. 'Long Island Sound 2002'. Next base: position 17,127,060 of record OZ038386.1, read on the forward strand.
CAGAACCTATGGCCCATGGCCCGGAGGCCTGTGAGCCGTCACACCCGTGCGGAAGCCGTTGACGGCGGCTGTCAGCGGGACATCCGTGTTCTCTAACCCGCGAGATCTGGAATCCGATCTCTAACCATTGAATCAATGCAGAATTACCATAACTTTATTGTCTTAGGCGATTTTTGGTCGGAAATCGGTGAAATACCCGATTTCTACCGCGATTTCCAATTGTCGTGAAATCGCCGCAGTCGCGCCGCCTGTCGTCGCCTGTTCCGTGGACTGCATTACATAATTCTGTTGAACGATCCTTCTTAAAGCTAAGACTGAAACAGTCTTCGAGTGATCCGCAATTTTTTCCTTGATATAACGGATCGCGTCCCAGATTTTTCCCAGAAAATCTGGGCAGCCGAAGGCGCTTTGAACCCCCAAGTGGAATAACAAGGGTTACGAGCGTTCAAGCGCCCAAGGACGAACTAACGTGCCTCATAGGCACTGTGTGTGAGGTTTTGCCCCCCATAGTCATAGGATGAGGCCAAAGGATCCCAACTCAATAGGCCCAAAGGGTTACTTATTTTGAGTGTTCTCCAAGAAGTGCGCTTTTTCACGTACTTGGCGTCCAAGTACGTGTAGAAGTATGTGAAGTTGGCGTTTTCTCCCTCTTTGCTTGCCTCTACGTCCGGGGCATATCACTTGTCTTCCCCGGATAGTGCATATATGATCTCCATATATATATTAGCAATATATTTTGCGTGCATGCTAAAATTCGGCTTTCTGAAAGGAGGTCGATTTTCGACCAAAGCACGGTCATTGTGTTTAAAAGGATTGGTCGATTACTCAATCCAAGCCGAAGATATTATAATATATTTGTGCGCCTTTCAAGGCACTTTCTGGTGTTTTTTCGCCAATATTGCTGTTTTTTGCCCGTCATGATGTCAAGTGGCGACCGTGTATCTCAACGTTGCACTCAATTGACATCATGACCCAAGTATGCTATGAAGGTACATACTTCGGTGCCCAACATATCTTGGACCCGGCGAATAACTCCTCTTGGGCTTGGCATACCGTGGCCGCCATGTTGGCGATTTGGGACCATCCCAAATCATGGGCTCACTTGGCGACCCTGCCATTCCCAAAACCGGAGGGTTTGGGCGACGCCCAAAAGATATGTTGGACACATATGACTTGATACCAATCCTATGGCACACTCCGGTCCAAGTCGGGCATGTGCCTCATTTGCCCCAACCATGAGTGTGCGCATTTTCGGCCATTTTGAGCAATTTTCCATATTTTCTGCCCGCCGTGCACCATGTTCAGCCCACTTGTGCACGCCGCACTCATGGACCAATGGACAATATATGACATGGGTGTTATGGACATTGGTCCCCATGGTTCACACACCACGTGGGCGAAGCGGAGCAACCTTCGTTAGGGTGCTAGCCCAAGGTGAGTGTGGACAATTTTGCCATTTTGGCATTTGTGGACCCATTTGGGATTGTCACCACGCCAAGTGGCATGGAGATCTTTGAGAGCCAAGTGCATGGGAGTCTCCGTTGGACTCCTGGTGGATGGCGTATGGAATGGCGGATCCGATCTCCAGGCCGGCGTGGAGATATACTATTGGGAGCACCCCCGAATTTTGGCTCATTTCGAGCAGCCAAAATGACCCCCTTTTGGGACCCCAATTTCACCCCCCCGTGTGGTCAATTGGCGGCCCCATATCTCTTTGCCCACAGGGAGCCCGGACCTAATTCCACGTTGTACAGTCAGATAGAAGTCCTAGGTCCTGCCTCCTGTCCTGTGAGCCATTGGTCTTGCCCTGGCCGGGCGAGCCACGCGTGGGAATGACGCCAACTTTGGTGATTTTGGCATCATGACCCCACTTGACGAACCCGTGGTGCCCTGATGCCGGGACCTCAGAGGGAACCAGGTTGGGTGAGGGCTCCAAAGAGTTCGTATTCGAAGGGCATAGGGTCAGTTGCCTCGTCCCTACCTCTGGCGGGTCCGGACAAGGGGTCAATTTTGGAGATTTTTGAGCTAATATCAGTTTTGGCTGAAAAAGCCCATTTTCAGCTACCAACTCCTAGGGGATAATGGCGGCGCCATATCTCTGGCTCAGAGAGGAGTTGGGACCTGCTGTTGAGGGAGCATAGGGGGCCACTGTCTGTTGGCCTTGGAGCCCCTTGGTTTCCAGGAACTCGCCTGTGGCTGGGCGGGACACCTCCCCTATTGGCAGGGTTTCAGGGTCCGGACTGAGCAGGGCATGGGTTGTGTTTGAGCCCCCGCCCCCATCAGCCACTGAGAGGGTCGGACCTGGGATTGGGATATAAGTTGGGACTGAGTGTCTATTGTCCTGTGATGCCCTTACCCCAGTCCAGTCTTAACCCCATGTGTACATATCCTGATGTGTTGCTGTACATACTTTTGTTCCCTTGTTTCAGAGTGGCAAGGATCCTGAAACGCTTTGTCACATGACACGAGCGTAATGATGCCCCTGTGAGCGCAGTGCTTTGCCTGCCTGCTTGCTTGTGCGTGTCACCGCAGCGTCCCGTGGCCAGGCCCCCCACGGGAACGCGTCAAAAGCGTTTCAGCGCCGCGGGGTTACCCATCCCTCGCGTGCCACTCGGGGCCACCAACCCCGAGCAGCGCGGCGCAGCAGCTCGCAGCTCGCAGCTCGCAGCGCAGTGCAGCGGCTCGCAGCGCCGCCCAGCGACAGCGCCGAATCCGTGAAGGAAGTGCAGGGACCGGAACTCCGTCATCAACGAGTTCCCTCGGCCGACCAGCAAGGCCGCACTCCCAGCTACAGAACCACTTCCACAACCACCGGCCGACCAGCACCGGCCGCACTCCCAGTCCAGTGCTACATCACCAACCTCAACAACCACCCCGGGACCACTCCATCGAGAGCACCGATGGTGAACTGGGACGAGTCGGGCAAGACGTGGCCGCAGCCCCAACCCCATGCGGCGCGCCTGCTGCCTGGGTTGCTGTGGGGGCAGCACTACCGCCACAGCAATCCCCAGTGCGAAGGCGGCATGCCCGGGAGCTTCGAGCTCCGTGAGGACATGGGCGAGGACCGCCTGCGGGCAGTGGAGGATTGGCTGCGGGTGGAAGGGTATGTGTACCGCTTCCGCCGCAAGCGCTGGAGAGTCTGGACCCGCCCAGACAGGCCCGGCGAGGGGCTGCGCCCAGTAAGAAAAAGTGCTTTTCCAATGCTTTGAGGCATTTTCTAGTTGTATCAGAGATGCACTGAGCATCCAGGCATTTCTATCTTAGTATTGGTCCCACCAAAACTGGTGATAACACATTTTGACCTCTGGAACCAAACACCCAATCAGGATATGGAGTGGACCCCTTAATCCCCTTTCAATGTGAGGCAAATCATCTTTTCCTGAGTTGACTGAGAACTGACATATCCAAGGCAGAGCCTATGAATTTATCTATGTTTTCCCATGAATACTTAGCTGTCCTAGTGGTATGCACCCTAGGGGGCTGGGCACCTCTTTTTGAGAGGTCCTGGGTTCAATTCCTGGTCAGCCTAGCTAAGTAGGAAGATCCCATGTGACATGGCAGTGACCTCATCGCCACATGCCCTGCCACCTCAGCACATATGGGACCCAAAACAAAGAGTGCACATCTCCTGAGATGGCACTATGGAGATAGAGTGACCATGGGGCAGTTTCCCAACTCTTTTCCAAAACATTTCAGCTATCTTTGTGAATATGCATTCCGATTTGACCTGAGTTGCAGTTTCTGTGAATATCCTTTCATCTTTCACTGGTTACACTGCAGCCCTTCATGCTTTGATCCTGATTCTCTTCTCCTTGCACACCTCTGGCTTGGGCTATCCTGGATTGACTGTATTTCAGCAAACAAAAGGTTTTCATCTCCGAAAACAAGCAGCAGGAAACCCTACACCAGCAGCAAGCAGCAGGAGAGACAAAACACAGTGTTGAAATCACTATAAACTTTTCTGGTAGCAAGAGGCAGTCTGTCTCTGCGCACCGGCAGCAACCCCGCGCTGTACATCCAGTGCGCCGAGTACAGGCACATATAAGCAGAAGGGCGAGAAGATGGACACAAGGAAGGAGGACGCCGACGTGAAGACAGCGCCAGCGCCTGAGGCATCGGCAAGGCCAGCACCTGGGGAACCTGGACCTGGACCTAGCGGCGCTGTACCTTCGGAGCCCTTACATGGGCCAGTGGAAGTGGCTGAGGACTCGTTGGATGGACTCCAGACGGCCTTCAGGGCCCTCACAGTCGAAGAGGTGGTGGTCACTCAGCCTGTGAAGAGGAAGAGAGAGAGCGAGAAGGATGCTGGAGAAGAAGCAAACGAAGGAGAGGAACAAGGGCAAGACCTGACGAATGACCCAGCCTTCGAAGGCGCACCAAGCGCTTCTGCCCTCCACGCATCACCCTCTCCTTTAACCACCACACTCCCAGCCGCTGCAACATCCACTCCCACAACCAACCCGCCTATGGCAGAGGGCACAGGCTTTACTGGCATGCCTCCCTACCCCGCCTATGGTATGGGCCCACCTACCACTGCGCTCCCTGAGGCAACTACTGCCAGTGAGCCTGTGGCTTCCAGCTCTGCGCCGCGATGGTATGCGGCTGAATATCCCCATCCACTACCCGCTACTGGAACCTATGTGGATGTTCCTGGGTATGCACCTGGGTATGCAACCTTGAGTGGGTTGAGGAGAGGACCTGAGTCTCTTGGTGGCAGGAGTAGAGGATCGGGGAGATCCTCCAACAGGTCCCTGACGCGGTCGGAGATCAACGAGGTGCTCCGAGGAGCCACTTCAAAAATCGTGGGCGACCTCACTCAAGAGATCCGAGAGAAACTGGAGCCCCTGATGATCCCGCCCCAAGCGTCACCTACCACGGTGGGAATGTCACCCCACCGAGTACAGGCTAACCACCTGGCGGCAGGGTTGACAAACACCCTGGGGAGCCTGAGGAGCCGACCGATGCCGACTCCTGCAGCTATACCGAGAAGTCCCTTCGTGCCGAGAACGGCCCAGCCGCCCTACAGCCACGTGACGAACTCGACGAGGGCCGAGCTGGACCGGCTGGGGCTGACAGCCTTGAGGGCAATGGTGGACGTAGAGCCTTATGGCTCTAGTGATCTAGGCGGAGACCCCTCCGATGATGAGCCGCCGTCGATGACTTCTACTTCGCCCTCGGAGGACGATGACCCGGAGGACCCCGAGGACCCAAAGGGGAAGAAGAAGAAGAAGAAGAAGAAGAAGACCCGACGCCCTGAGGGACGCAGGTCTCAGGAGGCGAAGGCTATTGCCACCTCCAAGATCGTGGTGAACCTGCCTGAGTTCACAGGCAAGGACCTCAGCGAGTTCGCTGAGAATTTTGGCCGGTTTCTCCGATTGACCGGCCAAACCCACGCTAGTGGGCGAGTCAAGTGCGATCTGCTCCTGCAGGTAGGTAGGTAGGTATCTTCGGGAGCTCGGGATGCCTCCTTTGACATTGCAGGAAGAAGGTCTTACCAAGGGGGACGTCCTGTCCCTCCCACTGCCCTATGTCAGGTGCCTCTTGAGCCGCTCCCGCATGTGCTTGGGAAGGCATTGTCGCGGCCACCCGGTCCATGTGTCCCAGGTGGGAGGGTGTCCCCACATGTGTCCATGGGTAGGGCCACATGCCCCCTCCTTTGGGCGGCAGCTCTGGGGGGCTGCCCAGCCGTGTGGAGTATCTCTCACCACAAGGGGTATTGCTCCCGCTTGTCTACGGTACAACCGCCTCACCCTTGTGGCTTGAGTTGCGGGGCAACTCTGCTTGGCAGGTGACCCCCTCCTGGACTGTGTACCGGCTCGCCTGTCACCGGTTGCTTCCATGGCTCCGGGTGACGTTTGCCATGGTCCCCGATGCAGCCTGGCCGGGCTCGGACCAGTGGCCTTGGAGTACCGCTCCTGCCACTGGCCCGGTGGGTCGGCTGGGTCGCCCCAGTGTGTCCGACCCATGGGGTATTGGTTCTTTCCTGTCCCTCGGCCGCCCTACGTGTGTGCAGTGTCCTGGGCCGCTGGGCTCCTGTTCACCGGTGTGCCCGCGCGAATTGCTGTGGTGCGTCTGCGGTGTCCTGGGCCAGCTGGCTCCTGTTCACCGGTGTGCTCGCTCGGTGTGTTGTGTTGCATGTGCGGTGTCCTGGGCCACTGGGCTCCTGTTCACCGGTGTGCGTGCTGTGTGCGGTGCGCGTGTGCCATGGGTGGTTGTGTCTCTCTTCCTCCCCCCGTAATTTTCGTTTTTTTTTTACTTGTTTTTTTTTTTTTTTTTGGGAAGAAAAAGAAAAAACAAGAAAGAGAAAAACAGGGGCGCGCGTACACTGCAGGCTCAGGCATGGGCAGCTGGTGCGGCGGTGCAATAGCGTTGTGTCCTCTGGCGTGTTTTGTCGGTGCTGTGGCGGCGGTCGCGCCCCAGGGGTGCGGCTCGCGCGTCCTGATGTACACGGGCTTGGGTCAGGGTGGGTTTGGTGAGGTGTCTCTTTGCTTCTGGAGCTGGCTGGTTAGGCGGCTGTGTGGGCTGTGGGTGTGGGCTGTGGTTACGGTGTTCCCTAGGCTGGCTTGGTCAGGAGTCAAGGGTTAGCGGTTTCGGGGTGTGGCTCGGGTTTGATTTGTGCTTGGGTTCTGGCTCGGTTAGGCGGTTGCGACGGTAGCGAGCCTGGGTTCGGTGCCTTTGGGCGTAGTGGTGCTCGTTGTCTTGTGCGTTGGCTTCCTTCGGCGTCCGGTTCGTTTGGTAACTTCTGGGCGGGGCCTGGCGTGGCGCCCCGTGGTGGTGGTTTGCTGGGTAACGGGGTTAGATGGCGGCGCCGCTGGCCGGGGGGTCAGGCGCGTCGTGTTGTGTGGCGCGCAGGGCTCCTGGGGTGCTGTGGGTGTCGCCGGTGTCGGTGCGCCGACGCTTGTTGGGTGGTGAGGGGGTGTGTTTGTGCGGGGCTGGGCTTCGGGTGATGTCCCACAGGCGGATGCCGTCTCGCTGCGTTTCCTGGAGGGTCTCCCGCAGGCGCCTGAGGACATACGGATGGTCCTGGGGCGCGGGGAGGTTGCGGGAGTGGACTCCCAGGGGGCGGAGCGCATCGGCCAGCATGGCTTCCCATGCGGCCTGCGGCATCCACCCCCCCGCCGGCCGGAGGCGGCAGTTCTCCACCGACCCCTTGCGGGGCCGATGGACCAGGCCCCCGAGGGAGGGCTCTCCCCGGGCCCACTTTCGCAGCTCCCAGAGCTGCGTGTGGGTCCAGCGCTGCCACCACTGTTCCTGGGCGGGCCTGCGGTCTTGGGCGGAGGAGTGGGCGTGGGTGGGTGTGACGGGGTCGTGGGGACCGGTGGCGGTGGCGGGCCTGGGGGATTCCTCGTAGTCCTGTTCCGTGGGGGTGCGTGGGGAGTGGGGGCGCACGCGGATGTGGAACCGCGGGTGTGCGCGTACGGTCTCCGCCTCGGGGTTGGGCGGGGACTCGCGGCGGCGGCGGTAGTGGGGCATGCGTTGTATGTGGGCTGTCATCGAGGGTTGGTAGGGGGGCGGGGACGCTGCTGGCGGACCCTGGCGTTGTTCTGGCTTGGTCGGGAGCGGTCCGTGGGCCTGGGGTGCGGGCTTTGAGAGGTGGCGGGACGAGGTGCGTCGTGCTTCGGCCGCGGCGTGCTCCGCCATGAAGGTGGTGGCGGTGGCGTCGGTGACGGTGGAGGGGCGCCGCGCTGGGCGCTGCTGCCTTCGGGCCTGGGACGGCTGGGACCGGATGTCATAGAGGACGTCCTCGGGGGGCCGGGCTCGCGCTGCCGTCGTGGCGCCGGGTTTGGACTCGGGTTTGGGCTTGGCTGCGGGTTTGGGTGGCTGTTTGGCGGCGGTCTTGGGTTTCGGCTGGGTCGTGGGTGTGGGCTTCGTCGGGGCATGGGCCTTGGCGGCGGCGGGGCTGCTCGCGGTGGGGGCGGGTTTGGAGGCCCGTTTGGGAGGTGTCTCCCGCGGCCTGGGGGGTGGAGTGCTGGATGAGGACGCGGTGGTGGTGGTGGATGAGGTGGTCGTGGTGGTGGAGGTTGTGGACCCGGAGGCGGAGGAGAGGGCTGTGGGAGACGGCGGGGGGTCCTGGGCCTCGGGGGCGGGCGTATGATGCTGGGTCCTGTAAGTAGCGAGAACGAGGGTGCAGGTTCGGGCATCGGGCGTGTGCGCGCGTTTTCCCTGGTGATCCGTGCGTGCTGGTGCTGGCGTGGCAACGTTGTCTCGGCTGCGCGGGCACGTGGGTTACCCGGGGGGTGGCCATATCTGCTCCAGGACGTGCGGGTGTGTTTGCTGGAGGTAGTCGAGGGTCTGGAAGAAGCATCGCTGGATGCCGGGCATGTCCTCCTCTGTGAGGTGGGGGTAGTTTTGGGTGGGGGTGTCTGGGCCCGGCCACAGCAGCGTCATGAGGCGGGCTGCCACCATGTACGGGCATAGTTGTAGGGTGGTGGGGCGTGGGGGGGTGGGTCCCCTGCGGTTTGGTGGGGCTTCCCTCTGCTGGGGGCTCAGCGTGACCACCCACACCCATCGGTCCGTGGGGATCCCCCAGGTCCGTTGGGTCCACTTGGCGAGGCAATACATCGCCCTACCAAGGCCCTGGTAGCCGCTGCGGATGGAGAGCAGCGTGTCCAGGGATTTGGGTTCCCACGTGCCCCAGATGTGGGGGTCGTCCGGGTCGTCCCCCCTGGCGTACGTGTCGGGGCCTGGGTTGTGTGGGGGGGGGGTGTAGTCGGCGGGGAGGAGGGAGTCGGTGCCGTGTACCACCCAGTGGTCTGTGGGTGCGTGGTAGTTGGTGGTGGAGAGGGTGTAGTGCAGGTTGTACATGAGGGTCATGTACGTGGAGGGGGCTGGCTGCTGCTCGTCGGGGGTGGGGATGTCCCCCGGGACGTGGTGCCGGAAGTTGCTCAGGGAGGCCATCCGGGCTACCCATGTTTCCCGCTCCCACTCTTTGGTGCTGTCGGGGGTGGCGTCGGGTGGGGGATGGGCCATGTCGGGCTCGTGGTAGCGGGTGCGGCCCTTGGTGTCCACCCGCCCTGGCACGGGGTGTCCGACCAGGTGTCGCCCCCAGTCGATGGGGGGCACCCAGATCCGGCTCCCCGTGGGGGGCGGGCTCTCGCCGTCTGGGGTGGCGCGTGGGGGGCGCTCGTGTCGGGCGACGTGGAGGAAGGCGTCGAAGAGGAAGTCTCTGACGCCTTCCCCCAGGGTGGCCGCCTGGACCAGGGTGGCCGCCCGGATGGGGGTGCTGGTGCCGGAGGCGCGGAGGTACAGCACGACGTCCTGTTCCCCGAGTCCCCGGAGGTGCTGCCGTACCGCTGCGGGGTTGTGTAGGGCGTAGGGTTCGGCCGGTGCGGCGGCTGGTGGTGCGGGGTTTGATGGGGGGGGTGGTGTGGGTTGGGGGGGGGGGTCGTCGTTGTCGCGCGTGGGGTCCGGTGATGGGGTCTCTTGTGGCGGTCGCGGGAGGGGGGATTCGCGGTGGCGTGTGTCGGCGGGGGTATCGACGTCAATTGGCTGGTGCTGGCTGCCGCGTGTTGTGTCCGTGGCCTGGTCTCGGGGCGGGGGCAAGGGGGGGGTGGTGTGGGGGTGGCGCTGTTGGTGGTGGGGGGGGCGGGGCCGGGTGTTGTGCTGGCTGGGGGTCTGGGCGTCCCTGTGGGTCGTGTGGGTGTTGCGTGTGTGCGCCGTGCGGCCCTTGCGGTTCTTGACTGGTTGTGGTGCCGGGGTGTGGGTGGGAGGCGGCCGCATGAGCGTCCGGGTGGGGCTGTGGTCCGTATGTAATGGGTGGCTGCTGGTGGATGGTGCCCGCTGGTATGGGGTGTGGGTGGGGGGGCTGCTGGTGGTGGTGGGGTGGGGGGGGCGGGGGTGGGTGTTGTGCTGGCTGGGGGTCTGGGCGTCCCTGTGGGTCGTGTGGGTGTTGCGTGTGTGCGCCGTGTGGCCCTTGCGGTTCTTGACTGGTTGTGGTGCCGGGGTGCGGGTGGGAGGCGGCCGCATGAGCCCCCGGGTGGGGCTGTGGTCCGTATGTGATGGGTGGCTGCTGGTGGATGGTGCTCACTGGTATGGGGTGTGGGTGGGGGGGCTGTTGGTGGTGGTGGGGCGCTCCTACTAGGCCCTGGTATTGCTGGTGTGCGTGCGCGGCTCCTCGCGGGTCCATGGGGGTGTACCGTGGCTCGTATGTCGTGGGCCCGTGTAGCGGGGGCGGCGCGTGGTGCTGGACCGCGTGGTGGTGGTGTGGAGGGTGTGCCGGTTGTGTCTGGTACCCCGGCGTTGGTGGGTGTGGTAGCAGGGGCTGGTGGTGGTGGAATATGTGATGGTGTGGTGCGGTGATGTGCGCTATGTGGGGTGGGTGGTTCGCGGGGCCTGGTTGTGCTGGGGCGTGGTGGGGATGTAGCTGGCGGGGGTCGCTGTAGCATGGGGGCATTAGGGGGTAGGGGTTGGGAGGGACGGGGGCGTGGTGGTGGTGTTGGTGGTGCCATGTCCCCTGGCTCTGCGCGTATGGTGGTCCTGGCATGGTGTGGACGTGTGTGGGCGGTGGTGGCTGACTGGGCTGCAGGGTTCGGGTGCTGCGGTACGGTGGTGGTGGTGGGCGCTGGCGGTGGCGGTGTTGTTGGTGTGCCCCGGGGGTCTGGGCTTGGGGTGGTGCAGTGTGGCTGGACCCGGGCCTTGGTCGGGGCGTCGCGCCCTGCTGGCGGGCGCGTTGGCGGGCCCCCTCACCTGTCTTGGTCTTCTTGGCCTGGTGGGTGTCGGGGGCGGGTGAACCCCCCTGTCCCCGTGGGGGCGACGGGGAGCGGGCGTGCCAGCGGTGTGCCTCTTGGAGGCTCGTCTTGAGGCCTCTGACGTAGGTTTCCTGGTCCGTGAGGCCCATCCGCGTGACGGTGGCCTCGTCGGGGGCGGCCAGGTGGGCGTCCCGAAAAGACGCCCAGCCCTCCGGGGGCTTCTGTTGTGCGGGGTGGGGGTGGTGTGCCGGGTAGAGGAGTGCGCTGAGTGGGTAAGGTGTTCCCTTCCGTCGGCCGAGGGCGTTGTTGAACCGGCGGCAAGTGATTTGGAGGTAGGCTGCTATCTCCTCTGGTGCCGTGTCGGCCCACGCTTCTGGCGTCAGGGCTGCTGCTTGGGGGGCCGGGAGTTGTGGGTCTGGGAGGTGTAGGTCTCGGTGGTGGAGGTATAGGGCGAGGAGGATGTGGCGGGCCGCCACGTTCAAGCCGCCCCCGCTGTGGCGTAGGGGTGGGCTGTGGGGGGGCAGGGGTGTGCTGCCCGTGGCCACGGCTATGGTCCATGCGTGGTCCGCCGCGTCCGCCACGTAGTACCCTCCCAGGTGGTCCCGGAGGGTGTCGGTGAGGTACCCGAAGAAGCTGGGGTGGCTGGCGGGGGGGGGTGCGGCTGGGGCCGCGGGCCGCTCGCGGTGGCGGGGGTTGAGGTCCCCGCAGTGGGGGCAGTGGGTGAGGCGGTGTGCGGCTCCCAGGCAGACCCAGTGGTCTGGGTTGCAGGGCAGGGCTGTCTGTGGTAGCCGCTGGCGAACGCAGAGGGGACATGCGGTGGCTGGTGGTTGGTGGTACCTGTGGACGGACGGCGGCGTGGGGGGATGGGGGCTGGTGGCGCGCGCATGCTGGTGGGAGTGTGTGCGGTGCCTGTGGTGTCCGTGTGTGCTGTGCCAGTGCTGTGCTCGGTGGACGGTGTGTAGACGTGGTGGGGGTTCCGTGTTGGTATGTCACGGGGTAGGTTCTCATGGTTGGTAGAACAGGAGTTTGAGGAGGTGGGCTTGGTCTGTTGGGGGCAGGGTTGCCGCATGCTGCAGGTATTTGTGGGTGCGGTATGTGAGCTGCTCCGCCGTCTTGGCAACGGCCGTTCGCTGCATGTGCGCCGCCGTGGCCTGGGGGTCCTCCGCGTGGGTGCGTAGCAAGGTGTAGACGGCAGTGGGGACGAGTCCCCTGCGGACTGCCTCGAGCACCTCCGTCTGCTTGAGGACGGTGGTGAGTTGCTGGGTCGCCGGGGACTGCGTCAGCCATCCGGCGTGCTGTGCGATGGTGTGGGTTGGGTTCCAGTCTGTGAGGGTGTCCAGTCCTCTGTACAGGGGGCACGCCTTGAAGTGGTCCCATGTCTCTTCTTCCGCGTGGCTGCAGATGCATTTGGTGTATCCTGCGGGGACGTGGATCGAGCGGCGCGCATACCATCGGTGGTATCGGGTGAGGAGGGGAAGGTGTTCGAGGGCGAGTTGGAGTCGGGGCTTTTGTAGGTGTGCTGGGAGGCTATCCGGGCGCAGGGCGGAGTAGTAGAGGGGGGTGTGGACGGAGTCTTCGAGGCGTCGGAGGAGTTCGGTGTTCGCTGGGTGGTCCAGTGTGGTGGCCAGTTGCTGGAAGGGTGTGGGGTAGTGGTACTGCTTGTCTCGATGCGTGTACGGCGTGTCCTCGGGCATCCATTGGGGGGGCTGTGTGGCCGGGGTTATCGGGGGCAGGTGCTGCAGGTGGCTGTGGTGTGGGGTGTCCAGTCGCACGCGTTCGAGCCCTGGGGTGTGGTTGGTGTTCTGGTGTTTGGCCTGCGTGTCTGCGCGTCCATTGCCGTATGCGTAGCGGTGTGACTCCTGCTTGACGATGTGTAGGGCGTCCTGGGGGTGCATGCCCTTGAAGGCCATCCATAGTCCCAACGCTTGTGTGGTGAGGCCGGACTCGAGTGCTTTGTGGAGGGGCAGGTCCGCAAGGCGCCTGTTGAGGTGGATGTCGACCGTGGCGTCCACGACTACCCAGATGTTGCGGGGCCGGATCGTCGTGGGTGGCGGTGTGGCGGTGACGGCGTCTGCCATGGTGCGCAGTTCGCCGTGGGAGGACGCCCCAAAGATGGTGGCCCCGGTGTGGTGTTCCACGTGGAGGCTGTCCGCGTGCCGGGTGATGCGCACGGAGGCGCAACCGACCGTGGGGGTGCGTTGCTGGGTGCCGGATGCGTCAGTGAAGTAGATGATGTCGGTGTCGCTGGGTATGGGTAGGCGGGCGATTGCTGTGGGGTGATAGATGTAGATGGGGTTCCCCTGGGCGGTTCTGGCGGTGATTAGCGTGGGGTATAGTAGTGGCGCTGCATAGACGCCTATCCCCTGGGTGATGATGGCCTGGGCTCGCGGGGTGAGGCAGAGGAGGCCCCTGTCTGGGCGTCCCTGGGTGATATACGCGTACATCAGGTGGAAGAGGTATCCCGTATTGGGGTGGGACTTCTGGCACGTGATGGTCTGTCGCCGCTCCTTGTCGTCTTTGTCGCCGCGGAGGGTGGGGCATTTGTGCTGTAGGGGGCGCATGGGTGCCTCCTGAGGTCCTGCGCGGTGTGGGTCGCAGCGGTCGTACTCCATGGCTACGCTGTCCGGGTCTGCCCGCTCGTTGGTGAACGTCCATGTCGCCGTGGGTGTTCGGGTCCAGGCTACGTGCGCCGGGTGGTCTGGGGGTACCGTGTGAAACCAGGGGGAGAGCCATGCCTGCTGGTCGGCGGTGGCGGCGGCGGTGGGGGTGCGGTAGTGGGTGGAGATGAGGTGCAGCAGGGGCCACGGAGTGTCGAGGGCTGCCGGGCCGCAGTGCCAGCACGTGCGTGGTATGCCCTGGTCACTGTGTCTGACTGGTGGTACATCGGTCTCCGGTGCATTGTGTTTGGGGATGGACCAGGGGGCATGGTGTCGCTGGACAGTGCGGGTAGCATGTTTGTGGCCGTTTGGTGCTAGTAGCAGGATGGTGGGTGGTGCTCAGCCTTGGTTGACGGGGTGGGCTCCCCCTGCGTCGTGCCGCCGTCGTTGGGGGTCTCGTGCTCGCTCGGGCGGGGCCGGGGGTGCTGGCGCTGGAAGGCTGTGTACGCCGTGTCGATGTCCTTGGGCCCCAGCATGTCGCGCCCTGCCTTCGTAGCACATGCGCGGAGGTACGCTTGGAAGACGTGGCGTGCTGGCCATTGTGGGTCGGAAAGGAACGGGGCGTGGTGGGCGTCGCATTGGGCCATGATCTTCATCTGTGTTGGGGTGATATACACTATGGTGATGGTGGCCCCTACGAGGCGCAGGGTGTCCACCTCGCCTGCCGGGCGTCGGTGGATGTCCGTGTGTGTGGCCACGAGTGGCCCCTGTTGATCGCAGTGGTGGTTTGTCAGGATGGCGTGTGTGTGGTGCGGTAGGAGGAGTTGTAGCTGGGCCCAGATGCCAGTGCCCACGGAGGTGAAGACGCCGTACTGCGCCAGTATCCACCGGGGGCAGGTGATGCGGGCCATTTGCGCTTCTTTTATGCGTATGGCTGCCGCCTCGCGAACTTCTGGTTGGTGGTTGTGTGTTACCCTGTGTAGGAGGTGTGCTGCGTGTTTGGCATAGGCCATGTCGACCAGGGCGCCTGTATTGTCTCCGTAGTAGCGCCAGTGGGCCATCATGGCCTCCTTGGGGAAAGACGTGGGCCAGCCTCCGTGTTGCGCCCATGCCTTCGTCACTTGCTGTCGAGCGTGGCGTAGTGCGTCTTGGGGGCGCGGGAGGTGCAGGGCTTGGTACCCGATGGCCGCGTTGAGCACTGCTTCCATGAAGTACGCCAGGCCCTGCGTAGACAGGAGGTCCCCCCTGGCAATTTGGGGTAGCCGGGCGAGGCGCTCTTCCAGCTTGCTTGGGAGTGTGATGTGGTGGTGCCGCGTGGCCTGTGTGACTCCCAGGTGGACTGTGGTGTCTTCCAGGTGTAGGGGTTCGCCTTTCCGGATGTGGGGGGTGGGGGTCTTGGCGTCGGCCAGCCCGACCGATTTGCGGGGGTGCACTAGGAGCTGATGGGCGTCCAGGTAGGTTGTGGTGAGTTGGAGAATGGCGGACGCTTGTTCGGAGGTCGTTGGCAGCCCTGCGTTCTCAGGTTCGCGGTGGCGGGTGGCCGTAGTTAGGAGGTTGTCATCTGCGAAGTTGATGAGGGGGGACCGTAGCGGGTATGGGGCGTACCCCGGGTATACCCGTGCTAGCTCGAATACCAGTGGTAGGGTGACGAGGAGGTAGAGGAAGGGACCTTCGGCGCCTCCCTGGGGGACCCCGCTGTCTGTGCCGGTCCAGGGGGTGAGGCCTGCGGCTGTGATGACGGCGTAGAGTCGGGTCTGGATGTACCCGGTCATGAGGGATAGGAATGGGAGGCCCATGGCATCCCATACCTCCGTGAGGAGCCGGTGTGGGGCGTGGGGGAACGCGCCTTGGACATCGAGGGAGGCGATAATCATCTCGTAGGGGTTCATGTCCAGTGCGGTGTCCTGGAGGAAGATGGCCTCGTTGGGGGACCTGCCGGCCATGGCTCCCCACATGCTGGCGGGCACGTGGGCGAAGACCGCTGGCGCGATGCGGCCTAGGATGAGCGTCCACACCAGCTTGACCTCGGTGGTGGCGCAGACTATGGGCCGCCAGTTCCCCGGCTGCGCCCAGTCCCCCTTTTTGTAGAGGGGGTGGACCAGGTTGGCCCACTCAGGGGGGATGGGCGTGGCGCCCGTGACGATGTCCCACAGGCGGGCTGCCAGGCGGCGTTTGACGAGCAGGGTGAGACGTTGGTACGCTTCGGCCGGCAAACCGTCGACGCCGGGCACGACCCCCTTCTTCAGGCGGTCTAGGGCGCGTTGCAGTTCTGAGATGCTGAAGGGGTCGTGTTCGATGGCGCGCCGCTGTTCCCGGTTGAAGACCCTGGGCACATGCTCGCGGATGGTGTTTCTGGTGTGGGGGTCGAGCTCGGGGAGGGCGTCCCCGTGTTGTGCCTGGAAGCTGTCCAGGACTGCCTGGAGGACGGCGTCGGGGTCATTGGTGAGGCCTCCTTCGGGGGTGTGTACCGCGTGGATGGTACGGCGCCCCGTGTCCTCCAGGATGAGGCTGACGTACCGTAAGGACTTGTACGGCGTGTCGTTTCTGCCGTATCTTTCGCGTTCTTGGGCTGCGGCCGCTATGCGGTGGGCGTGCCATTCCTGGAGTTGGTGGCGGCGGGTGGTGAGGAGCGCACCGAGGTGGGTGTCCCGGTCTCGTGCCTCCAGTGTGCTGGGGCGTAGCAGGGTGGCGAGTTCCCCTTTCGTGGTCCAGATGTCATGGACGAGTTGCTGGAGGCTGAGGTCTGGTGGTGCTCCCGTGTGGTTGGTGTCACGCTCCATGCCGCATGCTTGTGCCGCCCGGCGCATGGCGGTGGTGAGTGTCGGTGCACCCGGGCGGCGCAGGATGGCGTGTAGGGCCCTGTTATACCTGTGCCAGGCGCCGTGGTCGTCCTCGGCCGGGAACTGCAGTGTGGGTGGGAGGGTGTCGTCTGGCAGGGTGGCCGCGGGTGGGGGTAGGTTGGGGATGATGAGGTCGATGTAGAGGGGCCGCTGGCCCGTGCCTGTGGGCGGGAGGTCCCCGTAGGCTGCTTCGTGGACGCGCACCGTGGTTGGGTCCCCGTAGCACGTGTCGATGCGGGATGGGCGGGTGCCGGCTTGGTGGGTGTTGGGAGGGTGTGCCGGTGAGTCCTGCCGTGAGGTCGGTGAGGCGCAGTTGGTGCATGGCGTCCCGGACAGCTGTGTCGGTGGCTGTGGGTGGGCCGGTGCGGTCGTCGTCGGTGGGGGCGGCTTTTAGGTCGCCTACGATGATGGTGGGTGCCAGGAGGGAGAGTCAGCGGTACGCCAGGCTCAGGGTGTCCAGGAAGTCCTTGGTCTCCTCCCCGAATGGGACGTGCGTGAGTAGCACGTTTAGCTGCCATCCGGGCCCCACGCACTCGTACGCCCCGAGGCGACCATCCACTCCGAGGTCGGGGTGGGCATGTACCGTGACCGACGTCTTGTGGTAGAGGGGTACCCCCCGTTCCCAGTGGGCGTGATATTTGTTCCCCTCCGGGTCCAGGATCGGTGCTGGTTCGGGTTGGTCAGCTCTGCGGAGGGCTTGCTCCAGGAACCCCAGGAGGTCTGAGCCTTGGGGGTGCGGCCCGGGCATGGCTTGCAGTGTGGCGGCCTTGGTGGGGTCGTAGGTGACCGCGGGCTCGTTTAGGATGTTGATGCGGGCGTGGGCTTCCGCAGGCGCCGGTTTCTGGGGACCGGTAGTTGGGGGGGCGGGCCGTGTCCGGCCCTGGCCCCGTCAGGCGTCGAGGAGGTCGATGACGCCCTGAGCTGCGGGCGCCCTGCGGTTCCGCTTCTGGGGCTGGGGTAGGGCCCATGCATTGTGGACTTCGCCCGTGTACTCGGTGCCGGTGAGGTGCTCTGTGTCGGGGGTGCACAGCTGCATTGGAACCATCTCACGACCGGTTCGGTCTCGCCAGAGTTCGATGGTGCGCCCCAGCTTCTTGTCGTTGGGGGTGGCCGGGTCCCACTTGACATGGATCTTGAACCCCTGGTGGTCCCCGGTGACGAGGTACCGGTGCTTGACCTCCCCTGCGGCCCATATCCACTTGGAGGGGCCCGCGGCCGTGGGGTACTCGAAGGGCAGCCGCACCCGGGTGCCGATGGCGTATTCGGGATACAGGCCAGCGGCTTCCTCTTTGGTCCAGCTCTTCGGCTTGGCCCTTGGCTTTGGCGCGGGTTTGGCCTGTGTGGGGGCCTTGCGCTTCTGCGCACCTTGGCGGCGCCGGGCAGCGGGTTGTCCCCGTTGGTGAGGTGCGCCCTGGGGCTGCTGTGCGGGTGCGTGGCCCGGTGCAAACACGGGGTGTTTGCGGGCGGCTGGGACGTCGGGCTTGGACGTGGGGACGGGGTCCTTCAGCTGGAACACTTGCTTGGTCATGAGGCCAAGTACTTCCTCGGCCTCCTGCAGGGCGTCGGGCGGGTCCGTGGGCCAGGTGAGGAGCCGGTGCCCGGTGCCTGCCCCGTGGCGGCGCATGTGGGCCGTGTAGCGGGTGGCGTGGCGTGTCCACGCTGGGGTGAGTTCCGGGGGGAGGGGGCCTTCTGGCGCCCCCTGCGCCCAGTAGAGGGCGTAGTGCAGCGCTTCCCAGGCTGCCTCTGGGGCGTGGGGGATGCGTGCGGCGAGTAGCAAGCGGTCTCCTCCGCGTGGTGGGGGCGGGACTTCGTCGTCGGGGGCGTGTGCCGTTGCCCGTCTGACCTTGCCGTGGTCGTCCCATTCCAGCGTCCACCAGGTGTCCCGGTGTTTGAGGATGTGGACCTCCGTGGTGGTCGGGGGGGCGTCCATGGCGTCTCAGCTGACGAGCTGGATGGGGCAGACCGCAGGGTGGGTCTTCGGGGGTGCTCGCATGTTGAGGATTTGGTGGATGTCCTCGGCGGTGGGGCCCGCGTCAGGGGCGTCCTGCGCTGCTTGGGCTAGAGGTGGGGAGGGGCGGTCCTCCCAGAGGCGGGAGGCGGACGCCGTGGCGTACATGGCTGCGATCAGGACGTGTTCCGTCAGCCCTTCCACCATGAGGTGGTTTTCCCCCTCTAGGTCTCGGGGGATGGTGGCTTCCGCCTTTAGGGTTAGGAGTGCGATGGCGCGTTTGGGTCCAGGTGTGGCGTGCGTCGGCTCATCTGGCGGGCGTCCGTCGGATGGGGTGTGGGGGGGGCGCTTCTGGAAGGGGGATGGTCCCACCGCCAGGTGCTCGACAAGGTGTAGCGGTATGGCGTGGTGGCGGTCCGCTGCGGGCAGGAGGTAGGGGTGTGGGTCCCCGGGTATCGTGCCGAGGAATATGCCCCCCCTGTAGGTAGGGGTGAGCAGGGGTTGCTGCAGAGCGCCTGCGCATGGTAGCGCGCACCGAGGGTTGCAGTGGGTGCATGGGGCTGTTATGGGGTGCGGTACCGCGTACACGGTGAAGGGCCCTACCGCGCGCTGGATGTGGCGGGGGATGATGTTGCGGAGGTCCGCCACCCGTGCCGTGCGGCTTTCGCCATAGTATATCCAGAGCGTGTCCTCCAGTGCCATTTTGGGGCGTAGCTTGCGAGCCAGCAGGTTCAAGGTGCTTTTGTGGGTGGCCTCGGTGACGGTGCCGGCTCCAGCGTTAATGCGTGGGAGCAGGTGGTTTTGGTGGTGTGCCGCGGCCCGTCTGCGGGCAGTGTGGAGAGCGGTGCTGTCGGCGGGAGGGGGCGCGTGGTGGGTGGGCCTTTTGCGCGGGGTC
Organism: Eutreptiella sp. 'Long Island Sound 2002'; assembly: GCA_964036045.1. NCBI lineage: Eukaryota > Euglenozoa > Euglenophyceae > Eutreptiales > Eutreptiaceae > Eutreptiella > Eutreptiella sp. 'Long Island Sound 2002'. Next base: position 17,146,028 of record OZ038386.1, read on the forward strand.
GGGGCGACGTGTAGGGGATGCTTCCATGCCGGGCGCGGGTGGTGTTGCGGTGGCTGGAGGCCAGGGTAGGTGGTGAAGGTGTATATGGTGACGGGGGAGCGCTCATGCGTGGCCTGGAGGTAGTAGTGGTCGCGACCCGTGTTGTGGGTGACGATGACGTTTGGCGTTGGTATGTCGTAGTGGAGTGCGGTATTGGGGAGTTGTTTGGTGATGCGTGCCGTCGCGTCCCCCGTTTTGGGCGCGGTGTCGTGGGGCACGAGGATGTGGACTGCCCACGCATCGTGGGCGGGGAGGTCGAGGTCCGGTAGGGTGGGATGAATGGGGCGTCCCCGGAAGTGTGTGAAAGCTGGGTTGTGGCGTGCCGCCGTTTCCTTGATGATGGACGATGCCCACCCGGGTGGCGCCCCAACTTGCTGGGCCATGGCGGCGACGGCGCGGGTGATCGCCGTGAGGTCTGGGCCGATGCCAGGCTGGTCTGCCGGTGGCTGCAGGCCCCCTTCTGGTGCGGGGTGGTGCCACCATAGGGTGTAGCCCTTCTGTGTGTTATCGTGGGGGGTGTGCATGAGGCCCTGGTGGTTGGAGATGGCGGTCTTGAGGGCTTCCACTGCCTCGCGGTGGAGGGTGCGCGTGTAGGCCCAGACTCCGGTGGGGGGGGCCGCCCCGGTGTGGGATTCGGCCGTGGTGGGGGCCGGCTCGAGGGTGTGACTGGTGAGGGAGGGTCTGTGCAGCCCTTCGTGCAGGGAGGCGCACACGTGTGCCCACCTGTCCGCCCATCCCTGTTGGGCGCTTCCTGTGTCTGCTCCTGTGGGCAGTCGCACGATGACCACGTGCCAGGGGTGTGACCCTGGTACTACGGTGGGGGGTGTGGTGTGCTCGTGAGCGTGTAGCCACACTGCGGTGTCTGCGTTCGCCGTCACGTAGTCCTCTCCCTCCGCTGTGTGGACGTTTTTGATAGCGGCCTCTCCCTCCAGGGTGAGGAGGAGGTGTGTGCCGGGGGGCTGCGCGTGCGTCTCCGCGTCCCGGAGCCACAGGTACGTGAGCGCCACGGTGCCGGGGAGGATTTCCCCCCACGTGAAGGTGCCTTCGGGTGATGCCCACTGCAGGGGCAGTGTGCGGCGTCCCCGTGAGTCGTTGGTGGCATGGTAGTCGTGGGGGAGGTGACGTTTGGTGAGCCGGTGCGGCATGCGTTCGGTGGTGGCTGTGGGGGGGTCCCAATTACATTCCTCCGGGGGGGGTGCGTCTGCGTCGTCCTCCTGGGGCTGGGCCAGCAGCAGCGCCTGTGCATTGGGTGTGGCGTCGGGTAATCCGCTGTGCGTGAGGATGTAGAAGCGCTCGGGGGTGAGTTGGAGGACGATGTCCCACTTCGCCGTTTGCTCTGGGGATCACTGGTGGGGCCCGTCCTGCGGCCGGTGGAGGGTGACCTGGTGGCCCCATCTCCAGCTGTGGTAGGCGAGGAGGCTGAGGACGGTGTCTTGCTCCGGGTCCTCCACGCTTTCCACGTATGCCGTCATGTCGGTGACGTCGACGGCGTACTCGTCCTCCCATTCTTGTGTGGGGGTGCCTGGAGGGGGGGGGGGCGGTGGTGTACCCGTGGAGTCCCGGCCCCGTGACGTCGGGCAGGTCGTGCTCGAGGGACGCCCGGTACTCGGCGGGGCCGTTGCTGGCTTCGTGGGTGGGGTGGTGGCGCCGCAGGGCGTTGGACAGGTGCGTCCAGGGCGCCCTCTCGCGGGGGGGGGGGGGCGCGGGGGGGCATTATGCGGGCTGGGGTCTGCGGGGCCGCTTGCTGTGGGCTCGAGCTCCGGCGGGGTGAGGTCCATATGATGCTCCGTGTCCTCCGTGTGTTGGAGTTTCAGTTCTAGCAGGCTGTCGATGTCCAGGGCCGTGGGTTCATCGTCATCGTGCGTGTTCACGTGCTGGGGTGCTGCGTTCATGGCACGGTGGGCGTGTGATGCTGGTGTTCGGGGCACGTGCGGCGGCCGGTGCGGGGTCGTGCGCCGGGGGAGGCGCGCCATTTGGCGTGGTTGTGGTGTGTGGCTGCACGCTGGTGGCTGTCCTGGCCGGTGGTGTTGCCCCTGTGTGCGGTTCGGGTTGTGGCCGGTGGTGGCTGTTGAGCTGGCGCGAGGTGTGCGGGGTTTCCTGGGGTGGTGCCAGTGGGCTGGGGTGCGGAGTCGGCGGGGCGCGGCTTCGTTCCTGTGTTGGTGGGCTGTGGTGTCCCGTGCCCCCGGCTGGGGGAGGGGGGTGCGGTGCGGTATGGTGGTGTTGTGCTGTGTGGTGGCCTTCCCGTTGGGGGGGGGGGGGGCACCGTGTCCAGGTCTGGTGGGGTGGGTTGTCGCCCGTGGTTTGTCCTCTGGCGGTGTGGGGCAGCCTCGCGTGGTCTCTTGATCGTCCTCCTGGCGTGTTCCAGTACGTGGGCCGTGCGGGGTCGGTGTGGCGTGGGGCCTTGGGTCCCCTGGGGCGGGGTGTGCGGGACTGGAGTGTCGCAACCAGGGGAGTGTGGTCGTGTGGTGCTTGGGGGTGTCGGCCCACCGTTGAGTGGGCCCAGTGGTGCGGGGTATTGCGTTCGCGGGGTCCGCGGGTCGGTGGGTCGCGGCTTCCTGGGCGTGTTGTGGCCCCGGTGCGTGAGTGGTGATGTGTGGCTGGGGTGTATCGTTTCCACGGTGGGGGGGGGGCTATTTGCTCGGGTGTGGGGTGGGCCCGTGGTAGGCTGCCGGCGGGTAGCGGGTGTCGGGGCCTCACTGTGGGTGGGTATTCCGCGGTGTCCCCTTGGTGCGTCCCGTGGTGGTCTCTGGTCGGCTGGCTGAAGGGGGTTTTTGGGGTGTACCGCATCCATGGGGGCACCATTGTGTGTTGGGGCGCCGCAGCGGTTGGTGCGGCGGGTTGTGGGGGTGGGGCTTGTGTCGGTGTTGACCGTGTGGTTGGCGGCGGTGTGTCGTGTGTCGTCCTCGGCGGCTCCTCATGGTGGTCTGTTGTGGTGTTGCCTGGGGGGTTGGCACGGGCTTTGCGGTTCCTGGGAGGGTGCGGGACATGCGGGGTCGGGTTGGCTGGGGGGGGGGGCGCGTGTGTGGGCTTGCGTGTTTGCCTTCTGCTCCCCCCGTGGCCCCTTCCTCTGCCTGTCCCTTACTCCTCTCTTTTCGTTGGCTTGTTTGGCTTTGTTTGTTTTTTTTTTTGGGGGGGGGGGTGGCTGGGGTGCTGTGCGTGGATCCGGGTGTTTGCCGGTGTCGGCGCCGGTGTGGGCGTGGGTGTGGTGGGGGACGGCGGTCGGGTGGCTGTTGTGCTCTGGGTTCCCTGTGTGTGCGCCGGCCCCCAGGCTTCCGGTTCCCAGGGCGCCGGTCCGGGGGGGGCTGACGGCGGGTGGTTGGCGGCAGTGGTGGCGTGGCGCTTGCGTGGGTGGCTGCGGCTCCTGGTTAGTGTCTGGGTTGCGTGGCCGGGCGTGGGCGTGCGTGTGGGTGTGTTCATGGCGTGGGCTGATGGGGTGGTGGGCAGTGTGGGCGTGGTTGGTTTGTGTGGGTGTCGGGTATGTGTGCGCCGAAAGCGCAGTGGGTTGGGCTGGGGCACCGTGGGCGATGCAATGGGTGGAGGAGATGCTGGTGACGCCTACAGGGGGGTGCTGTAGGCGTCGAAACGGGTTTGTGTTGTTGACGTGGGTGCTTCGGGTGACGCGCCGGGCGGCGACGAGGTTGGTGACGCTGATGGTGTCATAGGTGACGGGGCGGGCGCTGGGGGGGCCTGCGGCTCCGGTGGTCGCTGTAAGTGGTGCAGTGGGTGGTGGCGCGACTGGTGATGCCGGCGGTGAGGGTGCTGCCGGTGACGTCGATGGTGAGGGCGCTGCGGGTGATGTCATGGGTGGTGGCGATGTTGATGTGGGTGTTGCAGGTGGTGTGCCGGTTGGTGGCGCCGCTGGTACTGTCCCTACGTAGGGTGTTGCCGGGGGTGCTGTGGGCGGTGGTGTCGTCGGTGGTGCCGATGGCAAGGGTGACGTAGGCGATGCACTGGGTGACGGTGAGGCCGGTGTGTGCCGTAGGTGACGCGTTGGGAACGGGTGGTGGGGGGCCGGAGGGGGGTTTGCCGTTGGTGCAACGGGCGATGGTGGTGTTGGTGCCGCAGGTGGTGGCTTGGGTGATGGTGCTGTTGGTGATGCCGACAAGGTGGTTTGTCTGCCTGTCTGCCCGTGGAGTCGGTGCCGGCGTTGGGCGGTTGCCCGTGCGCGTGGTGGTCGTTGCGCCGGGCGCTTGGTGGGCGTGGTTGGGTGCGGGTATGCGTGTTGGTGTGTACGTGGCGCGGATTGCGGGGGGTCTGTGGGCGTCGGGTGCGCTGTTGCCGTGCGTGTGGTGGTTTGTGTTGTCTGGTGAGGCGTGGCCGGCGTGTGCGTTGCGTGGGTGTTGTGGGGTCTGGTCGGCGTGGGTGGTGTCGGTGTGGGTGTTTTGGGTTGGGTGCTGGTTGTGGGCGTGACGTTCGCGCGGTGCGGTCGGGCGTGATGGTCGTGCCGCTGGCGACGTCGATGGTGACGGTGCTGCAGGTGGTAAGGGTGGGACGGCGGTGTTGGCGGTTTCCGGTGTGGGTGGTGTGGTGTGTGGGGGTGTGGCAGGTGTGGTGCGGGGCGGATGGTGGTGTGCTTGGCGACGGCGTCGTGAGTGCTGCCAGGGGGGAGGGTGTTGTTGGTGATGTTGTGGGCGGCCGGTGGCGGGTGGTGGTGGTGGTTGTGGCTGGACTGCTTGGTGGTTGTGGTGTCGGCGGGGGCCCTGATGATGGGCCCTGGGTGTGTGGTGGCGGGTGGGCGTGCATGGTGGTGGTGATGGTGTGTCATTGCGGGTGGTGTTGGGTGTGGTACCGTTGGGCGTGTGGTTTGCGATAACTGAGCACTCATTCCTCCGGGTGGCGCGGGCCCGGTGGTCCGGTAGCCCGTCCAGCAGGTGGCGCCGGGTGCTCACGCGTCCCTCCGGACGGCGGCTGTTCCGTAGCCGGCAGGGGCTGGGTTCACTGCCGGGCGCACACACGTCCGTCCGGACGGCGGCTGTTTTGTAGCCGGCAGGGGGTGGGTTCACCGCCGGGCGCACACACGTCCATCCGGACGGCGGCTGTTTCGTAGCCGGCAGGGGCTGGGTTCACTGCCGGGCGCAAACACGTCCATCCGGACGGCGGCTGGTTCGTAGCCGGCAGGGGCTGGGTTCACTGCCGGGCGCACACACGTCCATCCGGACGGCGGCTGTCGCGCTGTGGGGACTGCGGGGCTTGGATTTGTTCTTGGCGGCTCGTTCGTCGTCGGGTGTGGGTGTTTGCCGTGGTGGTGTCGTGTTTTTGTGCCGTGGTGCGTGCTGGCGTGCGGTGCTGCGCGTGTGCCCTGCTTTGCCTGTGTGTGGCGCGCGCTCCTTGCCCGGGCGTGCTGTTGCGGAGGCGCGGGGACACACCCTCTCTCTGGCGGGCCCGTTTGGCTCCATGGCGGGCCCTGTTGGCGCCCGGCTGTGGCCCCGCGCGCGGCAGTGGGGTGTGTGCACGTTGGGGGGGGGGGGGGTTCGGACCCCTCCTCTCGCTTTCCCCGCCTTGTCCCTCTGTCCCTCTTCGCCGGCCTGCCCTGCCTGCCCACCCTCTTCGTACCCGCTGGGTTGGCCTTGGCTGGACGGTTGGTCTTGGTGGTCTGACATGGTGTTTCTTTCCTGCAGGGCCGCGTGGGCTGGGTTCGTTTTGGGGGCGGGTTGCTCGTGTGGTGTGCCGCGCCGCTTGGCTCCTGTTCACCGGTGTGCACGCTCTGTGTGTGGTGTTGTGTGTACGGTGTCCTGGGCCCCCTGGCTCCTGTTCACCGGTGTGCACGCTCTGTGTGTGGTGGTGCGTGTACGGTGTCCTGGGCCTCCTGGCTCCTGTTCACCGGTGTGCACGCTCTGTGTGTGGTGCTGTGTGTACGGTGTCCTGGGCCTCCTGGCTCCTGTGCACCACTGTGCACGCTCTGTGCGTGGTGTTGCGTGTACGGTGTCCTGGGCCTCCTGGCTCCTGTTCACCGGTGCGCACGCCCTGCGTATGGTGCTGTGTGTACGGTGTCCTGGGCCTCCCGGCTCCTGTTCACCGGTGTGCACGCTCTGCGTGTGGTGTTGCGTGTACGGCGTCCTGGGCCTCCTGGCTCCTGTTCACCGGTGCGCACGCTCTGCGTGTGGTGTTGCATGTATTGCGTCCTGGGCCCCCTGGCTCCTGTTCACCGGTGTGCACGTTCTGTGTGTGGTGTTGCGTGTACGGTGTCCTGGGCCTCCTGGCTCCTGTTCACCGGTGTGCACGCTCTGCGTGTGGTGTTGCGTGTACGGTGTCCTGGGCCTCCTGGCTCCTGTTCACCGGTGTGCACGCCCTGCGTGTGGTGTTGCGTGTACGGCGTCCTGGGCCTCCTGGCTCCTGTTCACCGGTGTGCACGTTCTGTGTGTGGTGTTGCGTGTACGGCGTCCTGGGCCTCCAGGCTCCCGTTCACCGGTGTGCACGCTCTGTGTGTGGTGTTGCGCGTACGGTGTCCTGGGCTTCCTGGCTCCTGTTCACCGGTGCGCACGCCCTGCGTGTGGTGTTGTGTGTACGGTGTCCTGGGCCTCCTGGCTCCTGTTCACCGGTGTGCACGCTCTGTGCGTGGTGTTGTGCGTACGGTGTCCTGGGCCTCCTGGCTCCTGTTCACCGGTGCGCACGCCCTGCGTGTCGTGTTGTGTGTACGGTGTCCCGGGCCTCCCGGCTCCTGTTCACCGGTGCGCACGTTGTGCGTGTGGTGTTGCGTGTACGGCGTCCTGGGCCTCCTGGCTCCTGTTCACCGGTGCGCACGCCCTGCGTGTGGTGTTGTGTGTACGGTGTCCTGGGCCTCCCGGCTCCTGTTCACCGGTGTGCACGCTCTGTGCGTGGTGTTGCGCGTACGGTGTCCTCGGGCTCCTGGCTCCTGTTCACCGGTGTGCACGCTCTGCGTGTGGTGTTGTGTGTACGGCGTCCTGGGCCCCCTGGCTCCTGTTCACCGGTGTGCACGCTCTGTGTGTGGTGTTGCGTGTACGGTGTCCTGGGCCTCCTGGCTCCTGTTCACCGGTGTGCACGCTCTGCGTGTGGTCCTGTGTGTACGGTGTCCTGGGCCTCCCGGCTCCTGTTCACCGGTGTGCACGCTCTGCGTGTGGTGTTGTGTGTACGGTGTCCTGGGCCTCCTGGCTCCTGTTCACCGGTGTGTACGCTCTGTGTGTGGTGTCGCGCGTACGGCGTCCTGGGCCTCCTGGCTCCTGCTCACCGGTGTGCACGCTCTGTGTGTGGTGTTGCGTGTACGGTGTCCTGGGCCTCCTGGCTCCTGCTCACCGGTGTGCACGCTCTGTGTGCGTGTACGGTGTCCTGGGCCTCCTGGCTCCTGTTCACCGGTGTGCACGCTCTGTGTGCGGTGTTGCGTGTACGGTGTCCTGGGCCTCCTGGCTCCTGCTCACCGGTGTGCACGCTCTGTTTGCGTGTACGGTGTCCTGGGCCTCCCGGCTCCTGTTCACCGGTGTGCACGCTTTGTGTGTGGTGGTGCGTGTACGGCGTCCTGGGCCTCCTGGCTCCCGTTCACCGGTGTGCACGCTCTGTGTGTGGTGGTGCGTGTGCGGTGTCCTGGGCCTTTTGGCTCGTGTTCACTGGTGTGCACGCTCTGTGTGTGGTGTTGTGTGTACGGTGTCCTGGGCCTCCTGGCTCCCGTTCACCGGTGTGCACGCTCTGTGCGTGGTGTTGCGTGTGCCGTTTGGCCCTTTTGCGCTGGTGCGCTCGTGTGGTGCGTGTTGTGTTGTGCGTGTGGTGTCCTGGGACACTTGGTTCGTGTTCTCCGGTGTCGCAGTGTGTTGCGGTGTGTGTGGTGTCCGGTGTGCGGTGTTGCGTGTGCGGTGTCCTGGGCCTCCCGGCCCCTGTTCACCGGTGCGCGTGCTCGGTGTGTTGCGTGGTGTGTGCGGTGTGGGTGTGGGTGCGTGCTCGCGTGTGCCATACCGCGGCCGCGTCGTTGCGGACTCTTTGTTTTTGTTGAAACATTTTTCTTTACACATTGCTTCCTATGGCGTCTTACTTATTCTTCCCGTCTTGGACTCTTTGATTTTGGTGACGCCCAAGAGTAAGCGTGTCTTAATGCATGCATGGCGGTGTATGCTATTTACGCGTTGGTTTGTGGACTCTTTGCATTTTGCGACGCCCAAGAGTAGGCGTGTTTGTTTAATGCATTCATGCTATGCTACTTATTCTTTATGTCTTGGACTCTTTGTTTTTTGCGACGCCCAAGAGTAAGCGTGTCTTAATGCTTGCATGGCGGCATATGCTACTTAACCGTTGGTTTGCGGACTCTTTGTATTTTGCGATGCCCAAGAGTAGGCGTGTTTGTTTAATGCATTCATGCTATGCTACTTATTCTTTATGTCTTCGACTCTTTGCTTTTTGCGACGCCCAAGAGTAAGCGTGTCTTAACGGGCACAAAGGTGGGTGGGGAGGTACATGGAGAAGGACAAAGGAAGAGGAAGCGTGCTAGTCGGAGGGTGTGGCGTGTTAGTTATCCATTTCTTCAGTGTTTACGCGCCGCTCGCGAAGCGTTTTTCTTTACCTATACGGCGTGTTAGAGGGCGGGAGGCACGGTTTGTGGACTCTTTGTTTTTTGCGACGCCCAAGAGTAAGCGTGTCTTAATGCATGCAAGGCGGTACAAGGTACTTACTCGTTGGCTTATGGCCTCCTTGTATTTTGGGACTCCCACGCTACTTATTCTTTTTGTTTTGGACTCTTTGTTTTATGCGACGCCCAAGAGTAAGCGTGTCTTAATGCATGCATGGCGGCATATGCTACTTACTCTTTGGTTGGTGTTGGGGCGCGCACAAGTCCCCTACCCCTATTGCATGCACTTTGCTAAGTGATTCGGGGCACGCAACGTTCCGCTTTCCCGTCTTGGCGGCTCTTTTGTGCTACAAAAAGGGGGGTTGGTGTGGAAGAGCGGTTGTCATGGTTGCCCCGCATTGCATCGCAGGACAGGACCGTTAGCCCCCCATGACAACCACTCCCTGGCCGAAGGCCATCGTTTTGGCCCCATTCTCGCCTCTAATCTTCTTCTTTGTTGTTGGAGCGCGCACAAGTCCCTAGCGCCTAGGGCACGCACTTTGCTAGGTGTTTTGGGGCAAGCAACGCTCAACTTCGTCGCCGTCGCGACTCTGTCGTTCTGCTGTTTCTGTGAGTGTCCTAAATTTTGCGACCTCGCCAAACAGCGGCGTAAAATGTTTTTGGGGGTTTCTGAGGTCGGGAAAATCGATTTTGCGCTTTATTTTGTCTGGTTGTGCGTTTTTTTCTCGGTTTTTTTTTCTTCTGCTGCGATCGCGCGACAAGAAACGTTTTGATTAAATGTGAATGCCAAACCTACGCTAGTGGGCGAGTCAAGTGCGATCTGCTCCTGCAGTGCTGCAAGACCAAGTACCTGGAGAAGCAGGTCAGGCAGATCGTGACCAACTCCGCCACCTTTGCCGATGTGTTGGTTGCCCTGGAGGGGCAGTACCCGACCTACGAAACCGACCTCTCCATCAGGGCCGAGATCCAGAACCTGCCCGTGCTGCCCACCAACCCCAAACCTGGCAGGGTCTCTGAGCTGTTGGCTGACCTGGATCACTGGGCTGGACGACTGACGCCCGGTTCCTACAGCAGCGACGACCTGCTGTTCTGGTTGGTGGCCAAGCTCTCTCGAGACCTATGGGACGAGTGCCGTTTGACGGCGGAGCGCAAGGCTAGATCCCTCCGCTACGAGGATCTATGCGTGCTACTCCTGGAGCTGGCGCTGGAGAAGGAGAGCGACCAGCACTTGAACAATTACCGTCCTGGAGGAGGAGGTTCTGGAGGTCATGGCAAAGGGTACCAAGGGTCCCGACCTGGGCAGGGGACTACCCCCAAACACGCCCACGCCTGTATCATGGAGAACGTGAAGGAGCTATTCTGGTATGATGCCACAGACGAGCAGAGCCACCTGCAGCACGCCCCTGACTGCGAGCAGCAAGACTGCTTCGTAGTCCAGGGGAAGCAGCAGGAGAAGAACACCGGCGCCAAAGCGAAGCTGCCGGATCATTACAGGTGCACCATCACGTGTGCATTCTGCGGGAAGCGGAAGCACTACGAGGATGAGTGCTACCATAAGCAACGCCTATCGGCGAAGCTTAAGGGTGAAGATCCTGGCAAAGGGTCAGGCAAAGGTGGAGGCAAAGGCAAAGGCAACGACTCCGGCAAGGGCAAGTCGAAAGGACGTGGTCAAGGGCAAGACAGGGGTCAAGGTGGACGAGGAGGAGGCGGTAACCGCCAGCCCGACAACAAGAACAAGGACAAGAACGGAGGCAACCCCAACCCTAATCCAGGGGGGAACTCCGAGCCCTCTGGAGGGCAGTCTGGTCCTACCACACGCTCACAAACGCAGGCCCAGCAAGAACAAGGAGCCAAGCGTGAGCATGAAGGTGGTGATGACGGCAACGCTAAGAAGAGGAGCCGTTTCATGAGGATGGCCCGCAAATTGCGGAACAAGGGGTTCGAGGTAACCTGTCCCGCGGAGTTCCGACGGCGACGCTCTGGTGGCACCCAAGACCTGGTGTTTTGGGTACGTATCCGACTAGGGGGACGCGAATACCTGGGGGTATTGGACACTGGCGCCACCATATCTATAGTGGCCAAGAAAATTTTACCTTGTGGGAGCCTGAAGAACACCATGACCACCGCTGCTATACGCATGGGGGATGGACATGTGGTGCACAGCTGCGGGGACTGTGAAGTGGAGGTACCTATGGGCTCCCGGACTATCGCCCATCGGTTCTATGTGATGGACACTGAGGCCTTCGACTTTGTACCGGGGACTGACTTCTTCGTACAGCACTCCCAGATACAATCCCTGACGCTGCAAGCGCCCTACCTCCTCTACGTGGACCACGGCAGTGGCAGAGAGTCTGTGCCACTGGAGCAGTCGGAACATACCTCGAGTTACCTGAGGCTATCAAAGGAGGAGCCCTCGAACATGATGGCGGCCTCCAAAACTGAGGACTATCAACTATTGGGGGAAGTCCTAGACCAAGGTCTGAAGGAGTTGGGTTACTCTCGAGAAGACCTGAGTGTGGAGTTGTTCGCCAGCAACAAGCAGCATGTACTGGACCTTTACTGCAGCAAGGGGAAGAACTGCAGCTACAAATTTTACTGGCCCTCTTTCGGGATGGCCTACGGGAACCCCAGGTTCAGTGAACTGGGGAGGGTGCTGACCAAGGTGGCCTTGGAACGTTCCCGTATGGTCCTGTGTTCCCCCGATTGGGGAGCCCATGGGGGCAACGAGTACTGGCAAAACCTCCTGGACAGGCTGACTATCAGCTCTGTTCGTTTGCCTGATGAGGCCATCTACGTGCCTCTGGGACGCAAGACGCCTATTGGGAAGCCCGGATGGGGGAGTATGCTCAGCGTGGTGGACGGAGGTCTTACCTCCATTCCCTGGGAGGATCTGGACCCGACTCTGGTCCAGGCTATACAACGAGAAAGCGATGGACTCGCCTTGGGTGACTTGAAGGATCGCCTACGACCTCAAGATGCTGTTGAGACTACACCCGGAGGAGATGAGTACGTCGTGACTGACACCAACGCCCCCTACTCTCCCTGCCATGTACCTGTTCCTGATGGAGTCTCTGAGTGTGGACTATCTGAGCTACCTAGCTCTATCCACTCAGACGACAAAACTGAGCACGACGCCTTCTTCGTGCAGACCTGTGTGGAGGAAGTGGAGAACGCCGAGTACATCGCCCCACTAAAACCCCTACTCTCCATGAGGGTGGAAGACCCCGTGGATGAAGAGCTGGACCCCCGATCCAGGCTCAGGGAGTATGTGGATTCCAAGAGGAAGTTGGTGGCGAAAAAGCTATGCTACGCGAAGCCTACCCGCAGCTCATGGCCACTGAAGCAAGGACGTATGGGAGACCTATCCCAATTGAGGGAGGACCTCGAACAGAAGATCACCACCTGGCAAAGGGAGGTAGATCTTAAGCTCATGAAGAGCGTGTGGGGCGCCCATGTGAGGACCCCAGAGGAAGACAACCTCTCGGAGGAATGTGTATGTGAACCCCCTCGAGCGTGCCTATGTTGCCATCGTCCACCGGAGATGGTTGAACAAGACCTTCTATATGCCTACCAAGGGCTGAACGACACTACCACGGGCGAAGAGTCGGTGGAGGACCACCTCCCGACGTCTATTCAGGGGGCAAGCAACTTACACTCTGACGAGGACATGGAGGACAAGAACAAGGTATTGGACCCGCGGGTACAGAAGCTTATAAGGACCTATCTGGAGGTGTTCGGAGAACTACCCCCTCCAGCCTCATGTGACAAGCTGGTACAGATGGACCTCAAGCTGAAACCCGAGTTCGTGGGTCACAAGATCCGGAGGAGACCCTATCCAGCTCCTAAAGAGCAGGCCGACGAGATTGAGCGACAGATACAAGAATGTATCGACGCTGCCCTAGTCCTGGAGTACAAGGACGGGGACTACCCCCTACACTGCAGCCCCTGTTTCCTGGTGGCTAAACCTGGGTCTACAGCCAAACGGCTGGTAGTGGACTACGGAGAGGTAGGTAGGTAGGTACTCTCGGGAGCTCGGGATGCCTCCTTTGACATTGCAGGAAGAAGGTCTTACCAAGGGGACGTCCTGTCCCTCCCACTGCCCTATGTCAGGTGCCTCTTGAGCCGCTCCCGCATGTGCTTGGGAAGGCATTGTCGCGGCCACCCGGTCCATGTGTCCCAGGTGGGAGGGTGTCCCCACATGTGTCCATGGGTAGGGCCACATGCCCCCTCCTTTGGGCGGCAGCTCTGGGGGGCTGCCCAGCCGTGTGGAGTATCTCTCACCACAAGGGGTATTGCTCCCGCTTGTCTACGGTACAACCGCCTCACTGTTGTGGCTTGAGTTGCGGGGCCACTCTGCTTGGCAGGTGACCCCCTCCTGGACTGTGTACCGGCTCGCCTGTCACCGGTTGCTTCCATGGCTCCGGGTGACGTTTGCCATGGTCCCCGATGCAGCCTGGCCGGGCTCGGACCAGTGGCCTTGGAGTACCGCTCCTGCCACTGGCCCGGTGGGTCGGCTGGGTCGCCACAGTGCGTCTGACCCATGGGGTATTGGTTCTTTCCTGTCCCTCGGCCGCCCTACGTGTGTGCAGTGTCCTGGGCCGCTGGGCTCCTGTCCACCGGTGTGCCCGCGCGAATTGCTGTGGTGCGTCTGCGGTGTCCTGGGCCAGCTGGCTCCTGTTCACCGGTGTGCTCGCTCGGTGTGTTGTGTTGCATGTGCGGTGTCCTGGGCCACTGGGCTCCTGTTCACCGGTGTGCGTGCTGTGTGCGGTGCGCGTGTGCCATGGGTGGTTGTGTCTCTCTTCCTCCCCCCCTAATTTTCGTTTTTTTTTTACTTGTTTTTTTTTTTTGGGAAAAAAAAGAAAAAACAAAAAAGAGAAAAACTGGGGCGCGCGTACACTGCAGGCACAGGCATGGGCAGCTGGTGCGGCGGTGCAATAGCGTTGTGTCCTCTGGCGTGTGTCGTCGGTGCTGTGGCGGCGGTTGCGCCCCAGGGGTGCGGCTCGCGCGTCCTGATGTACACGGGCTTGGGTCAGGGTGGGTTTGGTGAGGTGTCTCTTTGCTTCTGGAGCTGGCTGGTTAGGCGGCTGTGTGGGCTGTGGGTGTGGGCTGTGGTTACGGTGTTCCCTCGGCGGGCTTGGTCAGGAGTCAAGGGTTAGCGGTTTCGGGGTGTGGCTCGGGTTTGATTTGTGCTTGGGTTCTGGCTCGGTTAGGCAGTTGCGACGGTAGCGGGCCTGGGTTCGGTGCCTTTGGGCGTAGTGGTGCTCGTTGTCGTGTGCGTTGGCTTCCTTCGGCGTCCGGTTCGTTTGGTGACTTCTGGGCGGGGCCTGGCGTGGCGCCCCGTGGTGGTGGTTTGCTGGGTAACGGGGTTAGATGGCGGCGCCGCTGGCCGGGGGGTCAGGCGCGTCGTGTTGTGTGGCGCGCAGGGCTCCTGGGGTGCTGTGGGTGTCGCCGGTGTCGGTGCGCCGACGCTTGTGGGGTGGTGAGGGGGTGTGTTTGTGCGGGGCTGGGCTTTGGGTGATGTCCCACAGGCGGATGCCGTCTCGCTGCGTTTCCTGGAGGGTCTCCCGCAGGCGCCTGAGGACAGACGGGTGGTCCTGGGGCGCGGGGAGGTTGCGGGGGTGGACTCCCAGGGGGTGGAGCGCATCGGCCAGCATGGCTTCGCATGCGGCCTGCGGCATCCACCCGCCCGCCGGCCGGAGGCGGCAGTTCTCCACCGACCCCTTGCGGGGCCGATGGACCAGGCCCTCGAGGGAGCGCTCTCCCCGGGCCCACTTTCGCAGCTCCCAGAGCTGCGTGTGGGTCCAGCGCTGCCACCACTGTTCCTGGGCGGGCCTGCGGTCTTGGGCGGAGGAGTGGGCGTGGGTGGGTGTGACGGGGTCGTGGGGACCGGTGGCGGTGGCGGGCCTGGGGGATTCCTCGTAGTCCTGTTCCGTGGGGGTGCGTGGGGAGTGGGGGCGCACGCGGATGTGGACCCGCGGGTGTGCGCGTACGGTCTCCGCCTCGGGGTTGGGCGGGGACTCGCGGCGGCGGCGGTAGTGGGGCATGCGTTGTATGTAGGCTGTCATCGAGGGTTGGTAGGGGGGCGGGGACGCTGCTGGCGGACCCTGGCGTCGTTCTGGCCTGGTCGGGAGCGGTCCGTGGGCCTGGGGTGCGGGCTTTGAGAGGTGGCGGGACGAGGTGCGTCGTGCTTCGGCCGCGGCGCGCTCCGTCATGAAGGAGGTGGCGGTGGCGTCGGTGACGGTTGGGGGGCGCCGCGCTGGGCGCTGCCGCCTTCGGGCCTGGGACAGCTGGGGCCGGATGTCATAGAGGACGTCCTCGGGGGGCCGGGCTCGCGCTGCCGTCGTGGCGCGGGGCTTGGACTTGGGTTTGGGCTTGGCTGCGGGTTGCCGTCGTGGCGTGCTGACGGGTTTGGGTGGCTGTTTGGCGGCGGTCTTGGGTTTCGGCTGGGTCGGGGGTGTGGGCTTCGTCGGGGCGTGGGCCTTGGCGGCGGCGGGGCTGCTCGCGGTGGGGGTGGGTTTCGGGGCCCGTTTGGGAGGTGTCCCCCGCGGCCTGGGGGGTGGAGTGCTGGATGAGGACGTGGTGGTGGTGGTGGATGAGGTGGTCGTGGTGGTGGAGGTTGTGGAGTCGGAGGCGGAGGAGAGGGCTGTGGGTGACCGCGGAGGGTCCTGGGCTTCGGGGGCGGGCGTATGATGCTGGGTCCTGTAAGTAGCGAGAACGAGGGTGCAGGTTCGGGCACCGGGCGTGTGCATGCGTTTTCCCTGGTGATCCGTGCGTGCTGGTGCTGGCGTGGCGGCGTTGTCTCGGCTGCGCTGGCACGTGGGTTACCCAGGGGGTGGCCATATCTGCTCCAGGACGTGCGGGTGTGTTTGCTGGAGGTAGTCGAGGGTCTGGAAGAAGCATCGCTGGATGCCGGGCATGTCCTCCTCTGTGAGGTGGGGGTAGTTTTGGGTGGGGGTGTCTGGGCCCGGCCACAGCAGCGTCATGAGGCGGGCTGCCACCATGTACGGGCATAGTTGTAGGGTGGTGGGGCGTTGGGGGGTGGGTCCCCTGCGGTTTGGGGGGGCTTCCCTCTGCTTGGGGCGCAGCCTGACCACCCACACCCATCGGTCCGTGGGGATCCCCCAGGTTCGTTGGGTCCACTTGGCGAGGCAATACATCGCCCTACCAAGGCCCTGGTAGCTGCTGCGGATGGAAAGCAGTGTGTCCAGGGATTTGGGTTCCCACGTGCCCCAGATGTGGGGGTTGTCCGGGTCATCCCCCCTGGCGTACGTGTCGGGGCCTGGGTTGTGTGGGGGGGGGGGGTGTAGTCGGCGGGGAGGAGGGAGTCGGTGCCGTGTACTACCCAGTGGTCTGTGGGTGCGTGGTAGTTGGTGGTGGAGAGGGTGTAGTGCAGATTGTACATGAGGGTCATGTACGTGGAGGGGGCTGGCTGCTGCTCGTCGGGGTTGGGGATGTCCCCCGGGACGTGGTGCCGGAAGTTGCTCAGGGAGGCCATCCGGGCTACCCATGTTTCCCGCTCCCACTCTTTGGTGCTGTCGGGGGTGGCGTAGGGTCGGGCGTGGGCCATGTCGGGCTCGTGGTAGCGGGTGCGGCCCTTGGTGTCCACCCGCCCCGGCACGGGGTGTCCGACTAGGTGTCGCCCCCAGTCGATGGGGGGCACCCAGATCCGGCTCCCCGTGGGGGGCGGGCTCTCGCCGTCTGGGGTGGCGCGTGGGGGGCGCTCGTGTCGGGCGACGTGGAGGAAGGCGTCGAAGAGGAAGTCTCTGACGCCTTCCCCCAGGGTGGCCGCCTGGACCAGGGTGGCCGCCCGGTTGGGGGTGCTGGTGCCGGAGGTGCGGAGGTACAGCACGACGTCCTGTTCCCCGAGTCCCCGGAGGTGCTGCCGTACCGCTGCGGGGTTGTGTAGGGCGTAGGGGTCGGCCGGTGCGGCGGCTGGTGGTGCGGGGTGTGATGGGGGGGGTGGTGTGGGTTTGGGGGGGGTGGTCGTCGTTGTCGCGTGTGGGGTCCGGTGATGGGGTCTCTTGCGGCGGTCGCGGGAGGGGGGATTCGCGGTGGCGTGTGTCAG
The DNA here is from genome assembly GCA_964036045.1 of Eutreptiella sp. 'Long Island Sound 2002'. Classification (NCBI taxonomy): domain Eukaryota; phylum Euglenozoa; class Euglenophyceae; order Eutreptiales; family Eutreptiaceae; genus Eutreptiella; species Eutreptiella sp. 'Long Island Sound 2002'. Next base: position 17,162,641 of record OZ038386.1, read on the forward strand.
CGGGGGTATCGATGTCAATTGGCTGGTGTTGGCTGCCGCGTGTTGTGTCCGTGGCCTGGTCTCGGGGGGGGGCGGGGGGGGGTGGTGTGGGGGTGGCGCTGTTGGTGGTAGGGGGGGCCGGGGTTGGGTGTTGTGCTGGCTGGGGGTCTGGGCGTCCCTGTGGGTCGTGTGGGTGTTGCGTGTGTGCGCCGTGCGGGCCTTGCGGTTCTTGACTGGTTGTGGTGCCGGGCTGTGGGTGGGAGGCGGCCGCATGAGCGTCCGGGTGGGGCTGTGGTCCGTATGTAATGGGTGTCTGCTGGTGGATGGTGCCCGCTGGTATGGGGTGTGGGTGGGGGGGCTGCTGGTGGTGGTGGGGTTGGGGGGGCGGGGGTGGGTGTTGTGCTGGCTGGGGGTCCGGGCGTCCCTGTGGGTCGTGTGGGTGTTGCGTGTGTGCGCCGTGCGGCCCTTGCGGTTCATGACTGGTTGTGGTGCCGGGGTGTGGGTGGGAGGCGGCTGCATGAGCGTCCGGGTGGGGCTGTGGTCCGTATGTAATGGGTGGCTGCTGGTGGATGGTGCTCGCTGGTATGGGGTGTGGGTGAGGGGGCTGTGGGTGGTGGTGGGGCGCTCCTACTAGGCCCTGGTGTTGCTGGCGTGCGTGCGCGGCTCCTCGCGGGTCCATGGGGGTGTACCGTGGCTCGTATGTCGTGGGCCCGTGTAGCGGGGGCGGCGGGTGGTGCTGGACCGCGTGGTGGTGGTGTGGAGGGTGTGTTGGTTGTGTGTGGTACCCCGGCGTTGGTGGGTGTGGTGGCAGGGGCTGGTGGTGGTGGAATATGTGATGGTGTGGTGCGGTGATGTGCGCTATGTGGGGTGGGTGGTTCGCGGGGCCTGGTTGTGCTGGGGCGTGGTGGGGATGTAGCTGGTGGGGGTCGCAGTAGCATGGGGGCATTAGGGGGTAGGGGTTGGGAGGGACGGGGGCGTGGTGGTGGTGTTGGTGGTGCCATGTCCCCTGGCTCTGCGCGTATGGTGGACCTGGCATGGTGTGGACGTGTGTGGGCGGTGGTGGCTGACTGGGCAGCAGGGTTTGGGTGCTGCGGTACGGTGGTGGTGGTGGGCGCTGGCGGTGGCGGTGTTGTTGGTGTGCCCCGGGGGTCTGGGCGTGGGGTGGTGCAGTGTGGCTGTACCCGGGCCTTGGTCGGGGCGTCGCGCCCTGCTGGCAGGCGCGTTGGCGGGCCCCCTGACCTGTCTTGGTCTTCTTGGCCTGGTGGTTGTCGGGGGCGGGTGAACCCCCCTGTCCCCGTGGGGGCGACGGGGAGCGGGCGTGCCAGCGGTGTGCCTCTTGGAGGCTCGTCTTGAGGCCTCTGACGTAGGTTTCCTGGTCCTTGAGGCCCATCCGCGTGGCGGTGGCCTCGTCGGGGGCGGCCAGGTGGACGTCCCGAAAAGACGCCCAGCCCTCCGGGGGCTTCTGTTGTGCGGGGTGGGGGTGGTGTGCCGGGTAGAGGAGTGCGCTGAGTGGGTAAGGTGTTCCCTTCCGTCGGCCCAGGGCGTTGTTGAACCGGCGGCAAGTGATTCGGAGGTAGGCTGCTATCTCCTCTGGTGCCGTGTCGGCCCACGCTTCCGGCGTCAGGGCTGCTGCTTGGGGGGCCGGGAGTTGTGGGTCTGGGAGGTGTAGGTCTCGGTGGTGGAGGTATAGGGCGAGGAGGATGTGGCGGGCCACCACGTTCAAGCCGCCCCCGCTGTGGCGTAGGGGTGGGCTGTGGGGGGGCAGGAGTGTGCTGCCCGTGGCCACGGCTATGGTCCATGCGTGGTCCGCCGCGTCCGCCACGTAGTACCCTCCCAGGTGGTCCCGGAGGCTGTCGGTGAGGAACCCGAAGAAGCTGGGGTGGCTGGCGGGGGGGGGTGCGGCTGGGGCCGCGGGCCGCTCGCGGTGGAGGGGGTTGAGTTCCCCGCAGTGGGGGCAGTGGGTGAGGCGGTGCGCGGCTCCCAGGCAGACCCAGTGGTCTGGGTTGCAGGGCAGGGCTGTCTGCGGTAGCCGCTGGCGAACGCAGAGGGGACATGCGGTGGCTGGCGGTTGGTGGTACCTGTGGACGGACGGCGGCGTGGGGGGATGGGGGCTGGTGGCGCGCGCATGCTGGTGGGAGTGTGTGCGGTGCCTGTGGTGTCCGTGTGTGCTGTGCCAGTGCTGTGCTCGGTGGACGGTGTGTAGACGTGGTGGGGGTTCCGTGTTGGTATGCCACGGGGTAGGTTCTCATGGTTGGTAGAACAGGAGTTTGAGGAGTTGGGCTTGGTCTGTTGGGGGCAGGGTTGCCGCATGCTGCAGGTATTTATGGGTGCGGTATGTGAGCTGCTCCGCCGTCTTGGCAACGGCCGTCCGCTGCATGTGCGCCGCCGTGGCCTGGGGGTCCTCCGCGTGGGTGCGTAGCAAGGTGTAGACGGCAGTGGGGACGAGTCCCCTGCGGACCGCCTCGAGCACCTCCGTTTGCTTGAGGACGGTGGTGAGTTGCTGGGTCGCCGGGGACTGCGTCAGCCATCCGGCGTGCTGTGCGATGGTGTGGGTTGGGTTCCAGTCTGTGAGGGTGTCCAGTCCTCTGTACAGGGGGCACGCCTTGAAGTGGTCCCATGTTTCTTCTTCCGCGTGGCTGCAGATGCATTTGGTGTATCCTGCGGGGACGTGGATCGAGCGGCGCGCATACCATCGGTGGTATCAGGTGAGGAGGGGAAGCTGTTCGAGGGCGAGTTGGAGTCGGGGCTTTTGTAGGTGTGCTGGGAGGCTATCCGGGCGCAGGGCGGAGTAGTAGAGGGGAGTGTGGACGGAGTCTTCAAGGCGTCGGAGGAGTTCGGTGTTCGCTGGGTGGCCCAGTGTGGTGGCCAGTTGCTGGATGGGTGTGGGGTAGTGGTACTGCTTGTCTCGATCCGTGTACGGCGTGTCCTCGGGCATCCATTGGGGGGGCTGTGTGGCCGGGGGTATCGGGGGCAGGTGCTGCAGGTGGCTGTGGTGTGGGGTGTCCAGTCGCACGCGTTCGAGCCCTGGGGTGTGGTTGGTGTTCTGGTGTTTGGCCTGCGTGTCTGCGCGTCCATTGTCGTATGCGTAGCGGTGTGACTCCTGCTTGACGATGTGTAGGGCGTCCTGGGGGTGCATGCCCTTGAAGACCATCCATAGTCCCAACGCTTGTGTGGTGAGGCCGGACTCGAGTGCTTTGTGGAGGGGCAGGTCCGCAAGGCGCCTGGTGAGGTGGATGTCGACCGTGGCGTCCACGACTACCCAGATGTTGCGGGGCCGGATCGTCGTGGGTGGCGGTGTGGCGGTGACGGCGTCTGCCATGGTGCGCAGTTCGCCGTGGGAGGACGCCCCAAAGATGGTGGCCCCGGTGTGGTGTTCCACGTGGAGGCCGTCCGCGTGCCGGGTGATGCGCACGGAGGCGCAACCGACCGTGGGGGTGCGTTGCTGGGTGCCGGATGCGTCAGTGAAGTAGATGATGTCGGTTTCGCTGGGTATGGGTAGGCCGGCCATTGCTGTGGGGTGATAGACGTAGATGGGGTTCCCCTGGGCGGTTCTGGTCGGTGATTTGCGTGGGTTGCAGTAGTGGCGCTGCATAGACGCCTATCCCCTGGGTGATGATGGCCTGGGCTCGTGGGGTGAGGCGGAGGAGGCCCCTGTCTGGGCGCCTCTGGGTGATATACGCGTACATCAGGTGGAAGAGGTATCCCGTATTGGGGTGGAACTTCTGGCACGTGATGGTCTGTCGCCGCTCCTTGTCGTCTTTGTCGCCGCGGAGGGTGGGGCATTTGTGCTGTAGGGGGCGCATGGGTGCCTCCTGAGGTCCTGCGCGGTGTGGGTCGCAGCGGTCGTACTCTATGGCTACGCTGTCCGGGTCTGCCCTCTCGTTGGTGAACGTCCATGTTGCCGTGGGTGTTCGGGTCCAGGCTACGTGCGCCGGGTGGTCTGGGGGTACCGTGTGAAACCAGGGGGAGAGCCATGCCTGCTGGTCGGCGGTGGCGGCGGCGGTGGGGGTGCGGTAGTGGGTGGAGATGAGGTGCAGCAGGGACCACGGAGTGTCGAGGGCTGCCGGGTCGCAGTGCCAGCACGTGCGTGGTATGCCCTGGTCACTGTGTCTGACTGGTGGTACATCGGTCTCCGGTGCATTGTGTTTGGGGATGGACCAGGGGGCATGGTGTCGCTGGACAGTGCGGGTAGCATGTTTGTGGCCGTTTGGTGCTAGTAGCAGGATGGTGGGTGGTGTCCAGCCTTCGGCTGACGGGGTGGGCTCCCCCTGCGTCGTGCCGCCGTCGTTGGGGGTCTCGTGCTCGCTCGGGCGGGGCCGGGGGTGCTGGCGCTGGAAGGCTGTGTACGCCGTGTCGATGTCCTTGGGCCCCGGCATGTCGCGCCCTGCCTTCGTAGCACATGCGCGGAGGTACGCTTGGAAGACGTGGCGTGCTGGCCATTGTGGGTCGGAAAGGAACGGGGCGTGGTGGGCGTCGCATTGGGCCATGATCTTCATCTGTGTTGGGATGATATATACTATGGTGATGGTGGCCCCCACGAGGCGTAGGGTGTCCACCTCGCCTGCCGGGCGTCGGTGGATGTCGGTGTGTGTTGCCACGAGTGGCCCCTGTTGATCGCAGTGGTGGTTTGTCAGGATGGCGTGTGTGTGGTGCGGTAGGAGGAGTTGTAGCTGGGCCCAGATGCCAGTGCCCACGGAGGTGGAGAGGCCGTGTTGCGCCAGTATCCACCGGGGGCAGGTGTTGCGGGCCAGTTGCGCTTCTTTTATGCGTATGGCTGCCGCCTCGCGAACTTCTGGTTGGTGGTGGTGTGTTACCCGGTGTAGGAGGTGTGCTGCGTGTTTGGCATAGGCCATGTCGACAAGGGCGCCTGTATTGTCTCCGTAGTAGCGCCAGTGGGCCATCATGGCCTCCTTGGGGAAAGACGTGGGCCAGCCTCCGTGTTGCGCCCATGCCTTCGTCACTTGCTGTCGAGCGTGGCGTAGTGCGTCTTGGGGGCGCGGGAGGTGCAGGGCTTGGTACCCGATGGCCGCGTTGAGCACTGCTTCCATGAAGTACGCCAGGCCCTGCGTAGACAGGAGGTCCCCCCTGGCAATTTGGGGTAGCCGGGCGAGGCGCTCTTCCAGCTTGCTTGGGAGTGTGATGTGGTGGTGCCGCGTGGCCTGTGTGACTCCCAGGTGGACTGTGGTGTCTTCCAGGTGTAGGGGTTCGCCTTTCCGGATGTGGGGGGTGGGGGTCTTGGCGTCGGCCAGCCCGACCGATTTGCGGGGGTGCACTAGGAGCTGGTGGGCGTCCAGGTAGGTTGTTGTGAGTTGGAGAATGGTGGACGCTTGTTCGGTGGTCGTTGGTAGCCCTGCGTTCTCAGGGTCGCGGTGGCGGGTGGCCGTAGTTAGGAGGTTGTCATCCGCGAAGTTGATGATGGGGGACCGTAGCGGGTATGGGGAGTACCCCGGGTATACCCGTGCTAGCTCGAATGCCAGTGGCAGGGTGACGAGGAGGTAGAGGAAGGGACCTTCGGCGCCTCCCTGGGGGACCCCGCTGTGTGTGCCGGTCCAGGGGGTGAGGCCTGCGGCTGTGATGACGGCGTAGAGTCGGGTCTGGATGTACCCGGTCATGAAGGATAGGAATGGGAGGCCCATGGCATCCCATACCTCCGTGAGGAGCCGGTGTGGGGCGTGGGGGAACGCGCCTTGGACATCGAGGGAGGCGATAATCATCTCGTAGGGGTTCATGTCCAGTGCGGTGTCCTGGAGGAAGATGGCCTCGTGGGGGGACCTGCCGGCCATGGCTCCCCACATGCTGGCGGGCACGTGGGCGAAGACCGCTGGCGCGATGCGGCCTAGGATGAGCGTCCACACCAGCTTGACCTCGGTGGTGGCGCAGACTATGGGCCGCCAGTTCCCCGGCTGCGCCCAGTCCCCCTTTTTGTAGAGGGGGTGGACCAGGTTGGCCCACTCAGGGGGGATGGGCGTGGCGCCCGTGACGATGTCCCACAGGTGGGCTGCCAGGCGGCGTTTGACGGGCAGGGTGAGACGTTGGTACGCTTCGGCCGGCAAACCGTCGACGCCGGGCACGACCCCCTTCTTCAGGCGGTCTAGGGCGCGTTGCAGTTCTGAGATGCTGAAGGGGTTGTGTTCGATGGCGCGCCGCTGTTCCCGGTTGAAGACCCTGGGCACATGCTCGCGGATGGTGTTTCTGGTGTGGGGGTCGAGCTCGGGGAGGGCGTCCCCGTGTTGTGCCTGGAAGCTGTCCAGGACTGCCTGGAGGACGGCATCGGGGTCATTGGTGAGGCCTCCTTCGGGGGTGTGTACCGCGTGGATGGTACGGCGCCCCGTGTCCTCCAGGATGCGGCTGACGTACCGTAAGGACTTGTACGGCGTGTCGTTTCTGCCGTATCTTTCGCGTTCTTGGGCTGCGGCCGCTATGCGGTGGGCGTGCCATTCCTTGAGTTGGTGGCGGCGGGTGGTGAGGAGCGCACGGAGGTGGGCGTCCCGGTCTCGTCCCTCCGGTGTGCTGGGGCGTAGCAGGGTGGCGAGTTCCCCTTTCGCGGTCCAGATGTCATGGAAAGGTTGCTGGAGGGTGAGGTCTGGTGGTGCTCCGGTGTGGTTGGTGTCACGCTCCATGCCGCATGCTTGTGCCGCCCGGCGCATGGCGGTCGTGAGTGTCGGTGCACCCGGGCGGCGCAGGATGGCGTGTAGGGCCCTGTTATACCTGTGCCAGGCGCCGTGGTCGTCCTCGGCCGGGAACTGCAGTGTGGGTGGGAGGGTGTCGTCTGGCAGGGTGGCCGCGGGTGGGGGTAGGTTGGGGATGATGAGGTCGATGGCTGTGTCGGTGGCTGTGGGTGGGCCGGTGCGGTCGTCGTCGGTGGGGGCGGCGTTCAGGTCGCCTACGATGATGGTGGGTGCCAGGAGGGAGAGTCAGCGGTACGCCAGGCTAAGGGTGTCCAGGAAGTCCTTGGTCTCCTCCCCGAATGGGACGTGCGTGAGTAGCACGTTTAGCTGCCATCCGGGCCCCGCGCACTCGTACGCCCCGAGGCGACCATCCACTCCGAGGTCGGGGTGGGCATGTACCGTGACCGACGTCTTGTGGTAGAGGGGCACCCCCCGTTCCCAGTGGGCGTGATATTTGTTCCCCTCCGGGTCCAGGATCGGTGCTGGTTCGGGTTGGTCAGCTCTGCGGAGGGCTTGCTCCAGGAACCCCAGGAGGTCTGAGCCTTGGGGGTGCGGCCCGGGCATGGCTTGCAGTGTGGCGGCCTTGGTGGGGTCGTAGGTGACCGCGGGCTCGTTGAGGATGTTGATGCGGGCGTGGGCTTCCGCAGGTGCCGGTTTCTGGGGACCGGTAGTTTGGGGGGCGGGCCGTGTCCGGCCCTGGCCCCGTCAGGCGTCGAGGAGGTCGATGACACCCTGAGCTGCGGGTGCCTTGCGGTTCCGCTTCTGGGGCTGGGGTAGGGCCCATGCATTGTGGACTTCGCCCGTGTACTCGGTGCCGGTGAGGTGCTCCTTGTCGGGGGTGCACAGCTGCATGGGGACCATCTCACGACCGGTTCGGTCTCGCCAGAGTTCGATTGTGCGCCCCAGCTTCTTGTCGTTGGGGGTGGCCGGGTCCCACTTGACGTGGATCTTGAACCCCTGGTGGTCCCCGGTGACGAGGTACCGGTGCTTGACCTCCCCTGCGGCCCATATCCACTTGGAGGGGCCCGCGGCCGTCGGGTACTCGAAGGACAGCTGCACCCGGGTGCCGATGGCGTATTCGGGATACAGGCCAGCGGCTTCCTCTTTGGTCCAGCTCTCCGGCTTGGCCCTTGGCTTTGGCGCGGGTTTGGCCTGTGTGGGGGCCTTGCGCTTCTGCGCACCTTGGCGGCGCCGGGCAGCGGGTTGTCCCCGTAGGGGAGGTGCGCCCTGGGGCTGCTGTGCGGGTGCGTGGCCCGGTGCAAACACGGGGTGTTCGCGGGCGGCTGGGACGTCGGGCTTGGACGTGGGGACGGGGTCCTTCAGCTGGAACACTTGCTTGGTCATGAGGCCAAGTACTTCCTCGGCCTCCTGCAGGGAGTCGGGCGGGTCCGTGGGCCAGGTGAGGAGCCGGTGCCCGGTGCCTGCCCCGTGGCGGCGCATGTGGGCCGTGTAGCGGGTGGCGTGGCGTTTCCACGCTGGGGTGCGTTCCGGGGGGAGGGGGCCTTCTGGCGCCCCCTGCGCCCAGTAGAGGGCGTAGTGCAGCGCTTCCCAGGCTGCCTCTGGGGCGTGGGGGTTGCGTGCGGCGAGTCGCAAGCAGTCTCCTCCGCGTGGTGGGGGCGGGACTTCGTCGTCGGGGGCGTGTGCCGATGCCCGTCTGACCTTGCCGTGGTCGTCCCATTCCACCGTCCACCAGGTGTCCCGGTGTTTGAGGATGTTGACCTCCGTGGTGGTCGGGGGGGCATTCATGGCGTCCCAGCTGACGAGCTGGATGGGGCAGACCGCAGGGTGGGTCTTCGGGGGTGCTCGCATGTTGAGGATTTGGTGGATGTCCTCGGCGGTGGGGCCCGCGTCGGGGGCGTCCTGCGCTGCTTGGGCTAGAGGTGGGGAGGGGCGGTCCTCCCAGAGGCGGGAGGCGGACGCCGTGGCGTACATGGCTGCGATCAGGACGTGTTCCGTCAGCCCTTCCACCATGAGGTGGTTTTACCCCTCCACGTCTCGGGGGATGGTGGCTTCCGCCTTTAGGGTGAGGAGTGCGATGGCGCGTTTGGGTCCAGGTGTGGCGTGTGTCGGCTCATCTGGCGGGCGTCCGTCGGATGGGGTGTGGGGGGGGCGCTTCTGGAAGGGGGATGGTCCCACCGCCAGGTGCTCGACGAGGTGTAGCGGTATGGCGTGGTGGCGGTGCGCTGCGGGCAGGAGGTGGGGGTGTGGGTCCCCGGGTATCGTGCCGAGGAATATGCCCCCCCTGTAGGTAGGGGTGGGTGAAAGTGCTGCCCTGGGTCGTTGATGGTGCCGGAGGGCTCGGGGCCGGCAAGACCAGTGGGGCAGGCACGCGAGAAGTCGACCTGAACGTTGCTATTGGGGGTAGAACCGGAGACTCGGACACCAACGGAAGCAAGAGCAGCAACAACTGAAGCAAGATCCATGTTGAGTGTTATCCGGCAGAAAATCCCAGTCTATGAAGAAAATTGATGCGGATTATTCTAAATACATCTGAGTGTCCAAAACTGTCTGAAAAGATTTATATAAATCCAATTATGAAAAATGTTTGGCCGATCTGGCCCGCGAGCGCGCGTCAGCGGCGAATGGCGATTCCAGGTAAATGATCGGAACGCGGCGGATTTACGGAGAATGGACCGCGGAATCAGATCCGGCATATCAGAAATATATAGGTCTGATCCTGAGACTGAGCTGCGAGGCGGCGATTCCGCCGAAGCAGTGAAAATGACCAAAATGTAGTTAATCTGGGGCAGATCTGTGAAAATCTGAGCAGATGGGGGTTAGCCGCACTTACACTCCCCCTCCAAAAACACACTGGGGTGTGTTGCTACGTCAACGAAGAACGTAGTGCGGGTAAGTCCCAGAAAAAAATAGAAATGTAGCCTCGATGGGGCGAAATCTGCTTAATCTGACCTGATTTGGGCTGAATTGGCACTGAATCAAGATGGATGGACTTGAAATGAGACAGAATGAGGAGTGACGAACAGTCCTCCGTGCAGTAAAACATTAGGTTAAGGGCTAAAAAGCATGTAAATGTATCGAGAATCGATACCAAACCATACTTTGGTTGAGAATGAGGTAGATTATTGCTGGATTGAGTGGGGGAATCAAGAAATGGAGTGACATCTCAGCGCTCTGGCACAGTTTCGCTGTCGCGGGCACGCTACGGTGTCCTCGCCGAACTCTACATCGTGTTTCTCCCGCTTTTCTCGTTCTGAAAAGTGCAGCATGTGCTTCAGATTTGGCGCATCTGGTGGATGATCACAAGATTCAGCAATTTTGAGAGTTAATTTGGGCAGAGATGTAGGAGATGCAGCAGTCACAGAGAGGGAAAACAAATACAAATGTAGTCTGCAACTCCTAAGTGAACCATTGAAGGTAGAGATGTTCTTCTGTTCACTTAGATCTAAACAGATCTTCGAGGAATGAGGGGCGATGACAAGGAATTCAACCTAAATTGTCACAAAATGAGTAAATTCCCTGAGATGAAGGTGAAATGAAGCGGAATGTCTAGAACTGAAACTACTAACACTTCCGTTTAGACTAAAGTTAATATATATTGTCGTTTATTCAGCTCAATTGTGCTCTCCGGCACGTTGGTTCGCGAGCATCCAACAGATTCCATGAGAATGTGGATCATGTGATGATGCATCATGATGGGACATGCTGGCCCTGGATCCTTGGCATGTAACGCGCCGAAGGTTCGCTGAAGGCGCTTTACTGACAGTATATAACTGAGAGACACCGAATTTACAGTGGCGGTGGTGTCAATCGACTTGGACAAGGCCAATCTTTCGATAGAGTCCCACAAGACACTTGGATTCACCATTTTCGACAGTTTCAGGTCGGATTGAGCTCACATTGGCGTGTGCCAAAAATACAACGAAGCTTACGGACTTCAGAGGTTGCTGTTAGAAGTCCCTAGAGCTCCTATGTGAAGGTTGTCTGAACAATTGACGTCTGGCTTTTGCACAACAGTGGCAGAATGATGGACAAACCTGAGAAATTCAAGGCAAATTTGAGGATCCTGGATCTGAATCTGGACTTTGGCGTTAGCATCACAGCAAATGAAGGTACGATCTGAGTTCCTGGCGTCGCATCTGGTGCAGCCAGTACTACAGGGGGTGCCTGTAGGGGTGAATGTCGCTGGCCAGCGTTTTTACTATGTACATTTGCTTCCATGTGCACGAGTAGCCAAATTCCAAAGATGCACAGACCAACAGAGACAAGATTACCCCGAATCTGCCTGAATTAAGCCTGAGTTTGGTTTTTTCTGAACACGGCAGCACACTCCGTGGCTTTCGGTTTTCGACTTTCGATACGCTACCGAACAGAGACCAAAGAAAAATTGATTGATTGACGTCAAATTATCAAACATTCGCAGTTCTCCACATCATGACATAAACAGAAAAAATGAACAGTGGATTGAGCAGAATGTGGTGGGATGGCTTCCTCAATTCGGCCAAGCACGAATACATGTGACCACCAACCTGTCTGGCCGGGCCCTCGTACGGCTTGGGCGCTGCAAATCAGCGGCCGAACTCGAAGCTTGGTCCTCATTTGGTTCCTGGGCTGGCCTGACCGCAGGAGGGGGGATCGACGGATCAGCCCTGGAATGTGGCTGCTGAGGGCCGTAAAAGGCTGGATCTCGATTCACCACAGGTCTTTTTCCGTCGCTCTCCACTTGTCTGTCTGGTTTCGACAAACAGTCTGTCAGGAGTACACCAATTTCGGGGTGCTTCTTCAGGAAGTCGATGAACCCCTTGGTGTATCCATGGACAAAAGATTGGGCTGGTTCCCAGTTGTTGTGACTGGAATCAAAGCCCCTCCACTCACACAGAAATTCCCATTCGCCCTTGGCGTCACGTCTTGCTTCAACAATCCTCTTGAGTTCGTACTTCCCCCCTTCGATGACCCGATCAGACAAATGTTTCGCAGTCCAAAAAAGGGGTTTAACCCGATCCTTGGGGGAGGGGATCTCTCTCTTGAGGCGATCGCCCGAAACGTCAATTTCCCTGCTGACATCCACACGAATCCTCCACCTGTTCTCACCAAGACGCGCTGTAACAGCGAATGGCCCCTCCCACAAGGGAAGAAGCTTGTCATCTCCGTCCAGGGTGGTTTCGGATTTTCGAAGCCAAACTCGATCATCGACTTCAAAATTGTGGGGGTTTTTTCGGCCTTGATTCTGAACCCAAAGTCAGTCAGCTTGATGCTTTTCGATTAATTTCGAGACAGTTTTATCTGCTCGTTGGACGTCGTCCAAAAACAACGAAGCATCCTTACAAGGGCGAGGATTATTCAACGGCATGTTCCACCAACACTTCTTTCGTCCAAAGACAATTTCATTTGGAGAAAGGCCATGGTACAAAGGCGTGTTGTGGTAACGGCGCAGCATGGCGAAAAGAATCTCAAGCCAATGGAAATCCTTTTCACTCGCGAGCTCCTTACGAAGCATATTTATAAGTGAGCGGCCGGCTCTTTCGCCAGGCAGCGCTCGATGCGAGTGGATTTCACATCGCAGGTGGTGGATTCCAAGGCGAGCACATAATTCTCTCCACCATTCGGAGGTGTACTCTTTGCCTGAGTCCGTAACCACCTCGGATGGGACATCCCAACCTCCCATCCAGGTCTGCGCGCACCATTTGGCGGCAGCCTTGCCAGTCATCGACTCAATGTTGCAAGGCAACACTTGAATGTAGCCGGAATGACGGCACTGAATAAGGAGCACACCATTGACCTTTTTATTGGTCCAATGGCACTCTTCGTCATCGAGTTCACCGAGATAGAAGAAATCACTGGTGACTCTGTTAAAGAGGCGCTCCGGAATAGGATGAGGCCTCAGATGGCCGTGCTTGTTCGCGCTGGGGGGCGTCGAGACAGCACATTGGGCACATCCGGCGGCTACTTTCATGCAGTGAGTATATAGCCGTGAGCCAAACAACCTATGTTTAATCATCGACCACAGTCGACGGCCATGTGCGTGGGGGGACTCCCATTTATGCCACCAGTTTAACACTCGGGGGGCCAGGGCGTCTGGTACGCACAATTTACCCTCCATCCACAGCTTACCCCGATCCAACGAATACTCTGAAAAAATCCCATCCTTGTGAGCATCTTTGGATTTGAGATTTCCAAAGACCTCTTTAAACATGGGATCCTGCAGATAATCGGACGTCCAGTCACGGATGATCAGGGAATCTTTCGGCAGGGGTGGAGTTTTGGCCGGATCTCGACGCTTAATGCCTTGGATCAACCGAAATCGACTTACTCGTCAGGAATAGTCAAACCGTTTCACACTCCCTGAGGAGGGATCGGTGACTTTCTCCACGACTTTCAGTGTTTTGGTGCAGATCTCATGGGCATGCGCCGGATCTGAGATGGCCGTGATGTCGTGGCACGGTAATGCGTGCTGTTTAACAGCGCATTGCATGCATGCACGTCGAATGAGCTTTTTTTCTTCCTGATCCCATTCGATGATGACATGGCGGTCCTGCTCCGTACCATGGATGTTGGTACTTTGCAGCCCCTCTGAGGCGGGGTAAGCCCATCGGCTCAGAGCATCCGCTACCGTGTTGTGTTTTCCAGGCAAATACGACACATGGAGGTCAAACAGACTGAGAAATTCGTGCCATCTGGCCCGTCGACCAGCTGGGCTCGCGACAGTATCAATGTGTTCGGTTGTCCAATACTCCAGAGATCGATGATCCGTCAGGACCTCGACTCGATTGGTGCCAACCCACGATTGGTACTTTTTTAAAGCACAGATTATGGCGTAGGTTTCTTGCTCACGCGGCGACCATTGCATTTGGCGTGGGGCTAGCTTCCGAGACCAAAATGCAAGAGGGTAATGATCGCCGGTGGCTTCATCAACCTGTTCAAGGACAGCTCCGATCGCGTACCTAGAAGCGTCGGTTCTAATGTAGAAGGGTCGGTCAAATTGGGGCACATGCAACGTGGCGACTTCACAGAGGGCTGCCTTCAAGTGATGGAAGGCCTCCTCGCACTCGTCAGTCCACTTGACACGAACCTTTGAACCTGCCTTGCCCGCATCTCTCCCTACCTTCAATAATTCAGTGAGGGGGGCAGCAAATTTGGCATAATTCGGCACAAAAGTGTGGTAAAAATTGCAACAACCCAGGAATCCTCTCAACTCCGTGATCGTCTCAGGGCGCTTCCACTTCTGAATAGCGACGAGCTTCCCTGGACTGGGTCGTCGGGTGCCATTCTCAAGGAGAGAACCACAAAATTCGACTGATTTTAAAAATAATTTTCCCTTCTTTGGCCCACAAATCAGCTGATTGGCATCAAGAATGTCCAAAACTTGGTTCAGCTGCTTTTCATGTAGGGCCACCAGCTCGGCTTCGGTCAGTCCCTCCCCCTCCGTCGCGATGATTATGTCATCTATGTACACACTCACGAAGGCACGAAGCTCAGGATGGGCTGTAAAAAGCACATACTCCATCATTCTTTGAAAAAATGAGGGGGCGTTCTTCAGGCCCATGGGCATGACCGTCCACTGGACTGGGCCACATGGCGTGCACATACAGGTGAGAGGTCGGCTGTCCTTCCTCAACGGCATTTGGTGAAAGCCGTGACGGAGATCCAGCACAGAAAAAAACGACCTCTTGCCCTCTTGGCGATTTCCTCCTCAATGAGGGGCAGGGGGTGTGAATCCGCCTTGGTTTCGGCGTTGAGATTGCGAAAATCAACAACCATTCGCCAACCATCAATGGTGTTCTGGTCTGCAGGCGGCGGCTTCGGGACTGTGAAGGGTGCACAGCACCTTTCGCTGGTCATACAACCCTCAAGCCAACCAAATTCCCTGAGATTTCTCTCGATGATTTTTCTGAGTATCTCATGTTTGTGTCCATGGTTCTCATAAGGGCGCTGTTTCTTCGCCTTGTACCCTTCACGAAGCTCGATGAAGGCTTCACCGAACTGCCCACGGACAGGGGGGTCTTTGATCAACTTTCCTGAAAGGGTTGTGTCCTTCCTTTCCTCAAAAATCTTTTCTCTTGACTTGGAACACAACTCAGTGTCCACTTGATCACCAGCAATTACTGTCGAAAAAACTTTGGCAACTTCTTCGGCCTTGGCAGGAAGAATCTTCTTACGGATGTCCCTAAAGAGGTCCGTATCAACTGCCTCTTGAAGATAGGTGTGTCGAGTGTCGACATTCCAGAGATTCTCTTCGTGATCCAGCTCCTCGAAAGGATCTATGAAAGCTTCCACAGGGGGTTTTTCATAAAAAACTCTGAATTTGCGGCGCGATTTAAAATTTTTCTTCGCCCGTGCACTGAAGATTCTTTTCGATGTCGATCGTATTGGGGAAGAGGGAGACGAGGCGGATCCATTGGACGTTGGATCACCTTGGGTATCTGACGGACAAAAATCAGAAAAAATAGATTCATCATCAGTACCACGCTCAACCTCAGATTCAGATCCAACACAAGAATCATGACCAGAATCAGCAGAATCAGAGTCAGAAAGCTTTCCATCCACCAGGAATGCAAGCGAATTCCAGGACCGCTGTGGCAGGGGACCTGTGTCGTCCCTGGCATACAGCTTAATCTTCCTGGGAAGTTCGATGTAATCTACACAAATGTCTTGTAATTCCTGAAACCAAGGCTTGTCCTCCCACAAGGGCACAACTAAAATTGCCTGGGTTTTATCTTGCTTGATTTTGTGGATGACCTGCTGGATTAAGTGAAACGGAGGATTAATCCACAACTTCTTGTCCCATTTATGGGTCCAAGCGTCGCTAAAGTGCTTGTCAAAGCGCTTGTTCTTACGGTTAGCAAAGGCATCATACTGTGGCCAAAAGGAATGGTGTTCATGAAAATATTCACAAATTGCATCGCGCCATTTGTCGACAACTCTGTAGGATGAAGAGTGCCAGCGCGAAGGGCGCCGTGGCTGGGAGTCCCTACGAAGACATTCTAACTCTCGGGAGTAATCGGCACTCCCATTCACCTCTGCAATGGTGACATCTTCACCAAATTTTGGTGTAACTTTTTGCTTCAAAAATTCTTCTGCACTTTTAAACCCTGCGTGCAAAAAACGAAATTCAGGACGCTCCAAGGGACCTGACTCCAGCAAAAAACAACGCCGGTGACCTACGGGCGCCACCCTGTTCTTGCGAAGCCAAGGATGGCCCAAGTAAAGGTCATACTTTATGTCGGCACGATAGAAGTAGTCATCCTTAAGGACAACTTCCTCCACATTACCTTCTTCCCAAAGGTCTTGAGCGACCAAATGAGTGGATATATAAGAACCGCGTTGCCCACCTGCGAGAGAATGTCCAGAAACTCCCTCGAGGGTAACAGGATGAGGCGACTCAAACACGCAGTCGTCGGGTAAGAAAGAATTGGATTGGAGATTTACCTCTGATCCATTATCACACAAACAAGTGGCGAGGTGGAAATTTCCCTTGCAATCAGAGACCCACAGCTTTGTGACAAACTGACGGGCCCTGTGCTTGGACTGTACACCAACCTCGTCCACTACAACAGAAGGATCCGCTGCCGGATCCAGGGGAGAGGAGACAAGCGACCCTACATCAAGTAATGGTCGATCCGGAATCTGGGGATCATGCCTGAAATCGCCTGGGGAGGGGCAATTTTCGTGGCTCCCCTAGGCGTTCTGACCTCCAGTGGCTGCGTTAACATTGTGAACACAGCCTGATTCGTCGATCCACTCATCTTGGAACGGATCATCTGCTGGATTCAGGGCATTTTCGACATAATCTCGATCCGCATCGGACACCTGATCTGCACCTGAGACCTGATCCACACGATGGTTGCCCTTTCCAGTTCCACGGCCACGGCCGCCGGATGATGGACCTCCACCGTCGCCACGCCCTCTGCCCTTACCAGAGAAAGGGGTTCCTGAAGGATTTCCCTTAACCTTACCCTGTGATCCTGGAGCATTTCCTTTGTTTGTACCGGATTGAGGGGTTTGGCCTGGATTTCGATTTCCGCCTCCGGCGTTGCCATTGGGATTTTTCTGGCCGTTCGGCTGCCCACCGGAGCCGGATGGAGTCCGATTTCCTGTGCCTTGGGACCCGCCAGGGCCTCCAGTATTTTTGTTTCCACCGGAGGGGGGCGAATTCCCTTTTCCCCCCTTTCCACCATGCACCTGTCTGTCATTCCTGTCTGAATTCTGCGGATTACTGATATTTTCACCAATCACCTTGTGATCGTAAGGAGACCATCGGTGATTACCAGTAGAATGCGACTTAGCTCGGTTCGTAGAACCTAAAAGAAGACAGATGCTACAGTGATCCTGAACATTCCGGGTGTCATTCACCTTTTTGTTGCCCTTTTGGGCCCCATTTTGGGTGTTTTGCTGGGTATTCTTGTTTCCCCCAAGACCCTCATGGAAATTTTGATTGGCGGCGTCAGCGAGCCGCTCAACCTCTTCCCACAATTCCTTCGGGGTGAACGAAAACACCCAGTTTCTGGCCTTCAGGCGATGGCCATGGAAGCTTACTCCCCTATTGAGGACTTGGACAAACAAGTCCCGATCCTCGTGTTCATTAAACTTGATTTTCCACGTGTTTTCAGTGAATTTCACCTTGGTAAACGACGTGGGGGAACACTTTTGAAGTGATTCCCTGACGGAAAACCTGTTGGCCGAGGCATCGAAGCCATCGACCTCCGCCCACCAGGTCTTGACCTTTTCTTCGGACTGTTTATTCCGAAGGGTGGCGGCAGTTTCGGAGGGGATCTTGTCAAAAATCAGACTTTTCAGCTCGGCACTAGAAAATTTTTCGCCTGAATGTTCAGACTCTTCCACTAAATTCCAGAAGCGCTGTCTCTTGTCTTGCACTTCGTGCAAGATTAATCGCGAGAATGAAGGAAAAATCTTCAACATTTGGTGGTAATGGTCCTCTGGCAGCCGGGATCCACGTACCTCCAACTGTTCCCACACCTCATCAAAGGTAAGGGGGGAACTTGAATCCTCACGATCACTCCGGGTCCTGAGCCAAGTGTTGGCCGGCGCTCCCTCAAGGCAGTCCAAGAGGGCCATCAGGAACTGATCATCTTGGAGTTTTTGAGTCTTAACCCACAGTTTAAATTCCCGTTGGAACTGAGGCCAACGTCTGGGGTTTCCATTATACTTCGGTTGCTTGGCAACCTGACGAAGTCGCAATCTAGTGGGATTAAGAAGCGAATCCAGCCCAACACCGGCCGTAATGGCAGACACCTTGGCGGCATCATTCGCCACACCAGCTCCGGCGAGGGTCTGGGCGAGCAACAGCTGGGCTAATGCATTGGAATCAGCAGCAGGAGGGGCAGTACGGGAGGCAGTTCGCTTGGCATTCTGAGCCTCAGTCCTAGCCTTCGCCGTCCTACTCTGAGATCGAGAGATTGTAACCCTTTCCTTTAGCTTAATCCTGCTGATCCTTGCATCGGTGGTCTTAGAGTCCACCGAAGGAGCAATCGAAAAAATTTCTGTCGCCTCCTCCGACGGTTCTGTTGTTTGTTCCACCGATGATGCGCCCTCAGACCGCATGTGTGTCTTGAAAAGATCTTTAATTCCCAGCGTTTGAATGATGAGTTGCATTTGATCTTTGAGCAATTGGAGCTCAGAGTCTCGCTGGAATCTGCAAGAGCAGTCGGCAGGACAGTACATACCGTGTCCTGAAGGGCCTGAGCAGGCTGTCGGACCGCTAATCTCAGTGGTTCGCAGCCAAGAGTCCACTTGGGGAGCTCCTTCAGCCCTAATTTCCAGGCTTGCCTGCCTGGCTGCCTCTAAAATTCCTTCCTCAACCGCGGCGGTTAAACGCGTAAAAACGCGACAAAAATTTTTTCGACGTGAAATAGGTGAATAGTTAACGCCGTAAGCACCGTAACGCTCGTGGGACCCCAACGCCGTCCTTGCCGTCGTCTAACTCGCTATAGGCGCAAAGAAAAACGCGTCGCGAGCAGCGCGTAAAACTCGAAAATTTTTCATAACTCGCCACGACCCCTCACGTCGCGCCCTGCCGCCTTTTTCTTCTTATTCTTCATGCACCTCCCTCCCCACCCTCGTGCCCATCACTCCCCTTTGCCCTGCAGCTCAGGCGGCGGCCCTGGGGGAACGCGGTAAACCCTTAGCAATGGACACCAACACGCTCTACGACGCCACGCACAAGAACGAGACCAAGAACATCAAGAACGACGGGTAACACGTAAGGCACAGCAGCGAACATGGTCTTGCTGCACGCGAGTGTGTTGGGTCGTGTATAATTTTATTTTATTTTCAAAAAAAAAAAAATTTTTTTTGAAAGGCACGGAAAAACGGCAGGGGTTTTTAGCAAAAGAAAAGAGGACAAAACAAACACCAGCAGCGCAGACAACCGCACAGCACAGCCAACCAGCACAGCACCGCAGGACAGCACGGCACCGCAGGACACGGCACAGAGCGCAGGACACCACAGGACAACGCACAGCACAGCAAGACACCACGACACACCAGAGCAGCACCACCACACCGCAGAACGCCCAGGGAGACACCACAACGCACAGGGACGCGCCACAGCACGAGGCACCAACAACAGCGCAGACCACACGGGCGCCGCACGACAGGCCGCAGGAGGGCAAAGCAAACACAAACAGCACCGCAAAACGACAGCAGAGCACGACAGCACAGCACCACACGACAGCACAGCGCCACAGCACACGACACAGGGAAGCAGGGCACCACAGCCAGCACAACAAGGCAGCGCAGCGCACAGAGCGGAGAAGACAGGGAACGCACAGCGCGAGGAAAAGAGCACCACAGCACGCAGACACCACCACCGGGCCAAAAACAGCACAGCCAACCAACAGCACAGCACAGCACAGCACGACGGCCCACAGGAGGGCAAAGCAAGCCCCAACAGCACCGCAAAACGACAGCAGAGCACAACAGCACAGCACCACGCGACAGCACAGCACCACAGAACGCAACACAGGAAAGCAGGGCACCACAGCAAACCACACCAACCACAGGGAAGCAGACCACGCGGCCAGACAGGGACACCGACACCGAAACACGCCACCAGCAGACAACCACGGGCCACCAGACCCAGCACCGCACCACGGCACACCACAGGAAACAGCACAACACACAGCAGAGCACCAAAGCACCAGGCGCCAGCAACAGCACGCACCACACGAACAGCACAACGCGAGCGCACCAGCACAGCGAAGCACAGCACCGCACAGAACGGAGAGCACAGGGAACGCACAGCACAGCACCCCGAGACACACACAGCACAAGGCAGAGCGGCGAACAACACGGACGCACCACCACGCCACGACAAAACACACACAGCACAGAGCACACAGCGCGGGGGAACACCGCAAAACACAGCGCCGCAGAGCACAGGGCCCCAGGGCGACGGGCAGCGCCAGAGGGCACGGCGCAACAAGCAGCGGCACCAAACGAGCGCAACACAGCACACGACAGCACAACACCGGGCGACACAACACGCAGCAGCGCGGCGCAGCACCGCACCCGGGCACGCACAGCACAACACGGCACACAGCACCGAGCGGCAGGAACGGAAACCGCGCGACACAAGGGGGGGGGGGGGGGTGCAGCAACCACGCGGGAGCAGCCAACAGCCAGGCGGAGAGCACGAAAGAGGGACAAGCGCACGGAGAGCCGAGAAGCGGAAGGCCAACAAAACGGAAAACGCAAGCGCCGAGGCCCAGGGCACCCAGGGCCGGAAACCAGAGAAAGCCGGAGACAACGGGGGCGCACGGAGGAAGAAGAAGAGGGAGAAGAAAAAAAAAAAAAAAAAAAAAAAAACACAAAGGCCACAAGCAGGAGCGACGAAAACCGCCAGACACAAAGGTGGGGGGGGGCGGGGGAGCAACCACCAAAGAGCAGCCAACGGCCAAGCGGGAGACACAAACGAGGCGCGAGCCAGGCAGCGGGAGGCCGAGAAAAACAACCAACGAGGAACGGCAACAACAGCGAAAGAGAGAGGGGCAACCCCAGCCCGGAGGGGGCCAAGCAAAGCAGAAAGACAAAGCGGCCAAAGGAAAGGGTGAGGCGCACCAGAACGCGCCCGGGAGGCCGGCCCGCCCGACCCGGCCAAGCAAAGCACGCACACCACCGCCGCCAGCGGACCCCAGTCAGGAGTGGCGGGGACCGCCCACCACCAGCGGCAGCGAAACCCAGCCAGGAGTGGCGGGGAGTAGCACACAGGAACCTCCGCCAGGAGTGGCGAGGAACCCCAACAACACACCACACACCACACCACACACCACACACCAGCGCCGCCAGCGGACCCCAGCCAGGAGTGGCGGGGACCGCCCACCACCACCGGCAGCGAAACCCAGCCAGGAGTGGCGGGGAGTAGCACACAGGGACCTCCGCCAGGAGTGGCGAGGGACCAACCACACCACACACCAACCACAACCCCAACAACACACCACCGCCACACACCACACACCGACGCCGCCAGCGGACCCCAGCCAGGAGTGGCGGGGACCGCCCACCACCACCGGCAGCGAAACCCAGCCAGGAGTGGCGGGGAGTAGCACACAGGAACCTCCGCCAGGAGTGGCGAGGGACCAACCACACCACACACCAGCCACAACCCCACCAACACACCACTGCCACACACCACACACCACACACCACCGCCGCAAGCGGACCCCAGCCAGGAGTGGCGGGGACCGCCCACCACCAGCGGCAGCGAAACCCAGCCAGGAGTGGCGGGGAGTAGCACACAGGAACCTCCGCCAGGAGTGGCGAGGGACCAACCACACCACACACCAGAACAACCCCACCAACACACCACCGCCACACACCACACACCACACACCACACACCACACACCACACACCACCGCCGCAAGCGGACCCCAGCCAGGAGTGGCGGGGACCGCCCACCACCACCGGCAGCGAAACCCAGCCAGGAGTGGCGGGGAGTAGCACACAGGAACCACCGCCAGGAGTGGCGAGGGACCAACCACACCACACACCCGCCACAACCCCACCAACACACCACCGCCACACACCACACACCACACACCACCGCCGCAAGCAGACCCCAGCCAGGAGTGGCGGGGACCGCCCACCACCAGCGGCAGCGAAACCCAGCCAGGAGTGGCGGGGAGTAGCGCACAGGAACCTCCGCCAGGAGTGGCGAGGGACCAACCACACCACACACCAGCCACAACCCCACCAACGCACCACCGCCGCCGGCAGACCCCAGCCAGGAGTGGCGGGGACCGCCCACCACCACCGGCAGCGAAACCCAGCCAGGAGTGGCGGGGAGTAGCACACAGGAACCTCCGCCAGGAGTGGCGAGGGACCAACCACACCACACACCAGCCACAGAGCAAGCGCCAGCCGAGGAAAGGCAAGGGAGGAACAGCAAGGCGCCCCCCCCCCCCCCCCAAAAAAAAAAAAAGGGGGGGGGGGGTGGGCGCGCGAAAACAGCCCACAGCCACCAAACCGCCGCCAACAACACAGAAGGGGGCCAAACCCCCCACCCAGAGGGCACCGAAGACAGGACCCCCAAACAGGTACAGGGGGACCACCCAGCCAAAACCGGCAACACCAAGCCAGGAACAGCGGCCCAGCGGGAAAAGGAGCACCGAAACAAGCAGAAAAAAAAAAAAAAAAACAAAAGCCAGCAGCCCAGCCCGAAAGAAAGGAGACGGGGGGAGAGACCACAAGGCCCGGGACGGGGACACCCAGCAACCGGAAAAAAAAGAAAAAAAAAAAAGCGCAAAAAACAGAACCCGACAACCCAGCCAAGAAGGGCGGGGCACAGCCGAGACCCGGGCCCAGCACGCACGCCCACACCGCACACCGAAACCGGAAACGGCGGGGGGCAAGGGAAACGCGCACGAAACCACACAGGTCCCAAAAGCAGGCCGACACCAAAGCCCAACCACGAACACCACAAACAGCCGGCAAAAGAGGGACAACACCACAAACCGAGCCCAAACACACCCACCCAAGACCCCAGCCACAACGGGCAGGGGTAAACAAAACCCACCACCAAACGCAACCCGGACCCAACCACAAACGCAAGCCAACAGTAGGAAACCCAGTGCCCACAGCCCGGGCACTGAGGCAGCCCGTGCCATGCAGGTGACCCGGCCAAACGAGATCCGGAGCCCGGGGGTAAGGCTGCATCCTAAGGCCAGCGCTGCTTTGGGACTCGAGGCGGAGCGTGCGACACCCAAGCGCCTCGGAACCCTAGTACCAAGAACATGCATGCATGCCTTGGGAACGGGATACGCCAGGAAGTCCGGTGAACCCCTAGGGTTCCGCCCAAAGGAGGGGACGTGCGCAAGCACGGGGGCCCACCCTCCCGGCGAGACAAGCACGTCACGCTGGCGGCGATCAGCCCTCCCGGTGTAGCCCGGGGCCGCTTTGTTGGGGGCCAAAAGTCAGGTCTAGCGGGATGTAAGCCGCCTCCCCTCTTCACGCGCGGAGCCTCTTCCTGTTCGTCACAGGGGCGACGCCAGGGGGAACCATGGGGCGCCTCTCCACGACCGAGTGCACCTACCTACCTACCTCTCGCTGGAATCTGCAAGAGCAGTCGGCAGGACAGTACATACCGTGTCCTGAAGGGCCTGAGCAGGCTGTTGGACCGCTAATCTCAGTGGTTCGCAGCCAAGAGTCCACTTGGGGAGCTCCTTCAGCCCTAATTTCCAGGCTTGCCTGCCTGGCTGCCTCTAAAATTCCTTCCTCAACCGCGGCGGCTAGATCGTCGCGGATGGAAACAGGGGGATGAGGGGCGGAGGGCCCGGCGACAGGTGCCTTGGTCTTCTCCTTCGGGAAGGGACTTGCCTCCCAGATCTGCAAAAAAATGGCAAAAGAGTCATCTTCTTGAGAACGCCACCACATCCTGGTATTAATTTCTTCCTGAAGAAGGAAAAAATATTCCATTAAAAAATCAGAGGCGATTCTTTCTTGTCCTATCAGCTTAGACGTGGCTAATAGACAAAGGGCCTCAAGCGCCTCAAGGTTACGGGTCACTTCTGAAGACAAATGGTTGTCCCATTGTGCCCAAGAGGCTGGTCGATTATAGGTAGGTACCTCACCTGGACCACCCATCTCAATGTCGTCAATGTCGGCGTCGATGGTCTCAAAATGTGGACATTGGTAAGGAGTATTAGTACCTGCCAGGTCCGTAAGCTCCACCGGAGCGTTGCCATCGGCGTAGGCTGGGAGATTCCAGCTGCTTGATGGCCAATTTCGACTGGGATCTTGATGGTAATCTGGGCCTCCACAGCTGCTGATTTGTGCCCTTCTTGGGCAGCTTGGGCTTGCGCAAGGCATTCCTCTCAAGGCCTCGTTCGCACAGCACCACGGCAGCGTAATTGTTACGTCTCCAGGAGCGGCGGAGTCTACGGGGCCGTACTGGGGAGCTAACTGTGGTTGGGACACCAAAGGAACAACATTCAGGTAGCCTCTGCTACCATGAAAGTGCTGCCCTGGGTCGTTGATGGTGCCGGAGGGCTCGGGGCCGGCAAGACCAGTGGGGCAGGCACGCGAGAAGTCGACCTGAACGTTGCTATTGGGGGTAGAACCGGAGACTCGGACACCAACGGAAGCAAGAGCAGCAACAACTGAAGCAAGATCCATGTTGAGTGTTATCCGGTAGAAAATCCCAGTCTATGAAGAAAATTGATGCGGATTATTCTAAATACATCTGAGTGTCCAAAACTGTCTGAAAAGATTTATATAAATCCAATTATGAAAAATGTTTGGCCGATCTGGCCTGCGAGCGCGCGTCAGCGGCGAATGGCGATTCCAGGTAAATGATCGGAACGCGGCGGATTTACGGAGAATGGACCGCGGAATCAGATCCGGCATATCAGAAATATATAGGTCTCATCCTGAGACTGAGCTGCGAGGCGGCGATTCCGCCGAAGCAGTGAAAATGACCAAAATGTAGTTAATCTGGGGCAGATCTGTGAAAATCTGAGCAGATGGGGGTTAGCCGCACTTACAGTGGGCAGGGGATGCTGCAGAGCGCCTGCGCATGGCAGCGCGCACCGAGGGTTGCAGTGGGTGCATTGGGCTGTTATGGGGTGCGGTACCGCGTACACGGTGAAGGGCCCTACCGCGCGCTGGATGTGGCGGGGAATGATGGTGCGGAGGTCCGCCACCCGTGCCGTGCGGCTTTCGCCATAGTATATCCAGAGTGTGTCCTCCAGTGCCATTTTGGGGCGTAGCTTGCGAGCCAGTAGGTTCAAGGTGCTTTTGTGGGTGGCCTCGGTGACGGTGGCGGGTCCAGCGTTACTGCGTGGGAGCAGGTGGTTTTGGTGGTGTGCCGCGGCCCGTCTGCGGGCGGTGTGGAGGGCGGTGCTGTCGGCGGGAGGGGGCGCGTGGTGGGTGGGCCTTTTGCGCGGGGTCGGGGCGACGTGTAGGGGATGCTTCCATGCCGGGCGCGGGTGGTGTTGCGGTGGCTGGAGGCCAGGGTAGGTGGTGAAGGTGTATATGGTGACGGGGGAGCGCTCATGCGTGGCCTGGAGGTAGTAGTGGTCGCGACCCGTGTTGTGGGTGACGATGACGTTTGGCGTTGGTATGTCGTAGTGGAGTGCGGTATTGGGGAGTTGTTTGGTGATGCGTGCCGTCGCGTCCCCCGTTTTGGGCGCGGTGTCGTGGGGCACGAGGATGTGGACTGCCCACGCATCGTGGGCGGGGAGGTCGAGGTCCGGTAGGGTGGGATGAATGGGGCGTCTCCGGAAGTGTGTGAAAGCTGGGTTGTGGCGTGCCGCCGTTTCCTTGATGATGGACGATGCCCACTGGGGTGGCGCCCCAACTTGCTGGGCCATGGCAGCGACAGCGTGGGCGATCGCTGTGAGGTCTGGGCCGATGCCAGGCTGGTCTGCCGATGGCTGCAGGCCCCCTTCTGGTGCGGGGTGGTGCCACCATAGGGTGTAGCCCTTTTGTGTGTTATCCCGGGGGGTGTGCACGAGGCCCTGGTGGTTGGAGATGGCGGTCTTGAGGGCTTCCACTGCCTCGCGGTGGAGGGTGCGCGTGTAGGCCCAGACTCCGGTGGGGGGGGCCGCCCCGGTGTGGGATTCGGCCGTGGTGGGGGCCGGCTCGAGGGTGTGACTGGTGAGGGAGGGTCTGTGCAGCCCTTCGTGCAGGGAGGCGCACACGTGTGCCCACCTGTCCGCCCATCCCTGTTGGGCGCTTCCTGTGTCTGCTCCTGTGGGCAGTCGCACGATGACCACGTGCCAAGGGTGTGACCCCGGTACTACGGTGGGGGGTGTGGTGTGCTCGTGAGCGTATAGCCATACTGCGGTGTCTGCGTTCGCCGTCACGTAGTCCTCTCCCTCCGCTGTGTGGACGTTTTCGACGGCGGCCTCTCCCTCTAGGGTGAGGAGGAGGTGTGTGCCGGGCGGCTGCGCGTGCGTCTCCGCGTCCCGGAGCCACAGGTACGTGAGCGCCACGGTGCCGGGGAGGATTTCCCCCCACGTGAAGGTGCCTTCGGGTGATGCCCACTGCAGGGGCAGTGTGCGGTGTCCCCGTGAGTCGTTGGTGGCATGGTAGTCGTGGGGGAGGTGACGTTTGGTGAGCCGGTGCGGCATGCGTTCGGTGGTGGCTGTGGGGGGGTCCCAATTACATTCCTCCGGGCGGGGTGCGTCTGCGTCGTCCTCCTGGGGCTCGGCCAGCGGCAGCGCCTGTGCATTGGGTGTGGCGTCGGGTAATCCGCTGTGCGTGAGGATGTAGAAGCCCTCGGGGGTGAGTTGGAGGACGATGTCCCACTTCGCTGTTTGCTCTGGGGACCACTGGTGGGGCCCGTCCTGCGGTCGGTGGAGGGTGACCTGGTGGCCCCATCTCCAGCTGTGGTAGGCGAGGAGGCTGAGGACGGTGTCTTGCTCCGGGTCCTCCACGCTTTCCACGTATGCCGTCATGTCGCTGACGTCGACGGCGTACTCGTCCTCCCATTCTTGTGTGGGGGTGCCTGGAGGGGGGGAGGCGGTGGTGTACCCATGGAGTCCCGGCGCCGTGACGTCGGGCAGGTCGTGCTCGAGTGACGCCCGGTACTCGGCGGGCCCGTTGCTGGCTTCGTGGGTGGGGTGGTGGCGCCGCAGGGCGTTGGACAGGTGCGTCCAGGGCGCCCTCTCGCGGGGGGGGGGGCGCGGGGGGGCATTATGCGGGCTGGGGTCCGCGGGGCCGCTTGCTGCGGGCTCGAGCTCCGGCGGGGTGAGGTCCATATGGTGCTCCGTGTCCTCCGTGTGTTGGAGTTCCAGTTCTAGCAGGCTGTCGATGTCCAGGGCCATGGGGTCATCGTGCGTGTTCACGTGTTGGGGTGCTGCTTCATGGCACGGTGGGCGTGTGATGCTGGTGTTCGGGGCACGTGTGGCGGCCGGTGCGGGGTCGTGCGCTGGGGGAGGCGCGCCGTTTGGCGTGGTTGTGGTGTGTGGCTGCACGCTGGTGGCTGTCCTGGCCGGTGGTGTTGCCCCTGTGTGCGGTTCGGGTTGTGGCCGGTGGTGGGTGTTGAGCTGGCGCGAGGTGTGCGGGGTTTCCAGGGGTGGTGCCGGTGGGGTGGGGTGCGGAGTCGGCGGGGCGCGGCTTCGTTCCTGTGTTGGTGGGCTGTGGTGTCCCGTGCCCCCGGGTGGGGGAGGGGGGTGCGGTGCGGTATGGTGGTGTTGTGCTGTGTGGTGGCCTTCCTGTTTGGGGGGGGGGGGGCACCGTGTCCAGGTCTGGTGGGGTCGGTTGTCGCCCGTGGTTTGTCCTCTGGCGGTGTGGGGCAGCCTCGCGTGGTCTCTTGATCGTCCTCCTGGCGTGTTCCAGTACGTGGGCCGTGCGGGGTCGGTGTGGCGTGGGGCCTTGGGTCCCCTGGGGCGGGCTGTGCGGGACTGGAGTGTCGCAACCAGGGGGGTGTGGTCCTGTGGTGCTTGGGGGTGTCGGCCCACCGTTGAGTGGGCCCAGTGGTGCGGGGTATTGCGTTTGCGGGGTCCGCGGGTCGGTGGGTCGCGGCTTCCTGGGCGTGTTGTGGCCCCGGTGCGGTGCCCCCGGGTGGTGAGTGGCGGTGTGTGGCTGGGGTGTATCGTTTCCACGGTGGGGGGGGGGGCTATTTGCTCGGGTGTGGGGTGGGCCCGTGGTAGGCTGCCGGCGGGTAGCGGGTGTCGGGGCCTCACTGTGGGTGGGTATTCCGCGGTGTCCCCTTGGTGGGTCCCGTGGTGGTCTCTGGTCGGCTGGCTGAAGGGAGTTTTTGGGGTGTACCGCATCCATGGGGGCACCATTGTGTGTTGGGGCGCCGCAGCGGTGGGTGCGGCGGGTTGTGGGGGTGGGGCTTGTGTCGGTGTCGACCGTGTGGTTGGCAGCGGTGTGTCGTGTGTCGTCCTCGGCGGCTCCTCATGGTGGTCTGTTGTGGTGGTGCCTTGGGGGTGGTCTTTGGCTTTGCGGTTCCTGGGAGGGTGCGGGACATGCGGGGTCGGGTTGGCTTGGGGGGGGGGGGCGCATGTGTGGGCTTGCGTGTTTGCCTTCTGCTCCCCCCGTGGCCCCTTCCTCTGCCTGTCCCTTACTCCTCTCTTTTCGTTGGCTTGTTTGGCTTTGTTTTTTTTTTTTCGGGGGGGTAGGCTGGGGTGCTGTGCGTGGGTGTGGGTGTGTGCCGGTGTCGGCGCCGGTGTGGGCGTGGGTGTGGTGGGGGACGGCGGTCGGGTGGCTGTTGTGCTCTGGGTTCCCTGTGTGTGCGCCGGCCCCCAGGCTTCCGGTTCCCAGGGCGCCGGTCCGGGGGGGGCTGACGGCGGGTGGTTGGCGACAGTGGTGGCGTGGCGCTTGCGTGGGTGGCTGCGGCTCCTGCTTAGTGTCTGGGTGGCGTGGCCGGGCGTGGGCGTGCGTGTGGGTGTGTTCATGGCGTGGGCTGATGGGGTGGTGGGCAGTGTGGGCGTGGTTGGTTTGTGTGGGTCTCGGGTATGTGTGCGCCGAAGGCGCAGTGGGTGGGGCTGGGGCACCGTGGGCGATGCAATGGGTGGAGGAGATGCTGGTGACGCCTACGGGGGGGTGCTGTAGGCGTCGAAATGGGTTTGTGTTGTTGACGTGGGTGCTTCGGGTGACGCGCCGGGCGGCGACGGGGTTGGTGACGCTGATGGTGTCATAGGTGACGGGGCGGGCGCTGGGGGGGCCTGCGGCTCCGGTGGTTGCTGTAAGTGGTGCAGTGGGTGGTGGCGCGACTGGTGATGCCGGCGGTGAGGGTGCTGCCGGTGACGTCGATGGTGAGGGCGCTGCGGGTGATGTCATGGGTGGTGGCGATGTTGATGTGGGTGTTGCAGGTGGTGTGCCGGTTGGTGGCGCCGCTGGTACTGTCCCTATGTAGGGTGTTGCCGGGGGTGCTGTGGGCGGTGGTGTCGTCGGTGGTGCCGATGGCGAGGGTGACGTAGGCGATGCACTGGGTGACGGTGAGGCCGGTGTGTGCCGTAGGTGACGCGTTGGAAACGGGTGGTGGGGGGCCGGAGGGGGGTTTGCCGTTGGTGCAACGGGCGATAGTGTCGTTGGTGCCGCAGGTGGTGGCTTGGGTGATGGTGCTGTTGGTGATGCCGACGAGGTGGTTTGTCTGCCTGTCTGTCCGCGGAGTCGGTGCCGGCGTTGGGCGGTTGCCTGTGCGCGTGGTGGTCGGTGCGCCGGGCGCTTGGTGGGCGTGGTTGGGTGCGGGTGTGCGTGTTGGTGTGTACGTGGCGCGGGTTGCGGGCGGTCTGTGGGCGTCGGGTGCGCTGTTGCCGTGCGTGTGGTGGTTTGTGTTGTCTGGTGGAGCGTGGCCGGCGTGTGCGATGCGTGGGTGTTGTGGGGTCTGGTCGGCGTGGGTGGTGTCGGTGTGGGTGTTTGGGGTTGGGTGCTGGTTGTGGGCGTGTCGTTCGCGCGGTGCGGTCGGGCGTGATGGTGGTGCCGCTGGCGACGTCGATGGTGACGGTGCTGCAGGTGGTAAGGGTGGGACGGCGGTGTTGGCGGTTTCCGGTGTGGGTGGTGTGGAGCGTGGGGGTGTTGCAGGTGTGGTGCGGGGCGGATGGTGGTGTGCTTGGCGACGGCGTCGTGAGTGCTGCCGGGGGGGAGGGTGTTGTTGGTGATGTTGTGGGCGGCCGGTGGCGGGTGGTGGTGGTGGTTGTGGCTGGACTGCTTGGTGGTTGTGGCGTCGGCGGGCGGCCCTGATGATGGGCCCTGGGTGTGTGGTGGCGGGTGGGCGTGCATGGTGGTGGTGATGGTGTGTCATTGCGGGTGGTGTTGGGTGTGGTACCGTTGGGCGTGTCGTTTGCGATAACTGAACACTCATTCCTCCGGGTGGCGCGGGCCCGGTGGTCCGGTAGCCCGTCCGGCAGGTAGTGCGTGCCCGCCGGGTGCTCACGCGTCCCTCCGGACGGCGGCTGTTCCGTAGCCGGCAGGGGCTGGGTTCACTGCCGGGCGCACACACGTCCCTCCGGACGGCGGCTGTTTCGTAGCCGGCAGGGGGCGGGTTCACCGCCGGGCGCACACACGTCCATCCGGACGGCGGCTGTTTCGTAGCCGGCAGGGGCTGGGTTCACTGCCGGGCGCAAACACGTCCATCCGGACAGCGGCTGGTTCGTAGCCGGCAGGGGCTGGGTTCACTGCCGGGCGCACACACGTCCATCCGGACGGCGGCTGTCGCGCTGCGGGGACTGCGGGGCTTGGACTTGTTCTTGGCGGCTCGTTCGTCGTCGGGTGTGGGTGTTTGCCGTGGTGGTGTCGTGTTTTGTGCCGTGGTGCCTGCTGGCGTGCGGTGCTGCGCGTGTGCCCTGCTTGGCCTGTGTGTGGCGTGCGCTCCTTGCCCGGGCGTGCTGTTGCGCAGGCGCGGGGACACACCCTCTCTCTGGCGGGCCCGTTTGGCTCCATGGCGGGCCCTGTTGGCGCCCGGCTGTGGCCCGGCGCGCGGCAGTGGGGTGGGTGCACGTATGGGGGGGTGGGGGGGTTCGGACCCCTCCTCTCGCTTTCCCCGCCTTGTCCCTCTGTCCCTCTTCGCCGGCCTGCCCTGCCTGCCCACCCTCTTCGTACCCGCTGGGTTGG
This sequence comes from Eutreptiella sp. 'Long Island Sound 2002', assembly GCA_964036045.1. NCBI lineage: Eukaryota > Euglenozoa > Euglenophyceae > Eutreptiales > Eutreptiaceae > Eutreptiella > Eutreptiella sp. 'Long Island Sound 2002'. The sequence goes on from OZ038386.1 coordinate 17,193,266, forward strand.
CCTTGGCCGGACGGTTGGTCTTGGTGGTCTGACATGGTGTTTCTTTCCTGCAGGGCGGCGTGGGCTGGGTTCGTTTTGGGGGCGGGTTGCTCGTGTGGTGTGCCGCGCCGCTTGGCTCCTGTTCACCGGTGTGCACGCTCTGTGTGTGCTGTTGTGTGTACGGTGTCCTGGGCCCCCTGGCTCCTGTTCACCGGTGTGCACGCTCTGTGTGTGGTGGTGCGTGTACGGTTTCCTGGGCCTCCTGGCTCCTGTTCACCGGTGCGCACGCCCTGCGTGTGGTGCTGTGTGTACGGTGTCCTGGGCCTCCTGGCTCCTGTTCACCGGTGTGCACGCTCTGCGTGTGGTGTTGCGTGTACGGTGTCCTGGGCCTCCTGGCTCCTGTTCACCGGTGTGCACGTTCTGTGTGTGGTGTTGCGTGTACGGTGTCCTGGGCCTCCTGGCTCCTGTTCACCCGTGTGCACGTTCTGTGCGTGGTGTTGCGTGTACGGTGTCCTGGGCCTCCTGGCTCCTGTTCACCGGTGTGCACGCCCTGCGTGTGATGTTGCGTGTACGGCGTCCTGGGCCTCCTGGCTCCTGTTCACCGGTGTGCACGTTCTGTGTGTGGTGTTGCGCGTACGGCATCCTGGGCCTCCTGGCTCCTGTTCACCGGTGCGCACGCTCTGTGTGTGGTGTTGCGTGTACGGTGTCCTGGGCCTCCTGGCTCCTGTTCACCGGTGTGCACGCTCTATGTGTGGTGTTGCGCGTACGGTGTCCTGGGCCTCCTGGCTCCTGTTCACCGGTGCGCACGCTCTGTGTGTGGTGTTGCGTGTACGGTGTCCTGGGCCTCCTGGCTCCTGTTCACCGGTGCGCACGCTCTGCGTGTGGTGTTGCGTGTACGGTGTCCTGGGCCTCCTGGCTCCTGTTCACCGGTGTGCACGCCCTGCGTGTGGTGCTGTGTGTACGGTGTCCTGGGTCTCCTGGCTCCTGTTCACCGGTGCGCACGCTCTGTGTGTGGTGTTGCGTGTACGGTGTCCTGGGCCTCCTGGCTCCTGTTCACCGGTGTGCACGCCCTGCGTGTGGTGTTGCGTGTACGGCGTCCTGGGCCTCCTGGCTCCTGTTCACCGGTGTGCACGTTCTGTGTGTGGTGTTGCGTGTACGGTGTCCTGGGCCTCCTGGCTCCTGTTCACCAGTGTGCACGCTCTATGTGTGGTGTTGCGCGTACGGTGTCCTGGGCTTCCTGGCTCCTGTTCACCGGTGCGCACGCCCTGCGTGTGGTGTTGTGTGTACGGTGTCCTGGGCCTCCTGGCTCCTGTTCACCGGTGTGCACGCTCTGTGTGTGGTGTTGCGTGTACGGCGTCCTGGGCCTCCTGGCTCCTGTTCACCGGTGTGCACGCCCTGTGTGTGGTGTTGCGTGTACGATGTCCTGGGCTCCCTGGCTCCTGTTCACCGGTGCGCACGCCCTGCGTGTGGTGTTGTGTGTACGGTGTCCTTGGCCTCCCTCTCCTGTTCACCGGTGTGCACGCTCTGTGTGTGGTGTTGTGTGTACGGTGTCCTGGGCCTCCTGGCTCCTGTTCACCGGTGTGCACGCTCTGTGCGTGGTGTTGCGTGTACGGCGTCCTGGGCCTCCTGGCTCCTGTTCACCGGTGTGCACGCTCTGTGCGTGGTGTTGTGTGTACGGCGTCCCGGGCCTCCTGGCTCCTGTTCACCGGTGTGCTCGCTCTGTGTGTGGTGTTGCGCGTACGGCATCCTCGGCCTCCTGGCTCCTGTTCGCCGGTGTGCACGCTCTGTGTGTGGTGTTGCGTGTACGGCGTCCTGGGCCCCCTGGCTCCTGTTCACCGGTGTGCACGCTCTGTGTGTGGTGTTGCGTGTACGGCGTCCTGGGCCTCCTGGCTCCTGTTCAAGGGTGTGCACGCTCTGTGTGTGGTGTTGCGTGTACGGTGTCCTGGGCCTCCTGGCTCCTGTTCACCGGTGTGCACGCTCTGCGTGTGGTGCTGTGTGTACGGTGTCCTGGGCCTCCTGGCTTCTGTTCACCGATTTTCACGCTCTGTGTGTGGTGTTGCGTGTACGGTGTCCTGGGCCTCCTGGCTCCTGTTCACCGGTGTGCACACTCTGCGTGTGGTGTTGTGTGTACGGTGTCCTGGGCCTCCTGGCTCCTGTTCACCGGTGTGTACGCTCTGTGTGTGGTGTCGCGCGTACGGCATCCTGGGCTTCCTGGCTCCTGTTCACCGGTGAGCACGTCCTGTGTGTGGTGTTGCGTGTACGGTGTCCTGGGCCTCCTGGCTCCTGCTCATCCGTGTGCACGCTCTGTGTGCGTGTACGATGTCCTGGGCCTCCCGGCTCCTGTTCACCGGTGTGCACGCTTTGTGTGTGGTGGTGCGTGTACGGCGTCCTGGGCCTCCTGGCTCCCGTTCACCGGTGTGCACGCTCTGTGTGTGGTGGTGCGTGTGCGGTGTCCTGGGCCTTTTGGCTCGTGTTCACCGGTGTGCACGCTCTGTGTGTGGTGTTGTGTGTACGGTGTCCTGGGCCTCCTGGCTCCCGTTCACCGGTGTGCACGCTCCGTGCGTGGTGTTGCGTGTGCCGTTTGGCCCTTTTGCGCTGGTGCGCTCGTGTGGTGCGTGTTGTGTTGTGCCTGTGGTGTCCTGGGACACTTTGTTCGTGTTCTCCGTTGTCGCAGTGTGTTGCGGTGTGTGTGGTGTCCGGTGTGCGGTGTTGCGTGTGCGGTGTCCTGGGCCTCCCGGCCCCTGTTCACCGGTGCGCGTGCTCGGTGTGTTGCGTGGTGTGTGCGGTGTGGGTGTGGGTGCGTGCTCGCGTGTGCCATACCGCGGCCGCGTCGTTGCGGACTCTTTGTCTTTGTTGAAACATTTTTCTTTACACATTGCTTCCTATGGCGTCTTACTTATTCTTCCCGTCTTGGACTCTTTGATTTTGGCGACGCCCAAGAGTAAGCGTGTCTTAATGCATGCATGGCGGTGTATGCTATTTACGCGTTGGTTTGTGGACTCTTTGCATTTTGCGACGCCCAAGAGTAGGCGTGTTTGTTTAATGCATTCATGCTATGCTACTTATTCTTTATGTCTTGGACTCTTTGTTTTTTGCGACGCCCAAGAGTAAGCGTGTCTTAATGCTTGCATGGCGGCATATGCTACTTAACCGTTGGTTTGCGGACTCTTTGTATTTTGCGACGCCCAAGAGTAGGCGTGTTTGTTTAATGCATTCATGCTATGCTACTTATTCTTTATGTCTTCGACTCTTTGCTTTTTGCGACGCCCAAGAGTAAGCGTGTCTTAATGGGCACAAAGGTGGGTGGGGAGGTACATGGAGAAGGACAAAGGAAGAGGAAGCGTGCAAGTCGGAGGGTGTGGCGTGTTAGTTATCCATTTCTTCGGTGTTGACGCGCCGCTCGCGACGTGTTTTTATTTACCTATACGGCGTGTTAGAGGGCGGGAGGCACGGTTTGTGGACTCTTTGTTTTTTGCGACGCCCAAGAGTAAGCGTGTCTTAATGCATGCAAGGCGGTACAAGGTACTTACTCGTTGGTTTGTGGCCTCCTTGTATTTTGGGACTCCCACGCTACTTATTCTTTTTGTTTTGGACTCTTTGTTTTATGCGACGCCCAAAAGTAAGCGTGTCTTAATGCATGCATGGCGGCATATGCTACTCACTCTTTGGTTGGTGTTGGGGCGCGCACAAGTCCCCTACTCCTATTGCATGCACTTTGCTAAGTGACTTCTTCTTTGTTGTTGGAGCGCGCACAAGTCCCTAGCGCCTAGGACACGCGCTTTGCTAGGTGTTTTGGGGCAAGCAACGCTCAACTTCGTCGCCGTCGCGACTCTGTTGTTCTGCTGTTTCTGTGTGTGTCCTAAATTTTGCGACCTCGCCAAACAGCGGCGTAAAATGTTTTTGGGGGTTTCTGAGGTCGGAAAAACCGATTTTGCGCTTTTTTCTGGTGGTGCGTCTTTTTCTGTCCTGTAAACCAGGGGATATCAGGGACAGAGGTCTCTACTCGACCCTGCCCATCCCTCACTGTGCTAACAGTGTTCTATACGTGGACTACACGGAGATGCCGAAGTTCGGGGGCTATGACTTCGCCCTCGTGGTAACCTGTGGGTTGACCAGGTTTACCAGGGTGTTCCCATGTACCAAGCACATTACCGGGGAGGAGACTATCAAGCTACTCCTGGAGGAGTGGTTTTGTGTCTATGGGGCGCCCAAGGAGATCAACTCCGATGAGGACGTACGAGTACGCTCAGATACTGGCTGGTACAAGAGGGTCCTGAGATCCCTCAATGTCCAGGTGTCTACGGGGATTCCCTACTCTCACACGAGCAACCCCCTATGTGAGCGACAGATCCGTGTCCTGAAGGAGAATGTACGGATATGGTGCAAAACTGAACGCACCAGAGACTGGGTGAGACTACTCCCCGTCATATCCTTGATGATGAACTCCCAAGAGAGTTCAGCTACTGGCTACTCGCCCCATGAGCTATTCCTCGGGCGCCCGGCATGGTTCCTACATGCCCCCTATCCAGAGGACACCCATTCTTCGGTGGGTGAATGGGTCCAAGAGCAACAAGCGAAGGTGGACAAGGCCAAGGCTATGCTCCAGAGAGTGAGGGAGCGTCAGTGGAACAAGAAGAACAAGCACCGGGTACCGGCCACCTACCAAGAGGGGGACTGGGTGCTGGTGCACCACAGTCGACTACCCGCCTGGCCACGCTCTACCAGCGATGACCCATACTTCGGGCCGTACAAGATTCTATCAGTGGATGGACACCGTATCACCGTGCGGTGTTCTCCCCGTCTAGGGGGGACCCTGGTGTGCGCTGCTCAACACCTGAAGCGCTACTATGATCCTGAAGACCTCTGTGGGGAGGAGTGGGAGCTGAACGACGAGGAAATCGCCGCTCTGGACCTACAAGGGGCTGCCAGCCCTATGGAAGTTGAAGGTGAACTCCCCGACATGAACGCCGAGGAAATGGCTAAGGAGGGCTTCTACCTGGTGAAGTCTGTCCTACGCCACCGCTATCGCCAGGGTTGGCGCTTCCTCATGCCTCTGGGAAGGGTTTGGAGTCGAAGAGGCCACCTGGGAGCCCTTCTCTGCGTTTGTTCTACCTAAGGGACGCCTAAACTCAGTTCTGGTTGACTACTTGTCCCAGAACAACCTTGGTGAGTTGCTGAGGCTCGCTGAGACGCTTGCCTCCAAGACTAAAGCTAGGGACTGAACCTTACCCTTACCTGCCAAAGCGTATGTGTGAGTGTGCTATTCCTAAGGTCCTGAGAGCAAGCCGCAGAAGTGGTGTCCTAATTATACCCAAGTCTGCACGCTTGCTAAACCTGGAGGGTTGGCTTATTGATGCCACGGGGTACACCCCGGGTCTCCCCTCCCCTAAGCGCCCAATTTCTGTGCTGGCGCAAAACCTTTGGGGAATACCCAGCGTACTAATCCAGGTATTGTTTTCCCTACCTATCTGTCTACTACAGGGAGGGGTGGCCAAAAGCTATGAAGGCATGAAAACGCCGTTTTGCTAAGTGGCCAAAACACTGACCTAACCACTGCCACAGCCCACCAACCCTGCTAAAATTGCAGGAAACGGGTGGGACAGTGACACACGCACTACAGGTCCTACACACCCTACAGTGGCACCATCCTGGTGGGCGAGCACTGGGGCAACTGGCTCAAGCCCCCACTCAGGACTACCACTCCTACACGCACACTCTACTTGGTGTTGTTGAAGAACATGTCGTGGGTCCTAGCGACCCTCCTGTGAAATGACAAGAGAACACAGCGCTGCTAAGCAACTGTGGCCTAACAGGGGACGCCACAACGCGTTTCCCCTGCTAGGGCTTGGAGGGAAGAGGTGCTCTTGCGTGCACGTCGCAGATGTCGAAGAAGTCGGACTCCCTGCTCTGCCGCAGGCAGAGGGGAGTTATTTGTTTGTGTGATCTGCGCCCTTGTTTAGCAGGGCATGAAAAAAATGGTATGCTGCTGCACCAATCACCCTACCTGCCCACCTGTAAAGCAAAGGCAAATGAAGAGGCGTTTGCGGCGGAGGAACCAAGCCACACTCCCCGTATTATACGGTTCTCAGTGTGACCTATAATACACTGTCCGCAAACACGCTGGAGGACCAGCTACCTCTGTCAAGCAAGCAAGCGTTAAGGGACTCCTCAGGTTCTCTTAAAGAACGTACCGAGGAGCCCCTGGGTAGCCTAAACAAGGTTTACCGTGCGCACTTCGCGTGGCCTACCCTTTAATGCGTGTGTGAATGCGCGAGCATGCACGAGTCCTTTGGGCAAACCTGCCCATCTCAACCGCGATCACGAACTCCACCAGGGGGTGGCCCCGCCTGGGCTTACTCACCTTACCTACCGCTGGAGAGAGAGAGCAAGTGAGGGGCGCACGCGAAGAACGTTGCTATGCACTTGTGTGTATGTCTAATCACCCTGATCTGACCGCTGATCATCTGCAATCTTTCTAATCAATCCCTCTATCGCATCCTATCGTTGTTAGCGCTGCTACAAGACTCGTTCACGGAGACACGAGACGAGCAATGTGTATGCGGCATACGAGACGAGCATACCTGTAGTTTATACCTGATTCATTGAAGTCTTTTTCGTTCATTTTCGAATTCTTGAATTTTTGATTCTTCTAATACTGTGGGTGGAATCTGTATGTTTATTTATTAATGTGTGTCTCGTCATTTTCAAGACTACGTGAGACATACGTTTATAATTCCATTATTTCTCCATTTTCCGGCGCTTCGCTAGGAGCCGCTCCTGCGCGCCGCCATTTTATGCGTATGAATTTCTGGATTTAAAAAATCCAGAGATGACTGTAATTTCTATAAAAATGTGCTTCTGATGCACAATTGGATTCTGCTCAGGTGTGTTGTTTCAGAAAAATTCTACGCCGTCATTTGACGGATTTTGATGTCGTCGCTTCGTTTTTGCGTGGATTCGTCCATAATTCTCCCATTCCTGCCTCTGCAGATACCCACGCGCAGCTACGCTGAGTAGGCCGTGTTCGGGCCGAAACGCAGCAGCCTGGAGAGACTGAGCAGAACCCAAGACCCCACCAAGGGGCAATTTAATTCTTTTGAGACCCCCTTCGCCCTAAGACAGGTCACAGGTCGCCAGCAGGTTTACGAGAACCCATGCGAGTGTGTATATTGCGTCTTGCGTTGGGTTTGTGTCGCGCTGCGTCTTGGAGGGAGGGATGCACATGCACATGTTTTGGCATGCTCCCAAACTAACCCAACCAAGCCACAGGAGCCCCGGCAGCGCCATGAGCGCTGAGTCTTCTGTAGGAAATGTTATAAACAGAGCAGCAAAAGAGCGCCAGCCATGGTGAGCGCCCATTTTTCTGTGTGAGGGAAACTATAGGTATTTTAAAGTAGATGTGGAAACCAAGGAAAGGCCAAGAAAAAATCCCTTTTTCCTAAAATGCGACAGTGGTGGCCACCACAGCACAAGGGGGGAGTAAGAAAAAGTGCTTTTCCAATGCTTTGAGGCATTTTCTAGTTGTATCAGAGATGCACTGAGCATCCATGCATTTCTATCTTAGTATTGGTCCCACCAAAACTGGTGATAACACATTTTGACCTATGGAACCAAACACCAAATCAGGATATGGAGTGGACCCCTTAATCCCCTTTCAATGTGAAGTAAAACATCTTTTCCTGAGTTGACTGAAAACTGACATATCCAAAGTAGAGCCTATGAATTTATCTATGTTTTTCCATGAATTCTTAGCTATCCTAGTGGTATGCACCCTAGGGGGCTGGGCACCTCTTTTTGAGAGGTCCTGGGTTCAATTCCTGGTCAGCCTAGCTAAGTAGGAAGATCCCATGTGACATGGCAGTGACCTCATCGCCACATGCCCTGCCACCTCAGCACATATGGGACCCAAAACAAAGAGTGCACATCTCCTGAGATGGCACTATGGAGAGAGAGTGACCATGAGGCAGTTTTCTAACTCTTTTCCAAAACATTTCAGCTATCTTTGTGAATATGCATTCATTTGTGACCTGAGTTGCAGTTTCTGTGAATATCCAATCATCTTTCACTGTTTACACTGCAGCCCTTCATGCTTTGATCCTGATTCTCTTCGCCTTGCATACTTCTGGCTTGGGCTATCCTGGATTGACTTGGATTTACTGTATTTCAACAAACAAAAGCTTTTCATCTCCAAAAACAAGCAGCAGGACACCCTACAGCAACAGCAAGCAGCAGGAGAAGCAAAAACACAGTGCTGAAACCACTATAAACTTTTCTGTCCTGGTGCGCGGCGTCGTCCGGTCGTCGGGCCCGGTCCGCGGTTTTCCTGCCCCCCCCCCCCCCCCTCTTGCTGGCCCCTTGGTGCCGTTGCCCGGCCTCCCGTCTTGGCCTGTTGTTTGTGTTCTGTCCTGCGGTGCGGTGCTGTGTTGTTCTGTTGTGCCGTCTGCCGCGTGGTTGTTGCTGTTTGCGTCGGTTCGTGCTCGTGGTGCCCTTTTGCTGCATTTGCGCTGGCTGGTGCCGTGTGCCGTTGCCTGTGGTTGCTAGGTGCGTGTCGTTGGGTCTGGTTGTCCGCTGTTGTTTTCCTCTGGCGTGCTTTGTCGCGGGTGCTCTTGCCTGGCCGCGTGGCCTGCTGCCCCGCTGTGTGCTGCGGTGTGTTGTGGCGTCCCGCTCCCCTGTGCTGTGTCCTGTGTTCCGCGGTGCTGTCGTGCTGTGTGGTGCCGTGCCGTGGCGCCCTGCTGTCCGTTTTGGTTCGTTGGCGGTGTTGGTTTGTGTCCTTTCCCCGTGTCGGCGGTGCTGTGTTGCGCTGTGTGGTTCGTGTTGTTCTGTGCCGGTTTGGTCTGTGCTGTCGCTGGTGCCTCCCGCTGTGGTGCGCCGCTGTGTGTGGTGCTGTCTCCCCGGGCGTTCTGTGGTGTGGTGGTGCTGCCTTGTTGCGTGGCGTGGTGTGCCGTGGTGTCCTGTTGGGCCGTGTTGTGCTCTGTGGTGCCGTGTTGCCTCGTGGTGCCGTGCTGCTGGGCTGTGTTGTGTGTTCTCCTTTGCTGTGGGTGGTCCTTTCGCCTTTCCCCGTTGTCTCGTGTGCTCCTGCTGTGTCTTGCGGCGTTCTGCGCCCTGTGCTGTGTCCTGTGGTGTTGTGCTGCCTTGTGGCGCTGTGCTGGCTGGCTGTGCTATGCGGCTGTCTGGGCTGCTGGTTGTTGTTTTTCTTTTCGTCCTCTTTTGCTTCCCTACCAACCCCTGCTGTTTTTCCGGTCCTTTGAAAACGTTCTCAAAACCAAAAATTGAAATGTGTCTCACTAGAAAATTAGACTCTACGCAACTCACGCACGCAAGCAGGCAGCAATACCAAAATCACTGTGCTGACTTACGTGTTCCCACGCGGCCTCGAAGATGGTGGTCTTGTTTGCAAGGGGTTGACCGCTTTTCCCCCAGGGCCGGTCACTGAGCTGACGGAAAGGGGTGAGGGGGGGCCCGAGGGAGGAGAGGTAGGTGCATGGAGAAGGAAAGAAAAGGAAAGGAAGCAGGGCGAAGGGACGCGGCGGCTTAGAAAAATTTTTCGAGTTTTACGCGCTGCTCGCGACGGGTTTCTCTTTGCGCCTATGGCTAGTTAGACGACGAGAGGGACGGCGTTAGGGTCCTACGAGCGTTACGGTGTTTACGGCGTTAACTATTCAACTATTTCACGTCGAAAAAATTTTCGTCGGGTTTTTACGCGTTTCGCATCGCGCTTTTTGGCCTGGGCTTTTTTTATGCTAATTAGCTTTATTTTCAGCTATTCAGAAATTTTTTTCGTGTTGTTTTACACTCCTTTTATTTTTCATTGTGCCGAGACGCGAGCGCGCGCGACCACGACAAACATCATTTGTGGGAGACTTGCCCAGGCCAAGCCCCCCTATTCTTTGAGAAGTATGAAGGACTAACATTTAATCATTTTCTCCATTATTTTGAAGCATTAAGTACAATTTTTAAAGCCGCTAGGGAAAAAACCCTAGCACCTCCATGAAGTTCACCCCTGGCATTCAAGAGAGTGGACGCATCTTCCTTCATGGGGGTAATACCGAAACTAAACTAGGCACGTCTTGCCTTTTTTCTTAGAGGTTAAGCCTCGTGATTTCCCACGTAAGGACCTAGATGCTTAAAAGTGACATCTACTTATTGTGGTGTTATTTTGTAACTGTTTCGGAATTCGGTTGCTACCTCAGGACCTAGATGCTTAAAAGTTATATCTACTTATTGTGGTGTTATTTTAGAATTGTTTCGGAATTCAGTTGCTTGGCCAAGCTGGCCAAGCCATACCCTGTGTTTGGCCCATCGTACTTGCCCCAGAGTCCTAACTTACTCCATTGCAGACAAAACGGTGCACATCAAGTGGCTATCACTATCTACTTGGCTCGATTGCTGGCAGCTTTCACACTAAATCATTTGCTTTGTTTATAAAACATTGAAGCTTTGTACTTAAGCCTGCACTATCCTTTGGAGCCCCTCTTTGTTACATGCGTCGATTTGGATAAAATACATCCTGATTGATCTTGGTGCTGTGCTATCACTTTGCCTATTTTGAAAAGCAATCAGTTTTTGTTCTTCAAAAACCATTCGAGAAAACAGCAAGGTTTACAACATAACTATTTGGCAAAGCAGAATATCTTTGTGGTTGCAAAGGCTGACCTCTGTGAGCTTGAGCACGAACCCCTCAACCACACGAACACAAAATCTACAAGAAGCAGAAAGTTACCACGTCATGGTGTTAAGTGCCTATACTGCGCCCATCGCCGCCGGGCTAAAAGCTGACGAGCGGGGGAACCAAAGTGTGGTATCCACAAGTGCACAAAGGAACACGACTTGCCTACACAGAGAGCATAGTATAACAAGAGGGGCCCAGAAGGATAAAGAAATGGACGATTATGAATTCCCCGCCTATTGTCCTTTTATTTACCGAGGCACCCACATTGACGCTGGAGGCCCTCGAAAATTTGGGGCGTAGGGACTCCCTAACTGCTGCCCTAACGTCCGTGGTTGCCCGATCGTAGTGTCCTAGAAAGGTTTTCTAGTTTGCCTTGCCTGTGTTGATGTTCCTGCTTGCCGGGTTTTTGTTTATTGAAAACCTTGATAGATTTTCCCAAAGTGCAAAATGACAAACAACAGGTACAAAGCAACCCAGATACCGGATCAAAATCAAAGTCAGGAAATAATCCTTCCACTTCAAAGCATAAGTAGCAAAGAGGGGCTGCTCAATGAATAATGCAGGTCTAAATACAAAGCTTCCGTCAATTATAAACAAAGCAATGGTTTTTATAGTGAAAACTGGCATAAGTCTGGTCCTAAGGATAGTCCCAAGCACTTCATGTGCAGAGATTGAGATGCAATGGAGTTGGTTAAAAATCAGGGGCATGGGAGTTGAGCCACACAGGATATGGCTTGGCCAGCTTGGTTTGGCCATTTTTTGGGCCATTTCTCGGACATATCCTGGAGCTAAAGGGCAAGAAAGGGCTCTTATTCACGGGGCAATCGAGGCGCACGTGGAGTGTAGCAACCGTTTGCCTTCATTTGGCCGTTTTGAGTGGGTTTTGGGGCCGTTTTGGGCCACAAAAGGCTGTTTTGGGGCAGAAAATGCGCAGGTTTGGGAAGGCACCTCCCAACTTGGCGCCCCCGCCCCAGGGCGCCACCGGTGAGTTTTTGCCTGAAAACTTGGATTTGGCAAAGGCACCACCTAGGCTCTGGATGGCTAGAGTAGGGTAGAGCCCAGAGCGATGAGGCGGAGCAATGGCCAAAACGGAAAGGAGAAAAGCTTGTTGTTGCTTGTTGCTTGTTGCTTGTTGCTTGCTTGTTAGCTGGATTTAAGTGGAGAGGGGTGTAGTAATATATGTGTGTGTGTGTGTGTGTGTGTGTGTGTGTATTCATGTGCATCCAGTGGAGCGGGCTCTACATCTTACGATTGTTATCACGTTCTGATAAGCATAGAAAATAAACTTACGTCTAGTGGAATAGGTCTTACGTCGAGTGCAACCTTCGAAGAGAACATTTGAACATTATAATGTCCTACTAAACGTAACCGAGCCAGCAAACGTACATCTCCATGGGAAACCTAGCCACAGAAAATCCGGAAAATGCCCTGCCTTGAGCGGCCATGTGGCGCCGAGCGGAGGACCGACCCTAAGGCCCCCGGGCCAATGGCATCTGGTACACGTGGTTCAGGGGTGAGCCAATCCGGGGAACGTGGGGCTAAGGTTGCCCCCTAGCCTCTAGCAAAAGCTTGACGACAACCAAATGCACCCAGGAAACAAATGGGTACTTCAACCTGCGAAGGATGCAAATTGGTGGAATGCGGTTGACACAAACACTTTGTTGTTGGCAAAGATACTTGCAGGGAACACGCCTACGGGTACCGAAAAAGCTGTGCTTGGGGAAAGGGTGGGCTAGGGGATACTTGGAACACGGACCTAAAAGGGCACAACCCATGCGGGGTGCACCCATGGGAAACCTACCGCCGGCCGGGCCCTGGGGGAACCTGGGTTAATTTTCCAACCCATCATGAATCACCTATTCAGGTGTGCAAAAAATCTTCATTGCATCAAGGACGGAGAAACAGCAAAAGATTCATATGCCCCATGCCGAGCTCTTCCTGTATCACGGACCAGCACCGCTCGAACCTTGGTGACACATTAAAACCGCATATGTCCCCTTACTATTCATAACCATGCCATTTTTGCGGTTGACCAAATTTTGAAGCATGCACAAGAGGTGATTGTTGCTGACAGCAGCCAGAATCAGAGACGCGACAACCCAATAGCTGTGCATGGATAAGCCAGGTAAGCCATGAGGACACATCAATCCTCCCATTCATTGTCACAGTCCTTCTCGGTCCAGTGCCTCAACGTTTGACTTTTGATTCGTTGACCTATTAGCATCTGTTGAGCCTGTCTTCAGTACGGCAATGTGCAGTTTCAGCTGGAATCCTGGTGGTTCTGCTCACATTTTGCTTCTACCCCATAAATCCCTCGAAATTGATTCAACCTCCCAGAGACTTAGGTTCAAACTTGTGAAAAATTCAGACCAAAGAAAACAACAGGGTGTTTCCTGTCTCCCAAGGGCTAGTGTATGCTGAGATTGTAAAAGGGCTGCCAAGGGAAGTGCTGTTGTGGGCTTCCAAGGATTGTGGAGGTAAACAAGGGCAAGAGGAGGTAATGAAATACAGGGTTGCTGCATGTTCAGAGATGCCAGTGGTCACATTGGTAGCCACGCCCACCCTCGCGGTGACATCGGCGTCAACTTCCCACACCACCTGCGGTTGCTCCAGCAGTTACTACAGCGACATCGGCAGTTTCAGTCAGCAGCAGCAAAGATGCTGTTGACAGATGACCCGCTTGGAAACAGGCGCCCTAGGATTTGGACCATTTGCTGATACAGTGGCCTTAGGGTTGAGGGCGCACAACCATTTGTGCGGGTGACTGGGCCATTTGTGGTGGTTTGCATGCCAATTGCCCTGGTCCGTTTCCAGCAGCCCACAATTTGTGCCCATGCAGCAGTGAACCCACGCAGGACCTGTAATCCCTGTGCGGAATGGGCCTGGCTCCAATCCAAGGCTCCATATCACACCCCCACCACGCACCCCCTGACCTCCGCCCCACCCACCCACCCACAAGAACCCCACCACCCTGATGTCTACTGGGCTTTTCCTCAGGAGGTGGCCAAAGGAGTGTGGCCGGCAACAACCCTCAGAATGCCGATGGCAAACACGCACAAAACCAAAGGCGTTTTCGGACGGTTCAGCCATGGAGTGACCATTTGCCCCCCTCTCCGGTTCTGGCCCCTTTCCCCACACCTTCCCGTTCCCCCTGGCCAACAGCCCCCCAATGGTAGAGAAGTTACAGAATGGTCGTAACCCCCCCACCACCAGCACCGACGGAAAAGACCCCATGCGCCATCCCACACGTCAGGGCAGTGAACGCCAGCGCCGCCTACTCTCACACCCTGGTGCAGCGCACAGCACCACTGTTGAACACTGCACCTGCCCTTGCACTTGCAACAGCCGGCCAAATATTGCCGGCGGAAGCACCTGAAGGGCCACAAAGGGTCAAAACAAAAAAAAGGATCGAAAACCGATGGCGGTCATCCGCCTGTAACATGTAACAGCGCGGGCTGGCCATGGGCAGAGCATCCCCTGTGGCGGTTTGCTGAATGGGCCTGGCTTGAGTCCCAAGGCTCCATATCACACCCCAGCCACGCCCAGATCTCTGACCCAGGCACCCACAAGGCTTCCACCGCCCTCATCACCACCACCACCACAACCACAACCGCCACATTCATGTCAATGAGTCAGGAGTCGGCCTGTGGGACTGGTCGAACCGCGCGGTTAGGCCTCCACACCGCTGGGAACGCGGCGCGCGGTCTTCGACACGAACAAGGGGGCTGCTCGCTTCACCTGCGGCTCCAGAAAGTAGGGCAGAACGTTCTCGGCGTCGACCGCCTGCGCTGCATGCATCACGTCGTCGAGGACCAAGGGCCCTGCGGGGTCTGCGACGGCGCGCCCGAAGATGGCGCAGTTGCTCTCGCTGCTGTTGTATATTGAAAGGGGGGCGGCCAGGCACTCCCGCAAGTGGTCCTTGATTTCGGGGGCCTCCTTGAGCGTCCAGATCAGGTTGGTGCTGAACACCCCTTGGGGCCTGAGGCAAGCGACCGCGTTCTCGTAGAACTCCTTCGCGTGGAACACTGCCGGGATGCCTTCGGGGTCGAAGCAGTCCAGAATCACGACGTCGTAGTAGCTTTGGCGGTCTGGGCGGCGGACGAACTGGGCAGCGTCGGCCTCGTACACGTGCATGCGGTCATCCTGCACGACGTTGGCGTATTTCATGGCGCCCTCGATGACTGCAGCATCGATCTCCACAATGTCAATGACCATCTCCGGGCGGATCGCACGCAAAGTGTTGGGGATGGCCCCAATGCCCAGCCCGAGGACCAGCACCCGCTGATGATTTCCAGTGGCCAACGCCACTGTGACCTGCAAGAGGGCAATGAAGGGACAGAGCGGGAACGCAACACGGCACAGGCGTCCTCGAAAGGCCTTGGTCCCAAACACTCCAGTCCACAATAACAAACCAAAGGTGTCCAAGAAGCCGTTCCACGTGCCGAGCCGTCTAGTCGCCGTGTCTCGCCTGTCCTGCGTACTACGAGCAGCTTCCACCACATTCGATTACCGGCGCCCACCGTTGACTTGCTCGCGGAAAGGTCACCATCGGGCGACCGCGCGCGGGGCATGCGGACCATGATGGGCAAGGGGAGGAGTGCTTCCTCACAAGGCAAGAAGTGACCTGCGACCGAAAATACTCCAAGCCAAAGTCCAAAGGGTTATTGGGATCGCACTGACCCATCCACAAGTTGCTCTCGCCGCCGTGCGACAACATGACGACGCCTTTGTCGTCCTTCTCATAAATGATGTACTCGTCATCGGAGGCGTAGAGGGTGGTCCACGACTCCGCTGCGGCGGCCTTGCGCCGCGCCGCTTGTTGGTCTTGATTCATCTTGTAGCCCACCAACAACAGCACCACGGCCCCGACGAAGAACAAGAGGTTGAACGCAGTTTGATACGTGAGCTCCGCAACGGGTGGCATCGCGGAAGGTGTATCGATCGATGCCACGTTTGGAACACGACCATCGACAACACCCGTTTGCATTTCCACAAGTGCAGAATGGGCATTGCCAACATACATCGTGGTATCTCCTTTGCTGTGCGGGCCAGACTGGAAGTGATGCATTGCCCTCGGCATTTGCAATTGCGGGTGGGTGCGGGCCCATGCCGAGGACGTCACATGGGTCCTATTGCGCACGAGCTGCAACGGCATTGCGACGAAAAGGACCACGACGATGCAGCACGCCACCTTCACAATACAGCTTCGTGCCCCGTGGCGTGCCGCCCCCTCCAGTAGAAGGGTCGCGGGACGGTACGTAGCGGTGTGCAGTCCCTCCATGGACATAAAGCTCAAGAAAAGCGGGATTTCACAACAAGGGACAATACCAGAGCCGAAAGGGAAATCGGCGAAGCGCGCGGAGCGTGTCTCTATCACAGCATTCAAAGAAACTCAACTTTTGGGCCTACACACTTGCCTGGTGTTTATGCAAATAGTTGGTATCCACGTTTGCAGTAAGCTCAGTTGAAAGGCGTCACACAACTCTTGCAGTGGACAACATAATGAGCATGAAACCCAGGAATAGCAATATTCTGGGCATGGACCGATGCTTGTGTGCTGTCTTGCGCAAATATTGTATGTCGTGTTGGTACAAGATATTCGCTTGAATGCACAACCTACGTCCCTTGTGACCACGTATGTCATTTAAATGGGCTGCTCACTTCGTTATTGCTCTAAACCTCACCTTTGTGCCTTTTTGTCCTTCAAATCTGGAATTAAAAATATTATAACACCGGACAAAGAAGTGATAGCCTGATCAAAACCAGCTTGTAGCATGGTGATTGGTGGGATCAAACTTCGGAAAGACCCTCTGTTGTGAACAGATATATTGGAGTCCTTGAGGAGTTTTTGGTTTCTGAATGCTCCCTTTCTTCCCTCATTCTGCTCCCCTGCGTAGCAAGGTGGCAAAAGAGCAGAGATGGGAAAGAAAGGCAGATGCAATCCAGTTGCAGGAATTAGGGCGATGCAGAGGGGCCCTTCTCTCAAATGCAAGGGCTTGAGGTTGCCATTTTGGCAATTGCGGATGAACCTCGATGAGCAATCCAACTACAAGAGCTGGGGCCAAGATGGTCTGAGTCGGGGACACTTTCCTTCTTGTTGAGTAACAGTTCAAAGCTGGGTCACAGCTTTGTTTGTTACGTTGTCACCTTAATTCGCACCCACATCAGCTTACAGGCATAGACAGCGTTGAATACCTTTGTGTCTGTTTGAAGCAAGGAGTGTGCAGGGTTGCAAGTGGCCTGTAACCTGTGCAGAAATTGCTGGTTGACATGCACCCGGAATTCTGCGGTCCCCCGGCCCATCCACAGTACCACTGCACCTCCAAGCATGCACATACCCATGATACATGAGAACGACACATGGAGTTTTCCACACGTTTGGCACACCAGAGGCCCCTGTTGTCCTCTGCCCGGCATGATTGGTCATTGTTTGGGGACAGGCACACCATGAGGAGTCAGCTCCAAGCTCGCCCCACCTCTGGAGGTTATCTTTAACATGCAGCGCTCAGCCCCCCTCCTTCCTGTGCAGCACTCTGCATACTGCGACCACCCCTTGATCACCATGGAAAATGCCAAGAGGCGACAATGAATGATTGCACCGGGCTGCGGCCACGCATTCAGCACACCAGAACCAGCAAACAGCCCGAAAGGGAACGGTGTGCAATGAGGACCAGCGATGGCACACAAGCACCAAACACCTTGCAGCTTGCTGCCACAGTCTTGCTAGCAAACACACACGCCCGTGCATCAATTGCTGCAACCGAGGAGTGCATTCCCATTACACAACAAAAGTAATAGGGGAATAGAACCTTACTGGTTACACCAGCCCGGTGACCCCAGCCCCAAGTAATTACGGAATTCGTAGTGTGCAGGGTCTGCGGTGCCTACCTCCGGCCAGAATGCCCCGCCTCCCCTGGCCTGGCGCACCCTCGGCCCTTCATTCCTTTTCTTGCCTTGTTTGTAGTGAGGAGTTCTGTGGGACGTGGGTGCCTGACAGTAGTAGCGCGCTTCCCACGCGTGCCGCACATACCTGCACAGCATGGCGCCACACGGCTCCAAACCCAGAACCCCCGCACAGCTCCGGGGTGCAGCACAGGCACGACCGCACAAGGAGGCGTGTGCCCCGCCCTCCAGCTGCGTGGCTGCAGGGTGTGTGAGGTGCGCCTTGCCTGGCTTCCCCAAAGCGGCAATCCGTGGGCCCATAAGGCCCTCTTTGGACCGGGAAGAACAGCCCAAAGCCCAAAAGCCCTTCATTCCTTTTCCAACCTGACGCCCACGCGGCAGACTACATTGGATTTCAGGCAAGCGACCACCGGTTTCATTCATCCATTCATTTTGTGGTGGCTTCAGCCCCGGCCCCATGCAAAGCCTGTGGATAGGTCAGTGAGGCGATGGTTGAGAAAACAGGTAAAAGAGCGGAGGACAATTCTTTGTTGCACCAGACTTCTTTGGTCAGGTCTTTTGCGGCTCAGTGGGTCTGCTTATGTGTCCCTTGACACCAACACACTTCCTTGTTACAGTGTGCCTTATGAGTGATTCCCAGCTGAGTATCTTGTGGGTAAGGGAGGCGTTACCGTTAGGGGACATCTGATGCGCCAAATATCTCAACATCAAAAAGCCAATCAACGGTGTGGAAAAGGTTCACTGGAGCACCAGCTGGAGCCGTGTAGAGGGTAAAGGTCGTTGATTGATTAGTGGCTGAAGTCAGGTGGTGTGCCACAGTGCAAAACATACACCAGTGGATTATGCAGGGCTTGGCAGCAGCAGACGCTGGGCATGATTTGTGTATGCCATTTTCGTGCATGGGATTGTTTAGGTGCCGTGCATGGGGTCATCGTTGACCATTGGTGATGCCAAGCTGCAACTGACTTCCGGAAGGCCCCACCGGAGAAATGGGAGCCACAGGGCGACAAAACCTCCAACCGATGTTTCTGGACCCTGGTCACTCGTTTGGTGCTCACTTTGTTGCCAATTCAGCATTATACATCTGAATGAAGAACGCCAAGAAGCAGCCGGCCGAACAAACTGTGACGGTATACGACTACTACTGCTGACATACTGCTGCAGTGAGGTGGTGGTAAGAATGGCTGATGATGTGGTGAAGCATTGGTCAGGATTTGTGAAAGTAATGGAAAACCATGGCACCTCTCCTTTCCGCCAAGTTCCATCCTTTGCAAAAGCTTTCACCGAGCTTAGGGCCTCTGCTGAGGGCCAAGGAAACAGAGAACGGCAAAATGTTGGTCAAAATGCACTTGAAGCCGGGTACTCTTACGCTCCATAATCCCTGAGGTCAAAAGTGGCTTTTGCTGGCCACCAACTCCACTGCCACTCTCCCAACCGCAAATTCTTGTTGTTGTTGCGCTTGAGTCCGAATCTATATGCAACCTTGGGAATGATTGGAGGGGGCTCATCAGTGCTGTACAGATACATGAGAAAGGCGTTCAAATTGGCAATAATTGCGCCTTTGGGCTGAATGATGAGGTTCATTTGGCTGAAGTAGAACTTCAGCAGCTGGATATACATCTACACACAGGAGAGAACTGGGCAGCCATGGGTGTGTGGAATGCAGGGTTGCGGAGCCATGGAGCCGTTGGACGTGGGGACGTGTACCATCCCCCCCCCATCCCCCGGGGCCATGATTCTTACTGCTGGGTGGAGGTTCCAGTGACAAAAGCGGGGGGGGGATTCTTCTTTCCGGGTGGGGGCCCATTGACATGTGCGCGTGCGGGGGGGGGGGGGTGGCAACGACTCGAAATATCATCAATTTTGACAGAAACTTTTGTGTAGGCATTTTCTGGCCTGCGCACCCGCTTAAAGCAGCGTTTGGGCAAATGCCTTGTCCCTCTTGCATCTTTGTGATGGCAATAGAGCTCACCTAGGCCACTTTTTTTTGTAGTTTTCGACAGTTATGGCTATTCACGTGTGTGTACCTGCCATTCTTCTTTCTCAGTGGGGGTCCAATGACAAGGGGGAGGGGGGCATGATTCTTCTCTGGAGGGGGGAGGGGGGGCTTGATTTGGATTTGGAGGCCGTTAAGGCTCACAAGCCACCTGGGGGGTGCACGATGGCGTCCCTAGCAACACTGCATCTCGGCCAGCCATGCCATATGAGATGCACTCCCAAGGCCCTCGACAGCCCCTGGGCGGGGCTGGGGTGCTATACCAGCCTTTTCGCTGTGGTCC
This sequence comes from Eutreptiella sp. 'Long Island Sound 2002', assembly GCA_964036045.1. Taxonomy (NCBI): domain Eukaryota; phylum Euglenozoa; class Euglenophyceae; order Eutreptiales; family Eutreptiaceae; genus Eutreptiella; species Eutreptiella sp. 'Long Island Sound 2002'. The sequence continues at coordinate 17,213,096 of OZ038386.1, forward strand.
TGAGAAAATGGGGCATCCTGTATACATGACACCTCCTCCCATCCCCCCTGCCTGCAGTGCACATCCATCCCTGTGCGCAGTGCGGAGGGCGAGCAGTGGGCACCACCACCCTGTGGAGTGCACATGGCTGGCAAGGGGCAACACCGGCCCTGTGCGGCATGCACAGGGCCTACAACGGGCGGGGGTAAGGGCAGGGGCAGGAGCAGGAGCCGGGGCAGGGGCAGGGGCAAGGGCAAGGGGAGGGGCAAACATGCACAGGGGCCTTTAGTGGGCACAGCCCCCCAAGTGCGGCACGTGCAGGGCCTGCAGTGGGTACAAGTGGTCCCATGCGGAGTGCACAATGGTGCCCCTCGGTTGTGGGGCCGGCGCTCGCTGAGGGTAGGGCCGAGGGAAGTGCAGGGCAGGTCATGGTGGTGCCATGAAATGTGGAGCGGGGCAGAGAGAGGGGCAGGGGGGTGTGGGCAAGCAGCCACCGAGACGCCCCAGTCGCAGGGCGCTTGCTTGGAGCAGGGCGGAGGGGGGGGGGGGGGCGCGGCGGCCCAGGGGCAATTTCCTGGGTCTTCACACCTACTCAAAGGGTGCACTAGCCTGTTTGCTGTGTAGTGAAGCAGCTGTTCTCACTGGAACGTCGAAGTATGTGCATCATCTTGGGCAGGGCATCGCCATGCTCCCCAGCCAATGCAGTGTATGCCATGAGATATGGCAGTGAGGCTTTCTATACGGAGGCAGGATAGTTTTTGGGGGGCGTTGGCATCTTTTCTGGGATCTTGTTGGGGGGCCTTGGCTGGTTGGCTAGGGTGCAATTTTGGACCCCAACATCCGTAGTGCAATGTGGTGAGCAGCTGGCCGCTGTGATGGGACTGGAGGGAATTGGGGGGGGGGGGGTCTGGGTGCCCCAATGTATATGATATATGACCCAAAATGTTACCCACAATGATGATCAGTCAGTCACGAGATTATTTTTCCGAACATCGTCATCAGGGGCCGGGACGGGAGCACAATCTTCGCAATCTTTACTAGTCCTCAGACTGCCCATTTATGAGGGCTCTGTGAGAGAAGCCCTTTTTTCAGAAGCCTCCACCCCACCCACAACCCGGCATCTGGGGGGCTTGAACGACCCAACCCCGCACCCCGCGCAAAAGACAACCCCTGTGCACCACTGATATGAAACACTTGGGGGTCCGCAACCCCATGGCCCTGTGTTACATTTCCCACATAAGATGTGGTTGTGAGCACCCTCCAAACTTCACGGTCTTGGGGAAAACTTCGTAAAAAGCGTGCGGGCGCCGGCATGGGGGAGACGCCAAGGGGCAGAAGCAGCACCTGCGAGCAGAGGCACACACACACCCAAAATACTTGTGGACGAGCAGTGCAGCGGGTTTCCTCCTGAAAATCCCAGCCGATGCACACGTCCGAAAGGACCAGCCGGCACACCTGCTCAGCCGGCAAACGCCCCACGTAAACCTGTTTCCGCATGTAAACCTGTTTCCGCATGCTCCAGTAAACACCAAGAACGACACTGGGACCAGACTAGACGTGAAGCCTTTGAGTGAGTTCACAGGGGCCAATAGTAGGGCATATGCAGATTTCGCGTTGGAATTTTTGTGGCTGAACCAAAACATGGGCCCCAAACAAGGCCGCCCCACCTTGACTTGACCCCCCGTGGTGCTCCTCAACACCCGCTTTGACCCGCTGCAGTACTGCTCAGTACCTGCGCCGACCCTCTGCAGCTACGCTTAGCACTCGCCTCGATCCCCTGCAGTACTCCCGCCGTGACCCCAGCACTGCCTAAGTTCTGCCTTGGTCTTCAGAGTGCCGGGATGGGTCTGCCAGAAATGATGGACCACTTGGGACAGAGAGTTTCACAGGAACCAACAAATTGGGGCCCATTCCCCTCCCTGATTTCTCCGCATTCACCCGTTGTTTTCCTCATAGTTGGCCCTTGTGCTGCTCAGTGTCTGGGTCCGGTCCTCATACCTCATACTGATCCCGCTCCGTCCGGTCCACAGTGTCTCCGTACAGCTTCCGCAGCCCCACCTTCAGCACCTTCACGTCCCCAGGCTCCACTGCCGGCGGGTCCACCCTCCGAAGGTTGAAGGGCTCCAGCACCCTCAGGATCTCCTTCTCAAACTCGGCCAGCAGCAGCACGTACCGCCGCGTCGTGTCACTGGGGCGCCCTATCCGCTTTCGGTGCTGCTCAACGCTGGAGGACATGCCCATCTGTCAACGGAAATGGCCGTCGCAACGATCAACCCGAAACGGGCATGAGGCATCTGATTCTAAGGTCCGCTAGGTCCCTTCCTGCCCCGAATGATCCATCCTTCCTCCCCTTCTGCATGCACCAAAGGGTGACGGATTGCAGATACTGACCCCCAACCCCAAACTTTATGGCACCCGCACGAGAAAAAACAAGAGTACATGTTACCGTCAGAACATTCTCTTCGACTGCAGGCACTTTGAGCAAAATGGACACAACCAGTGGGTTCTTCTTTCCCTGAAAGGCTCAAAAATGATGCTATTGTTGCTCAACTCAACGGTGGTGACAGTGGGGGGTCGTCTCCAGGGGGGGCACCAGAAGAACACTTGCATGTGCTTGGCCTGGAGCCTACCGGTGTCCAGTGTGCCGTATTTTTTGCGTGACCTGCTTTAAATAAAAAAGTGGGGGGGGCTCGTGGGTGAGAATGGAATGCCTGTACCACGCCCACAATCGCAGCCCTCTGCCACGCTGGCATCTACTCCCTTGCAAGCACTCTAAACCCACAAAGGCGCAGTGTACCATCCCAACAAACACAGATGTGTACCCAAAATGTTCCAGTGCTGCATACACAAGCTGAAGCAAGTGGCGTTACAGTTGGCGAAAAACTCTCCCCCGTGCACCTGGGTGTGGCTCAGGGATGTGCTGATCTACGGGGGGGGGGGGGGGGAAGAGGCAGGGGTGAATTTTGAGACCCCACCCAGAATTTGGGAAAACCCAGGGACCCAGAATTGTCCCACCCCCACTGGGGGGGGGGGGGGTTGGACAGCCAACCACCCACTCACCCAGCCAGCCACCAAAGCAGTACATAAGACACGAGCATTGGACCAGATTTCAGAAATTTCAGAAATAATAATAATACACCACTGCACACCTTGCAAAAAAAGCGAAGCTGCAAAATGTTGTGTGCACCAGGAGTTGAATCAAGGTACACGAACTCACAGCACCACTATTTTACCGCTATATTACAGCCCACAAGATGTGTACCCCTGATGTTATGCACCTGCGCAAGGGGAGCAAGACAAACTGTCACCCAGGGACCCAGAATTGTCCCACCCCCACGGGAGGGGGGGGGGTTGTTTAGACACCCACCCACCCACCCACCCACCCAAAATTTCCAAGACACCCACCCCCCCAGCCCCCCCCCCATTCCCGTAGGCCGCCCACGAAGCACATCCCTGGTGTGGCTTGTTGAACCCCTGGTCGCCAGTGGGCTGGCTTCTCTGCTGGGGCAAAGGCTTCGAATTCCGTGGTTCCCAGATCATGAAGTTTGGAGTGCGCTCTCCCAACACCGCTCCCACCACCGATGTGGCATGTTGTGGCACATGAGGGGATTCTGGGCGAGGTGTTCCACGTCGGTGGTGTGCTGCTGTTCCAGGCATTTTGCCAGTGGTGTTGCTATTGGAGCACGCACCCAGTGCCACAGGTCAGGCGGTTCCTGATGGCTCTGTGCTCGGACTGAGGGGTGGTGCACCGTGGGGCCCAAGTAAGCTGTGGGAGGTGCGGGGCGGCAACGGTTGTCTGATTTCTTGGCTGAGCATCAATGGGTCGGACAAGGAATCAGGCAACAGCAGCAGCGGGCTGCTACTTGTACCTGCCCTACCCATCTCCCTGGCCGTGGTCGCACCTTGAGCCGCCAGGCGGCGTGGTGGTGGTCTGGTCCTCCGGTGGCTACCAAGGTCCTGGGTCCAGCGGACGGTGGTGCCGGGTGCAGGGTGAGGCCCGAGAGTTCGGACCTCCCTGCACCTGTGCTTCAAGGGGGGGCTCTTCGCCATTTGAATGTGAAGTGGGGGCGGTGGGCGACGAAGTGCATTTCTGTTTGGTCAACAGCGGAACGCCCGTCCACTGCTCACCTTTGCAGCCTTTGGCCCATGTGGCGTCCACTCCAGGGACGCCTTAGAAAAGGAGGAGGGGGGGGCGAGGGGGAGGGGGGTCTGAGACCCAAGGGTTTGTACCGAGAATCGTCTGAAAATTTTTGGTTTTATAAAATTTGATTTGCCCCTCCGGAATTTTTTTTGGTAGGGCCAGGGGGGGCTGAGGGGCGGGGGGACCCTCCTTCTTACAAATTTTCCGTTCTAGTGCGTCCTTGGTCCACTCCTCTGCCAGCTTCACACACTCATTCCCAGAGACTGCCAGACAGCGAAGTTTGAAGGGTATTCTCCACACTGTTCACCACAGGAGGAAGCGGGAGCAGGGCACCAGAGGTGGTCCATCCCAGGGGCCTTTGGGGGATAGACCTCAGAGGCACAAAAGGAAAGGAAAGCTGATCTGCATACTCAAAGGCAGAAAGCAAACAAAGAGGGTGCGGCTGAGGCACGTATGGGGATGCGAGTGGGGGACTCATTGATCCATTGGTACTCCAGAGGACACCTTCCAGTACGCGTGCTGGGGCAGGGTGTCCCATGGAAGCCGATTGGTCACTGCGGAGCACAACCAGTGTGCAGTGCTCAGTCTCCTGTGTGACCATGCTCTGTTCATCCGTGTGTGGGGGGTGGGGGGGGGGGGACGGGGGGTTGTGTAGGGTGGGGACTGGAGCGTTTGCCCCACTGCCCCCGATGGCCGTTATTTCCTTCGGCCTCTTTCCAAGTGGGGCTAGAAACCTTCCCCCTTTGTGTGAGCCAAGCAGCGCCACTGATGTCTGCGCAGTCTCTGGGAGTCCGTACCGCTCGCCCCGCGGCATCGCGTTCCGGCTGGTCCCCGCCCCTTAACCTGGGGGAGATCTGTGCTCCGGTGCACGCTCTGGAAGGGCAGGGGGCAGTGAATTTGGGATTGCTGCTTTGCGGATGAATGGGACAAACCTGAATGACGCAGGTGACTCCCGCTCGGTCCAAGCCATCAATCGGGTCGTGGGCGAGCAGGATCAGGTTCGAGCCTGTGAATGAGCGGCATTGGGAGGGCATGGGAACATTTGTGATCTTGAGAGGCTCAGACCAGGCTGCAGCTTAGTGACCCGGGTGTGTGTGTGGTGTGCCATAAAGGCTGAGTGAGTATGCCCATTGGTACTTCCGGGTGTACAGGTCCACTTGCAGCAGTCCCTGCATCACAGCCTCTGTTTCGGCTGCACGTCCCATCTCTTGCTATCCACCAGGGCCCAGGCCAGATAGCACCCGCACCCAGTCATGTTTCCAGAATTGGGGGGGGGGGTTGGCATGAGGCCTGGGTGGATAGCCGTCTGATGCTGGCGGCGCCTATTGGCCTCTCGCCACTTTCCCTTGTCCTTTCCTTGAACCCCTCCTCTCTGTTGCCAGCGGAGCCCACTAGCCTCTCACCGCCTAGTGCCCTTGGTGCACCAGTGCTCCCTATCCTTACCTCCCTACTTCCTTTCCCTTGGTACATTGTGGCAACGGAGCCCCCGGGCGGTCCCTGTTTCACTGCGAGGAGGGCAACGGCCCTCGCCATTGGCCAGGTGCCAAAAGGGGGGGCGGGGGTTGAGACGCAAGGTTTTGCGCATCAAAGATACCGACAAGTTTTTTTCTGGTGTCAAATCTTATTTTTTCCTTTGAGGAGTTTCCGTTGGGCCCCAAGCCCCATGGGTATTCCCCTGGAGCCTCCTCCAAAAATTTTTATGTCAACCAAGCTGGCCCGCCCCCCCCCCCCCAAACTGTAAACACAACACAGCAAAAATGACGCCTCAGCATCCATTGACTCTGAATGCCCTCCTGAGTCGCCAGTAAATGCCTCGTTGCCCCACCCCACACAACCTTTCACGAATCGACTCACTGCAGCCTCCTTCCGCACATCGTCCATAAGATTGTGATTGGCGACACAAGGCAGACCAATCAGTCTGAACAAGTGGTGCACGATCCTGACCATGTGGGGCTGGACCAAGTATATCACCACCTTAAAGCGAGGCACCTGCGTGACAATGGCGATGCTGGACTGCGAGGTGGCCCCCACCGATGGTGAATAATGAATTACGAAATTCGGCGGATCAAAATAATGGGCCCCCAAGGGCATGCGGGCCACAATGGGGTCAAGTTTGCCATCATGCAAGGGCACGCAAGGGGGGGGGGCTCCCAACACTCGAACCCAGACCCCTCAAAATGATCCGCATGATGAGCTGATCATTTGTCAGGTATGTCATCACGGGCAAACTTTGCGACCCACTTTATGAACCATCACTGGCCCTCTCCCCTTCGGAAGGACTCACGTGGGAATTTCGTGATTCGTCATCACAGCCCTCAAGAGCCCCCACCCCGACCCCCACCGCCACCAAAACAATTACGTCAATATCATACCCATCCCCTGCGGCCCATCAGCCACATGTCCAGGCCTTGCTATGGCCCCCCGTGTGACATTTCGTCCTTCGAAGGTTTCCGTACGGCGCCCTGGACAGTCACCCGTTCTACCCTTCGCAGAGTGCGTCGGGCCATCGTTGCCTGCCCGGCCGTAGGGCCAGTGCGTGCGGATCCCCCAGCCAGCGGACACCACGGCGGGCATGCGTGCAGCAAATGTGAGCGGTTGATACCCAGCAATACGTCAGGCATCCACGGTTTGGCATGCTTTGAGACAACCGAGTGACTGTGCGGAGAAACAAACTACGCACAGGGGGGGTTCTGTGCAGCAGGGGCGAGACATCCTGCCTATGTCGCCTTCTGCTCCACAAGTGCGCCCACCCCCTCCAAAATCTCAGGGATTTGCAGTGGGCCAGTCGTGCACCGCAGCTGGTGATGAACTGACCGCAGTTGGCGAGTGACGGACGCGAGTCGGCGGTCGAAACGGCAGTGCGAAAGGTCTGGGGGTGGAAGGGGTCATTAAGGGGAACACGGATGTCTCGGGCCATGCTGGCAGCAGTAGTGGATTGGACGTGAGGGGCTTGTTCCCTGCTTTTTGATGTTCCCACCGGGAGGTCGGGAGGGGCTGCGTGTTCTGATTCTAGACAAACTAATGTGAGCATGCAGGCGTGTTCTGATTTTGACTGCTTGCCCTTTGCTTTGCAGGGGGGCAAAACCTAAGATGAGCTCAGCGAAGGTGTCGGTGGAACCTTTGGTTAACGTACGCTGTTTAACACAGCCATCTACCGAGAGCTACTGGATTGCTCTCATAAAGGGGGGGGGGGGGGCGGTGTAGGATTGCACAGCGGAAGCAGCACCGCAGGAATCACCTTCAATTCTGTCCTCAGAATGGCCATCAACACGCGGAACTGCTCCAGAGTCTTGAGAACCATGACCTCTTGAGGGATGGGGGGGACCGGATCGTCCAGCGCCCGGGGCTGCCATGCGGCGCCCGACGGCACGGCAGGGGCAGCCCGGTCCACACCACTGGAGGGCGCGCTGTGGGTGGCGGGGGGCGGTGTCGGAGGTTGACGGTTGACTTGCTGCGCTGGCGCTGGGGCCGCATCTATGTCCAAGAGGTCGTGGCTGGGCCGAGGGGCACGCCTCCTCCTGCCACAAAGAGGCAAGAAGCAGTGGGAGGGGGGGAGGGAATGGGAGAGGACGGGCCTCCAATGGTCAGGTTGCAGCGTCCGCACTAGGCTCTGGCCGCGCCCAGGGATGCATTAGAAGGCAGAGGACCTCGGAGGTGGCCCCAGAAGCGGCTACGCAGGCGGTTGGAGGAGGTTGCCAAAGCGGTTGGGGCGGTTATTGTCGGTTGCAAATGCCATCGAGGCTGGCACTTGGCGTCGGGGAGACAGTGGCTGGGCATAGGCTGGGCGCCCTGAAAGAGGGGGGGGTGGGGGTACCTCCCCCCCCCTTCCAATGCATCCCTGGCCGCGCCTGCCTCACGGCTTTCATCGCCTACTGCCCAAGGTGCCAATGTTAAGCGCCTCCACATTGCGATTTGTGAGCTCAAGTTTCTCCCTCGACCTTGCTTCGGCTGACCCTACGGGCGGTTTGGGCTCTAACGGGGTATGCGTGCATCCAGTTCAGGGTCACTTCCTCTCTGTGCTGCGCATGCTGGCCCCACTCGGCCACACAGGTTCGTGCGCAAACACGCCCGCGCCTGAAGGGACCGGGGGGGGGGGCGGTGAGGAACTCTGGCTGGACCCTTCAGCCGCCTCGTTGTACAGCAGCAGTACCCCGCACGCCAATATCCGTTGCAGTCAATCTTGCCTGACTATACGCCTTGGTCCATGAGCTGTAGAATAGCAGAGCGCTTGCAGGCCGCCGCCCGCCAACCCCCCGTCTGGACCCCCTCCCCTCAACCACCTTGGATCAGGGTGATGCCCTGGCGGCAGCATGCAACTGAAGATGAAACGATATGCAGGTTCGGGACAGGAGGTGCAACGGGAACCTCGCCAGGGTCCAGTGCGGGAGCGGAGGGAAGGTGTTCAACCCCAGGACCCCTTATGCGGGACAGTCTTGCACGTACGGGCCTCCGAGGAGGGGGTGGATTTCGCTTTTGGGCCCAAGTCTTACACGACCCTCAGGTGCCACTTTCAATTGTACTGACCGATCTGGATGTCTGGCCCATCTTAGAAACGAAACCCCGCCAGAACCTCAAAATGATCGGCGTGTCGCGCTGATCATTTTGACATGTGTATTGCGGGGCGAATTTGTTTTGCAAAATTTGTGTTCGGCGGCTGCAGCGGAGATGATTTCTCTCGAAAATTCTCTCTGGTGCCCAGTATTCATGGTTTTGATTGTACAAGAAGGGAACTGGTGCTGAAATGAAATGAAACAGTATGACCCCCTTTCCCCCTGGCCCCCGTAGGGTCGCAGGGGGAAAAAATCAAATTCAATACAAAAAATTTGCGCTATTTTTGGTACACAAATCCTTGGGTCTCAGGGACCCCCCCCCTCCCTACCCCTGTTCCAAAGCGTGTCTGTGTGGAACGGGGGAGGGGGTCCCGCACGCACACTTCGAATGCGCCCCCCGTGTCTTGGCCATAAGATCGGCGATGGTCGTCACCCCGGGGCATCTCGACCTCAACACCTGCGTCGTGACATGCCGTATCTTGGACACGGGCGGTCTACGCTCTGTGCGTGGCATGAGCGACGATGAGGGATCGGAGGCTGTTTCGGCCCCGGAGCGGCAATAGACAAACCGTTGGCAGTGGCTGTGCACGGCATTGTTGGTTGGGGCCAAAGGGCGTCAGACCTCAATTGGCAGACGACGGCCTTTATCAGAGCTTCATGACCTCAAGCCCCCCCCCCCCCGAACAACAACAAGCAGCATGGACACCTCGTGGAAGACCTGCCAGGGGCGAGCTGGGGATCTGTTCCAGGAGAGCCTTCAGCGCTCGGCCCATGGGCCTGTAGCCTGCAAGTGCGAGGAGGGGCACCGCACGCAACAGAGGCAGAGGGCAGGGGTAGAGGCAGTGTGACTGTCGGGTGTCCGGCCCACTAGTATCAGTACTAGGACTAGTACATTTTTCAGACGTGTGATGAATGATGATCATCATGCCAGACATTATCAGAGATGGAGATGAACAAGATTTAATTTTGAAATTGGAATTCAAATGATACTGCTCGATCTTTCAAACGTGGATGGGGCGGGGGGGTGCTGATGTATCTTGAACGTGGCACTGGCCATTTGAATATGTATGCCCATTCCGGGTTGTATGTCAGAGCTGTAATGCTGCATATTGGACCGCGGTATTTGGTTCTTCAGATGAATTGTGTGTTGGTGCACTGTTTTATGCTCTCGGGATCTTCTGGATCTATGATCTTCTGAGTTCGCGAAGTGCTCCCGGTGCATGCATTAACTCAGAGACAAGGGGAGAGTCGTTCTACCTGCCTCCAAAACATGTTTCCCACTGCGCAAATGAGAGTCATGACTCCCCTCCCTCCCTCCCTGCCTGCCTCTCTACCTGCCTAACACAAAATCGGGCCAATGTCTCGTTCGTGCAATGATAAAGCTGATTGCAATACACCGAAAATGGTACTGATTGACATGCAATTGCCGTTGGTGGGGCTGTAATTCCTGCCAATGGGCGTGCACGTGCTGTCAATAAGCCGCCGAATGCTCCAGACTGTTCATTTCCCCATTGGGAGACCGCCTTCCACCTATCCCAGCTGTCTCCTGTCCATCTGCGTTTGAACTGGGGGCCGTTGATCAATAGCCGACTGATGCACGCACCTCCTCGTCACAAAGGCAGGGTGGCGACTCCGAAAGGAGCATACAGAGAATGGCGCATTGACTGCCCCAAAGGAAAGGGATTGGTAAGCGGAGAGGAGTGGTATGGCTGAATGAAGCATTCTCAATTGGTCATGGGGGAGTAACATACAACAACTTCTGGGCCCGATTGATCTAGTAGCTGCATGCATTGAAAACAGCTTGAAATAGGGATCTTGGTATTTTTGGCCATACGAAAGTTTGCATTGCGTGCAAAGGCATTCCCTCTGTCCCACTGGCTCCGCTTTGGCCACCCAATGCGGCCGGCCTTACATAACCAGCGAAGCCCCAGCAACCTCCTGCAGACCAGTCACAGTGAACCAGGGCTCCTGAATTCAAAAAAAAAAAACAAGGAAAATGGGTGACCATATACTCAGTCATATTTGGGAGGTTGAGCGTTGTTAAGCGTCCCCAAGGGTGGTCCTGAGTGCAAGAAAAAAAAAAGGTAAGACGAGGTTATAAAGGGGCGTCCTGTTGTGGCCCATGGTTCACTGGGAGAAACCAATGCCCGTGGCTGACCGCCAGTAGCCCGAGGCCACTGCATGTGCAACTTGTATGACATGTTCCTCTCTTATCTGCTACTTCTTTTTGAGGAAGGACTTCGTCAGGATGCCGTATTCCTGCGCCATCCCTCCCTGCAAGCACGCAGGAGCCGCGGCAGGCACCATATCGCTGAAGATGGACCACCGTTTCCTGCTCCACTCGGGACTCGAACCATGGACCGAGCCCTGCGGCATAACCGCATAATCATTGACACGTGCACCTTGGCGCACCATGTTGCGGAATCAAGAGACAATCGGGCGGAACAAGCTATGTTTTTAGTTTACGTCTGAAATTTCTTTCTGCCCCTCCCCACCCCCTGGGGCTGAGCCAGTGTGAAATAGGGGGAAGGATCAGTATTGAGCGGGGCATGAGGGTCAAGTCCTCCCACTACCCTTGCGCCCCAGCCCCAAAGGTTTGGCAACGAGGAACAGACATGGGGGTAGCCGGCAGGCTAGCCGGATGAAGAAAGCCAGAGTGCACAATAGGGGGCATACGCGCTGCCACTGGCAACCCCTATCAATGCCGTCTTGAATGGGCTCGTAATCTGCAGCAGCATCTGACTCGCCGCATCACCTGAGGCATGGCACACGGGGGAAGAGCCAAGATGACATGGAGGCGACAATGCCATGTGGTGTGGAAGCGCTGCGGATAGTGCCACACACACGAAGCGGCCGGACGTGGCATGTGCAGACGTAACATACTGCCACCGAGGTTCGTGGCTGCGAGGCAGCACAGGACCACAATTGTCACGAGGCCCACTGAGCGGCGAAGACGGTGAGCCCTATTTGGTCTTCGTTGAGCGTGGGGGGCAAATGCATCAGGGCCCCACGTTTGGTAACAGTGCGCAGGGCCCTCATAGTAATAGGACTCACATGGCATTCTAAGCGTAGTACGGCCGTGACGCGTCAATGGCTAACAATCGGACTTGAGCGGCAATGAAGCATTCACCATCCTCCAAAATACCCTTACCTAATCCGGTCCCGCAAAAGTACGGTCTCCATAGTGTGTGTGTATGTGTGTGTGTGTGTGTGTGTGAAGCGCAATGCCGCTACATATGTGTGCAGCCCACAGAGGGACATTTGCATGGCGAGCCACACAAAAGAAGCAGGAGCATCATCCACAGGGACACCTTGGTGGACGGCCCTGAAGCCACCACAAAGGAAAGGAAGCATATCAACGAGCGGGTGATGGCACTTGCCCTTTCCATGCGGATCACCGTTGGATAAAGGTTTCCATGCAATGCACGACAAATCACTTCACACGCATGGTCTACAAACAGAAAATTGTCAGCATTGCAAAAAGAGAGGCAATCAGAGACTGTTTCTCAGGTTGACCATCCATTTGGTACCAAATTCATTTGGGCACTGAACAATACACTCCCTACTGGTAGTGTGGCTTAGACAAAGCATGGCTTGGACAAGTGGGGCTGCCAGTGAGACAACCACAAATGTCCATGGCTGCCGTGAAGCCAATCTCGCGATGCACGCCGACCTTGGGCGTGGGCATTTATGCAAAAGGTGGTTTTTTTCCCCTTAGGGACAAGGATCAATTATGGACGGCGCCCTGTTGGAGGTAACTGAGGGTGGCCCGTGGGTAATTGGTGGCGGCGGCGGGGTTAACCCGTGAGCATTATATGTTGTGACTATGACTGAGGGATTTCCCACCTTTTTTGTCTTCCTTCCAGACAGCCCTTGGTGGTTTGCAAGATTTCTAAATTTTCATCCCCCGACGGCCACGGAACGTGCCAACATGTTTTTTTGCTTCTCAGCCAACTCATCCCATTGTTTCCAAAAAAATTTTAGTGCTATTTGCCTCACATGGTGTGTGTTGGTATCCCAGAAAACATAATGGATGCGGGGGTAGAGCAGATTGTGTAGATTGTGTTGTTGTTTTAGAGCTTTTGGAGCTGTGTTGTGATGGTGTTTGTGGCTCGTCATGTTCTAAAAGACATAGTTCCTAGGCGCAGGCTCGATTTGCTTGGGCCCGGTCGCGCAAAGGCACAACTACTTAAGCATATACTTAGACCTTCCTACGACAAAGAATTCGACTTCAAGTTGTGTTGCGTTCTGTTGTTCTCGGCACAATCCTTCAACGGCAAGCAGCACGCTGGGGGCGTTCCAAGCCGCAGCTAGCCGCAGCTGGGTGGGTTGACCCCCCCCCCCTTGGCTGGCCACAGCTGGCAAGACACGGCTTTGGGGGGGGGGGGGTGGCCAAAATCAAGGAAAATGAAGCAAAAACGGCCACACTTGGGGTCCCTTTTGACTTGTGGCTATGTATGCTATTGCATTTGGGGCAACTGGGTTGTGTGGCCTCTTTTGAAGTGCTAAATGACCCCCCTCCCTCTAGACACGGCTAGCCGCGGCTGGGGGGTGAATTGCGCCAAGGCCCCGTGTGGACAAAAATATTGAACAAACGCTTACCGTAGGGCGCTCCTAGGGATGTCAAGCAACTCAATCAGATGGAACACAATGCAATTGGACATGCATGCATAGAAGGTGCTATCACAGAGGCAAATGGACCACGACTTCTCACCATATCCCATCGTGATAGCCCAAGACAGCGGGCCACATGTTGGAATGTTGGAATGTTGGGTAATTGGAAATTCCAATGAAAGTGTGAGGTAATGGTTCATTGACAAGGGGCAACCCATTGTTCCAAATTGTCCCAACTACGCACAATACTTGTCATACAAACGTTCCAACATCCAAATGCGCAAGCTTGTGTTTTTGAGCACCTTTGAATGGCCACAGCAACCGTGTATCCAAAAATAAGCACCATGCAATTTTGCTTTCCACTTGGAAGTAGGTACATCAGACATCACTATAAAGTAGAAGTGGGCAATGCATTGGGAGAAATCATCAATTGATCAACTAGTTGATGAAGTGAATTCAATTAAAAGAGGCACAACTCGTAATTATGCAACCTACCATTGCATAATGCCATGGTCACCATTGTCTAGGACTATTGCAGCAGGAGCATTGCAAGTAACTGTCTATGAAACAAACAATTTCCAAATTCCTTTAGCTCGGGCTAGACACTCATGCGGACCAACCCCGGGCTTCATGCGGTTACGCAAAAAGGTTGTTTGAGAAACGGCCATTTTATTGCTCTGACATGTAGCCCAGTTGATGTAGCCGTTGGTGTAGCCTCGGGTGTAGCCGGTAACATCCTATGTAGCCCCGGCTGCTGAGATGTGTAGCCCCATGTGTAGCCCTATAGATTGTTATGTGTAGCCTGAGGCGTAGCCGGATACATGAACATGTAGCCTCCTTTTCCAAACCCTATGGTTTCCATTGTCCCCCCAGCCAAACCGTGTAGCCCGCAATACCAGCAACAAACCGCAAGCACCAGACTACCGAGGATGAACAATTTCACTTGCAGTGCCATGACTCAAAATAGTCCTGAAAATGCAGAGCCGTCCCACACGTGTTACAAGCAAAATTGGTTCGGCGGCCACATACTGCACACATCCGTTTTGTCCCGGTTTGAATGGGGACATGCACATTTTTTCTTCTTTGGCAAAGGGGACTAACATTTCCATGAGTTCCCATCGGAACTGCCACATGGTTGTTCCCTCCGGAACCAAAGCGGATACTCGAGCTATAACATACATGTTAGCCATGCAGTAGCGGAGCAACACGGAGCGCACGGCATTGCTCCACGTTCGAAAGCGATGGAGGGCCATTTGGTTGGCGGGATCAACACCACCGGCTAGATGCCTATAGGCCCCAATGGGCGCCGGTAGGTTGGAGCCTCTGCTGTGTATGACAGAGCCTTGTGGGAAAATACAATTGCTCGGCATGGGTACGAGGCGGGCTGGCTTATGACCCACTTTGGAGTTCTTATAAATGTGCAGATAATACTTGCGGTCGGGGATGTAACCTGTGGCCACGTCACCCTCATCCAACAGTTCACCCCCTTCCGTTACTCCCTCGGCACTTCTTTTTGTGAGGAAAAGAAAGGGGATGTCACGGGATGCCAGATCACTGGCCGTGGCATGCGTACCAAAGTAAGTATCGCCTACCAGGGTTGTCCCAGCTGGTAACATGTCTGCCCAGAAATTGACAATTTGACGCGGGGTGAAATTATACCCGCGGCTAGGGTTGGGGTGCGCAGTACACCCCGTGCCCCAGTGTACAAATAGACATTGATTACATAGGCATTTGCTCCATCGGCGAGGGAGTAGAGTTTTATGCCGGTGCTGTGGGGTTTCCGTGGGATGAACTGGCGGAGGGGACCAGCATACTGCCCGGTGTGTGGACAGATTGACTCATCCCCTGCCACCACTTCACCCCATACCCACAGTTTCTCCCACGTAGTGTTGCAGGTTTCCAAAAGGGCGTCGACTGCGGGCCGCAACAGACGGTTTAAAGTATAATATTCACGTCGTGTGAGTAGCTGAGCTTGATGCCTATTATACGAAAGTTGCTTAGGGTCCCACACATCATCTATTCTCCGTGGACGCATCATGCCAAGCAGCAGCTTGAACACCAGAAATCTTGTAACAAGGTCATCCATGCCGTGCTCCCCAGCCTGATGTAGGCAGGCTGTGTACAGGTCTATGATCGGCCGCATGACGTCGTACCAAATGGAGATGACGTCGTTGTACGCTGCCTTGGGTCCCCCGCCTTCATGATCGGTATGCAACTCTGCAGGTGCGTGCTCCGGGGGCATACCACGTGGTTGAAAGTCCATCGAAATCTAGAAAAAGAAGTGTAGCCTGGGAGGTAGCTGGATACATTTTATGTAGCCTGGGGGAGTTGGTTCCGTAGCCCTGCACGTAGCCGGTTACACTTTATGTAGCCCCGGTTGCATTCCTACGTAGCACTCGATGTAGCCGGCTACACTTTATGTAGCCCCGGTTGCATTCCTAAGTCCGGGTTATAGACCCGGGAACTCAGACCCGAGTCCGGGTTATATAGCCCAGAACTCGGGTGTCCCAAATTGTGGGTTATATAACCCGGACTCGGGTCTAAGTTACGGGTTATAGGGGTACAGGACACTAATGGAAAAGCTATGTATAATTGGAACTATTGTATATAAACCGGGTGTATAACCCGGGACTCGGACCGAGTTCGGGTTATATAACCCGAACTCGGTCCGAGTTCCGGGTGGTAACACTCGGTTTCTAAGTCCGGGTTATGGAGACCCGGGAACTCAGACCCAAGAGTCCGGGTTATGTATCCACGGAGAGCTTGCTATTGTTTCCGATTCTTGCCCCCTTGCCCGTCCCTTGTTGTCTCCACCTTGACACCCTCGGGTTGGGCCTTTGGATCACGCCCATGTGCAATCGCAACGCAACAATAGCAAATCATGTGCCACGGGTAGTTAGTTTGGTCTGAATCCACACACATACACCAGCAAGAGCACACGCAAACAGAACGGGAAAAGAAGTGTCGATATGCGAGTGCTGGGCGCAAACACTCCCCATACACCGACATGACGGACGCTCCCTCCCCATCAATACCTCAGATACCGCGCAGTGGCGCAGGGCCAGTGCTAAAAACACAACTCCACACAAAAGAACGTGCAAAGATAGAAGGTACGTATATATACATGCACATGAGGCAACAGATGCCCGTCAGTTCGCTGTCGTCGCATCAATAGTGCGGTAAAAAGGACAGCGAAAAGGATCCCATTCGGGCGATGTACCGAGCCGTGCCGTGCCCCCAAATACACATACAAACCGACCTTGCTTGCCCGCACACCCCCGACACAACCCAAAGGCAACACCTTTGAAGGTACTTGTATATATATGCAAATGAGGCAACAGATGCCCGTCAGTGCGCTGTCGTCGCATCAATAGTGCATTAGCGAAAAGGATCCCATTCGGGCGATGTACCGAGCCTTACTGTGCCCCAAATACATGTGTAAAAAGACCTTGCTTCCTTACACCCCCCCGGCATATACCAAAGGCAATACCTAGCACACCACGCCAACACACATACACACAACCAGAGGCGGGTGCAACACAAACCCTGTGCTCGCTCTCCTGGTTCGGCCACAGGCTGACCGTTGTGGTTGTTTGGTGCACCAGGAGAGGTCGCCCAGGGCTGTAGGGATCCAATCAGCTTACTGGCAGTTCCTTGGGACAGGCGGTCTGCCTCCGCCTGGGCACAAAGGCCTTGGCGCCCTGGCCGCTCCTACCATGGGAGGATTAGTGTATTATTTACAAGGGTATGTGGCTTTTAATGTCCTGGACGCTTTTGTATAAAGGAATGATGGCAAGCATTGCACATAAAAGCTGGGGGAAGGAAGAAAACAGAAAACAGATATGGTACACTACGTGGTGTGTCTAAAGCAATGGCTTATGATGATAAGTGTGGCACACAACACCTCAAGGCAAAAGGGAAAAGCAAAAAGCAATTATTGTACACTATGGGGGGAGCACAGAGCAGCAGCAGGGAACGATTTACTCAGTGGATCGACCACCCAGTGGCGTCTATGTGCCCTGCTGAAGTGCCCGCCTCTGCACCTGGCTCCCGGCTATTGCCGATGCCAACTACAGGGCCTTGGTGGAGTGGACAACAATTAGTGGAACATCGCACCCATGCAGAAGCTTAAGGCCAGGGGAGCCTGCCAAATTCTGCATCCAGGGTCCTCGCTGAGAGGAGCCCACCACAGCAATGGTTTGAGATACGTGTCCACAGAGTTTCTGTTCTCCTGCTCGGGTCTGTTTGGTCATTGCCAGAATGCCCGAATCCTTGTACAGCACCCTCACCACTTTTGTACTGAGGTTGGCAGCAGCCTCAGGGCAGCACTCCTTCTTCATGATGGCCATACCATCGCTCAAGATTCGTCGGCATTCCTTGATCCTGTGGTCGTCGGTGGCCGCTGCATAGAATACCGGATATTCAAAACCAGGATGAACCTCCCGTTTCTCGAAAACGCAGATGAGGCATGCTGAGTCCACAGGGCGCATCCGCCTCGCCACAAATCGCGCCGCATCGGCAGCGCTGGCAGAGCCATCGAAGAACACCAGGTACTCATGGCCGGCGTTCAGTGTCTCCGAATGATCCAGACCCGGGTGCTTGTGGTGCATAAGGCCAGAACTGTACCCCACGCTTGAGGCCGTGCATTGACTCATGAGGCCGCTGTCACTGGCGCCATGAATCGAATCCCTTCGCGACTGTGGCACGGTGTCAGGGTGGCCGATGCACTCCGGCAGCGCGTGGGCGATGCAAAGGACCTTGCCGCTGCCGTTAAAGTGGGTGAAGGCGTAGGTCGACGTGGACCCGTTGAAGGCTCTGTCCCATACAGTCTTCTCGTTGGTCCCCATCACCAACATATCACTGTCCTCGCACACATCCATCAAGTCTTCCTCAATATCATCTGCGATTCTCGCAATCACGTTCACGGACCTGAACCCTGCTTGTTGTAGTTGCTCCGCCACACGCTGACACTCTGCCTCCGCCCGACTTACACTGTGGGCAATAGGGATGGGCTCTGACACGCACGCATAGAAACCCGGCTTCTCAATGCATTGGTACACTGTGACTTCATCCTCCGGGCAGACCAGTGTACGTAGCATCTCAAGTGCTGCTTCGGCCGCGGCTGATCCATCAAAAGCAAGTGTCACCTTCATTGTCAACCTTGAAAAAGGACCGTCATCTCTTAAATACAAAAGACAACTACAAAGACAAACACAGCAGGAAACACTCACACCCATACCAGCACAGACCAAACTTGGATTTGCTTATGGCAAACCTCATCTACGTTCCATGCTTTGGTGCCACTCTCTTTTACACTAGCAAACAAAGTATGGTACCGGTCTCTTTCAGCCGGAATCGAATAAATAGTGAAGAATCCAGGCAATTGCAATTACACTGTGCATGCATGGTGAATATGGACGTTCATGGACGTGCACTCGGCGTGTGTGTGGGTGTGTATGGGCGTGCCGGAGATGTAGGCAGGAACAGGGCAGCGCCCCCTGAAGGAGGGGTGCCTAAGGGAACCCAGTGGACCTATGCCTTGTATTGTTTTATCTTCGACGGCCTATGACCGGTTACTGAGGAGTCCTGTTTCTTGTGCCCACTGGCGTGTGACAAAGAATGTCTAAACACAGTCCTCCGACAAGTACCTCAGCCCTGACAGCCTCATGGACAGCCCCATCGACGACCCGACGTTCCCCACTCCTCCAGCCCACCCGCCAAGCACCCAGACTTGCACACAGCGAGCACTCTAGCCACAGGGTACGCGGTGCAAACGCCGGCTGTTGGAAGGGGATGAGGAAACGAATTTTTTACAATTTCGTTTTCTAGGTGCAATCATGAGAATGATATAATAGTAGTGGCATTGTTTTGTCACACGTTTTGTCCACTGATTTGTTCGCCTTTTGCTTTGTTGTGATCAGTCCGTGTCTTCGTCCTCAACTCTTCCCTAAGTCACACGGTGTACCAGCAGGTTCATTTCCTTTGCACATTCGCAATTTTTCAAGACATCACTTTGGGATGGACGTTGCATGCTCGGAACTGTTGTTGAATTATTGAACAGATGACTTCCATTATTTATGGGATACCTTTGAAATGGGAACCCCATGGTGATGTTACCACCTGGGGTGAGGCGACAGTGATTCTGGCACATCGCACTAATGCCAATGTGCACGACTTTGCACTGCACAGAAAAGGTGTAGTGCATGACCTTGATGTGTGGAGACAAGGTGCAGCGGATGCCGAATGGGAACAATGGGTTGATGCCCATTCTCCAAACGCACGTGCAGTCCTGAAATCTTTTTTGCCTTCTGTTTTTTACAAATATCTGCTTTATGCTCTCAGTCCACAGGATGTTACCTGTAACTTACGGTCACTACTCTGGGGTTTAGGCGTGAGGGCCTACCCGGATCAGTGGTGGCGTCCTTTGCTTTTGCGGTTTTTTAAAAGATTCAGATTGCATAGAATTCTAGGTTTCAAGGTGTTGATTCGCTGGTTCCATGAGGGACGAGGAGTGGTAGTTAACAGCAAGGCGAACAGGGCGCAGACCCCAGTGCACAGGTGCTGATGTACTGTATTTATCTGCACCACCAGACATGTGTCCACAGCTGGTGCAGACCTAGAAGAGGCGTATATGCGAAATAATCTGGAGTTAGGGTGCAGAACATGAAAGACGGGGATTGAACACATGGTGCATGTGGATACATTTTCTGCACATGCTTTGTTTCAGTCTTTGATCACTGATGAGTGTTTTGCTGCTCGTGTAGCCCTCTTTCTCTTGAACAACGTGTGTCCGAAACATTGTGTGATGCTTTGCGGTTCGTGCCTTGCACGTTCGTCTGTGGATTTTGTGCACGAAGCAGTTGTCAAACAGTGAATGTAGACTTGGGGGGGGGGGGGTGCACAAGCTACGTAAAAGTGTATCCGGCTACGTCGCCGGCTACGTGTTTTTTCCTTCGGGCTACATGAAATGTATCCGGCTACATCGCGGGCTACATGTTTTTTCGTTTGGGCTATGTAAAAGTGTATCCGGCCACATCCGGGGCTACATAGGAATGCAACCAGGGCTACATAAAAGGTAGCCGTCTACATCGAGATCTACATTAAGTCCGGGTTATAGACCCGGGAACTCAGACCCGAGTCCGGGTTATATAACCCGGACTCGGGTCTAAGTTACGGTACAGGACACTAATGGAAAAGCTATGTATAATTGGAACTATACAAATATGGAACTTGTTGCTTCGTGCTTTGATGGGGTGTTCTTTCAAAAATGTACGGCAAGCAATTGGCAAATTAACATGTTCGGATTTGCTCCTTCTCCTTTCAAGGTAGCCAAATGGGAGCAAAGTGGTGCCAAGGACAAGGCGCCTCAAAAAAACCCGCATCCCAAATGTTTCCGTTGGGATCATGAGGTGCGGGCAAAGGATGCAAGTCGTAATTGGCGGCCGGTGAAATGTGATTGTTACTCCGCCATCTTCCACTTGGGATGTGCTAGTCTCATTCATCCACCGCGGTTTGGGTCGTGGGCATGTGATGGATGCAAGAAGGCCTTGTAGGCCTAGTGGTGGCCGCTCATGATTTGCGCTGCTGTTGTTGGTACTGCTGATGTACCCACCATGTACCCTTCGTGAACGGCCGTTAAGTGGCCGTTTGAATAATTGCGTGAATTTCACGTGAATTTACCCAAAATTTGAGGTTTTTGGGGGAAAATGCCATATTCTTGGTTCATTTCAAGGGCTTTGAGGGGCCAAAATTCCTCCCCTAGCTTTGTTACGCATCATCCAATGAAAGTCCCGCCCCAAAAGCATGCATCATGACCGCACCGTGCCCAAAACGAGAGGTGCCGGAACCCGGCAAGCCTGTAGCCGATTCACAGCCGTGAATCCACGTGAATTCACGTGAAATTCGTACGAATTTCGTACGAATTTCACGTGAATTCACGTGGATTCACGTGAATTCACGTGAATTTACACAAATGTTACCCGTGTGCACCCCCTAATTTGTCCTCACACCCCTAGTAAGCCCCCCAGCATGCACCCCGGTCACAGGCAACAATGGTCTGGGTTCGTAAGGTCATCTCATGTCCGTCTCTTGCGGCACCGGAACCGCCGCTGTAGAGTCTGAAGGTGCTGCATGTCGGTTAGAAGCCGTCTTCTTGTGCGGCTTGCATACGTTTGTACACTTATGGGCCCTTGCCCATGTTGAGCCCTTTTGGTCGCATCGGACCCATGCAACCAAAGGCTATCGTCAATGGTGTGGTTGTCCACAACCACTTGCACCCCTAGTCTCCCCCGGAGGAGGCTTAGGCCCCCGCTGTTGCGCAACATGCGCTTCAGCCTCCGGTGACTTCCCTCCGTGGCAAAGCAGGAGAACTTTGACAAGATTCTCCACTTCTTTGCAAAATAATACATGTGGTCGATCCAAAGATGCGTCCACAGAAGTTTGCCCCACTGGAGCTCATTGTGGGCAGCGCCCATGGCTATGCTGTGGTTCCGGAGCCGCCCCAAGTCGGCCCCGGAGAACCATGCGGAACGCCACGCGTATACACACATGCTTGCAAAATTCTCCCACCACGTTTTGCACACCGACTCCCAACTTTTTCCCCCTACTTGATGCTGCCTGACACTAGGCTGCTCTAGGCAAGCATCTATTATCTTCTCCCAACCCTTATTGCGCATGAAATGGATGGCAGCAGCACACTCCATCCTCACCTTCCCCTTGCTGTTTGCCTTGTCATTATTTAATGAGGCACGGGTGCAAGTTCGTGCAGCAAGCCGTGCCTCATCTAAAACCGGTTGCAGCATGGTGCGTGCCACAGTGGCCGGTGCCTTCCCTGTCAATTGTACAACTAGGTCCCGTGTCCCGTTGACTACACACAACAGGACACGAAGGACCCCATGGAGGCCATAATCAGGCACTCGCCTATCACTCATAATGGTCCTATATATAGCACTTATGGCAACGGCTGGTTCCCAGTTGCCGTCTATCGCACTTGCTGTGCCAAAGGTAGCAAGGCACAGAGCACGGTTACGCATGCAGACCCAACACACAGTGGCACCAGGGGATTCTGCCTTCCAGTTTTGGCAGCCCGCCATGAGCACCTGTGCCTTACCATCTGCACACAGAAAAAAAAGGGACTGCCTATCGTTCCCTGCCGTATCCTTAAAACTTACGGTTGCGGCCTTGCGCAACTCATCATCAAAATCAATCTCCTGGGAGGCCGCGTAGAGGGTCTCCCACTTTTCACTGCCCCCTAGTAGCCACCAACTAGATAGTTGGTTGGGGCTGGCGGTGCCACCAAGCGTGCAATGGACGTACGAGGCCTCATGCCTCGATGTACCGTCCACCGCAATAGGCAACCAATGCAGCCGTCGGTCCCCGGGCTGCATGATGGCCGAGGGTGGTGGTGGTCGACACTTGAATAGGTGGGCGATGCGGTCAGGTAGGTAGCAGGCCGCACCATTGATGGCCGTGTCGTCACCCGTATAGGCAGTGAACGCCCGGGACTCCGGCAACGCTAGCTGCCGGAGCATGCCGTACACCTGGTCCCATACCACACCGTACGTCATGCTCCCCACCAGGTACCGGGACTCTGTCCTAGAGAGGTGCAATGACCGGATCCTCCACACGGCCATAATCAACCTCTCCTCCTGGGTGGGCTCGGGCTGGACGGTGGCTACAATTCTTGTTTCGGGGGTAAGCACTATTTGCCCCGTGTCGGGCAGGTACTTGACGGTGTAGGGTGCTGCAAGCTCCTTGGTAACAACCTCCTGGAGCTCTTGTAGGCGCCGCCGTCGTGTACGATCCGCTACCAGATGGAATGGCTCCTTGGGCCGTGGCATGATGTGAGATACAGGACCTGTTGAATGGGCAGGCAGTCATCGCAAAGTTTCTACCATCCCCCTGCCGCAGACCACTCTCTCTACTGTGATTCGCATGCAATTAAAAGAAATTCACATAGATTGGCACGAAATTCGTACGAAATTCGTACGAATTTCACATGAATAGAAATGTGTGAATATTCTGAAAATGTGAAATTCGTACGAATTTCGTGCGAATTTCACATGACTGTCACAGAATTTCTGCCAAAGCCTCATCCTTGTGCCCTCGTTGACCCTCACAAAGCAAGCTCAGGATGGTGCTCATGCTGTCATTGTCATTGTCATTGTCTCATGCTGTCATTCCGGCTGTCACTCAGCCAGCAGTGTAATATACAAACAGTTCCGCAGAAAGGAATCACAAATTAATAGATTAACAGGTTAACAGGTCAGGGGGCACGTACACCGTACCCCAATTAATGTACAAACAGTGCTGGAGAAAATTTCGCACAGTGGGGGGGGAGTACCCCACATATCGGTCAAACTGCCCATGCTTGGGGGGGGGGGGGGCAGGATAACATTCGTCGTGGTTAGAAAGGTTAGAAAGGTACCTACGCACCCCCCCCCCCCGGGAGCAGAGCTCCGGCTAGCGGAGCCCTGGGAGCTCTGCTCCGCCACCGCCTCCACAAAGGAGGGGTCCATGGCCGCCGACGTGAGGCGGTGGGGGGGGTACTGCCGGCGCACTTCCTCCAGTGCGGCAGTCACCTTGGGGGCGTCCGGGGCCACGCTGTCCACATCGAGCTGCTTGCCACTGGCCATCATGGCCATCCGCAGGCCGGTGGACACTGCGGACATCTGGCCGGCGCATGCCTCGGCCTGGGCATGCCAGGCCTGTGCGCCGGCCAGGAGGTACCGGACACCGGCAGCACTGCCCCCCCCCCCTGTCACCCGGGGGGGCAGGGGCCTCGGCACCCTCGGCCCTCTCCACTGCCTCTGCTGGCTGTGCCGCTGGCTTTGCCTTGCGCAACGTCGCCACGTCACGCTCAAGGGTCTTCACCTTGGTGGCCAGCCGGTCACGCTCCCTGGTGACGTCCGCCAACCGCGACTCGCAGTCCCACCTGTCCTCGTGGACCCTGGACAGACGGGCCTCGAGGTCGCGGTTGGCGGCCTCCGCGCTGATGGCGCGTGCCTCCCACGCCCCCGCCCGCTGCTGGTCCACCCACTCCTGCACCACCCCCCTCTGCCCCCGCCCCCCCGACGGCTCCGCCTGCTCCGCCCGCCCTGCCCGCTCCCCCGGGGTGGCCGTACGCGGGGCTTTGGGGGGGGGGGGGGGGGTGGGGCCCGTGTCCCCTTCGGGGCGCCCTTTCCGCTTGCGCGTGGGGGGGGGGTTCGTCCTCCTCGACGTCAATGACGTCAGCCACCACCCCCTTCCGCTGCCTCCCCACATGGACGCGCATGGCAAGCCATGCCACGTCCACCCACTCCAGCCTCCGCTGCTCCCAACCCGTGAGCACATTCAGCCCACAAATCCCAGCCGTCGTCACCGTCCCCTCCTCCCCGATCCGCGACACCCCCGTCTGCACCCGCCAGTGCCCACTCACAAGCCGGTAGGCAAACATGCCCACCAGCTCCTGCCCCGCAGGCAGGTTGGACCCCCCCCGGAGTACAATGGGGCAGGGGAAGGAGATGCGGAGGGTGCCGTGCACCCCCCGCGACTCCAACTCCATGTCCCACACGGCACTGAGGTGCCGCTGCCGCCCATCCGGCCCGGGCGGCACCTGCTGGGTCCAGGCCGGATCCGGCTGCCTGGCGGCCAGGGTGACCCGGTCCAGGGGGGGGTCGGTGTGGGCCTCGCCCAACTCGTCGCGGGACGGCTGGGGCACCACCACCTCGCGCGCCATATGCCCCCTGGCGGTGCTGGCCTCGCTGCCTCCCGAACGCCGAGAGCGCTGCGACCCCACACTGCGTACACTGCCGGCCTCGCTTGGTGCCCGTCCACCGCCGGTGCCTGCGGGCTGAGCGCCACCGGGGCCTGCGGGCTAGGCGCCACCGGGGCCTTCGGCGGGCTCGGCGTGCTCCTCAGGCAATCGGGGCCGGGGCTTGTACTGGCGCCTGGTGTGGTGCCGAATATCCGGCAACCAAGCGGTGAACGGGACCTGCATGCAGATGTGGGGAGGTGTGCAAGGCAAAAATTGAGAAAGGGGGAGTGGACACGGGGCAATGGAAGAGCAAAAGGAGCAAATTGGACGAAATTCACAGAAATTCGTACGAAATTCGTACGAAATTCGTACGAATTTCGTACGAATTTCGTACGAATTTCACATCTCGAGAAAATTCACACAAATTTATTCACGTGAAATTCGTACGAGATTCGTACGAATTTCGTACGAATTTCACGTGAATTTCGTCCATTTTTTGCAAATACACAAAGCAAACACACAAGCAAGCACACCTTGCAGTCGCATGGGCAGGTGATGCTCCATGCCCCGGTCCTCGCGCACTTGGGCGACCGCCACGCTGGGACCGTGTTCACCAGGTGCCACAGCGTGGTCGGCCGACCCGGGGGGGCAATGCCGGACAAGGCGAAGTGGATCTCCGACTCCGCGTCGACATCGCCCCCCTTCACGACCTCCAGCTGGTGCACGCTGCCCAGGAAGAACAGCATGCACTGGGGGCCGACCTCGATGACGGCGAGGTCGGCGGCCGGGGCCGACCGGGAGATGAAGATGGGGTGGAAGGGGCAGGTGGGGGGGCCTGCCGGGAGCGTCTGCGGGGCGTCGGCGAACACGGCCTGGGCAGCCTCCCCCTCCCACAACCCCACCCTCGCAACCGCCTCCTTCCCCACCCACAACACCTGGTCCACGCTGGGGAGGTCCCAGCTGGACAAATCCCCAGCAACGTCCAGGGCCTCCTTGGGGGGGATGGCGTCCAAGTGTGTGGTGTTGGCCTGGTGGTGTTTGTGTCGGGGGTCGGGGGTCCACAAGTTAAAAAGAGCCCCCTGCAGCCCATCCTTGGAGTCGGGGTGGGCAGGCAATCCATGATGGCGGCTGGTGGCCACCATCAGCAGCATGTCCCCCCGATGCAGCTGAATGGTGTCCCAGCGCGCCTCCCCCGCCTCCCCCAGGGCCGTCCCCGCCTGCACCGCCACCTGGTAGTCCTCTGACAAGCAGAGGAAGCTACTCAGGTGGCAGTCCCCCACCGCCCTGTCGCTGGGGGGGAGGACGTCGGGGTGGGCGGTCACGTCGGTGTGGGGGAGCTGCGGCCCACTCCCCACACTGGCCACAATGACGCTGCCCGGCGTCATTGGGTGGAGGTCCCCAACCCCAGGGACACTTTCGGTGAGGTGGGGGTGGAACTTCTTGAAGAGAGGCCCCCCCACCCCCGACCCCAAGGTGCTCTTGCTTTGCCACCGGCGGGGGAGCTCGGGATCCTTGGCCTGCTCCTCACTCCGCGCGGCGTTGAAAAGGAGGTCAAAATTTTTTGCGACGACTTTTTCGTCGCCGCTGCCCCACGCCTTCATCACCTTGTTCCACCCCACCTCACAATCCCGTGCCTCCACAAGCCCCCGAAGCACAATGTAGCCGTTCCCATCAACAAAGTTGAGGGGCGGCTGAGAGGGGCCAACCCTGTCGGGGGCGGGGTCAGGGCTGCCCGTCACCCCATGAGGGGGGTCGGGAAGGGGTTCGGTGCGGAGAGGGGGTTCACTCGAAATGAAGGGGGGGGCGCATGAGGCACCACGGTACCATTGCAAAGAAGTTGTGCTATAGAAGGTGGGGTGGGTGACGTCGGAGACGTGCACCTGGGGGGGGATGGTGGGATGGAAAGGGGCGACGCCCAAATCATCCCACCACCGGGGGTTGGCAAGATGCCAAGAAAAGGGGAAAAAAGAGTGGTCTGCTGGTGCACCTACAGAAAGATCCTGCAGGCACACCATATCGCAGTTTGGGGGGGGTGTGGACAAGGTTAGTGGTGGGGTACACCTGGACGTGGGCGTCCTTAGGCTTCCCCACAGGGTTATTCCTCATCGAGTTGAGGAGCTGGTCAACACTGGAGGGGAGAGGGGTCAGATGGAGAAATTTGAGGGTGGGGAGTTGGTGGCGCAGTTCCCTCCACAGGGTTGTGGCCCATCCCCTCCCCCCGAGGTAGCTGTTGCGGGTGGGGCTGCGCATGTCGATGTGGATGACATCGGGGGAGGGGTCGAGGGAGGCTGCCCAGCCCACGATGGCATCCACCCCCAGTGCCTCCGACTCGTACGTTGCCTCCTCCAATTGATGGTGGGCAACGGGGAGGGCTTGGTAGTGGGCGAGGGTGTCGGCTGCGGGGTCGGGGCGCGAGGCCAGGCTGGCGAGCTGCGACATAGTCTGCTGGGACATTGTCAAAGAGAATGCGAAGAAAGGCTTTGAGAGCTGTGGGAAAGCGAAACAGTGGAAATGAGGGTAAATTCGTACGAAATTCGTACGAAATTCGTACGAATTTCGTACGAATTTCGTACGAATTTCACATACTGTGAATCTGTGAATCTAGCGTGAATTTCTGCGTGAATTTAGGTGCGTGAATCTCACATTCACGCGAATCTCACCAAATCTGTTAAACCATGCGGGGACTTTAAACCTCTAAATTGCACCTATTTGTTGCATCTTACTTTGGGCGAAGGTAGCACGACAAAAGCACACGATAGCACCAAGTTACGAGCAAAACACAGCAAAATTGGGTGAAATTCACGGTACCGTGAATCTCAGATTCAAACGGCCGGTTCACGAAGGGTACACATCTTGTACTCGGGGGCCACAGCTGCGCACCCGCCTGGGCCGCAACTCATTATGCTCCCAACCCGGGAGTCACTCGGGAATTTCATCCGCCACCGTGGCCTGCTCTGCGGGGGGATCCTCTGCAGCACCATCCCCATCACCGCTGCCGGTGGCTGCGTCGGCCTCGGCAGGGGCATCCTCTTCGGCGTCTGGGTCACCGCCAACGTTCGCCCCGTCACCGTCATCCCGAGCTGGTGGCGAGAATGATGGTGTTGTAGGTGATGCTGCGGCCCTTAGTGCCAGCGCCTCCGCAAGTTGTTGCTGCCAGCGCCTTCGCAAGTTGTCGTTGGAGCTCCTCTTGACTTTGTTGGGCTTCTTGCACCTTCCGTTGCTCGTTCCTGCTCCTCTCCTTGTGTGCAGCCCGTTGTTGAACCCTGGTGGCGTCGCTAAGTTGGCTGTCACTGCTTGACGTTGTCCATTCGTCTTGGACAACATCGCCGGCTGCTTCTTTGAGTCGGCTGATTCTCCTCTTGCCCTTGGCCACCCGTCCAAGCAAGCCTGCTACTTTGGACTGCCTTGTCATCATCCAATCCCCCACCGTTGGAGGGGTCTCGCCATGGTCAGTGGCGCTCAACCTCAAGGCCAGTCAACAGGTGTTGGGGGATCACCTCGGGATCCGCGGGCAATACGCACTGGCGGTCCCCACTGCAAAGGGCAAGCTGATGGAGCGCTTCACCCTGTCTGCCATGGGCGCCGAGGAACTTGCAGGTATTCATGCATGTGGGCCTTTCGTTGCAACACACATTTTTCTGTGGTGGGCTACGCAATTTGCCTCCGTCTACATAGGGGGCTACGTAGACTGTTCATTTGGGCTACATAAATTTGTGTGTAGCCGGCTACATGTCGGGCTACGTTGTTTTCTGTCGGGGCTACATAGTGTGCATGTAACCGGCTACACATGGGGCTACGTACATCAAAGTGCATGGGCGACACAAATTGTATCCGGCTATGTACTAGGCTACGTGCTTTTTCACATGTTTCTCTGCTGTCTCTCTCAGAGGAAACCATCAGCAACATCATGGCCTGTCCGGGGTGCGATGGTGCAAAGGAAGAGGCGGAGCCGGACTGTTAAGGGATCGACAGGCTGCAGGTTGTGCAGCAGGTGGCAGCGGTCCAGGAGGCCTCAAGGAAGAAGACTGGGAGGGATTCTCCGACTTGTCTCTGGCCCAGGCTGGTCGCAAGAAGTCGCCGTCCTCCATCCCGGGTGGCAATGTGTCTGACATGACGACTCAGGAGGTCATCGACCGCTACATCAAGGTGATGTATCATGTGCTATGTGGGGCTCTGTGGCATGCAAACACAAAGCAAGACAAGGTCTACACCAGCCGGCCAGAGGATCGAGAATAGGAGGAGGACCCCCACCCCTCCCCCCCCCCCCATGGTCGGTTTCACTCCCATGAAAAGAAACACCCTCTTGTAGCAATTTGAGAACGGTCTCCATTCTATTTCTGTTGCACCACCTTCATGCACTAGATAAATGCAAAAACATGCCTCGGAAGGGCCACACAAATGAGCATCATATGGTTGAAAACGCGACCGACACTTGTTACATTTGCACTTCAGGCAAACGATGAAGAAGGGCTTGGGGATGTCGTGCATTCGGCACACATCTTTCTCGAATTCATCCCGACTAACGGGTCCTTCACATGGTGGACATGACACATATTGTTGACCAAATCTTGCCAAAGGATCGAACGGCACCTCCGGGTCTAAAAAATTCTTCAACGGTATTGCCTCGTTCTCCCAGCTCATGAACTTCACATGCTGGTATTCCTCTGCACTTCGATTTCACATAACATTCCACCAAGGAGCTGCGCCTAGCCGCGGCTGGGTGGTTGGGAGGCTTTGGAACCACCCACCCCCCCCCCTGGCTAGCTGGTTGGCTGGCGCGCCCCCGGAAAAAAGCCAAAATACGTAGTGCACCACTGTAAGGCCTCTTCTCACGCACGGTACGGGTATGAGTATGGGTTTGCAAGGTGGGGGGGGTCAACCACCTTTCAAGAACACCCTTACCTCATACTCCAAGTTGCCTTGCCTTCGGAACCTCAAATATTTAGTGAAACACAGGATTTCGTACAATGGTACAAGCACTTGAAACTCTTCGTCAGGCGGTTGAGTTTGGGATGTCACCAGGCAGAGCAAAGATTGTTGCAAAGCAGCAAGACCACAGAGAACAAAATTGCAAAAGACTGAAGAGCGATCCGCTAACAACCCATGGGTGTCTTTCTGAGAAACAAGCGCATAGAGTGCCACGGTCATGGAGCATGGTAAGTGCAGAGGCAAAGACATCACCACTCACAAGCTATGCTGCGAGGCCATGGTGTACCGTATTACATCCAGTTTGCTGATAGGCATCAGAACACTGCGGGGCATCAGTGCATCGTTGTGTAAGGAAACATACAAGACAGTTATACTCACTGCCATTTTCGGGTGTGGGAGCGTAGCAAATCTGACCATGCTGGTTTTGCACCATATTTGCACATGAAAAATTCGGATAGTTGGTTCACGTTTAACCTCAGTGAGCTGTGGTTCAGCCTGTAGTGAAAAGCTTTTTTGACCATATTAGGCACGAGTGACGCAACCATGGTCGGCCAGTTGAGGGCCTCCCCATCAATGAGCTTTTTGACATACGCTGGAGACGATGGCTTTTCTTCCTGGTGCAGGAAATTCGGAAGCGTGATTGGGTGTGGGCCGTGTGGATTTTCCAGTTGGCACTCCAGGAATCGTAGCGACTGTCCTGATTGTTCTAGTTTAATTTGCATGCTCGTCAGTATTTCCAATTCCTGGCGATAGCTTTCTAAGACCACGTTCTGGTTTACGCCGGGCATGCACAACATCATGAAAAGAAAGTTGTCCCTGTACCTGACCCACATGGTGTGCTGTAAGCCCCATGGAAGGGGCTGTACGAGTTCACGGTAGATCAGGGTCAGTGAGGCAAGTTGGGCTGACATGGGACCGCCTATTGGTATGCCTGTGTTTTGAGAAAGCACGGACGTGAGACAGAGGAATAGGTCATTGAGTTGCAAATCATACAGGACCACATGGAGCACATCATGGAATGTTAGCCGGAGGAAATGGCACGCAGCGCCCCCTGTCATATTGTAAAGCTTGCGGTTACGGTCACGGCTCATGAAAAAATTCAGGGGACCTCGTGTGCGGCGTTTGCCGGCCAGCATGGATTTTAGGCCGGTCAGGGCGTTCAAAATCTCATGGCGCGTTATCTCTGGGAACATTTCTTTAATATCATACTCCACCCACTCCCATTTTGCACCGGGGTCAGCTTGCTGTGTCCATGAGCACACGCGGTGTAGGAGGTCGGACATGGAAATAATTTCCCTGGGGGCCAGGACTGATACCACTTCCTTCCACAGTAATGTCAGTGCTCTACCACACATGGAAGTAGCTGGTTTGAGGGGGTGTAACGCACAGGTCAGGACCTCCCTACCCTTGACAACCGGTGGTGTTGCATGTTCTTGCGATTTCCATTTCAGTAGGTACTGGCAGTCCGGGCATGGCAGTGGTTTCATAGGCGGCGGTGTCGGTTTTTCTGGGTGGGCCGTGGGGTGTGTTTGTGTTTTGAACGGGCCTTTTAGACCCCCAAAAAGACTCCCAAAAAGACCAAAAACACA
This sequence comes from Eutreptiella sp. 'Long Island Sound 2002', assembly GCA_964036045.1. Lineage (NCBI taxonomy): Eukaryota > Euglenozoa > Euglenophyceae > Eutreptiales > Eutreptiaceae > Eutreptiella > Eutreptiella sp. 'Long Island Sound 2002'. The sequence continues at coordinate 17,244,632 of OZ038386.1, forward strand.
AAACATAGAATCACCGCATCAGACGAATGTTCAAAGACAAATGTTCTTGTTACCGATGTATTATAATTAAAGGGGTTGCCTCCAATACCTCAAAGTATACAATTGTATGCAATCCGAAATATACACCATCCATATTGCATTATTTATCCCAAGGCACCTTTCCAAAGAACACTTACGTCTCCAACTGCTCATTCCGCAACATGAACCCAACACAAAGTCATACACCTTCTGGGTCAGAACAAAGTACCCTTGATACTTGTCATGGGACACAAGCATGTCATCATGCACCACATCTATCCGGACGTAAAACGGAACGCCTAATTTTAACAAACACGGTACCTAAATAAGCACCAACCAAGAAAAACAAGTTTAACCCTAGTGCATGCACGAAACAATACTAAACACAACTAATCATGCTTGCCTCAGGCTCACTGCCACAGTCTCAATCGCGGCAGGGGGTGGGTGGGTGGGGTCAAAGCAGGCCACCCTCGCACCTTCACTCCACCCACTGCGGCCCACCACTGTCGCTCTTAAGCTGGACACTCCACTGCTGCTCACTCCACAAAACAGCTATGTCAATGAGGTGTGCAGGCACCTGCCCCGATTAGTCGCAGGGGGTGGGGGGGGGGGGGGGACAAACTGACAAATGCCTAATGAAGAGGTAATTAAGTTAAACCAGTGTTTTGAGCAAGCTCAAAACACGAGTTTAACCCTAGTGCATGCACGAAACAATACTAAACACAACTAATCATGCTTGCCTCAGGCTCACTGGAACGCTTTACCAGGCGGGCTTCTGACACCCGCGGCGCGACTCAGGTGGGCGTCAGACATAAGCTAGGCCTTGCACCCAGCAGAGTTCAGGATATCTCTGCAGTACTCTCCACCTCTCCCACGCCTCCAACTCAGCTTGGTGTACCCGCCCCCCGAAATCCATGTCCACTCGACTCATTGGATCGGCAGGATGAAGCTTTGATGGCACCCAAATTAGACGGACTATCACTCCTGTGTTATACAGCACCCATGGTCAGTGCGCGCAACACACGCAACTGGGTACGCAGATGGGATGCAGCCTTCAAACCCCTCAGCTGTGCAATGCCCACCATACTGTCAGCGAAGACAGTGAAAACCTTCCAACCCAACCGCACCGCCAATCTCACCGCCCACGCGATGCCCATGAGTTCTGCCACCTGCTGGTTACAGGGTCCGTCCGGGCATACCCATGTTCGCACAGACTGGTTAGCAGGCAACACGCCACCCACCCTGTAGCAAACACCGTCTTTGGCGGCATCCACCAATATCACAGCTCCAAACAAATCGCCCCTAGATGCCGGCCTTTCAGAGAGGCACCACCCTCCCAGCTGTCGTACCCTTCGCATGCGCGACTCCGACAGCGGCCTCCACTTCTGGCCTATGCGTGCAATTGCTGTCGCCAGTCCCTCCAACACTTTAACAGGGGTGGCTGGCGCCCTTTCCGGCCCAAATCTCGACCAGGCATACGCCCCTGCGAGTACCCCTGAAAACACGCGTCGCGGCCGCAAATGCCACTGTAGGGTACCCAGCAGCTTGTCTAGCCGCCGCTTCGAGTACCCCCCCGTGGCCAGTCGCAACCACGCAACCAGGAACTGGAGGAACACAAAAGGCTGCACTTGGATGGAACGTTCTTTCAAATCAACCACCTTCCCCAAGGCCTGCAGCTTCTGGACGGGGTCCAGTGTACTCTTAGCACTAACCAAGAATCCCGCCCGTACAATACGATCTTTCAAGCGACTCGTGGTCGACCCAAGCAGGGGTTTGTCGCTGGATAACAAAATAAAGTCATCCAAGTAATGCACCAAAAAGACCCCATCCGGCACTGCATCTCCCACCACCCGCCCCAATATCTCTTGACACAGATAGGGCGAAAAGGCCCATCCAAACGGGAGGCGGTCCAGCGACACGAGCCCCCCCTTGTGGTGGGTAAAGAAGCGGAAAATTCGTCTCGCTTTTCTGGGCAACAGGAACGACCAGAAGGCATTAGAGAGGTCGATATGAGTACCGTACAGTTCCACTCCAGCCGGCTGCTCCGCCATCCACCTACCTATTCCCTCCCAAGACGCTAGCGAAAACTTAGGTGGCTTGAGATGCATTCCCCGTTGAATACCGGCCTACGCAACTTAAAATCAAGGAGCATTTAATATCATTTTTGGGTATTACAAAGGGAAAACAGGTTGGCGAAAGAGAGGGTGACTCATCATGTAAAACACCAGTCCTCCGAATGGCGTCCGTCATTCCACTCACCGTTGCTCTCACCCTCCCATTTCCCCTCTCAGCCTCCCGCAGATCGAAAGTTCTCATGAATTCCAAAAACTCCGGGGGCACCGCAGCATCCCATTCCTCGTCAGACATCGCATAGCACCCGACATTACCTATCCCAGCATCCAAAATCTTCGGGGTGACCTTCGCTTCCCTAGGTTTGGGAGAAGTGGAGAGGTGATTAACAGAATCCCAAACCCCTGGCGAGAGGCACGTACTGCACTGCCATCAGGCAAATCCCCAGGGGCTCATCCAACCGAAAGTCTTCACAAACAGAAACAATGCGATTCAACAGTATCCACAGACGACGCACCAGTACCCCTACCGCACACTGTAGCCTACACTTAAGCCACCAGAAGTGTTGGGTCAGCACAGCCATGATGGTCAGGAGGATTCCACCTTTAAGATGCAGGCTAGCCTCCGTGCCCACCCAACCCCCCAGAATCCCAGGCACTCTCAAGGGTGAGCCCAGGGGCTGGTCACCGTGGCTGGCGAGCCCCCCCCCTTGGGCTGCCGGTTCCACCGGGTAGAGTCCTGGATCGCTTCCGTCCCGGCCCGGACTCTCCATCGCTGTGTCGCGGTCGCCGTGCAGCTCCCGCCACCCTTGTGGCAACCGGGCATCTCGTTGAAGGCGTCGCCACCGCCATCGCCGCGCCACCCTGCCGCCCTGCTGGTACTGAAAGGGCTCTGCCACCCACCGTACGCTTGACTCCTCGGTGCCCTCGGGTAGGTTCAGCGGCTGACCGCCAGGACCCCGACTTCGTTGGCGCCTTCGGTCGTCCCGGCGGCGGCGCCGTGAATCTGAACTTTGCCCGCTCTCCTCCATGGCGTGGCGCTTGCTCCCCGGGACCTACTGCATTGCTGTGTCCGATTCCCCACTGGGCAGTGAACCGGCAGGACCCGCAAGCCCCCGCCCAGCGACATCTGGCCTCCCCATCGTCGGTCCTGCTCTTGAACTCCTTCTTGCCTCTAACGCTGGAACAATCCCTGCAGTCCTTCGTACACCCGAACGCACACTCGGCCCATCATCGGCCGATACTCCTGATCCTGTGTCCTCCGATGAACTGCCCAAGTCTGCCGCATCAGATCTCGGCTCCCCTGCAAATCTCTTACCCCTGAACATACTGGGCGCTGCTCGGCGTCGCTCGCTCCGGCCCCACACCGGCCGGTTTTTGTCCTGATGCCGCTCATCGAACATGATGTCTCCCCATACTTGCTGCGGATCCGCGAAAGCTGCCACTGATACGGAACCCCAAACCTGTGGTAGACAAAGCGGGGCCACAACCTCTTCATCTCGGTACCCAAGCGCATACGCCATTGCCGTCGCCGTTGCTGCCCATCGGCCCCACCATTTAAAATGAGGCAGGGCCGGCCCTCTCTTCCAGCACGCTGCAGCTCCTCCACGTCGGAAACAGTGCCATCGATGCCGGGACCATGCTGTCCCACGCACCAAGTCCGCCATTGTTTTCTCGAGCTGAGGAGCCCCTGCAGGAAAGAGCAAGTCGTCCCTGGCGCACCCTCGTCCCTCAGCCCAGTCGTGAAGCCACTCAACAAACGGCCTGACCCAAGGAGGCACCGGCCTCCTCTGCCACCCTTCATGTCCTGTCTTACTATTCCAAAAAACCAAATAACTGCTGTCACGTACATCCCCGACACGTACGCTAGCAGCCTCCGCCACTCTAAGAAAACAAACATCAGACACCAGGGCCCTGGCCACGACCGCCCTTTCGCCATCCGAAGTCGTTCTACCCACCAAATGACGCAGTAGTACAGGACTTGCATACTCTTGGACTCCCGCTTGGGCCCCCGCTTTAGCAAGCCTCCAATGCAGCGGTTTGACGACCCTTGCAACCATTTGGAGGTCCTCACAAGCCCGTACTGCCGAGATGATGCCTCTCGCCCCACTTGAGCTGCCACCATTTTGAACGTGTTGAGCGAGTTTCCGAGATAGGATGGAAGGCAAGTTGCCCTCTTCTCCCAAGGATTCCTCAAGGTCTGCCAATCTTCGCAAACTGGACGCGTATCCAGCCGTCGTAGACGGCTTCCAACCCCGAATTGCAACACCCACAGGTGTTGTGGGTTCTTCCTCACGTCGGTGCGACTCAAACTCAAGCGCCAACCACCGGTACGTCGGCCTCTGCTCCCCCGGTGGTTCGATCCCCGCGACGGCATCTCGATGCCGCCACGGGTTTTCCCGTCACGACCACAATGGGCACCGGAAACACCAATGCCGCAAATTCTCCAGCTTTCCCGCCGCCGTGCATCTACGGCAATCCTCGCTGGGTTGTGCGTCCACCGGGATCCAGTCCCCGGCCTTAGATAACCAGTAGGCCACCCCGTCTCGCTTCTTGAATTGAATACTCTTGTATCTCCACGAATCCCCGCCATTCGCCATGGCCTCATCAAAATTTTCCGACTTTCCTTTGGGCCCCGATGCTTGTCCCGGCGAATACCTCTTCACGTAAGTCGCATGTGCAACAATGAGGACCTTCCACATCCTGTACGCCAACGCATCTCCGAGACTTAATTGTTCTCCTTGCTTACCTCCCACGTCTGCTGGCCTACTCGGCGTCGGAACCGCCGTTACATATTGCTTTAATACCGCACATGCATCCTTCATCCAAACCGTGACTCTTTCCTTCTTCAAAAACTCCTCTATCCCGGCTAGGTTGAGGTCCGGGATTTCCGTGTCCTTGCGCTTTTCAATCTCCGTGGCGGCTAATTGCGTCCTCAAGCGCTCCACCTCCGCATCCTGTCGACGGAGCATGGCCTTCAACTCGGCCAATTCCTTGGCCGTACCCGATTCCGCGTGTGAGTCGTCGGACACAAAAATTGCGTCCTCTTGCATCCCGCTGCTCCCGTGAAGCCCAGACATGGCAAAAGGGAACAAACTGACAAATGCCTAATGAAGAGGTAATTAAGTTAAACCAGTGTTTTGAGCAAGCTCAAAACACAAGTTTTGGCCCCTATATATGATTGTGGCCAGTGTGAGTGGTCCGCGTCCCATCTTGGGACCCCAACGCGGCTGGGGCTCGGCCATTCTACATCCCCGGTCCTGTCGACACGTGTGAATTTGTTGGGCATGCCAACATTCTAAAAATGCATGCACTAGGGCATCTCCATGCATGCTTGCCGACATTAGTTGGACACGGGGACGCTACAACACAATGCAACGGCAATAGTGTTGGTGATTGTGCAACTGGACCACTAGGTGCGGATTCCCAAACGAGCAAACAACCCAAAACCCCATCCCGATGCATGATGTGCCTTGATTAAAGGGAAGGAATTTTTGGAACACTCTCCATGGATCGGTGACATCATCTTGAGATCTTGAGAGCGAGGGCGGTGAGGCAAACATGCATGTACAAAGCAATGGTGGTTGGCTAGGTGGATGGCAGGCGTAGGTGGCTGGGTGGCTGGCTAGGTGGCTGGCTGGCTGGCTGTCTGGCTGGCTAGCTGGCTGGCTGGCTAGTTGGCTAGCCGGCCGGAACCCCCCCCCCCCTGGCTGGCGAAGCTCCGAAATCACTCATCAATTCCTTGCACTCAGCCGGCAGTAGCAATTTCGGCTTCTTCCCACCACCATGACACCAATCATGAGCAGGAGAATGAGGATGGCAGTGAATAATTTTATGGCCGAGAAAAGAAAAGTTTTTCTTCCCAAAAAAGCATGCAAGCATGCCTTCGGGCTATGTTTCATTTGGCGCTTTTGGCATGACATTGGCGTGACATCACCGTCTCGTTAAGCCGGCGTTTTTTCTCTCCTTAAAGAGCACGTCCAGGGCAAGAAAACACTCCCTCAACTTTTTTGAAATTCATCGTATGTTGGAGAAATTCCAATTTTTCGAAGACCCACGAATTCTGTACTTCCGGAGCAGCTGGCTGGTGAGGGGGGGACGGGGGTTGTTGAGTGAGCTTCTTCGACCATGACCCCCCCCTATTTTGAGGCTGGTGGATCCAGGCCCTCATCTCCCTCCTAGAGACTTGTAACAACCCAAGTGACAGCCCTTTGATCCCACTGGCACGACAAGCCACAAGACACTAGTGTATCACCATAAAAGCTGAAGGACGATGGGGTACGGCTTGAGCGCAAACACCTTCCCCAAAAAAGTGTTGGGATCCCAGCCACTCTGTTGGCCACCTTAACTTCCCATTGCTTCGATAGCCTAACACACAAATGCACCCACACCAACACCATGTGCGGAATGCACGTGCCGTCGCTGGCGAGAAAGCTCAACATCACACACGTGCCCATATGGGGACATATTTTCATCTTTGGGGGTGTGTAGTAGAAAACTAGGAGTCATTCCTTTTTGGATGAAGAGTGTTTTCTTTTCCTCATAGCAGGGGCAACACAACGACCCCATGCCTCCGGTTCTTTGACCACCATGCACAAATCTTCACCTTTCTCACCACATGCGCGGATACTGAGAATGTCATGCTCACGACGCTAGCAACAGAGCACGGTGAAAGTCGTCATCAGTGTTAATAGAAGGCTGAGTGTGCCAAGCTATGCAGATAGTGTGGGCTAGGATCGACGCAAATTCACAAGCACGGTCCACCTCATCTCCACTCAAGCGAAATGCACATAACAAAGGCAAAAGGTCTCATCCGGCAAATCAAGATGGCTCTCAATGGCAAGCAAACCCGAAGCACATCAACAGGCTAGGGTGGCTCAAGGGATTTTCAAAACTCATGTGCAGTGCAGCGTGCGGCGGTTGTGCTTCCACTTTGGCTCCCTTCTCTTGGGAAACTTACCTCACCTGCCTTCAAGCCAACACTACTGAGATGGCTAGTAGCAAATGCTTCGTATAAAGAATTAGCAAAATCGCCCAGCAGCCACATAGTAGCCTTCAACGATTCGCCTAACACGAATACCAACCTTTGCAACCAGCTAGGCCTAAAGAACAAAACACCGAGAAGATACAAAGTTGACATGTCAAAATGAACAATTTGGGATATCGGAATCATGGCAATCAAGTCAGATGCTTATGATTTTTATAATTCATCGACGCGAGGCGGATCCGCTCCAAATTTGTTTCGACTGTTCCACTATTTGTCACAGAACAGTCCATCGCTAAAATCGCGAGACGCGGCGAAGGGACTGAGCTGCGACCGTGGTGTAGCCAATACTCCATACTACAGTAGACAAGCAGCGCTGCTTATTTTGAATCAAACATGGTTCTGGGCCAAGCGTTGCTTTTCATGTACCAATGCGCGCGCGACAATTCGGCATTGCTTTTTTTGGGGCTTTTTTGGGGGCGTCTGTTCGATTCCCTGTCATCACTGAGCAATGGCTGCGCCAAGTGATCACTGCTGCAATCTCCGGCCGCTTCAGCAAAGCTATCTCCCATCCGCCTATATTTTTTACGCTCGGAACCTGAGGTTGAGGATGATTTGCGGTCATTTGCTTTGAACACAAAAATAGTCCTCGTTTGCGCTCCCACTTGGCGCTTTATAACAGGAGAAAGACGAGAGAGCCCGAGGCAAGGTCAATGGCGGAGGTGGGGTTGGGAAGCATCACAAACCCCGAGCAGCCACATCAAAGTGCACCGGACATCCCCGCCTCCCAAGTGGAAATACCCGCCAAAGCCTCCACCAGTGGCCCATCACTAGATGACTCAACAACTACTCAGTCAGAATTGCCAGATCGGTAGGAATGGAGGTGCTGCTTATGTCAGCATGCACTGCTTATGTTATGAGGTGCTGCTTATCGTATCCACGTTGGAGCTGCTTATCTGTTGTGGCACCCGGAGTACCCTTTTTTTTTTAAGAATGGCGCGTCGCGCGTGTTGGAAGACGCTTGTGCACTGGCAGGGTGGCGCATCCCCCCACCAACCGACCTCGACAAAACAAACAAAAGACAGTGATGAATTTTTTTAAAAAAAGTTTGTAGCGAATGGGATATCTTCAATCAGAAAATATTCTATCTTTTGTTTCATTTTGCATGTTGTTGAGCCTCATTGTATGTCCATGTATACATATCTGCTCTGACATTGGGAACACACGCACATTTCTTGAAGTAGTGTGTAGGCCTCTCTCCTCTGTCTGTCTCAGGTTTTTTGAACCCTTGCACTGCTGGGCTTTCTAGTGCTGTCTCCTGTGTTAAGATGGTTTGTCGGGACCGCACAAATGAGTTGCATAGCATTATCGCAACGTTGCGGGCCACGACAAAGGATGCGCTGCCCACACCGGCCGCATACGAGAACAAGAGCAAGGATGCGGTATGTTGTCCTCAACCTGCAAACCTTCTTGTGCGGCCCTGCCAGCCTGTGTTGTCTCACCGTTGTGCCATTCATTTCACAGCAGTCTGAGTTTCATCAGCATGCGGCCAGAGTTACTTATGAGTTGTCGGATACTTCGGATATGCTTGGCAAGCTGACAAAATGTATGCCCTTCATTCACACACGCACGCGAAACACCTCTAAGGATGCCACCGGAAGATACAACAACTGCCAGGAACAAAGTGTCACTGTGTGAAAAAGTGGAAGAAGAAGGTTCCGTTAACAGGAAAAAGGTAATCTATTGAATTTTTGGGTGCAGGTCCAACACAGTTTCGTCATAAGAGTGAAATACTCCTGGTATTTGGACGCAGCTTTTCGCTGACGGTTGTCCATGGTAACAGAGTTCCACGCACCGTGGGGCGTGCCCAGTTCCGCCGTTGGTAGGTGGTTGAAGAAATCTTCAGGATACAAAGGGCTCCGACTCCAGTCTACAAGCTTCAGTGGCACAGGCACGTGGAACATGGGCAAGGCAACTCAAAACGCAGCGGGCACGTTGCTGCGAAGGTGTATTCTTAACGCCTAGTACAATTATCGGAACCTGAGTTATGGAAATATTTCTTGGTACCAAATAAACGGGTCCCAAGTTGTGTCGTGTTTTGCAGTGATCCGGCAGCGAAACGTCTTTGAGGATCACCAAAGTGAGATCCAGGAGATGAGTTTGGTTGTGAAGCAGAAGTTGGGGTTGTTGCACAATGAGCTCAAAAAGTTGCAGGAAATGAAAGACTCACACAGAGGATGGAAGCAGAACCAGGTGCAAACTCACGTTCGCATGTGCAAATTTCGACAGATTGTTCGTCGCATGGTCGTTCAAGACGCGGGTGGCTGTAGGGCAGGGGCACCTTGCAAACTGCAGACACCGTCCGCGTTGTCCAAAGCTGTGGTGCTTTGTGGGGATCTAGTTGACGCCCTCACACTCAGGCTGATAAGCACAGCTCCACGGTAATCAATACGTTGCGCACCCAGCTGATGGATACCACCTCAGAGTTTAAAGAAGTGCTGCAAACCAGAACCACGGTATGCTTGTGCGAGTTTGTAAATGGCTGTGTCGCATTTTCCCCTGTCAGTTTCGGGTTTCGAGCTGATAAACGCCACCGATGTCTTTCCATCTATTGCAGTCTCTCAAAGAACAAAACTCACGACGCAGCAAGTTCACGTCCGACGCACCCAGGTTATTCAGTGCTGCAAACAAAGCTGCTCTCGAAGATGAGGATGGGTATGCACATAGGTTGGTTTGGCGTGTTTTCGAACCCGTGTTGCAAAACTTGCCCTACGGAAGGGCGTGGTTGTCATTCGTTGTTTTGCATCCTGGGAGTAGATGGCGTGGTGAATCCGCGAGTCTGTCCCACGATGGCAGGATTATCTCAGGATTTTGATTTGCAACACCATGCACGGGGCGCTCCTTTGCGTGGGTTGGCAAGCGTAGTGGGGTGTCGGACACCGCAGCGCTAAGGCTCTCACCTTGGCACTCTGGAGGGTCACACCCAATGAGCGCGTCGCTCTTTGGCAGCACCGCCTCCGCCTGCATGGCGTTGCCCATGTATTGCGGGGGGGGGGGGGGGGGTCAAAATAGTGCCGCGTCAGACAGTGCGACTGGTGGTCGCACTCCCATCTGCACAACATGGGGTAGTGCAAACAATGGTTCGCTCACGCGCCACGTAGCTCTTCAGATGACAAAGCACACGTAAACTGCCATGAAGCATCATCCCCAGCCCAAAACAAACATCATAGTTTTACAAACGATTGGACCATAACGGTAAGACTGCATCAGTTACAGCATTTCTGTGATCAAGTGGGTTGGGTTTCGAACCCGAGGCTCAACTCAACCCTGCCAGTTCCCAATTGGTGCAAAAATATCCGGGGTTTTGAACGCCACAGGTCGCGGTCAACGGGAAGCACACCCTTTTCCCGCTGCTGCTGGTGGCGTCCTCTCATAGTACCCTCCATTTCAGCAGTCCCGTGTGGTCTAGTGGTCCCCGGGTGCACAACTTGGGCGGCCGGGATTCTATTCCCTGCACAGGAGATTTTTACCTCTGCTGGCTATGTATAGGCTTAAGATTTGGGGCGCCGGATTTGGAGCACTCGACAGCATCATCAACTCTCCCCAAAATTCTTTAAAATTATTTGTGTGTTGTATGTGGAACAACAATTCCGTCTCCGGCGCTGAGCAAAATTTTCTGCGCCATGGAAAAAGTGTCCCACACCCAGGTTTTCAGACATCGAGTCAGACATGGAGGAGGGGCAGGGATGGACGGCTTACACATCAGTTTCGGGACAAAGAGTCCTCAGGCCTTTTGATCCTGAGTCGCCATCTGACACCAATTTGCATCTCTCTGATGCCTCCAATTCCGGGAGCGATTCAGATTCCTCTTCTGCTTCCTCCAGAGGCATTTCCAGCTCATGTGCTGGTGGACCTTCCCCCCACCTCCACCCAAACCCACCCCACTGCGAACCACAGCTCGCTACTTACCAACACTGCAAAATAGCTTGGTGGCGAACCTACACTCCATATCGGATTGTTATCACCAAATCAGGATTTGTCTTTTGCAGCTGGAATGAAGTTGTCGACATTTTCATTTCAGCTCCTGAGAAGCCTCCGCAAAGTGATCATCCATGTTTTGAGCCAAGGGCAACAACGTAGGTCACGAAAGCCAGTTTACCGTTTGGCATGCCCTCAGGATTCAATTCAGCCTCACCCAGAGATGTAAACTGATGACCCAGCATCCAATTCATGCATCTCAAAGCGCCATTACACGGCACCAACAGTACATGGCAGCAGCACCACCACAAACCTCGTGATCTTGCTTGTGTGCAGAGGAGAAGACGGAGATGCGGGCATGGCTGGCATGCAGGTGATGCAGGCAAGAGATTGTATGTGGTGCCGTGCACGCAGATTGCAGCAAATGCTTCATCAGATGATGGGTAACCAGAAGACCAGCGAATGGAAGTAGGCCACTCTCTGCTCGGTGTTGAACCCCCCCCCCCCCCCCCAAAAGACATTTTTGTCTCCCCCCACACACACATGCACTCTTTGTATCCTTTATTTGGTGTCAGTTTATCAGATGCTTTGATGACCAGGGACGCCTGGGCTGATTTCACTGAGATTGATTTTTCAGGATTGAGGTTCAACCAGGCATGGCATAGAGAATAAAGATGCATGCCATGCTGAGGAGTGCATTACCTCGATTTGTATTTGCTGTACTGTCTGTCTGTCTGTCTATTTTTCTCTCTATTTCACACATATCCCAATCCACACTCTTTTAAGTAGGTCTCACCTCCCAGGAGTCTTTTCCAGCCGGGAAGCGGCGGGAAGCTGTTTACGATCATGCCAGTATTGCATGGTTTCTTTATTGTCTTTTTTGTATTTGACTATTTGCATCATTTTGCATGCCTGCTCCCTGTGGCGCCACAGGAGCCTCGGTGCCCAACACAGGGTACGGCAAACAGTCCGGGCCAAACAGGGTCTCCGGTCCGAGGCGGAGTACTGGAGTAGCGAGTAGTGGCCAAAAGTAAAGGTAAAGGTAACAGTTCTCATCCGAACAAATCAAACAAGCAAGTCAATCATATAAACAGACAGAAGTCCGTCCAACAGGAGTTATGCTGATGCAGTTCGTACACAATGCATCCCAAATTGGCAGTTCAAACACAATGCATCCCAAATTGGCTGCGACACACTGCAAACCGTGCGTATTCCCAAAATAATTACCCTATGGGTAATGATTTTGTTGCTGCATGCTCAAAAGAAAAGAAAAGTATGGGAGAGGCTATCGCACGCGTCCCCCCTGCAAGGAATTGCAATCAGTGGCAAAAATTCGTCGAGCGTAACAAAGCTTTTGCCAAGAACAACTACAAGTCGACGTCAAAACATTTATAGCATGTGTTCCAAATTAGGGAAAGAGTTTGGAACTCTCTTCCTAACGGGAACAAAAGCGGAGATCTTTTGTCGAGTGCATGGAATGTAAATGGGGAGTAGTCCCCCTAGAAGTTGTCCCAACACTAGTAGTTCTTAAATCTGGCGGTAACAAGGATTTCCCGCAAAAATTCCGCAGCATGGACATTGTACGCGAACAGGCTTGGATCCGCGAGTTGCATCCAGGCTTCCCGCACTGCTACATCATCGAGGTTCATTCTCCAAATGAAAAAACGGTACACAGATACCACAAGGGAAAACACACCGGTAAACCGAAAAAGAAGTCCAATTCTAATGGATGGCATCACTCTCCTACCCGTGGTATCCCTATCGCTGATCCTCTTCGTATTGCACCTGACTACCACTTTAAATTATTTAATTAATGAATTAAATTAACCCTGACACTCTGGGTGTCTGCAGATCCGTTGAGAACCTGATAATTCTACTTCTATGTGCAGGGACCTCGCGAAGTTCATCCAAATGGATGACAACCCAGTCCAGCAGAACGAGTTTCTAGATACTTTTTCCTGGAGCAAGTTGCACCGTTTACAAAACTGGCTGACCGTGAACCAGCCCCTCGAGGACGGAATGGTGCAGAGAATTTTTCAACCACTGATCTTGACTCTGGATAGTCACTGAAAACAGGATCAATCACAACAGAGTCACGGTATCTTCGAGTCGTATGACAGTACCGCCCCTGCTAAGCAAAAAGTTACGCAAGAAAGCAGCAGCTGACATTGTCCAATGGTTGAAAATTCCATGGAAAAGAAACGAAATGCAACAGAGTTCGATTCCTACCGTGATCAACGACCCGGAAATCAAAGGAGCCTACCCAATCAAGGATGAAGACGAGACAATAAAAATGTCTGGTTCACTGTCCGTCCCTAATGGAATTTGGCTCTAGAATTATGGCAAAGTGTGCCAGGAGGCCAGTCCGGATGCCTCCAACCCTCCCGTTATCCCCCCTTCCAACACTTGTACGTGCCAGCGCTTTCACACTGCAGCCTCCATCAATTTTGATGGCCATGTTGCCACGACTGAATCTTGGGTTCATTCGGGATACACGTCTATTATCACGGCTCTCATTGGCTGAAATGCAGGAAATTCAGGATTCAAGCTCATCCAGGAATGCTAGAAAATTCAGTCCAAGCTAGCCCGGAGAATTTTATCCACCATGCCACCAAGCGCAAACGGATGGACAAACAAACCTTTCACACTTGGAAGAACAAACTATTTTCTGATACTCGAACCAAAGTCTATCAAATTTTTCGTGATGAAGCAGAAACTCCCCATCATTCTTTTCTTTCCAAGCAAGGCCCAGATGAGCTCGCCGGCATTCAAGAGCACATGGTTATTACATATGGTGACGAGTCTGCCCATGATTCCGTCACTCGCTGAAAGCATGTGTACCAGGATTTTGGGATGAGCTCCAGAGCCCCCCCACATAGTGCTCCATTCAGTACACCTCAACGTGAAGCCAAACGCAGAAAATTGCAATCACACAGTGCTAACTGTGAGGCTCGATATTTACGGCTGTACCCCAATGCAGGCTTTAAACCGCTCGCCCAGCACACAAGACTAGCATGTCCATCATGCTCCAAAGCGCCTCTTTCATCCTAGCGGATTTCCAACAAAACCCTGCTTTTGGTTTAGCAACATGGACAAAATGGAACAAGTTATGGCCAACTCGACTCAACAAAGTGTTGATCTGCTTGCTTGCGCTTCCAGCGCCTCCTTGATATGTTTGGAGTCCTCGTGGACAACCTCACCCCCGAAAGAGCCAGTAACACCCCCAGTAATACCATAACACCCAAAAAAAATTGAGTGCCATTTTTTCGGGTGTAAGTTACGAACTCGACAAGTTCCGCTCCTCCGCCCAGAAGCAAAAATCAACCACTTGCTATGAGCCAAGAGAGTACCAACATGTTGGTTACCCCCCCCCCCCCAAAAAACATTTTTGCCAAGAACGTCTCTCCCACCTCCAGCCAAAGGCAAACAAAAATTGGTGTTGAGCAGTCTGCCAGCAATGCAGACAGTCCTATTGCTGAACGCCCACGTAGAAACATTTTGCACCCCCATCTGTATCAAAGCTCAGAGGAAGCCGAAAAAGAAAAGGAGTGTCGCAAAAAGTTTTACCATATGTCACCACATGTACACCGTAAGAAGAAGCATCCTCCACATGCCAAGTCTAAGGAGTGTCGTGTGTACAGCACTCGCAGCACTCCCACCAGCTCACAGGAAAAACCCTCACCTGACGTCCTAAGTGCCCCCACTTAGTTTGCCTTTTATCTGATGATGATTTCAATGTTGCTGCCGACTTCTGTCTCTCATTCGATCCGAGTTCTCATTTTTGTCTCCCCCCACACACACATGCACTCTTTGTATCCTTTATTTGGTGTCAGTTTATCAGATGCTTTGATGACCAGGGACGCCTGGGCTGATTTCACTGAGATTGATTTTTCAGGATTGAGGTTCAACCAGGCATGGCATAGAGAATAAAGATGCATGCCATGCTGAGGAGTGCATTACCTCGATTTGTATTTGCTGTACTGTCTGTCTGTCTGTCTGTCTGTCTCTCTACATCCCAATCCACAAGTAGGTCTCACCCCCCCCCCCCCCCAAAAAGACAGCTCCATCCAAATTTGCTCGTCGAGCTTTTGTTATGACACCAAGGGCGCACTCTTGATAAGGCGTGATGTGTGGTCAAATGTGCTGATTGCAGCAATGCACTGGACACACTGATTTTCCGATTGCACTGTTCTTTCTACAAACTGTGCACCTTCCTTAACGTGCTGTAAGGGTCGAGGCTCGTGCTGAGTGCGTACTCTTTCACGCAGCAAGCCAGCAATATTTCAATGCAAGGAATGATGCTGTTCGTCAGATCGAATCCACCATCAACGAGCTGAGTGGGATGTTCCAGGAGTTTGCTCGCATTGTTGCAGAGCAGGATGAGCTGATCATGAGGTATATGTTGATTGAACAACACAGGGCAAACGAGGTAATGTAAGATAATTGGCACTGTATGCAGATGAATGTTTTGTGCATGTTCAGGTTTATTGGTTGTGGGGTACGGCTCATTGCGTGACAAAGACAAGAGGACTGGGGCCCCAGTGTTCTGACGTTTTTTGGACCCTTGGTGAGTGATGGAAGGCATGGATCTGGTTTCCACCCATTGCACGACACTGCCAGAAAATTTGGGCTTTTTCAGCACTTCGGTGACGACCAGTCCCAGCAGGGATCTATGTCAGCAGGAAAATTGCAGTTCCCATTGCATGCTGGGAGCAGGTGTGTTTGGGGTTTTGCAATGCTTTATTCACGGGGGCCGATCCTGGTCGGGACCCGACCCCAAGGGGGGGGGGGGGGGGGGGGCCTCTACGGACCCCAAAATTGTTACACGGAACAATATGCTTTGTTTTAGGGGGAGCGTTAGCGCGCCGGGCGCACGCCAGGCATCTTTTTTGACCCGTACCCCACCGGTCAGGACTGTTCAGGACCGGGGTAGCGAGGGTCCGCCAGCAGGCACACGTATGGGGGTTGCTGACACGAAGGGATGTAAGAGCCGCGCCTCGCAGTTTGGCATTGGTGTCTCTTGGGCGTGCGTGTACCCGCCGCAGCCCCCCCCCCCCCCTGAGTACTGAGTACCACCTGTGTGTGTGTGTGTGTGATTGACGTTGTGCGAGCGCATAGTGGTGTCCCTGGTTTCCAGCACGAAGTGTGTGTGTGTGTGTGTGTGTGTGAATGCCGAAGGCAAATCGAAGCATGCACAAACCACAAGGTTCAATCTGTGACCTACAAATTAGCGTTATTTCACGGGGGCCGATCATGGTCGGGACCCGACCCCAAAAGGGGGGGGGGGGGCTCTACGGACCCCAAAATTGTTACACGGAACAATGTGCTGTGTCGGCTCCAGAGGCGCCGGAGATTTTGTTTTAGGGGGGGCGTTAGCGCACCAGGCATCTTTTTTGACCCGTGCCCCACCAGTGGCTTTTTAGGGGGTTCAGCTATTTGGGCGTTTGGCTGTACTAGAGATCCATATTTTGAGATACTAGGCGCATCATTGTGACCCCTAGCGTCGGTTTTGACTTCTGATTTTGTCCCCTTTGTTGGGGACCCCCAAGAACATGAGGGGTCCTTAAGGGACGAGATTTTTTTTTGTTAAGCACCGCCCCTAGAGGCCTTTTTGCGCTGGCCCAACGTGGGCCGTGTCTATCCCCCCTTTTGGGGGATCCCCAAGAAAGCAGGGGTTACGTAGCAATTCTGCCCTCTGTTGGGCCCCCGAAAATTTTGTCCCCTTTGCTGGGACCCCCGAGAATGCAGGGGTTAGGTAGCATTTCCGCCCACTTGCGGGCCCCAAAGAAGGCAGGGGTGAGGTAGCCAATTTTGATGTTGAGGTGGCCACTTTTGATCATAGCTTTTGAGCGCCAGATGTCGCAAGACGAGGCGCTATACAAATGTCGTTTGTTGCGAGGTGCTTCCAACGGAGATAAGCAAGACAGGCGGCTATACAAATGTCGTTTGTGGCGCAGTGAAGATCTTGCATTCGGAGCAAAACCCCGGCCCGAGTGCAGCGCCAAATTCTTTCTGGGGCGAACGCATTGCAGTCTTTCTTTCTTTCTTGTTTCTCTTTCCCACGCTTTGTTGCGTGGCCCCTCGAGTTGGGGTTAGGGACTCACAATCCACGCTTTGTTGCGCGGCCCCTCGAGTTGGGCCTAGGGACTCACAATCCACGCATTGTTGCGTGGCCCCTCGAGTTGGGGTTAGGGACTCACGTATGCGGCGTTGGGTTGTGCTCAATACCGTGAGCAGCTGAGGAATGCTGCAGGAGCAAAACATATGCCCTTCCCTTTTGTGGCGCAGGCACAAGTGGACAGGATCCGCGGGCCCGGTCAGCCACGTGGACCTGTGGACCCAGGTACTGGACCTAATTGAATCAGCACACTCCCCCACCCACTGGATGCACATCCCCTCCCACATAGGAATCAAAGGCAATACCAGAGCGGATCATCTGGCGGATGTCGGTCGGCGAAAATCCCCCCTCCTTTTTGGACACGTCTCCGTCTCGCAAACAGGGCAACAACAGCCACCAGACAATGATGATGTACAATCCTTAGCGGACCTACTGGAGGAAGAGGCTCCAGAGCTTGACGAGCCCCCCCTCCCAGAGTCGCAGCTCACACCACTGCGGCACACAGCGGAAGAGTACAGCACCCCCCCACCCCCCCCCAGAACCCCTCGCCGACCGACACCGTCACAGGACATTGAAGATTGCACCCCGGCCAGGAACCCCAAATACCCGAAGAGATTCACACCACACACCGTCGCCTACACGCCACTCTCCAACCTCCGAGCCCGCCTCCCTCACACCTCATTGGCCACACCGAGCACAGTGCACTGCATGCACACACCGTGGGAGGCGCTGGAACGCAGAAATACATTTCACACCCCCCAACCACCATCACCCATGTCGCCACGTGTAGCAGCAAATCTGTTGGCAGAACTGCAGCTGGTTGAAATGGACTGGGAGCAGGGACCAAGCCAGGCAGACACCGAAAGCATGCCGTCCTCCCACACCTCATCAAGGCACACATCGCCAGCGTCACGCATGTCTGACGACGCCTCCACACTGTCCTGCAGCACCATGTGTTCTCACTGCACCACTCCATAAACCCAGTGCCCCACATGGGCACCATCAGCGCAACAAACCCACCCAAGCAACCCCCCCCCCCCCCCCTGAATGGCTGTGTGTTGAATGTGCGCTAACCAGCACCACCAGGGCACAGTGAGCCCGAACCAAGATCCCAGGAGTACCGGCCGAATGGGGCCAGCGTCAAGCAGGTATCCCAGGGACTGACCCTGACCACCATGCACGCCACTGACCCTGTAGAGTCAAAGCCCCGCAAACTTGGGTACGACAGTGTACATATGGAAGGTAGGGACAAGCGAACACTGGCGGAAGCACCGGGACAGTCGCCTAGCAAAAACCCGGACGCACTGCTGTGAACTTGCTGAAGAACAATGGCTGGAAGTGTCTATGGCGGGGACATCCAGCTCAGCCTACCGACCAATTGAAGCCCTTTTCCGAATTGCGACCGATTTTTCATGCACGCTTCAATGCGGTCGCATATTGCTAGGCATTTTTTGCGAGACCATAGGTGGGCCGGCCAAGAGGGTGCGGATAAAGGCGCGTTTTGCGTGTGGTGTGGCAACACAGATGGCAAGTGCAGCGCAAGTGTGCACGGCAAGAAAATTGACGGCAATTGCAGTCTCGCGTACCATCGGCTACGGCTAAACAGCGCGGCGACCCCAACAGCGATGAACCCTAGCACCAACTTGCCGGTTCGCTGCAAGGTGCTTCATTGCCGAAAATGGCATTGCACCTACGCCATGCCACACCACATGGCACAAGCGCACCCCGGTGTGTCCCAAGACTATGCGGGGTGCAGCGAAGAGGAGAAAACAAAGGTGTTGCAAGCCTTTGACAATTTGTGGGTCCCATTGCCACCGAAGGCGAAGCCTGCTGCGCCGCCGGCCCTGCCCACTGTTCTCCCTACTCTTCTCTCTGAGCCAAACCAGGGTAGTAGTAGTAGTGGCAGCTGTATCAGCAGCTCCACCACCAATGCCTCCTCAGGTACGAGTGCATCCTCCAGCAGTAGTGCCCCGTCATGCACTAGTGACTATGCGCCATCGGAATCCATGTCTGATGGGCCGGCAGCCTGCCGGGCAGCCCGGCCAAAGAAGCGTGCTCGCCCCAAGAGTACCGGCAAGAGGGCATGCGACGAGTGGGAGGATGATTCCGATGCTTGAGGCCCCTCCCCTCCCTTCGCTTCTCTATATGTATGTCTGTGGTTTGTGACAAGGGGAAGGGACACTATTTGTGGGCCAATGGATACCGGCATAACCCGTTTTGCATGCACGGTTACTAAGAGCACTGCACCGACCATGCGTCGGTAACCGGGTTCCACAAGGGGGGAGAGAGAGCCGACCCAAGGCAGCCTAAGAGACATTTGATAGCCTCTGGGCGAACTCAAGGCAACATTCAGTACTGCTCTGAAAGTGCTGCAGTGTAGCAAAACAATCATGAGCTATGACTGGTCACAGTGCATCTTGTTAGCTTTGTCTGTTTGCGCGCTTGAAGGTGCCTGACGGAAAAGGTGCTGGGTTTGGGTCAACGAAGGGGGGGTGGGGTCCCCCCCCCCGTAGCCCCCAAAACTGTCGCACACCCCTCGGGGTCACACATTGGCTGGCGGCGGTCCCCGTGGCTTTATTCTCTTTTCAACTGCCACCTCACCCCAATGTTCGATGTTGCAAAATCCCGTTGAATGCAGGATTGACGATGATGTGGAAACAGCGCTGGTGAACGTGGAGCGAGGACAGAATGAATTGATCCGATACCTGAACCGTATCAGCAGCAACAGGTGTTCATTCCCTATGTTGATTCTAGATGGCTTGATCGTGCACGAATATCGGGGTTTTCAGACAGGGACATACACTCTTGCACTGCATGTGCATGCATCGAAGCAACAAAGTATTTTCAACATGCAGCTTCATCCGAGATGATTCTTAGCAGCAGTGTTTTGGATTGTGCTGTAGGAGCATTTCACTGTGTTCTCCATCTCTTGCAGAAATTTGATCTTGAAGATTTTTGGAGTGCTGTTCTTCTTCATCATTTTCTTCGGTTTGTTCGTATTGAAGTAGAGCCAGTTTGGGGCACAGGGCAAGTAACCTCTTTTTTCATTCTAAAGGAATGACCACCATATTTGTGGAAGAATCATATCAATTATATACTGTGCTGTCACATTTCTACTTCACGAACCATTACCTCTGTTTTGGTGGATCCCGGACTTCCGGCGTCTTAGAGGGCGGCCAGCTGGGCAACAGTTTGACCGTGATGACAACCAAAGCATGGCCTGCATTGGCGGTACCCAGGATCAGTACAGGGCAAGAAGCTGTCGTTTTAGTGTTCACACAGTGGAGATCTGTTACAGAAATTGCAAGTTTGCTGACCTTTGCTCCTTACCTCGAAAGCGTTGACTGGACTCGTTGATCACAAGTATTTATATCAGAGGACGATGGTGCGATTTGACAAAGGGGGAATCCGGATGGATGTTCTGGTGGCAGTAGAATTGGGGCCCTGAAACCAAGGTTAGACCCACTACTACTCACCAACGCATCATCGGCGTGTTGTTGTCGGTTGGGCATGATGTAATTTCTTTTTCCTTGATTTCGCAAGACATGGTGATAGTGATCATTTTATTCTGCGTTTTGGTCTCAGATTTTTTAAGTTGCTCACATTGCTGTTTTGTTGTTTGGGCACTCTTTTGGGTTGGGTGGTTTCAGGGGTTGTTTTATTACAGGGGTGGAGGATCCATCTGTTGAGTGTCGTCACCCAATATCGGAGTTGCTAACCACAGCTTTTGACTGGGCTGGCACGCAGGATGTGGAGGGGAGTGTATTAGGAATATAAAGGAGGGAAGGAGGGGTTGAACGACTGTGCCCTCAAAGGTCGCAGGCAGGTTCTGGGGCAGCTGGCAGGATACATTTGTCTGTGCATTTATGGGGTTATGCAAAGTCAAATCCAAAGAGTGCCTCATCTCTCAGTCCCCGGCAGTTCATCCTTTCCTTCACATCGCAAGCATGGCTTCTCAGGTCTGCAGGCTCCTGTAGACGTAGTTTTTGAGATCATGCACAAGATTTCGCACACCGGAGAATGGCCTGCAGCTGATGGTTGGCAGAGGTGATCCTGCCAGAATGAAGCGCAGGCAAATGAAATTGTCAGACCTCAATGCAAGATTCATGGGGTGTTTTTCCGATTTTTTTTTGTGTGGGTGTGGGTGCAGGCTGTGATGGCGAATTTGCTTTTTGTATATCTCTGCGCACATCTACGCGCAGGACCCGTTCTTCCGTTTCAAAATCGCTCAGGTGGGGGGCCACATTTGAAACACGAAAAAATCCATCCATCCAATGAGCAACATGCGCCGAGCAAGAATGATTTTTTGGTCGTGGGAACAACCATTTTTTCCCCAGGGTTGGAAATGGTGAAAAATAGTGCTTCGATGAATTTAACCGGCAGTGGCGGCAGTGGCGACCCCCGCCTTTTTTCTCCATTCTTGCAGGACGTCCGCAAGGATGCGGCAGTCCTCTCTATGCCGCATCATTGACCTGTTGTACCCCTATGACCTCTGTTGTTGGTTAGTGACATTTTATATCCTGTTCTGACCGTAACTCTCTGCCTCCCAGCGCAAAGGAGTTATATTCCTTTGACGAGCGCTTACGTACGAAGCACAATCCCCTGTTCTGAAAGTTGATTTAGTGCCATCACTACAACTGGATTTTCCGTTTGCCTGGTTTGTCAAAATTTGGTGTTTGCACTCGGTTGCGTTTGCGCCTGGTCGGTGCTGCAGTTGAATAAGTGGACGCTGCCTTTCTTAGCCCATGTGCACTGGTGCAATGCATGTTTTCCTGGCGATTGGACTATTTGGGGGGGGACTAGTAGGGCATAACGCAAGCTCCGGATTGGTTTTTGAGGGGAATCTCACCAAAGGATGCAACCTGGCACCAGGTTGTGTCGTCCAGGGTTCGTTTATCGATAAATCTCTGTTTTTGCGCTCTGCTTACAGCAAGAATGCTACAGCAAGAAGTGTTGGGGTGCTCAAGCACCTCTCTCTGTTTTAGTCCTCCTTCCTCATACCAGGGCACTGCATTGCTGTGTCATGTGAATGTAAGAGCCACCAAGGATGTCCCTGGAGCATTGTCATCAGTGGTGGGTTTCGTTGAGACCCTCTCTCTATGGAAATAAATTCATTTTGTATGAACTGTCCACGATTCATGCCAAAGGGAAAGTGATTGACCACCCGGTGTTTGCATGTATTGGCAGATCTGCATGTGATTTGGTTTTAACTCATGGGGGTTTTTTTCTGGGTTTATATTTTGGATTTTGTCTTGTTTTCTTTGTTTGCCTGTTGCTGTGTTTGGGAGGTTCTCACGATGGTAGAACTGGTAATATTGGTGAAACGCTGCTCGCTTCTGTGAAGGATATGGGTTCGGGGATTCTGCGTGACATCATGATCTCGAGATTCAGATGTTCAAATATGCATCCCTCTTTACCACTACACGGCAGCCACCCTTGGGAAGGGCTGGAGATGGCAGTGCTTGCACACGGAGAAGCTAGTTGCAGGGAAAGTTGCTTCAGCTGATTGCCAACAGCGTCTTGGCATTGAGGCGGGGTTTGGGGTCAGCTGACCACGCCACATCTTTGTGGTGACTGTGACCTATACCAGTTGGGTCAGAAGCCAAAAACAAAAGGTGGTGTACGTAAAATCGACCTCCAATTTTGGGCCCGTTTGAAAATGTCAAATTTTTTCTGAGGAAAAATTTTCTTATTTTGGTGGGTGGGTGGGTCAGACACAGGAGCCCAAGCTGCCATTCTCCCCCCCCCCCCCCCACCAGCCATGGCCCCAGAGAGTGCCTCGCGCGCGGTGCGACTGTAGCCCGGTTGACTTAGAACGGCGGTACCATAGAATGTTGCCAAAAAGCGGTCATAGGGGCCTTAGTATCACAACTAGGTGGCCAATTGTTGTGTTTGGGTGGAAATATCAATGTCCAGGTGTAGAAGTGGGCAGCAGGGCACCTTGTGCATTAGAAAATATCGGTGTGATTATGTTTTGCCTCCTTTGCTTTCCACGGGACAGATGGCAATGAATGCTGACCTTCTGGCGCCAGCCAGGCAGTAAGGTTTTTTTACCTGAGAGGCACCACAGGGGAACGTGTGCCTGCCACTATTGTGGGCCTTTCATCGTTCGTCAACCTCTAGCGATCAGTCAAGTGATGAGGATGACACTAGTTGCTCTGATGATCCTTGTGACGACAATGCCTAGGCTCCTGATTGTCATTACCATTGGATTGGTGAGTTTCAGTTTCCGTTGATCTAATTGATTTGTACTATTGCAGTGCTATGTCTGTCTTTGGGATTTTCAACAATGAGAAAACAAAGCATTGGGAAACAAACATTGCAGTGGAAACCAAACGTTTTGATACCGTGTTAAAACAAAGCATTGGGAAACAAACATTGCAGTGGAAACCAAACATTTTGAAACCGCTTGAAAACAAAGCATTGGGAACCAAACATTGCAGTGGGAACCAAACATTTTACCGTAGCATTTCACAAAACACCTGTCTGAAAAAGGTGTGCATTTCACCGGTGAGTGACGCGTCTGCCTCAGCGCGCGGTGCGCGCGCGCGGTGCGCTGAGGCACCCTCCCAGGGCTATGCATTCATTCGCCAAAGGTTGGCGAGTGAACTTGCTTTCGATTTGGTGAGTAAATTTCCCATAATTCGTAAAGGGGTACCGTGGGAGTGTCGGCCAATGGCTGGTAGGGATTGTGGGTTGGAATTATGGGGTTTTATGGTTGAAGTTGGGGAATTATGGGAAAGTAGGAAGGAATTATGGGGTTTTAGGGCATTTAGGTCATGGTTGCTGTTGATGCTAGTGTCTTTCTTATTTGTGTTTTTGTTCATTCACGCAGGCATGTCAAATTCTGATTTTCATCCTTCCAACAATTGTGTATTTTCGTTCGTCATATCTCTACACTCCCCCCTAGAAGTACCTGTCGTAGGTTCATCGAGCTAGGGTCATGAGGAAGCAGGATGTCACTTGCCATTTGCACGCTATCCATCCCGCACACGGTGACTGCGAGTGAGTGTCGGCTTCTGCGCCGGGCACTGGCGGCAAGTGTGATTGCAACCACCCTTTGACTGCGGAAATCAAAGCAAGATTTCTTTATTCCCATGTTGATCACCCCTCTCCGCGATTTCTGTTCGTCAGGTTCTTGTCCATTGGGTTTCTTGTGGTTTTTGGATTTTTAGGTTTTTCCTTATGAAGTCAGCTTTTCTTCGCCTCAGCCAGGGCTGACATGAGAAAGGAGCCAAACCCTCCACACAGCGGCGTGAATTCAGATTTTCAAAAGAAGCATGCAAGAACATGGGTGTTACACAAAACTTGGAAAGGTCACAACTGCCATGCAATGGCACCCCATTATTTGTTGGTTTTCCTAGGCCAGAAATCAATTCCGCGAGAGCCCGGACGTTGCGCCGAATTGTCAAAGAATTGGATGGTCCAATTATGCACGAATGTTTTCTCAATGCATGCAATGTGCACAAACACACAAATGCAATCATCAGTTCATGGGTGCAATAGAAAAGTGATCCTTGCATTGCATTTTCCTTGACACCCATCTTCCTTGTTTGAATGAAGGGGGGGGGGGGTTGTGTTTGCATTAGGGACAGAAGGATGACGCACTGCACATATAACGTGCATTGTGTGACCAATGTTAAGCATTGTGGCTGGACGGAACCAATAGGCGCTAACCTCGGCAGCGCTTCGGCTCGGCCGACTAAGCTCCGGCACTTCAGCGGCGGTGCTGTCTGATGGCTGGGTGCCTGGGCGGGCAGGTTTCACCTGTGCGCCCCTGCAGATTACCCAAGCCCTCCACCATTCCAGACTTGCTCAGCTCTGTCCATCAGTGTGCACACAATTCCTCCCTTCTTGAATGACCCCATCTATGCTGATGATGGGAGTTTCATGACGCCAGATTGTGTTGCAGAGGAAGCGGAAAAAAGAGGTGTGACGGTTCTCAAGGTTGATCCTCCATCTCTCCACTGTAAGCAACTGTACCGCCAAACCTCCCACCCTACCGAGGAACAAATGAAGGAGGTGGCCAGAGTTGCACTAGGAAATGTGTCGAAGGTCTCCCAAGTGGAGCAGTGGTTCGGCAATCGCCGTAGTTTGGAGTTTTTGAAGGATGAGGCTCGTTTGAAGCGGCGATGTGGGCAGGTCACACCGGGTGTTTTGGCTGATGTGGAGCGCCTCCTCCGTCAATTGCGTGGCTCCATGGGCATTAACGGGCAGTGTACTGTGTCAAACTTGAAAAAGGTTTTGATGCAACAAGGTTTGTGTAGTAGTGGTCCCAAGCCAGAGCTGATCCAGAGAGTGTAGAACTATATCCACCTCTTCCGCGAGCAACACAGCTTGCCCATGGAGGAAGCTGAAATTGCCCATGTGGAAGAGGTGTTACAAACTGATCCGGAGGGTGATGATTCGGACATTGTTTGCGTCATATGCTTGAGTGGTGAGGTGAGTGATGGTAATGACATCTTGCTTTGTGACGGGGACCATAGCTCCACTATTGGGTATCACCAACAATGCCTCCTGCCACCTGTTACACAGGTGCCAAATCATTCGTGGTTCTGTCCTGATTGTGTCGCACAGGGATCAAGTGGTGATTCCAGAGTTGCAGATGGTGATTACGTGCCTTCCACCCAAGATTCTGCTTCCAGCTCCCATGTTACCTCTGCTTCCATTTCAGATAGCACGTCAAGCTGGACAGTGACAGCACATGTTCTGATTTTGATTCATCGGAGTCCTCTGATGTGTCTTCCTTGACATCTGCATCAGACTAATTTGCCAACGGGAGGCCATGGTGGGGCGTTGCATCCCCCCCCCCCCCCGTGCTATGGGATGCAACCGGAATAGACCGGACATAAATACCACCACCGTTGGGGGTAAGGGGGGGGGACTGGGGGGCTGTGTATACCGGTTGTCACTGCCCCGTCTTGACCTATGCTTCGGTGGTTTCAGTACCTACAGCGAACCCAATCATCCTTTGTCTTCAACTCAACCTTGTGGTGCTATTGAGGAAACCGGGCCATTCTTTGCGTTACGTTGTATCATGTTTCGGTTACGTTATGTTTTTGCGTTGCTACGTGTCCCGTAATCACACATGCATCGGTGTGTCCATCCGTGTGGTGGTTTTCTTTCTTCAGATAAGAGGTTTGAGGGGCGGTTCCCTTTTGCTGCAAATTTTTTTTGCCAACAACACACAGTGCGGAAACCCAAACTTGTGAGTGCCCAAACCGAAACCACTACACACAGTGCGGAAACCCAAACTTGTGAGTGCCCAAACCGAAACCACTACAAGCAAACGCCACAAAGCGATGGGAGTAGGCTACCATTTGGCTGTTGTACACCCCCCACCTCCATGGGCTGCATGCGGAAGCAAAACCCACCCATGTGCACAAAACCCTTTGTTGCTTGCTGTGCTCAATGGCCTCCCTAACCCCAACCAAGATTGAATATTGGGACCCAGGTGGTGGGGGAAGGAACATCGTCTAGGAGACTTCAACGACACCACAAATGAGGTACGCTCTGGAAAGTGGATGACAACGGCTCAAAAGGGGCTCAAAATGAGTGCATTCATCCGTTCGGGCACTGGACTAAGATCAATTTTGGCACGGGGAGGTCTAGCTGCATGTGTAGAGTAGCCACTATTTCCTTTCATTTGGCCGCTTTCAGCAGGTGCTAGGGCGGTTTTGGGCAAAAAAAAGGCTGATTTTGGCCCTAAATTGCAGATTTTGAAATGGAGGTCCAGCACTTGCGACGCGCTTTCCCGGCCGCCACCGTTGAGTTTGTGGCTCATACTTTGTGTGGTTGTCCCTCACACCCATAGGTAGCATCCGCCAAAAATTGGGCCGAATCTGAAGCACCACGACGGAGCTGTGATTTTTCCCCATTTCGCGTGTGCTTGCTGCTTGCTTGCTGCTTGCTTGCTTGCCAAACCTGTTAGGTCCACCCTAGACACTAAAGAGGGTTATTAAACCAAGATTGGTTCGGCGTGCAATGGGCTCAAAAAGGGCTCATTTCACTTGTTGGTGCCTCCAAAATGGTCTACGATAATATCTGGAAAGACACATTTTTGACCCATTTCTGGTTGCAAAATAGCCCATTTTCAAGGCATTTTGGGATTTTAGGAGGGCCAAAACGGTCCACCACGAGCTCAAAACGCGTCAAAGACACTTGTTTGGGCATTTCATGTGGTCCCAGATCATTTTTGACCTTGACCTTGTTGACCCATGTTGGCACCAACCTCTTTGGGCTACCTCTTGCAGCTTGCCGCAGCCAAGGGGCGTCTGGGGCCTTTTGGGGGCGGTTCGCGGACATAGTGTGGAGTTAGAGGGCCCGAGAGGGCCCTTCGGCACGGGGAAGTATAGCTGCATGTGTAGAGTAGCCAGTATTTCCTTTCATTTGGCCATTTTCAGCAGGTGCTAGGGCGGTTTTGGGCAAACAAAAAGGCTGATTTTGGCCCTAAATTGCAGATTTTGAAATGGAGGTCCAGCACTTGCGACGCGCTTTCCCGGCCGCCACCGTTGAGTTTGTGGCTCATACTTTGTGTGGTTGTCCCTCACACCCATAGGTAGCATCCGCCAAAAATTGGGCCGAATCTGAAGCACCACGACGGAGCTGTGATTTTTCCCCATTTCGCGTGTGCTTGCTGCTTGCTTGCTGCTTGCTTGCTTGCCAAACCTGTTAGGTCCACCCTAGACACTAAAGAGGGTTATTAAACCAAGATTGGTTCCACCAGCTCGGTGACCCTGACCCTGACCTCAACCCTCAGGTAACCCGAACCTTGGACGCCAGTAAGACACTGTCCCATCTTCGTTCTTTACAACCCACCCAAAATACTGTTGAGATCCCCAGTGAGGAGAGTTGCGGTTGCGCCCTCTTGTTGCTCACTGTTGCCGTCACGGGCTTCTTGTTATACAGGTACAGCACCCCCACCGGCAGTTTGCCGGTGGCACGTTCCAAGGTGTGAAACCAGGTGATCTCGCTTCTTGGTAATTTTGCCACAACGGTCACAAGCGTGGTGTTTACCTAGGCACTCGTCGCAATTGCGGCAAGCATATTATTATTGTACACCACCAACCTGGTGGTTTCACGAGGGACAGCGGCACGATGAGGCATCTAAATTATTAAACAACATTGTTAAGCAAACACGATGAAACGTATGTTGGCTCACAACATTGCAAATTGACAGCAATGAAGAAGTGTACACAACCAGTTTCTTTTAGTGTGCCAAGTAACACAGTGCCTACTCCCGTTGCTCTGCACAGTTCGGCCGGCCGATTTGGCCCGAAGCACCGTCCGGCCGGCCAGAACACCGCTTGGCAGTGTCGGCTGGATTTTCGGCTGAAGAGGGTTGGTGGCGGTCTCGGTCACCGAAACACCGCCTGGTGCCTCGGCTGGTCGACATCGCCTTTGGCAACGTCACTTTCGGCTGAGCCAACACTGCCGCCAAGCCTCACCGCTGTCAGGTTCCCATGGGCTAGGAACTGTAAAATCAGGATGCTCAATTTGCTACAACAACAATTTCAGTGGTCTTTTAGTGAAAGCGGCTTTGCTGATGCAACGGCACAGTCAACAACGAAGCAACAGCTCCATGAAAGGCAACATTTCGAATATCATGGGATCAGGATGCTTTGCTGAGTAGTGTGCTGAGAATGTTTGGGAGACACGGGCAAGGTAATTTTTGCTTTTGTCTGGTTGGCAGAGACCTTTCAGTATGCAACTGGTGCACGTCAAGTAGCACTAATATTTCTGATGTGTAATACCATTTATGGGTGGTGGTTGCGGTTGTGGCTGTGCTGGCGACTGTTGATTTTGTTGTTGTTGTTGCAGTCGGTGTGGGATGATTGGTGAGGTATGTTGGAGATGGGTTGCGGTACATTTGATGCGATGCCCGGGTGCCGAGTTGCATTGCAATGCCGACAACCGTGGCTGGCCATTCCATAGTTAGGATAACCTCCATCTCACATCAGGACCCGCATTGGGAACTCCCCCACCCAGGCATGGGGAGCTGCCACAATATCAGAAACAAAATTGCACGATGTTGTTTTGTTCAAAACAATTTTTTGCTGCTCAAACCTAACTTGCAAAGTAAAGCTACGAGCAGACTCGGTCCTGACTCCGCAATCCCCAGCATCCCATTTCCCCTACACACCCCTGTGACCAGCCGTTTGGTCGGCCCTTCTGTATGGATGAGTCTGATTCTCCATGTTTTTGAACTCTCTTGCGCCATGATTCCTGTCTTCAATTTAGTGGAGGCGGACACCAAATCATGATGACATCTCTCATCACCCGCGATCTCATTGTTGCCAGGGTGCATTGAGTATCTGTGATTGCAGTTCTGGTGAAGAAAATATATTCAGTGTAATGCAATGTAGCAGGTGACGGTTTCATATGCCTTTTGTGCGCTCTTCAGATTACAAGTTGTCACTTATCGCTCAAATGTCGACCACTGTGACTCTTGCTGGATTGATGCATGAAACCAGCTCTTTGGCTGGAAAGTCATGTGGTTCATTCAATTGTTCATTGGAGACCATTGATGTGATGAGTTCCGAGGGTTTGTCGGACGTGTTTTCGGATGAGGCGAGCTCGTCGGAGAACACTTCTTTCGACACCTCGTTGACAGAATCTTGTGGCGAAAATTGTGTAACGCAATGGAGCCAACATGTTTCGGAACCAGCAGCCTCGAGTCAGAAGCCTAAAGCTGCACCCAAGAACCGCAAGCAAAGGGCCGCGAAAAAGAACAACAAAAAAGACAAACCCCTCTGCCTCGATTATTTGAATGGAAACTGCCACCGGCTCAGGTCGTACTGCAGGTACTACCACCCTGAGCTGAGCGAGGTTCTTCCAGCGGGAGCGGAGAAGAAGAAGGAGAATTGTGAGGTGTGGATGCTCATTGGCTTCTGCAAGTTTGGCGAAAATTGTTGGAAGCAGCACCCGGTGACGTCAGTAGCTCCAACAGTAAAGGCCCCGCGAGCGGCGGAGCATCAACAACAGGAAAAGGTCAGTGGGTATAATGAAGTGCTCGAAAGTGTCGACCCAGTGGATCTTAAGAATGCAGCCGTTCTATTGAAGCAAGTCAGCATTAACCCAGAAAATGCTGTGCAGCTGCTATTTGAACACAGTTTGTGCCATCGGAAGATGCTGCCTATTCTCCATGCAATGACTCTCAATGACTCGCGCACGGGACACGCGTACGTCAAGTTTCTTACGTGCCTCCGTCAGCGGCTGTCTGTTGAGCAACACCCAGAGTTCGACGAGTTGTTCTTCGATGTTGTGAGAGGATGGCTGTCACGGACTCTTGGCGTGCACACAAGCACCATTGTGCAACGTGTGCGTGCTGTCAGAAATATGAAAGTCTTTGCCGACGCGCTTTCGTGCCCCCTTGTAGGCCCAACCCAGGTTGCAGACATAATTTCTCTGCTGACTTCCAACCTGGAGACCCAGAGTGCGGAGCAGCAGGATTTACGGGTACTGCTTCTGAGCCTTTTGCTTTGTGCTGTGTTCAATACGTACGGCCCCGCAGCGGCAGATTGCCAAGTTTGTGCGGGGTTTGTTGGCAAGCACTCTGATACCCAGATGGCTTTGGACAGGTTGTTTCAGCTGAGGGCAGCCGCTCAGGATTGCCTGAAGCAGGCTGAGTACCCTCACGCAGCTTCTTTGTCCGTACCTTGTGCCTCTGGGTTGGATGACAGTGTTGTTCACAACCCATATGCGGCTTAACCGTCGCGTGAACCGTTCGTTATGTTGTGCCCCCCTCCATGTGCACGATAGTTATGTTTGACAAAAGTACCGTTTATTTTGCATCTGCTGCGAACAAGTTTTCGAGCATACCGTCCATGGTATGCCTACGGAATTTTCCTTGCATGGCGCATGTGCACTATCACCTTCTTGGATTATCTGCAGGGGCCTCCCGTCCAATATACAGCCATTGGGAGCCCATGGACAATCTGTGTCCTGAAGTGGAGCGGTAGGCAACTCGGAAAAGCAGTCATCTGTCTATTCGATGATGCAGTGATTCTGCACACAGCTTCGCACAAGCTGCGTGCTGTTGTGGCAGACACCAGAAATCTACATTGACGAAAGTAGGTGAAGATGAGAGTGGTACCGGTGAGTTGTGTGTGATAAAACAGCATTTCAACCAAAAATTTTGGTTGAAACCAATCGGTCTCTGGCTGGATATCAGTTGAACACCATGTGCACGTCCTTTGTGTGCAATGTCAGACATGGACTGCATACCATGCCCGTGCCGCATTTTTTCACATCGCTCAGGTTTCCATCCCAATCTGCAACGTTCGCTCACCCATTCCAAGAGCTTCACCAATCCGGTGATTGTCGGCATTTTTTTTTTTTAAGCTCTTCAACAAACCCATAGGACAAGAGCTGGACAAGGTGGAGCATTGCACTCCTGTGCGGACCCATGGTTTCCGTACTTGGTGGACCTGCTTGACACCTATCACCGCAAGTAATGGCATTGGAATACTTCTTGCCGACTCTGGTACACCAGTCCAGAGTACTGCATCCTGATTGGATCGACTCGCAGTCATTCCGCCCAGTAATCATGGCTGCTCCTGATGCTGATGTACTCCTCCCAGCATCGGCTGAGCTGCCAGCATCAATTATCATCAATCTTCTTCGGCAAGCTATACAATTGTGCTGGAGTGAAGTGAGCATTGCTGACTCCATGATAAAGCTCCTACACAGCCTGTTGCCTTTATCTAAGGTGAAACCAGTTCTCTCATATTCTTTTTTTTTCATGCACTACATCCTGTGTGCTCAGTTGTCTGACTGACAAAACCGGCATTCATCTAAGCTATTATTATGCGTGCTGTATGCTTGATGAATGTACAGACGTTTCCTCACGTTTTTGTCTGCGCTCCCCATTGCATTGGTCAGTGGCTGTGCAATTTTTGCTGCTGTGTACGTCATTGATCAAACTTTACATGCTTGGCAAATTCCAGGGATATGCATTTCCAACAACAGGTCAAAATATCGCCCCATGTTGTCTCTTTTGACTACTTACCATAGCAAAAGGAAGAAGTTTGGAAGCAGGGATCTGCTATTTACTCAACATTTGTCATTTGTTTTTCTTTCTTTCATGGTTAACTCCCTTTTTTTGATGCGCCATTTCAATGCTGTTCAACTTCGTAGGTGCTTTGTGAAAGGTCATTTTCCTGAGTTCCATATTCACTGCGACTTCCATTTCTCCAGCCCAAACAAAGTCCATGGCCCCATCACTGCAAGGAGAACAATACACGCCACATTTTGTCACAAACAACCCAAATAGTGCGTACTAAAAGACGGAAACAAGAAAAAACATTGAGCCAGAGAGCAATGGGAATGCCGTCAGCTCTGGCCACAGCCCTGACGGAACATGAAAGGTACATGAAACTGAAACAGACATCAAACTCCTCAAAATGTCTCTGTTCTTCCATGCATGACAGCCTACGTATTGGAATGTGACAATTGACGAAACCGGGTTATTTGTGGGAGTCTTCAATTCGCTTATGCCAACCATGTTATTTGTGCGCAGTATGGGCCTCCTGCTTTTGTTGTGCCCTTTGCGCATGGGGAATGGTGTGCAGGGTCTTCCGTGCAGGATGCTGCTTTGTTTTTTATATTCTCGCTTTCCTCTTTGAAATGCAGGCATCTGGAATGCTTGTTGATGTATATTTGAACCCGGGCTTGATTCGGGCAGGTCTCCCCAAGTCCAACTCTCATTGTCTATCAGCCCAGTTTGCTGAATCCTCAACACGGCACCCTACTTCTGCCTGATGCCCTTTCACCATGTTGCTTTGTTATTGTTACTGTTGCTCGGTCCATTGTTGCAGTCTGTTGCATAGCATTTTTGAACGGGCAGCGCTATGGGATGATACCTCTACCCACAAAGCACTTTTTTCTGAGTGGTTCAGCAATGACATTTATCACCGTAGCAAATCCAGCAACGTCTTTATCTACAAGTAACAGCTCAACAACGTCATCATCTACCAGTTGCATTCAACAACGACGTCATCCACAGCAAGCTGAAGAAGTTTTCCAATGCAGCAAAACAACCTGGCACGGAAACGTTTGCACTGCACAGCTCTTTCCCTCACGATTCGCTCCGCAACCTCATTGTCTCCCACTGCAACCTGCCAACCATGCATTACAAACACAGGGTGAGTAAAGCCCTTGCACAACCAATTGCTTCACTGACAAGGACAAAAATGGTAAGCGCAGCATTATGGCGGTAACGTTGTCCAGATATAACGTCTGGCAAATATTGGACGGCACGTTAATGAATAGCAGTAGCACCAGAAGTTTGAACAGCAGCGACAGTGCCATAGTTAAGTGGCAATGCAATCAGTTATTCTGCGGAATGCAGCACACAGCTTTTTTGCTTGCATTCAATCAAGGATGCCAAAAGAGCAAAATTTATGTATTATTATGGAGTTCGGAGTGCCATCTGATCAGCCACCCCTAAGCGCTTCTCTTTGGAACAGATTCTGGATTGGTACCGGATATGTTGTATTCAGGGCTGGTCCAATTTTTTCGGCTGCCAAAAAATGCTGCACGTGAACAATCACGTGGCCACAAGTGGGAATTCTTCTTCCATCGTGCACGGGGCGATTTGAGCCCCTTCGTCTGCCCTGTTTTCCTCCTCCCATTTCGCGATGTATGTTTTCTTTCATGATATTTGGTTGATGGGCAATAGTCAATATCAAAAGTATTTGAGCAACACTTTCTTCTCCTCATATGCATCCTGTGGTGAATAAATGTATTGTGGTTTTGCCTACACAATTGAAGCAAATTGAAACGAAAAGTGGTCCGATGTTGTCAGGGGCAGCACCAGATCATGTGCACTCAGGGATTCGCGGAACGGAATCCCCCTCCCCCCTCCCCCCCCAATGGCAACTAATTTCCTCCTCAGAAATGTTTGTGATTCTGGGTGAGGCACTGTGACGGAGCATGTGTGTACTCTCAACAGAGGTGTGCTTTGTTTGCAGGGCAGAACAGGGGAAATTAGTGTTTCAGGCGTATGCTGTGCTATGACCAGCATGCAGTTGATTCCAGGACTGCTTCCCAAGTACCTTCAAACGTTGCTGGCATTCATATCATCACAACATTTGTGCGGATGTTTTCACTCAGACGGAGCATGAACCTGTTGTTCAATTGGCAGTTGGGGTGCCACACCTTTATATATGATTTTGACCGGAAAGTGGCAGCTCATTGACGCCACGCCATTTTCTTCAGCACTGTAAAAGGTGAGATAATGATGCAGTGCTGCATACTTGAGGTTTTGCGTCTCATTTTGTGTAGTTGTCAGCTGTGCAGCTTTCTCAGGGGGTGCACACACACAGTGGGCTGCGGTTTTCGTGGTCAGAAATGTAATGTGATGCGGTCGTGATGCATTTGGAACCCTCGTTTGTACTATATGCCCTACTTCTTGACCCAGGCTGTTGCCTGAGAGCTCATACTGTACTCATCAAAACTGTTAAACCTGTTGAGCAGGAGGAAAAAAAGAAGTGGCGTGACGTGGTTGTGTTCCGATTGTAGAGAGAAGACGGTGGATCATGCTCCTTCCTCATACCAACATTCTGCTTGCAACTGCGACCCAATGCTGTTTTGATGTGGTTTTGAGCAATGGCTAATGTCAACCCATCCCCACAGCTCCTGATGCCCTGATGGACAGTGAGGACATCCAGAACATGCTGAAATCACCTGGAAGAGAGGTTGTTAGATCAAGCGCAGGCGCGGGCGTCGTAGATCCCCCTTTTTTGGGGTCATTCGCGTAGCATACCCCAAGGCATGATATTGGATGTCCAACCCCTTGTAAAATCATTATTTTGCCAAATAAGACCACCCCCCAATGGATTTTTCGATTCTGAGGCCTCTATCCCCTGAAACTGGATATCACTTTTTTGGGGGGCTGGGGGGGTCAAAAGTTTTCGCCTAGAAGGCTCCAAGCAGTGGGGAGGCATATCGCTGTCACACCACCGCTAGTCGAATGGTAACGCAGCCCACGCAAAGTTTTTGGTCGGCGGTTCGAATCCTGGTCGGCGGACTGTCGGCGGCGGCGGCGGCGGCGCCAAATTCGCCGGACTGGGGTTCGAACCGCCCACCACAAGGACTGCGGGCAGCCGCATTACCATTCGGCCACTGCTTGCCCTGAGGCAAAATGTCTCCCCCACTGCTTGGGGCCGCGTGTGCCACTGACAAAAAACCCAAACTGTGTGTTTCTGTCTGACTGACTGCTGGCCTGGCTAAGGGACTGATTGGCTGACTGTCAGCCTCTCTTCGAGGTGCACTGCCGAAGGCAATAGAATTTGCCTGCACATTGTGATATGGTGCCCTGTTGAGACAATTGTGGTTGGGATGAAGCATGGGCATGTTTTTGATTCTTTTTTTGTTCTGTTTTTGGTTCTGAGAGTGTACTTAGATCCCGAGATTGACTCGTACTGCTGCAGAACTATTGCAGAACTATTGCAGCTTCGTCAAAAAAAAAAAGATGAAGCATGGGCATGTTTTTGCATCGATTTTTTTGGTACCACGCGTCACGCGCAAACACAGTGTTGTCTAACATGGGGACCCTGTCTGACCGTTGTTTTCTTGATTTTCAGCGTGCTTGCGCAGGGGGTACAAAGCAGCTGGCACTCCTTGACTCTCCCTTGCCAAAATATCACAAGACCTACTCTACCTACCCACCTTTGCTGATTTCCTGCTTCTCATGATTTATTTGTTTCCAATCTGCATGCATGATTCACCTCATTCTGAACAGTTTTGAATGCCCCCTGCCTCTTTTCACACATATCTCAGCAGTTTTGCATTTCGCACCTTATGCTTGGTACTGTCTGTATTGTGTCAGTTTTGTCAGTTGGTATGCTCTGGGGTTCAACCAGGTCTGGGTTGGAGAATGAAGATGCACTCATGTGAGACTGTGGAGTGCATTGCCTTCAGTGGTAGCGGATCTGACACGTGTCAGATCCGCTACCACAGTCATTTGTGGGATCATCGTAGCACTGGACAGCTCTGAACCTTGATCCCGAGGGGTCACCTTGAGTACTGTGAAGTGAGCAGGCTACGCCAGCTCATCTTGGTCTGAGCCAAAAAAAAAGACTATGGAGTGCATTGCCTTCATTTGCATTCTTCTGCACGTGTTTTGCTACTGTTTTTTTTTATTATCAATTTCAACCTCTACATAATTTGGTCACACACCCTCCTTTTCCTTGCTGTACCTATTTGTCTGTGTGTGTCTGCATCTGCCTGGGTATGGTATTGTTTGTTCCGTTGTTCTACTGAGGTTCAACCATGCTTGCATTGGAGTGCAATGCGTCTTTTGCCTTCCTTGCTGAATTTGCTGTTCAGTTTGTCATCTCATTCTCTCATCAATCATTGAAACTAGTCCCCCTCCCCACCCTTTTGCAATCCGGGCACATTAAACTGGTAGCCCTGGGACAAGGAGTGCTAGCCATGTACAGGGCCTGTCTGGCAAGCCTAAGTGACGCATGTTAGAAAGCAGGCCGCCTGTTTTGACCCAACATGGCAATCAAGGACAAGCACATCAACCAATTGCATAAGACGAAGAGCCGATACATTATGTGCCAGCTGAGTGACCTGCCGAATATTGCTGCATGTGCATACCAGGTTAGGGGCGCCTCTTGACCTGCGTGCAGCCCCGTGCTATCTGTGGCTGCTGGTGGGGCTCTCTTCGTATGGGGTCTGTGTTTGTACCACCATTTTAGTGCAAGAAGGCGGACACACAGACGAGCGTTTCGAGACACACAGGATGCAAACCTATTTGCTGCTCGAACATGAATGTACAAAGAGTCTGGTTAGTAGTAGAAATGGCAGATGCTAAAGCCATGAACCAAATCTTTGACATGAGAGGGAGCGCTAGCGCGCGGGGCCCGCGCGCGGCATTTTTTTGGGCTATTTCCGATCCCTACCCCTAGGATGGGATCCGTGACAAGGCAGCGGTTATGAGGGGTGGTGTAGCCAATCTGCCCAATTGTGGGGTTTCAACCTTCTGGTGCTATTGAGGACAACCGGTACCTCTCCTCTACTCTGGGGGGCCCTCGAGTTGGGGCGATGGACTCCCACGCTTTGGTGTGGCCCCTTGAGTTGGGGATACGGACTCACACACTTCGGTGTGGCCCCTTGAGTTGGGGATACGGACTCCCACGCTTTGGCGTGCATGGCCCCTTGAGTTCGGGATACGGACGGAGTGGTGCATTCATGTTGCGCAGTAAAGATTGCTCTTGTTGGGGAATATTGTATGGATTTGTCCTTATGCTCCTGGCACCTCTGCTGATGTATTGATATGGGATGGTTATGGACCTTCCCGCATTTCTTTGATTCTGAGGTTGTTGGGGAGGAACTTGATATATGTGCTTTGTGCTGTCAAAAGCATACTACCCTCACCCCCCCGTGTCTTTCCCCACCCCTTGTCGTTCCCTGGGGGGGGGGCGGGGGTGGGGGACTGTCACTTGGTCAGCCCAAAATTTTTCGTTGCGGCTCATTGTGTTGTTGTGTGGGTGGCTGTGTTGTGGGGCACTACCACTTGCATCCGTTGCATTCATGGCAGGACATTTTGCTCACTTTCGCTGAAATGGAACTTGATAGCACAACCATGTTTCCCCCTGGGACAAGTGTGATGTTCATCCGCTCCACGTGGGAACCTGTTTTGGGCAGGTCGTTGGACATTCAAAGCACGGTGATGCATATCGCCGCATCTCTTATGATCGTGCCTGCAAATGTACGTGTATGATGGCGGTGTGGTCCCCCAGGGGGGGGTGGGGGACCGTCACTTGGTGACCATCCCCCAGGGGGTGGTGGGGGACCGTCTTCCCTGGGGTGGGGAACGACACGGGGGGGTGAGGGTACGACAGAATGTGGTGAATGTCATCTAAATTATTGTGCGGAATGTATTGACCCGCACACCCTTGGGGACAAGACTATTTATCCAGTTTGGGTCGCCTAATTCTAAGGGTGTTTCCAAGGGGCGTGCCTAGGGGCTCTTCGGGGGGAACATAGTCTACAAGTAGTGCGCAGTGCGCGCGCAGTGCAAGGATTCCCCCTGCGATTGCTTTTGGATCCATGGTTCTGTGGCTGAAGCAGTTTGAGCGGGGGAAGCCCGATTTTCGATGCTGAGCTGTGGGGTAGTCCCTGGACAGACCAGCATGGACTACCATTATGGACCTTGACGTTCCATGATTCCAACCCCCAACAACGGGCCGCATTCAGGACTGGTGGATGCCCCCCCCCAAAGAAAAACAGTGCACCCACACACGGGGCCCACCAGTCAACCTCTAAGGCGAGAGAAGTGCCGAGGATGACTGACAGAGCCACCTGTATTTGAGGTTGAGATGACGGTGTCCTTTCCAATGCACGGATAGTCTTGGTCTTTCAATATGAGTGCAACTTCAACGTAGGGCACAGCCCAGTGAACATAGTGGTTTGTAGTTTGTGAAGGACACACATCATTGCACCAAAAGGCTGAAAGTGCCGAAGGCCGGGGCATTCAGTCAATAAGAACTGACCATTGGTCTCTCTTTCTCCCTCTCTCTCTCTCCCTCTCTGCATGTCCTTCTCTGCGTGTCCCAGTCCCAGGCGGCGTATGCCCGCAGGTATGCAGGGACGCACGGGAAATCCAGCTCGGAGTCCAACCAGTACACCACGCTGGAGGAGGCATGGAAGGAGCAACGGTCGGCGTTCACGTGGCGGAGCGTGAAATTCAGGGAGGTGGGAGGAGTACTGCAATGGCAGACGAGGCAGGGCGAGTGGATCCCTGTGGACTCGCCGCCGAGCGGAGGGTGCCAGAGGTGCGCGCAGCGGGGCTCCCCCGACGAACGCCACTGGTACTTTAGATGCCCACACTGGTCCTGACAGGACCGGCTAGAGCCCCGACCGGCCGCCCCGGGCTCCGGCATGTCGGACACGGCGGCAAAGCTGCGGGCGCTCGCCCGCCGGTGGGAGACAGCAGCCCGGTCAGACGACCCCTGCTCACCGGAGGAAAGCGCCATGCAGTCCTGGAGACCGAGAACCCGCTCGCAGTACGCGTCCCGACTACGGGCCTTGGCGGCTTACGCGGGCCGCACGGGCCCGCCTGATACAGCTGCGGCACTGGCAGGCCTCCTGGCAGAGCGGGCCCAAGCCGGCGCTACAGCTTCGGCCCTGTGGGGTATTACCTCCGCGGTCCGGGCCGTGGAGGACCTCCAGTGGCTGCCCCCAACAGTCACCACCTTGCAAAAAAAGTATTGCGGCGGAAGCTGCATCTTCGGGCTCTCAGCCCTATCCGTCCCCGGCAGGCTTGGTCAAGCTGGTCGAAAAGGCCAGAGACTCCAGACGCGGAGCGGTGTTCAGCGCATTGGCCATCATCAGCTAGGTATGCTACCTGCGGGTGGGTGAAGCAGCTGGCATCAGGGTTACTGACCTGGCTATGCCAGGCTTTGTCCAGTTTTGGAACTCAAAGACAGGGGAGGAGGGGTATACCACCCGCCCCCTGTACAGGTATGCGGACGGCGTCTGGGCGTGGCTTCATGGCCACATGGTTTCGCTGGGCCGATCCTCAGACATGCTCGTCTGGCAGTCAGGGGAAGCGGGGTTGGAGGCAGGCATGGCCGAAACCCTGGCGAGCACCGCCCACTCCCGAGCCAGGTGGCACGCCCTGCGCAGGGGAGGCGCCGCAGCGACTTGGGCCCGTAAACCACACCTCGCCTACTACAAATGGTGGGGCAGATGGCAGAGCACGGCCGTGGCAATGCAATACGGCACCAAATGGTCAGACCCGGGAGTCGTTGCCCCTACGGTGCTGCCCGCATGGTCCCGTGACAAGGGGCCTTTACCGACTCTGGAACGCGTGGGCTCCTGGCCCTGTGGGGATCCCTGATGTTCCCCAGTATCGCGAGCGCCCTCAACACCCCGACCAAGCGCAAGCCGAGACTTCCGCGAGGTCAGGAGCTGGAATCCACTGCGAGCGGCACGCTTGGGGGAGGAGGCGACGGAGGCCAAACCGCGACGGAGCCGGAGCAATCCCCAGGGGACGGCTCTGCTGAGATGGGCCCGGGGCCTGACACAGCTCCTACCCTCCCTCCACTTCCTCCTTTGGCCTCTGCCATTGAGTGCGGCGCCGTGTCTCGGGAAGATGCGGGTTAGCTGTGCAAGGTGGCGGGGCCTTTGGTTGCCGTGGGGGGGGGGGCGTGCGGGCCGGGTACGGCAGCCGGGCCCATCAATGTCGATTCCGACGTGGACACTGACGACAACAGCGAAGATTCCGGAAGCGAGCCCTCTGGCGAATTCGCAGTCGGCAGCGCCAGGGGCTCCCCCGGGCATCGACAGGCCGGAGTTGCCAGGTTCGTTGGGCGGGAGCGTAAGCCGTGGTCCTCCAGGGCGGCCGTTGGCCCTGTCAGAGGAGGACCCGCAGCGGGCTCGAAAGCTGGAGTGGTGGGCCGTGTCCACCGCTCATACACGGGGCCGCGTCACGCTAAGGTGGTCCTGGGTGGTACGCAAGCCGTGCGATCCCGAGCCCCCGCACGCCGTCAAGCTGGGAGACCTCATGAAATGCCATCGAAGGTGAAATTTATTGAAAACGAAGCCCCCTCCGTGTGCAACGAACATGTCCAATCGGACTATATTTTGGGGACGTAATTAATCAGGCAATTGATCAGGTGGCGGGCTCTGTAGGGACAGGGAATGCACCTTGCATTTTTTCACATTTTCGGCGCCGGTTTCTCAGTGATGCAGTGTGAGAAGAAACAAGTAGGATTATGCGTTTGAGATAATGTGTAGTTGTGCAGTCAATTACCATTTGCATATTTGCCCAACACTACCGTTTTCAGAAGAAACATTTTATTAGAATTATGCGGTTGAAATAATGTGTAGTTTTGTAATCCGCCCCCCCCCCCCCCACCATTTTGCGAAAGCACTGCCTTGTTTAAGCACCGGGAACCGGTCTGACTGGGAACCGGTCCGAGTGTCATTTTTCTGACCACAGTT
Source organism: Eutreptiella sp. 'Long Island Sound 2002' (assembly GCA_964036045.1). Taxonomy (NCBI): domain Eukaryota; phylum Euglenozoa; class Euglenophyceae; order Eutreptiales; family Eutreptiaceae; genus Eutreptiella; species Eutreptiella sp. 'Long Island Sound 2002'. The sequence goes on from OZ038386.1 coordinate 17,285,760, forward strand.
TTTATGGTCAGAAATTTAACAAAGGGTGAGTTTGTGCCGAATGTAGAGAGAAGCAGGGGCTGTGGGAATGCCATGCACACAGTGCAAAGTTTCTGATGTCGGCAACACTGGAACCCTAGTTTTGGCCGTTTTTCACAAGTTTTTGGTTCCACAGTGGGGGTTTTTTTTTTAGCTTCTTAAGCATTCAGGATGTGGCATATTTGAATTGTCAACCATTTTTGCCCATTTTCAACCATTTCCCCTATGTGTTCTCCCTGCATGGGCATTAGCGCACCGGGTGTGCGTTGGCCATCTTTGAAAGAGTCTTATTTTGGATTCTCAACTTTCCGGTGCTATTGAGGAAAAGGGGCCAATTTTCCAATCCACGCTTTGTTGCGTGGCCAGCTGAGTTGGGGTTAGGGATTCACAATCCATGCTTCGGTGTGGCCATTTGAGTTAAGGTTAGGGACTCACAATGCACGCTTCGTTGCGTGGCCAATTGAGTTCAGGTTAGAGATTGACAATCCACATTTTGGTGCGGCTTTGTGAGTTGGGGTTAGGGGTTCTCAATCCACGCTTCAGTGTGGTTTTTTGAGTTGGGGTTAGGGATTCGCAATTTGCGATTCGGTATAGCTTTTCGCCTCTTTGTACGGTTGTGGCAATGGAGGATTGTCCGTAAGGTCTGGAATGACTTTGCAACGGAGCTGCATGGCCATGTGCAAATTTTGGTCCAGATTACTCCGTTTTGGACTCGCGGGCAGACTAGGTATCAACCCTATGGACCTCGGCTTTATGTGCCAGACTCTGTATGGGCACAGGAGCAGGCAACCATTGTAGAGGAGGAAAATGATGTTTGTTGCCAATTGTCTGGCCACCGCCTTGGGGATATATCGGAGTGTGGCACTTGCCACTTGAACATGTGTGCCTCTTGCATGCCTTTGCATAGTTGTAGTTTGCAAGGCTGAGTGGCTACTGTCTACCTGTAAGGTGATTTGTCGAATGAGGCTGAAACTAGTGTAACCTTGGCGTTACAAAGAAAGATTGTTATGCTTTCAATGATTGTCTTTGTGTTGATGTGCTCCAGCTTTTATCCTGCTACTTGCCTACTCCTGTGGTTGTCGTATTTTGGAAACCAAGGAAAGGAACCAATCTATACTACAAGTAGGGCACCATACAAGATCTCAAACTCCCAACATGAAGTGCTGCAGTCAAAGAGAAATGGATGTATGAAGTATTCACAACCACAGTTCAGACTCTGACTAACGATTACAAAAGCTAGTTAGAAAACAAACTAACTAAGATAGAAAATTGCCCTCATGGGCATCTTCTCTGAGGCATGGTCACTCTGAGATGTGAACCCTTTGTTTTTGGTTCCTTAGGTGCTGAGATGGCATGGCTTGTGGTACTGAGGTCATTGCCATGTGACCAAGGATCTTCGTAGTTATCTAGGCGGGCTGGGAATTGAACCCACGTCCTCTCAAAGGGACGTACCCAAGCCCCATAGCGTGCACACCACAAGGACAGGTAAGCATTCACGAAGAGATAGATAAAAATGTATAGGTTGTGAACCAGAGCAGTACCTCAGTCAACTCAAGATCCAGTGATTAAATCCAAATCGCTGGGGTGTCAGGAGTCCTCACAACATCTGATGCATAGTGTTTTGTTCTACAGGGCAGAATGCATTATCCCCATTTCGGTGTGGCCAATACTAAGATAAAATTGTCTTCTGCCACAAGGCATCTTTACAACTAAAGCGATCCCGAAAGTCGATGAAACGCACTTTTTCTTACTTACAAGGACCCCTCTACGTTTTTCTCCCACGGAGCTTGGACTGGGGAGTGTGCTAAGTGTACGCAAACGCTTGCGGACAGTGGAAGCAAGTTTCCCTTTGCACATTCTTCATATTTTTGTCACTAGCGCACCGTCTTTTGGCGCGGGACGTTGCACCATTTCCTCTAGCTAACCCTGCCATGCCAGTGTCTTGCGTCCTATGTAGGGTGGACTCCTTCACTGGGCCACACAAAACTTGGAGCCTACATTCAAGGTAGGGATCGGTAGAACGCCAAAGTGTAGGGCCTCCCGGGGCCACACATAGGACATGGCTTCGCCACTTTGGCCACTCCTTCCTTCTCCTTCTCCTTCTCTTTGCCTTCAAGTCCTCCAACGGAAAGTCCACTGAAGGCAGCTCCCAAGCCCTTCAGGGAATCGTCCCCGAGCCCTGTTAAGGCAACTGAGAGTACAGGCTCCTCGGGTCCAGGTTCACCAGCAGGTTTTGGCGCTGGCGCTGGCCTGGCTGGTGCCACTGAGGGCGCTGTCTTCTCGGCAGTATCCTTGGTGTCCATGTTGTATTTCTTCGCCCTTCAGTGGAGTCAGTCTCGACGTACTGGTTGTACTGCACGGGGTTGCAGGTACGCCAAGAGTGAAAATCTTTGCTACCAGTGAAAGAAGCACAGGCACAGGGCATCATTGTATCATCAGGGAATCTAAATGTACACGGAATAAAGTAATGAATATGCACCATCAGTAACAAATATGCAACAATTACTACATTGGTGTATCCGCGTTGCGAACGCGCGCGCTTGTCTGGTTACACCCCCCCACTAGGACACAACCCAGGAGGGCACACCATGGGGCCGTGGTCGAAAAACCACAACAAGACAAGCGAATGCCAAAAAAAATAGAAAATGTGGGTTAAGAGCAACCCCAAGGGGGAAGATAATGGGGTTACGCCACTACGGCACATTCCGGCCCAACCTACGAGGGACGTAGGGGGACTCCTGCAACCTAGGCCGTGTAGACTTAACTACTTCCCCAAGGCGAGAGGTACCAAGGGGTGAAGGCCGCCTAGGAGCTTCACACGGCTTCTCTCCCCACCAAAACACAAGAACAAGGGAAGAGAAGCCTAGAGCTAGAGAAAGATGTCCTTGATTAGTGCCCTAGATATTTTGATGAAATCCTGCAGGTTTTGAAGTTGAAAACCCAAACCAAAGCAGCAAGTAGAGCAAGAATAGGATGTGGATCGAATCAATGAATAGTTTTGAAATCCAGTGTAACACAGAAGGGCTGCAGATAGACAAAGCAGGTATAAACACAAAGATTCAATCACAAATGGATAATACAAAAGATTTTATATGAAAACTGGACTGACTCTAGCCTCCAAGATAGCATCAAGCACTTCATGTGTACTCTTTTGGGTGAAATGGTGCTGGTTAGGAATGTGGGGCATAGGTGTTAGGCCAACACAGAAAATGACTTGGCCAAGCAACTGAATTCAGAAACAGTTAAAAAGTAGAACCACAATAAGTGGTAGAAACAATTGAGTATAGGGGTCTTGGGGTGGGAGACCACTAGGCTTAACCTCCAAGGCCTAAAGCATGAAATGCCTATTTTATTTCGGTATATCCTCCATGAAGGAGTGTACCTCCGCTCAGTTGAGTGGTAGGGGTGAACTTCATGGAGGGCTAGGGTTACAACCCTAGTTACTTTTAGAAAGTGTACTTTAGGCTTCAAAAGAGAGATGAAAATACTTAAGTTAGTCTTAGCATCAACAAAAGGGTTTTAAGGGGGGCTTGGCCTGGATCAAGCCCTCCAAGAAAGACATGGCAGTGACTTTTTCTTACTCCCCCCTGGAGTACTAGTTAGCTAAGCTAGTAGGAGCAAGGAAAAAGGCTCAAATATTCCTAGAATTACCTCAGAAAATGCAGTAAACTTACCAAAAACATCCTCATCAGTTCATAAAAGCCTATCACATTGTAGGTACCCTCGAAAAACAGTGTAATGTACCGTGAATGATGTCCCTTCGATGGCGCATTCCTCAAAAGTCGCCAGCGTGCGACGAAAACTTTTGGTAAAAATGTGGGGGTAGTGAGGTTTGAACCCGGGACTCCATCTCTAGAGCACATGTGCTTGCCCACTAGGGTACAGTTGACCGCTCTGATGCGGACGCCTATCGTTGCATAAACAGCGTTTTAGTAAACGTCCTGACCAAGGGCCAGGGCGGAGCAATACTCCCAATGGAGGACACAAATCTCCAGGAGCTGAAAAAAAAATAGAAAATGTAACCAACAGGGAGTGATTTCTGTGGTTTAGCGAAAGGTGTAGCGATTCAAGAAGTCAAATTGCTAAAAATTGATCAAAGCACGCGAGAAATTGTCATTTTTACACCAAAACCCAAAGTCGCAGCGTAACGGAAGCGGACTTCAAAAAAAAGGTTGCGCAAGCGTAAAGGGCTTTTGAAAAAGAAGGTATGAGCCGTAGTTTTTAAAGTTCTAAAGGAAATTTTTGCACAGTTGCATCAAAGTTTTTATATACTTTAGGGAAAAGTATTCAAACTCAACCCACACCACAGACCAGGTGGACAACCCAACTCTCAGGTATGCCAGTGCCATCTCACACGCACGCATTGCGTTTGTGTTGGTTCCTTCGTTAAAACGTTAGGGTTGTCAACGCTGTGTTCGTTGGGGGTTCGGGTGCTCCTCTGCCTTGCTCTGTAAAGGTCAAAACAGGAATGAAAGGTATGCGATGCGAATGGAGCACGCAGCGCGCACGTAGGGTTAGAAAATGCGCTGTGCTTGCGATGCATGTGCCTAATTGAGGCATTCACACGCTGTGACGCTTTCCCTGTACCCCAATTCACCCTTGTTCTCTCTTCACAGGGAAGTAAAGCAAGTGCTTGCTCTTGTTTGTTTGCTTGCGTGTAGCTGTAGCGCTAGAGTAGTGTTGCTTAAAACGCTTAGGCTTGTTTTGCGCTCGCTTCACTTCGGCATTCACACGATGCATGGTGAGTAAGGTAGGTAAGCCCAGGAGGAGCTCAGCTCCTGGTTGAGTGAGTGTGGTTATGTTCTCGCCTTTCTTCCCGGCATGCGTGCACACGATGCATTAAAGGGATTTGACAGTAGGCCACGCGCTGTGCACGGGGTATGAACTCTTGCCAGGTTACCCAGGGCTTCGCCCTACGTTCCATAAGGGAACGGGCGAAGTCCTTAAGCTTGCTTGCTTGCAACTGGGTTCAGGAACAGTGTATTATAGGGCACACTAAGAAGCGTATGATACGTGGAGTGTGTCTTGGTTCCTCCGTCTTGAACCCAGTCCAGTGGCCTCTGTTGTACAGGTGGGAGGATTAGGGTGAAATGGTGCAGTCCCTTGAGCCAGCTAAATCATACGGCGCTGATCACACAATCAATTGACTGCGCCTCAGCCAGGAGTTGCGAGGGCAGTTCGACTCCATCGACATCCGCGCTGTGCACGCCACCTGTGCGCCCTTCCCCTCCAAGCCCTAGCAGGGAAACGTGTTGTGACGTCCCTGTTAGGCCACAGTTGCTTAGCAGCGCTGTGTTCTCTTGTCTTCTTCACAGGAGGGTCATCAGGACCCGTGACTTCCTTGACAGCAACACCAAGTAGCGTGTGTAGGTGTTAGGGTCAGCAGGCGTGGCAGGAGTTGAGTGCAGGTGATGAGTGCTCACCCTTCCTTCGAAGGCCGGTGCTGGCGTTAGTGACTGTAGTGTAGTGGTGTCTCCTGTCCCGCGTGCTTTTCCTCGTGGGCAGGGGAGTGCGTTAGCTTTTGGACCTTAGCAAAAGTGGGCGTTTTGTATGCCCTTAGCACACTTGGCCACCCCTCCCCTCTAGTAGGTAGGGCTTTTGCCGTCTTCCCCCAAAGGATAGGCGCCAGCACAGAAATTGGGCGCCATAGGAGTGGTAATAGTACCTGATTAGGACCTTCGGTCCGACATCAGGTACTATTGAGTTGGGAGCCACGCCGGGGAGAGAAGTGAGACACACACAGACATACGTAGCACACATAGGGGTATGGTAAACCCTGTAAGGAAGGGTAGAACCCCATGGGTCTGGACCAGTCAGGGGTCCTAACTGTGGGCTCGCTTGTCCCCAAGGAGGGAAGACACACCTTGCCTCATAACACCTTGCTTGCCATTCCCCCCTGGTGTAGTAAGCCACCGTTTTTCGTTGGCTCCCCAAGGTCATTACATCAGGGCAGTCCCCATGCAACACATGGTCAACAAGGCATACACTCGCTGGGTGGCTGCAATCCTGATAAGCGGCCACCTGGCCCACGCTGGAAACCATAGGCATGGGTCTGCAGGGCACAGACAGGGTCAGTGCAGTGCTTAGTAAGCAGTAGTCTGTGAAAAAAACAATGGCCTTCGGCCAGGGAGTGGTTGTCAGGGGGGGCTAACGGTCCTGTCCTGCGATGCAATGCGGGGCAACTGTGACAACTGCTCTTACACCCATACACAGGCACGTCTGCACAAGAGTGCTCACTGCACCTATGAGGTTAGAACACAGTCAGTGGACCGACACAGGGGAATTAGTTTCGCTTTTTACGCTTGGACATAGTCTCAGCACGGGTCAGTAGCTGCCCCTCGTTGTTCTCAACGAGGTAGGCGCGGAAGATAGGGTTGATACTCCCATCTGGTTGTATGAAGGCTGACATAGGTTCCCAGGTCGCCTCAGGTAACCCATAGCCATCCGACAGGGTTAGGAATTTCCAGCCCTGTTTATACTCGTGGCGAGCAATACCTGCAACCACGTAGTAACCATCGACTGCCATCTCATCGGCAGTCATCTCTTCGAGTTCGTCTGCCTCCTCTGGACTGGCAGCGTTCTCTAGGTCTATATGCTCGACCTCACTGTCGCTGAGGCGCCACTCATCCCAAGACAAATCGTCAGGGGAGTGATAGTGCCTCAACTGTTTAGGTGCACACAGCAGTTCACCACCTAGGCGTGGACTGCACCTGACATGGATCCTAGATCCATCCATCCTGATGATACGATAGGGTCCAAAATAAGGGTCCTGTAGGCCAGTACGTGGCCAGGAGGGTAGGCGTGAATGGTGAACCAAAACAAGGTCACCAACCTTGAAGCTGGCAGGTCGCCGTAGGCGGTTCCGTCGGCTCAGTTCACGGTCACGGATGTGTCTCAGGTTAGTCCCAGCCTGGTTAGCCAGAGACTGCTTGTGTTCCGGCCAATCTCCCACAGGGCTCTTGAAGTCCTCAGGAAACGGGGTTTTGAAGAACCAAGCAGGTCGTCCTCCATGGAACAGTTCGTGGGGGGTGAAACCCGTAGAAGTGCTCCGCTGTGAGTTCATGGTCAGCACTGCCCAGGGCACTAGGCGTACCCAGTCCTTGGTACGCTCCTGTTTCATCAGGATCCTTAAGTTTTGCTCCACCACACGGTTCTGTCTCTCACAGAGAGGGTTGGACGTGTCGGTATAGGGCACACCTGTGGTCACCTCCACGTTGAGGGCATTTAGCACTCGTTTGTACCACCCAGTGTCACTGCGGATGCGTACATCCTCATCAGAGTGCACCTGCTTAGGTGCCCCATAGGGTTCGAACCATTGTTCGACCAACAGTTTCACAGTCTGCTCACCTGTGATTTTCTTATTGCAAGGGAACACAGGGTTGAAGCGAGATAGGCCACAGGTGACCACTAGGCAACTATCATAGCCGCCAAAGCGTGGTAGGCCGTGGATGAAATCCACGTAGACAAGAGAGTTAGCACAATAGGGTATGGGTAAGCTGGAGATCAGGCCCCTATCCCTACTGTCGCTCTGCTTGCTGGCATGACAGCCACAAGCATCCACAATGGTCTGCATACGCGACCTCAGTTCAGTCAGGGTTAGACTAGAGTAGAAAAACTCACGGAAGAAGTCCACTCAGCGATTAGCGCCAGTGTGACCAGAACTGAGATGGGACCACTGTAGGCACTAATCCAGTCGTGCCTCAGGCACCACAATTCGGTACTCGTAGAAGAGGTACTGATTGTTTTTATACCACTGGTGCCCGTCAATGACACGGGGTTTGAGACCAGTGCTGAGGGTTCGGAAAATTTCTTTATACTCTGACTGATAGTCGGATAGACTCCAACCCTCCAGGATTCCAGCAGTGCGCATGGACAGGTCAAGCTGAACATCCATACGCTGGAAAGCCTCTCTGGCGAGCGCCTCAGAGCTCTCACCTACAAGCGCATCGAAGTTGTTCCGCGATATATAGTCGGACAGTTCATTCTTTATTCCGGGGATATGATGCACTGTCAGCCTAAACTGGCTCAGGTAAGTCCACCACCGCTTTAGCTTTGCTTTCTCTGGTGGTGGGCCCTTCTGAAAAGACTTCACAGGCTCCTGGTCACACAGCCAGACAATAGGGTTAGATCCCAGGAGTCGGGATTGTGACGAAAGCACCAACATACCGGCTAGGAGTTCCTGGTCATAGGTGCTGTAATTGGAACGCACTTGGTTCCATTTCCAATTTCTAGTGTCCCAGTGGCACCAGTCGCCACTCACTGGTAGGATAGTCATGTTTCAACGAACCATCACGGTTCAGTCCACTAGTATGATAATGGCAGTGGGTTAGTTCAGCGGGGTTAAGCTCTTGCCATTGGTAGATCGTACCACCCCCCCCTACATCACTGGCATCAGTGATCAGGACTATCTCGCCCTTAGGGCGGGGTAATCCCAGGCAGTTGGAGGAGGCAATCTTCTTCTTCAACTCCTGGAAACACTCTTCCTCTCTGGCGGTCCACCTCCAGGGAGTAGTTTTCTTGATTAGGTCAGTGAGGGGGGCAGAGGAGTAAGTAAAATTGTGGATGTGACGCCGATAGAAATTACAGGCGCCCACAAAACTCCTCACATCGTGTAGACCCTTCTTAGGGTCATCGCGAATCTGCATGTCCTGTAGGGGCTGCATCTTAGACGCGGCTGGTTTCCACCAACCATACCCCACGTCGAAACCCAAATATTCCATCTCCTCTTTCGGAAACTCACATTTTTTGAGTTTGATTCGGAGATGGTTTTCTTGACAAACAATGAAAAATTCACGGAGGAGAAGGACATGGTGCTCTTGGGTATTAGTACCCAAACTCACGTCGTCGATGTGAGCCTCCACTTCTGCACCCCGAGAAATCAACTCCTGTACTAGAGGCCTGCGCCTCAGTATGTACAAAATTTTTGTCATTAGCTCCTGGAAGAGCGCTGGGGCATTAGCCACCCCGAAAGGCATAACCTTCCACTTAAAGACACGGCCCTTAGGGGTTATAAAAGCCAGCAGCTCCTGAGCTGCGGCGGTTAGGTCCACCTGCCAGAAACCAGAGCGTTTATCCATTTTGGTCTTGTACCTGCATTTGGCAATACGCTCCAGGGTATTTTCCATGTTAGGAATACTCCCTGAGTGGTTCTGGGTTTTCTTGTTGACCTCACCATAGTCTACAACCAGTCGTAGGGCAGTCGACCCTGGTTTGGCAACCAGGAAACAGGGACTACAGTGATGGGGGTAGTCCCCCTGCTTATATTCTTCAACGAGGCCAGCATCTATACATTCCTGGATCTGGCGCTCGATTTCTTCAACCTGTTCCTGTGGAGCGGGATAGGAACGACGCCTCACTCGCGTCTTTTCAAATTCAGGTTTCAGTTTCAGGTCCATGTGGACCAGTTTTTTACAAGAGAGGGGAGGCGGCAAGGCGCCGAACTCCTCCTCATAGGTTATCAGCAGTTTCTTCAGTCGGGGGTCAAGGTTAAGACTCTCGAGTTTCTGAAGAAAATCCTCCTCAGCATGGAGGTTCCTCTTTCCATGTTCTTTCTTTTTCTGCCGATCAGCAGGCACAGAACCATCGTCCCACTCAGGGGGACATTGCTGCCCATAGTGCAGAGAATACACTAGCGGTATCTCAGGATCAGGCAGCGTATAGGAATCATCGTCGTCCTCATACCAGATGGAGGATTTCCAGGTCTGTCTGAGGTATTGCAGCCGCTCTTGTTGCTCAATACCTTTGGCCTTCAGGTACAACAGCTGCCGGAGTTCCTGAGTGTCATGCTCAGACAATGGCATGTTATTAGCAGCAGGCCGCGCCAGAGCATCAGCAATCCGGGCCACGGGTTCACCTGTGTGCATAGGCTGCATGTGTAGCACTGGCTTCCCAACAGGGGAAGCGGGCTCAGAGTTTGACTCTAGATCTACCTCCTCCAGCAACAGCTGGGCTAGGAAGGCACTGTGTTTTAGGTCAACACAGCTGGGATCAACAGGAGAAATAGTACTAGCGATCTCAGACAGTTGGTCGTCAGCATCCTCCTTTACAGCTGCAGGTTCCAGATAGAGAAAGATGTCCTTGATTAATGCCCTAGATATTTTGATGAAATCCTGCAGGTTTTGAAGTTGAAAACCCAAACCAAAGCAGCAAGTAGAGCAAGAACAGGATGTGGATCGAATCAATGAATGGTTTTGGAATCCAGTGTAACACAGAAGGGCTGCAGATAGACAAAGCAGGTATAAACACAAAGATTCAATCACAATTGGATAATACAAAAGATTTTATATGAAAACTGGACTGACTCTGGCCTCCAAGATAGCATCAGGCACTTCATGTGTACTCTTTTGGGTGAAATGGTGCTGGTTAGGAATGTGGGGCATAGATGTCAGGCCAACACAGAAAATGACTTGGCCAAGCAACTGAATTCAGAAACGTTTAAAAAGTAGAACCACAATAAGTGGTAGAAACAATTGAGTATAGGGGTCTTAGGGTGGGAGACCACTAGGCTTAACCTCCAAGGCCTAAAGCATGAAATGCCTATTTTATTTCGGTATATCCTCCATGAAGGAGTGTACCTCCGCTCAGTTGAGTGGTAGGGGTGAACTTCATGGGGGGGCTAGGGTTACAACCCTAGTTACTCTGAGAAAGTGTACTTTAGGCTTCAAAAGAGAGATAAAAATACTTAAGTTAGTCTTAGCATCAACAAAAGGGTTTTAAGGGGGGCTTGGCCTGGATCAAGCCCTCCAAGAAAGACATGGCAGTGACTTTTTCTTGCTCCCCCCTGGAGTACTAGTTAGCTAAGCTAGTAGGAGCAAGGAAAAAGGCTCAAATATTCCCAAAATTACCTCAGAAAATGCAGTAAACATACCAAAAACATCCTCATCAGTTCATAGAAGCCTATCACATTGTAGGTACCCTCGAAAAACAGTGTAATGTACCGTGAATGAAGTCCCTTCGATTGGGCATTCCTCAAAAGTCGCCGGCGTGCGACAAAAACCTTTGGTAAAAATGTGGGGGTAGTGGGGTTTGAACCCAGGACTCCATCTCTAGAGCACATGTGCTTGCCCACTAGGGTACAGTCGACCGCTCTGATGCGGATGGCGATCGCTGTATAAACAGCGTTTTAGTAAATGTCCTGATCAAGGGCCAGGGCGGAGCAATACTCCCAATGGAGGACACAAATCTCCAGGAGCTGAAAAAAAATAGAAAATGTAACCAACAGGGAGTGATTCCTGCGGTGTAGCGAAGGGGGTAGCGATTTATCAAGTCAAATCGCTAAAAATTGACGAAATCACGCCAGAAATCGTCATTTTTACACATAACTCAAAGTCGCAGACAAGCGCAACGGAAGCGGACTTCAAAAACAAGGTTGCGCAAGCGTAAACGGCTTTTGAAAAAGAAGGTATGAGCCGTAGTTTTTAAAGTTCTAAAGGAAATTTTTGCACAGTTGCATCAAAATTTTTATAAACTTCAGAGAAAAGTATTGAAATTCAACCCACACCACAGAGCAGGTGAACAACCCACCTCTCAGGTATGCCAGTGTCATCTCACACGCATGCATTGCGTTCGTGTTGGTTGCTTCCTTAAAACGTTAGGGTTGTCAACGCTGTGTTCGTTGGGGGTTCGGGCGCTCATCTCCTTTGCTCTGCACAGGTCAAAACAGGAATGAAAGGTATGCGATGCGAATGGAGCGCGTAGCGCGCACGTAGGGTTAGAATATGCGCTGTGCTCGCGATGCATGTGCCTAATTGAGGCATTCACACGCGGTGACGCTTTCCCTGTGCCCCAATTCATCCTTGTTCTCTCTTCACAGGTGAGAAAAGAAAGTGTTTGCCCGTATGTAGCCGTAGCGTTAAAGTAGGGTTGCTTAAAACGCTTAGGCTTGTTTGTAACTCGCAATAGAGTTGTTTTGCGTTCGCTTCATTTTGGCATTCACACGATGCATGGTGAGTAAGGTAGGTTAGCCCAGGAGGAGGTCACCTCCTGGTTGAGTCAGTGGTTATGGTTCTGCCTCCTTTCCCTGCATGCGTGCAGACGATGCATTAAAGGGTAGGCCACGCGAAATGCGCACGGTAAACCTTGTTTAGGTTACCCAGGGGCTCCTCGGTACGTTCTTTAAGAGAACCTGAGGAGTCTCTTAACGCTTGCTTGCCTGCGAGGGGTTGTTTGAGGACAGTGTATTATAGGTCACACTGAGAAGCGTATAATACGTGGAGTGTGGCTTGGTTCCTCAGCCGCAAACACCCCTTCATTGGCCTTTGTTGTACAGATGGGAGAGGTTCAGGGTGATTGGTGCACGCAGCAGCTGCCTTCTGCGGCTATCCCATTTTTCTGCCCCAGCTAAACAGGGGCGCTGATCACACAATCAATTGACTGTGCCTCAGCCAGGAGTGGCGAGGGCAGTTCGACTCCATCGACATCCGCGCTGTGCACACAACAAGAGCACCCCTTCCCTCCAAGCCCTAGCAGGGAAACGTGTTGTGACGTCCCTGTTAGGCCACAGTTGCTCAGCAGCGCTGTGTTCTCTTGTCTTCTTCACAGTAGGGTCATCAGGACCCGTGACTTCCTTGACAGCAACACCAAGTAGCGTGTGTAGGGGTTAGGGTCAGCAGGCCTGGCAGGAGTTGAGTGCAGGTGATGAGTGCTCACCCTTCCTTCGAAGGCCGGTGCTGGCGTTAGTGAGTGTAGTGTAGTGGTGTCTCCTGTCCCGCGTGCTTTTCCTCGTGGGCAGGGGAGTGCGTTAGCTTTTGGCCCTTAGCAAAAATGGGCGTTTTGTATGCCCTTAGCACACTTGGCCACCCCTCCCCTCTAGTAGGTAGGGCTTTTGCCGTCTTCCCCCAAGGATAGGCGTCAGCACAGAAATTGGGCGCCATAGGAGTGGTAATAGTACCTGATTAGGACCTTCGGTCCGACGTCAGCACAGCCCGGTCTCCGGGAGCCACGCCGGGGAGAGAAGTGAGACACACACAGACATACGTAGCACACATAGGGGTATGGTAAACCCTGTAAGGAAGGGTAGAACCCCATGGGTCTGGACCAGTCAGGGGTCCTAACTGTGGGCTCGCTTGTCCCCAAGGAGGGAAGACACACCTTGCCTCATAACACCTTGCTTGTCATCCCCCCCTGGTGTAGTAAGCCACCGTTTTTCGTTGGCTCCCCAAGGTCATTACATCAGGGCAGTCCCCATGCAACACATGGTCAACAAGGCATACACTCGCTGGGTGGCTGCAATCCTGATAAGCGGCCACCTGGCCCACGCTGGAAACCATAGGCATGGGTCTGCAGGGCACAGACAGGGTCAGTGCAGTGCTTAGTAAGCAGTAGTCTGTGAAAAAAACAATGGCCTTCGGCCAGGGAGTGGTTGTCACGGGGGGCTAACGGTCCTGTCCTGCGATGCAATGCGGGGCAACTGTGACAACTGCTCTTACACCCATACACAGGCACGTCTGCAGAAGAGTGCTCACTGCACCTGTCAGTAGACTGACACAGGGAAATTAGTTTCGCTTTTTACGCTGGGACATAGTCTCAGCACGGGTTAGGAGCTGCCCCTCGTTGTTCTCAACGAGGTAGGCGCGGAAGATGGGGTTGATACTCCCGTCTGGTCGTATGAAGGCTGACATAGGTTCCCAGGTCGCCTCAGATAACCCATAGCCATCCGACAGGGTTAGGAATTTCCAGCCCTGTTTATACTCGTGGCGGGCAATACTTGCAACCACGTAGTAACCATCGACTGCCATCTCATCGGCAGTCATCTCTTCAAGTTCGTCTGCCTCCTCTGGACTGGCAGCGTTCTCTAGGTCTATATGCTCGACCTCACTGTTGCTGAGGCGCCAATCATCCCAAGACAAATCGTCAGGGGAGTGATAGTGCCTCAACTGCTTAGGTGCACACAGCAGTTCACCACCTAGACGTGGACTGCACCTGACATGGATCCTAGATCCATCTATCCTGATGATACGATAGGGTCCAAAATAAGGGTCCTGTAGGCAGTTACGTGGCCAGGAGGGTAGGCGTGAATGGTGTACCAAAACAAGGTCACCAACCTTGAAGCTGGCAGGTCGCCGTAGGCGGTTCCGTCGGCTCAGTTCACGGTCACGGATGTGTCTCAGGTTAGTCCCAGCCTGGTTAGCCAGAGACTGCTTGTGTTCCAGGCAATCTCCCACAGGTCTCTTGAAGTCCTCAGGAAAGGGGGTTTTGAAGAACCAAGCAGGTCGTCCTCCATGGAACAGTTCGTGGGGGGTGAAACCCTTAGAGGAGCTCCGCTGTGAGTTCATGGTCAACACTGCCCAGGGCACTAGGCGTACCCAGTCCTTGGTACGCTCCTGTTTCATTAGGATCCTTAAGTTTTGCTCCACCACACGGTTCTGTCTCTCACAGAGAGGGTTAGACGTGTGGGTATAGGGCACACCTATGGTTACCTCCACGTTGAGGGCATTTAGCACTCGTTTGTACCACCCAGTGTCACTGCGGATGCGTACATCCTCATCAGAGTGCACCTGCTTAGGTGCCCCATAGGGTTCGAACCATTGTTCGACCAACAGTTTCACAGTCTGCTCACTTGTGATTTTCTTATTGCAAGGGAACACACGGTTGAAGCGAGATAGGCCACAGGTGACCACTAGGCAACTATCATAGCCGCCAAAGCGTGGTAGGCCGTGGGTGAAATCCACGTAGAGAAGAGAGTTAGCACAATAGGGTATGGGTAAGCTGGAGATCAGGCCCCTATCCCTACTGTCGCTCTGCTTGCTGGCATGACAGCCACAAGCATCCACAATGGTCTGCATACGCGACCTCAGTCCAGTCAGGGTTAGACTAGAGTAGAAACACTCACGGAAGAAGTCCACTGAGCGATTAGCGCCAGTGTGACCAGAACTGAGATGGGACCACTGTAGGCACTAATCCAGTCGTGCCTCAGGCACCACAATTTGGTCCTCGTAGAAGAGGTACTGATTGTTTTTATACCACTGGTGCCCGTCAATGACACGGGGTTCGAGACCAGTGCTGAGGGTTCGGAGAATTTCTTCGTACTCTGACTGATAGTCGGTTAGACTCCAACCCTCCAGGATTCCAGCAGTGCGCATGGACAGGACAAGCTGAACATCCATACGCTGGAAAGCCTCTCTGGCGAGCGCCTCAGAGCTCTCACCTATAAGCGCATCGAAGTTGTTGCGCGATATATAGTCGGACAGTTCATTCTTTATTCCGGGGATATGATGCACTGTCAGCCTGAACTGGCTCAGGTAAGTCCACCACCGCTTTAGCTTTGCTTTCTCTGGTGGTGGGCCCTTCTGAAAAGACTTCACAGGCTCCTGGTCACACAGCCAGACAATAGGGTTAGATCCCAGGAGTCGGGATTGTGACGAAAGCACCAACATACCGGCCAGGAGTTCCTGGTCATAGGTGCTGTAATTGGAACGCACTTGGTTCCATTTCCAATTCCAGTGTCCCAGTGGCACCAGTCGCCACTCACTGGTAGGATAGTCATGTTTCAACGAACCATCACGGTTCAGTCCACTAGTATGATAATGGCAGTGGGTTAGTTCAGCGGGGTTAAGCTCCTGCCATTGGTAGATCGTACCACCCCCCCCTACATCACTGGCATCAGTGATCAGGACTATCTCGCCCTCAGGGCGGGGTACTCCCAGGCAGTTGGAGGAGGCAATCTTCTTCTTCAACTCCTGGAAACACTCTTCCTCTCTGGCGGTCCACCTCCAGGGAGTAGTTTTCTTGATTAGGTCAGTGAGGGGGGCAGAGGAGTAAGTAAAATTGTGGATGTGACGCCGATAGAAATTACAGGCGCCCACAAAACTCCTCACATCGTGTAGACCCTTCTTAGGGTCATCGCGAATCTGCATGTCCTGTAGGGGCTGCATCTTAGACGCGGCTGGTTTCCACCAACCATACCCCACGTCGAAACCCAAATATTCCATCTCCTCTTTCATAAACTCACATTTTTTGAGTTTGATTCGGAGATGGTTTTCTTGACAAACAATGAAAATCCACGGAGGAGAAGGACATGGTGCTCTTTGGTATTAGTACCCAAACTCACGTCGTCGATGTGAGCCTCCATTTCTGCACCCCGAGAAATCAACTCCTGTACTAGAGGCCTGCGCCTCAGTATGTACAAAATTTTGGTCATTAGCTCCTGAAAGAGCGCTGGGGCATTAGCCACCCCGAAAGGCATAACCTTCCACTTAAAGACACGGCCCTTAGGGGTTATAAAAGCAAGCAGCTCCTGAGCTGCGGCGGTTAGGTCCACCTGCCAGAAACCAGAGCGTTTATCCATTTTGGTCTTGTACCTGCATTTGGCAATACGCTCCAGGGTATTTTCCATGTTAGGAATACTCCCTGAGTGGTTCTTGGTTTTCTTGTTGACCTCACCATAGTCTACAACCAGTCGTAGGGCAGTCGACCCTGGTTTGGCAACCAGGAAACAGGGACTGCAGTGATGGGGGTAGTCCCCCTGCTTATATTCTTCAACGAGGCCAGCATCAATACATTCCTGGATCTGGCGCTCGATTTCTTCAACCTGTTCCTGTGGAGCGGGATAGGGACGACGCCTCACTCGCGGCTTTTCAAATTCAGGTTTCAGTTTCAGGTCCATGTGGACCAGTTTTTTACAAGAGAGGGGAGGCGGCAAGGCGCCGAACTCCTCCTCATAGGTTATCAGCAGTTTCTTCAGGCGGGGGTCAAGGTTAAGACTCTCGAGTTTCTGAAGAAAATCCTCCTCATCATGGAGGTTGCTGTTTCCATGTTCTTTCTTTTTTGTGCCGATCAGCAGGCACAGAACCATCGTCCCACTCAGGGGGACATTGCTGCCCATAGTGCAGAGAATACACTAGCGGTATCTCAGGATCAGGCAGCGTGTAGGAATCATCGTCGTCCTCAGACCAGATGGAGGATTTCCAGGTCTGTCTGAGGTATTGTAGCCGCTCTTGTTGCTCAATACCTTTGGCCTTCAGGTACAACAGCCGCCGGAGTTCCTGAGTGTCATGCTCAGACAATGGCATGTTATTAGCAGCAGGCCGCGCCAGAGCATCAGCACTCCGGGCCACGGGTTCACCTGTGTGCATAGGCTGCATGTGTAGCACTGGCTTCCCAACAGGGGAAGCCGGTTCAGGGGTTGACACTAGATCTACCTCCTCTAGCAACAGCTGGGCGAGGAAGGCACTGTGTTTTAGGTCAACACAGCTGGGATCAACAGGAGGGATAGTGCTGGCGATCTCAGACAGCTGGTCGTCAGCATCCTCCTTTACAGCTGCAGGTTCCAGATAGTCATGGAGAGACTCACACCCTGTAAGTGTGGCAGATAGGTGCTCAGGAGATCGATTTTTGAGATCAGAAAGGGTCAGGCCACGATTTTTGGCCATGACCTCTTTCAGTAGCACCTGGTCTAGGTCACACAGGGGTACAGGATTGAGAGATCCATCAACGATGGACAGGAAACTGGCCCACTCAGGGGCCGGCATAGCTGTGTCTGAGTCGTCAGGCACATAGATGGGGCCGTCGGGGAGTTGCACTCTTCCCACGGTCATTCGATGTAGCATACGGCGCCAGTCAGCATGTTCACCAGAGCAGCCCCAGTCAGGGGTGCACATGACAACCCTTCCTCCCTCATAAGCGATTTTGGTTAGAACCTTCGCGAGCAGGGAGAAGGGAGGGTTAGCATACGCTAGGCCCATTGCTTTCCAGAAGAAACGGAAAGCATTGTTCAATTGTTTCGAGCAGTACAACTGCATGATGTGCTGTTGTTGGCTCGCAAACAATTCCACCTGGATCTCATCCAGGTTTACCTGAAGGGCCGCCAGTCCATTTTCAAGAACGTGACGGGCCCATTGGTAGTTTTCAGTACGATAGTTAGTCTTGGATGCATAGCGCAGCCCAGACTCTTTTCGCCCTGACAGCCCCGAAGGTACGGAGACCAGCCCACTGCCAAAGTCGCAGTGCAAAGAATAGGGGCGCTGGAGAGACAGCATTTTTACCTGGGGGTTTCTTTGTAGGAAGTCGGTACCAATGACGATGTCAAAGGCGTCGGTGTCCAGCACTCTGCAGTGTTGGGTCACGGTTTCGTCGCCCTGGCATATAGTCACATTGACCCCCCCCAAGGAATGGATGGTACGCCCATCCCCTACTCTTATGGCCACGGTCTTAGTTTTCTTGAAAGTCTTTAGCAGGCGCCGGGCCACTATGGAAAGTGTTGCACCGGTGTCAAGCACCGCTAGAAAAACTTGATCCCCGATTTTCACGAGGATCCAGAAAACCAAGTCCTCCTCTTCGGAGCCGCCCCCCTACTCCTCATCAGGAAACTTGACATCCACCCCTGCAGCTATGACGGACCTGGCCATCCAGGCCAAGCGCCTCTTCTTGGAGTTATTCCCCTCAGGGGTAGCGTTATCCCCCTGGGGGCGCTTCTTGGGATCACCTGTGGCAGGAGTGGGTGTAGCAGCAGGAGAGGGTGTAGCAACGGGCGCTGATGAGCGCCTTTGGGGGTTAGGGGGTCCATTTTTGCCACCCCCCTTGCCCCCTCCTTACCACCTTTATCCCCATTCGGGGGATTTCTGGTGGGTGTTTGGGTCTTCTGGCGTTCGGCCTCCTGACGCTTGAGTTTATCACTCTCGAGTTTCTTTATGTGACATTCGTCCTCGTAGTGACGACGTTTGCCACAATACCCACAGGTGATGGTACACCTGAAATGATTGTGATGGGTCACAGGTTTCCCATCCTTGGTATGCTGCTGTCGTTTCATCTGCAGCATACAGCTACTGCGGTGATCGCAGTCAGAGGCATGACAAGGCCCCCCCTTGTCATTGACAGGTTTGCAGTAGAACAAAGGGGGTGTATCTGCATCAGGTTTAACCTCATTCATGGCACGTAGGTTACCCCTTCCTTTACCACCTCCCTGGTTGGTGTTAGTGTGATTTTTAGACCCTTTCCCTTCGCCACGTTCGGGGGTAGGGGTACCACCTCGACCCAAGTGCTTCTTGAGGAATTTCTCCATGTGGGAGTCATTCTCCCTCTCAAGAGCTAACTCAATCAGGAGGTCCACCAGTTCATCGTACGAGTGGGTCCGACTCTTCCTCTCAGAGGTAGAGCGGCAATCATCCCACGTACGTTGGGGGATCTTACTCATGAGCCACAGGTGGGGCTCAGTGGCTCCGTAGGAGCCCACATTCATCCGCGAAAACAGATACTCCAAGTCGCACACGTATTCAGAGATTCGCGCAGCGGATGGAAACTCAGGGAGCATAGGTAGCTCCTCTATCTGTGTGCGCACACTGAGGTCAGTCTCATAGACTGGGAAAGTTTTCTCCAACCTCTGGAGTACCTCTGCCCAGGTGGAACAGTTTTTCACAATCTGTTTCACCTGTTTTTGCAAAAATTTCTTTTTGCATGAGCGTTTCAGCAGTGAGCATTTGGTGGCCACATCCACATGGGATTGGCCAGTCAGCAAAAGAAACTCAGCAAATTCTTCTGCCCATTCGGGCAGATTTTTGGAGTCGAACTCCGGCAGTTCCAGCTGGATGTTCGCCTGGGCAATAGGTCTGCCCGTCTTCCCAACCCCCGGAGTTAGGCCAGAAGGTGATACGCCGGCAAGAGGTGCCAAGGCTGACAGCCCTCTTTTCTCAGTCTCTGTCACAGGCACGTCCTGTAGTTCAGCCATGGGCACTGTCCTGGCACGGGGGTGAAAGGGGCTGGGTCAGGTGACCTTAGGCAACAGCCTTGAGACCCTTGATTTCTTAAGATCTTCGGCCAGGGTACTCAGTCCGGGGGAGGGGGAGGACAACTCTGGCTTGGGTAAGGGTTCTGCAATACCCAGTTTTGCCTTAATGGCCTCCGATAGGGCCGTCACATCTGGATCTTCTGATCCAGACAGAAGTTTGGCCAGCAGTTCGGCCCCATGATCCAGGGCACCGTAGGTTGGCCTTGGATCATGTTGCCCCTCAACTCGGGTCGTGCCTACTTTGGGAGCCCTTGGGGCTGGACAACATGCCCTTGGATACTCGGGTCTCGGTCGTCTTGGCAGGGATGCTGTCTCGGCTTTGTCGGACGGCGGGCCAGAGTGCGTGTAGGACCCTAGGTCTGTACGTGGTCTGGATCCATGTACTGCCGATGGCTCCTCCCCATCTTCTCCACGAATGGATTTGTAGTACTCCTCATGGAGGATGTATTCATCCATTTTCTTCCTCAGTTCCTCGTATTCCTCAGGGCCTCCAATCGCTGTTGAGGATGATGCCGGACAGGCGGATCGGGAGACTGAGGCTGCTACTCGCCTGTGGAGATGATGCAGGCTGTCTCCACCGTGGGCCGCTAAGGCCTCGGTGGTAAGGATTGCGTTTTCTTCCGCCCTTCTGCAATCTGGATCTCCTTGGGACCCAGATGCGACGCTGAGATGTGGAGCTCGGTAAGGTCATTCACTCATAGGGTGGGCCATGCTGCCCATTTGTACTTGGACAGTTCTTATGGGCCAGGTTCTGACGTTTGGCGTGGACATGATGAACTTGTTGTTGAGCTTTGTGTGCTGCACTTCTTCTCAGGGTCGGTTCCAAAGGTCACAAGGGACTGTCTCTGCTACCGGAAAGATGTCCTTGATTAGTGCCCTAGATATTTTGATGAAATCCTGCAGGTTTTGAAGTTGAAAACCCAAACCAAAGCAGCAAGTAGAGCAAGAATAGGATGTGGATCGAATCAATGAATAGTTTTGAAATCCAGTGTAACACAGAAGGGCTGCAGATAGACAAAGCAGGTATAAACACAAAGATTCAATCACAAATGGATAATACAAAAGATTTTATATGAAAACTGGACTGACTCTGGCCTCCAAGATAGCATCAAGCACTTCATGTGTACTCTTTTGGGTGAAATGGTGCTGGTTAGGAATGTGGGGCATAGGTGTTAGGCCAACACAGAAAATGACTTGGCCAAGCAACTGAATTCAGAAACAGTTAAAAAGTAGAACCACAATAAGTGGTAGAAACAATTGAGTATAGGGGTCTTAGGGTGGGAGACCAATAGGCTTAACCTCCAAGGCCCAAAGCATGAAATGCCTATTTTATTTCGGTATATCCTCCATGAAGGAAGGTACCTCCGCTCAGTTGAGTGGTAGGGGTGAACTTCATGGGGGGGCTAGGGTTACAACCCTAGTTACTTTGAGACAGTGTACTTTAGGCTTCAAAAGAGAGATAAGAATACTTAAGTTTTTCTTAGCATCAACAAACGGGTTTTAAGGTGGGCTTGGCCTGGATCAAGCCCTCCAAGAAAGACATGGCAGTGACTTTTTCTTACTGATAGCCATCGGGAGACTCACACCCTGTAAGTGTGGCAGATAGGTGCTCAGGAGATCGATTTTTGTGATCAGAAAGGGTCAGGCCACGATTTTCGGCCATGACCTCTTTCAGTAGCACCTGGTCTAGGTCACACAGGGGTACAGGATTGAGAGATCCATCAACGATGGACAGGAAACTGGCCCACTCAGGGGCCTGCATAGCTGTGTCTGAGTCCTCAGGCACATAGATGGGGCCGTCGGGGAGTTGCACTCTTCCCACGGTCATTCGATGTAGCATACGGCGCCAGTAAGCATGTTCACCAGAGCAGCCCCAGTCAGGGGTGCACATGACAACCCTTCCTCCCTCATAAGCGATTTTGGTTAGAACCTTTCGCGAGCAGGGAGAAGGGAGGGTTAGCATACGCTAGGCCCATTGCTTTCCAGAAGAAACGGAAACCATTGTTCAATTGTTTCGAGCAGTACAACTGCATGATGTGCTGTTGTTGGCTCGCAAACAATTCCACCTGGATCTCATCCAGGTTTACCTGAAGGGCCGCCAGTCCATTTTCAAGAACGTGACGGGCCCATTGGTAGTTTTCAGTACGATAGTTAGTCTTGGATGCGTAGCGCAGCCCAGACTCTTTTCGTCCTGACAGCTCCAAAGGTACGGAGACCAGCCCACTGCCAAAGTCGCAGTGCAAAGAATAGGGGCGCTGGAGAGACAGCACGTTTACCTGGGGGTTTCTTTGTAGGAAGTCGGTACCAATGACGATGTCAAAGGCGTCGGTGTCCAGCACTCTGCAGTGTTGGGTCACGGTTTCATCGCCCAGGCATAAAGTCACATCGACCCCCCCCAAGGAATGGATGGTACGCCCATCCCCTACTCTTATGGCCACGGTCTTAGTTTTCTTGAAAGTCTTTAGCAGGCGCCGGGCCACTATGGAAAGTGTTGCACCGGTGTCAAGCACTGCTCGAAAAACTTGATCCCCGATTTTCATGAGGATCCAGAAAACCAAGTCCTCCTCTTCGGAGCCGCCCCCCTACTCCTCATCAGGGAACTTGACATCCACCCCTGCAGCTATGAGGGACCTGGCCATCTGGGCCAAGCGCCTCTTCTTGGAGTTATTCCCCTCAGGGGTAGCGTTATCCCCCTGGGGGCGCTTCTTGGGATCGTCTGCGGCAGGAGGGGGCTGTGGCAGCAGGAGGGGGTGTAGCAACGGGCGCTGATGAGCGCCTCTGGGGGTTAGGGGGTCCATTTTAGCCACCCCCCTTGCCACCTCCTTACCACCTTTATCCCCATTCTGAGGGTTTTTGGTGGGTGTTTGGGTCTCTTGGCGTTCGGCCTCCTGACGCTTGAGTTTATCACTCTCGCGTTTCTTTATGTGACATTCGTCTTCGTAGTGACGACGTTTGCCACAATAGCCACAGGTGATGGTACACCTGAAATGATTGTGATGGGTCACAGGTTTCACATCCTTGGTATGCTGCTGTCGTTTCATCTGCAGCATACAGCTACTGCGGTGATCGCAGTCAGGGGCATGACAAGGCCCCCCCCTTGTCATTGACAGGTTTGCAGTAGAACAAAGGGGGTGTACCTGCCTCAGGTTTAACCTCATTCATGGCACGTAGGTTACCCCTTCCTTTACCACCTCCCTGGTTGGTGTTAGTGTGATTTTTAGACCCTTTCCCTTCGCCACGTTCGGGGGTAGGGGTACCACCTCGACCCAAGTGCTTCTTGAGGAATTTCTCCATGTGGGAGTCATTCTCCCTCTCAAGAGTTAGCTCAATCAGGAGGTCCGCCAGTTCATCGTACGAGTGGGTCCCACTCTTCCTCTCAGAGGTAGAGCGGCAATCATCCCACGTACGTTGGGGGATTTTACTCATGAGCCACAGGTGGGGCTCAGTGGCTCCGTAGGAGCCCACATTCATCCGTGAAAACAGATACTCCAAGTCGCACACGTATTCAGAGATTCGCGCAGCGGAAGGAAACTCAGGGAGCATAGGTAGCTCCTCTATCTGTGTGCGCACACTGAGGTCAGTCTCATAGACTGGGAAAGTTTTCTCCAACCTCTGGAGTACCTATGCCCAGGTGGAACAGGTTTTCACAATCTGTTTCACCTGTTTTTGCAAAAATTTCTTTTTGCATGAGCGTTTCAGCAGTGAGCATTTGGTGGCCACATCCACATGGGATTGGCCAGTCAGCAAAAGAAACTCAGCAAATTCTTCTGCGCATTCGGGCAGATTTTTGGGGTCGAACTCCGGCAGTTCCAGCTGGATGTTCGCCTGGGCAATAGGTCTGCCCGTCTTCCCACCTCCTGGAGTTAGGCCAGAAGGTGATACGCCGGCAAGAGGTGCCAGGGCTGACAGCCCTCTTTTCTCAGTCCCTGTCACAGGCACGTGCTGTAGTTCAGCGATAGGGACTGTCCTGGCGCGAGGATGAAAAGGGCTGGGGCAAGTGACCTTGGGTAGCAACCTGGACACCCTTGAGCTTTTGAGATTATCAGCCAATGTGCTCAGTCCGGATGAGGGTGAGGCCAGTGCTGGCTGGGGTAAGGGTTCGGTGATACCCAATTTAGCTTTGACAGCCTCAGAAAGGGCTGTCACATCAGGGTCTTCGGACCCAGACAGTAATTTTGCCAGTAACTCGGCCGTACGGTCCAGGGCCCCATGAGTTGGCTCTGGTAGATGGGGAGCTTTCACATATGCGGAGCACACTTCAGGGCTCCTGCTAGTGATTGGCAGCTCCGGACGCCATACTGGGCCTCGAGGTCGCCTGGGTAGAGACACTGTGTCGGCCAGGTCCGTAGGTGGGCCGGAGTAAGGGTAGGAACCCATGTCCGTGTACGGTGGGGATCCCAAGGCGTCTAGTGGTTCCTCTCCATCTTCGCCTGTGACGGACTTGTAGTACTCATCGTGGAGAATATGTTCGTTGATTTTCCTTCTGAATTCGCCTTCTTCCTGAGGTTCTCGAGCGGGGGTAGCCATTGAAGAAGAAGCTGGGCATATGGATCTGGAGATCGACGCAGCAACCCTTCGGCGGAGGTGCTGAAGGCTATCACCACGGGCCGCTAAGGCCTCTGTGGTTAATCTGGGCGCATCTTGTTCCGCCCTTCTGTGTACTGGATCTTCTTGAGACCCAGATGCG
Source organism: Eutreptiella sp. 'Long Island Sound 2002' (assembly GCA_964036045.1). Taxonomy (NCBI): domain Eukaryota; phylum Euglenozoa; class Euglenophyceae; order Eutreptiales; family Eutreptiaceae; genus Eutreptiella; species Eutreptiella sp. 'Long Island Sound 2002'. Next base: position 17,310,185 of record OZ038386.1, read on the forward strand.
GCTCTGAGCTTGGGCTCACTCATTCAGGTGGGCCCACTATTGCCAAGTTGAACTTGTACACTCCGAATTGGCCAGGTCCTGGCAGACATCTGTACTGATGGTGTGGACATTTTGTTTCTGGTTTTGGCTTGTGTACTTCTCAGAGTGGGTTCGAAAGGTTCTCAAGGGCTGCACTCTGCTACCGGAAAGATGTCCTTGATTAGTGCCCTAGATATTTTGATGAAATCCTGCAGGTTTTGAAGTTGAAAACCCAAACCAAAGCCACAAGTAGAGCAAGAACAGGATGTGGATCGAATCAATGAATAGTTTTGAAATCCAGTGTAACACAGAAGGGCTGCAGATAGACAAAGCAGGTATAAACACAAAGATTCAATCACAAATGGATAATACAAAAGATTTTATATGAAAACTGGACTGACTCCAGCCTCCAAGATAGCATCAAGCACTTCATGTGCACTCTTTTGGGTGAAATGGTGCTGGTTAGGAACGTGGGGCATAGGTGTCAGGCCAACACAGAAAATGACTTGGCCAAGCAACTGAATTCAGAAACATTTAAAAAGTAGAACCACAATAAGTGGTAGAAACAATTGAGTATAGGGGTCTTAGGGTGGGAGACCACTAGGCTTAACCTCCAAGGCCTAAAGCATGAAATGCCTTTTTTATTTCGGTATATCCTCCATGAAGGAAGATACCTCCGCTCAGTTGAGTGGTAGGGGTGAACTTCATGGGGGGCTAGGGTTACAACCCTAGTTACTTTGAGAAAGTGTACTTTAGGCTTCAAAAGAGAGATAAAAATACTTAAGTTAGTCTTAGCATCAACAAAAGGGTTTTAAGGTGGGCTTGGCCTGGATCAAGCCCTCCAAGAAAGACATGGCAGTGACTTTTTCTTACTGCTAGTAGTGGCTCTACTACCCACGCAATGGCACAAAACTCAGCAACCCCCCCACTAAGCTGAAACTCAGGGGGCTGGCTGAAAATCAGAACTAATTTCTCAAAAAAGAATGCGAGATTCAGAAATGCATGATCGGATGTCACTAATCATGGGCTGTGGAAGGGGGGTTTTTCTGATGTCCCCACCAAACCAGCTCAGATCACCCCAAAATCTCTGATTAGGGTGTCCGTTCATAGTTTTGGAGCCAAAGAACAAGGCTGAGCTCCAAACTCCACAAAACAGTGAATTTAGCCTTTGGCACCCCAAAGTGGGTTTTGATTGGCAGGATTGACCTGCCCTGTGGGCCAAAAACAGAGAAATGGCCTTGCCAAAAGGCAGAAAAACTGCTACCAGGCACCTGTAACCCTGGGCCAGGGGCACTAAACTGAACTCCGTGGATCTAGAATTTTTCGATTCCAATGGGGGTGGGGCTGTGAGTGGCAGCAGGGCTCTGCCAGCCCCAAATGGCCCTGATGAAGGCCAATACTGTACAAACAGGTGGAAAAGACCTGAGATGGCAGTGGCGACGCCAAGTGGCAGACCTGTACTGAGAAATGGCCACTGAAGGGGGGGAAGGGCAGACAAGTGTGGACGGCGTCACCGCTGACTAAACAGACAGTGCAGTGGATCAAAGATGTGCAGTGCTGTGCGGACAGTGTGACTGACTGACAGCAAAACAAACAAACAAGGGCAGGGCAAACTGATTTTCCCACAGCCCCAAACGATTACTCTCTCTCTTTCTCTCTCTCTTTCTTTCTCTCTCTCCTTCTTTCTCTCACCTTTTGCAACTGAGCAAGGCCAGTGCCCAGAACTCGGTGCACTGCAGAAGGGAAAGTGGCCTCAGCACACTGTTCCCAATCAGAGGATTGAAGTTAGGTACCAGAGTTTCCGAACTAAGTTAGTTTGTACCCACAAGTCTAGGAGGGTTCCTATAACCCACAAGCCTGGGAGGGTTCCCACTAAACATCTGGCTCGGCCAGGATGGTGTCTACCCACAAGCTGGGAGGGTTCCTGTTATAACCACAAGCTGGGAGGGTTCCTTCGCCAAACCCTAACCTACTAGACCCAACTTCCACACATGTGACATATGACACAGTGTAAAATCTCTTAGATGAGGTTTGGACTTGGGGTTTAAGTCCAAGTGCCTCGTGCACGTCTGCACCCAACCCAACTCTCACTGGGTGCACTGCCACCTACAGTGCTGCACCATCAGTGGTGCTTTCCCCTGGAGGTTTTTAGTTGGTCTTACCTCTCCCCACCTCCCTCTTTTGTAGGGAAGTTTTTGAACACAGTTTTTTACACCCCCCAGGATTGGTTACCTAGGCTGGAAACTGGGTGGGGGTGATCAAAGCAATAATAACCTGTTTGCTCCCTGGGAGGATTCCCAACAGAAGCCTCAGCACGTGGCATAAGGCTATATCAGTTGAATTCCCGGCCTCAGCCGTAGGCTGAAGGCTTCTCTTATTTTCTCTTAGGGTCATTGTGATCATAGTTGCTCTATTGCAACTTATATTAGATGTTAGTGTGAGGAGGGTTTCCCAGCCCCCCCCCACCCAAAAGAAAAGGTGGTTAGTTGTCACTGCCTTACCCCCTGTGCTCCCAAACACTCACAGCGAGCACAAACAAACACCAACAGGCGCAAACAAGCGCAAGATCCGTTCCTTGGTGGGGTGGGGGGTACCCAACAAACCACCTAAAAGCAATGACAACCAATGACCCAATTTTGCACACAAAACTTATCTCAGGCTCCAAAGGGAGCACAATTCAAACCAACTCGAAGAGAAAAGAGTTCAAACGAGTCAACGGACATCGACTCAACCAAAAACGAACCGAGATTAGATCACCCAACAAGCCCACGCACCTGTCCCCCATCCACCATGACGCGAAACACCCACACTGCCAAAAGAAGGCAGCAGGGCCCAGGATGGATGGCAAAAACAGGTTTCGTAAGCTCCAAAGGGAGCAAAACTCGACAAACGAAACGACGAACGCGACGAAACTCGACGAAACTGGACAAAAATCGACGACGACGACGAACGGACAAAACGAAACTGCACTGATCCTACACTACTCCTAGGCCACACTGTATACCTTACCTTAACCTTGTAACCAAAAAAAAGACAGAGATGCAAACACTAGCGTCGACCCAGGGGGCTTGGCTGTCCCCCTGGGGACAAACACAGCCGCCGGCAAAAGCGACAAAGCGCAGGAGACGCGCCTGGCCTCTGTGGGCACCGGATCTAGCCCCTTTATCTGCTTTGGGGCAAAAACCTTCAATAATTCAAGACAAGGCCCTTCAGGGCCGCCAATCAAATTCAAGGCCTAAAAAGGCCATAGCACAGCAACAAAAGAAAAACTAGCCCCTTTATCTGCTTTGGGGCAGCTGCAAAGTCCACTCGTGGGCCGTGGACACAGTGATGCATAAAAAGGCCACTCAAGGGCCATGGCATGCTATGCAGCAGCAATGAAAGTAAGTGTAACAAACACACAAGATTATTATGTTGCCTCTTGATTATTGTACCCTTCTACTCTGCTGAGAAGGCAGCCCAAATCAACGAAGGCGATGAACTGGACTCTGCCCCCACAGCACCCGCGAAGTAATGGAAGGCAATGGGCTGGGCAGCCAAACCAGAGATCTCCAACCCATAGTCATCAGGGTACTCACCAGTGAGGTAGTCCAGGATGGAGGCTGCAAAGAAGGCGATGTAAGGGCCCCAACCCCGGATGCGCGGCCAAACTTGGCAAGGACGGTGAAGTCAATCATAACGCAGCCCCAGTGACTGCAATGTTCTGGGAGAGGGTGAAGGAGAGGTTGAAAACCCCAAATACCCCAATAAACCCCCAAGCTGAAGGTAGGGGCACCAGTAGCCCCAAAATCCAAATAAGGCCGTAATGGCCATAGCCCTGGCCAGCCTGCTGCAGAGTAGCGCAGCAGCAGGGGGGTAATCAGCAAAAAAAATTTGCTGTGGTCTCTGCTACCATGAAACAGGCAAAGGCACAGGGCATCATTGTATCATCGGGGAATCTAAATGTACATGGAATGAAGTAATGAATATGCACCAGCAGCAACAAATATGCAACAATTACTACATTTATGTATCCGCGATGCGAACGCGCGCGCTTGTCTGGTTACACCAGAAAGTTGAAACAGGCTTTCACTGTTGATTGCTTTGATGACATTGTTTTGGTTGTGCCTCCGCTTGCTCATGCTGCTTCTTGGTGTAGCTTAGGTTTTCAAATAGATATGTTTTGGTGAAATCAACCAAAAATCCAAGTACCCACAGTGCAAGCAAGGGACCACAGGATCAAATGCACAACATGAAGGGCTGCAGTCAAAGGAGATAGTGTATCAACAAAGAAACTCGCAATAACTACAGATTTATGCAAAGATAGTTAGAAAATATCCTACAGTCATGTGCAAACTGCCCACATGGGCTCTCTCTCTTTTATAGTGCCATCTAGAGATGTGCACTCTTTGTTTTGGGTCCCATAGGTGCTGAGGTGGCATGGCTTGTGGCGCTGAGGTCACTGCCATGTCACATGGGATCTTCCTACTTAGCTAGGCTGACTGGGAATTGAACCCAGGACCTCTCAAAAAGACGTGCCCCAGCCCCCTAGGGTGCAGACCACTAGGATAGCTAAGCATTCATGAGAAAATATAGAAAAATGTATAGGCTCTGGATTAATGTCAGCGCCTCAGTCAGTCCAGAAAATGGTGCATAAGTCCAATCAGTTGGGGGGGTCAGGGGTCCACACAACATCCAAACTTCAATGCTTGGTTTTATAGGTCAAAATGTTTTGTCACCCCTTTTTCGATAGGCCAATACTAAGATTAAAATGTAGTTTGCCTTTAGGCATCTCTAAAACAACTAAAGCTTACCTTTTGGCAGGGAAATTCACTTTTTCTTACTACTTGCTTGCTTGTTGCTTGGTTTCTATGCCCTTTTGAGAAAGTAAAGCTAAGAAGCGCATAATCTGTGGAGCCCTACTTTGACTGCTTAGTACGAGAAACCAAGCCATTTGCCTTTGCTTTGCAGGTGGGCTAGGTCAGGGTGAATGGTGCACAAATCCCTAGCAAACAAGATCAACCGGGCTGCGTTGGGAACCGTGGCAAACGTCGCCCAGAGCCATGGTAGCAACTAGTGTTAGGCGAGCGGGTTCACAGCCCAAATGGGTGGCGCGTGCCACGCTGCAGGTTTCCGCAACTTGAACCACATGGGTGAAGCAAAAATACCGTAGATTGCGGGAGTAATACCGCCTGTTGCGAAAAAGACTCCACAGGGCTGGGCAGCCCCCTGAGCTGCCGCTCAAAGGAGCGGGCATGTGGACACACACAGACACATGTGGGGACACCCTCCCGGCCCGGACACCTGCAATTGGTGGCAGTGACTTTGCCTTCCCAAATCACTACCGGGGGGCAAATTATTTCGGGGGTCTTTTTTTTGTCCTGCCAAAATTGGGGGGGGGGAATTTCGGTACTGCTCCTTAGAAATGAAGGAAAAATTTGGTATGAGGCCCCTTGTGTTGCATCATAGTGGACGGTTGTGCTGTCAGAGACCTGTGGAAAACCCTTGGTAGCTGAAAGAATTTTCATCCAGCTAGATCTATGCGACGAAAAATCAGACTATGGAACGAAAGTTGGTTGGTCGAGCGGCCACATTGCTCGGCCATAAATTGCCAAAAATTGGGAGTCCTGGGTTCAAACTCCAGTGTGACCTGTTTGATGACCCACACCGAGAGTCAAAGACAGGTTTTTGGAAATGGCGCTTGGGGGTGGGGGGGGATAACTTGGTCCCACCAGTTGAATTTGTGGCGTTTTTTTTATTTGCACAACAAAACTGTGTACTTTCTCAATATCCAAAAAGTTCTAACAGGTTCAGCGACATTTTTAAAACAAGGGCCCGTTTCTGGCCTTGGTCACCCAGAGAAATTACAAATCCATCCCTGAGTCTCAAACAGGTTGGTAGCAGTTCCGGGGGGTACCTTGATCCCACCGTTTCAGCGCGTGGCGCTTTTTTTTTCATCTGCACGAGAAACTGCGCAGTTTCTGAATATCCAAAAGGTGTTAATTGGTTGAGCGACATTTTTGAAACCCGGACCGATCTCTGGCCTAGTTCACCGTGAAATCAGTCACAGACCCTGCTTCCCACAAGAAGACAAATGCACACAACAAATCCGCAAAGACCACAAAGGGTTGCTGGGGCACTGTACCAAAAGACATAGCTTGAAATTTGCATTTCCCAATGAGTGGTGTACAGAAATTTTTTGCAATGCACGAATGCTCATAGCAAGGTGCAGAGGAGTAGAGCAATACAGGAATAGAGCACAATGCATCATGTTTTGCTCAAGCGATTCTTACGCATCTGCATAAAATCACTTGCATTTGTTGCGGGTGTTGCCTGCCTTTTTGGAGCAGGGGTGTAACTTGGGGGAGAAACGCACTTCTCACCGACATGCTGCCCTCAAAAATAAAATGGGCCACGGCAATGGGCAGCTTATAGGCACGCAATGCTGCTACATTGAGAGAGCAAAGCTCCCTCATGCGTGTACACCCAGCCTCAAGGAGGAGGGGGGCATAATGTTCATAATTATTGACACGCAGAAACCTATCCAAGGCAGGCCCCACTTGCGGTGGTGCAGGCTGAGTGGTATGTGTGGAACGTGCTTCAGTGCTTGTGGTTCAAGGAGAGGGGCAGGGGCAAGGGCAGGGGCAGACGCAGAGCTGGCTGATGTTGCCTGTGCCATTTGTTTTTTTATTGCTGTTGACCGAGCTCTGGACCATGCAACTAGCTGGGGCTATCTGTGGCGACGTTGAGGGGGGGGTTTCCACCCACGTGCTTGCTGCTGCACCCATTCCTCAACATCTTGAGGTGTTCTTTTTGCGGCTGTAGGGGGGTCAACAATGACCACCCTGGGTGGTGGGGGTAGGGGAATTACGGCGGGCGGTGGGGGGAGGTCATCAACTGTGTCAGCAACTGGCGCCATTTCTAAAACATGGTCCCACGACAACTTGTTCCAGGATTTAGAGCTGCAGTGTTGAGCCACTGACTCAACCAGATGAGCACAAGTGGCTCAATGATAGCCTCGCTCAAATCCAACGGTGAACCCGGTGGCACGCGGCCTGCCCGAATGGCGAGTGCGTGATGGAGCATGCACTTCTTCATACCAGAGCGAACGGCGTCGCGACAACTTTTATTTGTTAATTGGTCACGGGCATTTCTTGCGTGGATGCGGTTAGCCCGCCCTTTGTATACGTAGACGTCACTGTCTGTCAGCTTGACCAAGTCTTCGCAAAACTCTGCACCCCGCACTTCCTCAACGTCCGCAGCCGTAAGATGTGCCGGTGCACGGTCTGCAACCATTAAAATAGGAAACGTCTCAGGCAGTTGAAAGTCCTTCAGTTTGACCTGGTTCTTCTCGTGAACGTTGCGCATCAATTGTTTCCATGTGGCCTTCGCGTGGTCCTGCAAAATTGCTGGGTGCACCAAATGTGCAATCTTTGTTGTCTTGGCGTGGCAAGCCGTTGTCTCTCCACGAAATATAACTTGGAGGCACAAGGTGTCGCTGTTCATGTCCAAAATTGGGGTAGCGGTCCCGTGTCGTTTCTCTCCTTGGTTCATCAAATACACCCTTGTTATAGCTTTGTCCTCGTACGTTCCTCGCATGTCTGGACTGTAGTGCAGCACCGTCTCGTCACACGCATACACAAAGGTTGGCAGTAGCTTTGCATATCCATCAAGCATATGGATTCCGTATGCTGCTGGGCGTTCCATGATGTCTAGTAGTTTCTGCCGCCACGCGTTGTCTTCAACCAAATCCTCAATCGTACACAGGGGTCTGTCAGTGCTTCCTTTCTTTTTGGTCAACTCATTGCATTTTGCCCATTTTGCAGCCCACTCTTTGGTGAATTGTGGTTGTTCAGGTTCCTCTTGAGTAGGTTGTGTGGCCTGGACAGTTTCCTCAGCCAATAGGACAATCAACTCCCGGTCAATAGGTGCACCCTCTGTCCGCGTTGCATCAAAAGCCTCCTTCTGAGGGTTTGACTCTTCTGGAGTTAGGGCACTTGGTCGGCCAGCTTTTCGGAGACATCGGTCGCTGGCCACTGCCTTGGCCCAACCGGCAATTGTGTTTGGTGATGGATGTGTTGTACCATACCGCAATCTAACCCCAGAAATTCCGTTACGGACATATTCCTGTGCACAGGCAGCACGCTTCTCAATAGACCAGTGAGCCCATGGTTTCTTGTTGTAGGAACCTCTAGTCTTCCCTTTGTGCTTTGCTGCGTGGTACTGTTGCGCTGTTTGCTGCAAGCGTTTTTGTAGATCTGAAGCCTCAGCAACAGCCTTGGGTACAAGAAAACGATCCATGTCTGCGTGGGTATAGGAAAAACAAATGAACGTACCCGGCTCTTGCGGCATTGACATCAGCCCTCGTTCCCCCACTGGACCACTGTCCATCTGCCCATGACTCTCCTTCTGTGGTGAACATTGGCGGTCTTGAGGGCCCACAGAGAACGCAGTGTCAATTGACACCACGTCTCATCTATGTCGCGCCTTCACACTGCATGCAGCGCGCAGAAAACCCCTCCTGCAGCCCATGCCTGGTGCACACAGTTTGACACATCGCATCCTTAAAATTAAAAGAAATATTTGGTACAAGGTAGGAGTACGAAATTTGTCCATATCGATTTTGTACTGTGCTAAATGATTCGCCCCCCGGTAGTGAGAGCGGCTTTGTGGGGACCTGACATAGGGCAGTAGGAGGGACAGGACATCTCCACGGTAAAACTTTCTTCCTGCAATGTCAAAAGAGGCATCCTCAGCTCCCGAAGATACCTACCTACCTACCTTCCTACCCACCTGGCCACATCGTCATCCAGGGACGGTGTAGCGCCCTGGTAACGCGCTTCACGGTGCAGCGCCCACTGGGCCTTCAGGGCGGCCCAAAAGATGAGGCCCTGGCTGCTGCTCAGAGAAATCAAGGGCTCTTCCAATAACAACCGACTCAAATCCACACTGCCCCCCTCGCGATGAACCATGCCAAAGGCTTTTCACACTGTGTCAAAAGAATACGCGGTGTGCTTAGACAACGCCGTGCTTGCGTGGACATTAGGGGGTGCACGGGGTTCAGTAACATGAGCCATGGCTCCCAATCACATTCAAACCCATCAAATATTACACTCCCAAACCCAATATTGTGATGGGCAGAAACAACCCATACATACATTCTTCGGCCACTCTTTCAATTGTGGCCCAAGCGGGAGGCCCAACCCCGATAGCTGGGAGCCACAGTGCCAGAAAAATTTGTGGCTCTGCATTCTGGACCACAAAAAAAGTGGCCGCAACAATTGCGGTATAATGAGGTTCTGGTGCTGCTCTCTGAAAATAGAACATCCATTGCTACGGAACGCCTGGAACGCCTGCAACCAAGAGGCTGTGGAAAGTTCTGGAATGCAGAGCAAGACTTGCTACTCCGAAGTGAAACCAAGAAGAAAATCTCCTAACTGGCAACCTTGTGAGCAGGAAAATCAGGAATTTTGAAATGCAAGAGAGTTGGTAGCAATGATTCCACTGTGCTCCTGATGAGCCTAATATCCTGTAACCAAAAGAAAGCATTCTTTCTGTGCTGTGCCATTTTTTGCATCTGTTGTGTCATTAATTGTATGGAACAGGGCTGTTTGGACTAATGGCATGCTTCTCAGTTCTGGTGTGTGTAATCCTGGGACCACATCTTGGATTAATCAGGCTTGCAAATTTTGAAGATGCATCCAATTTCCTGACAGCTTTGGAAAAGAAAAGATCCTAAAGATGCACACCGTGCATACTGTGCTGGCAGCCACCGCCAACCCTGGAAGCCCTGGCAACACTGAAACCAAAAAGATAACCACTTGATAGGCGGTGTCTTTGTGTTCAGGTACCTCAGTATTCAATGTTGCTGTGTTGCAGGTGGATCATTTCTGGCGGCCCCACGAATCGCAGAGCCTGAGACCCTCATCTCCTTAATGGCCTTCTCCTATACCCCTGGCCGGTTATCACTGCAACCCCCCCCCCCCCCCCTGAAATGCCCACAGCATCTGTGCAGCTGCATGAATACCAGGATACCCAAATCTCCATGGCATCAACGCTGCTGCAAGGTCTCACGCCCACAACTCCTGCCAGCAACCAGCGGAACATCACTCTGAATATTCGTCGTTGCGACACAAACCCGGCCCCATGTGTGCACATCTGTGAGGACTCGTATTGCAGAGGCACGTGCCCTTGGTTTTGGCAAGACTAAGGGCTTAAGCCACATTGTAAACCATTTGCCAAAGCGGGCCTGTGCCTGCCTGGTGCAGAACAACGTCGTCCCATGCAGCAGAGCTGCGCACCCTCGTCGAGCAGAAGCTGCTGACCCTACATGACCCAACACCAAAAACTCCAACAAGCATGAAACTCGAAAAGATGGAGCAGGCATGCTACTGGTACCTGGCAGGGAACCGAGGGACGAACCAGGAACCGCCCTGTTGGAGTCAGTAGAGGCCTCTCCACAACCCTGTGGGCCCATGCGCCTCTTCTCACTGGGCCGCATTATATAGCCTGCTAGCCGGTGGGCTGCATCTACCTGCGCCCGAATGCATGCATCGTGCTCACAACCCCAGCCAGTATTCGACGAGGGGACGCGCGCGCATGCTGCCCAAGCCAGAGGAGCATAGAGGCATATGCGCGTCAACGAGAGGCTTGCCTATGTGCACCCCCATGACCTGCGCATCCTTGACCGTGAGAGAAACTGCTGGACGACCTTAAAGCCCAATTTTGCGAAACCCCTTCCCAGCAACAGCTGCCGGCTACACAACGGCCGCCATCAGACAACCATCAGCTCCTGTCGGACGTTCATCAAACATGGCCAAAGAGTTCTGGACTGCGGCAGATCGGAATGCACGTGTGCATCATTCTGCCGTTGGCGCACACAACGGCCTCCCTCGGGTCCAAGGGTTGGCGGAGGATGCACGCTTATGCGTCTTTCTGCCCCACCTTCTCAGAGGCCGTCTGCTTCTGCTCCTTGAACTTGGCCTGGCAGTCATCCCACTTAGTTAGGCCTTCGCACAGGCCCTGCAGTACGTTGGCGACCTCTGGCACTGGCACGCGCACCTGTTCGCAGAGGCGGTGAGACACAGCGTCTGGGAGAGGCAGAAAATGGGGGCAAAATATTGATGACAGTGGGGCACGTTTGGAACTTGTGAAAAATTGTGGAAAGCTGTGGAGGGTGCTGGCGGGTTGCGCAGGGTAATGAGCGGGGCTCCTTTAGGTGCCCCCCCCCCCCCCCTCCAAAATGGTGCTGAGTTTTTAGAGGCACCGAAAGCGCCGTAGAAAATTTTTCGTCTAAACTAATTGGCGCCAAAGGTGCCGAAGAAAATGAAAATTTTTGATTGGCCGAAAGCCCGGAAGAAAATTTGGCCCAATCTTTTAGTGCCCCCCCCCCCCCCCCCGCCGCCTCCGCCCCTGTGCCGAGTCGATTTGTTAAAAGGAGCCCTGGTTGTGAGCGCCGTGAGCGCTGCGAAGGATTGTGGAGCACCACGAAGACGTGGACGGTGGTGGAGGGCGGGAGAGGACTGCAGAGAGTTGAGGCGCGAGGCTGAGGCTTGTGCAAAGCCGCAGAGCATTGTGGGAGGTGCTGGAGGGGGGAGGGCACCTGAGTGCACGAATCGCGCTCGCGGATGGTGACACAGTTGTCCGTGAACGTGTCGAAGTCGAACGTGACGCCGAACGGGATGCCGAGCTCGTCGCTGCGGGCGTAGCGACGCCCGATAGCCACGCCGGAGTCGTCGCGCTTGGACGAGATGCCCTTGGCCGAGAGCGCGGAGGCGAGGGCGCGGGACATCTCCTCGTACTTCTCGTCGCGGGCCACGCGCATGTCCAGCGACAGCAACGCACACTTGACGGGGGCGATCTCCGGGGGAAAGCAGAGCACACTGCGCTCCAACTTGTCCTTCTGCCCCTTGTCCTTCTTTTTCTTGTCCCCCTCCTGAGGCAGCGTGGGAGGATTTGCTGACGTGGCAGCGGGAGGGCGTGTGGGGGGAACGGCCGTCTGAAGGGGGGGCAGGGCCCACAGAGGCATGTCGTCAAGGACGAAGTATCACAGTGCGCCGCTCCGCACTCCCTCTGGTTTTCGCAATTTGGAGCAGCAGTGGCTGCAATGCCTCTCGCAAAGAGAGCCAAAAGAGACGAGGTTGCAGACATTGTGTAGGCAGAGGCGGAGAGAGGCATTTGGGGCTTGGGTCATGTTTTCCAAAATAAATTGCATTAAACCAGAGATTTGGTGGTCCAGCCCCGCCCTGCCCCGCCCTGCCCCGCCCTGCCCGCCCTGACTGCACTGCACCTCCTTCTCCGCAGCCTCGTCCTCCCGCTCGTAGTAGCTGTGCTCGAAGATGGCGTACAAAATGCGGTCGATCCCGAAGGAGGGCTCGATGACGTTGGGGGTGTACGATACCGTGTGCTGGGTCTCCTCCTTGACCTCGAAGGCCACGTGCTTGGGCAGCAGCTCGAAGGTCTTGCCCTCAATCTCCACCGCCTTCTTCCCGGCGCCGTCCACCTCCGCCTTCAGCGCCATCTTGGCATCGTCCGACAGGCTCTCGTAGTACGCGACGATGATCTTGGCATCGCCCTTGAACTCCTTCCCAAGCCCTGCAAACGGGGCGGTACGCCACAAGGCGGTCCTTAACCTCAACACATATGCGTGTGTTGTGGGGGGAACTGGGCCTACAGGAGCTTCGGTACCCCCAATTCACCAGGACAGGACTTGGAGTCAGGGGATAGTGGGGGTTCCACAGGTCACGCGTCCCTGTGTCGTTCGGTGCTGGAGGATCACGAGTAGAGTGGTACAGGGTGATGGAGACTTGAGAGTTGAGAAGATGGGCGGGGGGTGGTGGTGGTGGGGAACAGGGGTTGGCACGCTCGGGCCCTTTGAAGTGAATACTGGATATTGGGGCCTAGTGTACCGTGACGCCGTGCGTGAGGCTCAAGGCTTCAGAGGGACTAGCGAGGGCAAGTGCATAGCCAAAAACCAAAAATCAAAACAAGGCAACGCACACAAGAAACGCCACTGCGGCACCATTCTCCGGACACTGGACGCTGGGTCCTACGGATGCACAAGCCTTACTAAAGGTTACCCAGCGCTTTATCCGGTGACCACACGCACTTCACGGAGACCCCTGAGGCTGAAAGACCCTTCGCTGATGCCGGGCTCCCAAGCAATCCAGTCCAGGGCAGCATTTCCCTCGCAACTGCACGGCCCCGAGACGCCGGGACATCAACAGAGCACCGGCTGGTCGGTTACCGGTCAACCGGAGTCCGTTGACCTTTCACTGCCACCCATTGTGCATCGATCACCCGAAAACTCGCCCTTCACAACCGCAGACTGTCTGCCGTCCACCAAAGGCCTCAGGAACCGGTTAAATCGGAAGCGCGCAGCCGGGGCACGTTGCTTTTTGAGTCTGGCCTCTTTGCAGAGTAAAGCCTCATTGAAAGGGCCGCTGGATTGCAAGCACTCAAAGGCACAAAACTTCCAAAACCACCCGGATCGGGGGGGGTGGGGGGGGGTGCCCTCTGCATGCCCAAAGGGGGCGGGGTCTTCCATGTGCTGTTGAAGATGACCAATCCCCCCCTTGCGCCAACTGCGCCGAACCTACCAAGTCCCCCTTGCGCGTGCATGCCGACCGTGAATTTGCAGTGCCACAGGAGAGGGTGGAAGCAGTGAAAGAGGATGCCGCGTTTGAATTGCAGGGACGTGCAGGTTCCTCACCACCCCGTGCAGGGGGAGGGGCTTCCACCAGATCAAAGGGCTGTCAGCAAGCGCTTCTGGTTACCCCCTGCCCCCTTGCACAGTCCCCCCAGAACGCGATGGTGTCCCTCAGCCCCGGGACACCAGCATGACACGACACAACACAACCTGGTGTGGTGTGGTGTGTCGTGGTGTGGTGTGGTGTGGTGTGGTGTGGTGTGGTGTGGTGTGGTGTGGTGTGGTGTGGTGTGGTGTGGTGTGGTGTGGTGTGGTGTGGTGTGGTGTGGTGTGGTGTGGTGTGGTGTGGTGTGGTGTGGTGTGGTGTGGTGTGGTGTGGTGTGGTGTGGTGTGGTGTGGTGTGGTGTGGTGTGGTGTGGTGTGGTGTGGTGTGGTGTGGTGTGGTGTGGTGTGGTGTGGTGTGGTGTGGTGTGGTGTGGTGTGGTGTGGTGTGGTGTGGTGTGGTGTGGTGTGGTGTGGTGTGGTGTGGTGTGGTGTGGTGTGGTGTGGTGTGGTGTGGTGTGGTGTGGTGTGGTGTGGTGTGGTGTGGTGTGGTGTGGTGTGGTGTGGTGTGGTGTGGTGTGGTGTGGTGTGGTGTGGTGTGGTGTGGTGTGGTGTGGTGTGGTGTGGTGTGGTGTGGTGTGGTGTGGTGTGGTGTGGTGTGGTGTGGTGTGGTGTGGTGTGGTGTGGTGTGGTGTGGTGTGGTGTGGTGTGGTGTGGTGTGGTGTGGTGTGGTGTGGTGTGGTGTGGTGTGGTGTGGTGTGGTGTGGTGTGGTGTGGTGTGGTGTGGGTGTGCGCGGTGGTGTCAGCAAACGACCGCACAACACATATTGGGGGGTGGGGACTGTCACCAAATGACCCCCCCCCCCTCCCTCAGGGCACTATGCGCTAGGACCCACACCTGACCTTTCCACTGCAACTACACTGTCACTGAAGGAAAATAATTCTGCGGCATCCCGCCCCGTGGAGGGGCGTTCGAACAAACAGAATGTGATCAGCAATACAAAAAATAGATGAGTTAATGCACTCGGCCCGCAGTCCATTGCAACTCGCGGGAGGGGGTCTCTTCCAGCGGGTGTAAAAAAATAGGGTGGGGGTCTCGAAAACAGGCTTGCAGGGCCAGGCCGTATGCTTTCCCAATGACACTCGTAAAGAACAGAGTTTTGGGGGGAAAAAGGGTTATGAACCAGATGAGCCCACATGTTGTGAAGAATTACTTCTTTGGGAGCCATTTCGGACGTCCTGCGATGCTTGTTGACGGGCCCAGCCCTTGAAGCCCAATTAGACACGGGGGGTATGGAAAACGAACCCAAAGCCCCCCCCCCCCCCCCAGAGACGCAGCAAACAGGCGGGGAAAAGCGGGGGCAGGGCAGAGCGCTGCGACACGACCAATAACACCTGCTGCAGCCTTCTTGGTGTGCACCACCTGCTTCTTGATGGGGGTCTCGAGCTTCTCAATGGCCACCAGCTCCTGCCCCGTGGCTCCGGAATGCGCGTTCAGGTCGAAGGCGGACCGGTCGGCCACGCCCACCGACTCCACCCACCCGTGCGAGAACATGATCTCCGCGTCCCAACAGTCGCACGCGTAATGCGCCATCTCTGTCGGCAGGTGCTGCCGGAACCGGAGGTACTTGCGCTTGACCCCGGCCCGGAGGAGGAAGCTCTGCGTGCGGGCGACCATGTACCCTAGGCTTTCGTTCGCGATCACGCCCTGGCTCACGGCATCACCGACGGTCATCTCCACGGTGCCCTGGCATGCGAGCGGGGCAGCACTGACGGGTGGGGGCAACACTGGAGCATCTGCTGGATTCGGTTGGTACCGCTCAATCTGTCACTTGTCCCCCAGCCCGCCACAACACTCAGTGCTCACACATACCCCCCCTCCCCCCTGTGAGCAAAAACAACACAGATCTGGTCCCATCACCTCTTTTGGGGAGGTTCCGGCCATGGCGGGCTGGTGAAGCCAGCTCACCAGAAGGCGCTCAAAATCACTCGGAATCAAGGATCAGAGACTGTCCAATGCTACGACTGTCCCACAAGGCGATGCGGTAGCGGACATCACACGTTGTGAGGATAAACAGATCTGGCCCCATCACTCTGCACTCCAAAATGGGCTCCACTCCCTCACCAACCCCTCTGGACCATCCCTCTCCGCACCTTCGCCGCGAGCTGCTGTGGCGAGGGGAACAGCGTGAGGAGGTCGTTGGCGACGGATGCGAACTTGGGGTGGGGCTTGCCACCCTTGCCCCCGCCAGAGCACACGCTGCCGTCCTCGGCGATGACGGGTTTGCAGAAGAACTCGATCTCGGCCTGCGTGAACTCGCGCTGGCGGATGAGACCTCCACGGGGGGCGATCTCATTGCGGAAGGCCTTGCCGACCTGGGCCATCCCGAACGGCATCTGGCCACCGTTCTGCTCCAGGCAGTACTTGAAATTGAGGAAGATGCCCTGAGCAGTCTCTGGACGCAGATACCCCTGGCGGCAGCGAGTGAGAGAGAAGGAGGAGGGAGGGAGGGAGAGGGAAAGGGAGGAGAGGGAGGTAGGAAGAGGGAAAGGGAGGGAGAGAGGGAGGGAGAGGGAAAGGGAGGAGAGGGAGGGAGGGAGGAAGGGATGGGGGCGGGAGTAGGTTGCCCAGGCGATCTCTGGACGCCAGCGTGGAATTACCCTTTATCCCTCGCAGCGCTGATGGGTTCACCAACATCCCTAGCACGGAGAACAGTCGCACGTTCCCGCCAACGGGGCTGGAATTGCGTACCTCTAGTCCAGGCGTCGGGTGCACAACGGCTGAACTACGCGAGCTCTCTGGGAGGGAGAGAGGGAGGGAGGGAGGGGGGGGTGAATGAGTGGGCGACGGGGAGTTAGTGACTGAGGGAGGGAGGGCGGGAGTAGGGGGTCTAGGGAGCAAGAGAGCAAGGGAGCTGGAGCTCGAGGTGGAAAATTGCACTTCAAGCAGTGCACTCACCGGCCCCAGGACCATCCTGAGGGGAGAAGAAGAGAGGGTGGGTGGGTGGAATTGAGCAAGATTGAGAGAGGGGGCAAGGGGGAAGGTGTGTGTATGTGTGTTTGTGTGCAGTGCCTGTGTGTGTGTGTGACGCCCAAATATTTCAACCAAATCAATAGCGCCCGCGATAAACATCACCACCCTACAGCTCTATCCGCGCTGCAGCAATGTTTGGATAATCCACTCTGTGGCCTTTCGCCCTCTCAGCACGACAGGAAGACTATGTACAGTTCTCCATGCTCTCTGTGTGCATATGTGTGTTGGGCAGACGGGCGGGCGGGAGGGAATGAGCGAGGGCGGAAATCAAGCTTTTGCGCAGAGAGCCATTGAACCGGCCCGAAAAGCCATGAGAAAGTCACCCTCTGTCAGCACCCTAAATCCAAAAACGACCCTCTGCGATCCAATACAACGCCCTACGGCCCTCTGATCACAAATCCGTTTACAGAACACCCTTCGTGGGCCTTGGATGGGATGGACTTGGCGGCCTACCAAGAGCTTGAACGTGGTTGCACCGACATCCATAAATCGTTGACAGGCACAGGCACAGTGACCGGACTCTGCTCAGAGTCTCCACAGGCCAAAGCCTGACAAGGCCTCAGCCTGCAGGGCTGTTCTTGAGCCAAAAAAGAGAAGAATCCCGTCGGTTTACACTCAGCCACATGAAGGCATCACTAAGCGGCGGTCAGCGCCTGGCCCATCACCAACGGTAATAGGCCGATCACTGACAGTGGCTGTCACAACGATTGGCAATTAAGCCACGGCAGTTGACGGTTAATAGCCGGCAACTGCCAAACGTTGGTAGTCAATTGCCAGCGATTGGCCGGTATGCGCCGGCCTGCGGGGGGGCGGTCCTTAAGAGCTATTCGAAGCAAACCAAGAAAATCCCTGTTGATAAGGACAGCCCTGTCAGCCTGCCGAGCTGATGCTTTCATACATGTCAAAGCCTCTGCCCCTTGTCGATCCTCTGCAACCCTGTACAGCACTACAGGCCCCATCATGATCCTATCCAGGCCCACCCAACCTCCAGTCATCTCATAAAGTCGGCACCAATCCTGTGCTACACCCTTACACCCTCTACAGCCCTCAGAAATACAACACAACACAACACAACACAACGCAGCGCAAAACCACACAACATGCAACACAACACAACACAACACAACACAACACAACACAACACAACACAACACAACACAACACAACACAACACAACACAACACAACACAACACAACACAACACAACACAGCACAGCACAACACAACACAACACAACACAACACAGCACAGCACAACACAACACAACACAACACAACACAACACAACACAGCACAACACAACACAACACAACACAACACAACACAACACAGCACAACACAACACAACACAACACAACACAACACAACACAGCACAACACAACACAACACAACACAGTACAATACAATACACAATGCAACACAAGACAGCACAATACAATACAACCCGAGGTTTCCCCCAACAGCCATCATGCACCCTTAACACCCTCTACAATCCGCATCACGACCCTCTACCTGCTGGTCCCCAGCGGGGCCGATGGGCGTTGGGAACATCAGATTGAATGGGTACGGGTCGGACAGCTCATTGCCGGAATCCGGTGCCTTGACGCCGTACTTCTTCAGCATTTGGCCCAGCTCCTCCTGTGAATACCCGTCGGCCTGGGCACACACTTTTTTGGCCTCGTCCTTCTCTTCAGCGCTCTTTTTGGGATCGGCAATGATTGCCTCCATGGCCTCTTCCAACAGTTTGTCAGCGCGGTAGAACTGAGAGTGCATCAGACAGAGGGCGAGGCATGGGCAGTTGGGGCGGGGGGTCAGTGTGTGTGTGTGTGTGTGTGTGTGTGTGTGTGTGTGTGTGTGTGTGTGTGTGTGTGTGTGTGTGTGTGTGTGACGCCCAATTCTTTCAAATCATGCTCAAACTGCGAGGTTCAACAATGATGCGACCAAACCATGAGTTTCGGTGTTCTGTTGCCCTGTCGCCCGGCTTCAGGAACTGGGTTGAGATGACACGCAACATGCAACAAGAGGGAGTGGGGCTCGTGCTCCTACCGCGTCCCGCATCCCTGGTCCCTTCTCCCGTGCTTCCTTGCGCGGAGGCCCCACTGGGCGAGTCCGCTGTGCTGTTGGCGGACGCGGGGGGCGAAAAACCCACGGGTGCCGCTGTGCTATTGGCGGACGCGGGGGGCGAAAAACCCACGGGTGCCGCTGGAGCTCATGTGCTGGGAGGGGGTGAAAGGGGCTGGGGTGGCGACTGGACCTGCATGAAGAAGGAACCCCGGCGGCGTGCCTACCGGGATTCGAACCCACGATCTATGGCGTGGGAGACAAATGCGTTTCCGATATACTATTTCCCGATATGGTTGTATACCTGCATTCATAACCACAAGGTGTGACTTTCACCGGTTGTTCCTTGGTGCCCCCCTTGTTCTCATCGCCCCCACGACTCAGATCGACCGCGTGATGGTCGACCCGCGGCGGCGTGTCTGCCGCCTCCGCCACCAAAAGAAATGTGACGTGGGAGTCACATGCTTTTCAGGTATGCTCCTCCCCCGTCGCTCTCTCGGTTCGCTTGCCGCCCATCTCGATGAGGTCCCGCCTACTGAAAAAGTTGGTGGGCCGTTCTTGGTTGTTTTCGTGCTCTTTTTAGCATGCGCTGCACCTCCGCGCTGCTGAGGACGGGAGGGGGCTGATGTCTGGCGTAACCGGCTCGTCCCCCGTGTGTGTGTGTGTGTGTGTGACACCCAAATCTTTCAAATCATGCTCAAACTGCGAGGTTCAATAATGATGTGACCAAACCATGAGTTCTGGCGTTCTGTTGCACTGTCGCCGGGCTTTAGGAACTGGGTTGAGATGACATGCCACTTCCACTCCTTGCCAGAATATCGTGGACATCCGGTGATCTTTTTTTTTTGGCTTTCGGTCAGCTGCTGACGTCTCGTGCGGGAGCTCCCGCTGCTGCTTTTTGACCTCCTCAAATTGGGACTCGAGCTTATCCAAGGAACTCAATGCCTTGACTACCAGATGTGACTTTTTGATGTTTAATGATCAAACTTGGGACAAAATGGCGTCTGAGAGAAATTGCTGCTTGGCGAGCAGATTCGCAGAGGCCGGAGAAACGGTCTCTGGGTGAGGGAGGCTGAAGAATCCCACTTGTCTCAGTGGTTCCGTCGTCTCATTGCGCATTGCGATGAGAGTCTCGACCAGAAGCTGCCCTGAAATGGGACCACCTTCATGGGAGGGGAATGCCGCGCTCCACCAAGACTCCTTGGGGTCGTCCATATTCACGTCCCCGGGCAATGCAGGCATGGCTGTGTTCTACGCGTACCGGTAGAACCACGATGCGAAACAGGCTATTTTCTTAGCAGCTGTGCGCGATCTCGACGTCCCGTCAGGCCGAAAGGTAAGTCAGAAGACAAACAAATTGCATGGGCATGGGACATGAAAAGATCGCCTGTGTGTGTGTGTGACACCCAATTCTTTCAAATCATGCTCAAACTGCGAGGTTCAACAATGATGCGACCAAACCATGATTTCTGGTGTTCTGTTGCCCTGTCGCCCGGCTTCAGGAACTGGGTTGAGATGACACGCAACATGCAACAAGAGGGAGTGGGGCTCGTGCTCCTACCGCGTCCCGCATCCCTGGTCCCTTCTCCCGTGCTTCCTTGCGCGGAGGCCCCACTGGGTGTGTGTGTGTGTGTGTGTGTGTGTGTGTGTGTGTGTGTGTGTGTGTGTGTGTGTGTGTGTGCCATAAAGGCTGAACAAGTATGCCGACTAGTACTTCAAGGTGTACGTATTTGTTCGCCTTTTGAAGAGGGAATCCTCCCCTCGTGGATAAGGGGCAGGGGGACTTGGGGTAGGGGCGGTGTCTGAGGCCTTGCCAGAAGGCCTGGGGCGGACTCCAAGGGTCAATCCATCAATAAAGGCCACTACAACTGGCACTGAAAAAGCCAAAGGAAAATCTGCTGCGACACACCCACCAACTCTCGGCTGAAAACGGAAGGGGGGGGGGGGCAAGCCAGGGATTCCAGAATTACAACCTTCAAATCCATTGCCACGGGCACCAATGATTTTGAGGTGCACATGTGGAGGCAAAAAAAAAGGAACAAGAACTTTTGTGGGTAAGCGCAGAATATATGCCCCACTGCTCAAAACAGCCACTTGTTTCCTTCTGCCCCTTGCAATGACACGTTATGACGGAGGAGGGGTGGTGTGGTGGCTTTCGCCTTCTGCTTGGAAACAGCATTGGAAGTATGGGGCAGAATGGCCACAAGAAACACAGTCACATTGATCCACAGATCGACTGCCATGTCACACGACGTGTCATTCATGTCAATCAGACCCTGAATGGGAATGTAATGGCAATGATGATGATCACGAGGAGGATGAAGATGAGGGAATAAGATACTCATTATTGTCTAGAATAAATCCCTCGTCATCGAAGCTTCTATCCTCATCCAATTGCTTTTATCCAGCAACTCCCTCATCCTCCCTTAATCTGTGAACATGGTGTGAACATGAGGCCACAAGCAACAATGGCCTCGTAACCATACACGAACTGTGGTCTTACATCTTTTGTTATGGTCAAATTACACCTATCACACCAATTGATACGAAAGCGACACCACTCGGGCAAAGAACACTGCAACAATGCAGGTCGTCCTGGAATGCTTGATGACACCAAACAATGACAACAGACATGCAACCACAAACGTGTATGTAGGCAGGGGGAAGTGCGTGTTTGGGGGGCTGCCGTTTTGTGAGTGGGAGCGCAATGTCTGTCCCACTCACAACTGCAGCATGCTGCCCCTGCGGCGTCCATTGTGTCCATTGTGTGGTGGAGGGGGAGGGGGGGGCTTTGGAGGTCAGGGCAGAAAGACCTTGGACTCATCCTTCATATCCTTAACCATGAAGTCGTTGAAGCGGTCCACGTGCCCTGAGGCCTTCAGGACCGAGTGGGGCATGATATTGGTGTCCTCGATCTCAAACAGGCCCTCCTCAATGACGAAGTGCCTCCGCCACAGGGAAATGAGGTTGGTCTTGACAGCACAACCCGGAGGGCCGTACGTGTAGAAGCCCCCCACACCCCTAAAACATGACGGCGACGTGCAGGCGTCCGTGAGATCTGTGGTGGTGGGAACACGAACACGCCCACGGCTGCTGACCTGTGGTGGGACTTCACTCAGTGCACCGCCAGGCCTGGGCCAATGGGACAGCTATGCACTGCGTGCGTCCGGCGCGCGCACTGCGTGGGCACTGCGCGCACATGTGTTGCTAGGACCCAATACTGTATTCCCTGGAAACCATGACCCCCCGAGAGCACAAAAAAAAAAGCACTAAAACACATCTCATTGGCATCATCCTCTCTGTCCATTTGCCCATGATCCCAGTTTCCCGAATCCCGCCCCCATAGCTATGGTCTGTCGCCCACAAAGGGCGTCCATTGCTGTCGCTCTATGACAATGGTGACCGTCCCCATATCATCGCCGGGTGCACACGCACTGCACATGCAGCGCAAAGTTTTTGTACTACCGGAATTATTAAGATGCCTTTCCAGGCCTCACTCTGCTCTTGAAAGAAACAGGGGGGGAAATCAGGGCAAGTGCAGGGCGTGCCCGGCGCATGCCCGGCAGACCAACGTTCCCTCATTATCCCCAAGACACCCCACATCTTCCATTCATTCCCCCCAATGCCTTGACCCAAGTATGCGACCTGCATCGTGGTATCTGACCAGACTGGTTCTTCACATTTACACAGCTCGAACACATGGGGTGATAGGAGACGGAGGCTTGTTGGACTCTGGGGAGGGGGGGTGACCATCTCCATCACCATCCTTGGGATCGCAGGGCGCCGGAGTGGAGGACCGACGCGGAAAAAAAATGTGCCAGAAGTCCGTGCCTCCGAGCCAACAACTGGATTCTGAAGCTTGATGGACGGCTTTCTAAAACAAGGTCGGTCGTCTGGAGGTTCCATCCACAATGCTTCGGGGACGTCCCTCCACCCACCGAGCAGAGCAAAGCCTTTCCTGTGTGGAACGTCCTTAGGTCGCAGGTCCACGCCCCATCCCAGACGTCGGGTGTGCACAGAACAAACGACTGAGTGAATACAATCAGTTCCCTAAACGTTGGTTTCTTTCCGTCACCTGAGGTCTGTCTGCTGGACACGGCCAACACAACCCCAGAACAACCGCACCCCCCCCTGGAACAGACAAGGACCAGGGCTTCTACTATTTCCATGATTGGCCTGAAAAAACCCTTCCGTGATTTTCCGTGATTTTTCGTGGTACTTCCGTGATATTTCCGTGATTTTCTGTGGTGTTTCCGTGGTACAAGAATGTTCCTTATGCACTCAGTACGTCCGCTGAGGTCCCGGGTTTTGTAATACCTTTTTCCATTCGTTCCACTTGTCTCTGGTGCTCTGCGCTGTACTTCACATGTTTCGAAGCTGTTGACTTCTCCTTGTGATCAATACATTGCCCACACGGGATACACCACATCTCCTCACCCAGGCTTCCATAATACCTGGAGATTGCTGCGCCCTAACACGTGCCGACATTTTCGACCCCCGCTGCCAAACCTTTCGTTTCTTTGCAACAGGAGTGCCATTCTCATCAGAAGAAGACATGTCACAACTGAAAACACACAAAGAAATACACACTCTAACACTTAGCAACCAGGAACAAAAATAGCAAACAATAGGAACTTTCATTTCCATTTCCGTGATTTTCCGTGATTTTCCGTGGCAACCCGGAACAACAATAGCAAACAATAGGAACTTCAATTTCCGTTTCCGTGATTTTCTGTGGCAACCCGGAACAACAATAGCAAACAATAGGAACTTCAATTTCCGTTTCCGTGATTTCCGTGATTTCCGTGATTTTCAACGTTGGCCTATTTCCCTGATTTCCCGTGATTTTCCTGCCACGGAAATACCAGAAGCCCTACAAGGACGCACGGCGTGACACAACACAACACCACGACAACGCCATGAACCGTCACGAAACATAGTGCCACGACACAACACAACAATACAGCGGGCCCAAGGACAACGCGGCCATCACCATTCCGAACCCCAAACGCCAACAACCGCGAGCAGATCCAAACCAGCAACAACCCCCGCCCCCCCTTCCCAACACATCACATGTCTGATCTGACCTGAAGATGTGCGTGTGGTCGTACCGGATGTATACACCGGCTTGACACTCGGGTGGTGTGCCGGTACCCCCGTCACTGCAGCCGGGCGTCTCGCCTTGGCAGGTCCCGGGGCAGGGCAGCGCTCCGCACGCCCCGGATCCCCCCCAACTGCCCGAGGCACTTCGCCGTGAGCGTTAGGGCCCAGCCAACTGGCAGCACCACTGCCAACCGGCAATTCAGGAGTGCGGGTTGCGCCGAGTCGCGCGTCGCCACAGCCATTCCATTGCCCACGGCAGTCGTGGGGTGGCTTTGCAGCATGTCCCTGAGACCCGGAGGTAGCACGCCCGGGCCCATGCCTCCTGCGGTGGGCTCAGCGGAAGGCTCCCCCGGCCTCCCTCCTGGGGCATGGAGCACCAGGCAACCATGCAACCCGCCGACCCACAATGTGGCACGCGGGTGGGCCTGCCTGTCACTGCTCCCCACGCCCCCTCCTCTCCTCAGCAAACAACTACCGGCACAGGAGCGGCGAAGGGGAGCAGAACCCGACAGTACCCTGCACAGGCGGTCCTTCCATCCTAGGACCCGCACGGTCGGTGTCTCCCTCCTGCTGGGGGTTGGGGCTGTCAGCAGCCCGGCGGACCTTGTGACCGGACCCAGCGCAGACCGTGGGCCAAGGTGCCCTTGACCCAACGCGGACCCCCCCCCCCCCTACCCACAGACACACCCATCAGTTCCAAAATGGGGACATCGTCACGGGGGCGTCATGAGCGGGCTCCCCACCTGTCGCAATTTTTGAACCCGCCCTCTTCACCCCCAACCCAATGAGTGGGCAACCAACCCACCTATCCAAGAGAGGGGGATCCCCTCCTCGTACGCACACCCGGAAGTACCAGCCGGCATACTCACTTGCCCTTTATGGCCAGCCCCCCCCCCCCCCCCCCCAACATCAACCAATGGCCTTCGATGGCGTTGAAAGCATGGAAATTGTGTGCCGTGGCTCGGTCATACCCGTAGATCTCAAAGGCAGGGCGGTAAAAGAAACGGCGCTTGCACATGTCTTCAAGGCCCTCGCGGTTGGGCTCGAAGGGGTTGGCGTTCTGGGCGGCGATGGCCTTCGTGACAACATCCATGGCGGCCTTGGTGCGCTTCAACTCCTTCACGGCGGCGTCGATCTGGTCCTTTGGCGCTCCGCTCTCCTTGAGCTGCTTCACCACATCCCCTGCCTTCTGCACGGCCTCGGCCAAAGGGGGGAGCTGCTCCTCCAAAGATGCCATGGTGGTGGTGTGCCCTGGAGTAAGAAACATGGGCCAGCCCAGAAACAGATCCCACCTTCCCCTTGCGCAAACACGGCCAAAATCAGGGGAAAATGACCTTCAGGGCAGCACCGCAGTTAGAAAATGCCGTGTCTTCGCGCAAACCCCCCCCCCCCCCCTTCACCCCCCCCCCCCCTGCTGCAAGAACACGGGTAAAAGCACTGGAAACAACGCCTCCTGTTGTTGTGACAAGGGCATTTTTTTACATGCACCCTGAGAAGACACACACAGTGGCATCAGCAGTTATGAAAATGGGGGGGGGGGGCACCTACCAGCAGATCTTGGCAGGTTACAGCGGGTGGTCGGGTTTTACGTCACTCCTTCGAGCGCTAGCGTCACAAAGTGGTTGGCTCGCAGTTTTGCTGGAGGCCGGGCCGTTGGCAAGCCAGTCAGTCGCGCCTGCGATGGGCGATTCATTCAGATGTTTTCAAAGCGCCATGTGCCCAGGGTTTGGTCGTTGGACACAACCATGAGCAGCACAGTGGCGCGATTTTTTTTTCGGGGTGTTCCCCGGGGGGTGTATGCCCTTTGCTTCCTCACAGGCAAACACGTGGACAAATGGACACCGAAGGACAGAATTTCAGCAAAATGGGCTGCACTGCGCATGTGAATGTGTTTGGAATCACCCAATGCTCAACTGGTTCCGACATGAAACCCTTTTTTTGGTGATACAACTCCTGAATTCCTGTTTGTGCTGCCCTTTGGGGCAGGGCTTCAGTGCTGCGTCGGGCTTGGGCTGCCACATGCCTCAATTTTCGTTCCACACGCATGTGAGGCACATGCGACACACAAATGTTGGAGTAATTGTGCAGTGTGCGCGTGAGGCATTATCCCAGGACGGCTGGATTATGTCCCCTCCACAAAAACAAGCAAAGGGGCATGACAAAAGGCACAAAGCACATCTTTGCTGGCACCTAGTTGGCCTAACAGTTGCGCCCTGTTAAGGGCGCACCCCTTTGCCACAATTTATGCCTCAAAATCATCAGCATTGAGACCACAGGGACGTGCCAGGGGATCAGGGACCCCCTGAGGTGCTGTCTTCATCCCCCTCAACCCCTCCCAGCGCTTTCAGGACCCAGCCCTCAAAGCCCAAACTCCAGAGGAGTCTAGAACCAGGTCATTTTCAAGGCGTGCCTGTGCATTGGAGTGTCCTCCAGGGTAGACCCCCCGCCTGGTGTGCAACGACCGCCGTCGGACTAGGGGTCGTTGTTGCACAAGCCCATGCCAGCTTCAAAGCCCAGAAAAAAATTTCTTCCAGAGCAGTGCGCTGGAGACCTGCAGCAAAATGCCCTGGGGTCAGCTCACATATTCCTCATATGAGATGCGTTTGGGTGCTGACACAACAGATGCAACTGTGGGCCATGTGCACCACATCTCGTCCCAGACCTGTCAACTCGCGCCCCTTTGGGGGGGGGGGGGGGGAAGCAGCGTCAGAAGATGCAACATTGGCCCAGGGGGTGGTCGTTGCGCAAGCTGGCTTGCGCAGTGGGGGGGGGGGGGGTTGGCACAAGGCCTTGATGGTTGGCTCTGTTAGCCTGTTGGGGGGGGGGGGGTTCCAGAACCTGAAACCTGAAACACACCTGAACTCATAAAGCAATCTGGAAATAATACCCCGCCTCCCGTGCACAGCGGACAGCAAAAGCATGGAAAGTGGGGCAGACATTGCATGGTGCTGTTTGGACAAGGCTGTTGCTCATGCACGACACTAAAGCGCAGTGCAAATGGGACCACTTCATGTAGATCAATGGCAGTCTGGGTGCATGGGCAGGGCCACCCTGGGTGGGGATTTATTCCACAAGGGCATAGAGAAAGGCGCCCGCACCGCGCGCACCGCGTTGTGCACCACGCAGGCGTTTCTAGCAACCCTCTTCTGCATTTTTCAAGTTTTTTTCAGGGTGGCACGGACGCGGTGGCCTAAGGGGTACGCATACAACAACGGAGGCCTCCACTCCAGCCTCCTCACCGAAGGTGGTTGTAGCTGCCCACACCCCCTGCCAGGGGAGGGCTGTAGGAAGAGGAAGAAGAAGATGTAGAACTCTCCGGTACGGCTGCTCGACCGAAGAGCCTAGTGCCCCACAGGGTGTCCAAGCCTGTGGAGCCGTTTCCAACGTTTCGCGTTTCGACATGTTGCTCAATGGGGTGCCCATTCCCATGATGCAACCGTTTCGGTGTGCTCGTATCGGTTCGTTTCGCGTTTCGATTGTCACAACGTCGGCTACGAGGAAGCCTCCTCTTCCTCTTCATCGGTGGACGTAAGTGACGAGCCTGAGGATGATCAATCCGAATCCGAATCAGAATCAGAATCTGAACCACGACGTCTCGTGGCCGGTGGCTGCCCGTAAATGCCACTTGGGAAGTGGTCCCAGGGGCCGTAGGGCTCATAGCGTTTGCTATAGAGGGAGGGGCGAGGCACCCGTGGCAATCGTCCGCCATCACGACAGCCATCGCAACCTGGCTTGGCGCCCTATCCCGCAGCCACGGCACACGGGCTCACCACAAGGGAGGGGCAAATAGTGGTGAGGTGCAGAAAACAGCACAAGGGGAAAGAAAAAGTTGTCCGTGCACGTGGAAAATGCCCGCACCGCGCACGCACTGCGTGGTGCACCACGTGCACCGCGCGGGCGCCTTTCTCATAAAGGGAAGCAAGGGCATCACGGGGCACGGGGGAGGGTGGGAGCAAACGAATCCTGAACTCAAACACATCGCAACAGGCTGTCATTTTCCCGCCCATCTCCAATGTACAATCGACAACAAAAGCGCCGGAAGTGGAACAAACATTGCACAGTGTTATTTGCGCTCTTGCGGCCTACAAAAAACAGTCTCTTAGAATTGAAACCAAAGAAACTATTGTTCCAAACAAAAGCCCAAAAGTGCTCAAACACGGAATAATTGTGTTACGACAAGTGCAGGTTAGGACAAAAGGGGGGGGGGGGGTGCACATACCCCAGGAAACACCATAAAATCTATCATCTTAACAACATCTAATGGACATGTGGGCATCATGGACATCATCTGCCATGGACAAAAATCTCTGTGTGGTGCCGTCGGCACCGATGGTCATGTTAGGCCCGCTTGATGGATCCCGGGACCTTTGGCAACCAAACGTGGACAGAGGCCCCTTTGGCGGTGCTGGGGAAGGGGGGTGGAGAGGGGACCTCGCATCTTTGGACCAGGGGTGCTGGGCTCTATAGGCTTTAATCCTTGGGAACAATCATCATCGCAATCCGGTCATTCACCAGTTGTTTGTCACCAGTTGTTGTGCCTTGGTAGCAATGAATTCACCACTATTTGACGATGGGGTATACTCCATCCAAAAAAAATAGCAAAACATGGATTCCTAGTCAAGAAGCTCGGGGTGACCATATTTCAGCCAAAATGCCTCCAAAATTGCTGCATCAGCCCCCATCCGCAGGACTTGGGTATACAAGCATGTGGACTTTGAACACCAACACCACCAATTGACAACACCGCCGGCACCATCGTCTAGAACTTTCCTCCGTGTACTCCCTTTCCATGACGGAGGATTTGGTGCCAAAAAATTTGGTGGTGGTAAATTTGGCTATGGGAGATCTGGCCAAGCTGCCAAAAAATGTGGGGGATCCCACAAAGGTATCAGTAGAACTTCCACTAGAGCTATTACTGCCTGTGGCTTTTCCGTGGTAAATTTGGTGGCTACTTTGAAACACCAAATTCTCCGCACCAAGTTTACTGCCCTCTAACCCCCCCCCCTCTACATGCCAGAATTGTTGCCCTGCATCCACCACAACCATAAAAACCCAACCCTGTGAAAAACAAATAGTGTTAGGAAAAGCGCCGTGTGACCACGGGGTGGCTGTTGCGCACAGTGGTTCTTGGGTGGGAGAGGGGGGGTATTTGTGAGTCCGAGCAACAACATGAGTGTTTCTGCCCAAACTGTCAACCTGGTATTATGCGCATGTTACTCTTCAATGGCGCTGTCCCATCATATCTGATCACACCAACTCCATGTGCAACAAATTGGATGAATCCGGGTGTTTTGGGAGTGATGCCACAACCCCTCTGCAAATCCTCAACAGTAAGGGGTGGACCAAACCCAAATGCTTCAGACAGTCACATCTCTGGAGCACTATGCTTTGGCATGTCTCGCTGTCCACAACCCTCTACAGATTGAAGACTTCTTTGCCGGGGTGGGGAAGGGCTGGAAAATTGGCTCCTATGTCCGGGCGCCTAATTTGTGGCCTGCCAATACAGCGGAAACTCTCTTTTCCGTGGAAGAGAGGACCATCGTGCGGACTCGCCTGGATGCGGTGATTGCAACGATACTGTTCTTCACTGTTTTTCTTTTTTGGGCGCCTGGCAATGGTCAGGACATGAAAGCCCTACACTGGGTCAACAAAGGTGGCCCCAGTGGACTGCAAATGCACCTCGCCTGGGGTCTGGCTCCGGGGTTTGGCGATTGACCCCTGCTCGGTGCGCCCTGTGCCAGGGGAAAGACACAGACAGTCTGTGCGTATCCCACTTGCAGTGGTAGCTGTCAACTTCTTTTGTGGGCAATGCTGATTTGTGGTCTCGCCCCCCCCCCCCCGCATAAGCAAAAACAACAGTCAGACGGGATCCCAGTGCTTAAACAAGCCCGTGCTTGCACACAAAATGTGGTACCAAAAGAATGTATGTGTAGCAAAAACCTGCCCATTCCTCACCCCAAGCACAATTGTCCCAACAGGGCACTATAACACAATGTGCATAAAAATTCAGCGTATTTTGGACATCCTCACTGCCCATCAGGAGCATCAGAAGCTGTGGAATAGAAGCCCTTTCCAACCTTGCGCCTAATCTGAAACGATTGCACATGCTTGCCTTTGAGGGCGGGCTTTGGAGCAGGCATGGCTGCAGGTTTTGGAATGGGTTAAAATCAGTTGGCTGAAAAATCACATCAAAACAAACAGCATTGGGTTGCAGTTGCAAGCAGAGCATTGGTATGGGCAGGAGGGACTACCACAAGCATGATCCAGCCCCTGCTTCTCTTAAGAATCAGAACACAACAGCGTCACGTTCTGACCACAAAAACCGTGATCAGAAAGAACCAGGAAAACGACGGTCAGACGGGGTCGCCGTGCTTGGACAAGCCCGTGCTTACGCAAGGGGGGGGGGGGGGCTTCCCAACACCGAACTGACAAGGAAAACCACTGCCACATCCAACAGCAGATGACACAAAAGTAAGAAGATCAAAGAGGGCCCACGCCAAAATGCACACACAATGTGATGCAATCTGAACGTGCCTTTAAACCAGTACCCCCCCGGACTGTAGCATCACAGTGAACTGTGCCTTCCAAGGCACCAAAGTGACCAGTGCTGCAGCCCGGCCTGCCACAGCCTGCAGCCACGAGGCCTGTGCTGACGACAACGGGTCTCGGGCACACCATCTGGGCCAGACAAGCAACAACGAGGCCGGAAGAACGGTGGCCGCCCAGGCAATAAGTCGGTCAGTGGGGGGCGGGGATCTGGGGGATTCCCGTACTGGGACCGAGGACTCGGCCAATTTCTTACCCTGGCCGCTCCTTGTCCCAGCAATAACAGGATCGCGAACCTCGAGCCCAGGACCGCAGCAGGAAATTCAGAACTGTTCTGTTGAACTTCACCAACGGATGACGCGTGGGACGACAGCCGACCAACAGCACCGGGCCAGCCAACAACGGCGGTTGACCGGTCATCAGTGGCGGTTGAAACGGACAGCGCTTGGCGGTTACGAGACGGAGGTTGGTGGTTAACCACTGGCGGTTGGTCAGTGACCGGGCCATACTTCGTCGGTCCAGAGCCTGCAATCCGCAGCCCCAAACCGGCAGGGCGCCCGCCTACTCTGCACCCGGAGAGTCTGGAGGCAGCGCGACCGTGACACCGTCCGCCTTCATCCGGGCCTCGACGGCCTCCCGCGGCACCCCCGCCTTCAACATCCGGGCGTACTTCCCGGCGTCGATGGCGGACCGCACCTGCCGCTGCTTGGCCTCCCGCACGCCGTCGAACTCCTCAGGGGTCACGTTGAGGAAGGGCAGGGGGGCGCCCGGGCACACGGTGCGCCCCTCGGCGAGCGTCCCGACCCACCAGCCGCCGAGCCACAGCGAGAACGGGCGCCGCATCATGTTCAGCTCGGGATTGACCGAGTCCGCAAAGCGAATTCGGTAGTGGCCCTCCTCGTCCCGGGCCACGACGGTGCCCACATCTCCCTCGTACGGCCCCCCCAGGAGCTTCACGTGGGCCCCGGCGCGGAGGTCCCACGTGACGGCCTGGGTCGCGTCGTAACAGCCCGACGAGGGCGAGAAGGGGAGGCGGAAGAGGTCGTCCCCCACGACGGCGCTCGTAGGCACTGCCACACGGCACTGGCTCGGATCGGACTGCAGGGTCCCCTGGCGGGTGAAGGGGGCGATGGTTGAGGGAGGCTCAGATGGCGGTGCATAAAGAGGCTGCAAAGGGATGGGGGGAGTTCGGTGTAGTGCTGGGCCCCAGCACCCGCAGCGTGAAGTGTGGGGGCGTGTGGGGGGGTTGCTGGTTTTCTTTGTTTGGCGCATTTGAATTCCCTTTTGAATTCTGAGCAGTTTTATTCGACGGAAGTGGGGGCAAATTATCGAAAACCCACCGCCGGGCGATCCAAACGGCTGTTGCCCATGTTGCCCATGGCCGTAGGGGGGCGTTTTCGCACAGCGCGTGCACAGCGCCAGTTATTACAGTGTTTACCCCGGAAACAGCCCTGAAAACCTGCCACCTCTAGAAGCATGCATGAGCAATTCAAAACTCCGAAATTCAAACGTGTCGTGTTCTCAGAATTATCCAATGTCCAAAACAAGCCATTCAATAACTTCCTTCCAATCTTCCGAACTTACCGAACTCAGCCCACCCTTCAAGGTCTTCACGGTGGCAGCGAGCGGCTTGCCAGCCTCCCGAGACCGTTGTGCAGTCTTGGGGGCGCGCGGCTTTGCACGGGATGGTGGAGTGGCCGATTTTGATGGACTCCTTCCCCGATCGTCAGGCGGCGGCGAAGGGCTGCGTGAGCACGGGGGAGGTGAGTCGGCACTCGGGATGGCAAAGAAGATGGACTCAACTTTGCACTGCCGATTCACCACCTTCACCGCGTCTTGGAAATACTCCAAGTGGACTAATCCGTCGGGCGCAAACCCCACCATTGTGGCAGGAACTCGCACCCCATTGGAGCGAGTGTAGAACACCCTATCTCCAACATTAAAGTCCATGGTGAATGCAATAGAGGGTCTGAGAAATGAGAGCAAAAGATGATGCCCCGCAGCAAACACCCTGAGAATGTATCACCATATACCGGCCTCATGGTGTCCGTTTGCAAGGTCACATACACGCAAGAAGGGGAAAAACTGCCTACCGGTGGTGGAGAATGGCCTACTTTTCGCACAACGTGCGCACAGCGCACGCACAGTGCACGGTACGCCCCCTAGGTTTGGGGATCTGGCGGGGGTGGTGCCCCCCCCCCCCCCGATGCGAGAAGAAGACTAAAGCTCCAAAATTTGACGGAAACCACAATTTGTTGTTCTGATAAGACTGTTGTCCTCGCGCGGGGGGGGGGGGGGGGCGGCCCCCGTGGCAGGACATCCTCCCCCAACGACACGTGCACGCAGGGCGAATGCAGTGCAGACTCTCCTCCAAAACCAACACATACCTCGAGGCCCAGCTCTGCCATCAGCATCTCCATCACCACATCCACCTTCGCGTAAATGCGCAAGGCAGACATCTCGTCGTAGGGGGTCCGTTGCAGGTTAATCAACACCAGCCCCAGTCCCTGTCCTTTCCGGCACTTGCGGGCCGCTGTAGCTGGCACGCTGTCTGCGTTGAAGCCCGACAGCGAAGTGCCCATCGCCAGACACAGATCGGCCTTGTGCTGCCACTCCATCATCCACTGAATAGGGCAGGGCATAGTGTGAGCTTGTGAAGGCACGTGTCGCATGCGCCCAGACTTGACAGCCTCGTCGCACGGGGCTAGGGTTTTGCTCTTCTGAGGGGTTCCCGACCAAGGTTCATCCGTCAGTGCTGCGCTTCATGGGGGGAAACTATGCATGGCGTGCGTTCTGCGTGCGAAGGCGCCCCCAGGTCCAGGCATTTCCCCCCCGGACTGTGTTCCAAACCCTGGGCCACGGCCACTTTCAAGCCGCAGAGTTATGAGAGCAGGCAAAGGCCCAGGGCTGGGCTTGGAGGGGGCTGTTTTTGTTCCCTCAGGGCTCGCGCCACTGTGGAGGTCAAGAAGAGACCAGCCAATACATCTTGTGCAACACGCTTGCTCGAGTTTTGGTGAGGGAAGCCTCCAAATTGCTGGTGGTCGAGGCAGGATACTGGGCGATGCCCAGGCACCAGCGAACCGTTACTATCAGTCCTTTCTGGCTCACGGGTCCATGCCTGGGACGGCTGGGTGGTTTTGGTGGCACTGATGCCCCATCCACGTGACCTGGCGGTACAGCGCCCAGGCAGCTCGCTGTGCATCTCGTCAGGGCTGCATTGCTCCTGCCTGGGTTCTGTTCTGACAGAGGCCTGCGGGGCCGCTCCAACTTGCGCTAATGGGCAGGGGGGGCATTACACCTCAGTGCATCAGCCCCCCCTCGCATAAGAGGCCCCCCTCCCCCCCAATAATCTGAGATGAAATGCCCCCCAGACAATTTCGAGACCCCCAATTTTGGAGTGATTTCTGTCAAGTAATGTCGGAAACCCTGCGTGGAACATTGCTACTGTGCAAAACAGGGGGATGGGGTCTGGAAACCCCTGCGACTTAGACCAAATGCACTGATATAGGCTGGAAGGGAGTGTGGACAGCACATGAGAAATACTGGACGCGAGGGGTGTGAGGGCATTCCCAGAGGGAGTGCTATGATTCCTCGCGCCATTGCGCTCGGTTTTTCTTCCTTTGTGGAGGCATGCTGTTGATTCTTGGGCATACACCTGAATGGTAGAACTGCTGTGTTGATTCTTGGAAGCACTGCTGTGATTTCGTCATGTGCAGTTGACTTCTCATCATGTCTGCTTGAGATTCCGTCCCGTGCGCCTCCAGTCACGTCCCATTGCAGCCATTCACAATTGCATGCACGTTGCGCTGACCAGTCCATCTTCATCACTCCAGACATGGCATCATTTCTCAGCATACATAAGAAAAACATTTTGGCTTTAACCTTTCACTTCATTGCATTTTGACCCCCGACCCCAAGACAACCCCCCAAAGCAATTTGAGATGGGATGCCCCCCCATAAGCAAGTTGGAGCTGCCCCGAGCAGACATTCTCGCTTCGGACGGTTGCTACGGTGCCTCCGGATGTGGGCTGTCCACGCAGAAAAAAAAGGACATCCATTCCATGCCAAACATCAGCCGACTGCCATTCACTGGCGGTTTATCATCACCTGCCAAACTCAGTGTATAGACTTTCCGGATAATGGCACAAAGGTTGCCCTGATGGAAACTGGCGACTCCTCACGGCTGCAGCAGGCATACCTGGTACAGGTCATCGCGCAGTGTGCCTTCGTACGGAACAATGGGGTTGGATGGGTCGTGCAGCGAGCCATGGATCTCGTTCAAAGCGTACTGCGGATACCCCGCCTTTTGCGGCAAAGAGTCGTGGTTTTGCTGCACCCAATGCTTCAGCAGGCCGGCCCTATGCAGAGCAGCCATCGCGTAATGCGACGTTGTGGGCCGCGCCTGCTTCCAATCCTTGATCTCAGGCTCGCCTGCAGGCGCCTCCTTTGCGTGCGTTGCAAAGCAGTCAATGCCGGCGGCGGTGGATATCCCCGCCCCGGTGTATGCGATGGTGTTGTCCGCGCGTCGCAAGAGCGAGGCCA
This sequence comes from Eutreptiella sp. 'Long Island Sound 2002', assembly GCA_964036045.1. Taxonomy (NCBI): domain Eukaryota; phylum Euglenozoa; class Euglenophyceae; order Eutreptiales; family Eutreptiaceae; genus Eutreptiella; species Eutreptiella sp. 'Long Island Sound 2002'. Next base: position 17,345,158 of record OZ038386.1, read on the forward strand.
AGAGTGCCACCTTCTCTCGCAGCGTCTCCGCTTGGTCAGTGTATTCGTTGGCGGAGATATCGGTGAACGTGTGACGCGCCTTCGTGTCGTAGTGGCTGGAGACCACCGGATTGGCCCAGTCTGACCGGACCAAAGTCCCGTGCTTGGCCTCAGGGGGTGCGTCCTGCAGCGTTTGCAGCGGAGTTTGTGTGTGGTCGGATGCCATGTGCCTGCAAAAGGGCATCGAGGCGTGGAAGGAAGGACGCAACCGAAGCCGTCCAGAACCCAGCACAAAGTGTGCGCAACGGGACGTTGTCACATATCAAGTTCATCTCAGTGCAATCTCGGTGCAATGGCGCTGAGATTTTCCTTTTCCTTGCTTCCCAGGGGCAAAATAGCAACTTCGGCGCAAATGCGTCAAATTGTTATCAACATTGTATTTTTGGGGCATGAAAAGAGCTGGTTTGCTGTGGCTGGCTGCAAATGCGCCGAGAATTCCCTAAAGCGGTGCTTGTGGGGATAAAATCAAAGTGGCGGTACTTGACATTCTTTGACATGTGCTGTGGAAGCAATTTCAGGAGTTGTTAATTGATTGCACTGCATATTTGCACCCAAATGTGACACTAAGGTACCCCCCTGTGTGACATTCCGTCTGGTTGTTGCTCCTTTACGGGGCCCTGGGCGGTCACCCGTTCTTCCCTTCGCATGTTGCATCGGGTTGCTGCTTTCTGTCGGCCGCTGCGGCCGGTGCTCTTGCTGGTGTCGTTTCCGCGTTCGCGGAGCCCAGTAGTTGGTGTGTTGGGGCTGTGCTGAATGTGGCATGGTGTGCCGTTTGCGCGTCAGCGGCGCCCAATAATTGGCGTATTGAGGATGTGCTGGTTGTTGCCGGGGTCGTTTGACTGTTTTTGCTGTCCACACACCTCTGTCCACAGGCCGTCCATAGCCTGCCTCGCTGTGTTTCAGTGAGGCCCAGGTGCCCTGTTCCTCCACGCGCTGTCCGGGCTGTCCTTTTCCCCCTCACGGCTGGTCTGCCCCTGATGGGCTCCTGTTCCTGTTGCGCAAACAGCCCATCTGGGCTGCGGGAGACACCCCCCACCTGATGCCGGTTGAGCAGGGGTTGCCTTGGCACCCGGTAGCGACGGGGCTGGCTGGCCAAGCCATCCCCTTTATTGTCGCTGCCTCCCATGCGCACGCTCCACCATCTGCTCCATTCTGGTTCCCTGTTCCCACTGTTCTGGTTGCCTCTCCTGCCTTGCTGTGCCCCTCCTCCTTGTCTGCTGTGCCCGCCCTTGTCCCTCTTGGTGTGGCTCCCGCGCTCTGTGTGTCTGTGTTGCTCCTCCCCCTATCTGGTGGCGCTCCCGGGTGCCCATGTCGCGCACCCCCTCCTGTCCCACCCGCCTGCCCCCCCGTACGAGGATTTCACATCTCTGTACGACGTGGACTGTCCCGTGCGCGGTTGGCTGTTCATGGCCCTGTTGCCACCCCCGTGGCGGGCACCTCCTGGCGCGCGGGGCGCAGCCCCCGCCCCTGCGGAGTACGCGGGCACCTTGTAGAGGGAGGGGGGGTGTTTGCTGATGGCTCGCTCGGCGTGCGCCGCATTTGGTGGTTGCTGCAGTGCTCGCACCTCATGGTTCCCTTGTGTCTTGTTGTGTGTCCTGTTGGGGCTCGTCTCACTGCTGTATGTGGGGTGCCCCTGTGCCCAGTTGTTTTGCTGCTTGCGTTCCTCCCAGTTTCGGGCTCTTTCTTTTTCTGCTGGCATGCTCACTGCTTCTGGTGTGTGGCGCCGGCGGGGTAACATGTCGCTCCCTGCATCCCATTGTGGCTGTTGGGTTGTCCCACTCGCAGTTGGGTGGTGCCAGGGGCACCGGGCACTTTTGCACATGTCTCCAAATCTACAAACTGACCTGTCATTGGTGTTTGTTGGGGTTGTTCAGGGGTGAATGTGTTGCGTTGTTGCTCTTTTGCTTTCTGGGCTGCTGAGGGGCTCCCCGTTTGAGGACTTCACTCCGGGCTGTCCACGCCTCGGAGCTAGGGACTCGTGTGAGTCCACCCCCTGGTTGGTCGTGTGCAGTGACCACCAATGGTTTGGACACTGTGTCTCATAAGCGTGCCCAAGGCACTAGGCCCTGGTGACAGAACGTAGCTGCACCCAAATGTGACACTAAGGTACCCCCCCCCCCTTGTAATAGCTACGCAAAAGTACGGAATTAATACGGTCCCTACGCCTATCGTAGCTTAGACAAGGGCGTGGCTTGCGCGCAACACATACAACTACTCACACACACGTGAGTGCATGGTATGAGTGCACCTTAACCTCCGCCCACGTTCCCAAAGGCATGTAGACACAAGAGAATGTTTGAAACATGAAACTTCAGGTTCACACCCATGTTCCTATAAGCAATAAGGCATGAGAAGCCTACAACCATCCTCATCGGTGTCTGTCCCCAAAATGAGAATCACAATCAGAATTTGAATCAGAATCAGAATTACCAAAATAGTTCAAATCCTCAAGCTCCGACAACTTCATCCCTTTGGGGAAGCAAAGACCCAGCACCACACATCACATCCCAGCAGCTTACCTCGTTTACTGGCTGCCTGGGTGCCTAGGTGCCTGCAGTGCACATGTGTGCGAGTGTGCCAAAGCACATCACCAGGCTGACCAATGCTACTACTACAAGACCCAGCACCACACATCACATCCAGGAGCGTACAACGTTCACTGGGTGCCTGCAGTGCACAGGCGTGTTATGAGCAGGAGGAGGGTTTAAGTTGATAAGGACAACGAGTAAAAATTGCATAGGAAAACGCCACATATTCCACATTAACGCATTCAAAATACCCTTTTCTTTTTTGTTTCTTTTGTGTTCTAAAATACCAGCTGGAAATGAAACCTGCTCTCACACCATTTGCCGCACGATCATTTCAATCGACCGTCTACCATGGCTAGTTGGGGGAACAACACAACGACTGCGAACACAGGCAAGCTCCAAAAGCCAGTATCAATACCACCCACAGGTTCATTCATTCATACTCTCGCGACTATTGGCATCGCCTGGCGCAGAGAAGAGTGGGATGGGCAGAACAGATGACATATATACAAATGAAAACAAATGATGAGAGAAAAGGCTAAAGGTCAGTGATCTGGGACTACTTGGTGGAGTGTGCATTGTGTGCAGGCTGCAAGTGACCATTCAACTCAGATTTGAAGAATGTCATATCCAAATCTAATAGAAAGGCCATCATGGTCGCCTATTGTGGTTGATGCTGGTTGATGGCATAGAAGGAGAAGGGAAGCCAGATGCAGCAGAGGTTCCTCTACACAGTGAGGCACCATTGAGTTGGTGCAAACATCGCGCCAAATTTGTGGTAGTGCGCTGTGCAAGCGGAGGGAAGGGAAGGACAAAGTACTTCAGTCCCACAGCCACGTGGATCAAGGGGCAGAGCAATGGAGTGCACTGGAGTGGTGCTGGACTGGAGAGGGGAGGGTAAAGCAGTAAAGTGTGCCGACATGCGTTGTGTGAAACGGTGCACCACTGCAGCATACGAGGTTTCTGTGGAGGGGATTGTGTTTTGAATATGCTGTGTGGGAAAGGTCAATGTAGAGCAATACAAATCCTGCTCCAGTTGAGAAGTTTGTCCTAAGGTTTGTGGTCATGGCGCAGGTAAAGGAGGAAGTGTGAGAGGGCCCAATGGCAATCAATATAATGTCATGCAGCCCAAGGGCATCCGAGGACATCAGGTGCAGATCGACTGTGCATACTACGAAAAGGGACAAAGCCGTCCTGGGGGAGCAGAAAAACAGGATGCAAGGATTTGTATCAGGTCATGAAGGGAGGACAGAGCCCATGTGCAGAGCATTAAATGGAAAGGAAACTCCACTGGAGAGTCGCACATCTGCCAAGGCGGAGCGTGGGCAACCTCATGCCTCGTGGTGGGACCTCATCTTGAAGGCTGGTGAAGGGCCATTTCACCCTGGAGCACTGGGCTGCTTTAGAAAAACGATCCTTGCGACACGGGGGAAGGAGATGCCCTTTACTTATTCGTATTTGAATTAAAGAGAGCTTTTGGAGACATGATCGGCGTGCACTGCATTGCCACCTCACGGCACAATCTTCAGGGGGGAATCGCCAGGAAACGGTTCTGTTACTGCGTTCATGCAAAGGGGAGGACGTGGACTGGCTGGAGCCCTTGCATGATCGGGGAGATGGACCCAAGATGGGGGGGCCCTTAGCGGTACTCAAAGCCGTCAGTGTGCTGCTTAGCGATCGCGAGTGGTTGCTGTACTCGTCCGTTCTCATAGCCGTCGTGCACTGGGTGGAGGGTAGAGGTGATGCCTCTCTGCGGTTTCATACCACATCCTCCAAATTATCGAGAAATGCACCCCATTGAAAGCTGGTAGCCTACACGGTATCAGTCAAGATCCCCCACCTCAGGCCTGGGTGTGCTGAACACACTGTTGTCACGGGGGGTGTAGGCGTTGGTAACAAAACACAAGTTGCTTCTGGGGCTGAAAGCCTCAGTGAGCACTCCAGAAGCTGGGGCGGAGGGGTCTGCGGAGGAGAAATCGTCCTCGTACTCGGATAGCGAGTCCTGCTCCTCATACTCAGCGAGGGACGCCTGCAAGCGCTTCTGGGTCTCGACGGCATTGCGCAGCTGCACCGCCAAAGAGCCGTACCACGAATTTGGGGCGTCCACTCGATACCCCTGCACCCCGTAGGTCTCTAACAAGTATCGTAGCAGCTCGTCGTGCTTCCGCTTCTCCTTCAGCTGCTGCTCTGCGGTGTTGTACTGCCGTGCCTGGTCCGTGGCACACACATGGTCCAGCGCAGCGCTCTGCTGTTTGAGGTCACGCATGGCCCCCTCCACAGCAGCACCCCTGGCCTCCACCGCGTGCCGGACAATCTCCTGCAGTCTGCATTTGAGGGAGGTCTTCGGACTGCGGAGCACCGACGCCGATGCGTGCCTCCAGAGCAAGGACGCCTTTCGTGGGCTGGTCAAGGGGCTGCCCACGGGGCTGGTCAAGGGGCTGCCCAGGGGGCTGCCCGGGCCCTCGTTCACAGAGGAGTTCAGGCTCATGCTCAGGCCCTTCCGCTCCTTCTTGGCCCGCACTTTGGCCGCCACGCGCTGTCTGTGTGCCTCACAGTCTTTGGCGAGGGCTTTGCCGGTGTCGGCAGTGGTCTGCGCGTACCCCTCGAGCACGCGGCCCAGTTCGTACTGCCGCTGGTGGCTGGTGGTTGACGACAGGAACCTCCAGACGTCCTGCTGGGACCTCTTCTGGACGATCACGCGGGCGACCGTGCGGAGCAGGGCCTTGCGGTAGCGCCGCAACCGCCCGTGCTTCTCCTGCACGGCCTTGCGCTCCGCCAGCTCCGCGGCCGACTGGGACTGGATGTGCCGCAGGCTGTGCATGGCCCCGGTGACCAGCGCCAGGAACTCCACGTCGGACTGCGTGGCCAGCTGGTCTCTGGCCTGCGTTTCCTCAACGCCCAACGCGGCAGTCTCGTGGGTGCAAGGGCTTGGGTGCACGTCCTGAGCCGCCAAAGCCTTGGCCAAGGCCTGCGGCGAGCCGGGGTGGCGAAGGGGCTTGATAGGATCAGAGAAGGTGTCAGGACTGTGAGGGGTCGGTGACTTGGCAGTGCCAGAAAGCGTCTTGGACAGCGCAGTATTGGTGATGGTGGACAAGACGTCCGTCACCTCAAACAAGGGGCAGGCATTCTCTTCCGCAGCATCGCCGAAGGCGCCTTCAAGCCCCCGGGCAGAGTCGGGCTTGGCCTTGCTTGCCTTCGTCTTTTTCTTATTCAACGCTGAGGACTTGGCAGGGGCTGTAGTAGGGGTTGTCGGTCCTTTGCTCACGGTCTTGCCAGCACCCACCGTCGACAGTCTCAGGGGAGCAGGTGCCCCTCTGGCACTGAGCACCTTGCGATCAGGCGTCAGTGTGTTGGCTCCGGACTTTGCTTTGGCCACAATCTTATTCACTCCATTGGGCAGCTTCCCCTTGGGCTTGTTCTCCTTGTTTTCTTTGTCCCCCGGAGTGTCCTCCTTCACGTCGTCGCCCATGAGCCTCCGCTCCATATCCTGGAGAGCGACCTCAAGCGACCCCCGGACCTCCTCCTCCTGCAGCAGGCGCGCCTGCGTGGCGGCCTGCGCCTGTCGGGCCTCCGCCAGGCTCTCGTCCGTCTCCTCGAGGCTGGCTAGCGTCGCGCTTAGCTCCCGAGTCTTGACCGCAAGCTCCTGCTGTGTTAGGGCGTGCTCCTGCCGTTCGTCCTCGAATGCCTCCACAGAGAACTGGTGGGCCGCTTTCTCGCCCTCCAGCGCGTTCTGCACATCCAAGATCCGGTCGCGCACCTGTACCAGCTGATGCTTGAGGTCTAGGATCTCTGCATCGGCGCTCCTTAGCTGCTTCTGAGAGTCGTGGAGTTCAGCCTCTGTCCTGCTCTGGGCCTCTGCCGCGTGTCCAAGGGCTGCAGCATTTGTTGCACAAGTAGAGGCCGCAGCAGCAGAGGCATCCTGCAGCCGCCCCTCCAAGGAGGCAATGAGGGACTGTAAGTGACGCGTTGCTTCTTGTTTGCTTACGAGCTCGGTCCGCAGCGCTGCAATGTCGGACGATAACTTCTCCGCCTCCTGTTCAGATGTGCGAGCCGTCTTGTAAAGTGCAGCATGCGCCTCCTTCTCCGCCGCAAGCTCTTCTTGAACCTCTGCCAGCGCCTTCTGTGTCGCGGCATTCGCAGCCTGTTCACCTTCCAACAGCTGCTGTACCTCTGCATGGGCCTGTTGCTTCGTTGACAACTCATCCTGCAGACCCTGCAAAGCTGATGCTGCCTCAGACTGCGCCTCCTTGGCCTGCTCCAGGGCAAGTGCCTGCGCCTCCTTCTCCGCCGCAAGCTCTTCTTGAACCTCTGCCAGCGCCTTCTGTGTCGCGGCATTCGCAGCCTGTTCACCTTCCAACAGCTGCTGTACCTCTGCATTTGCCTGCTGCTTCGTTGACAACTCATCCTGCAGACCCTGCAAAGCTGATGCTGCCTCAGACTGCGCCTCCTTGGCCTGCTCCAGGGCAAGTGCCTGCGCCTCCTTCTCCGCCGCAAGCTCTTCTTGAACCTCTGCCAGCGCCTTCTGTGTCGCGGCATTCGCAGCCTGTTCACCTTCCAACAGCTGCTGTACCTCTGCATGGGCCTGTTGCTTCGTTGACAACTCATCCTGCAGACCCTGCAAAGCTGATGCTGCCTCAGACTGCGCCTCCTTGGCCTGCTCCAGGGCAAGTGCCTGCGCCTCCTTCTCCGCCGCAAGCTCTTCTTGAACCTCTGCCAGCGCCTTCTGTGTCGCGGCATTCGCAGTCTGTTCACCTTCCAACAGCTGCTGTACCTCTGCATGGGCCTGTTGCTTTGTTGACAACTCATCCTGCAGACCCTGCAAAGCTGATGCTGCTTCAGACTGCGCCTCCTTGGCCTGCTCCAGGGCAAGTGCATGCGCCTCCTTCTCCGCCGCAAGCTCTTCTTGAACCTCTGCCAGCGCCTTCTGTGTCGCGGCATTCGCAGCCTGTTCACCTTCCAACAGCTGCTGTACCTCTGCATTTGCCTGCTGCTTCGTTGACAACTCATCCTGCAGACCCTGCAAAGCTGATGCTGCTTCAGACTGCGCCTCCTTGGCCTGCTCCAGGGCAAGTGCATGCGCCTCCTTCTCCGCCGCAAGCTCTTCTTGAACCTCTGCCAGCGCCTTCTGTGTCGCGGCATTCGCAGCCTGTTCACCTTCCAACAGCTGCTGTACCTCTGCATTTGCCTGCTGCTTCGTTGACAACTCATCCTGCAGACCCTGCAAAGCTGATGCTGCCTCAGACTGCGCCTCCTTGGCCTGCTCCAGGGCAAGTGCCTGCGCCTCCTTCTCCGCCGCAAGCTCTTCTTGAACCTCTGCCAGCGCCTTCTGTGTCGCGGCATTCGCAGCCTGTTCACCTTCCAACAGCTGCTGTACCTCTGCATGGGCCTGTTGCTTCGTTGACAACTCATCCTGCAGACCCTGCAAAGCTGATGCTGCTTCAGACTGCGCCTCCTTGGCCTGCTCCAGGGCAAGTGCATGCGCCTCCTTCTCCGCCGCAAGCTCTTCTTGAACCTCTGCCAGCGCCTTCTGTGTCGCGGCATTTGCAACCTGTTCACCTTCCAACAGCTGCTGTACCTCTGCATTTGCCTGCTGCTTCGTTGACAACTCATCCTGCAGACCCTGCAAAGCTGATGCTGCCTCAGACTGCGCCTCCTTGGCCTGCTCCAGGGCAAGTGCCTGCGCCTCCTTCTCCGCCGCAAGCTCTTCTTGAACCTCTGCCAGCGCCTTCTGTGTCGCGGCATTCGCAGCCTGTTCACCTTCCAACAGCTGCTGTACCTCTGCATGGGCCTGTTGCTTCGTTGACAACTCATCCTGCAGACCCTGCAAAGCTGATGCTGCCTCAGACTGCGCCTCCTTGGCCTGCTCCAGGGCAAGTGCCTGCGCCTCCTTCTCCGCCGCAAGCTCTTCTTGAACCTCTGCCAGCGCCTTCTGTGTCGCGGCATTCGCAGTCTGTTCACCTTCCAACAGCTGCTGTACCTCTGCATTTGCCTGCTGCTTCGTTGACAACTCATCCTGCAGACCCTGCAAAGCTGATGCTGCCTCAGACTGCGCCTCCTTGGCCTGCTCCAGGGCAAGTGCCTGCGCCTCCTTCTCCGCCGCAAGCTCTTCTTGAACCTCTGCCAGCGCCTTCTGTGTCGCGGCATTCGCAGCCTGTTCACCTTCCAACAGCTGCTGTACCTCTGCATGGGCCTGTTGCTTTGTTGACAACTCATCCTGCAGACCCTGCAAAGCTGATGCTGCCTCAGACTGCGCCTCCTTGGCCTGCTCCAGGGCAAGTGCATGCGCCTCCTTCTCCGCCGCAAGCTCTTCTTGAACCTCTGCCAGCGCCTTCTGTGTCGCGGCATTCGCAGTCTGTTCACCTTCCAACAGCTGCTGTACCTCTGCATGGGCCTGTTGCTTTGTTGACAACTCATCCTGCAGACCCTGCAAAGCTGATGCTGCCTCAGACTGCGCCTCCTTGGCCTGCTCCAGGGCAAGTGCCTGCGCCTCCTTCTCCGCCGCAAGCTCTTCTTGAACCTCTGCCAGCGCCTTCTGTGTCGCGGCATTCGCAGTCTGTTCACCTTCCAACAGCTGCTGTACCTCTGCATGGGCCTGCTGCTTCGTTGACAACTCATCCTGCAGACCCTGCAAAGCTGATGCTGCCTCAGACTGCGCCTCCTTGGCCTGCTCCAGGGCAAGTGCCTGCGCCTCCTTCTCCGCCGCAAGCTCTTCTTGAACCTCTGCCAGCGCCTTCTGTGTCGCGGCATTTGCAACCTGTTCACCTTCCAACAGCTGCTGTACCTCTGCATTTGCCTGCTGCTTCGTTGACAACTCATCCTGCAGACCCTGCAAAGCTGATGCTGCCTCAGACTGCGCCTCCTTGGCCTGCTCCAGGGCAAGTGCCTGCGCCTCCTTCTCCGCCGCAAGCTCTTCTTGAACCTCTGCCAGCGCCTTCTGTGTCGCGGCATTCGCAGCCTGTTCACCTTCCAACAGCTGCTGTACCTCTGCATGGGCCTGTTGCTTTGTTGACAACTCATCCTGCAGACCCTGCAAAGCTGATGCTGCCTCAGACTGCGCCTCCTTGGCCTGCTCCAGGGCAAGTGCCTGCGCCTCCTTCTCCGCCGCAAGCTCTTCTTGAACCTCTGCCAGCGCCTTCTGTGTCGCGGCATTCGCAGCCTGTTCACCTTCCAACAGCTGCTGTACCTCTGCATGGGCCTGCTGCTTCGTTGACAACTCATCCTGCAGACCCTGCAAAGCTGATGCTGCCTCAGACTGCGCCTCCTTGGCCTGCTCCAGGGCAAGTGCCTGCGCCTCCTTCTCCGCCGCAAGCTCTTCTTGAACCTCTGCCAGCGCCTTCTGTGTCGCGGCATTCGCAGCCTGTTCACCTTCCAACAGCTGCTGTACCTCTGCATGGGCCTGTTGCTTTGTTGACAACTCATCCTGCAGACCCTGCAAAGCTGATGCTGCTTCAGACTGCGCCTCCTTGGCCTGCTCCAGGGCAAGTGCCTGCGCCTCCTTCTCCGCCGCAAGCTCTAACAGCTGCTCCTTGCATATCTGCCATGCTGACGCTGTCTCACAGTGCGCTGCCTTTTCAGCATCAAATTTATCTTGCAGGCATGCCAGTGCATCCTGTGAGGCACGTCGCTCCGACGCCAGGCATTCCTTTGATTCCTCCAACTGATGCTCAAGGTCCCCATTGGTACCAGCCATGGCACATCCCTCAGCAGTCACCTCTTGCAGTGCGGTAATTGTATCCTGGTGTGCCTTCTGTTCCGCTGCAAGCTGTGCCTGTAGCTCTGCAAGCTCTTTCTGTGCTGCTGCGTTGGTTGCCTGCTCGGTCTCCAGCTGCTGACGTGTGTCTGCCCGGACCTGCTGTTCCGCCGAAAGCTGTTCCTGACACGCCTGCAACGACGATGCCGTCTCACAGTGCGCTTGCCTCTCCTTCTCGAGGGCAAGCGCATGTGTCGCGTTCCCAGCTGCAACCTGCTCTTGCACTTCTGCGAGCGCCCTCTGTGCGGCACCATGGGCCGCATGTTCCATCTCCAACAGCTGCCGTACTTCTGCCTGACATTGCTGCTCCACCAGCAGCTGTTCCTTGCACGCCTGCAGTGCCAACGAGGTCTCAGAGTGCGCCTCCACCTCCCTCTTAAGGGCACAGGTATGCGCTGCCTGCTCCGAGGCCAGCTGGTCCTGCACCTCTGCGAGCGCTTGTCGCATGGCGGCATTGGCTTCCTGTACACTCTCCAGCAGCTGCCGTATCTCTTCTGAGGCCCGCTGCTCCACCAACAGCTGTTCCCTGCACGCCTGCAGCGCAGACGCCGTCTCGGAATGCGCCTCCTTCTCCTTCTCAAGGGCACATGTGTGCGTCCGTTTCTCGGTTGCAAGCTGCTCCTGCACGTCTTCAAGCGCTCTCTGTGCGGCAGCATTGGCCGCCTGTACACTCTCCAACAGCTCGCGCACTTCTGCATGTGCCTGCTGCTCCATCGACAGCTTCCCTTGCAGTGCTGACGCAGTCTCGGCACGCAACTGCATCTCCTTCTCGAACGCGGCAACTTGTTCCCTGAGTTCTGCAAGCGCTTGCTGCGCAGCGGTGTGCGCCCCCTGTCCAGCCACCAATAGCTGCTGCGCTTCTGCTTGGCGGTGCTGCTCCACCGACAGCCGTTCCTTCATTGCCTGCAGTGCCGAAGCTGTCTCCGCATGCGCCTGCCTCTCGGTCTCCAGTGAAAACGAGTGCCTCTCCTTCTCTGCAGCAAATTGCTCACAGCATTCTTCCCGGGCACGTTGCTCCGCGACCAAAGTCGCGACTGAGCTCTCCAGCTGATGCTCCAGCTCAGCAATGGAGCTGACCATCACGAAGCTCTCAGCGCTGCGCTCCTGCACGGCCAGCAGCGCCTCCTTCTGCGCCGTCTTTTCGGCCTCCAGCTGCCCCTGGAGTTCTGCGATGACTTTCTGCGTGGCTGCATTGGCCGCCTCTTCGGCCTCCAGCAACTCCCGCTGCTGCTGCCGCGCCTTGGTCAGCTGCTCTTTGCACTCGAGCAACGCGCACTCCGTCTCCCCGTGGGCCCTCAACTCCTTGTCCAGCGTCCGTGTCAGCGACTCCTTCTCGGCGGTCAGTGCGTCCTGGAATTCCTGGAGCCCCGACTGCTGAGACGCCAGCGAGGCCATGGCCCCTTCCAATTGTGCGACCTGCTCCTGGAGCTCGGCGATGGTGGCCGCCATAACGGCCCCTGTGGTGGTGTGTTCGGACACAGCCTTCAGGGTGGCCTGGTGCGCCTCCCTCTCGTCCACCAGCAACGCCTGCACCTCATCAAACGCTCTCTGCTGAGCCGCCCTGGAGGCCTGCTCAGTCTCCAGCAGCTGGCGGACCGAGGCGTGACTTTGCTGCTCGATCGCCAACTTCTCCTGGCAGACCTGCAGTGCCGAGGCCAACTCCCGCGCGCAGTCTTCCTGGATGTCTGCATCAGCCTGCAGGGCTCCGCTTACGGCAGCTAGCTCCTGGCAGTAGGCGTTCAACTTGCTCTGCATAGTTTCCTGCATCTCGCTTTGCTGTCTGCACATGGACTCCACCTCAGCCCGCCAGCACTGCTGTACCTCATGGACCGCTTTTACGCAGAGATCACGCTGCTCCACCATCTCGGTGCACTGTACCTTTTCTCTTTCGCGGCTCTCTTGGACTTCCACATTCGCAGTGTCCATGGTCCCGAACCCGCAAGCCTTCACCTTCATCACAAGGGTAGGCAGGACTCCAGACTTGGACGGCTTGCAATGCACCTCTGAGGCCTCCAACACAAACTCCTGCGCAACCCCTCGGGGCAGGATCTGGATGGGGATGGGGTCGAAGGAGCACATCAACCCTGACCCCCAGATGTCCTTGTCCATCACAGTCACGCGCAAGAGCCCAAGGTCACTGGTGATTGGGAACAACAGTGTCTCGTTCCATACGGGGTTTAGGGTGCTGCCGCAGACCTTTGTCTTCAGCACGGTGTTCCCCACGGTCAGGACCACGAACGGGTCGCTGGAGTACAGATCTGCGATGGGCATGTCATAGCCACACTTCACCTCCACAAGGAGCTGGGCCCCCTCGTGCACTTGCCCCCTCGGCGTCAGCGTTTGGAATGAGTTCTGCAGCACCGAACTCAACTGGCAGTTGCTGGACTTGCGAGGCGGAGTTGCACTGGGGATGAGAATGAGGCGAAGGCGTAGTGGACAGTGGAGGAAGGAGACAGTCAACGTGCACAGGAAATGAGAGGGATAAAAGGGCGCAGCCAAGGGTCTCCACGCAAGATGACAGTGTTTCGTGTCTTGTCTCGGGGTTGGGGTGCTCCATAAAGGCTGGTTGGCTACCACGCAGTACAACCGGTGTCCAGTGCCATGTTTTTCGGGGATGGCTTTGCACTGCCGCGCAGTACATGGGCACGGTGTGCACACTTGTTGATACAACCCATACTGTATACCCATGAAAACCATGACCTCCCAGGAGCACTAGCAGTCCGAAAAAGGGGTGGGTGTGTATTCCAATAGGAAGGAGAGCACACTTTCAAATGACTTGTTGCATGGGCAAAACCAAGGGTTAAAAGCCCAATCGTTGTAGAGGGCGCACCACTATCTCCAGCGGTACAAAGACTGCGCACTGCGTGCACATTGCGTTCAAAGTCATCCCCTTTGCCGCCCCCCCCCCCCCCCCGTGTCCAGCGAACAATAAAGTCCTCAAGAAATACGGTCCGAACAGGAGTGTTCGTTGGACACGCCGTTCGGTACCGAATTAATTCGGCACCTAAACCCGGTACCTCCTTAATAGGGTCCCAAAGAATTACGTTGTTCGTTGGACAAGGCATTCGCTCAACGGGGGGGTGGTATGACTGCTTGTAGATCGAGGCTTGTAGATCGAGGTCAATTCTGGGGAAGTGTGAAGCGGGGTGAGGTTATGTTGTGGGTGAGTGGGATGTCTTTCCCCACTGCTCACGGCTGCAGCCTCCTGCCCCCAGGGCATCCGCTCCTCTGCCAGCGTTGACGGGCTTAACCTTCAGTTATCTCCAGCCCATGAAGCCTAGAGGCCTCCGGATCACCAAGTGTACCCCCAACGAAGCTGCGTGGCCCTTCTGGAGCGCTAAAGAGAACACAACCTCGTCATGCCCAGTGCATTCTACGGGGAAGTACTTGCGCCGCGCGCGCACCGCACGCTACTTTTGCGGCGAGTACACCGAACATCCTGATCTTTACCCCTTCCCGAAATGGCCCCTCAAGAGAGCAAATGCTTTGCCCACAACAATTGTATAACCAACCCTCCTTCCCATCAAGAGCACAATACCATTGGCACCCACTTTATAATCTTGGAAATCTTGAAAACAAAAAAAAAATGGCTGTTGCCCCGTTCCGGCCCTTGAGGGTCTCAAATAAGTACACCCGCAACGGTGCCCGGCGTGAGAGGACGAATCTAAATGACAACACAACACCTTTCCCGTGGACGTTGCCAAATAGCCGCGCCACGCCGTGCGCACGTTCCGTCAGGTGCTCCCCCATAGGGACTTACACGTGCGGGGCGAAAGCCTCAATCACAAATGTGCTGCCCATGTTGGCACCAGCGCCAGCATCCGGTTGGTTAGAAACAAGGGGAAGACTGCGTGATACAACCACAGACCCACTCCATGGCACATGCACACCGTGCTTGAGAGCGCGGCGACCCAAACATATCCATGGCGGACTTGATGGGGGATGTGAACGGGGACGTCAAGCTGGCCAAGACGCTTGGCTGTCGCATAAGTGCGAAAGACTGAGTGTGGATGTCGCTTGCCTGACGCTGGAGAGTGAGAGATAGATCGTTCGAGCGGAAGGATTGATGATCAAGGTCAGCTCTCCGTTTTGCCCGCTCTTCCATGAAGATCTCGACCGCTTCCTGCACGGTCGCGGTCGTTTCGATCCTTCGCATCACTTCTCTGAAAGCTTCCTTCTCAAGATGACTGGGAATACCACGATCGACCTCGTGAAAAAGTTGTAGCATCTCTTCGTTTGTCAATGTGACTCCGGGTAACCTGGTTACAAACCTTCGGAACTCCGCTTTGTCGATATGCCCGCCTCCATCCACAGCCGCCAATGCGAACAGCGGATCAAACTCATTCTTGGGCAGGGCGGAAACATCCACCGTTTGGGCATTTGCAGAGATGCGAGGAACGTCAAATGTGGAATGGAGAAAACTATCTTCTCCCCCTGTGCATCCGATGCACTCCGACATAATCTAAAAGACAAAAGCAAAATGCAGAACCCAATGCACACACACTGGGCAGTGAAATATAGAGAACAGAGGCGAAGCCGTCACTCATTGTCGTCTGCGGCGGCAGAGGAGTGCGCGAGTGGCCCATAGTCTGGCGTGCAGGGGGCGCAAAAAGCATTCAAACCATAGGGGATAGACTCCAAAATGTTTTAGGGTGTTTTGGGGACCATCTTGCTTCTTGTTCTTTGTCTTGTGCAAAGGGGTGGGCACAGAGCATCCTCCCCCCACCCACCCACTATCCGTTCAGGGGGCAAAAGTGCGGAACCATGGGGTTGTAGTGTTTGAACAAGCCTGTGTCTGCACGCGACACCACAGAACACACGTTGCAAACATAAGGCAACCCTACCACTCAAAACACCACAATACACAGCTTTTATGGGGGGGCGCTTACGTGTCAGACCGGACCCCTGCCCCCCACCCCAGCCCAGCCCCCGCCCCCCTAGACCGGACCCCTGCCCCCCACCCCAGCCCAGCCCCCGCCCCCCCTAGCCGCCCCAACCCATACCAATTTGTGGCGATAGGGAATGGCCAATTTGGCGCCAATGGTACCTGGAATTTTTTTTTCCAGGCACCACTGGCCTGGTGCCTGGAAAAATTTGGCCTTGGGTGAAAAGGTTGGAAAATCGGTTCCACTTAATTTGCTTATACCCAAAATGCTCCAATTTGAATGGTGAGTTCAAATCTTTCATTTTCTTTTTTTTTTTGGATTGATGAAGTTCATAGAGTACTCAAGACAGTTCTTGGTAACATGGGCGACTCCGGCATGAGATACAGTGGATCCCCGCAATGCGGGGGACATGGCAAAGACCTAGAGTTCATATGCGTAAAGCGTGAGTTCAAATCTTTCATTTTCCCCCACCACCCTGGCTTGGGGTTATGTCGCCATATGGATTTCTCCCCATGATGGGGACCCTAAGAAGGCAAGGGTTATGTAGGCATATTGATTCCCCCCTGCTTTGGGGACCCTAAAAAGGGAGGGCTTATGTAGCCATATTGATTTCCCCCCACTATGGGGACCCCTAGAAGGCGGGGGTGATGTGGCCACATTGATTTCTCCCCACTAAGGGGACCCTGAGAAGGCAGGCTTTATGTCACCTAACCCGTTGCAATGGTTGTGATTATCCCAAGCCCAGGTGCAGTTGTGGGTATGCTGTGCGCCCTTGTATCATCCGACCTCATTAAGTTGTTCATACACATATCTCTCGGCCTCATTCCGAATGTGCCAACTTGGTGGGTTTTGGCATTTTCACCGGGTTTCCAGCACTTTTTGCCGAATGCGCCAAAATATTGTTCCTTTTGGGGGGGTATGTGTATACTTTTTGAAATCTGTGCGAAAAGGCCGTTTCAGAAATATACAGGTTGGGGGGGGGGGGTGTAGGTGTTCACATTTTTGAGCACAGAGCCAAAAGTTGAACGATGCACGTGACGGAGCAATGAACAGGGGCCCACTGATTATTCTCAATTCCAATCGTCACCATTGTTGTCCCTCTCCACAAGGGCGGGGACCCCATTGGGGCAGACATCACCATGCTTGTGGATGGGAACATATTTCTTCAATTTTTCCCAATCCTGCAGCCTGTGTGCCTTCACATGTTGAGAGGCACTGTCGGTTGTGAGGTCCATATTTTGCTATTTGGTTGGCCGGAGCTGTCCGAGGCCTTTTTGCTTTGCTTGGGGACTTCTCACAAGTAACGTGCACCCCAATTTGCACCACCAGAGGGCGCTCTTTTCTGAACCAATGGTTTCTGTGTTGCATCTGGGGACGCAACAGCACGTGGCGTGGATTTGTATGCAGCAAATGGCGTGAATTTGTATGCGGACATGGTGGCTTCATGTTGACAAAAATAGGCCAAAAGCAACACAAGCATTGTCCAAAACGGACGAAGATCTCGGGCATGTCGTCGGTACAGTATGCAGACCTGGGGATTCCAAACAGCCCTTTTCAAGGGCTTTCCGAATATACCCCACATACCCCTCCCTCCGGAACACTCAGTGGGCATAAATGAGGGAACAATGGCACCGACCCCCGAAAATGGTTTTCATAGCTGTACGCTATGGGTTCGAGCAACGAATGCACCCGCAGTGCCCACACCGTGCAGAGTTTTCCTCCTTTGTCCACAAGGGGAGCGTTAGCGCGCCAGGCGCGCGCCGGGCATCTTTTTTGACCCGTGCCCCACCGGTGGCCTTTTAGGGGGCGCACTTAGCGCAGTGCAGCTATTTGGGCGTCTGGCTGTACTAGAGACCCATACTTTGAGATACTAGGGGCATCATTGTGACCCCTAGCGTAGGTTTTGACTTCTGATTTTGTCCCCTTTGTTGGGGACCCCTGAGAATGCAGGGGTGATGTAGCATGTGTGCCCTCTTTTGGGCCCCAACCTTCCGGTGCTGTTGAGGAAACCAGGACAATCTTTGAATCCACGCTTTGTTGTGTGGCCCCTTGAGTTGGGGTTAGGGACTCGCAATCCACGCTTTGTTGCATGGCCCCTTGAGTTGGGGTTAGGGACTCGCAGGGCGTCGCATGTTTACAAGGTGACTGTTGCTGTTGATATGTTGGGCAACATTACATGGATTTGCCCCTTGGCCCCCGGGACATTAGCAAATGTTTTGATTTGGGATGGGTATGGACCTTCTCGTACCCGGGGTGATTTCTTTGATTTTGAAGTTGGGGGCCATGATGGTGCTTATAAAGGCCGGATTCATGTCATTGTGCCATTCATTGGAAGTAAGAATGGCACTTTGACAGCCCGCCAACAATCTTACAATGACGTGCACGGGTGGTATAGGGCACGCATTGAGCAGCTGTTTGCTCGGTTGTCCTTTGTTGGTTTAGTGGGTGAATACCCTACTATTTTTCATTCTTGATGAAGGAAAAAAGAAGATTTTACCCCATTTATGTGTACTCAAAATGCTCAAAATGAAATGGGGAACTCAAAAATGCCCCCCAAAACCTCGAAAAATTCTGACCCCCCCCTCTTTTGGAGCCCTTGTCCACGCAGCGGGGACTGGGTCCAGAACTGAACAACTGCACAACTTAGGCGCCGCTCAGTTGCTTGCATTCTGATTGACAAGCACTGAATAAACCCCTTGCCCACCTCATCTTGAAGAGCTGGACATGCTTGCCTTTTGGGGCTGGTTGAGGGGCTGGCTTAGGGACACGCTTGGGACCCTTATCTTTGGGAACAAACTTGCAATCCATAATGTCTTTTGTAAAGTACAGCTACAACATACGCAATGTGAATATAATCACCTTGTGTACAGAGACCCAAAACTCAAGCAGACACAAACTCATTGTTCGTGTACCGTTTGTGTATAACAGGCAATCCAGCAATAAAAAGAGAAATGTTCATGACTACCAGCCCCCTTGTCCAATTCCCCCCCTTTTTTTGCCGACTTTCCCTTCTATTGCCAAGGAATTGTGCACCCACAGTTTGAGAACGCAAGTGCCCTGCTATAGTCCTGCTCTATCTGGCAAAATCATGTTCAGCGTCTCCATCACCATTGCCCGGGAGCATTTCTTGGGCACTTGGTAGAATGCCATGCATTGTGTATGGAAGAGTTTGACAACTCGTAAAGAAGCTTATGATGCTAGTCATAGATACCGTAGGGCACAAGTGATTCATTTCCGCCCCTGTGCTTGTAGAAGGTTGTGCATGACATTTGGATGGGGACAAGCATGCTGTGCTCCTTTGTGATGTACAACTACAGCTTTGGACCTACCTACACATGCTAGGTTTTGAGTGGTTGAGTCGTTTTGAGGTTCCAATAAAATAATCCTAATAACGGGCGGTCTGCACATGCCATGCAGAATTACCCCAAGCAAAGAGAGCAACAAAAGGTGGCGGGTGGGCTTAGAGGGCTCCTATTTGGTGGATTTTAATGAAAATGCACGTAGGGGCGTGTAGTGCAACAACATTCCCAACATGTGCCTGTTTGCATCATGATGCCATCACTGCATGCTCGATGGAGTGTTTGGCACATATGGCATGGGCCGGCAAAGGGCGTTTGGGGTGTGTCATGCCATCGGAGGGACGCCTCCATTCTGTTCACCAGTAGCGTGAAACAATGTGACCCCTCTGCGCAACATGAAATGGTAGACTGTGTCACCAGTTGGTCAGGTGCTTGCCACACGTTATCATCGTGTTCCTCACACCCACGCAGTCCTAGTGACTCCGGCAAGGGGCCTACCAGGACGCTGATGCAAAGTGCACTCCACCTGTATTTCTGCCATCACTCACATTGACACTTGCATGCATTGCCATGCAACATCTCCGACCCAATCCAAATTTGTCATCACATTCGACAACTAGTGGAAAACCAGCACTACAGCTCGGCTTGTGTGGGGGAGCTTCCAGTGCATTGGGGGGGAGCGTTAGCACACCGGGCATCTTTTTGGGGCATTTTTGATACGGAGCCCTAACCCACACTTTTTGCCTGAGTTATGTCGCCATACTAATTTCTCCCCACCCTTGGGACCCCAAGAAGGTGGGGTGATGTAGCCATGTTGTTTGGACAGTTGTGGCATTGGGGTTTGGTTTGGAACATTTGTTGTGGCGGCCCTAATGAGTTGCACCAGTCCGTGCATGTTTTGTTGCATTTCACGCAATTTTGCATTCGGAGGCGGGTCCGTCACCCTCCTTATGGACCATGGGACCATGTCCCGCCTAATGTTTGGATTGATAAAAGCAACTCGGCTGCCACACAAGATGAAGGAAGAGATGAGGCAGATGTGTGTGCCTTGGGTTGTGAGAAACGCTCCACCGTCACAGGTTGTGGTGAGTGCCAGGAGCGCTATTGTTTGTTTGTTTGTTTTTTGGGACTGACTCCAAAAGTTCATAGAGTGCTCAAGACAGTTCTTGGAAACATGGGCAACTCCAGCATATGTTACAGTGGATCCCCGTAATGCGGGGCTCGTGGCAAAGACCCAGAATCAATATGCATATACCAATAGGCAACCTGTGATATGAGTAATTGCATAGAATATGCGTCCCTTGACCGGGTTGATGGTGTAGAGGGGCGCCCTGAGCCGCAAGTGCCGGGTGCTACAACGGCGAGGGAGGGGAACAGCACAGAGGCTACCGTGCACGCATCATCACAGACCACAAGTGGTCACACAATCACCTATTGAGTTGTTGCCACAGGTCCTGTAGGGTAATAGCCACAAGTTTCCGACGTTGCCTGCCTGGAGCATTGTCCGGAGGCGGTCGTGTGCCTAGTATGCTCGGCCTAGTGCGGCACTAGTGCTTGGGAGAGGTGATTCCACCCTATGGTTCGCACGTTCGGACGCCCACAACTAGCCCATTGCAGAGAAGAACTCAATCCATTGGCGATGTCGTCGGTAGTGTCAGGCAGTGGAGGCCGCCCATACCGCCGCCCAGCGCAAGAGGAAGTGCCAATGATGAGATTACTACGACAAGGTGTCTAGGCTGTCGCGGTAGGTGTCCATGAGCAAGGCGCTAAGAGCAGTCTGTGGGTACACGAACCGCGACTGGGCCAAATACCGCATTGCCAAGGACGTGTGGGGTTCCTCGGAGTCCGTGGTGGTGGGGCACCGGCATCAGTCGAGGTACTTGATCACACAACTTGTGGCGGACATCGGCATCAAAGCACTCCCGCATGGGTCGTTTGTCGGTGCATTTGGTCACGGCCATATTGTCGATGTGCTGTGGTGAGTGCCAGGCGCATTATTGTGATAAATGTATTGATGCCCACACTTGGGGAAAAGATTGTTTATTAGCATATACATGAGTAACACACATTGATATTGAATTTAGCTATTTCCACTTATGCGGCGTGCTTTGTGGGGAAGGTTTGCGGTCCACTCTTGGTCGACTTGGGGGGCTCTTCTAAGGGAGGGTAAATCCGGGGTTGAAGTCGGGATAGTTGAAACAAAATAGCGCGCCGGGCGCGCGCCCCTAGGACATCTCAGCCTAGAACTAAACAGTGGCCCGAAGCTTTTTGGCCAGTGGCCAGCAGATGGTATATTTTGGTGTAAATTTTTGTGTTTTCCACGTTTTTTTGTGAGAAATGCAAAAAATTTCTACCATTTTTCTTGCTTCGTGCCTCTTTCTTCCTACCCCTTCCCCAAATGTTTCATAAAAAACTATTAGTCATTCATGCATGGGACCTAGACACCACTGTGGTTGGATGCTTTTTTTTACAACTCTAGGTGTGTGTTGTGAATTCCTCATTGTGATATGAACATCACTGTTTATTTTTTTTACAAGTGTGGATGGGTGCTGTTTATTTCTAATTGTGATTTAGAGACAGTCGACACAAGGCCCCCCCCCCCGTAGCCCCCCCCCGTAGCCCCCCCCGTACCTCCCCCCCGTACCCCCTCCCGTACCCCTTGTACCTCCCCCCCCCGTACCCCCCCCCCCCCAACCCCATACCCACTGGTGGTCGCGGCCGGTGAGGTGAATGGCTCATTGTGGGTCTGCGTCTCGCTTAGTTCGTTAGCTGCGATACACCGTCAGCCCGCCCCATAGTGGCAAGTGGAGGCGGTGGGGCGTTTGTGGGGGAGCGTGTCCAGAACAGCGCACTTGCCACCGCACTGTGGTCACTGCGTGCCCCACACTCTGTCGTTCCATCCTCTGTTGGTTCCTCTACCTCGCTTCCGGTTCCTGTTCCTGCTCCCTCCTGACCCGCCTTGCCCTGCCCCCTTGACCATGCCCCACCCTCCCTGACCTGCCCCCGGTGTGTGCGAGGGAGAGGGACCCAGGCCCCGCCGTGAGCGGGGTGTCGGCCGCCGGGCGCAGCCCACCTAGAGTACGGGTTGGGAGGTGCATGCGTGCCCCGCCAAGGTGAGTTCAGCGACCCAGCTGCTGACGCGGCCTATGCGACAGCAATGCTCGGGCCCCTCTTCCTGATTGCGATATGGCCATCACTGTTTAATTTTTTACAACCCTTGAAGGGTGTTGTTTATACCTGATTGTCGTCTGACATCGCTGGTGCTTTTTTTTTTTACCACTTTGGATGGGTGCTGTTTATTCCCGATTCCCCACTTGCGACACAATGTGGCATGGCATGGACCCATCAGAACCCATGTCAAGACTTATCAAAAGAATTCTTGGGGGGGGGGGGGTGCAATGACAGCGGAGGGAACGGAAGGACACCCTTGTAAGCAACCTTGTTGTGCCGCCAAGTTTGGGGAGGAGGCCGCCCATATCACCGACATTTTTCTACTGTAAAACTTGTCTTCTCTTCTTTCCATACATTGTTCATTACCCTACCCCACCCCTTGATACTAACGTTGTTGTGCCACCAAGTTTGGGGAGGAGGCCATCCCTGTCAACAACCCTGTTCTACTCCCAAGTTTCTCTCTCAACCATTCTCATATGCATAGATTATCCTACCCCACCACGCGCGCGAAACTTGCCTTGACAACCATGTAAGAATGGCAACAATGTGAACAAAACAACAAAAAGCACACAACTTGCAAGACAAAGAAGGCCAATTGCATCATGACATAGTGCCAACATAGCAATATACACCAATTTACACTGAATTTACACCTGTAAACACCGCCATGGCCCAAAACGTGGCCATTTTCATAAAATTTACGCATATGCGCGGAAATTTGCCATTTGGCCAGTGACTTGGCCAGTAATTAATGGAATAGAAGCCCTTTCCAACCTTGCTCCTCATCTTGAACAATTGCACATGCTTGCCCTCTTGGGTAGGGCTTGGAGCAGGGTTGGCTTCAAGTTTTGGAATGGCTTTGGGCTTCCTATTCCTTGGCACAAAGTCAGCGACAATATCTTTTGTGAAGTAAAGCTTGCCCTCGTACACATGGCCAAGGCCCCAAATCCCACGGCCCGCTTTGGCCCACACAATCTGCACTTCATCATACTCCTTAGAATCTGAGCACGACGATGAATCATCTGAAGTGAGAAGCTCACCGTTAAAATCAGTGCCACTATCATGATTAGAATCAGAATCAGAGTCGGGCTTTGCATTTCCCAGGTGGTGATCCTAGAAATCAATATCCTCCAATTTGAGGCTCAACTTCAAGCCATTGGGGAAAATGGCTTTTCGCATGGCAGAGCGCAACTCATCATCAAAAATTGCATGGCACGCTTTGGAAACCCACTTCCCGAACTGTGCATGTGAAGGGCGAGGAATTGCGTTGGTGTCTCATTTTTTTTGGTTTTCGCAATCACCCATTGAGCAAAGAGTTCCTCCATCTCAAGATTCATTTTTTCTGTTTACCTCATGCTTGTCACATGCCTGAGCCCACATGGTACTATTAGGAGGGGGCACTTACAGGGGCACACCCCTCTTGCACATAAGTTTACAAATTGAAGTGTGCATGTGTAATGGAGCTCCATCAGCACCAGTAGGCGGTGCTTGGGCGGTTTTGGCGGGGCTGTGGGGTATGGGGGCAACTCTGGGTGCTCCCAAGTTGTAATTCCTCGGTTGTGGTCAAAGTAATATGGGGTGCCTTCAGCAGTGGTGGCAAGGTCCCAACCAAAAGGCAAAGGAGCTAGGGGAGCAAGACTGGCACGAAACGGGGCGCCCTCGTGTTGGTGAGGCCTCCGAACCTGCCTCTGGTGGCACTGGGGATGGGCTGCAAATTGGGAAGAGAACACAGTCAAAAAAGGCATGATGCTCAATCTCATGCCCATTCCTCATGTATTTGAGATGGATGAAATCATCCCCAAGACAAGGCGGTGCTTGCGCAAGGGGGGTATAAACAACCCAACTCAGATTGAAATAGAAAACGTAAATCCAATCAAAAGATCACGTCTGTTGAGCCGCCGTTGCCAAGCTGCACTTAAGGATGGCACCCATGCACTCGAGAAAATACCCACACCACAGATTACACTATCTGGTTCTCACCGTGATTTACACAACCTCGGTCTCATGGACCACAGACGGTCACATGGTCAACAGCAATGGTGTTGCGGCCCAGTAAAACCAGCCGGGCTCTGACTGACGCGGGAACCTGGAGCCTGCAGAGTAACACTGTGCTTTTTCACTAGTCCCGCCCCGTGGTTCAGCATCCCAGCCCAAACAGCCGTTATTGGCACTTTGCCGGGCTAAAATGCATCCGCTTGCTCTACCATAGCAGCCCTCCATGCGACAATAGCCGTCCATGTGACAGCAGCATTCCGTGCGAGCCGGAAAGACCTAACAGACAACATCCAGTGCAAAACAGCTGGCAAATAATAAGGTTACCTGAGATTACCTGGCGGATGGGGTCAATGCTTAAACTCCAGAGGGCTCCCACCTCCGACCTTGACATTCATTCGCTGCCCCAAGGGCTTTTTGGGGGCCTTCCGGCACAGCGCGCGCACAGCACCCGTACCGGGGGAACTGTACCGGAACCAACCCCAAAACCACCAATCAGTCGAAACACCGCATGCAAGGGCCTGAAGCCTGTGACGTCCTTGTCACTTGCCATGCGCCATGGTACTTTGATACCCCCCCCCCGTTGTAATAGCTACGCCAAAGTACGGAATTAATACAGTCCCTACGCCTACTGTAGCTTAGACAAGGGCGTGGCTTGCGCACGACACATACAACTACCGGCACACACGTGAGTGAGTGCATGGTATGAGTGCACCTTAACCTCCGCCCACGTTCCCAAAGGCATTGATCGAAACATAAGAAAGTGTTTGAGACATGAATTTTCAGGTTCATACCCAAGTTCCTACAAGCAATGAGGCATGAGAAGGCTACAAATGTTCGGATTGGAAACCCTTCTTGCAATCATATAGCATGCGGAACAACTGCACATGCTCACCACTTGAAGATGCCTTTGAAGATGCCTTTGCCCGACGTTTAGGGGCTGATTTTGGCTCAGGCACCTTCAAATTCTTGGGAATGAAATTGCCTTGCATGTGGTCTCTTGTAAAGTACAACTTCCCATCAAAGACATGGGCCATTCCCCACACACCTCGGGCAACCGTAGCCCAAATAACTTCATTGGGATTATCATCGGAGCCAGTAGAATCATCACTTGAGGAAGAGAGGTCAGAAATGGGTTTATCCTCATCGGTGTCCGTCCCCGAATCAAAATCAGTCACCAAACCCATGTGTCATGCGGCTGCACTACATTTGTACCGAATTAAAATTAGGTACCAAATGAATACGGTCCCTACGCCTACTGTAGCTTGGACAAGGGCATAGCTATTACAGGGGGGGGGGGGGGTACCATACTTTCTGTGTACAGGTAGGAGGCGCATGTGTGGTCTGCACGGTCTGCACTTCCTGTCGGGTGATGCTCATCATGGAGCACAGCCCACCACATGGGCTGAATCAGCTGAACGTGCGCGCAGCGCACAGCGCACGGTGTGACCCCGTTAGGTCACCCATACCCATGCCATGCCCATACATGCAGGCCCCTCCATGAGTGTAGGCTGTCACGCAACCAATAGGGCCCACATCTCACAAGCTCCATCATCCCATGTGCCGTTGCTGGTTTGGCACAAGGAAACTGCATGGGGCTAGTTAGCACCGATTAAAATATATGAATATATAACGTATCAGAATCCAATCAAAAGGGCCACCTCTTTGGGCGACAGCCGGGCGACGCTTCCTCGGCATGTCTCCAAATGTTCACACACACACACACACACACACACACAAATACAATGCTTTCCATGAAGCAGAGGATCCATTGCCAAGTTGCACTTGAGGATGGCACCCATGCACTCGAGAAACACAGAGTACCACAGAGTATACCAGGCTGGTTCTAACCTTTGGAACCTGGACCCCAGATGGGGCAACAACAATTGTGACAGGGCCCAGTAAAAGCAGCCGGGCTCTGGCTGACGCGGGAACCTGGAGCCTGCAGAGTAACACTGTGCTTTTTCGCTGACCCCGCCCCGTGGTTCAGCATCCCAGCCCCAACAGCCATTATTGGCATTTCACCAGGCTAAAACCATCGGCTCCTCCACAGAAGTCTTCCATTTGACAATAGCCCTCCATGCGACAATAGTGCGAGCCGGAAAGACCTAACAGACAACGTCCGGTGCAAAACAGCTGGCAAACAATGAGGTTCACATATACGTGTAGTGTTGTTGTAGTGTTGTTGCCTTTGACAAAACTTTTTCCGTCCTTTCCAGGTATGTAGAGGGGCAACCGGCCTGCCATGGATGGGTAGTGGAATTGGTATACCCCCTCCCCGCCTTGCATAGTAATTGCCTGCGTGCGACGGCATCCTCGCTCCCCCGAGGGAACCCCCAAGTGACGGTTCCCTCGCCCCCCCCCCATTACTATGCAAAGGATGCGCAACACAAAACAAGTCATGCGGACACAAGGGCATATGAACCATAAAATGACCCAGGAACTGCCTGTTGGGATGCATGTTCAGGGTCTGCTCAGAAACAGGCTCTGCGTGCCACTTTTTCTGGTGGGGGCATTTGACTCTGAAGAGCTGCACATGCTCAACAGGGGCCACAAGAATGGGCTCACCAGCTGCAGACTTGGCACGAGGTTTGGCAGCTTTGGGATCAGGCTTGACAAGGGGGCTTAGCAGTGGGCTCCAGCCCCTGTGGCAAGCACAATCTTGGCAGGCACAATACTGCCCCTAGAACGTTGGAAATTGACAACAGCACCAGCTGGGTACGTGTCAATATGATCAACATCCATGGCTGAAATTGCAAAACACTGAAGTGTTCTGCATGATACAGGGTCAGTGGAGTGCCTTGGAGGCAAGAAATCTGAAGTACACAGCAATGCACCAATAATACCACCTTGTCCAGCCAGCAAACGCACAGGAGAAGCCCAGTATCCGACCTTCTGAGTTAACTTGCAAAACAGAAAGTGACGGTTCCTCGCCTCCCCGCTTACTATGCAAGGGCGGTTACTATGCAAGGCGGGTACAGGAATGCGGTGGGAGAGTTGGAGCAAGGGCGTCCTAGGGCACCAGTGACAAAGGTGGAGGATGGTATTTGAGATTACCTGGCAGATGGGGTCAATGCTTAACTCCAGAGGGCTCCCACCTCCGACCTCAACATGCGTTCGCTGCCCCAAGGGCCTCTGGCCGTACTATGTTAGGCCACCCATACCCATACCATACCTGGTACATGCTAACTCTGGGGTCTCCCCAACAGAGCTCCCACCACCCCTTGGGGGCCTGCGGCGACTTGGGAATGAATTTGCAGATGCAGACATTATTGAAGGGAATAGGGGTAGGGGTAGGCACCCATCACCCCCGAGCATCGCAAATGGCCACCAATAATGTGGCCTCAAAAAAACGTGGGCTGCCGGATTCAAAGGGGGTTAGCTGGGGTCTAATTCCTCTCGTTTGGGTCGCCATGGCCCACCCGAAGGAAGCTGGCACCCCCTGGGCTTCCGTTCATAAGTGAGCCGTAAGCCCTTAGGGCCCCCAACAGCCCCTTGCGGGGAGGGAGTTGGCAGAAGCCCGATACCCCTGCACGCACTGCCCTCCATGAGTGTGGACTGCCATGGGACCAGGGCCCACATCTCAAGGCCCAGCCTCCCATGTGGTGCTGTGCAAGTGGGGCGACTGTTCAGGGGGGGGGGGGGGTGCCCGACGCACCAAAAGGCGCCTGCCCACTGGGAAAAGGCACACCCAACCACAAAAAGGCTCAACTCGCTCACATGCAGCAGACCTGGGGGTGAGGGTGCGGGACAGGCTTGTGCTTGGGTAACCCCAGGGTCCTCCCACCCACCCACCCACCCACCCACCCACATTGGAATATGTTTTCTTCAGAAATTGAAATTGAACGCCGAGTTTAGGCGAACAGCCCTTTTGGGGGGGTTCTGACCCACCTACCCATGGGGTAGTGATAGTGCTCCGATGCACCCCCGATGGCGACAAATGCCAAGCGTGTTGGTACGGGACAGTGGGCCTTGACCTTTGCACATGCTGAAGCCGGCACAGGAGGTTTGGAGGAAGGCGTGTTCTGTTTTGCCACCAGAACAGAGAGACCAATTCCTCACCACGCGGCTCAAGCGTTCGGGTGCGAATGCCAATGTGAGCGCGACGATCTGGGACCCCTGTGCAGAGGGCAGCCAACCCCAAATGTGCCCAAGTGACTGCCGCGGCCCTTGGCAGTCTAAAACAACAAGAAACTGTGAGTCGGGGACAGGACACAGATAGACTGGGTTAGGGGTGCCACGCAACGAGTTGGCCCGTCTCAGGCCTCGCCGAGGGGCAAAGGCAATGGCCCAGCGGACCGCGGCCAGTGCACAATGCCCAGCTCAGCGCTTGGCATGCGGCAGTCATACCAATGCTGACACAGGGGACAGCCGAGGCAGACGGACTCACGGAATCTGCGTCGGCCGGGGCCATGCAGGTCGTCGCATGTCGGGGCAGCGCATACGAAATCGTGTCGGGCATGCACGGATCGTATGACAGCGCCGCTTGACGCACCTCCAATGGCCCAGGGCTGTTCAGGTCCCAAGATTCGTGTTTGTTACTACCCCCCCCCCCTGTCCAGGATAAGATACGGGCCTCAAATCAATACAGTACATACGCCTCCTGCATCTTAGACAAGGCCTATCTTGCCAGCAGTGCGAAAAAACCGAACGGTACAACTGGAACTGTGGGCCACGTGCACGGCCTCCCATGTCCCGGCGGCGGCGGCAGGGGGGGGGGGGGGTTAGCTGGGGAAAAGATTTTAAAACAGATGAGGCCGGATATGAACCACCTGCAGGCGGGTTGCGTCTTCTTTATGGGCCTCATGCAGCACCAAAGACAGGCCCACAGCCACGAGGCTGACGCCAGAAACCAACGCCACGTAGTATCCCGGGAAAAGGGGAACATAATTGAACTGATGGCAAATCAAGGGGCTCAGGCCCCCAGCCATGGCCCCCAAATTGAAGTACAGAGATACAGCCGCCCCCCGCACCTCCAGTGGGAACAACTCGCAGCACCACGGGTACATGAGAGCCGTGGCCCCTTGCATTAATCCAGGCACCGCAATGCCGGCGACGCCCACTGCGAGGGAGGACTGCGGCGAGTGGTACAGCCAGGCAGTACTGGGCACGGCGGCAATCACCCCAAACAACGACAAGCCGATGCCGCTCCTCGCCACCCCGTACATGTCCCCCAGCAAGGGAGTCAGGAATTGCGCCACGAAGGAAACGGTGGTTCCCGCCAGCACAACCCACAGTGCTTGGACTCTCGACGTGCCCAACCCCACCAACCATTGCTGCAGCCACACTCCCCAGACATATGCCACGCTGCATCCACCGATCGACCCGGCAACGGCCAAAAGCCCTGTTCGCCAGTGGTCCAAGACCGTCGCCTTTGGAGTCTCTTCGGAAAACGTATGCGCCTGCTCGAACTCAGGGCTCTCGTGCATTTCGTGTACACAGCGAATGACCAGCAGCCCGGGCACCGCTGCCAACAGGAAAGGCACTCGCCATCCCCACCGCATCATCTGTTGACGACTCAATGCCATGTGAAGGACAGTGCTCACGGAAAGCGCTGACATGAAGCCCAGCCGGCCGCTGGCCATGATCAACGACCCCGTCTGCGCCAAGATGGGCGGTGGGGCACTTTCGGCCAGCATGACGGCAAGAGCCCCGACTTCACCCGCAGAGGCCAGTCCCTGAAGGAGCCTACAGAGTAACATCCACAAGGGCCCCAGGTACGCAATCGTCGGCGCTAAGCCCTGGCCCACTGTAGCCCCAAACATGAGGTACACCGATGCCAACAGCGCAGATCGCCGGCCAAAAGTATCAGCAACCAACCCGAAAGCCAGGCCACCAAAGGGGCGGGACACAAAAGTCACTGCGAAGGCCGTCCAGGCCGCGGCATGGGACTGGTTGAAGGCAACGGCGATGCAGTCCTCCACAAAAGCGTACGCTGAAAACTCGTACCATTCCAGGACATTGGCGAGTGTCGGTGGAAATTGGTCAACCCAGAACTGCCACAGCATCGCTCCATACCCCAGATTGCTGCCCAGAGCCTTGCATTCAGGCGTGTTTGAGGGGTCCTTGGCATCATCACGCGTGACAGAGCGTCGAGGACATGACCATGGGTGCCCCATGACCACACATTGGCCATGTACCTGTGACACAAAAGATTGCACAAAGCGCAAGTGGGGGTTGCGGGGAACCACTGAAACGATTGCAGACACATTCAGCGAGCAGCGCGTGAAATGCGACTGGACCCAGCCAAGCTTTTGCGCCACGGCTACGACGTGATTGCGGCATAGCATGGTGCGTATTGGTCCCTGGCAAAGTGGTGGGAGCAGGAAAAACCCAACAGGTCAACCCCCCCTCCAAAAAGTGTGGAAACAAGCCTCTACTATTTGGGTCCTGCACGTTGTTGTATACACAGAGGTTGGCCTGGCTGAGGGTGCAGGAAAAGCCTGCAGGGCCTCAATCCTTGGCTGCACCCCTGATGTACATGGCCGCAAGCGCAGGGCCAACAAGCATGAACTAAGGTAAATTGTCTGTTGCCCTCCCTCCAAAAGTTGTGGGAACACCTCGTGTTGTTCTAACAAGGGTGTTGTTCTCACAAGTAAGGAGCAGTCACAACATTGAACGACATTGGGGAAATGTTTGCCCGGCGCGCTACCTTTGTATTGTTTTTCAGACACTGCGAGAAGGTACTCCAGATTGTTTGGTGAGGGGGGCCAAAAACAGGCACGGGTGGGGAATGGTCAAAAAAAGATTGCCCGGCGTGCTAATACTCCCCCATTGTATGGGCATGAGCACTCTAAGATTTTTTTTATAGAATAGTCCAGAATTTCACCATCAAAAAATGGGCCCATTCTATCGTATCGTGCAGATTCGGAGCTTCAGCTCACAGCCATTGAACAGGTGGTCGGACAATTGCCGTGCGCTCCAGTGCCTGATAGGGCACCCACTAGGTGCGCACAGTGCACTATGTGACCGAAGAGTCCCATGTTTTTAGGGGCTAGCAGCACCTTTCCACTTGATGGTTCAACGTTGCAATTTCCAGTCACAACTTCATGATTTTCGGAGGTTTGCGGTAAATGTGCACTTTGGCTACCACCCCTCCACCGCACCACATATCCCAAATACACAATTCAAGGAATTCTGAAAATGGAGTGCATCTCGCTAGCAAAATTTCGTGAGATTTTCTAAATCTGGAATCCATCATTGTGAGAGCACACATTGGCAACATCTAAAAAAGGATAAGCAACCAAGTCCACCCATGCATGCCACTAATAGACACCAAGCTTGTGCAAGGGAAGCCAATGGCACAATTCCTGGCGCTAGAGCCCCTGAAATTCCAGGTGTTCAGCACCGGCGACCTTCGCCGGTGACTGCCGCCAGCCACTTTTTTGCTGCTGATATTCCTTGCAGTTTTGGCCAGGAGGTGGATAGCCAAAGGGGGGAATGTTTGCCCGGCGCGCTACTTTTCTATTAACTATCCTGACTTCAGCCCCAAATTTACCCTCTCATGGAGAAACCCCCCAAGTAGACCACATTGCACTGCACACCTTCCCTACAAAGCACGTTGCATAATAAAGCAATAGCTGTGAATTCAGCAACTCCAACTGTCATTTGTATTGTACCTAACAAACAACATTGGTCCCACAAGTGTGGGTGTCAATACATTCAGCACAATAGTGCTCCTTACACTCATCACAAATTGCAACGGTGGAGCGCTTCTGGCAACACAATACACACACTTCTGCCTCATCCTCTGCCTCATCTTGCGTGGCGGCTGAGTTGCTTTGGTCAGTCCAAACATGAGGCGGGACATGCTCCCATGGTCCGTAGGGGGGGTGACGGACTTGCCTCCGGATGCAAAACTGTGTAAAATGCAACAAAATACGGACTGACTGGTGCAACTCAACGGGGCCGCCACACCAGATGTTCCTAACCAAACCCTAATGCCACAACCAAGCAAACAGCTGCTCAATGTGTGCCCTATACCACCCGTGCACGTCATTGTAACATTGTTGGCGGGCTATCAAAGTGCCATTCTTTCTTCCAATGAATGGCACAATGATATGAAACCGGCCTTTATAAGCACCATCATGGCCCCCAACTTCAAAAACAAAGAAATCACCTCGAGTACGAGAAGGTCCATACCCATCCCAAATCAAAACATCTGCTGATGTCCCGGGGGCCAAGTGGCAAATCCATATAATGTTGCCCAACATATCAACGGCAACAGTCACCTTGTAGACATGCGACGCATACTTAGGATTCCACAGGTCGACACTCCATATCCCGCCAATGGAACTGATGGGCATGGAGTCCCAATTCTGGATCTTGAGGGCAATGTCCAAGAGTGGCAGTTCCAAGTGGACGCGTTTCGACCCGACAGGGTCCTCCTCGGCAACACATCATAAATGCAGAGCATGGGACAAGGCAAAATATGAACACCATCCCAAAAAACAGAATATAGATTCAATTCGACAGCGCAACGCCAATTATTTCTGCCACAAAGCATGAAGTGCGCGCGCCCTAAAGAATTTACCCACGGATGCAACAAAGCGTGGATTAAGAGTCCCTAACCCCAACTCAAGGGACCACACAACAAAGCGTGCATTGCGAGTCCCTAACCCCAACTCAAGGGGCCACGCAACAAAGCGTGGATTTAGAGATTGTCCCGGTTTCCTCAATAGCACCGGAAGGTTGGGGCCCAAAAGAGGGCGGAAATGCTACGTCACCCCTGCATTCTCGGGGGTCCCCAACAAAGGGGACAAAATCAGAAGTCGAAACCTACGCTAGGGGTCACAATGATGCCCCTAGTATCTCAAAGTATGGGTTTCTAGTGCAGCCAGGCGCCCAAATAGCTGCACTGTGCTAAGTGCGCCCCCTTAGTGCACCCCCTAAAAGGCCACTGGTGTGGCACGGGTCAAAAAAGATGCCCGGCGCGCTAGCGTTCCCCCAAAAGCTGTGGCATTTTGCCAAGGCGGCCAGTCCCCACATTCCCAGCGTTGGGCACCAGTGACCTTCACCGGTGGTGGCCGCCAGCAACATTGCTGGCGATTTTGCCCCCGTTTTCGGCCGGAGGTGGACCACCCAAAGTTGTGGCGTTTTGCCAACGCGGCTAAATGCCCCAAACTCCTTGTGTTCCCGAACGGCGGCCTGGCCCCTAAATTCCCGGTGTTGGGCACTGGTGACCTTCGCCGGCAGAGGCCACAAAAGGACATTCCTTAGCAAGTGACACGTGCATCACCCGCAATCACACATGAGAAATAAAAATGTGCCTGAAATGCCTCTGCCACCAGCTCGTGCAAAATGTGAGGGAATTACATAAAAGAGAATCGGCTTGGACGGTGTATTTGGGATACCGTGCAACGGCTCCTTCCATTTGCCTGAAAGCGATGCCCTAGTCCATGTAGTGGGTAATCGTGATGCCCTGGTTTCTTGTTCTCACCTGCTGTGGGACTGTCTGTGCCCAGTGAAAAATCCAATGGGCTGGTTTCTCGCACGTTCTTAGAGGGCGGTGGTTGGGGGGAGGGTGGCAGACACCAAATGTGACGTGCTTTGTGGGCAGGTGTGGGTGGGGGACGGAGTTAAGGGGGCACCACCCCCACAAAGTCTGAGTTCACACCAGCGATTTCGTTTGGGGACAGAAGGATGCACCACAACAAGAAGATCCAAGCGGTAAGCACACAAATGTGCAGTCGCCGATGCAGTGCCAGTATGTCAGTGCAGTCTCTTGCGGTGCATGATTCTCAGCCAACACCATGTCACACCTTACATCACTCCTCACACATGTTGTGATGCAGTGGCGGAGAAGCAAAGCCCCCCGTCCACTGCCAGACCCATTGATCTGTTGCCATACCCTGAGACACACGTCCCTGAAGTTCCGGGGCGGAGTGGTGGCCAAGACTTTCCCTGGTGTGGAAAAAAAGACCTTGTCCTGTTACTTTGCACTCCAAAATTGGTTCCCCTTCCTTTGAGAAAAAATAATTACGGTGCACAGCAGCATGTGCACAAAAAGTACGCGAACTGCCATTTTCATCATGAAATACCCTGAACTACTGCCCACACCCGTCAGCTGGTCATTGCTTGACCATCAACTGTCGGTTGCTAGCGGTTAACCATCGGCGGTGGACCGCCAGCAGTTGGCAGCGGTCCTGGACTTGATCGAAGAAAAGGCGTCCCGTGCGGAAACTCTTGGTGGTGCAGGGGGTGGGGTGGGGGGTGGGGGGGGGGGCTTGCTGTGGCCAAGGCTGTTACACGGACTGCTAACAACTGCTTGCTGCTCCCGATGCTTCCTGCTGGATCGCAACTGCTGGCAAACTCCTCCCCCATGTGGGTGCCCACACCAAACAATCCCCACCCCGATCCCTCTTGCACTCCACGGCACCTGCAGTGCCAGAGCACCCAGTGGTACCTTGGGATCACAGCACTGAAGCGGGCCACAACACTTCACAGACAGCGCAGAATTGGCGCATAGCCACGACAGTGCGTAGCGGTCAAATGGCTGCTATGTGTGAGGACCACTCGAGGCATCATTGAAAGGCGGCTTCTGTACCCACCCACCCAAAAGAAATTGAGGTACCCACCCGGACCGCCCGCCCCTTTCTTATGAACTTTTTTGGGGGTGGGGCTCAACAAGAAAAGGGGGATCAAATTGGGAACTCAAGAAGCCGCAAACAACGACACAAGGAGTACAGCGTTCCATTGCTGCCAAAACTGTGTGGAGGCTCATGCGCGGTGGTTAGAGTTGCAGTGGCTGTGTTGAAGTTGTAGCTGGAGTGGCTGGCTTTGTGGGATTTGGAGATGGAGAGGCTGACCGGATGGGATGGCTGGCTGATATGAGGTTAGAGTTTGTGTGGCTGGCTGTGCTGAGGTTGTAGCTGCTACCCCCCGCCCCCCTTGTAATCCCCCTAATGTCAGGCCGGTTGCCCCCATGGGGGGGGGGGGGGGTCACCAAGTGACGGTCCCCCCAAACCCCAGTTCCAGTGTAACTTAAAGAAAATTTTTCTCCGGCGCCTTCGGCGCCTAGTGTTTCCTATGCTTTTTGGGCCAAGTGACGGTCCCCCCCATGGGGGGGGGGATTGCAAAGGGGGGGGGGGGGTACTCCTGTTACTGGTGCAACTGCTGTGACCCGCACCACCGCCTCTTTTTCAAAAGGATGAAGCTTTTTATTGTTTCGTGGGTCCCCCCACCCCACTGTATGCCCGCGGTTTTTCGAATGCTCCCATACAATATCGAGGCTCATCAGTTGGCATCATATATATATATGATATGGCAGTATATGTTGAAAGCCCAGCTGGGTGGGTCAGAAATCTCGCACCGCCCCATCTTATAATTGGGCTGGGTGTGTGGGTGGTCAGCTTGACTCCCCCTCGCTTACAATGGTCTTTAGGTACAACCTTTCACCCCCTTCACGGCAAAGGCTTTGGAATTCTCTTCCCCTGTCAGCAGACCTCACTCTTCTGCCATCCTTAGCTATAGATCAGCAAAGTGTAGGTGCTCAGTCACGTTAGAGCCTTTGCCCCAAATGAAGACAGAAGCGAGAAATCTACCGCAGGTTTGGACCTAAACACCTGAAATCCACTTGTGTGATGCACCATCCATTGTCTAAGTTCTACCGTGTTTTGTCAGCCAAAGACTGAGAGACCCCCGCCGGATATCCCCACCCCACCCCAACTTGATTCCTTGTAAACGATGCCTGCACTACTCGCAGACACGCTGGCTCCCAACAAGGCATGATCCCACCCGGCCCAGGGTTCAAACCCCCATCCTTGGCTGGGCTTTCAGGTGATTTGATCGGGTATGTGCACCAGCGGCACGTCACAAAGCGGTGGGAAAATGCGCCATGGTTCGTTCATCACCGTTTGCCGTTTGTTGCCTTCTCAGAGACTTTTGGGCAGTTGGGTGCTAAGAGTCCGGCGGCTGCAGACAAGTTCCCGGGACCGAACACCCAAAGCAACGCGACTACCGCCGGGTACGAAATCGTCGACGTTTGACCGTTGTTGTCCGCTGGCCCCAACTGGCGAAAGGCCTTTGAAAAGGCGGGGCAAACGATCCCAAAACTGAGCCGTGTTCTGAGTTGTGTCCGACCCTCTGCCTTGCCTACACCCTGTGGCTTATTTTCCGTTGTCTGTCGTGTCCGAATGTCGACATGCCCCCCTCATTCGCATCAACAATCAAGTCTCCCGACAGCACAAGGTCACCAGTAAAGGGTGGTTGCAAAGCAGGGCTGCCCAGGGGCCTCATTCCTCAAAGCCACCGGGCCCGAATGAGGGCAACTCCTCATGGGAGGAACAACAATGTGGCCCCTTGAAGTAGCGTTCCGGGCCCGGCCTCACAGCAGCTGCTGTTTCATGAGGGGGCGCTTCAGTTTCATGCAGTTCTGGAGCCCAACACCTGCGAAGAGGGGGATGGCGGGGGCTCCGCATGGGGGGGGGGCGGAGGTGAAGAAAATTTCCGCATGGAATTCGGAGCATTTTGACAGAACATAAACAACTGCTGACCACTCATAATACCCCCCCTCCTTTTGCCAATGGTCCGGGCCACGATACCTCTTTCTCGGAGGGGGTTCCACTGGCAAGGGGTGCATGTCCTTCATTCCCAAGGGGGGGTCCATACCACGGAGGGGGGGTGGGGGGTGCAAAGACAAACAGGACATTGCTGGCAGACGCATTAATGAACCTCACAAACCGCCCACCCTCCTGCTTGTAACATAATTTACAACACTGTTCTCCCGCAGTCCCGGGGGCAGGGGTCGGCAAAGCCCACCCAAAGGCTGGCACATCGCACGCGCGACGGTCGACAGGTCGTCAGCATCAGACCGCGTCCAAGTACTCAGACTTCAACTCATATGCCTTCAGACTGGAATTGAAAGTGCAGATGTCCTTCATGTTCTCCTTCAAATGCTGCAGCAGCGAGACGCATGGGGCAGGTGGGGAGGTGGATCTACAGGGCCTGGCCGCTCACAGCCTCATACACACGGGGATGGACCCTGGCGAACTCTGTGCTTAGCGAGAAAGACGACGACCAGGAAGCATGCAGTAGGGGAGAGGGGGAAGAAGGGGTCCAGAACACTAAAGCAAGCCCAGACCAGGTGGACGGTAATGTAGCCAGCAATGCACCCATGATGTATCCAGCACCAGGAAAAATGACGGAAAATGGGGCGGAATGGGGGAAAATGGGGGACAAATGGGGTGAAATAGGGGGAGGTTGGGAAAAATAATAAACATTGTGGGGCTTGGGTGGAGGGGATTGGGCCCCCTATTTTACCCCATTTTTCCTCAGGAGCTTTCACCAATGCACCCCCCCCCCCACAGCCTTGTTGCCAATCAAACCCTTGTTTTTTGACCTTTTCAGCCCCCAAATTCCCCATTTTCCATCGAGCATCCCAAATTTTCCCCACTTTCCTCATTCTCGCGCCATTTTTCCTAAATCAGCCCATTTCGAGGATAAGTGCACGGTAACGTTGCAGAAGGGGGTATCTCTGAGCACTGCTGAAATGTATGTGCCAACAATGGCCCAAATCAATGTTTCCTTCAGTAAGTTTCATTCTGAAATCTGTGTCTCGGGGATGGGGGGGGGGGGGGCTTCCTCGTACGGCTCTGGGCCGTTCATGACTTTTGTTGTTTGCCTTGTGCACTTTTGTCATCGGTTGGGGTTTCCACTGAATCGAAGAGGCCATGAAACCAATTGAGCCGCCAACACCCTTTGACCCCGACGCTGCAATTGTGAACATATCCCTTGTCTTCAAAACACATGATGTTGGGTTGACGTACATCCCTTCCTGCATGAAAGTCCTCCATAGAACCATTGCAAAACCTAAGGCTAGGCTGAAACACGGCCTAACTCTCCACCTTTGCTCACATATTTGGCTCAACCCAACCAGGATCAAACCGATCAAATTATCACATCGGCCCTAAAGAAGGCAAACCCAATTAGCCAGCTAGCCTAAGGGGGGTTGGCAGAGAATACCTAACGGTTTGGTGTTTGGAGGCTACAGTAGTAGTACACAGAGTTCTGATCCTACAGTGTCTTTGATTCCTCCACAAGTCTCCGAGACTGAGCCCTGAGTGTCCTGAGTGCCCTGAGTGTTTTGGACACTGCCCCGTAAACTGCATGTTGTGAATTTTGGGCCCATTAACTTCATTTTAGCCCAACTTCTTGATTTTCTTCAGTTCACCATACAGGCTTGTCAAACTGCATCTGGTACACCCCCACGCGAGTGTAGAATATCTATCCAGCAGCAGTAAGCAAGGAGCCTCTGCCCATACCAATCGCATGCAAGACCGTGCTTGGTCCCAGGAGGGCTGAACCGCTCTGAGAATGTGCATACTTTTTGACTGCACAATGGGCATGGCCGAATGCGGTTATGGGCAGGGTAACCAAACTTTATGACCTTTGAGTGTGCCCCCAAATCAGGGGAAGAGCATTTGGATTACACCACCAAATCAAGCCCGCACCCTCGCTTTCAAAGCACAGTCCCGCATGCTTGCCTCTACGGCATTCCCCTCGCACTCTTGCCCGCACCACGCTGTATACAACTGCCCTGCAGGAGCTCCAACGAGCCCTCAACCACCCCCGCAAAGACTGCGTACAGAAGCACTGAATGGCCTCTGTGCAGAAGCCCACCAACACGTCTACAGCCTGCCTCTGGCCGATTTGTGTTCCGAATGTGGACAGGTCCTGAGGCTGTGGATCTGGTGGCCTAGGCCCATCACAGCCCCACGCACAAATGTAGGTTCATCAGCCCGACACGTTCGGAGGTGGGAGGGGGTTGCTGATCTGAGGGCCTCTCTGGTGTGTCCTTCGGTCACTCATGGAGGACGGCATCCGGCGTTGGGCGTGGGTAACCTGTCCCAACAGCCCCTCGCAACATCCCTCCCACCCGTCCCACCATGCACAACACGCAGCCACCCAAAATATCAGCACAAAGACAACAAGCAACTTGAAATTTGGGCCCCCATATCTCACTCGACACCAGGAATGGATCTGAGCGCGGGGGGGGGGGGGGGGGGTTGGCATGACGCCATGGTGTGATGATCTCGTCTGCAGCTGGCGGCGCCTACTGGCCGATCGCCATTCGCTGCCCTTCCCTTGGACCCTTTCCCTCCATAGGCGGTGGTGCCCATCGGCTTCTCACCACCCTTTGACCTTCCTCTTCCTCCCTGCCCTAACCTTCCCTCTCCCCTTCCCTTTCCCTTCCCTTGGCCTTTCCCTCCGTAGGCCGCAGTGCCCATCGGCCTCACACCACTCCTTCCCTTCCCATTCCCTTGGTCGGTTGTGCCAACGGAGCCCCCGGACTTGCCCTGTTTCACTTCTCTGCGTCGGGGGCTGTAAAGGCTGAAAGAGTATGCCGGTTGGTACCTCTGGGTATATGTACGAGTGTGCCTTCTCAGGAGGGAATACTCTGGATAGGTGGCTTAGTTGCCCGCCCATTGGGTTGGGGGTGAGGAGGGTGGGTTGAAAAAACTGCGAGAGAGGTGGGCAGCCAGTTGGGCTACCCAGCAGCCGGGGGAGAATTATTACTTCTGCGTGAGAGTGGGACAGTTGTCCCGCTAGTCACAAAAGCAGCTTCTGCCCCTTGGCAGCCCTTTCATGCCGGCGCCGGAACGCTCCACCACAAAATCTTTCCCAGGACAGTGAAATTGAGAGGGTGCTCACCATGCGGGAAATGTAGCACAGGGCCAGGGGTTCCGTATCACCAAACTGTTACCCATCAGTGGTGCGCAGCATGCTCAGGCATTTTGCCGGTTGTTTCGGGGATTCACCGCCCCTGCAGTGTGCAGTGGGTGCTTCTCCTACCTATTCGGCGGGTGTTTGTCCTACCAAGGCCCTGCTGTGGGGCCGAGGCAGAGCACTGCAGTGGGCCAAGGCCCCCCGGGGGGGGTGCCCCCCGCCCCCAGACCCCATCCCCCAGATGACGAACGACGAACGACGAAACCCCAGGGCAACTGAGAACCACGGCTGTACCCTACATCCTAGTGTCACCCACTTCCCTCCCCGTGATGCACAAAAGCATGCACTGCACCTAGGATGGCATCTGTGTGTCAAGCCATCAATGGTTGTCAACTATTGACCAGTTTTTTGGCATTTTGCCAAGATTCATCAAAATTTCTTCTGTGTCACTGTCATTGGAACGAACTACTCTAGCAGACGAGCCTGCACCACCCAGCAGTACCATTGCTTGTCTCTCCTGCTCACGTTTCCTTTTGTATTTTTGTTTCCAATTTTTGCAGGCAAGACGGCTGCCACGTTTCACAGGTATGTGAACACAGGATGCAGGAGTCCAAGCAGGGCAACCACCTTTTGGGATTTGACATGTACAAAAGCAAAAATGAATGCCCTGCCCACAGCAAGCAAATTGGACATTTGAAGTGTCCTGAGGAGGTTTTGTCATGTGCCCTTTGACATTTGTCATCTTAGCTAACCCCAGAGCCCACCCCCAACCCCAATCCCTCACCCCCACCAAAATTTTCATGTCAATTTGATATCCATCCCTGCTCGACCCAAGCCAAGATGTGGGTGGGGTGCGGGTGGAACATTACTTATTGGAGGCCAAGCGTTGGTACTTGGTTGAATTGCAGGCGGAATACTACTGGTTGGAGGCTGCGTGTTCGTACTTGGTTGACTTGTGGGGCGGAAGACCACAAGGATAGACTCTCACCTCCACAACGCCCCTCTCTCAACAACCTGCGACCCTACCGCTGGGGCTCATCAACCTCTAATGGACGACCTACAACGACCTCGGCCCAGCCCTGTCCACGTTGCGCATTTATGCGGAGGTGGACGTGGAGATGCTGATGCTGGTGGCGGAGTTGGATCTCTAGGTGTCTGTTGACTTTGGAGGGCGGCATGTGCCCCGCGTGCACGTATCGTAGGGGCAGCACCGGACGCAGTGCGCGCGGCGCACCGCCTCGCCTCCTCCCCCCACAGACGCTGCACCCCTTCCAACCCCGCAAACATTTGGGCCGAGGCGGTGGAGTCAGAGTGAGAATGTGGCAGTCAAAGCCACTCAACAAGGGCTGAGGGCAGCTGGAGGACATGGGCTGAACCTGAAGCGGCTGATTCAGGGTCCTCTGCAGCTCCGTAAGGGTCCACTGGGGCTTGTCTCTGAACAATGTCTGCAATTTGATCTGCAGTTCGCCTTTGCTCAGGCTGTGCCGCTGCTGAAATAGAGAGAGGGGCAGAGGGGGGCGGAAACAGCCTCTGCACGGGCCCTTCAAGAACGCGTCAGGCAAAAGCAGAGGCGGGTTTCAGGTCTACCAAAATGTAAAAGAAGGAGAGTAAATGAATAAATGAAATTAAACAACAACCTGAGTGCATAAAAAGAGACAGAAAAGCGAGAGAGAGAAACTGAGAGAAATAAACTTTCTGAAAAAGAATTCTGAGAATCATCATAACAATAATTTGAAAAAGGTTGAGGGTTGCCATAAAGGCCGAGTAAGTGTGCTGGTTGGCACTTCCGGGCGTACGCACTGGCTTGAGTTTTCCAAATGAGTTGTTTACGTTGCTTGCCCCAACACACTGCGAAAATATGTTTTCAAGAGGTGAGAGTGGAACAGTTGTCCCTCTGCTCAAAAGTGCTGCTTCTACCCCTTGGCGCCGCAAAGGCGGTGTGTGTGTGTGGAGTGCACGCTTGCACGCGAAGAACAAAACATTGTCCACCCAAAACCGCCCTGCCCCAGCTCACCACACCCAGAACTGCTGTCAGCCCGAGGCAGAGCCTTGGGGTGGGGATGCAGGGATGCACACCGCGGTCTGCTGCATTTTACGAGGCTGCTCGCGCCGCGGGAAAGAGGGTTCCTTGCGCTTGCCAGCCCCAAGTTTGTTGAGGTTGATGTCGCCAGAGGTCTTGGAGACCTGCAGAAAAAACACGAGGCCACAGCCTTCCACAGTCCACGTGCAGGACCAGCACCATAAGCAGAGCCGACGTGTGGGACAAACCGGGACGCAGGACATTGGTGCAGAATGGAATCGTAAGGCACAGCACAGCTCTCCTTGGAAGATGTCCTGCCAGAGCCACAGGGGGCCGGACACTATCCAAGGGGAAAACACACTCGGATTCCAGTGCCCTAAACAATGGGCAGCTGCTAGACAATGCGTTGGTAGCAGCCAGCGGCAGCCGGGAGGTGGCAGGGCCAGTCGACCCTGGCACTGCGGCCCTACAGTGGGTTCCTCCGCCCATTGTGAGGCTTCCGGTCCTCGGTAGCCCCACCAGGGACGCCTGGTGTGCCGGCTCAGACCTCCAGAGGCCAGCCCCTGCAACGGAGAAACCACCACCACCCGGAGGTCCAGGAAGGCAATAGAAGTTGGAATTCAGTTGCAATATGAGACGGCAGTCGATGGATGACCGACACATTCCAGCAAATTTGACTGCCGGGGCGGTTGGCGATGGATGCCGGCGGTGCGGTCCTCAGAAAAAAAAAACGAAAAAGATCCTGGGTCCTAACGGACAGCGCTGCTCTACAAAAACATTGCTTTGGTCCCTTTGGTTGTTCGTCAAATAGCTCCGACTCCCTTAATGATCACGCCTGGCCCCGAGTAAGGCTGAGGCATCTGAAGGAAAAATCGCAGAAGGCGCATGAAGTGTGCCATTTCGATGCCGACTGGGTGACTAACAGCCTATGCTCGCTGTCAATCGACCACCAACTGCCAACGGCTGGTGGTTGGCCGAGGAGTGAGGCACGGGTCCGTGCGTGTGCGGGTGGGGCATCTGCGAAAATCATGGCGCGCACACAAGCGTTACCTTTGCGCCGTCGTGCCGATGGACCGCCCCGAAACTGGCGGACGTGGGCGGCCTCACGACCCCACGCTTCCTGATGGAACCTGCGCGACGAGCGGCGGTCTCAGTGTCGCAACATGGGGCCCCATCATCTTTGCACAATACAGCGCCCATGCCCGCACAGGTTGCCAATACCCTGTACACAGCCTGTGCATCCCCTCGCCTACTTACAAAAAGAATGTCCATCTGAACTACAATTACTCGCCACACAAACCAGATGTCCCGTGTTCGTACCCTCGTAGGACCGAATTGCACTGCCCAGGGCTAGGCGCACGTGCAATGGCGATGTTGCATCAGGACAAACTTGGACGAAGGGCAGCTAAACAGCCTAAAGAGATCAGCATGGGGCGCCCATCCGCTCATGCTGAAAGCAGGCTTTCACACGTGCCAACACTTTTCATTTGTGGCATGCAAAAGACTCGGAAACCAAAAGGAGGTGTGTGTAATGACTGAAAAGTCCGGCTGAAACCCTTTCCGCAAACAAACCCGAAGAATTCCTCGTCCCTGCGGGCTGTCAAGGGCCGATTCGCAGACTCCGCAGACGGGGTGATGATACCCCTCGGCACACCTTCTGCCTTCCAGTCCGTCTTCCGCTCCGAGTGCGACATCACGATGAACGGTCGGTCCTCTGCTGGCGGGTCCGTGAACGTGACAGGGCACTCGACGACCTGCTGCGTCTCAGGGTCGTTGATCAACAGCGCCACCTCTTCAGTGACCTCCGGGGTCCCAGTCGCCGCACGGCTCGGCTGCTCATGCTGCTCGAATCTGTGGGCAGTGCGCACGATGCGGTTGTCACGCAGCTCTTAGGACTGCAGGCTCCTGTCTTCCTCAGCACTGCCTTGCTCTGCTCTACCTCGGGGCCGTGACGTACATGCGTCCTGATCTGCTCGGCTAAAGGCCTGTCCCTGCGCCCGCATTACTGCTGGGCCCTTTTGACCACGCTGGCCTGGTGTTCGAATCCTTTATTTTTTCGACAGACCAAGGTGAGCTGGGGTACCCTGTACATTATATGGTACTCGAGAAAACGTCTCGAAATCAAGGTTCAGAGCTGTCCGGTGCTACGATGATCCCACAAATGAATGTGGTGGCGGATCTGACACGCAGTGAGGATTAGCTGAGTCTGAAACCAGGTTATGCAGTGGGAGACTGCCACGCCCGTGGGCTTCCCAATGTGCATTAGGCACAATCACTGTAGGCTGTAGGTTGGCCACGCGGGCCCGGTGTTCGAATCACGGGTCCATCAGGGAGTTGGTTGGGGTGAGGCAGAAACATACACTGAGGAATTAGGTGGTGGCCTACCATCTGGTAGTCACGGAGGAAGGCTCTACTGTAGGGGTCTAAGGAGTGAAGCATCGTGAGCCCTCAGTGCCGCAGGTGGATGCAGTCGTGGCATCCTCCGTATCCGAGTCTGCCGCTGTCGTCAAGCAGCTCTAGCTCGGGGGCCTTTGCTGGGGGTCATTGGGGAGAGGAGGGCAGGCGTCCAACTGGTGATTTGTTGTGGCGCCACATGGTTGGGTGTGGTCTGTGCTGGTGTTGCACGCAAGGGGGTTGCGATGCCCGGCTGCCGAGAGGGGTTTGCTCGTGGGGTAACGTGAGAGGGCGCTCAATAGGGTTTGCAGCTTGTACACCTTTGCCCTT
The DNA here is from genome assembly GCA_964036045.1 of Eutreptiella sp. 'Long Island Sound 2002'. Lineage (NCBI taxonomy): Eukaryota > Euglenozoa > Euglenophyceae > Eutreptiales > Eutreptiaceae > Eutreptiella > Eutreptiella sp. 'Long Island Sound 2002'. Next base: position 17,389,233 of record OZ038386.1, read on the forward strand.
GGGGTTGGGGTCTTCAATAACCAGCATTGGGGGGGCGGTCCTGGTGCATCCAGATGGTGTCTGTGTGTGTGCGCGGGGAGGGGAGGGGGGGGGGCGCGCACCAGCGTGTTCTCGGCTCTGGGGGTGTTGGGGGCACGCTGATGGCCTGGTCTAGATCATCCAGGTCATCCTCTTGGGTGCTGGACTCCCAGCCATCCTGCTGGTGCCTCACCTGAATCGGAATCTGTCGTGCTGCAGCGACAGCAACACTGCTAAAAAGTAGGGGAGATTTTCTTCTGCCCATATCCGCCATTTCATTGGCTTTTTCATTGCCTTTGATCCCTTTCTGCAACGGGACACGAAGCGAAAGCACTTCATCTCCCAAGGAGTTGATGTAGTGTCATTTCTGCGCTTTACCCAGAGCTCCTTGGACCACCAGGAGCAAATCAGAGTGAATCAGCGATCGGGTTCCTTTTCGGTGGCCCTGCAGGGCCCTGAGAGCAGCCCTCAACTTCCCAGGGTTGCTTGTTTTTCATGGGGATATGGGGCGTTTGTGCACAGCCCGTGCACAGCACACACAACAGCATGCACAATAGGTAGGTAGGTATCTTCGGGTGCATCAAAGACAAGCAGAGCCATGCAGCTGCATGAGGACCTTGCGGTTGCTCCGTTCTTTCGGATCAGGTCAACGATGTTCTCGGGCACTTTCAGTAGATAGAACTTGAGGTCTGTCTTAAGGTTCTCCAGATTCATTTCCTCTCTGCAGAGCGACACCACACTACCAAAGCAAAGCCGCAGCTGAGACAGCACCCCCGACCACACCACGTTCCCCACATCACACGTAACAACACACACCACGCTGCCCATCATGACGGTGCCGGCGGAGCGTGCACAACACCGCAACATGCAGTTGCACGAGCAGTGCCTGCTGTGCGTTAGTGGCCCGGAGACGGCCCAGCATGTGTGGGCATGCCCGGTACAGGCCCACGAGTGGCGCTCGGCCAGGCAACGCCTGCACACGTGGCTCACTACCTGCGTCTGGCCGCAGGCCTCGCAAGTGCAGGGCCAGCTATGGGACCCTGCCGTCTTGGAGCAGTGGGCGGTGGCTATTGCGACACCATCCCTACGCACAGCCCACCTGGGGCTTGCGGGACCGCATGACATCGGGACGGAGTTCATCAGACGGGTGGTGACGGAGTCCCAGCACGTGTGGCTCTCGCATGCCAAGGCAAGGGAGGGCCTCATCAAGGCCAGACCAGGACCCGGGGGCACCATGGCGTGGGCCCTGCGGGAGCTGCAACTGCACTAACAAGCGGAGCAGCAGGGGGTCCCCGGAGCGGCTTTGAGCTTGATCCGCCACACGCGGGGATGAACCCGACCGCCGCGCAGGTGCGTAACACACACAACACATAGAGCGCGCACATGCACACGCCCCTGCCCATTTTGCTATTCCCGTAAGCAAGACATCCCGGCCATTGCCTTTTGATAACAGCGCCTTTGGCACACTGCACTGCACCACACCACACCACACCACACCATATTGCACAGCATACCGCACGGAGTCATCGGCCTCATCTTGCGGCTCTGCCGCATGCACTTTGAGTGTTTCTGTCTCTTCGTCGCTCATCACAACACAGACATGAAAATCTATGTAAAATTCGCATGTGGTGCAATGCCCTGGTCCCAGAAATGCCAGCTGTCGGTCAAAATCAGGGCAGGAGGGCCCGCTTCGGTAAACTTGCCCACCACTCCCCCACCTTATCAAGGCTTGACTTGGGGCTTGAAATCAGCCCCACCACAACCAAAAAAAAAGGGTAGTCTCGCACAACACCACAGCGCTCTATGAAGTGCTTGGATGGCTATGGCTGAGCCAATCCCCTGAACCTTTATGCCCGATAGCCCCATGACAGCCTGCAACTTTTGTGTGCTGCAATCATGCAAATTGTGTTGTGCTCCCGGTTCACATTTCGAAGACAAATCTCTGGGACACCAGTCATGGCACGTGTGCACACTAAAAGGATGCATGATTGTGCATGCATTGCACAGCAATGCACCATACGCAACCAACATTGTTCTGCAGGGTTCTGGTATGCTTGCCCAGTCCGGTCTTCCTGTGGAAATCTAGCTTCACCGGATGCCAAAGCCGTAGCACTGTAGCCTATGCCCATGGGAAAACTGCGAAATGAGCCAGCTTCTGGCCTTGATGATCACAAAAGTTGAGCTGCCGTGAATCGACCAGGGCGCTCACCAAGGGATTGGTCAAATAGTGACTACAGACTTCCAGGAGGTTTCATTCGAGGGGTACAGGGGACCTAGTGCTGCCCCAGTGACCTCCACTACATCTGGAGCTCCTTTGCTGCGTTGTCCCCCCAGATCTGTGATAATGCACCTCCTTCATATGACATTTACCCAAGCACTCATAGAAAGTGCTGCAAACTGTTGTGCCAAGTGGTACAAGCACACAACACTCTGCGCACACAACATTGAACAGTCCATTGCCTTTTGCACAGACCGTGCTGCACAACAACGGATTGTGCACCAGACATCTGACATGCTGGCATAGTCCCCCAGCCTGTCAGCAAATTCAGGAGATGTTCATTGTCTATATTGTCAACTACGCAGCAGAGCAGCATTTGTACCGTCAACCCTAGAAGAATACAACAGCAGTGCACAACCTTTCTCCATTCGTCTCATTTCACAACACACATTGGTGTCTGCCCACCACACTATACTGCAGTAGATTGGCATGTGCCACATCATAACAAACCCACTTCGGGGACACCTTTGCACTGTGTGCACATCTATATTGTGTACCCATGAAAAGCATGGCCTACTGAGAGCACTACAAATGGCACTAAAACACAAATCGTCAGGTTTGTCCTCTTTGGAGGCATCCGCATCTGCCCATAACCCATGATACTGGTTAATACCCAGAGCACACTAAGGTTTGAAATAGGGTGCTTGTACTTCCAGCGGTACAAAAATTTGGCACTGCATGCAAAGGCGTCTCCTTGTGAGGGCTACAGTCCCCTAATGTAGTATCCAAGTTTTTGGAGGTTCTTCTCCTCCCAGTCACGGCACTGTGATGAAATGCTGATCGTGATAGGCCATGCATCTTGGGGGATTTTGTTTCACGCTTTTTTTTTCACCAGGCTTGGTCTGAAAATTGGCGAGGTGGCAACCTTTGGACTCTAGGGGTTTTGGGTGATGAAGAGTAATTCACGTAAGCTTGGTAAACGTGTACCTTGTGCAACACAACCACCTCCAAAGAGTTATTGGATTGCAACTACTCAAAGGCACATAGCTTCAATGAGGAAGTGGGGAGGAGGGAGAATGCAAATTGGTGTGTGAGCATTGGGCGGTTTGGGGGGTGGTTGGGGTTGCATACAAGTACCAAGCCTAGCACCTCCCTCCATTGGGCCCTCAAAAGCCTTCCACAACTCTCCAATCTGGATTTACAATCCTCAACCACCTTCTCCACCTCACACGCCTCAACAACCCTGTGCGACCCTACATAGCTCAGCCATTCAGTTATCTGATCCTAGCCATCAACCTGCCACAAAGGCAAGCGTGTGGTGTATGCACTCCATGTGCCTGGCGGATCGGCACACATAATCATTTGCATCAATCGCAAGCTCAAGAGCAAAAGCATGGATTTGCAGGCCAGAGTGGAACTGCAGCCCCATTGCTCATGAGCACAAAACTCACCTACCAGTAGGTTCCACATTCAGTCGTTTCCGTGACTGTGAAGTTCGGAGGGTGCTCTCCACCACTGATGATGGCTAGTGGGGGCACACTGCATATTGAATCACCATGAGTGTTCTTACCATACCATTGCAAGGGTGTTGTGTTCTTTGTTTTCAAGGCTGATTTTGGCCATTCTTGACCCTCAAAAGGGGTCGTTGAGCCTGCTAGTTGGGTGCCAAAGTTATTCTATGGTGCCCTGAGGTGTGCCTTCATCATCTTGGTTAGTTCCAATGCGAATGGCCCTTCAAAAACATTCTACACACCAAAAACAGTTGAAAAACAGGCCACCACTATTGGGTTTCTTGCCCAGACTTTGTATGATTGTACTTCATTGTTCATTTATTGTTTATACTCACAGGTATCATCTACCAAATTGCTGCTACTGCTTGGTAGCTCCATCTTACACCCTAGAAAAGGTTATAACACCTGACCCGTTTCACCAGCTCAGTGACCCTATTCCTAATACAGGGTTAGGGTTAGAGGTCAGTGGCAGTATGAAGCACCATGAATGCATGAAGCACCAGACATTCTATCCTCTTAGCAACATCTGATGGACATGCATGAAACATGTTGTGGTAGGCTGCCATGGACAAAACTCTCCATGTGGTGCCTTCAGCGCTGGTGGTCATGTCAGAACTGAACCCCGCTGAGCCTGGTACCTTGGGCAACTAACCGTGGCAGGATGCCCCCTTGGGGAGTGGGGGGGCGGAGGGGAAGGGCCTAGCAGAATCTGGTCAACAACAGGGTGTGCCTGTGCACCATCAGCTTTGGACCGTCCACCAGGGCACCGCTTTCCCCTTGCACAATGACCAGCAACGTTTTGCGGTTGGACTAGGGGGGGTTCGTTGGACAAGCCCATGTCAGCTTTGAGGCCCAGAAAAATTTTCTTCCAGGGTGTTGCGATGGAGACCTACCACAGAATGCCCTGGGGTGGGCTAACATGTTCCTGATATGAGGCATCTTTGAGTGCCACCACAACAGATGCAACTGTGGGCCAAATGCACCACATTTCATCCCAAACCTGTCAATGCACACCCCTTTCGGGAGGGGGGGGGGGGGGGCGTCAGAAATTGCCCCTTTGACCAGGGGGTGGCTGGCTGGTGCACAAGCCGGGTGTTGCGCAAAGAGAGCGGGGGAGGGGGGGGGGGGGTCCGGTCACTTTTAAAGTGTGCATGGGCACCGGCGACTTTGCACCATTCTGGGGAGTCCCAAACTTCAGTCACGTTGAAAGTGCGTGCGGGCACACCATTGATTCCCGCTGTGCCCCTGCACTGCTCTGCCTGCCTATGTGCACCTGTTCCCCTACTACTTCCCTGTCCCTTCCCTGATCAAATGTGCCCCGGTTTTCGCATCCTTCCATTGTATGCCCCAAATTCCGGATCCACAACGGAGACTGACAACTGGGGTACAGATGGTTCAAGGTATACATGCACCAACAAAGCTCAGTCTGCACTCAATCCCTGTCGTTGACCACCCTCCCGATACACAAACGGTGCTGAACAGTGTGAAGCAGTCACCCAACGGCTGCTTCAGGTCGATCAATTGCAGTCTGGGTGTATGGACAGAGCTGCCCTCAAGGGGAGGGAAAATTGAGCACCCCTGAACCTAAAATCTGAAACACTCCTGAACTCAGGCATAAAGCAACGGGCCTGGAACCAATACCTGCCTCCCGCGCACAGAGGACAGCAAAGGCATGGGAAGTGGGGCAGACATTGCATGGTGCTGTTTGGACAAAGGCTGTTGCTCATGCACAACACTACAGCGCAGTGAATGGGACCGCTTGATGTAGATCAATCGCAGTCTGGGTGCATGGGCAGGGCCGCCCTGGGTGAAGGGATTATTCCACAAGGGCATAAAGGGAGGCAAGGGCATCACGGGGCACGCTGGGGGCAGGAGAGAGCAAACGAATCCTGAACTCAGAAACATCGCAACAGGCTGTCAGTTTCCCGCCGCCTCCAATGTACAATCGACGGCAAAAGCGCCCGAAGCGGAACAAACACTGCATGGTGCTGTTTGAACCAGACTGTTGCTTACGCATGACACTACAAATGCACACATGACCCGGACCGTGACATCCGCAGCTTCCGAAAAATGACGGAGACCACTCTCAATATGCTTTGAACAAAGCGTTGTCTAGGCAAGGGGGAGGGCAGGGGCGGGGGCGGGGAGGTATACAAGAGCCTGGATGGAGATAGCTCGGGATAGCCCAGAGCACAGTAACCACGGACTGATGGATAGCGGTTGGCTGCCGACCGACGGCGATTGCACGAGAAACCGACAGCGATCACAGAGAAACCGACGGCGGTTGTAAAACCGACGGCGTTGATCTCAAGGAAACCAACAGCAACGAAAACTAAAGAACTAATGGACATTGGGCAGAGGGGGGGGGGGTGTCGCTACGTGCCGTGCATCAGCACAACACTGAACCCTCCCTGCAAAAAACACAGAAAGCCGAAACTGGCCCCTTCCTCGTGGAGGAGCACAGCATCGTCAAGAGTGCTGCAGGGTATACCTGCCCGAAAAGGCAAGCATTTGACGGGCTGCTTGCTTACTGTGGAAAACACCGAGGGCTGACGGTTTCAGCAAGGGGACTGGGTCACTGGTGCTGCGGCTCAATTTGGTCTTGCTGGGTCACAGAGAGCCATGCAGAGCCCCACACAGCTATGTAGAGTCACACAGTGTCCCACACAGCCACCAAAGCCGTGCAGAGCGCCACACAGCCATGCAGAGCGACACACAGCAACACACAATCACACATACCTACACACAACCAAACATACCTGCACACAGCCACCCACAGCTACAGAGCCACACAGACAGAAAACCAGCCACACAGAGCCACACACAGCCGCGCTAGGCTACAGGGTAGTTTCGAAATGCATGTGGTTGTTCCGGCATTCAAGGGGATGCGATTTGAAGAAACCAGGATGGGGGCGTTTTCAGGATCGACTGGCCGACTTGTGCAGTGACAATGCCAGGCACGAGGTGGCCTCTGGTCAGATCCCGGTACCAGACTTCACAAAACAGGCTTGGGATATGCAGGCGACGTAGAGGGCTATAGAGACAGACAAAATCACCCATGTGATCTTTGAGTCCGAAGGAGAAAGTGGCAGTTTCGGCCGTAGTCCAATCAAGAAAGTGGCAGTTTCGGCCGGGGGCATCGCCAGCAGTGGCGGATGTTGTTGCTCTTGCAGATCCAAAAATGAAACGAAATGACAACCTTCAATATCCGGACCAGGGGCTTCCACTTGCTAACGAAAAAGAGTGAGCTGTCTCTCCCAGCCCCCCCCCCCCCGTGTCCAACGAACAATTTGGTCCCAAATTAATACGGTCCGAACGGAAGTGTTCGTTGGACACAGTGTTCGTTGGACACAGGGGGGGGGGGGGGGCACTATCACACGCTTGCAAGTCAGTCACAGCCAACAGCCGTCACCCATAAGCCTTGATGCAATCAGCACCGCAACAACCGTTAGCAACGATGTGCAAATGTGCAAACAAACTTCTAACCGTCCTTGCCCTGGACTCCGGCTACTGTTGGACGGCACCATCAAGCGGCAAGCGGCGGACAGCCGTGTGCCACGTACCGCTGATTAGAAACTCCTATTCAGTAACGGGACCCAGAACTCAGCTGTATACACATGCAGGAAAGTGGATATGACGTGCGAAAAATGGAGTGAGAAAGCTCTTTTTGTCTCTTGGAGACACTTGGAAATCAAACTCTGGGCACAGCTCAAATCTCAAAAAAAAAAAAAATGAAAAGAAAAACTCTGGACATCCACTTTTAGCGCATTATATCTAGACCCATTTTGTGCAGGGAGCGTCTGCCACGCGGTGAGGCTGTGTCCTGGAAAAATGGTTTGAATGCTGGACCCCTGTGCGTACGGTGTGTCAATGCAAAGTGGAGTGAGCAATGTGGCACAGCAGCGTACGTGTGCTGCGGAAGTGCAGTGTACTGAGGAAAGCCAAACCCGATGTGCAAAGACTGGAGTAAGAAATATGGTACAGCAAGAATCTGCCGAAGACAAAACCTTCCAAAACGTGCAAGCGAGACAGTATGTGCAGTTCAGCAAAGAGGTGGGGTCTGGAGGGGGTGGTTTGGCACGATGCCTGCGTGGATTGGAGGGGGGGAGTTCAACGGTTTCACCGGTTGGTGGGCATTTTTGAACTCCCCGTTTCATTCTGAGCATATTGAATGTGCACAGGCCGGGGCAAAAGCATCCGATGTCCGCTTGAGTGAGGTGCCGAAGGGAGCAAGCATCGAGACTCACGCATCTGCCAACCGTTTGAAAAAGCCAGCTTGCAGTGTGTTGGGGGGTTGGGGGAAGTTGGGGTCCAGCACTAAACTCAAGCGCCCCCAGTGACCGACCCCCACGCGGCAGCCAGTGGAAAGGCATCACCCCATCATCCGTGATCAGTCAACACCAAAGCCCCTTCCCAGTGTAACTGCAAGTGGTCACGCTGATGAGAACTTCCGCTTCACTTGGTAGTTGCGCTTCACTCTGCCTTTGCTCTGGCCATTGGGGTTGCAGGAAATCACGAAGGCTCCGCTGCCGCCGGGTTCTGCTGCCCGACCGGCCGCACCACCATCCCATGCAAACGGGTCGACGCGAGGCGGCCACTGAGGGACAGAGCTCAATCCGCCGAATCCGCCGGGGCCGCTGCCGCCAACATCGCTGGTGCCCGACACCCTTACTGCCGACAGCCCGTTCCCTGTCCCGCCAGCTGATGGGTGGCCGGACCCGGCAAACGCTGCCAACATCCTGTTCCCTGTCCCGCCAGCTGATGGGTGGCTGGACCCAGCAAACGCTGCCGACGTACTGTTCCCTGTTCCGCCAGCTGATGGGTGGCTGGACCCGGCAAACGCTGCCAACATCCTGTTCGCTGTCCCGCCAGCTGATGGGTGGCTGGACCCAGCAAACGCTGCCGACGTACTGTTCCCTGTTCCGCCAGCTGATGGGTGGCTGGACCCAGCAAACGCTGCCAACATCCTGTTCCCTGTTCCGCCAGCTGATGGGTGGCCGGACCCGGCAAACGCTGCCGACGTACTGTTCCCTGTTCCGCCAGCTGATGGGTGGCTGGACCCGGCAAACGCTGCCAACATCCTGTTCCCTGTCCCGCCAGCTGATGGGTGGCCGGACCCAGCAAACGCTGCCGACGTACTGTTCCCTGTTCCAGTGGCCGGTGGGTGGCCGGACCCGGCAAACGCTGCCGACATCCTGTTCGCTGTCCCGCCAGCTGATGGGTGGCCGGACCCGGCAAACGCTGCCGACGTACTGTTCCCTGTTCCGCCAGCTGATGGGTGGCTGGACCCGGCAAACGCTGCCAACATCCTGTTCCCTGTCCCGCCAGCTGATGGGTGGCCGGACCCGGCAAACGCTGCCGACGTACTGTTCCCTGTTCCAGTGGCCGGTGGGTGGCCGGACCCGGCAAACGCTGCCGACATCCTGTTCGCTGTCCCGCCAGCTGATGGGTGGCCGGACCCGGCAAACACTGTCGACATCCTGTTCCCTGTTCCAGCGGCCGGTGGGTGGCTGGACCCCGCAAACGCTGCCAACACCCCGTTTCCTGTTCCGCCAGCTGATGGGTAGCCAAACCGGCCAACTGCTGCGGCCTGGACCCCCATCGAACCCTCTTCGTCAACGTCCATCGCATCGTCGTCCGGGGGGCCTGAGGGTTTGGCGCTGCTGACCGGCGCTCTAAAGCTCTGCATCCCGCTGGAAGGCGGCCCACAGACGCCAGGGGTCATGGCTGTGCTGAAGGCGCCTGCGAACGCCCCAGAGCTGCTGCTTCCAGACATGAATGGGGCAGTGCAGCCGTCGCGGAGAGTGGTGGTGGTGGTGGTGGTGGTGGTTTTGGTCGCGGTCGTGGTGGTAGGGGCCGATGCGACACTGGTGCCGGCAAAAGAATTGGAGGTTTGGCTGGCGGGGGCAGGGTCACGGGTGGGACATGGGGTCAAGCTGCTTGCGAAGCTCGGGGACGGTCCAGCCGTCATTGTGTGCTGCGGTGCGGGCTGCGGGAACGGGGCAGCGGGGAAGCCAAGGGGAGGGCCGCTGAATCGGGGCCGGCGGCGCGGGACCCGGGGCAGCGGTGCGACCCCGGAGCCGTTCGAGCTCAAGCTGCTGCTGCTGCTGCTGCTTCCAAACACGAATGGTGCAGTACTGGCAGTGGGGCCTGGGGCTGTGCCAAACACGAACGGTGCAGTACTGGCAGTGGGGCCTGGGGCTGTGCCAAACACGAACGGTGCAGTACTGGCAGTGGGTCCTGGGGCTGTGCCTGTGCCTGTGCAAATCCCAAACCCGAGGGGCAGTGCCGCGCTGCTCTTGCCGCCGGGGAAGATATCGGAGGTTGTCACAGGCGCTGGGCTGCCCGCTGTCGCCGGTGCGGAGTCGGGGGGATTCCGCGAGTCGCCGGGTGCGGTCTGGTGAATGCCGAAGGCGGTGCCGGGATCAGAGGTCTGGCTAGCAAAGGAAGTTGCGGTTGGAGGTTGCGGGGTGGAGGGTATGGGTTTGGGGGGCCCCGCGGCTTGAATGGTCTGATTTCCACAGAAGGGGTCGATTTCATTCGCCCGTTTTACTATGGGTAGGGGCTGGTCCCCAGCTGCTTCTTCTGCCGTGAGGCCGGTGAATTGACTGTCGTCCCGGTCACTGGCGGGACGCGGGGCTGAGGTGCTCGTCAAGCACGGGGACTCCCCTGGCGTCAGAGTGAGGGCCGGAGCAGGCGGTAGGGGCGAGGGAGCGGGGAAGGCGTTGCTGACCTCCCGGTCCGCAGACTGGGGAGTGGCTTTGGAGGGCACACCCGGCGGTGCGGTCGCTGTTGCCTCCACATTGGCCCGCGGTTCGGCATCGGCGGAACCGTGGCCCTGGCACTCCACACCGCCACGTGCCGAAGCGGCCCGTCCCAGCACGCCCTTACACCCACTTGCCGCATCGGGTGTCGGCTCGGGCTCGGAGTCGGGCTGATGCTCGGGCTTGGGCACGAGGGAGGGGGCCGGCTCTGGCTGCGGCTCTGGCTCCGGCACCGGCTGTGGCTTCGACTCGTTGGGCTCAGGGGCCGGGACGGGCTTGGGCTCCGGCGTGGGAGAGGGCGTGGGCTCGGTCTCGAGAGCAGCCGCGCGCTCGGTCTTGGGCTCGGGGGCAGGCTGGGGAACAAGGGTGCGGGATGTCGATGAAGTGCCCTCGGTGGACGACACCCGCCGCCTCTTGCCACATCCCTCCGCCTGGCGGTCAGGTCGCGCTGGCACAGCCCGGGCCGGTCCTTCGGGCAGGGCTCGTGGCTGTGTGGGCTCGACTGGTGGTGCGGCATCGGTGCCGTCGTCACCGACTGCGACACAGTCGCCCGCGGAGAGTGCGCTCTGTCCGGGCGCCGCGTCTTCGTCGTCGTCGTCGTCGTCGTTGACATGGCGGTGACGCTTGCCTGTCCAAGTCTTGGTTGGAGCCTCCAGAGACCGGCGTGTGCGGGGCCCAGCGGTGGGTTGCTGCATCGCATTGAGTCCGATGTTGAACACCCCGTTCACGGCGTCGAATTCATTGCCGATCCCGGAAATGGAGGGGGCAGTTATTGTGGAGCCTGGCTTTCTGAAGGCAGGTGGTTTCAGTGGCCCCAGTGCCTGGGTGGAGGAGGAGCTGGCGGGTGATGCTGCGGATGCGCCCGGGGCTGGGGCTGATGACAAGCTGGCGGATGCGCCGCAGAGGACGTCATCCGTGCCAGTGGCCTTTGCGTCCAGAGACGCATGTTGGCACGTCGCTTCTGCTTCAAGATCTACTTCAACCCCCTGTGACGCGCGCGCGGCTAGCGGCCGCCCGTCCGTCAGCGCAGCTGTAGCGTTGAGCTTCGCCGCCCGCGTCACCGGGACCGCGGGAGCATAGCTGAAGGGCAGGCTCGGGCGCTGCACCTTGTATCGCTTCGCCCCCCTGTCATCACCGCCGCTGAGCGGCCGCTTGGGGTGCACCAGGCGGAAGGGTGCGCTCGGAAGGGGCGACACGTCCGGCTGCATGTCAGCCAGAATGCGCCTAACGGATGCTGGAAGATTCCTATCCAGATCCAACAGCGGCCTCTCTTGGACGGAGCGAGACACAGCAAAGGGCGGTGGTGGCACCGAATGTTTGGGGCTGATGATGGAGATGGGCAGCATGCCCTTCATGTCTCTCACGGAGGGCAGCCCAATGTGGGCATTATCGTGCCCTGGGAAACTGCGGTCCGGGTGGGCGGACTTCTTCAGTGGTTTCGGTGACATTGATGTTGGGCAATTCTGAGAAAAGCAAACCACAAATTGATTGCAGGTGGACTAGGTGCCCTTGGAGTTGATTTTTGAGGCAGATAGCCTAAGATGTGACCCATTTTTGGTGTTGGCTCTGTGCAACCAAAATTTGCAAATTTGGGCCATTTTGGGGCATTTTTGGAGTGTTTCACAAACATTTCTCGTGTTGGTAGCCAACAAAGGGTTCTTTGGCACGAGCAAGCCTAGCCAGTTGCGGCTTCTACAAGTGTTTTCTTTTGTTTGGCCGCTTTGTTTTTTCGAACAAAACTGCGCCGGTTTGGGAATGCGTTTCCCAAGTTTTGGATGGTGCCTTGGGCCACCGGTCAGTTGGCCACTCAAACTTGGGATTCCAATGGTTGGAGTTGCGACTATGAGTGCTTGAGCTTGCTACAACAACAGCTGCAAACAGATCCAAGTGCAGTTTTGGGCAAGCTCTCTCCTACCTGCATGCCATCCGCCTTTGTGCACAGACCTCATACAAATGAAGAAGGAAAGGGGATGAGGAGGAATCAATGGCTATTGGATACACCGCACCTAAAAAGCAGTGTAACAGATTTAATGCTCGAGGATTAGGGAAGAGGGGAGAACCAATAGAACCTCATAGAACCCCAAAAAGTAAGCGCCATTCACAATGTCTTGAATGTGCTTCCAATAATACTCATTGGCTCCCCTAACCTCTAACCCTGCTTCACCTTTCCTTGTTAGAGCAACCAACTGATATTTCATACAGTGTGTTTTGTGCTTGCATCATATCCAATGCCCACCAATTGGTTCTTTCCCATCCACCTTCCTCTTGTCCCTGGTATCATCCATCGGCGCCACCACTTTGTTTGTGTATCCTATGTAGCAGCCTCGTCGGCTGTTGGTTAGGGTGCACAGTTGTACATCCCTTGTCCCATGTCCCACTCCCCTCCTCTAGGTGGCTCGTCAATACCGACGGTGGACCGTGGACAGATCCAAGCTCTGATGGAAATAGGCTGAATTGCTGTTCCTGGAGTGCGTCCAGGTGTCAATGAAGAACAAAGACTGTGATGTGCAGTATGGAAACACCGTTCACGACCCTACACAAGCAGCACGGGGGGCCGCCGCGCTCTCTTTCGCTGCGAACCCCCCCCATCCCTGCCCAACTATCTGTCGAAAACAATCCAGGGGGAAGGGGGTTGGCATGATGCCCACAATCGCTGTATGAAGCTGGCGGCCACTATTGGCCTCTCGCCATCTACCCCTATCCTTTCCTTGAACCCTTTCCCTCCACAAATGTTGGTGCCCCTTGGCCTCTCACCACCTAGTGCCCTTGATCTACCAGTCTTGCCTATCCCTGCCTCCCTACACTCCCGTCCTTTCCCTTGGTAGGGTGTGCCAATGGAGTCCACATAGACGAGGGCAACGGCCCTTGCCATTGGCCAGGTGTGGCAGTGGGGTCACCCTCCCCAACTGCGGCTGTTGGGCCCTGGTATTTCCACTTGCAGGACCACTTCCCTGACAGGAGGACATAACAACCTTAAACCTGCCCTTTCCCATGCTCAGTCCTCCTTGTGGCGAGCACATCATGTTTCCCCTCCTCCCCCACCCCGCCCCCCTATGTCCATAGTGTGTGTACCATATGTCATCCCCTCGCGCAGTTCCACCGGGGTGAGGATTGTAGTAGGTGATGTGAATTAGTTCTGCGGGCCCACATGTGCTGGGAGGAAATTCATGCTCAAAACAGTGTTGTAATCTTGGCTGGAGGGCGGTGGGAGACCTTGCTGTAGCGCCTGCTGGCGGCCAAGGGGTCGGGACCGGGATATTTCCGCTTTATAGGTATCCCTTGTAGCCTGCTTCTTTATCACCCTGGGGCTGCAGCACCCTGGGTGAATCCCAGTTTTTGGAGGTTCGTCTCCTCCCAGTCACGGCACTTTGATGAAATGCTGATCGCAATAGGCCATGCATCCTGGGGGATTTTTTTTCACCGTTTTTTTTTCACCGGGCTTGGTCTGAAAATTGGCGAGGTGGCAACCTTTGGACTCTAGGGGTTTTGGGAGATAAGGAGTAATTAAGGGGGGGTGTTTGCCTGGCGTGCGCCCGGCACTCCACTTTTGCATTAACTATCCCGGCGTTAACCCCGGATTTACCCTCCCCCACAGGAGCCCCCCTAGTCGACCAGAGTGGATCGCAAACCTTCCCTACAAAGCACGCTGTATAAGTCGAAATAGCTGAATTCAACAACAATATGTTTCCATCATGTATTGGCTGATAAACAACGTGTTCCCCACAAGTGTGGGTACCAATACATTCGTCACAATAATGCTCCTGGCACTCACCACAACCTGTGACGGTGGAGCGCTTTTGACAACACAACACACACATATCTACCTCATCCTCTCCCTCTTCTTGCGTGGCAGCTGAGTTGCTTTTATCAGTCCAAACATGAGGTGGGTCATGGTCCCATCGCCCAAAAGGAGGGTGACGGACCTGCCTCCGAATGCAAAATTGCGTGAAATGCAACAAAACACGCATGGACTGGTGCAACTCATTAGGGCCGCCATGCCAGATGTTCCTAACCAAACCCCAATGCCACAACTGACCAAACAACTACTCAATGCGTGCCCTATACCACCCATGCACATCATTGTACGACTATTGCTAAGCCGTCAAAGCTCCATTCTTCCTTCCAATGAATGGCACAATGGCATGAATCCGGCCTTTATAAGCGCCGTCATGGCCCCCAACCTCAAAATCAAAGAAGGGGAAGGGACTAGGGAATTGTAGGCGTTGACAGCAAAAGCTGGCGGATACTCGACTGTGCTTACCATCCCAACTATATGTTTGTATGTCACACTTGCCATTTGAATATGTGCGATGCAAGGTTGCCCATTCATACTTGTACTTTGGAGTTCTTGAAAATGCAATTTTTTGTTTGGGGTTCAGACTAAGATGAGCTGGCATAGCCTGCTCACTTCACAGTACTCAAGATAGCCTCTCAGAATCAAGGTTCAGAGCTGTCCAGTGCTACGATGATCCCACAATGGCGTGGTAGCGGATCTGACACGCACTGAGTATTAGCTGAGTCTGAAACTAGGTTATGGGGGAGCCCTTGCACTGCGAGCGCAGTGCACGCGCACTGTGCGCTACTTTTTAGACCAGGTTCCCCCTGAAAAGTCCCCAAGCACACCCCTTCCAAACGCCCTTAGGGGGGATCTTTGCACTGCGCACGCACTGCACGCTATTTTTAGACTATATTCCCCCCGAAGAGCCCCCAAGCACACCCCTTGGAAACGCCCTTAGAATTAGGTGACCCAAACTGCCCCAGCTCAAGAAAGTTGCAAACCACCTTCCCTTCACATAACACACATCATGCACATCTGGAAAGGCCATGAACAGCGCATTGGTCGCCACCCTCAAGAACACACAACTGTCTTTCTGGTCCATTGTCAACTAAGTACACATTGAGAATACGCAACTTGTGTGCACAACATGACACAGTTGCAAAATCAAAGAAATGTCACATTGTCACACGTGTGTGTGTCAATGCCATACGTACAATATTGCAGTTCACACTTGTCACACATGGACATCTTTTCAGGGTCAAACTTGGTGCAACAAAGGGCATAAACATCCCCATCATCACCCACAACATCCTCATCATCATTGTCCTCCTGTGTAGGTGCGGTCCATACATGTGCAGGTACGTGTTCCCATGGACCATATGGAGGGTACCGTACCTGTCTTCGAATCAAAAATTGCTGCAAATGCAAGAGTACACGCACGTACTCCATACCGGATCCCCTCCATATGTTCCTTACGATGCCCCAGTGCCACATGCGTGCAAACAAGTGCTCAATGTGTGCCCTATAGAAACCATGAACATCATTGTACTCCTTTTGCCGCTTGGTCAACGTCTTTCGACCGATAAATGGCCATGCCACATGGAGGCGCCCCTCGAGGGGCCACACAACAAAGCGTGGATTGCGAGTCCCTAACCCCAACTCGAGGGGCCACGCAACAAAGCGTGGATTGTGAGTCCCTAACCCCAACTCGAGGGGCCACACAACAAAGCGTGGATTGTGAGTCCCTAACCCCAACTCGAGGGGCCACGCAACAAAGCGTGGATTGTGAGTCCCTAACCCCAACTCAAGGGGCCACGCAAAAAAGCGTGGATTCAAAGATTGTCCCGGTTTCCTCAATAGCACCGGAAGGTTGGGGCCCAAAAGAGGGCGGAAATGCTACGTCACCCCTGCATTCTCGGGGGTCCCCAACAAAGGGAACAAAATCAGAAGTCAAAACCTACGCTAGGGGTCACCATGATGCTCCACGCAACAAAGCATGGATTCAAAGATTGTCCCGGTTTCCTCAATAGCACCGGAAGGTTGGGGCCCAAAAGAGGGCGGAAATGCTACGTCACCCCTGCATTCTCGGGGGTCCCCAACAAAGGGAACAAAATCAGAAGTCAAAACCTATGCCGGGGTCACCATGATGCTCCACGCAACAAAGCGTGGATTCAAAGATTGTCCCGGTTTCCTCAATAGCACCGGAAGGTTGGGGCCCAAAAGAGGGCGGAAATGGTTCATCATCCCTGCATTCTCGGGGGTCCCCAACAAAGGGGGACAAAATCAGAAGTCAAAACCTCCGCTACGGGTCACCATGATGCCCCTAGGGGCCCCTAGTATCTCAAAGTATGGGTCTCTAGTACGGCCAGACGCCCAAATAGTTGCACTGCGCGCGCACTGCACTTAAGGCTCCCCCTTATATCACCTCTGCCTCACGAGCATGTCCCACTGTAGACCCTGGGAGACCTCCTTCAGTGGGGGCAGGAGGTGGTCCATCTTCCACGAATGGGGGTGGGAGGATGGACCCGGGGGTGCTGGGTATGGCTGTCTAGCATAGCCCCGCTGCCGACCGTCTCAGGATGACGGCATGGTACGTCTTGGCTAGCATGAAGGATCCTTGGTGTTGATCAAGCCCGTGAGGTCACCTTCGATTATAGTACTTGAACGTGATATAGCACCTGGAGAGGATGCTGGATTGTCCCTTGGCCTTGATCATGATCCTGAGGTCCAACATCAGCCGTGCATGCTCGGGGTCCCCATGATGGGGGGTTAACAAGGAAACATCACCTCCGCCCTCTTGAGGTCCCATGGTGGGGAGAAATCAACCTAGGAAAGAGTGGATGTGGTGGAAATGAGCAAAAAAAATTGGGAAAAAATGGAAATGGGTGAAACTAGGTGAAAATCCAAAAATGCCATATCCCCAATGTGGAAGAAGTATCAAAGCGTACTCTCAAACAAGAATGATGCCCCCCTAGTATCACAAAGTATGGGTCTCTAGTACGGCCACACACCCAAATAGTTGCACTGCGCTTGCACTACGCTAAGTGCGCCCCCTATGCAGTGGGAGAGTGCCACGCCTGTATGCTTCCCAGTGTGCACGAGGCACAAGACTGTAGGCTGAAAAAGACAGTGGTGTGAAGATTGAGGCTAAGATGAACCAGTGGGTTGTATTTCATAAACTATCTGCACCGGAGAGGGAGGGGGATGACATTCAGGTACAGTTGGTCACTATTTGCTTGGGGCACGGAACCCTGCTGTCCCCATTCCAGTTGAGGGGGAGTGGTTGGTGGTACATTGGAGAGGACTAAAAGAGAAGTAAGAACACAAGCACGGTTACGGCGGGAGTGGCGTTCCACACTTGTGGGGAGGAAAATAGAAAGGGGAGGATGCCACAGGAGGGCCAACCTACCAAGGGTTGGTGAAAAAATAGTAAGCGGCGCGCAGCTGACACCACCAACAAGTGTAGGGATCAGGTGCCAAGTGTCAAGTGTGTCAAGGGTTAGGACATCTTCTTCCGGGGGCCTCGCTACTCGGTCACCGCAGCCCTGACTGTGGGGATTTTGGGGAGGTGCGAAGACCGCAGGTGTGTCTCACTCTGGGTGTTTGGGGGAGAGCAGGGCATGCGAACTCGTTTTGGTTTGGAGTTCGCCGTGGGATTTGGGGCCTTAGCCATCTCTTTGACGGCAGGCTTTACTTCACCAAAGATATAGTTGATGACAGTTTTGTCCCAATGAATAGGAAGCCTACACCCATTCCAAAACCTGAAGCCAAGCCTGCTCCAAACTGCCCCAAAGGGCAAGTGTGTGCAGTTGTTCAAGATGAGGCACAAGATTGGGAAAGGCCTCTATTCTACAGCTGCTGATGCCCCTGACCAACAGTGAGGACCTCCAGAACATGCTGAAACATAGTGTTGTAGTGCCCCGTTGCAACAATTGTGGTTAGGGTGGTAAGGGCAAGTTTTCAGCGACATACGTTCTTTTGGTACCCCGCGTCGCGTGCAAGCAGGAGGTTGTCTAAGCACATGAGCCCGTCAGACCGTCGTTGTTCTGACTTTTGGCGTGCTCAGACAAGGGTGGGGAGGGTATGAAGTCGGTTTTGGAGATAATTGGGGTTTGTGGGACCCCCCTCAAGTGATCTGGTTGGGCATTTTCTTACAGTAGTATCTTGGCGGGGGGGTGGGGGGCTGTTTTGTGGCCTCAAGCTGGCTGTGGCTTGGCCAAAAACCTGAACAGTTGCATTTGCGCCATTTCCACAGGTGCACAACCAGTTTTCAGCCTCAATATCCGGCACTGGTCTCCAAGGGGCAAGCCTCTCTGCATTGATTCCAAGCACGGACGATGCGGTGGGCCCGCACAGTACCAGTGCCGCCGTTCAGCAGCAGGAGGCCGTGGGGCGGGGGCATGGGAAGGGTCCAGAGCAGGGCCCCCGGGAGGGTCAGCCCCGGCCCCTTCCCAGGCCCCCACCGCAGCGCGCCCACGCTCAAAAGCGTCGCGATGGCCCGCGTGAGGGTTCGTGGAGTCGCAGGTTGTGAAAGCATATTGAACTGATGTACTGTGGCTGTAGCATCCCGGAAGAGGTCCTCCATAATGGACCAGTTCTGCCTTAACAGCTGTGCAGCAATATTTGTAAGCGCCTGCATACTTTGGAGTCCTTGAAAATACAATAATGTTCGACCACTGGTACATGGAGTTAGTTCTCTGGATGAATTGTGTTTTGGTGTATTTTGCTCTTGGGCATGAACGGTTTGCGCTCCTTTACGTGAATTGCGTTTTGGTGCATATTGCTCTTGGGTCGAATGTAGGGCAGGCTACGTCACAGCATGAGCGTTTGACCATGAAGGTGGTGGTGTTCATGAAGCAATTATGAAAATGTGGTGCTTGCCAATAAAAGAGGGGGTTTACTGTCGGGTGCTGCTGGTTTTTTGGGGAGGAAACTTGCCAGGCTCAGCAGCGTCCTGATGGACAGCGCATAGTGCTTTCCCGACAAAGATCTGGTTTATGAGCGCCGAGTTTCCTTGCTTCGTTTTGACTTCACTCTCCCTCCCTCACTCTCTCGCATCCTGCAAAAGCAAAACATATCCGGCAAGGGAGCAGATGCACTGCTTGCACTAGCTGCAAAAATACATCCCCTCACGCACAGCGCAACATAGCACAACACGGCAAGGCGAAAGGCACTGAGGGAGATTTGAGGAGAAGATTGAAGAGGATCCTGAGACGAGCAGAACTGCTCCTGGACTGACTGCGGTTCAGTGGAGGGCTTCTTGCGATACCTACCCCTCCCCCTGGTTATCACCCCCTAATGCCGGCCACCCCATGGGGGAGGGGGGAATTGCACCACACAATTGCAGCACTAAAACTGCAGCAGTTCCCAAACCTGAAGAGAATTTTTCTTTGGCGCCTTTGGCGCGCCTCGTATTTCCTATGCTTTTTTGTCAAAGTGATGGTCCCCGAGGGGGATTGCAACGGGGGGAGGGGGGGAGGGGTACGTGACGACTCAACTGTCGCACAAATGTAGCGTCCAGACACTGGGCCACAACAGACCGCGACAACAGAGATCCACATATATAAACAGCGGGCTTGACACTCTTTCACCCTGTCTCAGCATCACCCGAGCACACCGCTTTGGCCCACACAACCTGCACTTCTTCATCCTCCCATGATTTCCCAATTGTGGTCAGCGTAGTATGGCACGCCACCATCCGTGACACCAAGAGTGGCAACATCAGCCATGGCTGAAAATCACACCAAAACGGATAGCATTGGGCTGCAGTTGCAAGCAATATTGGTATGAGTAGGAGAAATTACCAAAAGCATGATCTAGCTCCCCTTTCCTTCTACAATTGAAGCAGAAGCCCGTAACGTCACGTTTCTGACCATAAAAACCGTCGTCAGAAAAATCCAGAAAAAACGACGGTCAGACGGGCTCATGTGCTTGGACAAGGCAGTGCTTGGACAAGGGGAGGGGGGGGGTACAATTACTAGGGTTGTAGTATCACACCGGACCTTCTATGGAGGGTGACCGTTGGACCTTGAAAACCGGGTTGCATGGTTGTGATTCGAGAGGAAGAACAGTGCGGACCCGCGGCCCAAATTTGGCGCGCGGGGGGGGGGGGGGGGCTGAATTGGTGTAATAGAAGAGGGTGCGGTGCAGGTGCAGGGTGTATAGCAAACAGCCACATCGACTACAGAATGATAAATGCAACGAAGGCTTCGAAGGAAGAAGATTGTCTCAAGTGAGAGCGACTCGAGGGAAGAAGCTGGAGCGCGCCGCAGCACAGCATTAGCACATTGGAGGAATGCGAATTCGTTTTGAATGTATGATGAGTCTGCTTGAGATGTCCTGCCCCCAGGCTTCTATTCAATGACTCAGCACTACGGAGCGGTTTGGCATGACGCCTCAGTGGAGTGCTGTCTGAAGCTGGCGGCGCCTTTTGGCCTCTCCGGGGGGGGGGGGGGGTTCAGCCCTTGTTGACCCCCCCCCCTTGGCATAACTGTATCCTCCAAGGCTTAGCCAAGGGTCAATAAAGGTGTACGACTCCTGAACAATATGAAGGTCCACTGTGCCCGCCCTCCGCCACCCCTGCACAACGACCAGCAACTTTGCCATTTGACCATGGCATGGTTGCGAGACTGCCTTAAACGGCCAAAAAAGTGCTGAGTAATACGAGGGTGAATATGGGACAACACTGAAGTCGAATTGGAGGCCCCCGTTTGAGTACTATCCTATTGCCAATTCCGGTAAAATGATGGTAAATTACAGAGCTTGGGCCAGTTCACATCAGGGTTAAGATTCTCCATGCACCAGGCTGCGGGAGCTGAACTGAATTTAGAAAGAGCCACCCTGTGTCCGGGACCTAGAGGCTCTTCCTCTCTTTGCTAATGCGTGACCTGAGGTTGCTTGTCCATGGCCCCAGGATAGTCATGAATTGGCCCGGGCAATCCAATGCGGCGCTGGAGGAGAAAGGTCCGAAGTATTGGAAATGCTGCCAGCTGCAGCAGGTGAAATGGCGTTGCAAAGGAGGTGCCAGCTGTGCTGGCAGAGCTGAAACGTTGTAACATGCAGCCCGGTAAAGCAATGGGTTGGGCTAGATGCAATGGTTTGGTGGGGTACCAATGATTGTAGAATGTAGGATCCAACAAACAAAAAATATTAAATTGCTGGTCTTTTTCGGCAACCATGAGATTTCAGGGTATGGAATGTTGCTCAACAACATCCCATTTGAATACATCCCCTCATGAAATCAATATGAGTAAACACTGTTTTGGGTTTGACACATCGGTGGGCGTAAATACGATGGATTCAACAGCAGCCATTCTAGGGGTCCATGTGGCCCATGGTGCGGGATACTGCTCAATGATATCTTATCTGAATAAATGTTGTAACCAAACCTGTGTGTAAAAAGCAGCGTTTTGTGTTTGACACAGTATTTGGTGTAGATGAGCTGATTATGGATTTCAAGAAGATTGGACCGAAAAACGGGGTAGACTTTATAAGAAACAATAAAAAGAGAACGCGTGTGCCCCATGCTCTTCGCAGAATAAGGGACCCCATATCTCTCCGGGTCACGGGCTCGGTTGCAAACACCAGCCGACAACAGAGCATTGTAACTCGCAGGATCTGCGGCTGTGACACCAAAAACAGGCCACATTGCACTTCATGTTTGCGCGCAACACATCCCCAAAGTAAAATGAAAACCTGAATGTGAGTCATTGTATCGCATTGTTTGTGGTCCAGCAAAAAGTAAAACCAGGACAGAAATTCTCGCGCCGTCATTGCTTGAATCGCATTGGGACAAGCATGATCCCGTCGTTTATGGTACACAACTGGTACCAACGTGGGCAATACCAATGAACACACCAAATGCTATGCAACATGATGCACTCGTTTTAACTTGTTGCTGCTCGGTGCCCAACAGGCACAGCATCAAAATTGTTGGTTAATCCATGCGTGGCACAGCAGTGTCGTGATGGGTACAGCCCACAGTCATGGGTAGTCAGGAGAACTGGTCGAGGTGCGTGATTGTGTGACAAGATTACATGGGTTTCTGTCCCATGGCACATTCCGACTCCGCTCCCTAATACGGATTGGGTCTCAGGTAATCCACCTTGATCCACCCCTTCGGTTTCCCTTGGCGATGATAGTAGTTTGATTGCACTGCATACACCAGTGTGAACAGCGTGATTAAGGACGACACCAGGCAATACATGGGGGCGGCGAATTGCCTTGAGGTGCACAAAATCGGACCAGCGCCCACACTGAGGTAGATGAGACTTCCGTAACACCCCACAGCAGTGGCCCGCGTCTCTTCAGGGAACAAGTCCGTGCACCAGGCCACGAAACAACCCCGGGTGCCGTTGACACAACCGTACAACAGCACGGCCGACCCGTACACTAGGAAGGCGTTGCCAGGGAACCAATACGGCAATAGGAAGATTGGGGCGCCGCACGCCACGCCAGCCGCCGCAATGGAGACGCAGGTCGTCCCGAGCCCGTAGGTGTCGCACAAGTAGAGCGAACCGATCAGTGCTGGAGCGAATACCAACTCCGCGCACAACACCAAAAGCGTTGTTTTGAAGTCGGAGAACGCACAGAATTTGCGAAGCCACGCTTTCAAGAAGGCGCCCCCCAAGCCATCGAATGCACAGTCGAGCGCCATCCCGCCCATCAGCAGAAGGCCCGGTTGCCATGTGACTCTATCAAATCCATTGGTCCAGTCTGAAACGCGGCTGACATCGGAACCGGCCCCTTCGGAGTCAAGGCCCTCTTCCTCCTCCTCCTCCACATCCTTCTCCGGGAGATTCAGGAGGAAAAGAGGGAAGAGGGCAAGCGTGGCAACCACGAAAGGCACGCGCCAGCCCCAGCGCAGTAGTTGTTGCGGAGTGAGGCATGCGTACAAGGGGAGGGCGATGCAACTCAACGTGACGAATCCGGCGGACACCGGAAGTAGGAGAACCACCCGAGACATGGCAAGGATCCGAGTGGGCGCCGTCTCGGCGAGAAACACGTTCCCTGCGGCGTACTTGCCGCCGTATCCAATCCCTTGGATAACTCGGAACGTGGTAATCCATGCCGGGGCCACAATTGGGACTAGCGGGGTTAGCGCTTGCCCAACGGTGCCCACCACCAATGTGCATGACGCGGCAATCACCGAAGTTTGGCCGCCGTAGGCCTTTTCGAGTGCCCTGAATATGGAGGATCCGATGGTGCATGTCAAGAAGGGGGTTGCCCACACGAGCCACGCGACGGAGTCGTTTCCACCGAAAATAGCCAAGGCAATTTGCGGTTGCATGTATGCGTACGCGAACCAATCAAAGCTGTCGAAGAATGAGGAAGCAAACACGGCCCGGTGCTCGAGGGCAAACTCCCAAGCCATAGACCAATACCCGTCGTTGCCGTCATCAAGGCCCGTTTTGGTTTTCGATGCCGTTTCTACGGGAGCCAAGCGGGCTCCCTCGGAGGCTTCGCGGCTGGGGCATGGGCCCATGAATGAACCAACAACTCACCGTTGCAAACCACAAGGCGATTGCACGTGACCGAGTACACCGGATGCTCTCATCACGTTCCTTGTAAATGTGCGAAAATCATCACTGAAGGAAAGCGCGTATGTAGGCCACAAAAGCATGACGAGGGTGCGCGCGAAGGGAAGGTGGGGATGGCAAACCAAGCACTTTGTGGTTCGTGGATGTGGTAGCCACCATCTCAAGACTATCGTGAATCAACGTTTTGGATAACCACCTCGCGGATCAAAACACCATCCACATAATGGTTGGCTCCAAGCGAAAGTGTCGTCCCCAAGACGGGCGCCCACAACTTCTCGGTCCCTTAAGCCTTCTCGTGTGGACCGAATGAAAGCTTGGGAGATCCGTTTGCGCGCGATTTTGAGTTGGGATGTGTTTTGCGGATGGATGTTGGATGGCAAGATGTTTGAATGTGCACCAGGCGTGGTGCGTCGTGAAAAAGGAATTTTTGCGATATGATGTTGTCGGGTGGTATATGCGGACTTATACACGTCCCAATATGTCGGTGATGCCGAATCAAATGAAGTTGTAAAACCCAACCTTTGACTGGTGATCTTCCATGTCAAACAAGAATGACCATGCAGCCTCCAACGAATGACATTCCCGACAATTCAACCAAGCACCAACACTCGCATGCACCGCAACCATATGCCTTGGCTTGGGTCAAGTGGTGGCGAGCTATGGTACCAAAAGTCAAGGTGCTATTGTGTATGTGCTTGGTGCCTCTGCAAGCTCAAGGCCCCGTGTGCGTTCCCATACGTGTGATCTTGCTCAACCCTTTAGTACAGTGCCCCTTTGGGCTTGGTTTATTTCGGCCCGACTCAGGCCAGGAAGAGGGGAGGGGGGCTTGAACGTTAGACTAAACCCGGTGGCCAATGCACATTCGACATTGGGACCTGGATCTATTACATGACCGGAAGTTCATATCCCATTCTCAACCCATCGCTTCTCGTTGTTCCAAGGAACTCAAAACGTTCACAAGTCAAGCACTACTCAAGGAACTTCACTTCCGGCATTCATCGAAAGGAATGAGGATAGAATAAACTTCATCAAAAGAGAAAAACGGAAGTATGCCCCCTTTTTGTTTCCGTCGGCTCCCCACTTGAAATTGCAAAGTTAGGGTTCGAGCTACCTTTAATTGTTCAGGTTGCACAAGTGTGACCATTTGATGCAAATGGAAATGTTACAAAAATGCTATTACTCACAATCATTCCCGGTGTTTCGGTTCTTTGCAACAACCCTCCATGCTCCAAACATAGTCAAGGCATCGGCAATTCAAACTTGGTGCCCATCCAAAAGGGATCCGTCCTCCTCGGTATTTCACGAAGCTAGGGAGGAATAGTATGCGAACGGGGTCCGGGTTGTATGTTTGGGACACATGGATAGTGAAACTTGCACAATGCAAACTTCCCCGGTTGGCACGGCACATGAAACCATAATGGGTCCGTAGCATGTTACGTATGCAAACAGAAATACCAAACGGCAACAAGGGCTTACCCCCGACAACACACGAATGAAGCTAGCAAGCAACCGATCCTAGCACGAGTAAATGAGGAAAGTGGTAATATGTAGGCGAGAAGTGCTACGAAGGCAAAAGCAAAGACAGCGTTTTCAAACGGCCATTACCTGAAAGTGCATGAAGTAGGTGAGCAAATTGTTCTTGCGGCGCAAAATGTAATTTGCCTACTATCCTACACATGTACACAGGCTGTGGTTTCTGTTGTCTTGCCATATTCTTGGAGCCTACTGACATTACCTAGACCCCACACATTCAACATTCATGCATATCTTGCAGAAATGTGTAGCGCTCAATACGCTAGTAGGCAATCAGATAGTGTTCTAGAGGGAATGATCAATTCTTTGCACCACCAAGACATTTTCGTGAACATGGCAAGATGAAGCCGCACACTTATGGCAAGATCCAAATATCTTGGATACCAAAGTTGAATGTTGCTGACAATAAACTAGGCAATCCATAGCACGATAGGTCCTATCGCATGGTGAGACAGAGGGAAAAAAGTACTCCATCATGAACGGCTGCAGAAGGCGTTTGTCGTATGCACAGGTCGGACTTCATGGCCACGCATGAACCGGAAAATCGGGATGATCCAAGCCGCAGTGCGGCTGCATAACACAGGCTGTTGATGCGATGGGTGACATCATACCTGGGCATTCCTTGAAGTTGAAGTTGAACTTCTGACAAGCACTGCAAAACGTCCCGTCTGAGTCTGCGACTGACACAGACGCGCATGCGCACTGCACAAATTTCAATTGGGCGCACAACTTGGCGGCTCACCTAAAAATTCAATGAATCCGTCTAGAAAAATTAAATATTGAAAGATAATTCAGATTTTATTCCAAATTTCCAAGTTCCTAGTTGAACGGCAGTGGTGCAACGGGATTTGTAAGGAATTTTTGACGCTTCAAAAGTAACTGGTCGCCGTGCTGCTTCGTGCACAGAAAAGTGAAAATCATAAGTAGCCAAGAGAGAAGTGGCGTCCAGATGTCCTTGCTATGGCGATGTGCCCACTAATGGCGGGGCCGGGCTTGGGGTGCAACTGTTAACTGCTGCCATGAAAAAAAAGCCAATTTTGCGAATTCCATTGCCCAAACATATTCTTTTGCTTGTCCATAATTGTTACTTGATCCGCGAGCGGCATCAACGAGGATTGGTCTTTGGCACCTCGCAATCCGAACTGCTTGGCCGTTTGTTCCATTCGTCGTTGCCACCAAGGGAGGCGAACCCAAATTGTTCGTCACCTACAAACGGATAGGGTTCAGCATGAGTGCCGCTTGGTGGTGTGAGGCAAATACGAGTTGGAGTCCTTGCTCCCCTCGATTTGGGGTCGACTTTACTCCCACGAGTCCACGGCGCGCTAATGCATGTGATGACAATGTGGAACATAGATCTTATGATGAAGAAATATGACGAAGATATGGCGTGGCTTGTTTCCATGGGTATCGTAGCTCAAGATAGAGGAGACAAGAGCCTTCTTACGTGGCTTACCCCCCCAAGCCATCACCAAGGGAAGGTAACGCTTGCAGAAGAACGATAGGCCTGAAAGAAATGTTGAAACCGAGTTGAAAGAGGCACACCAAAGTGTGGTGTTGCCCCCAAGCTAGGGAGTGGAAAGAGAAGATGACTCTTCTTCACTTGCACACGTGACACGCTTTTAGAAGTAGGTTGATACTTGAAGCAGGATCGCTCCTTTTCCCGAAGTGCCGGCCTTGGTTTGATGCAATATTTGAGCAGCATTGCCATCAAGTTCAAATTCACGTGCCTAGATTAAGCGCGGACCAAGTTAAAAGCTTTGAAGGATCGAAAACCATGGCAATTGTCATTGTCTATGAGCGAGGTGGTTGGAGCCTTTCACGCGTGAGCGGCTTTTTAGGCTTTCGTCGTGTGCTTGTGCATGGATGGTGTTAGCAAATGGTACACCCACACATGTATCACATGCATGCACTCGCCACAACCCTTTGTTAGGATGATTTGCCGCGTTACGTGTGTGAGGTGTAGTGATGCATGGTGTCGCCGATTAAGAGATGTAGTTGAAAAATAAAAATCGACAAAGTGGGAGATGTACAACCGGGTTGCTAAGTTTTGAAAACGGGTCAAAACAAGTCGAAAGATGAGGTCGGAGACCCATTTTGTAAACTATGACCTGTGGTAAAAAAATCTAGAACATTATCGGGGGGGGGGTAATGGAGTCGTGGGACGCCCCTTGAATGAAAAAGTGGTCGTCCCATGGGCTTATTTCCGCTCATGGTGACAAAGGAAGCGGGAGACTTCCCCCTCAAAAGGGTTTTTTCCCAAATGCCCGGGCACATTTGTTCCCCCTATGTCAGAAGGTTTCATGGGCTCGTGCTGAGGAGGAACAACACAATTGGGTGCACACCCACTTTCGGGTGACCTTGTCTTCGTGCTAATGTGCGGAGGGGGTTGCAACGCTGTCCTTTCTAGTTTTTAGCGCTATGCTACATGGATAGTTTTAGAAGGTTTGTAGAGGAAGAGGTAGAGGTGGTTCGAGTGTTTGTTTTGCGTGTAGGTATTTATTTTTCTCTTGCACCTCCGAATGCAATGAAGAGATGCTTCTCTTCACTTGGCTCGCGACTTTGTCAATCACGGGGATACTCCGTGGCAACTTCTGCATTGGGTGACAATTGGTATCATGTGCTAAGCAATCCCACCAGCGGCCGTGACGTACATGTGATTGGAATTGCGTACAATAAGACAACCAATGCGGAAAGGGTTTACGACGTTTTGGACATGTTGCATTTCGATCATGTTCGTTCCGGGCCGGGTGCACCCAAGCCTCGTGTGTTAATGGAAAGCTATAATTGTCCCACCGAAGACGTCATCGAAACTGGTGGAATAATCCCGTATACAGGAAATTTTGTGGATACTCCTAAAGGGATTGACCGAGCTGTTCTTGGAGTGCAGTTGCCGGATTTCCGTGAGAAGATTAGTGGAGAAGTTGTCGGCGTTCTACAAGCTCTGCGGTTTGGCTACGACGTTGTTTTCTGCGATAGGAGGCACTGGTTGTCGGTGGATCGACTTATTTCGCACAACACCACTACCGAATTAGAGGAAAGAGCCGTTAGAGCTATGAACGCGGTTTTGGAAGAAGCCAATGCTAAGAAAGTGCCACCCGTGATGGCTCAAAATGCACTACTCCCAGCTTTCCCGGAGTTACTACATGAACGCCAACTTGTTATGATTGATTGCGCCCTCAAAGCAAGCATGGATGCCCCGACGGTGGTTATTGTCGGCGGGCAGCACGCACAAGGCATCAAGCAACACTGGAACGCTCCCATTGATGTTCATGAGTTGTTGTCCGCCCAACCGACGCCTTCGGACCCAATTGAGCTGGAGCTGCAGAAGCGCGGGTTGCTCTTGGCCTTATTTGTCACCACATCGGCATTTCCCGGGGAAGCCGTCACTGACTCGCTTCCGGAGGACCTACCGGAGCATCATGCGGACCAGTTGCGGGAGTGGTTTACGGAGTACCGGAGCCAATTCCAACGGAAGATGCTTGAATCAGCGGTGCCACAACAAGATGTCATGAAGATCATGCAAGAGGGCATGGATGCACAGGGTCTTCCGCAACTCATGAAGCTCCTGGCATACTTGGAGAACGCCCCTGCTTCGTTTTAGGAGGCCACGGCAACCCGTCGCGCGAAATATCACAGCATGCATTTCCGTGTGGATTAATCTCATGAATTTGCACATCCCTGCCTGAGGAGTTTTTGCACGTGTACACTTGCCCTTCGCGGCCTAGATGAGCTCACATCTTAGGGAACAGGGAAAGGGCAAGTGTAAACCCGGGGCGCGCTCCAGGCTTTCCGAATTCCACGTGCGACGGACGCTGTTCGTATCAACCGTTGTTGGGTGCGGAAGCCTCCGTTTGTTGGTGCAAGGGGTCTTGTTGGGAACTCGAAGTTTGGCCCCGACCATTGCTGCTTGGCACAGCGGGTCTTGTTGGTTCTTAGAAGGGCGCGAGTGGGGGGCAAGTGAGGGTTCAGCCAGAATTATGGCACCATTTTGATAACCAGTGAACGAACCGAACCACTAGTGCAGCATGTACTATAGTTTCGCCATCCTTGTCCGTGTGCAATTGCGGTTTTTTGGGCCGGGGGGAGAGGAACACCCACAGGACCCGAGTGGTTCGATGCGTTGTCCTCTGCCTGTGTGTAAGGGTTTGTGGAGGGGGCGCCGTCAAGCGATGGGCATAGCCCGCCGGCTTAACTCCAACGCAGCGCATTGGTTCATCTCCGGTGACCTCCCATGCATTTGTTTGCCTCTACCGCGCTGCTTGGTCTCGTTCTGTTTCATGAAGGCCAGCCGCCGCCGCTGCGAGACACTTAAACGACAAACGCATGACAGCATTTTGATTTCTTCTTTCGTCACTTTGCACCGTATGTCATTTTTTCTCCGGTGGGCCTACAAACGGGGCCTCGAGCAGGGCGTCGACTGCGATGCTCATTAGGGGATCGCCACACCGCAACCCGACGCCAGCCATGCTCACCTGCACTTGCGCATGTTTCTGTGTTATAATCTATCGACGATTGGGGGGCGTTACTCGGAGCGCAGGGCATGTCCGGACATCGGAGGGATATCCCACAGATGGGAATTGCATACGCATGGATTATGCGCTGTGCAACCCCGAAGAGGGCACCTGAGATAGCCATCTACTACATTCCTGCAATGTGTTGCCATTTTTGGTACCATGTGTTCTCGAGCAATGCATTTTCCCGTGCCTAACAATCTGATTTAAGTGGAAGTCGAGCGCCAACCCTATCAGGCGTTGGTGCAGATGGCCCTGCTGATTTATATGACCCATATGATTTGTGTGATTTATACCCCTTATATTCAATCTTCAGAACCGGATAGTATGAGAGTGCCCCCGGGTGTGGCCTGCGTGTAGCCCGGACCTGTCTTGTGCACTGGTTTTCAGCCTAATGCACATGTGAGCAGTGTTCTTTGTTTCTCGCTATCTGCTTGCTCTGCTCTGCTCCTGTTGTATAGATGTCGCCCATAAGTGACGTTTTGGTACTCGTGGATACGATTTAGCCCAGAAGTTGACAGTCTGTCAAACCAGCAGCGACAATGCTGCCAAGGTTGCCAAGCCGTCTGGAAGAAACATTGTGCACATTGGAATCTGGCCGCAGTAAATGTGCACCATGGCTTGTCTGCCTCTTCATTGCCTCAGTGTTGGGAGAGTGGGACCATCGGTAAAGCGGTGCGTTGTCGAAGGGTGTGCAATATTTGATGGTCATCCGCATCCCTGGGCTATGCTGGAAATATGTTCGCTGGAGGTTTCTTGTTTGAGGCACCTGATGCAGGCACAATTTCCTGATGTTATGCTCCATGCTCATAAATTAGGGAGATAGGGAACTTGAAGGTCATTGAAGAGGCTTCTGCGGTGGTCCTGCTCAGGATGGAGTGTACACTGCCCTCGTGGCGTCCCCTCCCTGCGGCGGCGCTGACAGGCTCCACATTCAGTCATTCCCATGACTGTGAAGTTTGGAGCGTGCCGGTGATGTAGGAAGTGCAACAGAGGGCTAGGGGTTCCGGATCACTGAAAGGGGGGGGGGGGGGCAATGGAAAGGGGGGATGGCCGTATCAAGGTCGCATCAATGTTGTATCGACAGCCAGCAACCACCCAATTTGCTCTCCCCTTAGGAACATCATTGCATCAGCATGCTTGGGTTCATTCACATGGACTGCACGTGCAAAAAAATTCAAGTAATCGCAGGTGTATGAGCCGCGTGTCACGAAAGGCAAAACAAAGCACAACGGAGCCAAGTCACGCAAAGCAATCGAAAGCAAAGAGCCCTTCTTGCGCCTTTACCATGTACCTTTACCATATACCTTTACTGTGCGCGAGTGCACGCACCACACATCAATCCGATTTGGCCGGAAAACGCCACGTGGGATCACAAGGCCTCAGCAAGTTGCAGGGTGGGGCTGCTGGCGCGTTCTACCGATAGAGAGCTTGCCTTTGGATCATCGACGATGTTCAGGAAACAGGGCTGGCGGTTTGTTTGGCATTGTTACATTGCAGATGCCACTCATCCTTGGCATTGTTACATTGCGGATGCCAATCATCCGGAAGTCAGCCTGCAAGAATGGGGCAAACCAAAACGCAGCCGGGGCACCTGCGACGTTTCAGGGTCCAAGGTTCAAGTTGTGGGTGGCCATTGCATCAGAATCCGAGTACCTGGTTTTTGGTGCTCGAGGGATCATGTATGAGTGGCAGGGGGCAGCGGTCGGGGTCGACTGCCATTGTCAAAAAAAAAATTTTGTGGTATCAGCTGATTCAAGGTTTTGAAGCAGAAGGCTTGGAGGTACCTTGGTCGTAAAAGCTGGGGTCGATCCCATTTGCTCAAAGTGCCCCCCCTCCCCCCCTTTGCGCAAGCACCACCTTGTCTGAGCACCGGGACTTTTACCGAATTTTCTGACCACCATTTTTAGGGTCAGGAACTAGGCAAAGCGCGATTGTGTGCCAATTGTAGAGGGAAAGAGGGGCTGTGTCATGCTTGTGATGAGTCCTTCTGCTCGTAACAACATTCTGCTTGGTACTGCACCCCACTGCTCTTTGTTTTGGTGTGATTTTCCAAAAAAACCCATTCCAAAGCCTGCTGCCAAGCCTGCCCCAAAGCCCGCCCGCAAAGGCAAGCATCTGCAATTGTTCAAGATGAGGCGCAAGGTTGGAAAGGGCTTCTATTCCACAGCTCCTGGTGCCCCTGATGCGCAGTGAGGACCTCCAGAACTTGCTGAAACTTGCGGTGTTGTGACTATTGTGCTTAGGGTGAGGTATGGGCAGGTTTTCAGGACATGCGTTCTTTTGGTACTGAGCGTCGCGCGCTAGCACCGCCTTGTCTAAGCACCAGGACCCGGTCTGACCGTCACTCTCCTGACTTTCCTGGTGCGTGCGCAACGGGGGGGGGGGTATTTGCAAGTGAAGAGAATTTATGATGACGCGTGTTCTTGTTTTTGGGTGGGGGTTCAATCCCCAAGACCTCGAGGAAGAGGAGGGAGCATGCCGAAGAGGAATGCCTGCCGCAGAGATGCACAATATTGGGGTTGAGCTGAGGTGCAGTCGACAGCCTCTGGCTGTGGGAATTAGGGAGCCCAGAGCCGCTCTTCAGCGATGGTTTTGGGGTTGATTGTGCTGTTATCCGGTCTGCTTGGGGTTTTCTCCGGGGAATGGTCGAGGGCAGTCTAGGAGAAGTCAAGGGCAGTCGCCAAAAAAGTAGCGTGCCAGGCAACCTGCTATTGGCCGACCAATGACCAGTTGACATTCCGTAATAAAATGGCAAATTTGGTAACCCCGCTGGCTTGCACTGTGCTTGCGGTCCCACTTAAAGAATGTGAAACCAATTTGCGCTGCACTGGGACTGTACTGGGACAGATCTGGTTTTTTTCCATTGGAGAGCGCCCTGGTCGCGTACCTTGCCGTGCGCTGATTCCTTTTCCAGCGTCTGCTTGCTTTTTGCTTTCTGAGCTGTGCCACCGTTTTTGGAAGAGGCTTTGCCGGCCCCTTCGCGGGCTTGCTGGATGGCGTCTCGCACCCATAGCAGTCTGAGCTCGAGCTCGAGACAGAAGGATAAAGGGAAGGAGAAACCGCCGCAGTTCGCGAGCGGCTGCTTCGTCATCCCCGTGGGGAAGGATATGCTGGACCACTACCGGGAGTGGCACGCCCGCGAGCCCTGCCAAGACGTGGACGAGCTCGAGACTCTGGTGCAGTTCCTGCGGCACCAGTACACCCAGTTCCGGGACGCGTCGGAGCCCGACTTCATGTATCTGCCGAACGGGCGACGCTCTTACGACTGTACGAACCCCCAGAAGTACTCCCACCTGGCGCTGGATCAGGACTGCGACATCCGCAACGTCAACTTCGGCGGGGCCGTCATCCACGGCGAGCCCCACAGCCTCCGCGCACTCGCGGGGTTCACCTTCGCCCACACCTCCGATGTGCAGTACTCGTACTGGGACCCCCTGCGGTGCTCCAGTCAGATCCTGGAGCATGACATGTGCACTATGTCGGTCTCCGCGGATTCCAACTTCACAGACCCGCTCCGGGAGCTCGGGAGCCCTGGGAGCCACATGCCTCTGCATTCGTCGGAGTCGGATGCGCTGGAGCACGCGAGCCTCCGCTCCGCGGGGGGCCGGCGCAATGGCTCCTGGGTCCAGGTCTCGAAGATGCTGCGCGGGGTGTGGCGCCGGCAGAAGAGTGGGAGCTCCAGCGCTTCCAGTGAGTCGCCGCAGGCCGTGGAACAAGACTTGCGTGTGGAGGACTGCAGTCCCGACGTCTGAGCCCAGGACACGGTATTCGGGGGCACGTTGGTTCTGGGAACCGAACGACGACAGGATATGCAGGATGAAATAGTCGCATGCAAGGATTCAGGAGGATACAGCTCCATGCACTCGATATGGGGGCCACGCTGCTGTACCAAAAACAATGCTGTTCGCTTCGGCTGCCGTTCTACTCAAAATGTCGCATGGAACAGCATTCAACTGACAGCGCCATATCAATCAACAACAGCGGTCAGTTGGTGACCTGACGGCTGTTACTTCTGTGTAGCATTGAAGAAACAGCAGTAGGCGGTTGCATGAGGTGTAACGGGGCACCTTTTTTTGTTCCCTAGAGGTCCCCTATGCAGGGCGGATGTCATCCATAGATCCCAAGCAATACCCTACAGCACACTTGATTTCCCACAATCTTAGGCATAGGTGTTGGTGACATTGACCTGTGCCATATTTCTATGACCCCTGTTGAGCATGTTCAGCTCTTCAAGGCGAAGTATTGGTACATAAAGAAGGGGCAAATTGAGCCTGTTTGTCAATAGCCTGGGGCACGGGCCAGAATTTCTGATCTGATGTGTTTTTCTTGAAACCTACGCCCTGTTTTGTGAATATCTTCGTGTGTGCCACATGCTGTTGATTACCTCTTCTGTGGCGTGCAGCCGACTACAGTTCAAGTGAGTGGTGGTGAGGGGAGGTTACCTGTTTGTTGTTTTCTTTCCTGGACTGGGACGGCCTAGTTGTCAATTGTTCGGCTCTGTGAGCCTTGTGTGTACTGTGCAACCTGTTGCCTGAAACAGGAGGTTCAGGGTTCTTATGATGGGGTGGAGTGGCCATGAGTGTCATTGGCAAGTGATGAGACAATGTTTCCATCACCACTGGATTTTTGCCCCTTCAGTAACGTTCAACACACTGTAAACTGTTGCTGCAACCCCCCCCCCCCGCCTGGGGGGGGGGGGGCAGCTACATGAGTATGGGGGGGGGGGGGGGCAGCTACATGAGTATGGCCATACAATGGGGAATACACCTGAACCCCTGGGCACCTACAGACATTGGTCCATGGCTCCAAAGGCAGGGTGTTATTCGCACTATTCCGGTCATCTGAGGTCCCTGAAGCTGAGCTGTCCATGCTATTTCAGGTGTCCCACCAGACTGTTTTTAGTGCAGAATTATGGCATGATATTGTAGTCACCGAAGGGCGCAGTCCTTAGAGGGTGTCTTAGGCACAGTAGAGAACATCAAAAAGGATGCCCTGGGTAGAAGCAATAGGCATGCTGTCCACACAATGTGAGAAAATGAGGAAAGTGACGAACATGTAACGCCTGCCGTGTTGGGGGAAAATGAAATGGCTCGGTAACCCTGACTGTATTGGGGAAAAACAGAAATGGCCGCGCAACCGCACCAAACTATGGGTGCTTGGCCGGGCCAGACAGCCAAATAGTTGCCCTGTTGGTATCCGCGTGGTGCACACCGCACTACAATTCTTCTAAGGGGAGTAACGGTGCACTCGAAACCTCCAAGCCTCCAAGAGACTCCAGAAGCCTCCAAGGGATAGCATTTTGAGGGGCTCTTAAAAGAGACCATTGGGAACCAAAGTTTTAAGATGAAGAATCTGTTTTACATCAACATTGTCCTTGCCCCCATCTGCGCACAACCTGAATGTACGCACTGTTTCATAAAGCGATGGTTGTCATTGATAGTCAAGGCAATATCGTTTGGATTTGTCTTTTGTCCCCTGGTACATTGGCTAATGTGCTCATTTGGGATCATGAAGGGCGTAAAAGAGCAAAGGAGCATTATACCGTTTATGAGGTGGGTTTTATGGATGGTGCATACAGGGGGCACCTCCATGTAGTGGTGCGCCTCATTGGCCGAAGACCCTTACCAATATGGAGGGGAGGTGGTACTCATTTGCATGAATAGAGGGTGGTCAATTTTTTTCATGGTTTTCATCCGCATGTGAATTTGTCGTCGACATCTCAGCATTTTGGTCATACACGCATAGGATGAAAAAAATGTGTAGGCCCAAAACAAATTTCAATTTCAATTACCTTCCCCCCCCCGTGTCCATCCCCCCCCCGTGTCCATCCCCCCCCCGTGTCCATCCCCCCAGGGGGGGAACCGTCACTTGGCCCATGAACAATAAGAAATCAATAGGAAATCACAGGCGCCGAAGGCGCTGAAGAAATTTTTTAGTTGGGTCATACTAGAATTGGCTGGTCGGGAGTGGTGTATGGTTCCCCCCCCCCAGGGGGGGAACCGTCACTTGGTGACGGTTCCCCCCGGGGTGGGGGGGAGCCGTCGTTCCTTGGGGGGGGATGGACATGGGGGGGGGAAGGTAAATCAGACGAATGTTTTGGACTATCTGGAGTGGCTTGGCCGCCATGAAAGGTGAGTAAGTGTGCCGGTTGGTACTCTTGGGTGTGCGCACCGGTTCGGATTTTCAGGTTGAAACTGTCTGCATTGATTGCCCCAAGCCCAAGCCAAGGGTGGTGGTGGTGGTGGTGCTGGTGAAGGGGGGTTTCCTTACACTGCGGCACTGTGTGTGCACTGCGTGCAAATTTTAAACTGTACTTCCCTCCAAAAGCCCTCAGACCAACCCCTTCCAAACACTCTCCCAGACTCCCTGCCCCCTCCCCAATGTGGGGGACTGGTTCAATGCCGTTTTCATGTCTCTGAACTTCGGTCTTGTACGTTTCGGGCCCAATGCAACGTACCATTTTCTGCTTTGGGATGCTGTTGGTGTGGCATTTCCCTGGCATTCCTCCCTTGCATTTCATACTACCTGACTTTCTTGCTCATGAGATTTCCACGGGCATTCCTCCCTTGCATTTCAAACTACCTGACTTTCCTCCTCATGAGATCTCCATTGACCCCTCCCCCCCCGGGCCCTCAAATGTGTGCACCGGTCCCAGCCTGCCCTGTCACCATGTGCCAAACTTGGTATGTATGGAAGTGAGGCACAAACACGATGAAGGCACAAAACGTCTACTGTGGCGGTTTGCCCTGTTACCATTGCGGGTGGGCACCAAGGTGACGCCCCCCCCCCACCCCCACCTCGGGGGGACAACATAGGAGGGGGATTGACAAAAGGGGAGGAGATATTCTGCTTGATTTTGTTTGGGCGTCTTTGCTGCAATCCTGTGTATCAGATTCCAGAACTGTCCAAGACCTCATATATAGAGACATATATAGAGAGTGTTGAGCGACCACTGCTCATTTTTAGAGTCTGGGAACCTCCTCCTGAGGGCCTTACTGTAGCATACAGATGGTTTGTACATGTGAGAGAAAACAGATGCTTTGGCGTGGCGGTTCGCACTGCAGTCAACGCGGGGTCGGTGAAAAAGTTCTCTGACAATGTATCATTGTATGTACTACATTGGATATGACGCTGCCGCAGAAGTGAGCACCTCTGACGCCTGGTTTCGAGTACGCCTTCGGTGCCTTCTGGCTGCAGAGCCTTGCTCTGCTTGCCTGTGGCGGTGCATGGCAAAATTTTCAGCCATTTCTGTGGCAAACCACCAATTGTTGTGATTTGGGTGTGTGAAGAGGGGGTGGCTTCCGTAGCCATGCTCCCAGGAAGGGAGGAAACATCATGCTGAAGCTGCCAACGCCAAGCACCCAAGCGAGGCAGGTCAGCGCTGGGCTCTGCCCTCCCGGCCTCTTGCCCAGTAGATGGGATGGCTGGTAAGCCCTGACCTTAATCTGCCTACACAGGGTCGTGGGCTTGCAGCAGAGGACGTCGCGTAGTCTGTCCATGTGAGGTTTTGCACAAGGATGGCAGCCGCCGACTGTTGTGTTGCAGCATCAGGTACTGGTTGCTGCTGTTACTGGGAGCACCATATTGTTGCGCGGTGTGTATGACCAATGTCAAGCACCCTCTTTGATGTGCTGTCCCCATTATTGGGCAACCCATACCCCCTCACCCCCTTGGGCAAGCAATGCCCTGTCCAAACGACACAAGGCATTGTTTTTCCGCAACATTGGGATTGGGACGCTCTGGCCTCTTCGCCCTGGGCTTCACCAGGTCGACATCCAATGCGACGGGGCCACAAGAGGAGGGCACCGGAGAGCGTCGACGCCCTCAAGAGGATCGGAGGCCCCGGGTGAGGGCCACGGCAGGTCCAGTTGCGAGGACACCTGAGCGCCTGGCGCGGGTCCTTCCCTCGCGGCGTGTACACTAAGGGGGGGGGCATGGGGAGACAGCATGAGGCTACGCCGACGAGTCCTGCCTCTGCGCTAACCCCTGTACGCACAGCGTGCAGGACCTAAATAGACTAACCTCTTTTTCCACAACATTTGGAGCTGTGGAATAAGGCAATTCTTCGTTGGGATTGGGCAAGAGCAGAAACCAAAACATCCCCCCAGCCAGCACTTTATGCTCAACCATACCAAACATACTGCCAAGGGGCGCTTACCCAACCTCACCATGCTGTTCCTCAATTCATAAGGTGCTCAGGCCACCTGGCTGAGTCTGATTGGACGTGGTGCATAGACGACGCCTTTATCTAAACAGCACTAGGCGTTGTTTCTGCGACTTTCAGTACTTTGCTTTTGTTTGCACAATGTAGGGGGGGTTCGGTAGTGCACGAACACCGCGTGCACCCCATGCACAACATCTGTCACGGGTGCTGTGCAAGGATCTAGATAGTGAGGGAGAGAGGCAATGGGTTGAGGGGGAGGGGTGTCGGACTGAAGGGACTATCTTTCCATGTTGTGTTTGAGTGTGCCACTGTGTTTACCAAACTAGATTGGCCATTGAAATAAATCTGGTACCCCCCCTCCCCCAAAAGCGCGCACCACCCTTGCGCAGTCACCACTATCCGGTGAAATCATCATTTTTGGAACTGTCAATTTCGGGGGCGCACCGTGCGCTGTCCTCGAGCGCTGTGCCCACGCTGTGCCCACGCTGTGCGAAAAGTTGGCTGTTTTCCACCACCGGTAGCCATGGGCCCCAGGGTCCTAAAGTCTGCACCCTAGGGGCCCCACTGGTACACCAGGTATTATTTTTTTTTTAAGTCTGATGCTTGCCATAGGTCCCAGGGGCCTGAATTCTGCACCCCGTGCTGTTTTGAATTGATCATGCATGCTTCTGTAGGTAGGTGGTTTTCAGGGCTGTTCCTGGGATAAACAACACGTGCTGTGCCCGCGCTGTGCGAAAATGCCCCCTTGACCCTGACGATTGGGTTTTCAGTTTATTTTAAATGGTTTTAGACAGATGTTGTGGTGAGAAAGTGTATGTTTCAACAAAGAACCATTCCCTTTGCGTGTCCTGCAGTCCCAAGTGTCTTTTCTTCCACCTACGTACCATCTGAAGTTTAGGCTACCGTGTGCCATGTCCACTGGGGACACGGTAGACGGACGGGTGGACTGTTCGAAGGTGAAATCAGCCCGTCCGTGTATTGTACTTGACCAGAAAGTTTGTTGATGATAGTGTGTCCCCAACGATTTTGCTGCCCCTCAACCTGCCCCCGAACCTGCCCCCAAACCCCAGCCAAGCAGGCTAGGGCACCTGCCAAGCCTGCAGCTGGACAGGCTGCTGCTGGGCATGTGCAGTTGTTCCGCATGCATGCAAGGGCACTAGGACCCCAAGAAGGCGCATAGTTTGCAAGATTACCAAGACACGATTGGCAACAAGTTGGCTTACTGTGCGGGCCCGCATAGGTACCCCCCCCCGTTGTTCCCCACCCCTTGTCCTTCCCCAGGGGGGGGGGGCTGGGGGAGCTGGTCAAGGAGTAGGTCTCGGTACATTGGCAGCCCTTTGAACGTATCTTATGCCGAATTCTTTCGTTTTATGCTGCAATTTCTGTGCCTGCAAATGTGCGTGTACAGTGGTAGTGCGGTTCCCAAGGGGGGGGTGGGGGACCGTCACTTGGTGACCGCCCCCTAGGGGGTGGTGGGGGACCGTCTTCCCTGGGGTGGGGAAGGCCGGGCGCGGGGGGGGTAGCTGGGTAGTTCTATGTACCCCTATCATGGCCCAGGGAGCACATGACCAGCGGATATCCGACTTTGAACAACCATGTGATGCCATCCCCGGCACGCAAGTAGATGGTAAACTCATGCCCGCAAAAGCTAGTCCCCGAAGCGCATTGGACCTCATGGCTACCCGAGCGTTGTCAACCGAGACAAGTGGGGACCATGGCTCTAGGGGACACTACGGTGGCCGGGATACAGAGCACCCTCGGAAGCCGAGATGGCACGATGCCCTCTTTGCGGGCGGCACCATGGTCAAGTAGTGCAGGAGTGCCTCTTGGCCTACCCCTACGAGTCCCGGTTTTGGGACATCTGGACCGATGCGTGGGAGACCTGGAAGCCAGAGGTGCTCAAATGGCCGCAAATGGCAGCCACCGACGACCTACGGATGAGCACCCGCTGGCAGTTCTTGCACTCCGTTCAACAATCTTTCTAGGTCCAGGCGCACTAAAGGGTGGTGGTCGCCACGTGGCACTTCCATGTGTTCCAGCGGTTGCAGGCATGGGTCTTCGACAAAATGCAACACACCCTGTCTTTCTTCACCAACAAGAGGCCTACACACATCGTCTGTGGACCGCGCCTCCAGGTATGCGGCCATGCGCCACTGGTGGAGGTGTAGTCTGCGAAAGTCTGCCAACCAAGACAGCCGGCACACCACATCTTGTGCCCCCACATACCATCATGTTATTTGTTCTTTGTGAAGGAAATGTATTCGCCACCGCAGGTGCTCGTCGTGGTGCATCCACGTTCCGGGTGGTGGCTTGTTGGGCTATGCCTATGCCACTGAATCCAAGTTTAACCGTACGGCTTGTGACTGGGCGTGTACCCCCCCCCCCCTTGTCTAAGCTACGCCCTTGTCCAAGCTACAGTAGGCGTAGGGACCGTATTAATTTGGTACCTAATTTTAATTCGGTACCAAATTTAGTGCAACCACATAAGACATGGGTTTGACGAATTTGCCGGGTACATAGGGTCATGTACACATTTGTTGTGAGTGTTTTGCCCACTTGAACCCACATAACTCTGATTTTGGGGGTATTTGTGCATTATATTCCCCCTTCTTGCACTAGCTCACCATGCAATCTTCTCTTTTTGAACCCGGACGCCTGGTTATTTTCACACGTTCCACCGTCGAGCGTGTGGATGCCACAATGAAGGGACCATCGGAGAAGGGGGACCAGTTTGCGGTGTTGGAGTACATGAAGGCTGGGCAGGTGGTCACACACCCTTGTGCCCCCCTTCAAAAGATTGAGTTCTTCATTCGGTCCCCGTCCCCTTCCCCGGAACCAACCTCACCACCACCACCTTCGCCGGTTGCTGAAGTTCCGGCTGAACCGGAGGTGGTTGTGCAACCTTGTCCAAGGCCAAGGCACCCCCCCGGGCTGCTGCAGCGGGGCAGCTCACAATGAAGGACTTCTTCTTTCTTGTGTTTGCATGCCTTTGGGAACATGGGTGGAGGTTGAGGTGCACTCATACTATGCGCTCATTTACGTGTGTGTCGGTAGTTGTATATGTCGCGCGCAAGCTACGCCCGTGTCCAAGCTACAGTAGGCGTAGGGACCGTATTAATTTGGTACTTTGGTGTAGCTTAGACAAGGGGAGGGGGGGGTAGATGGCTTGTTGGGGCCGCGCCAAGAAGGGGGCAGCAGGGATTTCATGTGCTTTAATCGGCGGTGAGGCCGGTGTCGGTGTTGGTGGTGGTGATGGCTCTCGGCCGCTTGCGCGGCGCTACATGTTGATGCTGGGCTATGGCATCTAGGACCTGCGTGTGCTCTGTGGCAGTGGCTGCCTGCATCAACTGCCATCTAAGGTCCTCCATCGTGGGCGCAGTATCATCGAAGTTTTGCCGTGTTTGTGGTGGGGTGGATAGGGCCCCCTCTACCCCCCCCCCCCCTGTATAAGCTACGCCCTTGTCCAAGCTACAGTAAGCGTAGGGACCGTAATAATGGTGTACATAATTTTAATTACGTACGAGATGTAGTGCGGGCACATAGGACATGGGTTTGTCGTCACATTTGCCAATTTCATGGTGCCATGGACACACTTCTTGTAAGTCTTTTCATTTCCAAGAATTTGAAGTTGCCCAAGCCCAAACCAGCCCCTAAGCCTCAGCCAAAGGCATCTTCAAGCGGTGAGCATGTGCAATTGTTCCGCATGGTGTATGATCGCAAGAAGGGTTTCCAAGTTGAACATTTGTAGGCTTCGCATTTTTCATTGATTGTGCCAACATGGGTGTAAGGGGGAGTATCAGACGCGGTGCGCGCGCAGTGTGGGTACTGGGGTTGTTCTGTAGACCCTTTCAGCCAGTTTAGAGGCAACTGCGCCCATTTTGGGGGGCCATCCCCAATCTGCATGTGTGCCTTGCTTTTGCTTTTGCAATGTCTTTTGTCATGTTCCCTTGTTTGTAGGCCTGTTGGTAAATAACAAGGGTTTGTAAATAACAGCATCCATCCAGGGCCCATTAGGAAATAACAGTGACCATACAGAGACCACTAGGAAATAACAACATACATCCAGAGAGAAGTGACAACATTTGTGTAGAATGGCTGAGAGAAAAGTGGGTGGGCCAACCACAAAAGGTGTTCCTGAAGGGTTTAGCGACAGGATGACCCAAGGGGTATGCTATGAAGTGACAACATTTGTGTAGAATGGCTGAGAGGAGAGAAAGGTGGGGGAATGGTAATCCTCAAGAGCCCACCAGGTACCATTTACAACTCCTCTCCCAGTAGACCGTCTCCTCGGGAAGTTGTTCAAATACCTGACGCGGTGCGGGCGCGGTGTGGATACTCCCCCTAAACCTGAAATTTTCATGTGTCCAAGGCTTTCTTGTGTTTGCATGCACTTGGAAATGTGGGCAGAGGTCAAGGTGCACTCATACCAAGCGCATGCGCACGTGTTTGTTGGAAGTTGTACGTGTTGCGCGCAAGCTACGCCCTTTTCCAAGCTACAGTGGGCGTAGGGACCGTAATAATTCCGTACATTGGCGTAGCTTATACAAGGGGGGGAGGGTACGTGGTTCCATATGTTGCAGGCCGTAGGTTTAGCCGCCTGTAGCGAGGCCCCTTTAACCAGCGGAAACCGGAGGTCCTGTTGACCTCCAAGACATGGAGATCCCACTGGAAGACACAGGCAATGTCATTGTTTTGACTGCATTGTAACTTCCCCGAGAGGACTGGGAGGACGTACACGACCATGCAAACGGGGCGATAGGGGTGGGGCAAGGCGCCGGATTTGTTCCTCCTGCCACACCAGGTCAGGTAGGGCTGGGTCATACCCAACCCTCAGCCGAAACCGGGCCTATCACTGACCCATGAACTGCTACGTGTACTCTTGGGGGACACTTGGTGGAACCTCCGTCACAAGTTAAAAAAACAATTGTTCCACATGCGGTACACGCAGGGCACCGGGTTCTATTCTAAGCCCATTCAGATATGGCATTCTTTCACCAAATCAGCCCATCAAATGAGAAACTGCGATGAACAGCTCGCAGTTTGTTGATGGTGTGATGCCCGGGGTGACGGCCATCGTCAGATTATGACTAAGTGCAAATTGTGGACATTTCTGGAATTGCAGAGGCCCAGGGCATAGTGCACACTAGTTGTAGGCTGCAACAGAGCCAGCCGTTCTCAAGGAGCAACACAGAGGTACGGGTGCACCTGCAGATAGGACATATACCTAGTGGTATGATGTCCAGTGGCCATGACAAAGCAAGGCACCAAGTTGAATCAAGCTCAGTTGAATATGAGTGGACTGTGCGAAGCCTTGGTCCAGCTTTAGGGGGGCTGGGGAGCAGTGAAAACCCGCGCATTGACCAATTTCAGAGGGACAACTGTCCCACTGTCACCTGCCAAAAATACTTTTGGCTTGGGCAAGCAATGTTGGCAATTTCCTCCTGAAAACTTTTGCATTTATCTGGAAGTACCAACCAGCACACTTACTCAGCGTTTATGGCAACTCCCCCGCCCCAATTGCCTAGGCAATGCAGTGCAGCAGTCTGACCGAACTAGAGCCATTCAGTCAATGGTTCCTGACCCCATTGGTTTAGGTGGTTCCTACTGAGTTCCAGTTACGACAGCAGCGGATATCACGGCGTCGCAGATGGTACAGGATGGTTTCCTAATGAGACTTGGCCCCCCTGCTGGACACTAGTGGCACGTCTGGTTAGGAAGGCATCAGTGAACTCAAGGAGACATTCCGTACCCCCCCTCCCCCCTCCCACACCTCAATCAATACGCAGGGCGCACAACAGACATGGCACTGGACACAAGTAGTGCCACAGGGTAACCTGTGTGCTACCATGGAAATCTCCA
Source organism: Eutreptiella sp. 'Long Island Sound 2002' (assembly GCA_964036045.1). Taxonomy (NCBI): domain Eukaryota; phylum Euglenozoa; class Euglenophyceae; order Eutreptiales; family Eutreptiaceae; genus Eutreptiella; species Eutreptiella sp. 'Long Island Sound 2002'. The sequence goes on from OZ038386.1 coordinate 17,433,131, forward strand.
CATACGGAGTTTTTACTGTTGATATGTAGGGTATTGTATGGATTTGCCCCTAACTGGGGTGTTTGTTGATGTACTGGTATGAAATGGGTATGGACTAACCAACACAAGAAGCAAGTTTTTTATTTTTCAGGCAGGACGCCATTACGGGACATACCAGGAGGGCCAGGCATGTCATTGTGCCCTCAATTGGGAGAAGTAATGGCACATTCACCTCTTTGTACAAACGTACACTTCTATCCAGAGGTAGTGCGTGGCAAGCAATAATTTGCTCATGGCATTGAGGTTTGATTAGGAAAATATAATGGTGATGCGAATGGGTTGCATCAGTTGTAAGTGTTTTGTTGCACTTTACACAATTTCGTATTTGGAATCAGGTCCACTAACCCCCTTGTGGACCATTGGTATATGTTCCCCCTCATGTGTGGACCCTTTAATGCAACCAACATGGGCACCACACAAGATGATGGTGTGGATTGGCTGATGTTTGTGCTTTGTGTTTTCAAAAGGACACCAACACACTTTGTGGTGAATGCAAGGAACAGTACTGTGCTGCATGGTTGGCCCACACAAAAACACAAAGCTGTGTATGAGGCACCATACATGCCACATTTCCTTGTGCAATTTGAATTGCAGAGTTGGTGTTGCGTTGCATGCACTGGATGGTTTTAGGGGTGATTTGGCAAGTAGGGTGGTGCTTTGGGGCTTCTCTAGGGGAGGGGAAATTTGGCACTAAATGCTATTTGGTACTAAAGTCCAGGACACTTGGCTAAATGCTGAAAGTGTCTTGGCAGGGATATTTAGTCAATCACAACCGACCATTGATCCCCCTAGGACACTTGACCAAAAGCAGTGCACTGGGCAAACATATCATCTATGGCACAGTTCGCCAGCAACAAGTGTGGGCGAAATGCCTGAAAGTGTAGGGCAGTAGTGATGTCTAGCACTTCTTGATGTGAAGCTTCCCATGTTACAATTTCCTGCAACACCCTCCAAATTTCATGGTGTGGGAATGCTTGAAAGTGAAGCCTATTAGCACTGGCAGAGGAGTGGAAGCCCTGGGGTAGAAAGCTGCAATTGTGAGCAGTGGGACACATATTCCACTCTCATGCATAATGCCCTGCCCTCCCCCCTCCCCGCCAATTGCATTTTCTGAGTGTCTATTTTTTTTTCGGCAGACGAAACATGATGCCTATGACCTACGACCCCACCTTTGCGGCGGCGCCTGCTGCCACGCAGCAACCTGCTGTTGCCCGCTGGCCAGTTGCCATCGCGATGGTCATCGGTATGTCTCTTGGGGCGATCGTCGGCCTTTCCCTGCCAGCGGCAGATCCCACCACCCACTTGCACTCTGCGGTCGTCACGAATGTTCCCACTGTGGCGACAATAGGAGCAGCCCCCACAACCATCAGGCCCTTGGCAGTTCGGAGCGTACCAAGTGGTCCCGAGGTTGAACTCGTAGATCGCATGCCCATGGCTGATGCTGACGACCAGTTCCAGCCCACCATGACCCGGGCCACCATGAACCTCCCATGGCTTGCCGGTGTGGCTGCCCTCGGAGCAGCTGCAGGCGTCCTACTGTCGAAGTTGACTGCCCCTCAGAAGCCTCCAATGGCCCTGGCATCTGTTGCAGGGCACCGCTCCATGGCCTTGAATGCAACTGCCGTGGAGCCCCCCATGCCCCCTATGAATTGCCGTTATGTGGATGTCAACGAGCCTGGTTATCGAGTCTTGGGCAAGACAGATATTCCGCTGCCAATCTCGCGCTCCGACCTGGTCAACAGTGTCCAGGGCTGGGCAATGAATGAGCTGCGGGAGAAGCTGGAGGAAAATCACGAAGGTTTCAAACTGCTTGTTGATTTCGAGGCAGACCAAATCACCGAGGCTGAGAACTACTCCTTGACACTGCGGTTCTTGGCCCCGACTGGCGAGTACATTGTGATTGAGTATTGCCTGGACAACCAGGAGATTGAAGCACAGCGTACCATAGAGGGATTCCTGGTGGAAAGTGGCAATGAACAGCCACACTTCAAGGACGCGCAAGGCAATGTGGACCCCAGGACGATCGCAATGTACGGCTCCGAAACTACGCAGAAGGGTCGTCAGTTCATTGTGCGCCGGAAGGAGTCCGTCATGGCAGACTGCTTGCGCCCCATGGTAGCGGAGTCTCTGTCAGAACTCGGTCTTGCACTGAACCGGTACTATGCATTTGGAACTTTGTTTTTGGAGGATACCCTTTAAGCTGATGAATCGTGCCATCCATCTCTGGTAGAGAGCTACCTATCTGACCCAACCACTCCAGGTCGTTCATCGGGGGCATTGAGTAATGGGCTTTTCGACGGCTTGCTGTAATCAGTTTCACGTGCTCTATGTTCCAAAATATATTTTTAATTTGCACAAGTCATACATTCGCACTGGTTCAGCCCACCATCGGCCCCAGTGACTCCTCCATCCACATTTGCTATTTTCATTGACATTGCCCTCAAATGTTCTGCTCAAGGGCATCTGCCGCAATGGGTCTTCAAAAGCACTGAACATGTGATTCAGGCATGTACACTCTGAAGCAGTGCAGTCTGGCATGGGAAATTTGAACCAGTATCTGCATATACAGTCATATATGGTCGGCACTTGATTGGTGCCCGGCAATGTCAGCACGGGCAGTGCAGGGACAGAATGATCTGGGCACTGAAAGCGGTACAATGAACAGCTCGCAGTTTGTTGAGGGTGTGATGCCCGGGGTGACGGCCATCGTCAGATTATGACTAAGTGCAAATTGTGGACATTTCTGGAATTGCAGAGGCCCAGGGCATAGTGCACACTAGTTGTAGGCTGCAACAGAGCCAGCCGTTCTCAAGGAGCAACACAGAGGTACGGGTGCACCTGCAGATAGGGCATATACCTAGTGGTATGATGTCCAGTGGCCATGACAAAGCAAGGCACCAAGTTGAATCAAGCTCAGTTGAATATGAGTGGACTGTGCGAAGCCTTGGTCCAGCTTTAGGGGGGCTGGGGAGCAGTGAAAACCCGCGCATTGACCAATTTCAGAGGGACGACTGTCCCACTGTCACCTGCCAAAAATACTTTTGGCTTGGGCAAGCAATGTTGGCAATTTCCTCCTGAAAACTCAAACCTGTGCATTTATCTGGAAGTACCAACCAGCACACTTACTCAGCGTTTATGGCAACTCCCCCGCCCCAATTGCCTGGGCAATGCAGTGCAGCAGTCTGACCGAACTAGAGCCATTCAGTCAATGGTTCCTGACCCCATTGGTTTAGGTGGTTCCTACTGAGTTCCAGTTACGACAGCAGCGGATATCACGGCGTCGCAGATGGTACAGGATGGTTTCCTAATGAGACTTGGCCCCCCTGCTGGACACTAGTGGCACGTCTGGTTAGGAAGGCATCAGTGAACTCAAGGAGACATTCCGTACCCCCCCTCCCCCCTCCCACACCTCAATCAATACGCAGGGCGCACAACAGACATGGCACTGGACACAAGTAGTGCCACAGGGTAACCTGTGTGCTACCATGGAAATCTCCACATACGGAGTTTTTACTGTTGATATGTAGGGTATTGTATGGATTTGCCCCTAACTGGGGTGTTTGTTGATGTACTGGTATGAAATGGGTATGGACTAACCAACACAAGAAGCAAGTTTTTTATTTTTCAGGCAGGACGCCATTACGGGACATACCAGGAGGGCCAGGCATGTCATTGTGCCCTCAATTGGGAGAAGTAATGGCACATTCACCTCTTTGTACAAACGTACACTTCTGTCCAGAGGTAGTGCGTGGCAAGCAATAATTTGCTCATGGCATTGAGGTTTGATTAGGAAAATATAATGGTGATGCGAATGGGTTGCATCAGTTGTAAGTGTTTTGTTGCACTTTACACAATTTCGTATTTGGAATCAGGTCCACTAACCCCCTTGTGGACCATTGGTATATGTTCCCCCTCATGTGTGGACCCTTTAATGCAACCAACGTGGGTACCACACAAGATGATGGTGTGGATTGGCTGATGTTTGTGCTCTGTGTTTTCAAAAGGACACCAACACACTTTGTGGTGAACGTACCCTCCCTCCCCCCCCCCCCCTCCCGCCCCCTGAATAGTCCCGTGTTAGCGCGTGACGTTACCCCTCTAGGGTGGGGCAGGTCATGAAGTGATGGTGTGCCCCTGAGGGCGGGCGATGTTGCACCATGCACTGGTATCAAGTCGTGAATCACATCATATTGTAATGTTACTTTCATGCTGGTGCTGGTGCCACAGGTAGTGTATGAAACTTCTTTTTGTGAGACCAAACAACCTTGAACTCTTGGACATGTTCTGTGGACAAATTGGGTGTGAGCTGAGGGTTGGATAATGACGCAGAAGAGGACTGTGCAGCCTGCTTTGCAGCCCCCCATTCCTTTTGGTAGCTGGCGTGGCCGGCTTACGCTTGGTTGGCACCATTGCTGCAAGAGTGGTACCAAACATAATCACCTGGAGCATACATTTGTGTCCGAATGACAAAAGCACAGACCCACACATTTACAACCTCACCAACCAATCTCAGGACAGGTTTCAGAATGTCGCAAACATGCATTGTTGAATGATTAAAAAAAGTCAAAGTGATGGTGCCCCCCCTCTATGCAAGGGGGGGGTCTATGCAAGGCGGAGGGACTATTCAGGGGGCTAAGGAAAAGTACTGTGCTGAATTAACATTGACATGGGCTACGTAGAGGACGCAAGATAGAGAAAGAACAGATTGTCTTTGACCTAACAGACGAGTGTCTGCCTGCAGATGTGTGGCCCTACGGCATACCCTGATGGTTGTTCATACCTCTACTGGGAATTCAGGGCGCGTTACATACAGCACCGGGGACAGACCAGCATGTAAAACCATCATGGACTCAGGACTGGTGGATGCAAAAAACAGATGTTTGACGCACACAGCCATGTGAACAAAACTGTGTATGAGGCACCATGCATGCCACATTTCCTTGTGCAATTTGAATTGCAGAGTTGGTGTTGCGTTGCATGCACTGGATGGTTTTAGGGGTGATTTGGCAAGTAGGGTGGTGCTTTGGGGCTTCTCTAGGGGAGGGGAAATTTGGCACTAAATGCTATTTGGTACTAAAGTCCAGGACACTTGGCTAAATGCTGAAAGTGTCTTGGCAGGGATATTTAGTCAATCACAACCGACCATTGATCCCCCTAGGACATTTGACAGTGCACTGGGCAAACATATCATCTATGGCACAGTCCGCCAGCAATAAGTGTGGGCGAAATGCCTGAAAGCGTAGGGCAGTAGTGATGTCTAGCACTTCTTGATGTGAAGCTTCCCATGTTACAATTTCCTGCAACACCCTTCAAATTTCATGGTGTGGGAATGCTTGAAAGTGAAGCCTATTAGCACTGGCAGAGGAGTGGAAGCCCTGGGGTAGAAAGCTGCAATTGTGAGCAGTGGGACACATATTCCACTCTCATGCATAATGCCCCGCCCTCCCCCCTCCCCGCCAATTGCATTTTCTGAGTGTCTATTTTTTTTTCGGCAGACGAAACATGATGCCTATGACCTACGACCCCACCTTTGCGGCGGCGCCTGCTGCCACGCAGCAACCTGCTGTTGCCCGCTGGCCAGTTGCCATCGCGATGGTCATCGGTATGTCTCTTGGGGCGATCGTCGGCCTTTCCCTGCCAGCGGCAGATCCCACCACCCACTTGCACTCTGCGGTCGTCACGAATGTTCCCACTGTGGCGACAATAGCAGCAGCCCCCACAACCATCAGGCCCTTGGCAGTTCGGAGCGTACCAAGTGGTCCCGAGGTTGAACTCGTAGATCGCATGCCCATGGCTGATGCTGACGACCAGTTCCAGCCCACCATGACCCGGGCCACCATGAACCTCCCATGGCTTGCCGGTGTGGCTGCCCTCGGAGCAGCTGCAGGCGTCCTACTGTCGAAGTTGACTGCCCCTCAGAAGCCTCCAATGGCCCTGGCATCTGTTGCAGGGCACCGCTCCATGGCCTTGAATGCAACTGCCGTGGAGCCCCCCATGCCCCCTATGAATTGCCGTTATGTGGATGTCAACGAGCCTGGTTATCGAGTCTTGGGCAAGACAGATATTCCGCTGCCAATCTCGCGCTCCGACCTGGTCAACAGTGTCCAGGGCTGGGCAATGAATGAGCTGCGGGAGAAGCTGGAGGAAAATCACGAAGGTTTCAAACTGCTTGTTGATTTCGAGGCAGACCAAATCACCGAGGCTGAGAACTACTCCTTGACACTGCGGTTCTTGGCCCCGACTGGCGAGTACATTGTGATTGAGTATTGCCTGGACAACCAGGAGATTGAAGCACAGCGTACCATAGAGGGATTCCTGGTGGAAAGTGGCAATGAACAGCCACACTTCAAGGACGCGCAAGGCAATGTGGACCCCAGGACGATCGCAATGTACGGCTCCGAAACTACGCAGAAGGGTCGTCAGTTCATTGTGCGCCGGAAGGAGTCCGTCATGGCAGACTGCTTGCGCCCCATGGTAGCGGAGTCTCTGTCAGAACTCGGTCTTGCACTGAACCGGTACTATGCATTTGGAACTTTGTTTTTGGAGGATACCCTTTAAGCTGATGAATCGTGCCATCCATCTCTGGTAGAGAGCTACCTATCTGACCCAACCACTCCAGGTCGTTCATCGGGGGCATTGAGTAATGGGCTTTTCGACGGCTTGCTGTAATCAGTTTCACGTGCTCTATGTTCCAAAATATATTTTTAATTTGCACAAGTCATACATTCGCACTGGTTCAGCCCACCATCGGCCCCAGTGACTCCTCCATCCACATTTGCTATTTTCATTGACATTGCCCTCAAATGTTCTGCTCAAGGGCATCTGCCGCAATGGGTCTTCAAAAGCACTGAACATGTGATTCAGGCATGTACACTCTGAAGCAGTGCAGTCTGGCATGGGAAATTTGAACCAGTATCTGCATATACAGTCATATATGCTCGGCACTTGATTGGTGCCCGGCAATGTCAGTGCAGGGACAGAAGGATCTGGGCACTGAAAGCCGTACAATGAACAGCTTGCAGTTTGTTGAGGGTGTGATGCCCGGGGTGACGGCCATCGTCAGATTATGACTAAGTGCAAATTGTGGACATTTCTGGAATTGCAGAGGCCCAGGGCATAGTGCACACTAGTTGTAGGCTGCAACAGAGCCAGCCGTTCTCAAGGAGCAACACAGAGGTACGGGTGCACCTGCAGATAGGGCATATACCTAGTGGTATGATGTCCAGTGGCCATGACAAAGCAAGGCACCAAGTTGAATCAAGCTCAATTGAATATGAGTGACTGTGCGAAGCCTTGGTCCAGCTTTAGGGGGGCTGGGGAGCAGTGAAAACCCGCGCATTGACCAATTTCAGAGGGACGACTGTCCCACTGTCACCTGCCAAAAATACTTTTGGCTTGGGCAAGCAATGTTGGCAATTTCCTCCTGAAAACTCAAACCTGTGCATTTATCTGGAAGTACCAACCAGCACACTTACTCAGCGTTTATGGCAACTCCCCCGCCCCAATTGCCTGGGCAATGCAGTGCAGCAGTCTGACCGAACTAGAGCCATTCAGTCAATGGTTCCTGACCCCATTGGTTTAGGTGGTTCCTACTGAGTTCCAGTTACGACAGCAGCGGATATCACGGCGTCGCAGATGGTACAGGATGGTTTCCTAATGAGACTTGGCCCCCCTGCTGGACACTAGTGGCACGTCTGGTTAGGAAGGCATCAGTGAACTCAAGGAGACATTCCGTACCCCCCCCCCCCCTCCCACACCTCAATCAATACGCAGGGCGCACAACAGACATGGCACTGGACACAAGTAGTGCCACAGGGTAACCTGTGTGCTACCATGGAAATCTCCACATACGGAGTTTTTACTGTTGATATGTAGGGTATTGTATGGATTTGCCCCTAACTGGGGTGTTTGTTGATGTACTGGTATGAAATGGGTATGGACTAACCAACACAAGAAGCAAGTTTTTTATTTTTCAGGCAGGACGCCATTACGGGACATACCAGGAGGGCCAGGCATGTCATTGTGCCCTCAATTGGGAGAAGTAATGGCACATTCACCTCTTTGTACAAACGTACACTTCTATCCAGAGGTAGTGTGTGGCAAGCAACAATTTGCTCATGGCATTGAGGTTTGATTAGGAAAATATAATGGTGATGCGAATGGGTTGCATCAGTTGTAAGTGTTTTGTTGCACTTTACACAATTTCGTATTTGGAATCAGGTCCACTAACCCCCTTGTGGACCATTGGTATATGTTCCCCCTCATGTGTGGACCCTTTAATGCAACCAACATGGGCACCACACAAGATGATGGTGTGGATTGGCTGATGTTTGTGCTCTGTGTTTTCAAAAGGACACCAACACACTTTGTGGTGAACGTACCCTCCCTCCCCCCCCCCCCCCTCCCGCCCCCTGAATAGTCCCGTGTTAGCGCGTGACGTTACCCCTCTAGGGTGGGGCAGGTCATGAAGTGATGGTGTGCCCCTGAGGGCGGGCGATGTTGCACCATGCACTGGTATCAAGTCGTGAATCACATCATATTGTAATGTTACTTTCATGCTGGTGCTGGTGCCACAGGTAGTGTATGAAACTTCTTTTTGTGAGACCAAACAACCTTGAACTCTTGGACATGTTCTGTGGACAAATTGGGTGTGAGCTGAGGGTTGGATAATGAAGCAGAAGAGGACTGTGCAGCCTGCTTTGCAGCCCCCCATTCCTTTTGGTAGCTGGCGTGGCCGGCTTACGCTTGGTTGGCACCATTGCTGCAAGAGTGGTACCAAACATAATCACCTGGAGCATACATTTGTGTCCGAATGACAAAAGCACAGACCCACACATTTACAACCTCACCAACCAATCTCAGGACAGGTTTCAGAATGTCGCAAACATGCATTGTTGAATGATTAAAAAAAGTCAAAGTGATGGTGCCCCCCCTCTATGCAAGGGGGGGGGTCTATGCAAGGCGGAGGGACTATTCAGGGGGCTAAGGAAAAGTACTGTGCTGAATTAACATTGACATGGGCTACGTAGAGGACGCAAGATAGAGAAAGAACAGATTGTCTTTGACCTAACAGACGAGTGTCTGCCTGCAGATGTGTGGCCCTACGGCATACCCTGATGGTTGTTCATACCTCTACTGGGAATTCGGGGCGCGTTACATACAGCACCGGGGACAGACCAGCATGTAAAACCATCATGGACTCAGGACTGGTGGATGCAAAAAACAGATGTTTGACGCACACAGCCATGTGAACAAAACTGTGTATGAGGCACCATGCATGCCACATTTCCTTGTGCAATTTGAATTGCAGAGTTGGTGTTGCGTTGCATGCACTGGATGGTTTTAGGGGTGATTTGGCAAGTAGGGTGGTGCTTTGGGGCTTCTCTAGGGGAGGGGAAATTTGGCACTAAATGCTATTTGGTACTAAAGTCCAGGACACTTGGCTAAATGCTGAAAGTGTCTTGGCAGGGATATTTAGTCAATCACAACCGACCATTGATCCCCCTAGGACATTTGACAGTGCACTGGGCAAACATATCATCTATGGCACAGTCCGCCAGCAATAAGTGTGGGCGAAATGCCTGAAAGCGTAGGGCAGTAGTGATGTCTAGCACTTCTTGATGTGAAGCTTCCCATGTTACAATTTCCTGCAACACCCTTCAAATTTCATGGTGTGGGAATGCTTGAAAGTGAAGCCTATTAGCACTGGCAGAGGAGTGGAAGCCCTGGGGTAGAAAGCTGCAATTGTGAGCAGTGGGACACATATTTCACTCTCATGCATAATGCCCCGCCCTCCCCCCTCCCCGCCAATTGCATTTTCTGAGTGTCTATTTTTTTTTCGGCAGACGAAACATGATGCCTATGACCTACGACCCCACCTTTGCGGCGGCGCCTGCTGCCACGCAGCAACCTGCTGTTGCCCGCTGGCCAGTTGCCATCGCGATGGTCATCGGTATGTCTCTTGGGGCGATCGTCGGCCTTTCCCTGCCAGCGGCAGATCCCACCACCCACTTGCACTCTGCGGTCGTCACGAATGTTCCCACTGTGGCGACAATAGCAGCAGCCCCCACAACCATCAGGCCCTTGGCAGTTCGGAGCGTACCAAGTGGTCCCGAGGTTGAACTCGTAGATCGCATGCCCATGGCTGATGCTGACGACCAGTTCCAGCCCACCATGACCCGGGCCACCATGAACCTCCCATGGCTTGCCGGTGTGGCTGCCCTCGGAGCAGCTGCAGGCGTCCTACTGTCGAAGTTGACTGCCCCTCAGAAGCCTCCAATGGCCCTGGCATCTGTTGCAGGGCACCGCTCCATGGCCTTGAATGCAACTGCCGTGGAGCCCCCCATGCCCCCTATGAATTGCCGTTATGTGGATGTTAACGAGCCTGGTTATCGAGTCTTGGGCAAGACAGATATTCCGCTGCCAATCTCGCGCTCCGACCTGGTCAACAGTGTCCAGGGCTGGGCAATGAATGAGCTGCGGGAGAAGCTGGAGGAAAATCACGAAGGTTTCAAACTGCTTGTTGATTTCGAGGCAGACCAAATCACCGAGGCTGAGAACTACTCCTTGACACTGCGGTTCTTGGCCCCGACTGGCGAGTACATTGTGATTGAGTATTGCCTGGACAACCAGGAGATTGAAGCACAGCGTACCATAGAGGGATTCCTGGTGGAAAGTGGCAATGAACAGCCACACTTCAAGGACGCGCAAGGCAATGTGGACCCCAGGACGATCGCAATGTACGGCTCCGAAACTACGCAGAAGGGTCGTCAGTTCATTGTGCGCCGGAAGGAGTCCGTCATGGCAGACTGCTTGCGCCCCATGGTAGCGGAGTCTCTGTCAGAACTCGGTCTTGCACTGAACCGGTACTATGCATTTGGAACTTTGTTTTTGGAGGATACCCTTTAAGCTGATGAATCGTGCCATCCATCTCTGGTAGAGAGCTACCTATCTGACCCAACCACTCCAGGTCGTTCATCGGGGGCATTGAGTAATGGGCTTTTCGACGGCTTGCTGTAATCAGTTTCACGTGCTCTATGTTCCAAAATATATTTTTAATTTGCACAAGTCATACATTCGCACTGGTTCAGCCCACCATCGGCCCCAGTGACTCCTCCATCCACATTTGCTATTTTCATTGACATTGCCCTCAAATGTTCTGCTCAAGGGCATCTGCCGCAATGGGTCTTCAAAAGCACTGAACATGTGATTCAGGCATGTACACTCTGAAGCAGTGCAGTCTGGCATGGGAAATTTGAACCAGTATCTGCATATACAGTCATATATGGTCGGCACTTGATTGGTGCCCGGCAATGTCAGCACGGGCAGTGCAGGGACAGAATGATCTGGGCACTGAAAGCGGTACAATGAACAGCTCGCAGTTTGTTGAGGGTGTGATGCCCGGGGTGACGGCCATCGTCAGATTATGACTAAGTGCAAATTGTGGACATTTCTGGAATTGCAGAGGCCCAGGGCATAGTGCACACTAGTTGTAGGCTGCAACAGAGCCAGCCGTTCTCAAGGAGCAACACAGAGGTACGGGTGCACCTGCAGATAGGGCATATACCTAGTGGTATGATGTCCAGTGGCCATGACAAAGCAGGGCACCAAGTTGAATCAAGCTCAATTGAATATGAGTGGACTGTGCGAAGCCTTGGTCCAGCTTTAGGGGGGCTGGGGAGCAGTGAAAACCCGCGCATTGACCAATTTCAGAGGGACGACTGTCCCACTGTCACCTCCCAAAAATACTTTTGGCTTGGGCAAGCAATGTTGGCAATTTCCTCCTGAAAACTCAAACCTGTGCATTTATCTGGAAGTACCAACCAGCACACTTACTCAGCGTTTATGGCAACTCCCCCGCCCCAATTGCCTGGGCAATGCAGTGCAGCAGTCTGACCGAACTAGAGCCATTCAGTCAATGGTTCCTGACCCCATTGGTTTAGGTGGTTCCTACTGAGTTCCAGTTACGACAGCAGCGGATATCACGGCGTCGCAGATGGTACAGGATGGTTTCCTAATGAGACTTGGCCCCCCTGCTGGACACTAGTGGCACGTCTGGTTAGGAAGGCATCAGTGAACTCAAGGAGACATTCCGTACCCCCCCTCCCCCCTCCCACACCTCAATCAATACGCAGGGCGCACAACAGACATGGCACTGGACACAAGTAGTGCCACAGGGTAACCTGTGTGCTACCATGGAAATCTCCACATGCGGAGTTTTTACTGTTGATATGTAGGGTATTGTATGGATTTGCCCCTAACTGGGGTGTTTGTTGATGTACTGGTATGAAATGGGTATGGACTAACCAACACAAGAAGCAAGTTTTTTATTTTTCAGGCAGGACGCCATTACGGGACATACCAGGAGGGCCAGGCATGTCATTGTGCCCTCAATTGGGAGAAGTAATGGCACATTCACCTCTTTGTACAAACGTACACTTCTATCCAGAGGTAGTGTGTGGCAAGCAACGATTTGCTCATGGCATTGAGGTTTGATTAGGAAAATATAATGGTGATGCGAATGGGTTGCATCAGTTGTAAGTGTTTTGTTGCACTTTACACAATTTCGTATTTGGAATCAGGTCCACTAACCCCCTTGTGGACCATTGGTATATGTTCCCCCTCATGTGTGGACCCTTTAATGCAACCAACATGGGCACCACACAAGATGATGGTGTGGATTGGCTGATGTTTGTGCTCTGTGTTTTCAAAAGGACACCAACACACTTTGTGGTGAACGTACCCTCCCTCCCCCCCCCCCCCCTCCCGCCCCCTGAATAGTCCCGTGTTAGCGCGTGACGTTACCCCTCTAGGGTGGGGCAGGTCATGAAGTGATGGTGTGCCCCTGAGGGCGGGCGATGTTGCACCATGCACTGGTATCAAGTCGTGAATCACATCATATTGTAATGTTACTTTCATGCTGGTGCTGGTGCCACAGGTAGTGTATGAAACTTCTTTTTGTGAGACCAAACAACCTTGAACTCTTGGACATGTTCTGTGGACAAATTGGGTGTGAGCTGAGGGTTGGATAATGAAGCAGAAGAGGACTGTGCAGCCTGCTTTGCAGCCCCCCATTCCTTTTGGTAGCTGGCGTGGCCGGCTTACGCTTGGTTGGCACCATTGCTGCAAGAGTGGTACCAAACATAATCACCTGGAGCATACATTTGTGTCCGAATGACAAAAGCACAGACCCACACATTTACAACCTCACCAACCAATCTCAGGACAGGTTTCAGAATGTCGCAAACATGCATTGTTGAATGATTAAAAAAAGTCAAAGTGATGGTGCCCCCCCTCTATGCAAGGGGGGGGTCTATGCAAGGCGGAGGGACTATTCAGGGGGCTAAGGAAAAGTACTGTGCTGAATTAACATTGACATGGGCTACGTAGAGGACGCAAGATAGAGAAAGAACAGATTGTCTTTGACCTAACAGACGAGTGTCTGCCTGCAGATGTGTGGCCCTACGGCATACCCTGATGGTTGTTCATACCTCTACTGGGAATTCGGGGCGCGTTACATACAGCACCGGGGACAGACCAGCATGTAAAACCATCATGGACTCAGGACTGGTGGATGCAAAAAACAGATGTTTGACGCACACAGCCATGTGAACAAAACTGTGTATGAGGCACCATGCATGCCACATTTCCTTGTGCAATTTGAATTGCAGAGTTGGTGTTGCGTTGCATGCTCTGGATGGTTTTAGGGGTGATTTGGCAAGTAGGGTGGTGCTTTGGGGCTTCTCTAGGGGAGGGGAAATTTGGCACTAAATGCTATTTGGTACTAAAGTCCAGGACACTTGGCTAAATGCTGAAAGTGTCTTGGCAGGGATATTTAGTCAATCACAACCGACCATTGATCCCCCTAGGACATTTGACAGTGCACTGGGCAAACATATCATCTATGGCACAGTCCGCCAGCAATAAGTGTGGGCGAAATGCCTGAAAGCGTAGGGCAGTAGTGATGTCTAGCACTTCTTGATGTGAAGCTTCCCATGTTACAATTTCCTGCAACACCCTTCAAATTTCATGGTGTGGGAATGCTTGAAAGTGAAGCCTATTAGCACTGGCAGAGGAGTGGAAGCCCTGGGGTAGAAAGCTGCAATTGTGAGCAGTGGGACACATATTTCACTCTCATGCATAATGCCCCGCCCTCCCCCCTCCCCGCCAATTGCATTTTCTGAGTGTCTATTTTTTTTTCGGCAGACGAAACATGATGCCTATGACCTACGACCCCACCTTTGCGGCGGCGCCTGCTGCCACGCAGCAACCTGCTGTTGCCCGCTGGCCAGTTGCCATCGCGATGGTCATCGGTATGTCTCTTGGGGCGATCGTCGGCCTTTCCCTGCCAGCGGCAGATCCCACCACCCACTTGCACTCTGCGGTCGTCACGAATGTTCCCACTGTGGCGACAATAGGAGCAGCCCCCACAACCATCAGGCCCTTGGCAGTTCGGAGCGTACCAAGTGGTCCCGAGGTTGAACTCGTAGATCGCATGCCCATGGCTGATGCTGACGACCAGTTCCAGCCCACCATGACCCGGGCCACCATGAACCTCCCATGGCTTGCCGGTGTGGCTGCCCTCGGAGCAGCTGCAGGCGTCCTACTGTCGAAGTTGACTGCCCCTCAGAAGCCTCCAATGGCCCTGGCATCTGTTGCAGGGCACCGCTCCATGGCCTTGAATGCAACTGCCGTGGAGCCCCCCATGCCCCCTATGAATTGCCGTTATGTGGATGTTAACGAGCCTGGTTATCGAGTCTTGGGCAAGACAGATATTCCGCTGCCAATCTCGCGCTCCGACCTGGTCAACAGTGTCCAGGGCTGGGCAATGAATGAGCTGCGGGAGAAGCTGGAGGAAAATCACGAAGGTTTCAAACTGCTTGTTGATTTCGAGGCAGACCAAATCACCGAGGCTGAGAACTACTCCTTGACACTGCGGTTCTTGGCCCCGACTGGCGAGTACATTGTGATTGAGTATTGCCTGGACAACCAGGAGATTGAAGCACAGCGTACCATAGAGGGATTCCTGGTGGAAAGTGGCAATGAACAGCCACACTTCAAGGACGCGCAAGGCAATGTGGACCCCAGGACGATCGCAATGTACGGCTCCGAAACTACGCAGAAGGGTCGTCAGTTCATTGTGCGCCGGAAGGAGTCCGTCATGGCAGACTGCTTGCGCCCCATGGTAGCGGAGTCTCTGTCAGAACTCGGTCTTGCACTGAACCGGTACTATGCATTTGGAACTTTGTTTTTGGAGGATACCCTTTAAGCTGATGAATCGTGCCATCCATCTCTGGTAGAGAGCTACCTATCTGACCCAACCACTCCAGGTCGTTCATCGGGGGCATTGAGTAATGGGCTTTTCGACGGCTTGCTGTAATCAGTTTCACGTGCTCTATGTTCCAAAATATATTTTTAATTTGCACAAGTCATACATTCGCACTGGTTCAGCCCACCATCGGCCCCAGTGACTCCTCCATCCACATTTGCTATTTTCATTGACATTGCCCTCAAATGTTCTGCTCAAGGGCATCTGCCGCAATGGGTCTTCAAAAGCACTGAACATGTGATTCAGGCATGTACACTCTGAAGCAGTGCAGTCTGGCATGGGAAATTTGAACCAGTCTCTGCATATACAGTCATATATGCTCGGCACTTGATTGGTGCCCGGCAATGTCAGTGCAGGGACAGAAGGATCTGGGCACTGAAAGCCGTACAATGAACAGCTTGCAGTTTGTTGAGGGTGTGATGCCCGGGGTGACGGCCATCGTCAGATTATGACTAAGTGCAAATTGTGGACATTTCTGGAATTGCAGAGGCCCAGGGCATAGTGCACACTAGTTGTAGGCTGCAACAGAGCCAGCCGTTCTCAAGGAGCAACACAGAGGTACAGGTGCACCTGCAGATAGGACATATACCTAGTGGTATGATGTCCAGTGGCCATGACAAAGCAAGGCACCAAGTTGAATCAAGCTCAATTGAATATGAGTGGACTGTGCGAAGCCTTGGTCCAGCTTTAGGGGGGCTGGGGAGCAGTGAAAACCCGCGCATTGACCAATTTCAGAGGGACGACTGTCCCACTGTCACCTCCCAAAAATACGGCACACACACTATGGACATGGGGAGATTTGTTTTTGGGTGCAGGCAAACATGATACACTTGCCATAGGAGTTCTGAGCGTGGGAAACGACATGTTGACGGTTTTTATGCTAGACTGGCAATTTCACAAAACATGCCTTTCACCAGCAGCCTGTGCAATACGATGAGCCCCGTTCTTCACCATTTTTTCGCCTCGTTTTCAAGATTTGGACGAAATGTGACCAAAAATGTGAAAATTGGACAACTGACCCGAAATTTTCGGAGGGGCGCATGGGTTTTTTGCCAACGACCCCCAAGGTTGGTCCTGCCAACCGCTCGCGGACGGAAACCGTAAAACGAACCCCACAACAACCAGTACCAGTGCGCCATTTACTGGGCTCTGCTAATGCGGAAACGACACCATCAGGAACACAGCCCGCAGCGGCTGACAGAACACAGCGACCCGATGCAGCACGCGAAGGCAAGAACGGTCGACTGTCCAGGACCCGTAAAGAAACAGCAACCCGACGGAATGTCCCACAGGGGGCTGAGGTTGACCGGGCAATCTACGGACACTTGCACAACGGTACCCTTTATCCCTCACACTGCCGCTTCTGGCTTTTGGGGGCACGGACACCCTGGTGCCTAGGACAGCTGTGTGTTCCTTTGGGTCCCCATGATTCAGGCGTCAGGTCAATGACGGCTGAATTAGGTGATTTCTTAAAAGGGGTAAGTGGGTGGACAGGGAGGGGATTGCACAGCATTCATACCTCAAAAGATCTCACGTTGCGCTGATGCTTGTAAAATACTTGTGTTTTGGTTATCTGGGGCAATCGAAACCCCAAGAACTTTGTCCACCTCGTTCGGCGCCCTTCTTGTGGGGTCTCCACCGGGCAACAAACGTTCACCGGACTGGGCCCAGCTTACCCCCCTCTGGTCCTCACATCCTGTAAGAAGGCATGATTCCTTGAAAGCCGATGAACAATCTTTCAGGGGCCGTATTGCGCACTATGCGCGTGTTGTGCACAAAGTTTGTACAGTACCATACCCAAATTGCATAGTAGTGCCTAGTATCAATAACGGTGAGCCCAGGGAGTCCCGAGTGTGGTCACCATCACCGCCACCCTCTCCTAGTCAGCCCGGCCGTAGTCTCGTTGCATCGCCAGAGGCTAAGCGGCGCGATCCCCCGCCATCGCAGCGGTCGAATACACCGTCTACGTCGGTGTCACAGCCACGCGCAGCAAGCTGGTCGGTACGGTCCCCCTCTGCTTCGACCGCTAGTAGTCCATATCTACTGGCGCAGCGGACGTCACATTCGCGGTTGGCATCGGGGTCGGGACATTCACGCACACGGGGCGGATCGCCTTCACACTCAACATCAGAGCCGAGGCCCAAAAGAGCGCGTGCTCCAAAGACTACGGCACACTCCGGTCAGAACGAGAAGGAGCGCAACACTATCGTTCGACCGATTTGCCCGTCTATGCATTGGAAGGTCATTGGAGACATTTGGATGGGTTCGGCCCATGACTGTGGGTTGGGGTGAAACATCAGGTTGTGCAACATTGTGGGGGTGTAGTATGGTCCACAGAGGCAAGAATATTGTCATCGGTAGTAAAAATCCCCAATTTCTCCCTGTAATGTGCGCGTCGTGCGTCCTGTGCGCGCGCTGCGCACCACCAAGAGTTGCATTCTTATTTTGTTTCTCGTTGAGATAACATGGGTTGCCACCCTTTTTCGTTGTGCTCGGTATTGCGCAATCGTCCTCTTAGCAACATAGCAACCCCTGCCCCCAAAGGATCCACCGCTTGCAGCCCCCTGCAACCCTCTGCGGGGTACTGTGTCTCGGCCTCGGTACAGGCCATATCTGATAGACATCCGTGCTTCTGCCAGCGCTTTGCCTGACCATTGTTAGTTCGTCTGCTTTGTCGCTGTTGCTGCTACTCACCTTCTGACTGTTTTGCACCTTCCGGGTGTCCTCCAAAGGTGGATATCCTGCAGTGGACCCTCCGCCTCCTGCACAAGGGCACAATGCACATCAAATGCACTGCTGAGGGCAATAAATGCAATGCGTCTTGGTATGGAACAGTGGGCACTTGAACTTTGCACATGCTGAAGCCGGCACCGGATGCATACAGAAATGTCTGTTTTGTTTTGTTACCAAGGAGAAACCAGTTCCTCAATATGTGACTCAAACATTCTATCGCAAATGTGAACCTGAGTGTGATGATCTGGGACCCCTGCGCTGTGGGCAGCCACCCCCAAACAGGCCCGAGTGACTGCCACGGTCCTTGGTAGTCTACAAGAACATGAAGGTGTGAGTGGGGGACCGGACAGAAATAGACACGGGTTACCGAGCTGGGTCTCCCCGGGAGGTTTTACAACCCATTCTAGAGTCCAGGGTGAGGCGCTGGGGGGGGATTGAGGTCCGCAATTTACCGCAATTTACTGCAATTTTACTGCAATTTTTCAGTGATGCCTCTGTTCAAAAATTTCATTTTTCCCCTAAGGAAAATTCTTTCCCTCCCTTTGCTGTCACTAGGCACACTGTACGTGTATGTGTTCTCTGTGGCAGGACGCTTTTCTGTTTTTGTGTTCCCAAAATGTCGTCCACAAATATACTGACGCTGACCGGAGGCATTCAATGAATGGCAATTTCCGCCATGTGTCCTTCATGGCTAATTATAATGGAGATGTGGAAGGACGGTTGGATTAAGTGAGGCTCCTGATTGCTTTGCATTACCTTGGTTCAGCTTGCATGTCCTGTGCATCCAACAAGCATCTAGGAACAACCAGGAATTAACAACAACCATCCAGGGATCATTTTGGAATGTTTCCAAAGACTGCAGTTTTACCGCAATTTTACCGCAATTTACCCCAATTTATCACGATTTTTTCAGGGCCGGGGGGACCGCAATCCCACCCCCCGCCCCCCAGGTGAGGCGGCTGAACATGGAGGTCCTTTGTGCCTTAGGCCGGCAAACAATGGTGGTAGTCCCCTCGTCAGCGGAGCCAACGAGCACATCGAGGTGGGGAAACGGACCCGAAGCAACTTGGAAGTTGGTCCATCCTTCCCATGGTGGGCCGGGAAAATGATAGTTCCGCCAGTCAGGCCCTGCCTTACTCTGGTGGGTTGGGCGCACGATGGTGCCGCCTGTCGGGTTTGGCCATCACTGTGTGGAGAGGAGGACCTGGGCCAGGGAACAATGATGTCTGTATGAGCGGCGTGGAGTTTGAAGTGGCCTGGCAAGAGAGACGCCGATATGGGCGAGGAGGCCCCAAAGCGTATGGACGAGGAGGCCCTGACTAGCTTGGAGACAGAGCTGCCTGTATGGGCAGGGAGGCCCCGATTGGCCTAGAGATAAAGCTGCCTGTAGCGGTGCGCAGCAAAGGGCCGACAAAAGGGATGCCAAGGCAATATTCCTGACAACTGGAGTCCCGTGGCCAGGGGAGAGAACCTAATGGTTGGAGACCGGTGGTTAGAGGCCCCAAGAGCACCTGCATGGCGCCCTGAGGGTGCACTGCAGATGACTTGGTGCCTCGAGAGCACCCGTATTGCATCAGGAGGGCGCACTGTAGATGATCTAGCGCCCCAAGAACGCCCGCATGGCGCCCTCAGGGTGCATTGCAGATGACCTGGCACCCTGAGAGCGTCCGTATGGTGCAGTGAGGGCGCACCGTAGATGAACAAGCACCCCGAGAGCCGGGACGGTGCATGGCAGACGACCCGTTGCCCCAAGATTGCCAGCATGGCACTGTGCAGGTGCACTGCGGATGACCAGGCGCCCTGAGAGCGCCCGCATGGCTCTGTCAGGGTACGCCGCAGATGAACAGACGCCCCGAAGCGACCGCGCACCGTAGGCATCATGCTAAGCCCTCACCCCCCCTCTATGTGCGTGCTGCTTTGGAGGAACCATTGGAATTGTGATCTTGAACTGGATCAGTCTGGCAAGGGGTCAGGACCATGCTAGTGATGCTAAAACCTGACATCATGGCCCCCCCCCCCCTGCCCACACACACTCGCTGCTGCGCACACTCCCCCAAACTGACCTCTTTAAGCTCCATCACCCCACCTGTCCACTGTTTTCCTGACCACCTGTTTGTGGCGGAGAATGTAGAGATATGGAAATGAGTCCATTGCACTGCCCCCCCCCCCCCCCACGTTTTGTTTGCTTGGTCCGCAGCTTGCAGGACAAGTAGCTACACGCCACATGCATGCGTCACAGAGATGTAGCATTACCATGATGGTGATGTCCAATGTGGACCCGAGGCCATGTGGTTGTGACGTGCTGGCGCAAGGGCGTGCATGATGCGGCACACGGCGGGCACTCCACCTCCATCTGCGTTGCAGCTATGGCTTAGCTTGGGAATGGTATGCTTTTTGCTGCAATCCCATGCATTATATTCCAGCATAGTTCACAAGCTCTTGGATACAGTTCCTCGGTACAACGGATGCTCCATACAAGGGACTGTTGAGGGCCACACTGCAGACTTGCACTGTTGCGGTCTACCATTTGTCACATACTTGCTGATGGCATCTACAAAAAAGCGGACAGGCGTTTTTGCTGCCTGCGGACTGCAATTGGAACACATGCGATTAATGGTTGAGAGTGTCTATGATGGGGACATGTCGATCATCATTCAACCATCGAGTGCCCTCCCCCTTGTTCCATCCGTCACTGGTAGCGCCTCAGCACATTAGAAAAGATGGCTCCTTGCATGAAAATGTCTGAGGTCGCCAAGGGCTCTTGTTGTCGATCGCGATTCAGGCATTCATTGACCTCAACGCATCCCCGAGGCCAGATGGTCCTCCCGCAGGAGCCCTAATGGCTCTAATGGAGCCCCGCAAAACAGACCGACGGTGTTTCATCGAGCTCTGTAACTCTGGGACCCAATGCATCAGCATCAACAGCCACCATGATGGCATGGAGAGGGAGTGGGAGGGTCCGTGGGTGACGAGGGAGTAACCACCACCCGTCAACCGCCAACCTTTGACGTAGACAAGGTCGCTTAACCATGAAGCAGATAGCGTCCCCGTCAACGTTCGTTTCCGTTGCCGTTGCGAAGGCGTTTCCTCCCCCCCTTAAAGACAGCCTGAGGAGCTCCCCTCCCCAAGGTACACTGCACGAGTTAGGGCAGACCTCCAAAGGGAACATTCTGGATGAACTCGAGCGATTCAGTGAATGTTCATGACCCAAGGGGCACTACAGCGATGCGGGAAAAGTCCGTTTCAAAGGCCCATTTGGGCTGCTTGGGGAAAGGGCAATTGGGTCAACCCTCACCCCACCTCAACCTTTCATCCACTGATTGACTTATGGGAAGATGTAGATGTAGAGGAATACCAGGGCGATCTCCCGGCGCCAGTGAACGGCTGCTTCCGGCTCGCAGGCCAAGTACGCCCCAGCACATATGACTATGGTGACAGTGTACACAACTTCCTCTCCAAAACTTATATCAGTGGCCCACGTACAGAAGTACCAACCGGCACACTTACGCAGCTTTTTTGTGCTTTTTTTTTATGGATCCCCCTCCCGCGGCGGGATGGGATGGGACGGGAGAATGTCCAACACCTGACAGGCACGTAGCTCAACCGACCTTGTCAGTCAGTGGCCCGTGTCGTAGGCTGCCCCGCGCTGGACTCGGAGCCACACAAACCACCGCTGACCCACTCCGAGACCGGTGTAGTGAGGGTTCCCCGCGCTTTCACCAAGGGGCCCTCACTGAGCACGTTTGCACATGGCGTTTCTAACTGATGGACGGCAGGCAAGGGCAAGGCAGTCTGAGACATGAACCCGCCCACCTGAACCCCCCTCGCGGCGGTGGGGGGGCGGGGGGGGTTTGGCACGAGGCCATGGTTTTGGTTTGTTTGCCTTTGGCGGCGCCTACTGGCCTCTCGCCACTGCACATTCCGACCCTATGTGGGTCCGAACGTGCGGGGGGGGGGGGGGGGGGCAGGGGCGGGCTTTGGCCACATTTACCTGTTTTTGGGGGGCGGGGGGCGTCGCAAACCGCGGAGGCCCCCCAGCCCCGTTGCAGTGCACACATGTCCACTTCAGGGGCCCAAGCTCTGCACCATTCTGCTGATGGCCACTGGATGCCTAATATTCTACGCTCAGATGTTCCCTCAGTACGCGGATGAGCCAGTGCACGCTGCAGACGTCCTTGCCCCTGCCATCGCCCTGTCTCCTCCGGCGGCAGATGCACCTGCCACTCCCGCAGCTGCTGGGCTTGGCCTCCCGCCTGTCGATGTGGGGGCCGTCCCCAGGCCTTTGGGTATGCTCCGTGCCCCTGTGGCTCTGCACCGCGCGTGCGCGGCGCTTCGGTTTCAGGCCAAGGTTTGGTCATCATCTCAGGGACCGTGCCTCGGAATGGAGACGGTGCCGAAGAGACCCCAGACACGGACAAGGACGGGAACAGGGACACGGCACCACCTGAACGACGTGCCGATGAACCTGCTCTGGTATGCGATGAGGGCGCGGCACGTGAAGTGGCAGTGGGGCGAGCGATGCGCGCACCGCCCCGGCACTCGCCCTCAAAGGCTTGCACTCGCGACCGGGAGTGAAAGCAGGGGACCGCCTTGGGGGAAACTGGGCGAGTTTGGTGCTGTCCCGTACACTTCGAAGGGGTCCGCGAAAGTCAGAAGGCCCTGTTGTGCGCTCCGCAAAGGCGCAAGGCGGTCCTTAAGCGCGCCTACAGGGTTTTTTTCTTTGTTTTGCGTTCAAGACCGTTCAAGACCCCCGGGCACCGCTCTAGTTCCTGTCAAACTGCCGTTGGTTCCCCTACAACCGCTTCTGGTTACCCTCCCCTCGAACCGCTGTCGGTTATCCTCCAACCGCCACCGGTTACCCTCCAACCGCCATTTGTTACCCTCCAACCGCTGTCGGTTACCCTCCAACCGCCATCGGTTAACCCCCCGACCGCCATCGGTTACCCTCCAAGCGCTGTTGGTTACCCTCCAACCGTCGAACCGCGTTTGATGGACGCCGGCACTTGTTTTGCCTTGTTGCTCTCAGGAACCTTGGAAGGGTTTGGTCAACGGGAGGCTCTGTTGTACAGTGCCGTGCATTTTGGGGGCTGCATGGTCCTGTGTAGACATTGCCCATACTGGGCCATTCGGACCAGGGCGTGGGGTGCTGTCCACCTCCACAACGCCTGCTCAGGGGATTCCTGCGATGTCGCGTACCCCGACCGAGGGGTTGTCGCCCCGGCCCTCGCTGCCCCCCCTGCCCCCACAAACGCTGCTTGGTCACCCGCAACTCTTCTTGGTGCCGTGCTGCATGCAGACAACGCTCCGAAAAGCGTGAATGCAGTGGGTTCTCGCTCTGGCACTGCGTTTTCGTTTCCGCTCCTGTTGAAGTTGTGTGCAATCCAGTAGCTCTTGGTGGGTGGCTATGTTACACAGGGTAAGTCTACCAACGGTTCCACCCGCACCTTCGGTTAGCACACCCTAATCAGCCCCCCCCCCCCCCCACCGCCAACGCCCCTTTGATTGGAGCGTTCATCCCACGTTTAGTTTGAAGGGGAGTTCGCTGTCCCCCCCCCCCCCCCCCAGCGACGGTCCACCACCACCAGCAACTGTCCGCTGGCTGACAGCCGCCATCGGTTGACCAGTTCACTGCCGTTGGCGGGAGGGGGGGGGGGGCGAAGGGCGTTTTTTGTCCCCATCCTGACATCGGACGCCTGGAGTCCCCCCCACCCCCGCCCCCTTTTCCGTCCCGGAACGCTGTGATCCAGGCCCCTTTCCCCCACCCCCTGCCTCTCACAGGCCCAGCGTGCCATACGGCGCACAAACCATTTTCTGGTGGTGTATTGGGGGGGCCGGCCCGGCCCTTTCCAGTTGAGCACGGACTTCAACAGACCGTACACCTGCAGTGGCAACGGCTCCGAGTGCGACCTCCGCATCACGAACATGAACAACAAAAAAAGTGTGTGCCGGCGGAAGGCGTATCCGTGGGGACCCCCTCTGCCCCCTGCCCCCTCCAACCTGTGGCCATGGGAACCAGTGGTTTTCAAGCGTCTGGATATGCCGTTGAGCACCCGGTGCGCAATGCTGCACGTCCGTCGTGCACCGCCAATATGATCGTGCCCCCGGTGCACGATGGCAGTGTGTAGATATCCGTTATCCCCCAACCCCCATCGGTTATCCTTCAACTGCCATCGGTTATCCTGCAACTGCTGTCGGTTACTCTGCGGGCCCCTGAATCGTAATAAACTCAACACTGAACTGCAAGGGGCCCATGCAAATGGACAGGTCCCACAGCCCCCACAGCCCTGATCCGGCCGAAGTAAAACTGCAAATGCTGAGCAAAGCCCTTTGGCCACAGAGGGGCAATCGTCGGCCCCGAGAATGGCGGGATTGTATGCCTCGCTTGCACACGAGGAGGCTTGCACTCGGATTCGCGATGGTTTTTTTGGAAGAAATGCAAAAGCGGTTTGCCAACCGACGAATTCTGGGGAGGCTTGGGTGGCTAGATATATCAAAATGGCCAGCCAATGAGCATGCCTTGGAGTTGCATGGTGTAGAGGACCTGAAAGCAGTTTTTGAGCATTGGCGACACAGGTTCCCTTCAATGACTTGGGCGCATGTAAAGGCTGAGTTCGACCAAACGAAGGTGGTCTATACAACAGCCCTAAAGCTTGTTGATTCCCGTGCATTTTTGAAGCATATCATTTATAACAAAACCACATTTCCATGTCTGCATATTTTGCTCAGGTGCTGCCTTGCGTTGGCACCAGGGGATGCGGTTGTTGAGCAGGCCTTTTCTCAGCTCGCCCACCTGCTTGCTCCCCAACGGCTGCACATCAGCACCAAATTGGTGGAGCTATTTATGATTTTGGCGCTAGACGGTGTACCCTGGACAGAGTATAATTTTGACACTGTCTGGGAAGACATGCGCACTAATGCGCGACTTGCACGCTTCCGTTTGGCACGTACTGATCGTGGTGTCCAGAAGTCCAAAGGGAAGGGCAAGCAGGTGCCCAAGGGTGTGAAGGGGGGCACAGGAAAGAAAAGGAAGCGGTCTGAAGTCTCCTCAACCGAGGACAGTGATTCTTCAGATTTCTCAAGGCCCTTCGATTCATCATCTGACTCCAGCAGTGGCGACAGTGAATAGACTGCTCATCTTGCTTCAGAAATTTGCTGAAATCTGGTGCAATGCTCGTGTTCTGTGTCCGGCTTTGGTGGCTGCCTGGGTGGGTGGGTCCTTGGCTGTCCAACCCCCCCCCCCCCGTGGGGGTGGGACATTTTTGGGTCCCTGGGTTTTCCCAAATTCTGGGTTGGTGGGTCTTGAAATTCACCCCCCCCCCCCCCTGCCCCCCGTCACTAAACAAATCCCTGGTCAGGGTGCTAACCGAGACAGACATGCCGCGGGTGCGTGACTGGGTGTTAACAGTGCGACGCCCTGATCAGGTCGTCTTCATTACATGGTCTGGTTTACTTCACGTAACGCCAACCAGCGCAGGCGGTTGCGCTTGTCCAGGGCTCAGTGTGTGCATCTCTGCCTGGTGGTTTTAGCGAACCTGTGACGTACCGCGGGACGACGGCCTACTGCAGGTAACCCGCCCCTTCCCCTGACTGGCGGCCCAGACATCCGGCACGGGAGACCTGTTTCGCGGTTAACAGCGTGGGGCCACGCCCACGGGCAGCTGTTCCACCGCACGTGCAGCGGGCCCTCGTGTGGCTGTTGCATCAAGTCCCACATGCAGTGTTGCCTTGGGTTACAGATCTGAGTGTTCGGGTGCCACCCAGGGCGCTACGGGATGGGGGGTATTGCGCGCTCCACGTATGCTACTGCACGGCTGACATCATTCATGCAGCTGAAAGCAGACCCGGTGCACGGAACGCGTGCGTCCTCTGCTCGTGTGAGCTACCGCCAGCCACAGGCTGGGAACTGTATACTCTGTACAGGACAGTTGCCCTGTACGTTTCCGATCAGTTCACGATGGCTGAATTACCGTTGTATTAGACGACTACGCTGTCACGTGGGCGGGGTTGTGGGAGGTGGTTCACGTTACATGACTTTACGCTGGATCTGGGAGATCGCCCAAGTACCTCACCTCACCTCACCTCACCCCCGTCCACTGCCCAGATATCGAAGCTGCTGACGCCATCATTTTCCGGCCTGAGAAGGCCCCTCGTACTCTGGACCAGTTTCCGCAGCCGCGGAAGGTGTGCTTTGTGAATGAAAGGCTTTGTGGATGAAAGGCAGAGTTTGTGCATTTGGTTCACGTCCGGAGTCCTTCAGCCCAAACATGTTTCGACAGCCTGCGGTATGTGCGCAGCCATGTCGCCCTGTAAAAGATACATTGGGGGTGCTGTACTGCTTTGGAACCTGGCAGTATCTCAGACAAGGGGCGCACAGGGTACTCCGGCAGGCAGTAGGCAAGATGTGACCCCAGCGCTGCTAAGCTGCACAGCACATCTGTGTTTCCGTTTTCAGCACCACGGCTGCATGTGGGGTTGGTGCGTGGCTCAATCACCCGACGGGTAACATGGATACCAAGCACTGGTGGGGTCTTACACAGAGGTGCTCAGAATCAAGGGGACAGAAGTTTTGACATAGTGCGATGCTGGCTTCATGGAAGCGATATTCACAACAATGCACAGCCATGCTACTGCCATGTGGAGATTGGGAACAAAGAGGGGGGGGCGTGAATGCGGCTACATGACCCCTGTTGTATCGAGTCCCCAACGGAGGCTGCATACCCCGTGCCATCTTGGGGTCCACGGGATTGGGTTGGTGTCAATGTGGCTACTCTATGTTTGCGTCTCTGAATCCTCTGTGTATTCCGTACATTGGTACCTTTGAGACGACCTTTGAGGCGACCTTTGAGACGACCTGTGAGACAACCTTTAGGACAACCTTTGAGACAAACACTGAGACGACCAAACTCAGCAAGGGCCACCTTGCGTTGGTGTTGCGCCCAAGGCGACAAGTGGGGCTGTGGGGCAAGGAACCAACCGTACCCACATCGACACAGACACAGACATAGACATAGACATGTGTGTTGGCATTTTGTTCGGGATCGCGAGCCCCGTTGACCTTTTGCTTTTGGATGTGTCGTGGGTTGCCGGGTGGAAGGGCTCAGGCAGTGGTCCAGTTGCAGCAGCATGCCTGTCAAAGAGAACGGCTGAGATCGGCCAAGGCAGACACAGAGGAAGAGAGACGAGGCACTCGCACATGACACAGGGCTGCATGTTTGTTGGTCGTATGAGTCACGGCAGGACCATTGCCTCTGTGACAGGTGGGGCAGTATTGGGTCCTGATGCTGGATGAGTCTGCGGGGGCTATGTCCCATGTGTTGGACCCCGAAATGTTTGGCCAATACAACCTGACGGTGGGATACCACCAGGAGGCGGACATCCGCATGGGGTGTGTTTTGTTGCTGCTGCCCCCTGCAGCCAAACCACGTGCACTACTGCCCCACACTCAAACCACATCTATCACCTCCCCACAGCCAAATCACACTCGTTGTGCTAGAGCCAGAACACAGACGCATTGTATTGCCCCGCAGCCAACGCCATATGCACACGACTGTGCCAGCGCCAGACCATGTGTATTATTGCCCAACAGCAAACCAGGCATCACTTTACCACAGCCAAATCACATGGACCCGCACTCCTCAAGCGCAAGCACGGCATTGTCGAAGCACGACGACCCGGTGTCGACGTCGTTTTTTGGAACCGCCATTTTTGTGGTGCAGAAGGTAAGTCACACCAGGTGACGCGAGCCCATTCTGGTGGGGAATACACGCCGAGCGGGACTGCAGCCTCGATGGCACAGAGCGCACGTGATGGCACCCACGC
This sequence comes from Eutreptiella sp. 'Long Island Sound 2002', assembly GCA_964036045.1. NCBI lineage: Eukaryota > Euglenozoa > Euglenophyceae > Eutreptiales > Eutreptiaceae > Eutreptiella > Eutreptiella sp. 'Long Island Sound 2002'. The sequence goes on from OZ038386.1 coordinate 17,461,050, forward strand.
ACGCTACGCGACATGCTTAGCGTCGCATGTCTATGTGGTATGCTGCTTTAACTTGGGGTTCTGGACCCCCCCTCCCCCTGCAGACCCCCAAACCTGCTGCCCATGGGGAGCAGCAGTTTTTCGTGTACACAGGCCGGCAACACGGCTCATCGATGCCCTGGTATGGCTCTGCTAGATTTTCCTTTTTTCCCCCCACTGATGGTGAGCGGCCAACACTTTGTTACCCCCACTTGGAGTCAAAACGCGCAGAGTATTCTGGGAATTGAAATGTGCCAACAACCTCCCTCCCTCCGGACCCCCCCCCCCCCACACGCCTGTTGACCTTTTATGCCTCCTTTCACGCCCCGGGGGTTGGGGTCTAGAAGTACACTGAAACAGCCCCCCAGGTGACAGCATCTCTGTTTCCGTGACCTCCGCTGGGCCCGTCCTTTCCTCCCACCCGCCCGGACCAGAGTGGCCAGTCCATGTTCGGTGGAGAGCAGAGCTGTCCTCTCTCATCGGATGGTCTTTCTGCCGCAGGTTCGGGCCGTCGTTGGATCGCCTGTTTGACCCACCACTGGACACAGGTCTGCGTCACGCTGCTCTCTGGCATGCCAACTCGCGTGCGTGTTTGTGTGTGTGCGATGATGAGTGCCGAGGCCGCCAGCCGCCGGCGAGGCCTGAGCAATGGCTCTAGGCACCAAAGTGCAGCAGAGCGTGAGGTCCTCAGAGCGTCAGGCAGTTGTAATGAAGGCAATGGTAATGCTGCAGACATGCAGCTATGCAGCAAGGGCATGGTACAGGTGTTGGAGGTAAGAGGTTTTAAGAGGTTACCTCTTTTGAAAAGAGGTAACCTTTTTGGTTTTCAAGCGGTTTTTTTACAAACCCCGAGAGGAAACCTTTTTAAAACCTGTCCTCTTCGTCGCAAAAAGGTAAGAGGTTTCAATTTTTGAAAAAGGTCCCATGCGTTAGATGCAGCATCGCTACTGTCTGCAGCATCACCACTGCCTGCAGCATCACCACTGCGTTCTGTAGTCAGGGCCTGGCAGATTGTTGTGACAGAGTGCGACGCTGAACGTCGCTGCCCGTGGCTTGCCGTGGTGTTAGACAGTGTACGGGGAGTTGTATGCGCGATGGGAACCGCAGTAACCAAAACAAGAGCACAAAAAAGGCGGTTGGAGCCGCAGAGCAGCCCTAGAAGTCTTCCGTCCGGTCGTCGATTTGAAAGGGTATGTATGCGATGGCACCTGCAGTCTACAGCGTGTACACACGCGCGCGCGCGCACACACACACACACACAGCGCTCGAGATGCAAAAACATAATCAGGGAAGATCATTAAACGTCCTGTCAGGTCGCAGCCGAGCAAAGCACGAGACATGCAAGGGAAGCAACCACTTGCAACATCGAGAAATGCGGGCAGTGACAGGGCACAGGCCCCGGATACAGTGCGCCAGTGGGGCCCCAAGGTCAGGATTCCAACCCCTGATGAGGCTTCTGCACATAGGCATGCCAAGACCGGTCTGACGCACGCAAACTGGACGCGGAGGGCATGGACTTGGGGCACGCCAAATGCGAAGTTGGCGCGCCGGCATCTTCAAAGCCGAGTATCTAATGGCTGGGCGCGCGCCCAACGCGGAGTGGGCGCACAACAAGACCACTCTTGGCTTGCGCCAACCGCATCCCATGACGACGTCTGTGTTGCAATCGCCGACGTCGGTCGTCCATGGGAGAGCATGTGTCCGTAGCAAAGGGATATGCTCTCAGATCAGGGGACTGTTTGCCGTTTTGGAGGGTTACAGTAGGGCGGCAGTTCAGTGCCCCTATGTGCACATTGAGTTCCCAGTTTTGGGGAGCTGGATTGACCCCCGCAACTGAAGGTCCGACTTCCCCTGTCTACACCCTCTGCGACGGCTGCCCACAGAAGCAAGTGCAACCCCGGCAGCACGAACAGTGCATCTGATGCAAGCAACAGAAGCCTCCACAAAACTTGATGCCGGAACCCCCCGCGGCAAGGTACAGCTGCACCTCGCGTATAGCGCCGCTCAGCGTGATCGCAGCCCCCCCCCCCCCGGCTTGACCTACTGCGAGATCCGTGATGATGACTCAGTGATGATTCAGCAGTTTCAGAGCAGCGCCGCCCACCCCGGCGTCTTCTCAATCAGGGAGGTGCCGGGGTAGGGCGACGGGGTTTGCAAGTGTCAGGTGACCTGCACCGCACGCTCCAGCACTTTGACTCTGCTGTGGGGCGCGCTGAGGCCAAAACTCATCGGGCGGCGACAACGTGGTGGTCACGCCGGCAGTTCTGATCAGCGCAACCAGTGCACATGGCTCGGTGAGGGATGCCGTGTGTTGGGGGGGTCAGGGCATCACTGTACGCCACAAACAACCACTGCACTTCGCTGTACCCACAGTTTGCAGAAAGGCGCCCGGCTGTGTATCACTTTTGTTTGTGCAGCTCGAGGAGGCAAAGCACTCAGACACTCGATTTCTTGCTCTGTCTGTTCACTGAACACGCGCGCACGTGCGTGCGGGTACCGTCGCGCGCGCGTGTCTGTGCTTCTATGCATCTTGCATCTATGTGTGTCTGTGTGTCTCTCTGTGGATCTGTGTAAGCGTGACGACACGCTTCCGTGTCTATGCCGCTGTGTGTGTGTGTGGCGTGCGCTCGCGTGCGTATGTGCGCAGCAGCACAGACGCTTCGCATGGTGTTTCAGCGGCGAAAATGCAGACGGCTCCCGTGGCTTGGGTAGCCCAGAACTGTAAGACACCCAATCGTCGGCAAGAGTACGTCTTCGCACTGTCACAGCACGTCGAGATCCACTCCTACGGCCTCTGCATGCACACCATCAACTTCCCCAAAGGCGGGCGTATGTGGACCTGCTCCGTTGCCAAGTCGATTCAACCCCCAGAGAGGCGCTGTGGAAGGAGGGGCGTGCGTGTCAGGCTGCGTGTTCACAGGGAGAGGCCGGCTCACAGGGGGAGACCAGGGTGTCAGGGTGTGTGTGCAGAAGGCGGGCGAGCAGGCGCCCCTCGCTTGGCTTCCTACGGAACCCCCCCCCCCTTTTCTCATTCGTGAGTGGCGAGAAGTCGATTGACGCCGCCAACTGCCCGGGAGAGCAGAAACATCTGAGTGCTTTGTCCCCCGCCCCCCCCCCCCCTCCCCTTCCTGGACGGTGCGTCGGAGTGTATCCGGTGGAGGCGCACCCCCACACGGTTGCATCTAATATGCGTAGGGCCCCGTGTAGATTTGCCTTACGATAGCAGGCTCTGTCTCCCTTCAGTCAGTTCATGGGAGTCTCGGGTGCCTACATGGAAGTGTGTGTTGCATTTGCGCCCAAGGCTTCGAGCGGTTGGCTTTTCGGCCTCTACGGTCCAACCCCGGTGTTGCCTGCTGGGCAGGCCCCACGCTTTGGTTGGTGCCGAAAGTGCAGAGTTTTTTTATGTGGCTCTCTGCAGGAACGAGGTGCCGTGGCTCAGTTGTCACATGTCTCCTGAATGTAAGGCCCCGGTTCGAGCTCCGGCTGGCGCATACGTAGGGACGACACGCTGCGAGGTCATGCGGGTCACATAGATCATATGGGCAACCTCAACTCGCCTCACCATCACCCCGGTCTCTCAGAGAACCCTAACCCTAACCTGGCCGTCGTGAACCCAGTTAGAGGCGGTTGTGAAGATGATTGGAGGCCTATTTGCGGCAGCGGTTGGGCGATATGGGCCTTCGTGTTGGAGGGGCATGGGCCAGCCAGTTTTAGCAAACCATTTAAGATGTTCCGCTGCAATTGCCCCGTGGAACACTGCCTGCGCCATAGAACTGCATTCGGAAGCATTGGTTGGATGTTGCATCCGAATTTCAAGTTATGAGACATTCTTCTTGATTTTGCTGCGGCCTGGTATCTCTTTGCTGCAATCCCATGTATCAGATTCGAGACCTGTCCCCGATTCACTGGCCACGGGTTCCCTGGAGCGATGAATCCTCCATGCACAGAGAGTGCTGAGGCAACACTGCTGACGTGGAGCGCAGGACCCTTTTGGTCGAGTGCCTTACTGCAGCATGCCGATGGCATGTACACAGGCCTGCACAAAAAGCCAAAAAAAAAAGTGCATTGCGAAGCACGGGCGGCTTCTCTTCCCCTCCGACGTTCTCAGGAACCTCACGCACCGCAGCGCACATGCAAATTACGAAGGCTGGTACGGTGCCCATGGTCGATCAACAGATGGAATCTTTGATAGCCCAGTATGCGTTGTGTTGCGCGCTGGCCATTTGCTGCCCCCAAGATGGGGAGCTTCTGGGGCCCGACCCCCCTCCGTTCCCGTCCCCCCAACTGGCAGGGTATGGTAACCAGCCAGTCTTCGGAGAACACCCCCCCCCCCCTTCCCGTTCAGGAGCCCTTCACCCTCAACCCCATTCATCCATCCTGTGTACCCGCTGCGACCACAACAGGGATGTGCTTTGTGCTTGTTAGTGCTTGGCCAACCCTACTGGGGTGGGAGGGGGTTGGGTGGGTGGGCCTGAGGGCCCACCAGAAGAACCCAAAATGGATCTCTAATTTTTGGCGCCCTATTCAAAATTTATTTTTTGTATGGACGAAGATTTTTCTGGTTTCGGTTTGGTGGTGGGTCCTTCCAACCCCCCCCACCCCCTCTTCCTCCCCCGCCCCTGTGTGGCAAAGCAAATCCCTGGACCACAATTTGCAGCCACCGCTCGGCCAGTATCGCTTCTGTCCTGGTTCTATTTCAAAGGTAGACCCATGCCCCATGTTGGTGGCTACAACCTTCATGCTTTGAATCTTGACTTCGAGAGGTTGCTTTGGATACCTCTTTTCTCACTTGAGATTTGGACGTAGGACGTTGGGTCTCAATATGATGCCTCGCCAGCCCCGATGATGCTTCCTAGCCCCCTTGATGACTGTGGAACAATTGATGCTCCATTGTTTGTCTAGATTTTGCCCTCTACTCCATGCCCTCCTCCAAAACCACAGCAGAAGGGGGTGATTCCCGACCGCTTTTTGCTGATTGAGCCGGGGCTTTAGTTGATCCTTTGTAGAGAGCGATGGTGTCAGCAGATCAAGGTGCACTCTGCTTGGTGCCATTTTTAAAGGCAAAGTACTCCGGATGGCTGTTGAATTGTGGTTTTCCCTTCCTGTTGTAGGTTTCACTGCATTTCTGCGTTTAAAGAGAAGTATTCCCGGCCTGCAGCCTGCAGTGCACAAGAGAAACTCCTTCTCTTTCTGAAGAAGGGAGTGTCACGGTGAATGGTGTGGGGCGAGCGAAGGGCACAGCGCGGCCGCTGGCAAGTCACAGTTTTGAGACTTCTGTTGGAGGTGCTCACCAGCTCATGGCAGCCTCATATGATTTGGGGCCTTGACCAGAACATGTGTCCCGGGCAGCTTGAATCAAGAACCTAACACAGCCTATGTCCATGTCAGCGCATATATCTCAGGCAGGCAAATGAACAACGGGTGCTCAGTTATCATAACTAAATAATAACAATTGGTTGAACAATACCAATTACCCACGGGGAGGGGAAGGAGGCGCCTCCTTCATCCTGCTACACGACTGCCCCCCTTCCCTGACCCCCTCCGTGGCTTTCGGCCGCGGATCGCTGCCCCATTCCATCACCATTGGTGCCGAACAACACGGAGAGATGCATGCCCCTGCCGTGTGATGCCAACAACATGTAGTGGAGATCTATGCATCATGGACATTGTTGTGGTTGGTCGCCACGGAAATATTTTCTCCGTGTGCTGTGCCCGCCTTCCCCCATGATGAAGTAGTCACCACCCCCTTGTGCCAAAGCGCAGGAACGTGACTTTCTGCACCTGAACTTTTGTGGTGTTGGCTTTTGCTATTTCTGCACCGTATTTTTTTCTCAATGCTCCCAAACCCCTATTTGTCACCAACATGTCAGCCACCCTTTTTGCCCGTGCTTTTGAAAAATGGGGGGGGGGCTTACTTAATTTGCTTCAAGACCGGGGCTGAACCCACTGGTCAATCCAGGTTCAGGGCGAAAGGGGCGTTCCATGGGCTCAGGTACAAGTTCTATTTGGCGTTTGAGACGGAGAATTGCGAGGATTACGTGACCGAGAAGTTCTTTCGCAGTCTGTATGCGGGGGCGGTGCCGGTGGTCATGGGGGCACCAAATGTGTGGCAGTTCGCCCCGGACAACAAGTCCTACATCGATGTGAGGGATTTCAAAGGACCCAAGGCCCTGGGTATGTTCTTGCCATCTCCAGCGTCACTACTGTCTGCAGTATTCGCACTGTCTGCAGCATCAGCACTGTCTCCATTAGACCTACCCCCCCAAATTTAGTAAGCCCCCAAGAGTTGAGTACCCCCCTGGGCCCTATTAAGTCTGCCAAACTTATTACCCCCTTGGGCCTCCCAAGCAAACGGAATATGAACAAATCAAGGGTACATTTTTCACAAAACTGCAAATGTCACCTGAAGAATGCAGTCATTTTCATCTGCTTTGCATTCGAACACCAACACAGGCCAAGACGCGCTTCTCTGAGGCTGAAACACGATTACTGCCAGCCTCTCCAAAATTTCAGCAACATCATCATGAAAGGAAAACAGAATGAACCGTGAAATCATAGGTGGCACGCACCAGCCCAAAATTAGTACCCCCCAAAATTAATACCCCCCCGGCCTTATTGAGCATTCTGTGGAAACTAATACCCTGGGGTAGTAAATTTTTGGGGCGGGTTACCATTGTCTCCATCACCAATGTCGGCCAGTGGTAATGGAGACAATGGTCATGCTGGGGCAGTTGTGATGCTGGAGACAGTGGTGATGCTGCATTACCATTGTCTCTATTACCACTGCTTGCAGCATCGCCATTGCAGCACCAGTGCTCTGGCTTCTTTCTTTCAGATGTTGTATTGGAACCCGGTCCATTGATGCAGTTTGGCTGCAGCCTGCTAATCAGACAGACCAACGGACAGACAGACAGGCAGGCAGGCAGACAGACAGGCAGACAGACAGGCGATTGAATCCTGGCCACATTCCTTACCTCCGTTTTGGCAGCTGAGTATTTGAAATACTTGACTGACAATGAAGATGAGTACGCCAAGTTTCTGCAGTGGAAGACAAGGCGTCGCGTGTCGGACAGTTACAAGCAATTGATGGAGTTCTACGATATGCCACGCACGGCTTTCAATGGCTACTCCCGGTACGTGCTTCGTCGTTGGGTCTGCCTGGAAGCTGGTTGCGTGTCTCTCTACCGTCAGTGTTTTCCATCTCTCTATCCCGGAACTGTATGGCACCACTGTATACCATTAGCTTGATGAGAAATACTGCAAATACAAGTCACCATATCCAAATGGTTCATCAATTTTCTAGTCTGCTTGTGGGGGAGAGAGGTGGTGTAGGTACGAGGATGCTATGTCATGCAGGGGGAAGGGGTGCCGCCTCAAACGCTGACTGGGCCTCATTTGGCGGAAAATAGTGCCTCGATGACCAATGAATAACATATGCCTCTTCCAATTTGGATTGAATGATCCTCAAAATCGATTAAAAAACCTCGTGTACATCTTGTTTCATCATTTTGGTTGCTGAGAGTTGGGGAGCGGGTGTAATGGGGCATTGTCCTCTGTTCCGTGGCTTTGGGGTGGTCAAAAATCGGAATTCCCTGAATCGAAATTTTTGTCTTGCACCGTGGCCGATCATCACAAACCCGTGCCTGGTCTGGCGCCAGGCTTAGGTGGTCGGAAAAAGGGGGCCGCTCTAAGGTGCCCTGCTGAAGAAGCTTTTGTGTGGCTGTAGTAGTTCAGTGATGAGCAGAAGTTGTTCTTAGTCTGTGGTTTGTGTTTTTAATGGCACTTTGGGCGTTCTTGTGTGTGTGCCGGCGCCTTCAACGCCTCTAAAAAAAATTCAGCACCACTTGGGGGGGGGGGGGGGCCTGGACCCCCGCCCCATTACAAGGAGCCCCGACTGGATCCCTTCCCTTCCCTGGTTGAGGACGGGTTCCCCACTGCCGTTATTGGGTGCCCACTTGGACGCACCTGGCCAACGGCGAAGGCAGTTGCCCTCCCCTGTGTGGACCCGACACAGGGCAGTGAAACAGGGAAAGTCCGGGGCCTCCGTTGGCACAACCTCCCAAGGGAAAGGAAAGGGAAGTAGAGAGGGAAAGATAGGACAGGGAGGGAGAGGAAGGACACCGGGTGGTGAGAGGCCGATGGGCACCACCGCCTGTGGAGGGAAAGGGTCCAAGGGAAGGGCAGTAAGTGGCGATCGGCCAATTGGCGCCGCCAGCTGCAGACCAAAACACACCATAGCGTCATGCCAGCCCCCCCCCACCCCCCAGGAAGGCCGTCCGGGCCCCAGGACAGTACGGACCGGCCGGGTATAGACCTGCTGCGCCGGGATTCCTGTGCCTTTGAGTCTGGCGTGCTCTTGCTTACCGACCGACTCAGGACATCCTCACGTCGTTGCCCAGCCCGTGTCGCCCGTCGCCCGAAAGGCCCAAACCGAAACCCCCCGTCATCGCACGCGCGGTGGCCCGGGTAGTGGTAGCGGGCTGCACTCTTCCCTCTTCGCAGGTCGATGGATCAGGTCATTTGTGACCTCTGCCACCAGCTGCAGCGCGGCGAGCGGAGACAGGCCCGGTACAGCGCCCGCTGCGACGCGCCCTCTTGGGATCTGAAGGCCTGACCCCTGTTCGCATGTGGGCGTCTGTGCTACATCGTCCGGGGATGGCCCGGTGGCGTTTGTGATATGATTGGGGGCGCGTTGGGGTCCGCCACGGCGTTCCTCTGTCGGGTCCTCGGGGATTGCCTTGGCGCTTCGCAGAAGGCACTCGTTCTTGGGCATATGCACGCGGTTTGCAGTTTGCTGGGCAACAGCATTCCTGCGTAGTTTCTCCGAAGTGATGTTGATGTTGAGCATGTGCGCGGGCTCCAAGTGGTGGGCGGTGAGCACGTGTACACGGTCGACACAAAATTCGTGGCCGGTGTCTTTTTGTAGTCATGCAACAGCACCGTGGCGAACGGGCCAGGCTCGGACACTGGACGGGGCACTCTTTGCTTTGGTCCGGCAACATCTGTGGACTTGGAAGCCTCCATGGCATCGCGCATCGTCACAACAAAACCGCAGCGCCCAGTTCTTTGTGACTTGTTCGGCCGTTCTGTCGGCTTCCTGGACCGGGGCTGTCGCAGTGCATCCGCCGCTGGACAGACGGACATGACAACAAGGCCACACGCATCCACCGCGGGGGCCTGCGGGAGGGGGATCTGGCCTTTGGCGTGCAGGCGTGCAGCCCGCCGACGAGGAAAGCCTCAATCCCCATCCGCACCCCACGCAGAAAGGCCGCCGAAGGTCCAGGGCAGCAGATAGTCCCGCAGGAGGCTGTCAGCCGACGCAGATGCACACGCGACAGACATGTGCCGGGGCACTCAGCCTGCTCTACAGAGCCCTGTTCGACCTCCCTCGGCTGAGGCGACCTCATCGACACCATCTGGGGATCAGAGTGCTTGCGGACAACACCCACGCAACAACACATAAAGTGGGTGGCAGTTCAGGGCCCCGAAAGTCGGTAATAGACGGGATCTGGGTGGGTGGGTGGGTGGGTGGCTGAGCTGCGACTGGGCGCATACATAATGCCCGTCCCCCCCCCCCCCCCCTCCGACTCTCTTTCAGCCTCTTTCAGCTTCTGCGGGACCCCCCACCGGACAGACATCGTCGGGCTCGATGGGCGCCGAACAGGCAACGGGCATGATTCGTAGAGTCTGAATTGGCCTTGTGCATGTGCAGTACAGTGGAGGGGTTGAGGGGCACTGCAACGGCAGAAATCATTGCCTGCGTACACTGATTGCTTGATGGCACAGACCGCAGTGTGATGATGCAACGGACGTGTGCATCATCTCAGTGGTCACAGCTTTGCCCTCTTGCTGTCTAGTTCATGGATTTTATCGCGCTCTGGGCCCTGTGTCAACCGGACTCCTCCTCCTCATAATCTTTACCCAGTGGGTATAACCAGCCCCTCCCCCCTCTCCCGGGGAACTGAGCGGGTCACACAAAACCCATGGCACTGAGCCCAGGTTACGATGACACAATGACTTACCAGCCGATATGCAAAGCCGTCTCACCTGAGCCCCTAATGACCTGCAGGTCCTTGGCACATCTCCTTGCCGCTCCTGCTTGACCCTGGCCTATCCCTGTCTCAGACATCTTCAGCCCATGTCAATACTGACAATAGCATTGCATACCACACATAACCGATGCAAACAGCCGACACGAGATCCACTATCTTTGACGCACCCCTGGCTGGGCAGGGAAGCCTTGCCAATGGACTTTTTGGGGGCGTGCGGGGGGGAGACCTAGGTTGGGCGTGGCATCTAATTGTCCACTTTTGTTCCAAATGTCTCACCCAATGACTGGACTAATGGCAGATATCACCAATGCTTTACGTAAAGAGTGACCACACTGTTGGGCATACGCTCGTGCTTTCCTTCCTTGACAAAATGAATCACGGCTACTGCGTTGCACACAGCAAGCACAAAGCGCCGCTGAACCTGAGCGCGGCACTTTGCTCACACATGTTTACCCAAGGCTCTCGTGTTGACTTCACGAAGGGCTGGTCTTTATTGCTGACGTTTGCAAGTGCTTTGCAGTTGCTCACAGCCAACAAGCGAATGTGATGGCTTATGCATGTGTAGCTTGGACCAATGGGGCTGATTGGGGCAGAACCCATGCCTCACTGCCAAAATCTCAAAAAGTGCCAAAATTGGAAGTGCTGAGACTTTTTTTTTCATCTATCCCCTTCGAAACCACAGCATGAAACATTCTACACAGCCAAGGCCCAAGGGTTGCATCTCTGCTTGGAGGTGTGGATGTGAGAACACCAGTGCATTGGATGTGCAATTTTGGGATAATCAGATTGAAGATGTTTTCAACAGATTGATCTTGGGTTGCTTCGGCGCGGCAGTACCCAGTACCCACTGCACTACCATAAACCAGAGTAACCTGCAGGCACAGGTCCAGGCTCTCCCCTCAGGGCACACGATTCATCGCATTCATCACGTGACTGCACTGTGCCCTCTAGTGCTGGTGTAGAGACCGGGCAGTCAGCCTGAGCGCCTTACTGCTGCTCAACACACGCCCACTCAGACAGGCCTAAGATCTAAGAAAAAAACAGATCAAAGATGTTTTCAGATCAATACGACAAAGAGCATGAGCTTTCAGACAACTGCTTCGGCGTGGCCCCTCGACTTGGGGTGATGGACTCCCACGCTTTGGTGTGGCCTCTCGAGTTGGGATGATGGACTCTCATGCTTTGGTGTGGCCCCTTGAGTTGTGGTGATGGACTCCCACTCTTTGGTGTGGCCCCTTGAGTTGTGGTGATGGACTCCCACTCTTCGGCGTGGCCCTTTGAGTTGAGGCTATGGACTTCCACGCTTCGGTGTGGCCCCTCAAGTCGGGGTGATGGACACCCACTCTTTGGTGTGACCCCTCGAGTTGGGATGATGGACTCCCACGCTTTGGTGTGGCCCCTCGAGTTGTGATGTTGGACTTCCACTCTTCGGCGTGGCCCTTTGAGTTGAGGCTATGGACTTCCACGCTTTGGTGTGGCCCCTCAAGTCGGGGTGATGGACACCCACTCTTTGGTGTGACCCCTCGAGTTGGGATGATGGACTCCCACACTTTGGTGTGGCCCCTCGAGTTGTGATGTTGGACTCCCACTCTTCGGCGTGGCCCCGTTGAGTTGAGGCTATGGACTTCCACGCTGCAGCTGGGGTGATGGACTCTCATGCTTTGGTGTGGCCCCTCGAGTTGAGCGGATTTCCACGCTTCGGTGTGGCCCCTCAAGTCGGGGTGATGGACACACACTCTTTGGTGTTGCCTCTCGAGTTGTGGTGTTGGCATAGGGGAGCCGACTCTGCGGGTCCTAGGACGCCAACTACCCCCCCCCCCCCCCAAGCGGCGTCCGGCCAAAAGTTAGCTGCCAAAGGTGTCGCCCTTAGCACTCAATGGGCGCCAAAGGCACCCAACGCTCCATGGGCACCAAGGCACCTGAAGGAAAAAAGGAAAATCTTGTCCATTTTGCACATCATCCTTAAACCTAACCGTGACCAAAAACCACCCCAACCCTCAGCCTAGTCCTAAACCTACCCCTACCCATAGCCCTAACCCTAACCCTAACCCTAGCCCTAATCAGGATTGAATATTGGGCCCGAGTTGGTGGGGGAAGGAACATCGTCTACTTCAATGACAAATGAGGTACACATTGGAATGAGTGCGGCTCAAAAGGGGCTCAAAATGAGCGGTATTCATCCGGCTGGGCACCACAACTGGACTAGGCTCATTTTTGGAATATGAGGGGTTTGACCCGTTTTTGAGCCATTTGTGGGCCCATTTTCAAGGCCCTTTTGGCCTTGAGAGCGGCCAAAATTGCTCCCTATGGGCTGACAATGGGCTCATTCCACTTGTTTGTGCACCCCAAATAGTCCAAAAATATATTTGGAAAAACACATCTTTGATCCATTTTTGACTGATTGCTAGTCCCAAAACAGCCCATTTTCAAGGCATTTTTTTGTGACTTTTGGAGGGGCCAAAATGGCTTGCAATGGGCTCGTTCCACTTGTTTGTGCACCCCAAACGGTCTAGGATCATTTTTGGAAAAACACTTTTTTGACCCATTTTTGACCTATTTTTGGTCCCAAAACAACCCATTTTCAAGGCATTTTGTGATTTTGGAGGGGCCAAAATGGCTTGCAATGGGCTCAAAGTGGGCTCATTTCACTTGTTTAGGCACCCCAAATGATGTGGGATCATTTTTGGAAAAACACATTTTTGACCCATTTTTGGTCCCAAAACTGCCCATTTTCAAGGCATTTTGGGATTTCAGGAGGGCCAAAACGGGCCACCACGGGCTGTGCCAAAAGCACTTGTTTTGGCATTCCATGTGGTCCAGGGTCATTTTTGAAAAAAGTTATTTTTTTGCACCCGGTGGACCTTGTTGACCCATTTTGGCACCCACCTCTTTGGGCTACCACTTGCAGCTTGCTTGCTGCAGCCCACCGGGCCTAGGTACGGGGGTCTAGGCGCCTGTTAGGGCAATTTTGAGGCGTGGAAACCACCAAAAGTGGGTGGTTGCTGGTCGACTAGGTGCCCTTGAAATCACGTTTTGAGCAACGTAGCCTAAGATATGGTCTGTTTTTGGTTTGGGGCCGTCGGCGGCCAATGTGCACAAATTTTGGGGCTTTTGGGGCCGCCTTAAGCGCAGTGCGCGTGCAGTGCGCGCGCAATGCAACTATTTGGGCGTTTGGCCATAGTAGAAACCCATACTTTGTGGTACTTTGGGCCTCGTTGTTGTTTGATAGTAGGTTTTGATGCATTGGGGATCCGTCCTTTTTGGATGTTCACCCTATTTCACCCATTTCTACTTTTTTGTGCACATTTTCCCCCCATTTCCACCACATCTACTCTTTTTCTCGGTTGATTGATATGGCGATACACTTTGAGGGTGCCTGCTACGGGACATCATACTTCTCTCTTCATTTCTCAGGCCCACTTTCTCCATGGATCTTAGTATTGGGGATAGGGTGTTCTACACCCGCTCCAATGGCCTGCGACCTCCTGCCATGGTGGTTCGGACGGCTGAAGACGGACTCCTCCACTTGGAATACTACCAAGATGGGTTGAGTGTGGTGAATCGGCAATGCAAGATGGAGGCCATCTCCTTTGCCATGCCAAGTTCAGACTCGCCACCTGACTGCCCTCCATCTCCGCTGCCCGACACACAGTCAAGTTCCCCCCCCAAAGGCCCGTGGTCCTTCACCACTGCCACAAGAACCGGGAAGGCCCCCCTCAAGGTCCCCTCCAGTCCAGTTTGGGTCGCCTAGTTCTAAGCGTGTTCCCAAGGGGCGTGCCTAGGGGCTCTTTGGGGGGAACATAGTCTAAAAGTAGCGCGCAGTGCGCGTGCAGTGCAAGGGTTCCCCCTTTGGGGGCCTTTTGGGGGCGGTTCTTGGACGTATTGTGGAGTTAGAGGGCCCTAGAGGGCCCTTCGGCACAAGGAAGTCTAGTTGCATGTGTAGAGTAGCCATTGTTTCCCTTCATTTAACCGTTTTTTAGCAGGTTCTAGGGCGGGTTTGGGCGTAAAAAGGCTGATTTTGGCCCCAAATTGCAGATTCTGAAATGGAGGTCCGGCACTTGCGACGCCTGGTCCCGGCCGCCCGCCGCTGAGGTTTGGCTCATACTTTGTGCGGTTGTCCCACACCCATAGGTAGCATCCACCAAAATATTGGCCGAATCCGAAGCACCACCATGGAGCTGTGATTTTTGCCCATTTTGCACGTGCTTGGTGCTTGCTGGCTTGCTTGCCTGCTGCTTGCTGCTTGCCAAACCTGTTAGGTCCACCCTTGACACTAAAGAGGGTTATAAAACCAGGACTGGTTCCACCATCTCGGTGACCCTAGCCCTAATCAAGACTGAAAATTGGGACCGAGCTGGTGGGGGAGGGAACATCAGCTATGACTGGTGAGGGACATCAAGAATGATTCACACATTGATGGCTCTTGACAAAGTGGAATCGGCTTGCAAGTGAACCCCATCACCACGAGGCCCACTTTCAAGGCTTTTTGGACTTCTGAGGGGCCAAAATACCCCAAAATGGGCTCAAAATGGGCTCATTTCACCCGTTTGTGCACCCCAAATGGTCTAGGATGAGTTTTGGAAAAATGCGTTTTTGACCCATTTTTTACCCATTTTTGGTCCCAAAACAGCCCATTTCCAAGGCATTTTGGGATTTTTGGAGGACCAAAATGGGCCACCACAACCTCAAAACGGTCCAAAAACACTTGTTTTAGCGTCGCACATGGTCTAGGATCATTTTTGAGAAAAGTCATTTTTCTGCCCCTATCGGACCCTATTGACCCATTTGGGCACCCACCTGTTTGGGCTTGAGCTTGCAGCTTGCCGCAGCCTACTGGGCTTGGGTACGGGGGTCTAGGCGTCCATTTGGGCAATTTTGAGGGGTGGAAACCACAAAACGAGGGGGGTTGCGGGTGGATTAGGTGCCCTCGGAATCGCGTTTTGAGCCATGTAGCCAAAGATATGGCCTATTCTTGGTTTGTGGCTGTCGCCAGCCAATCTGCACAAAATTTGGGGCTTGTGGGGGCCTTTTTGGGCCGTTTCCGGGACATATGGTGGAGTCAGAGGGCCGCAAATGGCTCGTTGACACAAGAAAGTCAAGCCGCACATGGAGTGCACCCACCCTTTCCCTTTCCTTGGCCGTTTTGAATGGGTTCTAGGGCTCTTTTGGCCCAAAAATGGCTGTTTTTGGCCCTAAATTGCAGCTTTTGAAACTGAGGTCCGCCACTTGCGACACCCATTCCCGGCCGCCACCGTTGAGTTTCTGGCTCAAACTTTGTGTGGTTGTCCCTCACACCCATAGGTATCATCCACCAAAATTTCAGCCGAATGTGAAGCACCACGACGGATGTCTGATTTTTCCCCATTTCGCGCGTGCTGCTTGCTGCTTGTTGCTGCTTGCTGCTTGCTGCTGCTGCTGCTGCTGCTAAACCTGGTAGGTCCACCCTAGACCCTAAAAAGGGTTATAAAACCAAGACTGGTTCCACCAGCTCGGTGACCCTAACCCTAGCCTGAACCCTAGGCTAGGGTAAGAGTTATTGTTTGGGTCCAAAATGGATAGAAATGAGGTGACAAAAGCAGGCGTGAACGAAATTTGGGGGATCTTGTTTAGCCTAATCAACATGGTAGTATGGTTCGAGGGAGGGCAACGGGGGGGGGGGGGGGTAAAGGGAGCCTCCGATGGACCAACGCTTGGCCTTGGGGGTATGTACCCCCCAATTTGCCCCACCTGGAAACCTCCAGGCAAAAGCCCCCCCCCCCGACCCCCCCCTCGCCTCTCCTAGAACCTCCCCCTCCCAAGGGGGCCTCTGGCCAACAATTAGTTGGGGGGGTAGTTACGAAGTCGTACCACCAGAGTTGCGCCGCGTCCCTACAACACGCTCGTACTGCTCGCTCCGTCGAATCTGCCTTCAATTCATAGTCATCCACGACCTTGGTACCAGTAGGTAACTCCAACTTCCTCCATAACCAGTGGGCCTCCAAGTAAACCAGGACGAGAATCTTGGATATGAACCTCGAGTAGTTGGCGTCCAAAACCGAGGAGTCAGCTCCCCCGTGGGTGTTGGACTCCCACTCTTCGGACAACTCGAGGGGCCACACCAAAGTGTGGGAGTCCATCATCCCAACTTGAGGGGCCACACCGAAGCGTGGAAGTCCATAGCCTCAACTCGAGGGGCCACACGGAAACAGTGGGGGTCCATCACCACAACTCGAGGGGCCACACCAAAGCCTGGCCTCAACTCGAGGGGCCTTTCGGTGTGGCCGCTCCAGTTGAGGCTATGGACTTCCACGCTTCGGTGTGGCCCCTCAAGTCGGGGTGATGGACACACACGCTTTGGTGTTGCCCCTTGAGTTGTGGTAATGGACTCCCACTCTTTTGGTGTGGCCCCTCGAGTTGGGACGATGGACACCCACTCTTTGGTGTGGCCCCTCGAGTTGAGGCTATGGACTTCCACGCTTTGGTGTGGCCCCTCAAGTTGGGGTGATGGACACCCACTCTTTGGTGTGACCCCTCGAGTTGTGGTGATGTCCTCCCACTCTTTCGGTGTGGCCCCTCGAGTTGGGATGATGGATTTCCATGCTTTGGTGTGGCCCCTCAAGTCGCCCCTTGAGTTGGGATGGTGGACACCCACTCTTTCGGTGTGGCCCCTTGAGTTGTGGTGTTGGACTCCCACTCTTCGGCGTGGCCCCGTTGAGTTGGGGTGATGGACTCCCACGCTTCAGTTGGGGTGATGGACTCTCACGCTTCTGCGTGGCCCCTCGAGTTGAGTTGATGGATTCCCACGCTTCGGGGCGGCCGAAATATCTCCTGCAGGTCCCCCCGGGCAAGTAACTACGGCACGAGCGGGGCCTAGGGGGTGGTTCCCTAGTGTGCTCAACTGTGAAGGAATGGCATCACCTTAACCTCTTTCGCCCCCCCTATCTGCATGGCCACAATCACAAAACCGTGCACCTATGGTGCATAAGGTGCATGGGTATATTCCTCTGTCTTATGCCCCCTCACAATGTCATCACTAGTTATTTTGGCGGCACTAGCAAGCAACACATTTCTCACAATCCTGCAGCATTCCATATTGACCCAGCGATGGTGGCATTGGCCGAAGATGTGTCGGTAATGATCAAGGTGTGACTGTAGGATGTGTGTGGATGTGGCTGATCCCAAGCATCCATCCCAGAGTAAGCCCTCTGCTGGGTTCCTATGCGGGATACAAACCAAGCAGTGGCACCCACTAGCCAACTGTGCACTGCAGCCACAAAATGGTGCCATAGTGGGGTGAGGGTCGATGGGGAACAATGGTGTACACTAGGTTTGCAAATGGAGTGTTGGTTTTGGTGTGTTGTTATGTTACCTATCCCTTGCTGTCCAGAGGATCCCCAACGCTTCAAAGCGGGGGAAAATCAGAAGTGGCCTACAAATGGGCGGATTGGCTACATAATCCACTCCCGTCTCGGAGGTCCCCAACGCTTCAGAGCGGGGGACAAAATCAAAAAAGGCCCACAAATGGGCGGATTGGCTACATCACCCCTGCCTTCTGGATGGTCCCCAATGCTTCAGAGCAGGGGAGAAAATTGGAAGTGGCCCGCGAGTAGCAAATGGTGCACTTGATTCCGTACCCAATACAATATGGGCCCACAAGATGGTAGTGGTCAAGTGGCCACTTCTCACTTCGTCCCCACACTTGGCATTGGGGGCCCCCAAGAAGGTAGAGGTTATGTAGCCACTTTGTCCACTTTTGGGCCCCAGAGACGGCAGGGGTTAGGTGGCCACTTTTGACTCCCATGCTTCGGTGTGGCCCCTTGGGTTAGGGTTAAGGACTCCCACGCTTCAGTTTGATACATTGGATGGTCCATGTTGTGGTTCACATCGAAGAATTCATCAACAAGCCCAACGTCAAGTACTAGCCGTATGATCCATGGGGCCATTTCCCAAAGGAGATGTTTGGGACAAAATCGTGTACCGGTGACAACGACTCATCGACATCTGACTCTGACTCCACCTCCAACTCCGACTCCCACTCTAGCTGAGACTCGCACTCTAGCTCCAACTCCAACTCCTACTCCAATTTGGACGCAGGATCGAGCTTGACCTCATGCTCTGCAGACCATTTGTTGGATGAGGTCAATCTTTGTATTGGAGGACTTGGGCTTTGCACTGGGACCAGTGTTCCATTGACAAGCCTTGCGCAAATGAGCTACCAGATGCTTAGTCAGCTCATCGGTGTACAGCTAGTCACGCTCTAGCTAGCCAGATGCATTTTTGGGTAGCTATCCGGCACCTAGTACCACTCTCCATGGATGAGGACCTTTGGACGGCTGTCCTCCTCTGTGGCAGGATGGGGCCATGGAAGGTTGGCCATCGGGCTTTGAGTATTCCATGCTTCGCTCAAAGGAGGATCCCTGCCTTTGAACGGGCTGGGGGTGGCCTAAACACTCTCTTGACTCTAGGAAAGTACACCATGAACTTGGGCGCCGGGGGGTGAAGTAGGAGGGCAAGGAGGCTCAGTCACCCCTTCCAAATCATCACCGGGTGCTTGAATGACCCGTACAACGCGATCGGCATTAACAATGCTCAATACATACCCCACAAAAATTGGGGGCATTGGGGTGAGTAGAACATCCGAAAAGGAACCTCATTGTTCAACCAACCGGGTTGTGGTGTGCAAGCTCTGAAAACCACAAAACCAACCATCCTTTTTGAATATCAAGGCCTAGTGCTTGGTGGTAAAGCCCTGGCATTTGAGCGCCGCTACGAAAGGGCGGATCAAATCAATGGAGCTCAAGGGTTCCCAAACCCAAATAATGAGACGTTCCAACCGGACACGGCAATCTATGCCACAATCAAACCAATGCAACCCTTGTTTGTCATTGTTGTTGACCACGAA
Organism: Eutreptiella sp. 'Long Island Sound 2002'; assembly: GCA_964036045.1. Taxonomy (NCBI): domain Eukaryota; phylum Euglenozoa; class Euglenophyceae; order Eutreptiales; family Eutreptiaceae; genus Eutreptiella; species Eutreptiella sp. 'Long Island Sound 2002'. The sequence goes on from OZ038386.1 coordinate 17,480,001, forward strand.
AATATAGCGATGGCACCAACCCATGTTGTCCACTGTGGAGTAGACTCAACGGCTTGCGTCCACCTAGACGATCTCTTGATATAACTAAGAGCAAGAGTCCACACACGTGGGTCATCCATTTCCATGTGGTAAAGCTTTTCGTTCAACCAACACAAGATATCCTTGTCCGTCAACCTATCTCCCATCCCCAACAGGTCTATCTCGCGATGGATGGTCCTCCGGGTATGCCTTTTAGAAGCAGTAGATGCAATAGAGGGCGCACTTGGCAAAGCCTTCTTTCCCTTCACCTTCTTCCCTTAACCCCCCCCCCCCCCGTTTTGACCGAACCCCCCCACTACAACGAACCTCCCCATATACACCGAACCCTGGGACCTGAGACAGCGTGCACTCGAATACACCGGACCATTGCACACAAATTGCACCTCACAAGACGTTGTGTCTGTTCACTGTGGATTGTGATTTGGCCGGAAGAATGAAGCAATGGAAAGCTGCTTCTTTTTGGGTTGTGCAACATGCTCAGGGGCGGCAGGTGGCTTTGCAGCAACCAAAACTGTTGCCTGGAGCGTCTGGATCAGCATTGATTCTCTGAGCCATCTTCTGTTTGGAAGAGGTCACAGATGGGGGCACAGTAACACACGCTTTTACTGCAGTTCACTATAGGACCTAAATATAACGAACCCCCCCACTATAACGAACCACGCCACAAAAAACACCATCGCAAAAGTTATACCGAACGGTCCGGTGTATACGAGGGGGGGGGTTTAATTGTTGCACCACTCCGCCAGCTGCTGGAGGAGGGGCCATCAAAGGAGCCTTTTTCCCCTTTCCCTTCTTCACTTGTGGCAATGTCCTGCTTGAAGCTAGCAGAGGGGCCATAGGAGGAGGTGCAAAGAGGTCCACCTAAGAATCATATGACTGGACCCCTTTTTTCTTCCCCTTCTTACCCGGGGAGGCCAAAAGAGGGTCCAACTCCTCATTAGTGGACAAAGACTCAACGGCAGACTGCTTGGGGAGGGTGGCAGTCAAAACCTCCTCAACGGCCACCTCCTGACACCTGTAAAGACCACTTGTTCGTGTCAAGGTGGGCCCTACCACAAACAGGACACTCCAAGGTGGGCAGGCAAAAATGTGTTATCCTCTAGGCCCTTGATGGCTCTTCTATATCATACTCGTGTCCTGCAGGCCCTTGATGGCGGTCCCATATCATACTCGTGTCCTCTAAGCCCTTGATGGCTGTCCTTTTTTCATATTTGTGTCCTGTAGGCCCTTGATGGCTATTCTATATCATACTCGTGTCCTCTAGGCCTCATGTCTTCGGTGGTTTAAATTTTCACTGTGCGTGCCATATTGGCGGTTTGTGATGAGCATGGACACCTTTGGATGCAATTTTTGAATTGTGGGGCTGAACAAGAATTCTCGTGTCTGAACAAATATTTGTCATGTCGCTGCACTCCATTTTGGCATTGCCCTCTGCTTCTTTTTGGGCGTTGCCCATGGCAAAGGGTGTGGGCGAAAACAAAAGGGGCCTCACTGTAGCTGGTTGTCTGGTTCTTTGGGAAAAATGTGTGCCTGAGGGGGAGCCACTTCCAGATAACAATTGTGGAGACAGGGTGCTCCTCAATCACCCTGTCTTTTGCTCTACGGAGCGTCCTTAGGAAGCGCCCCGTAGAGGAACACAACTGCTGAACCGCCGTCGATTACCCTCCAACCGCAGTCGGTTACCGACCAATCGCTGTCTCTCACCACCCGAATGTGACTGACTGTGTTTCACCCTCTTTCCTATTTTTTTTTGTTAGGAAGCGCCCTGTGTGGAGGGTTACATGCCGGCAAAAGTGCCTAAACCGACGCCGGCTTCGAAGCCCCTCTTCGAGGAATTCTCGTTGGAGGAGTTGGCAAAGCACATGGCCCATGGCATGGGCCAAAACATCATCGTCATGTCCGGTGCGGGCCTGTCCGTAGCGGCTGGCATCCCGGACTTCCGCAGCCCCGGGACCGGGCTGTACGCCCAACTGGCACAGTACGACCTGCCGGAGCCGGAGGCCGTCTTCGACATCGACTTCTTCAGAGGCAACCCCAAGCCCTTCTGGGTCCTCGCCAAAGAAATGTGGCCCGGGAGCTACCCCCCAACAGACGCGCATCTGTTCATCCGGCTGCTGGCGGACAAGGGGCGGCTGCTGCGGAACTACACACAGAACATCGACTGCCTGGAGCGGGCTGCCGGCATCCCTGAGGACCTACTGGTCGAGGCGCACGGCAGCTTTGCCTCCGCAAGCACCATCGAGCGCCCCTTCAAAAGCGTCTCGGTGCATGAGATCAAGGAGCGGCTGGATCAGGGCGAGACTTGCATCCGCGATGCCAAGTCGGGGGCGTTGGTCAAGCCCGACATCGTGTTCTTTGGGGAGGACTTGCCGGTGCGTTTCTATCAGCTGCTGAAGCGCGACTTCCCGAAGTGCGACCTCCTCATAGTCATGGGTACCTCCCTTCAGGTCACTCCGTTCGCGGATCTGACACGCAAAGTGGGCAAGGAGTGCCCCCGGCTCCTCATCAACCAAGAGCGGGCCGGCGATTTCCGGTTCTACCGGGACGACAACTGGCGTGACGTTGGGGCGCTGGGCGATTGCCAACACACCGTGAACCGCTTGGTGGACTTGCTCGGCTGGACGAAGGAATTCGAGGCACTCAAACGCAGGTTTCCGGGCCGCATTCACCATCAACGCCCGAAGGCATTGCCTGCTCTGCAGGGGCTGAACCTGAAGCCTGAAGTGCTCCCCGAGTTTGCGCAGTTGTCGTTGCACCCCGACGGGGAGGCTGTGGGAGAAGGGGCAGAAGGTGAATCGCAGCAGGGCTGAGGTCTGCTGCAACGGTCTTTACGTCGGTTCGTTACTTCAGCGGAACCAGCCCCTCTCGCATTGCAATGCGCCCCCGTCGCAATCGCTGCACAACCCCGACCAGGGTCATCGGCGTGGTTGGATTGACTTCCAAGTGGGTGCACATGCGACGGGCCCTGTGTCCCTTTGCGCTCTGGATCCAAAACCATTGTGCGCGCTTCGGGGACGCCAACCGGCGGAGTGTACAAGCTTGTGGAGAGCATGTCCTCCGCGCAGCTCGGTAGATAGGAGTTGTGCAGTCGTGTTGCGTCTGATCGATTACGGAAGCTTCATCAGGCGGTGCTGATGGCCGGGGAACCAATGTTACGGCCGGAAGGCGCAGTGGTGGTGGGGGGGGAGCAGGCAGCAGATGTATTGGACTTCCCAAGCAGGACTGTGGCTTGTGGTCGAAGCGTCCACGTCTTGTGCGGGATCCGCTGCGATGTGGCTCACAGCTGCCTGCTTCCTCACTGATGCGTGTTCCCGATGCGTTCCCGACCACCTGCCCCCGTGCCGTTGATGTCATCAGGGGCCAAAGCGTGCCTTGGCGCCCGCAGTGTCTGTCAAACGCTGACATCCGTTCCTGGAACGTACCCCTGGAACGCGCACCCCAGTACACGGAGTAGTCCACGCCATCGAACTCGCACGACACCTGTGCAACCAACCGCAAAGTACTGGTCACCCGACGGCAGTTGCTGACGGTGTTCCGGTGCTCCGTGCCCCAGCAGCGGGGCAGGGGAGCCCTACCCGCTGAGGGAGTCTGCGGGTCGCTGAACCCCAGAGGGGGTGCACGGGGCGTGTGGTCTGAGGCGCTCCTTGACTGACCCAACGGGTCACAGGTGGCGCTGCACAGAGTGCCACCCGGGCAGTTGCAGTCATCTGCCGTCGGTTGACTACCACTTGACCCGTGACGTGACCACCGGCGCTTGGGGATAGCTGCTGCGCCTTTGTAGGGCACCACCTCCGGCTCCTACCCACTGGCGTTTGACCATCGTCAGTTGGTTGGTGAACACTTGCCCCGCAGCCCTTTGTGTGCTAAAAGGCAGAAGCAGTCAGAGGTTTCTTTGAAGTGGGCTGTGAGAGGAAGGTGAAGTGCTGGGGGAGACGTTCGGGAATGTTTGAGGGTGACCGCGAGGGAATGGTTCAGAGATGTTTTCGGTGGATGCGACTCGGCCAATCCGGCTCCGGAGATCCGGCCGAATCTCCGGTCCATGAGCTGGCGACCGCCTCTTGCATCCCTGCTGCTAGGAGTCAGGGCTGCTGGTTGAGCTGGCAGCCTGGTGCTGTGTTACGCTGTTCATCAACGGGATATGCAACTACATTGACCCTAACCTTGTTGGTGCCCATGGGTTGTATAGCCTATCAGACAACACCACGTGTCGTTTCCGCAAGCTCGCTTTGGCAATGGTTTGTGCACGGCGGGGACGGATCAGTTTCTGCTTCTTGTATTGGCAGAGGAACAAAGTTGCATAAGGCCGAAGTTATGGCTCACCAAATGTGCCTGCTGGGGCCAATTTGGTGCGCATTGCCACGAACGGCTACTCAGGGGTCTGCTGCCATGGCTCAACCTCATCCCTGTTGGTATTCAAGGAAGGGTTCAATGCCTACTGCTACCTAACCCCCTCTCCCTTGTGCAAGCACAGCTGTGGCTAAGCACGACGACCCCTGCCACCGTCTTTGTAGGGACGGCCGATTTTGTGGTGCAGAATGTAGCATCACAGGAATGTGACGCCGTTGTCCGGGGGAAAACAAGGAAAGTGGGGGATGAAGCGTGTGTGGAAGCCTTGTTTCTGCCCATCGCAGTATTGTGCTTCGGCTTGGGGAGCCATGGCGAACGGTGCCGTACCCAACCTGCACCCATCATGTCTAAGCACGATGGCCCATCTTCGCGGACATGGGCTGTGCTTACGCTAACTCTTGCTCTGCTCAGACCGTGAGCTTCAGCTGATTTGCCGGAAGTCGTGGGGGTGGATGTTGTTTCTCGCGATTTTCTGTTACCAGCACCGTGAATGTACGCAACAGGCTCTACATGGGGCTGTGCGTTCAATTGCCACCCCTGAACATTGAGAGACGACACCGTGTTGCCCTTTTTGGCTTGATGCCCCCTGAACACTGTGCCCTGTGCCCCGAAACACTGCCCGTTGAACACCTTCTTAACACTGTGCCCCCGTGCATTGTGATACATTCTGAACACTGTGCGCTGTGAACACTATGCCCGAAGGAACCACCCCTGGGCACTTTGGCCATGATGAATCTTACCCCGATTTTGTGCTTTACATCCACATCCAATTCGTAGAACACAACCTTTCGTGAGTCCCAGAGCCCAGAGGGCTTGAGTGCCCAAGCTCCCAGTAAGGCTGCTGCGTATGCTTCGTCTGCAAGGAGGTCGTTTTCTGGATGTGGGTCGAAAAAAGGGAGCTGCTTTCTCTTGGCCCCAGACAGGTAGGGAGCAACAGTGCACAACTAGTTTGTTCGTCCGCTGGTTCGGGGGGGCGTTTGGAAGGGATCCAATTTGGAGCGTTTCCCGGACACTATGTCTTAAAAGTAGCATCCAGTGCGCGTGCAAGGATTCCCCCGAAGCTCTCAGAGGGGTCCGAGGGAACCATCACATGTGTACAATAAAATGGCGAAAGGGGGCCTGGGTGGTGTATTCAACTGATTCAACTGATTGGTAGCACAGGAATGTCCTGTGAGAGGTCTAGCAAACCCTTAGTGTGAGGCAGTGGGGCCTGGGCACTTCACTACAGCACTGAAATATAGATAATGAGTGGTGGACCCTTTGGTGCCTTAGGCGTCACATGCAGCTTCTTTGGGATCACCTAGCCCGGGGACCTTCACGAGGGGAAGGAACTCACTACATTGGGCTAGGTTATCCAAGTGGACAAGTGGCCTAGTGGGAAGGCTGTTGGGTTGTGGGTTGTTGGGCTCCTCTTGCATAACAAGAATACAAACAAATACCCCCCCCCCCTTGTATAAGCTACGCCCTTGTCCAAGCTACAGTAGGCGTAGGGACCGTAATAATTGTGTACGTAATTTTAATTACGTACCAAATGTAGTGCGGCCACATAAGACATGGGTATGTCGTCACATTTGCCAATTACATGGAGCCATGGACACGTGCAACATGCCACATGCAAAGCAAGCTCATTTCCAAGAATTTAAAGTTGTCCGAGCCCAAACCAGCCCCCAAGCCTCAGCCAAAGGCATCTTCAAGTGGTGAGCATGTGCAATTGTTCCGCATGGTGTATGGTCGCAAGAAGGGTTTCCAAGCCGAACATTTGTAGGCTTGGCATTCTTCATTGCTTGTGCCAACATGGGTGTGAACCTGAAATTTTCATGTTCCCAAGGCTGTCTTGTGTTTGCATACACTTGGAAATGTGGGCAGAGGTCAAGGTGCACCCATACCATGCGCGCTCGCACGTTTGTGTCGGTAGCTGTATGTGTTTCGCGCAAGCTACGCCCTTGTCCAAGCTACAGTGGGCGTAGGGACCGTAATAATTCCGTACATTGGCGTAGCTTATACAAGGGGGGGGTGGTACCAAAGTGAGGATCAAAAGCAGAGGTGGAATCATGGGGGCATAGAATCGACTGGATAATGAAGTGCTTGGACAAGTGTTGTGTGCACAGTGTACATGACACTCCAAGTGAGTGTAGGTTGCAGCTAAACATCCCTCCTGCAGCACCCTTTATTCAAAGCATAGAAACACACAGCATCATATTTGCAACCATGTTCAAGTGGTTGTGCGTGACCGTGTTGCTTAGACAAGGGTGTTGCTTACGCGCTGCACTGTGCATGGTACACGTGCAAATAATCCTCAGAAGTTAAGACAGTGTACGCAAGCAGAGGGTGGACAGTGCAACGAAAAACTCGTAAACAGTGATCACTGATGACCCAGAAATTGGCACATACGTGTCTGAAAACAATGGGCGTTACGCGTTCACTGGCTCAGAAACGAGGCCCTCCTTGGTCAAGCTGCATTGCATCTTACACTTGTGCACATGTTTCTTCTTTTTGCCCTTTGCATCACCCTTTGCTGGAGGTTTGGGTGCCGGTTCTGGAGCTGGTTGTGGGACAGCAATACTTGCCGGGATGCAGGCATTTTCCACCAACTCTCTGGTTAAATACAGCTATTTTGGCAAACATGATCCAAACCCCAAAATGCCTCTGTCCGCCTTTGCCCACACAATGTCCACGACCTGGTCTTTTTAGGCTCTTTGCGAGAGGCATTGCGGACTCTCCACTGCTGCTCCAAATGCCACCAGTACCAAATGGACTTTTTTCTTGGACACAAAGTATGAACGTCATGCACCTCAAATCCAAAGTACGAGACCACACACATGGCACACAATTGGACCAATTACAAACTGCACCGCCAAAATCCACGGTGCAATAATTGACAGAAACGCCTACCGTTGCTTAGACACAGGCATTGCTTGCGCAAAAGGGGCAGGGGTCGAGTGTTGGCAATGATAATCACAAGAAACACAACACAACCTCCTAAACCACCATTCCTACTCAAAACCTTGAGGTGATGATTCCCTTGCCCTCCCCAAAAGGAAAGATCAAGGGCACGTAGATTACAAAGGTCACACAGTCCCGCAAAATTCGCGTCGTAGTACTTCGTTCTAAAACAGATATGGATGGTTGGCAGTTGCAAATGTGAAGGTGCCACCTTGAGTGCAATTGATTGCCACTGAACTCAACGGTTTTCAAACCCCACAGGACCTCGCAAATATTCTGGTGAAAAACATCAGAGGATGCGTTGCTTTGTTAAGGTGTGCATCGCTCGCAAGATCGGTGGATGTTCTGCTGTTGAATCAGTCGTCGAGAGAAGTGACGTTCAGGGTGCTGATGCGGTCGGCTGCGACGGACGGAACCACGTGGGTGATTGGTTGACTACTGACATGCACAATTTCACATTTGGGGTTGGAAACACGTGTGCAGCTACCTATTTCTGCGGTTCTCGTTCTGCTGTGTCACACCGATGATGGGCTTTAGCCACCCTTTCTACACATGCTTCCTCAACTTGTTTAATGCTATTTCGGCGCTAGCACTTGTGGGGCGCCACTTTGTGTACCACTGTTCCCATGCTTCTGTACTAGGCGTTGGTCACACGCTCCACAGAGGAAGCCGTTGTAATGGCGCGTAGGCCCCTGCCAAACCCCTGGCCCAGCCATGTACCAAATGGGCTGCTAACGGTGGTGTCAAGCATGCTACAAAGCGAGGTGCTCAGGCTGTTGCTAAGTGTGGGGTCAGAGACCTCGATGGATTTGAAGGTTTGATTTGGGGACCTCACAGGAATTCTTGCAAATTTTGTCCTATTCTATACCAAATCCTGTAGCAAGGATGGTGTATACATCCTAAAACACTGGTGGTGGATCAATTGGATGCAGTCCACACAGGGAGGGCACTTCACTGCCTACTTTGACTCTCAAACCCGCACATGATTTACGACCTGTGTCTTTGTGACACTTTTTGCGTGTCTTTTTTTTCGCTTCTTATTTGGCCAACAGCAAGTATTCAGTGCTACCATGTCAGCTCCATATGACGAGGAGGACAAAGACGAGGAGGAAGAGGGACAGGATGAAGAGGGAGAGGATGGAGAGGGAAAGCAAGAAATTGACCCTGAAAGTCTAGAAAGTGGGCCAAAGACAATCATTGTCGGGGAATGGTCACAAATGACGGGTATCAATGAGGCCATTGAGGCGGCTGCTGAGAAGGACACCATTTACTGCAACTCCGGTGAGTATGATGAAGAAGTCAAGATCAATAAACTGGGCATCAGCATCTTGGGCCCTCCTGACTTATCAGCTTCCGTGCTCCAGGGGATTACATCCTCAGCTACTGCTGCAAATGTTTCCAAGCTGAGCGTCAAAGGGGGCATTAGTATCCGATGTGGAAACCTGCAGGTTTCTGAATGCGACATTCACAGCGCCCACAGTGGTATCCAGATTTTGAAGACAGCAAATCCAAGGATCGTCAATTGTGCAATTCATGGCATTGAAAAGTGCAATGTAGCTGTGTTCCCTGGGGGCAACGGTTGCATTGAGAAGACCCAAATTATTGGCACTGGTGAGCGGGGTAGTGTTGGCCTGTACATGGACGATGCAGGCAGCACTTTGTTCCGTGACAACCAGATCAGCAATGTTATGACAGGCGTTTACACCATTCATGGCTGCAAAGGTGCCATTATCCATGGCAACAAGATCTCGGGCATCACTGGACATGGTATTTACACAGATCAGGAGTCGAAGCCAAATATCAAGAACAATGAGATTGCAGATGCTGAGCATTATGGGATTGTCGTGGCTGGCGGCTCTGGAGGGGTATTTGGCAACAACATTGTGCACTCCTCGATACGAATCTACACCGGCTGCCGGCCTTCCTTCTTCGACAACATTGTCGTCAAACCAGGCACCATTGTGAATGATGACTCGTTGTATGCATTGCGTGGGGTGTCCATCAAGAGATTTGAGGATTTGCCCAAACCCAAGAAGCCTAAGGAGCCCGAACCTGAATAATTGGTAGCTAGATATGCAAAACGATAAAGCAGCGAAGCCATGCTTAGTTGCATGCAAGATGGACCGGCTTTTCCCACTTGCTCTGGAGGATTCTATGATGTTTGCATGTTTGGATTTTTTCCCCCCATTTCCCTCGAAAGATGTTGTACAGGGTAACAGTTCCAGGTTTGGTGTTTGGTTGTAGGGACCATACCGGACCCAAACAGTCCCCAACGCCATTCTGAGTCTTTATCTGCTTGACATGGCCATCGTTGAAGACTTCTTATGAAACGGCAGACCGTGTTGCATGTTATTCCGAAACCAGCAATCAATGGCACCACTTGGGGATGAGGGATCTGCCTTTTGATTACCCTTTGTTGTATTGAAGTGAGAGCCTTACTGGTGCTCATGTTTTGTCTGTGATAATGTTTTTCTCCCATATACATTGCTGAGTGCCCTGGTTGCAACTCAAGTCGCAGTCTGCATGTGCAAATGTTGTTTGATTGGTGCCCATTCACAAAGGGAAGTTGGGATTTGTGGCATTCCTTTCAACAAAGGCTCTGACCCCACGGGGATTTTCTTGTTTGTTGTACGACACTCCCCATTGTCATGATGCAATCTCCACCTACAAAGGACAAAAAGGGGTGAAAACGGCTGAAAATGGGGTGCAAACAAGATGAAAATAGGGTGAAAATGCAGCTATCGTATACTGAAGTCCCTTGCGACATGCCTGTGACGCCCATGCTGTGACCCTTTGGAATAAGTCAGCTAGCAGAATGGATATGCCATGCTTTGCACATTCAGCTGGGCCCTCATTTGCAGAGACTGATGGTGACAACAGATCAATGTGCACCCCTCCCTAGGTACCATTTTTGTGGACAATTACCCGAAATGGCTGTTAGAAAATTATTCCTAGCCTACCACACATTTGGGACCCAAGGTGCACCTGCGGCATGCAAAAAGTACCCCCATATCCTCCATCAGTGAGAATCTCCTAATTAGTTGGTGCCAACAAAAACAGTCATCCCAATGCCACACACTTTAGGTCTTTGGTGTGGTGAAGCATACGTAGTGCACAACGCACTGTGCACCCAATGACTTCACTGGTAATGCGTCCAAACCCCAATTCTCGGACCAAAAGACATACACGTCCTTCGTGTCTGCACCCTTGAGTTGTGCTGGACAAATCATCAGGCATGGCTAGACATGGCTGGCACTCCACGAGGTGCCTGTAATAGTGGAAGTAGCGCAAAGGGCTGCCGACATAAACCCGAGACACCCCCAAAACACACGGCCTAGGTCGATCCAGCATGTCCAAAACTCCTTGTCCAAAAACGGGATTTGCAACCCCCCTACCCCGGCACAAGCAGTGCTAACGGATTCCTAGTATTTGCAGCTGGGTGCGAGTGGCAAGGCGCAGCATTGGTGGACCAAAGGATGGGCAACGTCCACTGGGACCTTAAAGGCCAATGTGGTGGTGTGGGAAATGCTTCTGCATGAGATGGATAAGCCGGGGAGGGTAGTCAGATGGGAGCAGGTCCGGGGACACGTCAATGTGCAAGGGAATGAAGTGGCCAATGGTCTGACACCTGAAGGGATGTGCGCCAATCCAATGTGGTCGAGGGCTCACGGGCGTGACTCTGAGACTCTGAGTCCACGGTGGGTTGGCGGGGAGGCTCAAACTCCGGGGAGTCGGTGGGGCTGTGTGAAGAATTGGGGCTGCAGCCAATGGATAGTGAAGAGATGACAGGGGAAGTGTCAGGGGGAGGGGTGACTCAGAGGGGGAACACAACAAACCCAACAAATAGCGCACAAACAGCGCAAAGAGTGGGGGGGGGGGGGCGGGAGTGCAAGCAAAAAACAGAGGGGGGGGGTCGAGAAGGACACACCCACCCCCCGCATCCGGTATGGACTCATCGGGAGGGGAGTCCTTCAGTTGTGATGTAAGTGACACGAGGAGAAGGCATTTTCTGAATGCTGGAAAAAGTTGGCACGAGGTCACAGAAGCGAGCATTGAAACACGGGTTGGGTCGAGTGATGGCTCTGCTGTAAGGGCGGAATGTTGCCCCAGCTCAGTATGGCTAGTGTGCTGTGGTGTAGAGATGACAGTGTGTCCGCGGTGACACTCATTTTTTTTCGGGGGGGGGGGGGGAACTGTGGTCGGGGCACAACCAGAGCACAAGCCAGTGCCGAGCTACCAAGACTCTTGCACAATTCAGCGGTAATTGTTGAGGCCGATGGGATGCACTCGGTGGTTCCAATCCTGCGGCCGTAGATCGTACCTAATGAGAATGAGCTGAGATGCACCGAATGTATCGGATGCCCCGTTTTGTGTGGGCATGGCTAATGAGTGATGCGTTGATGAGTAGTGCGGCGGAGTGGTGGCTCCGCTGCCAGGATTAAGTGTTGTCTCGGCCCCGCTTGCTATTTGAAGAGTAACCCTTTGCAATCATGACGGGAAAGGGACATCGGCAGCGCAGTGGAAAGCCCCGCGAGGAGCGTTGGTTCGTGCAGAATAGGATGACCATAGCACTATAGATGACATCCGGTGATGGCATGGGCGCCAAGAAGTTTGGGGATGCAATCACGGAGGTGGTGAAGTCCTGCTACACTTTTGGCTTTGTGACACGGTGGGGCCACCCGACCACAATGAGCCCACGGGAGCTTTTCTCGATTTTGGCTTAGATCACCCGGGACATCCATGTGAGGTTGCACTATGCCACTGGTGTCCGATGGATCAGATTGTCAAGTGTCGGGTGGGAAGTGTGGGTGCAAGTCGCGATGGCGGAGGGCAACAACAGTTTGATCATGGGGGCGAGTACAAAAGGGGTAGGGCACTACATGTGGACAAGTGTCACCCTGCTTGTCTTTGAACGGGCCAAGGACATGGTTTTTGGGCAGGGGGTGGGGGGGTGGCGGTGTGTATTTCTTATGTGTTGCCGTTGTTAGAGCCGCGGGAGACAGGGTAAGGAAAGGCGAGCCCGAGAGAGTGGGGAAGCGTCGAGACAAGCCCCAGTGTACATGGTTCACGACTAATCGGCGCCAATGGCTGGGGAGAGCTGACTCGGACAGCCGAGGAAACATTCGATAGCCACCTCGTGTGGTGAACTCAAGGCAACATTTGGCACTGTTCAGGTTTGCGCTGCGGTGTAGCAAGGCAAAACAAGAGAGAGTTGTGGCGATGACCGTATGCTTGTGACACGGGGGTATATGCGAGCTCTGTATTCGTTGCTTTATGGCCCCGCACAAGCACAATGAAAGCGAGGGAAAACGATAGTACCATGGGTTGATGGTGCTGAGACAAGATGTGCTTGTGCGACTCCTCGGACAAGGGATACACCGAAAACCTGCCAACATGCCCATATCTCATCCACGTGAGATTCTCACAACGTGGCACCACGACACAATGTACAAAAATAGCAAAACTCAGCATGTTCTTGATGTCCTAACCGCCAATCAAGGCCATTGGGAGCTATGATCTAGAGCCCCTTCCAACCTCACTATTTTCGGGCGTGAAGTTTACACGTGCAAGAATGTACAACAAATTCTTAGCTTTTCTTCGTTTTGTCTGTTTTTACCCGTAAAGCACGTGCTCTGCACAAACTCCCCCTCGGCAAGGACTGTTGGGACGACAAGTGGCAAATATACATGTGAGAGTGATCAAGGACAAACTGTATTAGCAAGAGCTACAACACATTGATATTTATGACACCGAGCGCCTGTTGCTCGCAATTTGTTTGGTGGACAGTATCAAGTGTTGGGAGGATTGTATGGGGAACATCTCATTAGACATGGCATTTGCTGTCCCCTTGGGGAAAGCCTAGTGAAGAGCGGAGTGCTTTCCAGCCTTGAATTGGCAATTAAAGCAACCATACCTTTTCTCAAAATGTGGACACTTCCTTGCCTTCTTCTGACTACACACGCATGTATTTTCCCTTTAACGTCACCGCAAAGGGGCGTAAGCATGTGCACCATTTTGCTATAGGGGTTGACAATTGGGGGGGGGTCACGCTGGATCATCTCGCGCAGCCACCGGAATTAGGAGGGTACCACTTACCCACCCCCAAAGCTTGGCTACATGCATGATTCGGTTTAATGATTCACAATTTTTGCAAACACTAGATTCTTCTCATAGGCATTGACAGAGCCCTTGAAGGAATGGTGTCAATGCGATGGGGTATGCCTCAGTACATGGGCACCACCAAAGGGCCTGCACCTGTAAGAGCTTCAGTTTGCTCTCCTTCTTCTTCAGTTGCACATGCTTTCCCATAGCCCGCCGCCACATCACATTTTTCCCAACCTGTGCAGGATTGCCCATATCGTATGCAGTGAATCCTTTGATTAATGAAGCTAAACAAGAAAAGGGAAGGAAAAAGGGTGATGGGAAGCAAGATTTAGCAGTTTTGGACCTTCACACCGTTTAGAGTGCCAAGCAATTGGGATTTTCCATGGTCTACACAGATAGCTTGCCAGAATGGGACAGGAGGACAGGATGAACAGGATGTGCCTGATGTGATCTAAAGATCCGCCTCTCACCTAAGATCCTCACCGGTGGGGGTGCCTAACGGCCTTGATTGACAGCAGGCACCATTGACGACGGTGCCTAACAGCGCCTGACTGAACAACTTGGACAACCTGTGCTGCGGCTTTACCACATTTGGACCTGCAGTACTGATGTGGATGCCAGAGTTATTCTGGAGGGTAGCGACCATCGCTGATCCAGGGCCAAGCTGCTGTGTCGCTGTCCTGGATTTGCAGCATGTGTTGAAAGGTATTCTGGAATGGTCGCCCAAGTGGCGATGCTATCAGTGGTGCACAGGTGATGGTGAGGAAGGGCGAACTTTGGTAGCAGATTCTGTGGGAAAGGGAGAGGGGGTACCCTCCCACCTGGGGGTAAGGGGAAACATGGGAGCCAAATGCGGATCTGCTTTGGACAATTTGTGGCGGCGCCTGCAGCGCCGTATCTGTAACTATGCACTGTAAGGTTTCCCAGAGTGCTTCTGGAGGGTGACGACCATCGTCCATTATGGCCAAGCTACAGCCAGGTACCAAAAAGTACGGTCTTTACAAGGGATGTGGCTTGGACAAGCTGTAGCTTGTGTGCCACTCACAGAGAGGCATTTGCATGGTGAGGGGGAACGTTGTCTACAGGGACACCCTGGCATAAAATAAATTCTCATTTTATTGTGCTGATACTCACCCCTCGGGGGGACAACATGAGGTGGGGGATGACAAAGGGAGGGAAGGCTACTTCAAATTGTCGACAAACAGAAAGTTGTCAGAATTGCAACAAAAAAGGAGTTCCATCCAGTGCCGGCGCAGTGTTGTTGCCCATGATAGATAGATAGATAGATTCACAGACAGACAGACAGACAGACATACAGACAGACATACAGACAGACAGACAGACAGACAGACAGACAGACAGACAGACCGACAGATGGATGGACACTCCATGTGGTTGTGTACTGGCCAGATCCGGCTCTTTTGTAGTTCTGGTCTGCCGCCGTCCCTGCGCACGGTGGCTGCCACCATCCATGATGCCATTACGGCCCAGCACCGGCTAAAGCCCGCCGCCCCCGCCCTCTCCGATGGCCACGTCTCCCTCTCATTCCAGCAGCTGGAGGCTGACAGCAACCGCTTGGCCCGCGCCCTCCTGGACATGGGGCTGGAGGAGTGCGCGCGGTGCCCCGTGGGCCTCAGTCTCGGGGGCTACCGCAGCGTTGTGGCCGTGCTGGGGGTCTTCAAGACCGGCAACCCGTACTTGCCCCTGGACCCGGACTACCCCCTGGACCGCATCAAGTACATGATCGCCGACTCTGGTATCACTGTTGTCCTCACCATCAGCGACCACTGCCGCCAGGGCCCCTTCGCAGGTGTCTGTCTCTCTTGTCTCTGTCCCAATTTCTGTCCGTTTAGTTCCCCCTCTCCGTGTCTGCCAATACGTCTGCTTCACAGGTGCCCGTTGGACTGAGCAGTCGCATGTCGCATGTGCCACCCCGAAGTCGCGGGTGACTCATTTACGACTCATCAATAAATCATGTAGGATTTACTCAGCTGCAGCTGTACATCAAGTGTACTCACGTACCAGTCAACTCACTCAGACCCGAACTTGAGTCGTGTGTCACTCGGTCAGCGCCAGAAGCAATGCATGTGGGACTCACTCAAATTCAGCGTAGGTCATCTGCGAATCACGAAGGCAGCCCGTGTCATGTGTGAGACTTGTCCCTCTGAGGGAACTTTAGCGCGCCAGGCGCGTGGGGCAAAGTTTCAACGGGGACTGCCCCACCTCCAACCGTTTGGGGGCATGTGTCTGTATGGGATTTTCTGGCCTAGCCTAGCACAATCGGATTTGGGCACTTATTTAGTGCCCAAGAGAGCAAGCAATGATTCCAAGAGAGGCCAATATTGTCATTACACCCCCTCGCCACCACTTCTTCCAATCTTGCATGAGTGATTTGTGCTTTTGAAATTGTGAAAAGGGCACCCCAAGCTCCGCATGATGGGGGCAAAGCATTGGGACATTGATTTGGATGCTGGGCGCGCGCCGGGCAAACGTTCCCTCTCTGATTCTACGTCTGCTCCGGCACCCCCGGGATTGTTCCTCTTTACAGGGTCCTGGTTCTCAGGCACGCTGCTGCAACTCGACACTGCCTGGGCGTCCCTGATCGAGCCCCAGTCTGCAGAGGCCCTGAGCATCCACGTACCGCCGTGCACCCCGGCCTACATTCTGTACACCTCGGGCTCCAGCGGGTACCCAAAGGGCGTGTGCGGATCCCATGGGGCAATGATGAACCGCTTTTCGTGGATGTGGCAGCAGTTCCCATTTGGACCGGAGGAGGTTGCGTGTCAGAAGACGTCATATAATTTCCTGGACTCTGTGTTCGAGACCTTCGGCGCTCTTGCGGCTGGTAGACCCCCACCCCATCCCCGAAATTGAAATGATGACTGTTCTGAATACAACATTGCATGTTCAATTATACATTGTTGATGTTGATGTGATGCATTGTTATCGCCAAGAGTAATATTCAGGTTGGAATATACTGACAGTATACATCAATAATTTCATTACGTCTATCTACCTATCTGTCTGTCTGTCTGTCTGTCTGTCTGTCTGCCTGTCTGACTGACTGTCTGTCTATCCATCCATCCATCCATCCGTCCGTCTATCTGTCTCTCCCTCCATCCGCCTGTCCGCCTATCCATGCATGCATGCATCCACCATGCCTGTATGCACCCATGCATCCCTCCATCCATCCGTTTTTTAATCGTCTGTCTACCTACCTACCTACCTACCTACTTACCTACCTAACCTTCCAACCTACCTGTCCATCCATCCATCCATCCATCCATCCATCTGTCTATCCATCTATCCATCTATCCATCTATACCTATCTATCTTATGCATGCATCCAGCCAGCCGCCCACCCAGCCAAGCACCGGAACCGGGTGTTTAGGAACCACCCCAACAACATGTGCACTGAGAGGGACATAGGCAGACACAGACACAGACACAAACACAAACACAGACACAGACACAGACACAGAAAGCACAGCGTGTTGGGCCGTTCCCATCGACGTCAGCAACAGTGATCCACACTTCTGCACAGCTGCTCGAAGAACAGCCTCCCATGTTTGGGAGGATGAGCCTGGGCTGTCGTCCAGCCGATTGATGCAGGGGCTGGGCAGTGGAGGAGATAATGCAGTGAGTGGGGCCGGCGATGGTCTACCTCGCCGGTCCCCCGTGCCTGTGCCCCACCCCCGTCGTCTCAGGGGTGCCGCTAGTCATCATCCCCAACGCCGCCCGGACCGACGTGCGCTACCTCACGAACCTCCTGGCCAAGCACCGCATCACGCGGCTCGTGGTAGTCCCCTCGCTGCTGAGCCTGCTCGCCAGTCCCCAGGCGCCCTCCGGAGGCCCCCCCCTCCCCCTCCGATACTGCACCATCTCCGGGGAGGCCCTTCCTTGGGACCTTGCGGCCGCGGCCCAGCGTGCGCTGCCCAAGTGCACGCTGCTGAACCTGTACGGCTGCACGGAGATCGCAGCAGACGTCACGTGCTACGTCGTCCGCGGACCCGAGGGGCCTTCTCAGGACCAGGGGCTGCCGCTGCCCGCAGGAGCCGCACCCCGGCAGCGGTTCGTGCCCATCGGCCGGCCCATCTCCCACACCGACGTGCAGGTCCTAGTGCCCGAGAGCGGCAGGTCTCTGCACATGAGCCCCCTCACGTCATCCGCTGACCCCCCAGTGACCCCTTCGTCTGCGCGCCATCCACCCCCTCCGGGCCATCGCATAGAACATTGACGTCGCCGTTGGGTAACGGAGTCCGCCCTCACTCCCGTGAATGGGCTCCGCTGTGGTGTGGGGAAGGGGCGCTAAGTCTCAAGGTGTAGCTGGCCCCAGTGCCACTGAGCCCGGCGATGTGCACAGCGCGAGGGGTACCGGTGGCGCATTATGTCCAGTGCGAGGGCCCCCTTGGGCGAGCTCACATGCAAACAGTGCAGCACAACTGCGGAAGATGGCAGATTTGTGCCCACAAATATTGTCTGTCGCAGTGCCCAAGTGGGAACACGCTTGTCGACATCACCATTGCTGATTGCAATCACTGCCCAATCTGTGAATCATGTGACATAAAGCGGGGATCAGACCGAAACCTGCACCCGGACTCGGACCACGACGACATCCCGTACTCTGCAGAACACACAATCCTTGACCTCAACTATCACGCCATCGCCAACAGCATCAGTCAGTGTCACTCCGACCACAACACACACGGCAACCGCAACTGCCACGTGCACATGATCCCACACCCCAAGTGTGGGATAATGGGTTTCACAAGACAAAAGGAGCCCTCAACAACAGCCTAGTGGGAGGGTGAGGACATTCAGAGCTGCATTCCCAAGGGTTGCCAAACCCATTTCTCAAGTTGCGCCCCCCGATTCATTGGCCCGGTTCAGTGAAAGGCCCCCCACCCACGATATGGGGGGGGGGGGTTGCTGCCAGAGGCCGACGCAATGCCAGCCTCCGTACCTCTCGGCACTTCACAGCACCTCTTCGACCATCCCCCAGCCCTCTGCAGTCCTTCGCCTCAGGCACGCCCCCTCAACTTGCGCAGTGTATCCGACGGTGGCGCCGCAGAACAAGCGCCGGGCAGCGTGAGCACTACGGACACAGACCGTGGCACGGTCCCGCGCAGCAGTGCCCCGGCCGGTGAAAGCGGCGGGTCGACCCTCAAAGTTGCTGCCGTGGGCGAGGTCGGGGAGCTGGTCGTGTTCGGGCGCTGTCTGGCGGAGGGCTACTGGCGGCAGCCGGAGCTGACCGCCGCCCGCTTTCCGCAGTTGCGGCGCGCTGCCGATGGGGGCTCGTATACGGTGGTTGGTCCGACGGGGCCGGAGGCGGCGGACGGCGCCGAGACTGCCCGGGCCTTTTTGACCGGCGATATGGGGTACCGGGACGAGGCTGGGGACCTGCACTATTTGGGTATGCCCCTGCCGGTGGGCTGTGCCGAGGGCTCTCTTCCGCACCTCAGCAGCATTGGGGGAGGGGGCTTGGGGTCCCCCCCCCCCCGAGACACCGCCCCGCCCCTCATAAGTGATTGGGCCAAATTTTCTTCGGCGCCTCTAAAAACTCAGTACCGCGTGGGGGGGGTCTGGACCCACCCACCCACTCCCCCTAGACCCCCCCCCCTAAAAGGAGCCCCGGGCCCCCACTGCGGTCCACACAGGCATGGCACGAAGTGCCATTGTTGGCACAGACTGTCCAACCGCCCAACGGCAGATGGTTGCGGTTGGGGGGGGAGGGGCAGGGCTGCGCTTGAGGGTGAGGAGCTGTTGAAAGTGGCGGTTGCTAGCGGTCGGTAAAGCAGTTTGCGCGCAGGTTTTGGCGGCCACAAATTCGTTTGGGGATGATTGGGGGCAAACAAAACGGCTGTGGGACGGGCTGGGTCACCCCGACGGCCTGGGGGGTTTGGGCGGGGCGACTTTCTCTCTTCAAGCGGGCAGACCCCCTCCCCCCCCCCTCCCGCCGCAAGGGAAGTGGTTTTTCAACTTCGGGGGGGGGGTCCAGTAGAGCCCCCCAAAACTGAGGCTGGGGGTTCGGGAAAAGGGCTGAATTGACAGGACCCCTATTCAGTTATTATGAACTCTGGGGCCAATTTTTTTTCCACCAAATACATGGCAAATGATTACTTTTCTGAACCCCGTCGACGCGCCGATTCCAAAAATCCCGTTTTCATTTTTTTCCAAATTTTGGTCCGGGTCACCTCCGGGGCCCGAGGGTTAGTCTCGGTGGAATTTTGGGGGGCCCGTTGATTGAGCCTTTTTTTGGGGGAGGGGGTCTCGCCAGAGGGCTGTATCGACCCCCGCAGTTGAAAGCCCACCCCCCCCCCCCCCAATCGAAACGTCCAATTCTCAGGATGGCTCCAGCACCAGCCACACGAGGAATCCCAACAAACCTGTCGCAATACGGGGCGTTGTAGAGCATGTGATGCGCGGTACAGAACACAACTCCCATTATTCGAGGGTCGCGTGAGGCACGGAACGCCGAACAGCACTTCGGGCCCGAAGGCCCAATCGACCATCGCGTCTGCGTGTACAACGCGGTGTAGAATATCTACAGCGGGTTTCAATCCACAACGACAGCCCCCTCTCCCACTCCGACGAGCAGAATTCGGCTCCCTTCGCCCACCGTGCGGCGTTCTAGAGGGATCACTGTATGGGGTTGGGGTTGGGGGGGGGGGTACTTGGATCCCCGACTTTGCAGCTGACCTCTGACAAGCAAGCGCTCAGGGCTGTGCTTCAACGACGAAGAAATGTGTTATTTTCACTGAAGACAACCCATTAAACACCCCTTGGGGCCGGCGGTTAACCGCCAATCGCTGGCAGTGCATTTTTGTTCTGTTTTGTGCGGGCAGGCCCAACTTTTGTTCATTGAGTTCCGACTGCGCGTGAAAGTTCATATGTCTGCTCTTGACCAGTGACAAACTGCAGATGGATGTGCAACCGAACGATGTGACAGTTTGCTCTGCTAACCTGGTCAATCGTAATCTTAATCGTCAAGGGGGGGGGGCGGAAACGACACCAGCAAGAGCACCGGCCGCAGCGGCCGACAGAAAGTAGTGACCCGACGCAACATGCGAAGGGAAGAACGGGTGACCGTCCAGGGCCCCGTAAAGGAGCAACAACCAGACGGAATGTCACACAGGGGGGCTGCCCCCCTGAATCCACCCCTGCATCGCGCTGTGCGCATTTGTTGGGTCGTCAGCGTACATCCCCGCGATACTACTTCTGGATTTGCGTTTCAGACAGCCCCTGCCTGCCAACCGCCTTTGTAACCGCCAAATGCCGCCTCCCACCGCTTTACTGCCCAACAGTCACCGCTTTTTGAGCGGCCCCTGCACCCGCGCCCCTCAAACCCCCTGTCCCTTACACCATTCCTTGCCCCTAAGCGCCGGTTTCTTTTCAGTCGCGTGTGAGCAAAGCCTTGTCCCAACACGAGGTCCCCGACTGACACCGGCGTTGGTTTTGGCAGCGCTTTGGTATTTGACGGGTTGGGGCTCGTGCCACTCTTCGTACCGTGTTCCCCCACGCACCCCCAGGGCGCGCGGACCAGCAAGTGAAGGTGAACGGCCATCGCGTTGATCTGTTGGAGGTCGAGGCTCAGCTGGGCCGCTGCCCCGGGGTCAAAGAGGCGTGCGTCGTGACCCGAGACGAAGGGCGCCGCCTGGTGGCGTTTGCCGCCCCGGTAACTGTGGAGGCCGCCGCCGTGCTCACGTCCCTGCGAGCGTTTCTACCCTTGTACATGGTCCCCTGCAAGGTCAGTCATCTGGTGCAGCGCTTGTCTGCTGATGGCAGTGTTCTCCAGTCCGGGCCCCCAGGGCTCCTTTTCATAACTCGGCACCACTTGGGGGGGGGGGGAGGTCCCACCCACCCACCCACCCACCCCCCTACATCCCCCGCCCGCCCCCTTAAACGATTGGGCCAAAATTTTCTTCCGGGCCTTCGGCCGATCAAAACCTTTCTCTGGCGCCTTCGGCGCCAATTAGTTAACCAAAAATCACCTCGATTTTCATCGGCGCCTTCGGCGTCTCTGAAATCTCATCACCACTTTGGGCGGGGGGGGGGGGGGCGGGGGGCTGGAAATGCGGAAACGACACCAGCAAGAGCAGCGGCCGCAGCGGCCGACAGAATGCAGCGACCCGACGCAACATGCGAAGGGAAGAACGGGTGACTGTCCAGGGCCCCGTAAAGGAACAACAATCAGACGGAATGTCACACAGGGGGGGGGGGGGGGGGCTCACGCGCACGGAAACGCGGTGAGGCAGGTGGTGGACGACCGCAGAGCGGAGGTGCGTGGGAAGCGAAAACCGTCAAACGACCCCCGCAGCAACCAGCACAGCCCCGGTACACCAACGACGGGGCTCCGCGAACGCGGAAACAACACCAGCAGGACCACCGTCCGCAGCAGCCGACAAAACGCAGCGACCCGACGCAGCATGCGAAGGGAAGAACGGGTGACTGTCCAGGGCCCCGTAAAGAACACACAAGGCGGGGGGCACCTAGTGCAGGCGGGACATGCTACTGCTTTTGTTCTGCTTTGCACCGGACGAGATGTAGTACACTCAGGCCGCCTTTTGCAGTGCCCTGTTTGTCGCGTTGACCGTGTGTGTGCCTGTGTGCCTGGGCTGGACCGGGGCTGGGGCTGGGGCTGGGCTTGGGCTCGGGCTGGGGCTTGACCGGCCTCGATGTCCGTCGGGGCGTATCTGTCGGTGCTCATCGTTGGCGTTTGTCTTGAGCGGCGCTCTCGCCCGAAACGGGCCTCTGTACCGCAGGGCCCACGAAACAGACGCGAGGCACGATCTTCGCTTTCTCTTTTTCAGTCCAAACACCAGCGTTTGGGCGCTTCCAGTTCAGGGCTCGCCGGCGTTGGGAGGTCGTCCGTGGCCAACCAACGGCGGCGTACCAACTGCCCCCGGGCAAACCGATTGGCCTTTTCTTTTGGCCAACCGGGTACGCCCTGCCCCCGTCCCCAGGGAAGCATTTGAATGGCCGTACACCGCAGGAGAAGGGGGGGGTACCCTGGACCCCCCCCCCTCCAGACCAAAGTGACCACAGCGGGAAAAACGAAATTTACCATCGGGAGAATCTTGTTGGGCCATGTTTGATACACAACCTTTTGGGTCCCCCCCCTCCCCCCCCCCTCCCCCCCCCTTCTGATACTTCCGTGCCCCCGTCCCTCTCGGCCCCGTCGTGCAGGTGTTCACTCTGCCGCGCCTCCCGCTGCTGCCCAGCGGGAAACTGGACCGCCGGGTCCTGCAGACGATGGCCGAGACCGGGGCCATCCGCAACGCCCCCACGACCCCCAGTCCCCCCGACCGCACGCCCCGCGGCACAGCCCAAGGCAGCGCCCCAGGCCCGACCCGAGACGAGGCCCGGGGCCCCAAACCGGACGCAACGCACCCTCCAAATCGCAGCGCCGACGCCATCAATCCTCAGCCTCGCGCTTACAGCGACTTCGGCCCTGAACCCGCGGCTGCTCCGGAGCCGAGCTGCTCTTTCTTGGACTGCCCCACGGTCCAGCGGCTGAGTCAACTGCTTCAGACGGTAATTGCGCCGCACGTTGACGAGCCCAGCGGTTCACCAGCGCTGCCTGCGGGTGCCGACGCCGGCTCAGACGCAGGCCTGACTCCGTCTCGTGATCCCGGACCTTCCTCACAGCCGAGCCTCAGCCCGGCCCCCGAGCTGAGTCCGCGGGGCCGATCTGACCCCATCTCTCGGCGAGGCGCCGCGTTGGCGGGGGGCCAACGCGGCGCTGACGGTAGCCCCTTCGACCTCGACAAGCCGTTGGCCCAGCTGGGGCTGGACTCCATGGACGGCATGATTTTTAAGCAGGCTATCCTGAGGTCGCGCGTGCCCTGCGCTTGTGGGGTCCAGCCGGCGAGGGCCAGTCACATCGATACGGCTTTGGGCACGCGCGCTGACTCAACATTTGTGCGCAATGTTGTCTTGTGAAGCGTTCCCCATCTTTGCCAGACAGCCCCGTGACGGAGAGGAGCAGCGCAGACCGTTTTGGGTGGTGGCACACGGGGGCTGCGCTGGGGCTGCCAGCCCCAGTGCTCCGTGGCGTGCGTCTGACATCGACGTTGCCATCGGCGCGTCCCCGGGAAATCCACGACAGGAATAGCGACCGGCTCCCCAGAAGTACGGGAACGGCCGTCAGTTGCCTGCAGACTGTCCTCATGGTCCCGAGTGAACAAGTGCTCCCGCTGTCTGTCCGTCGGTCAACCGCCAGCAGCCGTCGTTTGATTGGCAATCCGGCGGTATTTGACTGAACCAAACAAAGCGACTAGCCCTTGAAGGCGGGCAGCGGGTTGTGATGTGGAGGGCAGGGTCTGGCAGAGGAAGGGCGGTCTCTCGACAGTGAGGCAACCGGAGTTGCCACGAGCGTCTGCCAAGTCACGCGTGATCAGAAGGGGAAGTCGGGTTTTAACGTTTTTTTGGGGGGTGACAATAGAGCCCCCCAAAACCGGGGGGGCTTGGGAAAAGGGCTGAATTGACAGGATCGTTGATCAGTTCTTATGAGCTCTGGCGCTGAAGGCGCCGAAAAAACTTTTGAGCATTTTTTTGAAAAATGGTCAATTTTTTTTCCAACAAATACATGGCAATTGATGGCTTTTCTGATCCCCCTCGACGCGCCGATTCCAAAAATCCCAGTGTCATTTTTCAGCCAATTTTTGGGTCTGGGTCACCTCTGGAGCCCAGGGGTCGGTAGAATTTTGGAGGGGGCGTCAATTGAGCCCTTTTTTGGGGGGAGGGGGTCTAGCCAGAGGGCTGTATCGAACCCCCCCCCCCCCCGAAGTTGAAAGCCGGCCCACCCAAGCTCCTACTGAGTCGGACACGGGACGCAGCTGGTTCCTGGAGAGTTCCGGTTGCTGGAGGACCGGATAGTACTGAGCGGCACACGGTACGGGGCTGATTCCCAACGAGACTCAGCCCGGACGCCGGTGGCGTTTTCGCCCACTTTTTGACCTTGTTTTGGTCCCAAACTGGCTTTTGGGGCTTCTGGAGGGCCACAACGGGTCACCGCATGCTCAACACGGGCTAAAGACACTCGTTGGAGCGCCCCAAGTGTTCGGGAACATCTTTGAACGGTCATTTTGCCCCTTCGGACGCTGCCGCACCCAGTTTGGCCCTGGTTGGGTTGGGCTCCGTGCACCGCTGCATGGGCAATGGCCATTTCCGGTTGCCCCTGCCATCTTCACGATTCTCGCCACCCTCCGTCCCTCGCCTTCTTCTCCCCGTCCTCTTTCCGTGCTTCTCCCGTGCGCAGGGATTTGGAGACGTGTTACCCGGACGCCATGTTCCCCGCCACAGCCTTAGCCATGGAGTTTGCCACGTTTGAGTGGCTCACACTGCACGAGCTCGCCTCCACCGTCGATGCTCTCGTCGCCAGCTCCTGCAGCCCCGGCCCCTGTCGCGGGCCGTGCCGGAGCGACGGCCCGGCCGCCCCCACCGTCACAGTCCTGGAGCGTGACGCGCGGTACCCGCTGGCGGAGCTCTGGGACGCGGGCGGGCTCAGCGCCGCGGCGAGCGGCGACCTGGCGGCCTTGCGGGCGCTCGTCGAGGGCGGACAGTGGGACCCGGCGTTTGCGGTGGACCGCAAGGGGTCGACGGCGCTGCAATGGGCTGCGGGCAACGGGCACCTGGACGTCTGCCAGTACCTCGTGGCCTGTCTGCGGGGGACGGATGGGGCTGAGGCCCAGCGCGCCACTCGAGAGGACCGCGATCGCAGCCGCAATCTTCTGCCCGCTGAGCCCGAAGGTTCCGCTGGGTCAACTCCTCGTGCCAACAGCCAAACCCATGACAGCAGCGGCGGCGACCGCCACAGTACTGTGCCCACGAACCCCAACCCGAAGAAGCCGAAGCTCGACAGCCCCCCCGCCCCCCGCCACAAGTTCGCGCACAAGGAGTCCCCGTCCGGGGGCCGGGGGGTGGACGCCGGGAACAAGCTGGGCCGGACCGCGCTGATGCAGGCGGCCAAGGGGGGGCACCTGCGCGTGGTGCGGTTCCTGGTCGAGGAGGCCGGCGCCGACCCCACCCGGACCATGCGGGACGGCTCCAGCGTCTTCGCGTGGGCGGTGATGGGGGGCGACCTCGCGGTGATGGCCTACGTCGCGGGGCTGCCGGGCGTCGACGTCCACGGGGCCAACGCCTTCGGCTGCACGGCCGCCAACTGGGCCGCCGCCACCGGGAACGTGGCGGTGTGCCAGTGGCTGTGGCGGCGGGGGCTGGACTTCGCCCACGTCAACACCACCGGGCACGGGGTGGTGGATGCGGCGGCGTGGAAGGGGCACCGCCGGGCGCTGGAGTGGCTGCTGCTGGACCCCGAGGGGCCGCGGCTGCGGCAGCAGCTGCAGCGGACGGACGCCAAGGGGCTGACGGTGGTGCAGAGCACGCGGATGGCCGGCCACCACGCGCTTGCGGACTGGCTGGAGGCCCTGGCGTGAGGCTTCCCGGTCGGACTGTGACGGTGCCGGCGCTTCATCGGGCGGAGATGGAACACCGGGCGTGCTCCGGCACCAGCGAATCACAACGGGTCCGGCTCCGGCTCGCAGGGCCGCGGAGCGCCATCACTTGTGCCCCCCAGTGGGGGAGCGCGGCCGGAGGCCAGAGGGACTGCGCGGCAACTGCCCACCACCGCCGCAACTTTTCACCGCCGCCGTCATTGGGTTTATCACCGTCGTGACTTGATTTGCCACCGCCGTCCCTTAGTCTACCACAACCATCACTTAGTTCACCACCGCCGTCGTTTGGCTGACCAGCGCCACCGTACGGCACGGGTGTAGGGTATACACCGGGTGTAAACTGAGTGACGGCGGTGATGAATTGAGACGTTTCCTTCCGCCACCTTCTTCAGTGACGGTCATGTCAGGCCCAAGCCCTGGGGAACTGGCTCGATCCCGGGAACTGTAGGCCGGGTGTCATGTGCTACGACGGCTGGACCACCTCTTCGGTGCTCTAGGGAAGGGGACCGTGTTGCGTGTAAGACGGCTGCACGCTGGTGCCGCAGGCGGAGCCCGCCAGGGCTCCTTGGGGCGAGCACTGGGGGCGTGCCCTCGTCTCGGATGATTGGGGATGGGGTTCGGGAAAGGGCCCTCTTCCGGCCGGGGCGCTACGGGGGCCGAATTGCTGCAAGTTTAAGTAGTTGGACATTTCACTCTCCGGCTCTCGGACAAACTGCAATCCCCCCCCCCCAAAAAAAAATGACCTGGACCAACAAATGCGGGTCGCCCAACGACATGGCGCTGCACACCAGGAGCACCATAGGGTCGCCAACCAGCCTTCTAGGAAACCCCGCTTCTTTTCCCTGAGCCTGCGGCCCACCCGCTCTCCCAAACCCCTCCGCCAGTGCACTTGTAAGCGACGCTACCCGCCCAAACCGTTTTGCCATCCCTCTCCAACATCCTTCCCTACCGCTCTTGACACCCTTTGGCCCCTCATCTCTTCCAATGCATCTCTGGGGGAAGGGCCAAGGCAAGAGCAGGCCAGTAAAAAGACCTGCCAACGCCGTCCCCTGACACTAATCAAGGGCGAGGGGGATATGGCAGGGGGCCAAAGCAGGAAAGGTCCAGGGCTGGGGCAAGGATAGGCCATCGGGGGAGGATTGGTACAGCGTAAATTGGGACCTCCTCCGCGGGGGTTTTCGTATGGGATAAGATGTGGTTTTTTTTGGGGGGGGGGTAGGTCTAGACACGCAGTCTTTGGGGGGTTGGCGGTCAACCCCTGGTGAGTCACCATTATTGTTCGGCCGCAACTGACGTTCTTCGCTGGTGGAGCGCGCGGTGGGGGTTGGGGTGGGGGGGGTGGGGGGGGACCACCGAACCAAAACTAAACGTGTTGAACCCGTGACACCGTCCGCCGGTGACCAACGCCGTAAATGGTCCGACAAATGTTGGGGTTCGGCACGGTGCCAGGGAGACAAAATTGCCCCAGATCACCTGGAAACGTCACTGATCATATTGAGGTACGGCACTCATTCACCCACACACTCATGCACTTTTTCACCCACTCAGTTGCGCATTGACTCACTCATTTCTCTCAATACCCATTTTGACGCACTGGGGGCTCGACTCCTCGGGTTATGACGCGGACCCCCCCCAAAAAAAAACAACTAACAGTAGCGGAATGCCCCCTGTCGTGTTGGGGGGGGGGTTGGACCAAGGCCGGCACCTCATGTCGTGGTCTTTGACCCCCCAGCCCCGTCTATCTCCCACTCAGATCGCGTCAAGCACCCATTTTGGGGACCCCTGCGGAACTCGAGTTCCGTGGCAACGCCCGATTAAGCCCCGTTCTGACTTGGTGAACACCCCCTGTGAAGCCACAGGCATGCCCAGGCACGCCCCTCCGTTCCGTGGGCGGAGCCTGCGACCCAGCCGCTCTCTCCATTTCTCCAACTGCCCACTGCCAATGGCATTTGTAACCGACAGTACCCGCGTCAAACCATTTGCCGACCCCCCCCAACCGCTTTCTCACCCGCCCCTGATACGCTCTGGGTCTCTTCCCCTTCCGATGCATCTTGGTCTAGAGCAAACACGGGGGACCGTCTGCCCAGTGCATCGAAGAGACGTAGTCAGAGGTCCACTAACTTCAGCCCCACCGGGCGTTGGGGTTCCCCAACCACCACCCTTTTTCGAGCATTGCACTTTTACGACGGTCCCTCCTCTTTTCAAGTGATTAGTACAACATTTCTCCTGCGCCTTTGGCGCAGATCCGTTCAGGCCAAAACGCTGGACCTTCGGCGCCTACAAAATCTCAGGACCACTTGAGAGTTCGAGGCGCGCAAAGTGGGCTGACCTGCCACTTCCCTCTTGACCCACGCAACCACCATCACTGCACCGCCACCACCATCACCATCACCACCACCATCACCACCATTGGGGACAGGGCGGTCCTTAAGGTACGAGATTTTTTTTTTTCTGCTAAGGACCGCCCTTAGAAACCGCCCCAAGGGACCACCAACCGCCAACCGCCAACCACCAACCGCCACCAACCGCCAACCACCAACCGCCACCAACCGCCAGCGGCGACCAACCGCCAACTGCCAACCACTGCCAACCGCCACCAACCACCAACCACCAATCACCAACCACCAATCACCAACCACCAATCACCAACCACCAACCGCCGCCAACCACCACCAACCACCACCAACCACCAGTTGCCAACTGCCAACCGCCAGCAACCATGGTTGAGCACATGGAGTGCCCGCGGGCTTTTTTGGGAAAACTGGTTCCGGAACACTTTTTTTTTTTTCCGTTAAGGACCGCCCTGATTGGGGATTCCTGAAGTGGCGCCTGGGAAGCGGTGTCACACAATGGTCGGTGCGTGAATAGTGCAGTGCCCACTGGTTGAGAGGGCTTGCAGTGGGGCACGCGGCCTCGCAGGCGTCCACAGTCCAAGTGCCTTTTCACTGGACGTTGGTGACAGCGCACGCCGGGTGTGACAGCAGCGGATATTACTGAGTGGCGCATGGGACGGGACTGAACCCGACCAACGCTCTGGTACCCGGCCGGACGCTAGTGGCACGCCTGCCCTTCTTCACAGCCCATGCCACGTACATTCTATTGCCGCAGCTTTGCTGCCACACGTTCGTTGGCTCTGTGCCGGGTTCGCTGGAGGGCTCATACGCTTTTCGCTGCAACTTCACGCAGGCTGCATTTCTGAATCTCTGAATGCATATCACTTGGTAGCAAAGCTCCAAATGGCCGAGCTGGGCACAGAATCAGCGTACATTTGTCGCACAAGCAAACTTGAAAAATGTGCTTTGCCTCGAGACAAGTGGCAATTCACAAGACCTGGAGCAGAACCTCCTCGATGACGTCATCGTTTATCGGCATTGTCGTTTTATCACCCCTGCGCACACACCGTGCGCGCACCGGGCATCTCCCCCGAGGTGACAGAAGACTGAAAAGGGACAGAGTCATCTTGAGGGCCACCGAAAACCAAAACCAACACACCACAGAGCTCGGTTCTGCCAGGTTTTTGGAGATTAGGAAATTGCACAAAGCCTGAGTGATCTAGCAAACAAAAAGGGTGTGCAGGGCGACCTGAAAATTGCTCTGCCGGGGGGGGGGGGGGGTGACATGGACGCCCGCCGAAGGAGGGAAGCAGTGAGCAGGCCAGCAGAAAAAGAAAGAGCCCGAAACTGGGAGGAACGCATGCAGCAAAACAGCTGGGCACAAGGCCGCCCTACACACGGCAGGGAGACGAGCCCCAACAGGACACACAACAAGACACAAGGGAACCATGAGGTGCGAGCACTGCAGCAACCACCAAATGCAGCGCACGCCGAGCGAGCCATCAGCAAACACCCCCCCTCCCCTCTACAAGGTGCCCACGTACTCCACAAGGGCGGGGGCTGTGCCCCGCGCTCCGGGAGGTGCCCGCCACGGGGGTGGCAACAGGGCCGTGAACAGCCAACCGGGCACGGGGCAGTCCACGTTGTATGGAGATGTGAAATCCTCGTATGGGGGGGCAGGCGGGTGGGACAGGAGGGGGTGCGCGACATGGGCACCCAGGAGCGCCACCAAACACGGGGAGGAGCAACACAGACACACAGAACGCGGGAGCCACACCAGGAGGGACAAGGGCGGGCACAGCAGACAAGGAGGAGGGGCACAGCGAGGCGGGAGAGGCAACTGGAACAGCGGGAACAGAGAACCAGAATGGAGCAGATGGCAGAGCGTGCGCATGGGAGGCAGCGACAATAAAGGGGATGGCTTGGCCAGCCAACCCCGTCGCTACCGGGTGCCAGGGCAACCCCTGCTCAACCGGCATCAGGTGGGGGGTGTCTCCCGCAGCCCAGATGGGCTGTTTGCGCAACAGGAGTGGGAGCCCATCAGGGGCAGGCCAACCGTGAGGGGGAAAAGGACATATGGGGGACGGCCCGGACAGCGCGTGGAGGAACAGGGCACCTGGGCCGCACAGAAACACAGCGAGGCAGGCGATGGACGGCCTGTGGACAGAGGTGTGTGGACAGCAAACACAGTCAAACGACCCCGGCAACAACCAGCACATCCTCAATACGCCAACTATTGGGCGCCGCTGACACGCAAACGGCACACCATGCCACATTCAGCACAGTCCCAACACGCCAACCACTGGGCTCCGCGAACGCCGAAACGACACCAACAGGAGCACCGGCCGCAGCGGCCGACAGAAAGTAGCGACCCGACGCAACATGCGAAGGGAAGAACGGGTGACCGTCCAGGGCCCCGTAAAGGAGCAACAACCAGACGGAATGTCACACAGGGGGTTGGAGAAATGGGGTTCCGTGTCGGGCCCTTTGTTTTGTGTAAGAACGGATGTTGGCGCCAAAGGCGCAGGAACACAAATTTTGGCCTGAAAAAGTTTTTTCCACCAATATTTCCCCCCCCCACATTTGAGTAGTCAAAATGATCACCGCGGCGACGTGGGTATCATTTTGAGCCATAGATGTTGGGTTGACACCCCCCCCCCCCCCGGCACGGCAGGTCGGGCACCCCCGCCCTGAACCCCCCCTCCCGTCACGGCGGCCAAGGAGGGGGGGGGGTTGGGAAAATGGGCCTCCGTGTCACCCCCCCCCCCCCGCAGAGCAATTTTCTTCCCGCCCAGAGAGTGGGATAATGTAATCAAGATAGTGGAAATGATAAGCTGTGCCAGGCACTGTGCATGTTGAGGACCCACCTTCCGCAATTTTAAAGAGCGTAGCAGCTGCCCTGAGGGCAGCTGTCCAACCACTGACACCCAAGCTCTGCCCTGAGGGCAGCTGTCCAACCACTGACACCCAATCTCATGGAGAGAGCCATGGGCAGGGCTCACTGGCTTTTTGGGCCCAAGTGGGGCCACCCTGTATCGTTGGCATAGGACCATGTGAAAGGAAGGAACATAAGGTACACCAGCAATCGGTGATGAAGCAAGCCTCCTACTGCGAGGAGGGAAGGTGCCAAATAGGGGGAAGTCCAAGGTACTGCATATGCCGAAATTCAGTGCAGTGTGTGCATTGCTGGTACCTCCTTTGCTAGCCTTGCAGCTGTGCGTGCACAAGCATCAGCCAACACGTCCCTTTTGATGGTTTGATAGCTGATGTCGTTGTGGGCATCAGAACCTGAAAAACGCAAGTTTCATCCCCTGCATGACAGTGCAGCAACACGGTGTCTGTGGTTTTTGAGTTCCGCCTTTATTCACTTTTGACTGCACATGCATATCGTAAATTGCAAAAGCGTCCAAAGAGCTCCACCCGAATCTCTCATCAGCTGGAGGGCTAGCGACAGATCACTGCCTGTCGTTGGTGTGGAGAAAAGCACAGCTCAGACAAGGGGGATGTAAGAGGATTGTGGGCCGTGAAAAAAGTGGAGACAACAGGCACTGCGCGCACCTTTTCCTGAAGCCATTTTTAGACTTCCTAATTTTAGAAATCCGGAACTGTCACCCATCAACACCCATCTTCCAGCGACTAAGATCGTCGTCACCAGCACTCTAGCGGCGTGACGGGCGACTAAGACAACAGTGTCCTTGAAGCCGGTGGCTGAATGATTGCAGAATGTGAAGGCTGAGGGAATGGCTCAATACCTGCGACGCTGGGCTGGCAGCCTGGCGCAGCTAGTTTTTGGCCTTGTTCTTGTTTGCAGAGCCATGGGCCGACAGGGGTCTAAACAGCTGAAGGTCCAAAAGTCGAAGTCTGACCATGACAAGTTTCGGATTCCGTTGATCACAGTGCAGAATGTCAAAGAGCATGTCGCGGTATCTTTTGACGGCAGCAGTGTAATCAGGGCACAGGGTGTGCGGTGAAGTGCAGGGCACAGGGTGTGCAGTGAATACGTCACGTATTGCACGCATCGGGGCTCTGGCGGGGTCGGAAGAACACGGAGGGTACCGTGCTGAGGCTGGATCAGTCTGAGTCTGGGGCCAACAACTGGACTCCATTGCTCTTGTCCGTAGGCGGATTACACGATGTGCGGGTACAAGGTCACAGCAGCTCAATTGAAGGCGTTGGAGGCGCACCGATTCAAGAAGTTGTCCGTATGCTTTTGCGTGCAGGACCCATTTTTGAGTGCGGTTTCATCTCTCGAAAGCCTCTCCAGAACTTTGTTTCACTTTGTCGTTGGGGCATGAGGACTGTCCCTGGGGAAGCGGTTTTCTCAGCACATCATTTTAGGGCGGGTTCCCTCGGCCGCCGTCTTCATCGGATGTCTGCCCACCGCTCGTGGCCAACCGCCACCCACCATCGGTGACCACGAAGCGCCGTCGCCGAAGTCCCCGATGGTATTCGTTGGACTCCGTAAGCGCTGTCCGGGACCGGCAGCGCAGCAGCAGGCCAAAGGGGTACGTGGAGGGGGGGAGCCTTGGGGCGCCGCCTGTTCAGATACCCGACCCCAACACCGCCCCCCTTCCTCCGGCTACCGCATGAAAAATAAGATTTTCGAATGCCGGGTCTACAAAATTTTTTTCACTCCATGTGTGTATACTCAAAATCCCCAGAATGTAATGGAGAATTCAAACATGATGGAAAAATATTGAAAATTTTTTGTCCCTCCCCCCTCACCACCCCACCCCCCTAGCCACCCTAGCTGCTGGGACACACCCTCGGAGGGGTAAAATTTTTGTGGAACAGAACAGTTTTGCATACCCGTCAAAATGATCAGTGCGACGTGGCGATCATTTTGAAGTATACATGATGGGGTACCCTGGAACCCCCCCCCCCCACTCCACTCCAGCCCCCCCCCCCCCCGGGGCCTCCGGCCACCACAACGCCTGCGAGGACAACCAGAGGTATATCATCCCAACAGGCAGCCCCTCAGGGGGGCCGCAGGGGGAGGAACAGAATATTGAAACGGGGCCCTCTCCAGAGGGTTGACCAGTTACCGCACGTTCCGTCCCTTGCCTATCACCCACCGCACGAGGTCCCGTGGCTCAGCCGTCACAGCACATGCTGCCTGACCAAGATGTGCTCCGCTTCTCCTGCCCCCCCCCCCCCCCCCGTGCCTCTCCCTCTGCACAACAAACGCCAGCCCGGGCCCCAATGCATTTCACTGCAGAAAAAAGATCAGATGAAGGCGAAGTTGAAAGAAAAGATGCAGCAACAGAAGGATGGCAAGGACAAGAAGCTGGGGCGAAAGGGCGCAGATCCAAATGACAATGAGCTGCCATTTGTGGTTTTCAAGTTGAAGAAGATGTGCCTCATAAAATGTGTGAAATGCCTGGAAAAGTTACAGGTGCACGTGGAGCGTGCGTGTGTGGGTGTGTGCGTGTGTGCATGTGTCTGTGTGTGCACACCCCCATGGCATGCTGCCTCGTTGTCTATTTGTCGTATTT
The DNA here is from genome assembly GCA_964036045.1 of Eutreptiella sp. 'Long Island Sound 2002'. Lineage (NCBI taxonomy): Eukaryota > Euglenozoa > Euglenophyceae > Eutreptiales > Eutreptiaceae > Eutreptiella > Eutreptiella sp. 'Long Island Sound 2002'. The sequence goes on from OZ038386.1 coordinate 17,513,718, forward strand.
GTGTGTTTTCCCTCCTTTGTCGTGCACGCGTTTGTGCATACACATGCACATGCACATACACATGCACAATGGTTAAGTGCAAACGATGGCGCGCGTCAGAACTCATTGGGTCCATTAATCACGTATATAAACCGCTAGATCGTGTAAGCAGCGTGAGAGCAGCTGGGTTTCGGTACATCTCACATGAAGAACTGACCCACGTTGTTTTGTTTGAACTCCAAGAGAATATTCGTTGCCAGGCCGTCGATAAGGTATGGTGCCGAGTCCGCTGCATCCCAATGCTGGGCTTGTTCTCAGCACAGAGTGCGTATCTGGAAAGTACATGGCAAGCACACACCAACAGGCACTTATTCTCAAGGTCACACTTGAAGGTTATCCATACTGGGAGGGGGAATATAGTACGACACCGTGTTATTCCAGAGACAACATTCTTGTAGCTACAAATGCACCTCCCCGGCAAAGGGCACAGCTTGTGAACGAGGTGAGGGACATTTTGCGGCGCGTGTGGTTGCTGAGGGTTGTCTGTGATTGCATGACTGTGCAAAACACATGCCAGGGACAGTGCTGACTACAAGACTACATGTTGGGTCAAGTGCAAGGTCCTACTAAAATGTTTCCTCTTGAACATCACACTAAGAGACGGGCCCAAAAAATGCGGACAAAATGCGAAAAATGCAAAAAAAAATCTGACCGCACCCCCCCCCCCTCCTTCATGTTTGTAGTGTGCTTTGCGTTGCCATGCCTTGTCACTGACCCCATTTGGCTATGGTAAATAGGGTAAAGAAATTGCCTAGATTGGTGCATCCCTCAGTCAAAATTCAGATGGGTTGGGGGGTTGAGCCCCCAAAGAAGGCTGTTTTGTGCCCTTTGTGGTAGTGCTTTTGTAGTCGCCACTGGGTTACTAATTTTTGGAAAGAAGGAGGGGGGGGGGGGGGGGGGGGGGGCACAGCCATGGACTGGGCTTGGTGCCCCTCCGCTCCCCCCAATGCTACAACATGTCATTCTGTGCATGACACACTCCCTTCACACCGCTCTGCAGATGCCGCCTGCCGGACCTAGATCATTCCAGGTACAGAGGGGAACAAGTGCCTCAGTGGGATATCCAGTGTGCACACAGTATTTGGCACATTGTTGCATATTTTTGGAGATGTTTTCCCCGAAATAGGGGCCCAAAACTTCGTCAGACCAAAAAGCTCCATAGCTGTGTGACATCCCCAAGAAGCAAACGTCCTGCCTCAACCCAACAAGCAAGAACACACATTTGGCGGCGCTGGTGCCCATGCGGTGGCATCTGCCATCAACGTCGTTTTTGGACATTCAATACGTACAAATGTGCCAAATAGGACCATCTGCCTCTGATTATGCGACCATTGAAGATGCCCAATGAGCGAGCTAAACGTTCCCCAGCATTTCTGCTGTCAACCAGAGTTCCACCGGCCGATTACTTCAGGGCTTCGCCGGCCACAAGTTATGCACAGCCCATGGTTTGCTTTAGTGGAATGGGGTGCGTAAGGATTGTTCATACGCTGGCACCTGGATGTGCATGGGCACCCAATAATGCGTATTCATGCAGACCCCCCCCCCCCCCCACACACACACACGTACACGTGATACTCGACAAAATAGGCACTAGAAAAGCGCTGACTGCTTGATTCTCGCCAGGCCGTCCGTCAGTCAACAAATTACCATGTGACGATCAGGTGCCTTTATGTAGGAAGGTGCACCGCGGTCAGATCACTCAACACCAGGCTGGGCCTGTGATAAGCAAAAGCAGCACTCCGCTGCCACTCTGGCAGTGCACGCACTTGGGAAGCTCGGCATGTCAACCCCAATAGCATGTGCATTCAGCAACCCGTCCTGCACCGCGCGTCATGCATGTCATGATGTCTCGGTGGCATTCTACGGACCGAGACCTGTGTGCACTATGCCACGCATGTGTGTGATCACATCACTTCACCCCACTCAGAGTGATGGATCTGTACCAGCTTGTTGCCCCGCCATCCTACGCTCCAGCTCCCCAGTAGGGGTAGCCCATGGCACCTGGTCACCCTTCGCACACACACCCACAGTCTGCAGATGCGGACCATTGTATCATTGGCAGCATTATTGCATCAATCGCCTGTAATCCCCTGCACCACCAGATCTACAGGGGGTCGCCATGAGACGTACCGACATCCTTCCCAAAAGGCATGTTTGGTCAAACATTTACGGAGGTGCTTAGCCACAGCACATTGGGGGGTGGGGGCAGGCATATGGTAACTTAGTGAATATACGCCTTTATGGTTGCCCTAGTGTCATGGGGCGACGTGGCATACAACCTGTGCAGGCCCTTGTGCATGACATACATTGCCAGTTCCCAGTGGGCGACATGTATACCATACAGTACCATACAGTAAGGCGACGTGCAACCCCGCGGCAGCAGACAGCAACTGGGAGATCCACGTGGTTGTCTCCAGGCCATTCTTTAGCACGCCAGTGAAAATGGATTCCAGACATCCTAATATGCGTGTGCTGGTGTAAGTAGCCAGGGCCTGAGCCATGGGTGCATGGGTGGGTGGCAGTAGATCTGGTCTGGATGGGCCCCTTGGGCTCTGGGAGTAGCTCTGCACGCAACATCCCGTGCGATGGTTATGCTTTGTCTTAGGGTTCTGAGAACCTCTCAGACAAGAGGAAGGCCGAAGTACAGAACGGCCAGCTGGCAAACCAAGTGGTGATCAGCATGCAGAAGGGCGTGACGTGGTGTGTGTCATGTTACACAAAGTATGCAGCCCCCATTCGGCACCGTCCCTTGCCCTGTGCTCTGCCACTGTGAGTGACACTCGCACAACGACATTGCGGCGGTCCATGCGACCATTGTCCCACATCAGCACGCGCCGCTCCATCGGGGCAAGGGGGACGGGTGCGCAGCCTTTGATGAGGGGCAGGAGATAGGGGTCAGACATGGGTTAGACCGTGCAACAGATCATAGACGCTCAGACACACGGACAGACACACGGACAGACACACGGACAGACACACGGACAGACACACGGACAGACACACGGACAGACAGCCAACCGGACGGATGGACGGACGGAGCCTCATGGGGCCGGCACTTCGGGGCCTTTGGCGTGGCTGAGCTCCATCCCTCCCCTGAGGAACGCCAGTGTCGGTGCCCGCCAGGGAGTGGACGTCACGGGCCCACCAGGTAGGGTCACCTGCCCAAACGACTGTGCTCGACTGCCCCCCCCCCCCCCCTCCCCTCTCCTGCCCCCTGTGAGGGGCAACCTCCTGGCCCTAGGCCCCTCGCCCCATCTCAGGGGCATTCTGGACGAAGTCAAGAAGATGGAGAAGGCGAAGAGACCCCCTGATCCCGAGCGGGCAAAGGAAGAGGTGCCGGAGCCCCGAGCCCCTCTACTGTTTGGCCACTACACGTCGAAGGCGGAGAAGGCGCGGGTGCAACAGGAGGCGCAAAAGGAGCTGTGGAGGCCGAAGGAGCCAATGGCCAAGCTCCGCAAAAACCAGTGGCAGCGCGCAAACAAGAAACTCCGCAAAAACAGCCGGAAAAACAAAGAGGTGTGTGCTCGATCTGCTGCAGGGACGCAGTCTCTCGGGTGTGGCACGTTCTGGGACCTGCGGGGGCTACCACGGATTGCGGATGAGCGCAGATTCTGCACTGACTCCTTGGCGTAGGGCCTAAGTGCCCCCGGTCAGGACCATTAATGGACATGGTTGTGTGTGTGCGCGCGCGCAGGTGAGCACATGTCAGGTACGTGTGCATGTTTCGGAATTCACTGCGCCTGCGTCGCCCAGGGGCTGTGGTGGCGTTGGAGCCCTGAGCCCAGCGCGGGGGAGCCTGAGACGACCTGACAAGTCTGCCATAGTACCTTCGGGGAAGGTGCTTCAGGTGGCGTCAAGACTAGCGTTGGGCACACTCCCATCCCGCCCCATTCCCCCCTTCCCGACAGACGTATGCCGATGCGGATCAGCAGTCCTTGTGCCTGCACAGTGGCGCCGACAACATTATCGCTCACCGATGCCCTGATCGGGCCCTGCCAGAATTGCATGTTTCCTTTCCACTGCTGGTGAGCAGTCAACAGTTTGTTGCCCCCACCCGCGTCTCGGCTAACCGCTCGAGTACAAATGCGAACAGCACCAGCGGGTGTACGCGGGTCTGGTCAGCACAGAAACACGCTGAGACTCGATGAACCGCGAGCTGCACCGTCAGCAGCCCGCCCCCACAACACACGACCAACCAACAACACCCGGCAGATCAATGGTTTCCCCCGGACGCAACAAGCGCTGATGGAGGGCCACAAAGGCCAAGCCCCCAGGCCAGGGACGCGTTAGAACGGCTGATACCATCGGAGCAGCAACCCCCTCCCCGCTCCTACTCCCCTTCTACTTTATGACCCGGTGCAGAAATGTTTTGGACACCAATTTTTGTTCTCACATTCGCCGGCCGCGGGAGATGTGTGCGGTGTCGTTTGTTGTTCCAGTGCTCTGCCCCACAGTCCAGCTCCGGTTGTGACTAAACCGGTGGCGGAGCAACGGACCGAGGGGGCCCAAAGAGGGACCCAAAAGGATGAAGGGTGGGGGACAGGCCAGACTGCGTGGCGCACTGATCGTGTTGAGGACATGGTGGGGTCCCCGGTACTGACCAGGCGTAGCATGGTGGTCCCCATTTCTGTGGACCCCACTGCCCCAGGAATGTATTGGAAGCGCTGACAGCCATCAGAGTAGGAGAACACCCCAAAAGGCCAAGATCTCACAGTGGTCAAAAATGACATTCACTGAAGGCACAAAATTTGGGGTTGCCCCCCCCCCCCCCCCCGCCCTCCTCTCTTCTACGATATGCGTCCTGCTGGCGGCGCGAGCGGTAAAACGGGAGGGCTCTTTCGGTGGAACCGCTGCCGATACCCATGACCGCATTAGAATGGCTGACAACCATCGGAGGAGCCCCCCCCCCCCCCCTTTTGATCCCCTCCCCCCAAGACCAAAGTGACCGCAACGGGAAAAAATAAAATCACCTCGAAGAGAGGTTGTTAGATCAAGCGCAGGCGCGTGCGTCGTATACCCCCTTTTGGGGGTCGTTCGCGTAGCATACCCCAAGGCATGATATTGGATGCCCAACCCCTTGTAAAATCATTATTTTGCCCCATAAAACAATCCTCCAACGGATTTTTTGATTCTGAGGCCTCTATCCCCTGAAACTGATTATCACATTTTTGGGGGGGTAGGTATCGAACCGCCCCTTCATTGTTGGCGGCTCGACCGCTGACTGTTGTCCTACACATTGGGCTCCCCACTGCTTGTAACCGAGTCTGCCACTGAAAAAACCCAAACTGTGTGTTTCTGTCTGCCTGTCTGCCTGCCCGCTTGCCCGACTGACTGCCTGACTGACTGCTTGCCTGACTAACTGACTGATTGGCTGACTGTCAGCCTCTCTTCGAGGTGCACTGCCAAAGGCAATAGAAGTGACCATTGGGAAAATCTTGTCGGGCCATTTTTTGGTACACAAACCTTTGCCCCCCCCCCCCCCCTCTTCCCCTCCACATTGCCCGTGACCCCCTGTGGTCCAAACCCAATACCCCCACAATCTCCCCGCCGCTGTCCACAGCCCATGCCCATTCCCGTTCATGCGCTCTCCCCACGACCCCCCCCCCCCTGTGGGCTCCGCCCGGAGCCCCCCGCATGTCTACGCGACGCATGCCCACTGCCCTTGTCGCGTGTCGTGTGCCGCAGGACTTCAACAAACAGCGCGCGGATGTGAAACAAGTGTCCGCGTTGGATCCGAAGGCCGGGACGGAGAAACGTGCCGTGAAAGCCGCGCTGGATGCGCGGGGTCGGCGACGGGCCGCGGTCCAGAAACTCCGGCAAATGTCGTTGGACGCGAATCCGCATCAGGACTGAGCGGCCCCCAGGCCCCGCCTCGGCACGCCCGTCGGGGGTGTCCAATGCGGTCGTTGCCGGACCGGATGTCACACCGGTGCTGCCAGGCCCTGGGGGGGCTGCACCCGCAGCACAATCCTGAGCCCCACGGAGCCGGACTTCGTGGGGGCCCTTGCCATACCGGTGGCCCGGGTCGAGCCCGCAAAACGGGATGCGCCACCCGCGAAAGCGGGATGTCGCACATCGACCCCAACATTCATCAGGGTCTATTGACAACACCGCTGTGGCTATTGATAACAACATGGAACAGGGGGGGGGGGTAGAGGCCGAGTTTGGCTACACATGGGACCACGACTGGCTTCATGAGGCTTCTGCGCCCCATTGTGCCCGAACGGACTGCTCGCACGTGAAAGAATTTTCTGAAAAGGAAAGCTGCGGTGGGGCCCATTGACCCCAGCGAACCCATTCTTACCCACCACCCACTACCCACTACACATTACCCACTACTGCCAGGTCCAGGGGGCCATCCCAGTGACCCACATGCCTCTGGTGGCCAGGCTGATGGATACACGGATCCCGCCTGCAGTCCAGGTCCCCCATCCGGTGTTGGTTGAGGGGAAGTGGGAGAGAGAACACTGCGCAGGCGCAAGAAATCCGATGCTCTCCCGCAGGCTACCGCCCCGCAAAAGCCATCGGATGATCTCAAGGCCCCGACAGCAGGAGCCTTGCAACAGCACATGCCCCGCACTGCACTGGGGGGCTGGGGGGTACTCGTTGCAATGGGGTCTCCCTGCGTTTACGTGTATTCGTGTCGTCGCCGAATGCCCCAGAGGGTCCTCGACAGGCCTGCGATTGAAGGAGAAGGGGGTAGTGCGGCAAGCCCTTGTAAGACCGGTCGGCCGTGGTTGGGAAAGCGCTGGGAGTGGGAGGCGGCGGGTGCAAAACCGTTGCTGCAGTCGGAGTTGGGGCGATGCGGTTGGGGCGTAACTGACAGCTTAGGGCTGTGGAGGGGGGGTAGCGGTGGCCTCCCTTCCTTGAAGCGCGAGCCTAGTCTTCGGGGATCACACCAGAATAAGGGCGGTTTCAGCCCACCCGTGCCGGAGTGGAAGCAGCTTCATAGGGCGGCCGTAGGGAGGTCAGACCCGCAACCCCGACCGTCCGTTCGTCAATATGGAAGAGAAGGTTGCTGGTTCGCGGTCGCTGGTGTACACAGTTGTTGGAGAGACACCCTTCGCAACATTGCCAACAGTGGGCCCATAGCCACGTCTGGGCGGACCCGTCTGTTGCTGCGTGGTTCCGCATTTATATCATGTACTTCCTCTGTCTGTCATCCGCAGCAGCCTGGTATCCCAACCTCGAGTGGGCACCCAGAGCCCAGGCTGTCCCGGTGCGGTGCCATGACCACTTCACGAACCTTGCAATGGTTTTATTGTGAACGAGATGTGGTTCACTTGTTGAGGCTCACATGACCCGAACAGACGCCAGCAGTGACCATTGATGAAATCGGAAACCACGTCGAAATGGCACACAGTGCACTGTAATGCACCATGCAGCCCTACGGCAAGAGCTACGCATACATTGGGGCCGCTGGTGGCGGCTGCCCCTGCGGCTGCGGCTGCTGCTATTGCAGCTGCAGCTGCTGGCAGTAGTGGACCGCTGCATCCGGAATTGCAACCCAATTCCAGCACTTCTTCCGTCTCCAGGTCCGCGGTGCATGATACGGTCGGAAATATACCCCTCCCCCCCCCCCGCACACAGATCCCGCATTTTCTGGCGTGAATTAAAAATTCATTGCCGTAACGCAAATCAAAGCTGCCACCCTAAGTATCGGTCCTAAACCCACAGAAACCCACGATGCAGAAAATTTTCCCTGATATCGAGATCGGGATCTCCAAATTTGAAATCAGCAGGGCAATGCCCACTCGCGACTCGAGTGGCGCTTCACCATCCGGGACTGGAAAGGGGTGGATTGTGTGAACGGCTGCTTGGCAGTGGACATCTTTGAATTCATGGACGCTTGGGTGTTGTGCTCAAGATGCGATGTCATGCAGGAGGGGGGAAGCTGGTGGGTCGAGAGGACGGGCTGGGGAGTAAACATTGCTACCTCCCTGCGAGGAGGAGGGAGGTAGCAGCACCGGAAGGGGGTGTATGGGCTGTCGGTATGGGGCATTGCACAGGGGCAAGGGGATGCCGGCATACAGCTCCCCCCCAGTACGACCCACACACAGGCATAGAAGCACATTTCCAGATCAGGTCAGATATGTCCGTCGCGGACAAATATGACTCGACCGGTTCACTCGGAGAGGGGCCTGACCGCAGCACGTCGTTTTATTGCGCCCGGCCGTCGTCCAAAACCTCAGGCGCCAGCCCCCCTGCACACCTCCGAGAAACCTGGCCACTTCCCACGAACCCGCCCTCTGCTGACCCCACCTCATGAGTAGGATGCCCTTTTGTTTCCGCCACCGCCCACCCACACACACACCGCTCACCTCACCCCGTCTGCCATGGGCAGATACTTGGACGCGGTCCGTGCTGTGTGGACGTGCTGTTTGGGGTTACCAGGCAATAATACGTAGATTTGCATGCGCAGTCCCCCGAAACAGGTCAAGGCGCAACTGAAGGAGGGAATTACTCCGCCGGCTCTGACCATCCGAAGGGCGCTCATACGGGCGCGCCTCAGGGAAGGGGTAATGGATCAGTGTTGGGGTTTCCTGTCGTTTGGCCCCCCGTCGGGCAGTGCCGAGAAAGGGGCGAGGCAACTCCGGGAGCCCTCTTTGCAGGCGGCGCATGTTATGTACTGAGCTGTGGATTGCAGACCCACGGGGTCCTTGAGCCCCTCTCAACCGTCGTGCAAGTGTACTCTATGCCGTCCTGCAGATCCACCACAACATCCGGGAGCGTGGGCCCCTGCCCTGCTCTTGCACAAGTCTGGGGTTGTGCAAGTAAATGATCGGCGCAGTGCCATCCACATTTGTTGCGGTCCCGACCATGTCATGTGGTGTGGGTCTCTGTTGTAGGCTGCCAAAACGTCTCTGAGGGTCTGGGAGGGCTGTGTGGGCGCCGAGTCTACTCCTGTGGCATAGGCTTGCCGCAATGGTTTGTAAAAGAACGGACAGTGTGATGGTTAACGGGTCCAAAAAGCCGAGGTTTTGGTGGTGTCTAAACAGGATACTGCTCTACACCCGAGAAACCCATCCCCCAAATGTGTGTGCTTTCATTACCCCATGCACACACACACACACTCAAGGCACCACGCACAAAGTGCAGGTTGCGCTCAGTGCACAATGCACCGCATGCTCCATGCCCCAAGTCGTGCGCAGCGCTTTACGGATGTGGCGCAAAGTGCACTCTCCGTCCCCAAAATGAGCTGGTCAGCTCCTTTGTGAACCAGCTCTCACTCACGGCCGTCCTGAACATTTGTCATGGCCTCCCGTGGCGGGCAGTGCAGACCCAAGTCATGAATCAATTCAATCAGTCCCCAAACTGCGAGATTCGACTGATCTGCAGCAAAGCCAAGGGAAGTTCCCCGAGCTCTCTTGCTCAGCATCCTCCGCCTTTGGATACCTTGGTCAAGTCCGATCACCATGTCTGCCCAAACGGAGGGGCCGTGCCCGGTGTGCACTGTGTGCTGGGCGTCCACCAGGCACACGTCCCCCCCTGTTTGGTGCGTTGTATGCTTGGGCTAGTCATGGCTGCTTTGAAAGACAGGCAATTGCTGTTTGCAGCAAACAAAGAATGTTGTATGAGACGGGGACAGGAAATTGCCTAAAAGAGAATCCAAACAAAAGTTGAGGCATGCCCCAACTATTGTTATCACTGTTTGCACTGAAAACAGGGTCAAAACAGCATGAATAGTTTTCAGCCTCAACAACTCAAAGTAATGCCACTAAGCTCAAACAGCCAACAAGTGGTGCTAAAGCATTTAGCAAGTAGAGCTAGCACACTGTGGCCACTAAGGCACGTGCAAGAGGACAATCCAAGTGTGGTGTAAGTGGCTTGCAAAGCAACTGAAAATTGTGAGTAGTGATTTAGTGCATACACATGTGAAACAATACAGCTAGGATACCCCACGCTAGACACAGACAGTTGTGCAACCATCAAACGATGATACGAGATGGTGGATTGACTTTGGTCATTCAAGTGTTGAACAATGGAGCACAGACTGAGCAGGTGACCTACGACACTAAATTAGTGCCCAGACCGGAGTAAAAGTGGGAAATACTCAACAAATGTTGCTACCCTCCCGCCAAGCTCCTTCAGACAGAGAAACGGTATGTTTTCAGGACAATTGTAATGTTGCTTTGGGAGGTCAATTCCTTGTGGAATGTTCCTGATTCCCAAGAAGATATAAACCGTGTGTCTGAGCTCATCATTGGTTGTTTGCTTGGTTTCCATATGTTGCCATGTTGTCATGAAGATATCATGCTCAGCAAAGATGTCCTATTCAAGAGATATTTGACATATTTTTGTATTGTGCATACATCACACCGCCACACCGTGTCTACGTCCCAGAGGGACGTAGACTACTGTGGGACCTATTCATATCCTGCACAAGGGAGTGGTGCCTACCCTCCTCCATTTGGGCAAGCATGGCTGTGCAAAGAGTAGGCTATTTTCCCCGACGGCCAAGGTTACCACAGTAACTACTGTGTTCCCATACACAGGGCTACTCAGATTCTTACTCAGTCCAAAAAATTAGATAATGAGTCAAACAAACTATATTTCCCACTAAAAATACCAGATTGCTGTCTAAATCTGCTGGTTTTCAGGGTGGTCACGAGAAAGCTAACTTACTATTGGGCACTGTGCACATGCTGGGCAGAGACACCGCCAATGTTGCTATTCTTGGTATGGCTGTGACAGGGCTGTAAGCTCACCGACTTTGTGGGTGAGTTCGGTGAGTTTTCATTTTGCCCGTTTTTCAGTCGGTGAGTAGTGGTGACCTGGTTGTTAACAAGCCCATAGTGGGAAGAGTGTCCCCAAGGCTGGTGACGACCTGAGTGCAACTCCGGTCGATTTGTGACGTGTGCAGCCGTTTTTCATTTTGCACACCGCTTTTCCCCATTTTTTGCTGTGTTTGACTTGTGAAAACTATGTTTTGCAGGTTGTGGCAAGTTGGAGAGGAATGAGAATGTTGTGAAACACCGTTTTCCCTCGTTTTTCACCGTTTTCCCACCATTTTTAATCATTTTTCACCGATTTTCACCGTTTTCCCCGTTTTTCCCATTTTTCATGGCCCCTGCGGTGAGTTGGTGAGTGCGGTTGCGGTGAGCTTACAGGCCTGCTGTGACATACATTTGGTCCACTGGTGAACATGTGCCTGCCACTATTATGTCCTCTTTCTCGGTTGCTCTGGGTTGCTAATTTCTGATGATGAGTCGCGCTTCGCCATGAGAAAACCATTTTCCTCAATTGCCTGAAGTTGAGTGATTTTGATGATGCTAGTCTTCTTTTCCCTGCAAACGCGGGTTGTGTGCAAGCGTGGCCCTGTCCAACCGTTGTTTTCCTGATTTTGCATGTGCTTGCACACGGGGGGGGGGGGGTAACCATTCATGAGTCCCCAAACTTTTGGGCCTGCCTCGCGTGCAAGTCGCATCAGGGCATACAATCAAGGTACAGATAGACTGGGAAGGTTCCAGTCTGTTCATTCGGGCTTGCGAGGCCCTCAATGACACCCTTTTGTGTATCCTCCATGCCAATCCCCCCCCCCCCCACCTCCGATGCCAATGCCCCCTCCCTGCTCTTGGCTGCCCGATGAGTGTGTTGGAGGAGTGTAGGTCAAGAACTGCCGAGCATTGCTGCATGCGCATACCAGGACGTGCATATGTAGACAGCCTTGTTGACCTGCATGTGGCCCTGCCCTTGGAAACGAAGAAACAACCCCCCCCCCAAAAAAAAACGGTTTTATGGATTACTACAAGGCCCTCTTAACACAAAAACAAAAAAGTAGCCAATTTTGGGTGCAGGACCTCAGCACCCCCTCAAATGTACCAAATGTCCTGAAACCCACAAAACGCGCAACATCTTTGGACACTACCATCAGTCAGTCTGTCAAGACCACAACCACCGATTGTATGTTCATCTACAATCCGCCGCTGGGCTGGTCCCAGCGCTGAGTCTTGAAGGATACACGCCTGGATCTGCGTGGCGTTGCATACAAGGCCCAGGAAAGGTAAGGGCGCTGTACCCCTGTGCCAGTGCACTGAACCCGTTCTCCGCCTTCACGCAGGTTGTGACTGTGCGGCACGACGCGCCGCACAAGACCAGCCGCCGCCCGCCCGCTTTTTCTTCTCATGGGGATGTAGTGCACTATGCGATGCCGTAACGCGCCATGCCTCCATTGGACGTGCAAGTCGCAGCGGTCACGGGGCTGTCCCCTGTGCCCAACGCCCCCGCTCTGTGCCTGCGCCTCCATTTAGCCAGCGAGACCCACGAGACCCAACTCGTCGCAAGCGCCTCCAATGTCAAGTGGAACGAGACGTTCGCTTTCACGACTGCGTCCCGAGGCAAATCGCTGATCCTCGTCCTCTGCCGGGAGGTGCCGGGCGGCGAGCCCCAGCCGGTCGCCACCACGAGCGTGGCCCTGGCGGACCACTGGGGCGCGGGCACCAAATCCGTCAGCCTGCCGCTGCAGAACGGCGCGCTGGAGATCGTCCTCCAGATGCCCGAAATCAAGAGCCAGAGCCCCCAGCGGCAGCCGCCGGCGCAGGAGCCCGCCGCCGTGGCCCCTCCGCCCAGTGCCATGGGGCAGGAGTCCGGGGCGGTGGAGCCCCAGGCCAGTGCGGCGGAGCAGAAGGCCAGCGCCGTGGCCCCTGAGCCCAGTGCTCTGCCGCAGGAGTCCAGCAGCGCCCCTTCACAGCAGGTCTCAGCCGGTGGGTTTGGTTGGGCCCCTTGGCGGGGGTTTTGGGGGATACATTGGAAGGGGGGATGGGGGGCAGAGGGGAGTGTGCAGCAAAACTCGTAAAACGACCCCCGCAGCAACCAGCACAACCCCCAGTGCGCCAACTACTGGGGGAAATGATGCCACAAGGAACACATGCCGCAGCAGCCGTCAGAACGCATTGACCCGCCGCAACATGCGAAGGGAAGAACGGATGACTGTCCAGGGCCCCGTAAACTACAACCCGACGGCAAGTCACACAAGGGAAGGGGGTGCCCCCCCCCCCCCCCCTCCAGGGCGCAACACAGCCCCACAAGCGGTGACAGTGACACGCTGAGTGTGAGCGAATCACCGCGGGCAGTGAAGCAGCAGCGCCCAGCAGGTCATGCAACAGGTTGCTGACCGGGGTCGGAAGGAGGGGGATGAGCTGACCCAAACCAGCCCACGCAATATTCGATAGACCAGTTGGACGAACTCAAGGCAGTATTCAGCACTGGTTTGGATTGAACTGTGCGGGCTGTGACCGTATGGCCTGTGTCAGGGGGGCTATATCAGTGGCTAAGTATCAGTTGCTTCACAGCCCCCTCCGGCCCGCCGGATTTAACCGTACCTGGGTTCGGCGTACCTATCGGCTCGGCGTACTTATCGGCTCGGCGTACTTTCGGCCGGCCGAGCCGGCCGGCCGAAGGTACGGCCGTACCTTCGGCCGGCCGATCGGCCGGCCGAAAGTACGGCCGTACCTCCGGCCGTTTTTTCGGCCAAAACAAGGGGGGGGTGACGGATTAAACCGTACTTTCGGCCGGCCGATCGGCCGGCCGAAAGTACGCCGAGCCGACAGGTACGCCGAGCCGACAGGTACGCCGAACCCCAGGTACGGTTTAATCCGGTGAGCTGCCCCCTCCAGGGCACCCAGCCAACGCCCAGCCACTGTCTCATCGACAGCACGTGCTAGCTTCAATGGCATGTAGCCGACAGTAATTGCCCCCAACTGCTTTGGCCTAACCGCTTCTGGGGCCGCCTCTGAGGTCCCTTCCCGTCCAATGCATCCCTGCTCCACCCGGTGAGGGCGCAAAATGCCGTAGGGGTTGCATTGGTCAGCCAAGCGCCAGCCTCCGTGCGTACCGCTGCCGACCATTGCTTTCTCATCGTTCACCTGCCACTAGGCACCCACCCTTCCGCTGCTCTCTTGTTGCTGGAGAGGTACCTGTGGCCTTTTGTTGGCCACTGACAAGCATCTGTCACATGTGCTGCTAGCGCGTGCCCTCGCACTGCCATAACACAACTTTCCACTCGGGCCCGGGTATGGGTGGGGGTTGGGGGTGAACTGGTGTGTGGACACATTCCAGTGGGCACACCTGTAACCCCCCCTCTCCGTTGTTTGCAGTCATCCCGGGACCTATAGCCCCCCCTTCCCACCAGACTTCAAAGACTGAGCTGTGCAAAGATACGGAGCAGCAAGGCGTGTGGGCCACAACTCCAGGATAGTTTGCTGCCAGTTACTTCTTCCACATTTGCATCAAAGAGGGCTGTGCCCTTTCTTTTTTGCTGGAGGTTGGTCAGCAGTCTTATCTGCTTCAAGGACACGCTTAGCCCTGAACCAAATCAAAGAGGTGGGCTCATATTTATGGTTTGGGAGCTCCCGCATATGCTTGCTCCAGAGTGACAATGTCATCGTTCACGTCCCCCTCATCTCCATTGCCAAGATCATGAAGTTCATCAAAAGGGTCATCACCCTCATTATCATCACTGTCATCAGGCACGGCGTGGGGCATATCTAAATCAATATCCATGAGGGAAAAAAAATAAACCGAAACTAAACACGCAGCAAACAAGAGATGGCGTGAAGCGCCAAAGGCAAAATTGGACAAAATTCTCACCTACAAATCCCCCCCGCCCCCACACACGCCTTTCACCCCCCCCCAGTGATGGATCTAATTTGTGCGCCACTCAGGGGGTGGGGGTGGGGGGGGGGGGGGGTAGTGAATTGTGACATGTCACAAAAAATACAATAGGCCATAGTGGGAAAACAGCTTTTCTGAAAATATTGTGACACCCAAAAGGCTCTGCGGTACTTCCTGAGGGCAGTGGTATTTCCTGAGGGCATGTGGGCAGGTTGCTGAATAGTTGTGTCTGTGCTTCTGACCTTGCTTCTGACCTTGCTGTTTTTTGTGACATGCATCCATCCATTGCATGCACAGCATAGAGATGAGACGCGGTGTCAACTGACGCGGTGTCGCCCTCACTGTCAGTGACGAGGAAAGTGGTACTGACAGTGACAGTGACAGTGAATGAGAACCCTGCTGCACAGTGACAGTGAATAAGAACCCTGGTGGACTACCCAGAAACAAAAAAAAACTGTTTGTTGTTGCCTGTACCCTGCTGCACACACATGCCTCTCTGGAAGGGTTGTCCTGCTTGCCTCCTGGTACCCTGCGTGGCTCAATCTGTGACCGGGTTTTTTTGTGACGCGTATTGTGACGCCTCGTCACAACAGGGGGGGGGGGGAGGGAGGGACACCCACCCCCCCAATTAGATCCATCACTGCCCCCCCCCCCCCCGCCCCCTCAGCTCTGGCATTCATCTAGAATCACATAGCCCCCAGGGGGGGGGGGCTATAGGTGGGGGGATTTGCTACTTTAACCCCCCCCCCCTGCGTTGGTGCCACGACCCGCCACCGATGGAGAAACAGAAACGGTCGGCCAACACAGTGGCTTGGTGGATCTTCGCGACCCAGGTAGGCCTCGCTGAAGGAAGGCCTGGTCCAGATCTTCGTGAATTGTGTGACTTCAATTGACGCCGCCTACTGCCCGGAGAGCAGCAAGATGCCAGGTCCCCCCCCCCCCCCCCCCCGGACTGCCACCATTGCATCCAGGCGAATTGTGGCACACCAAGGGTGGGCTTATCACCGCACTGCACCCCTGTCAGCTCCTAGATCAGGAGCTGTGACGGATGTGGTGCCATGGCAGATTCTCATTGGGTCTTCATTGTTGTCAGTCCCAGGCCTTTGCATAGTGGCTGGTTGATACAATACCCGGGGGTTGGGGGGTCAGAGGCCAAAAAAAAGTTTGTGTACCTAAAACCGACCTCCAGTTTTGGGCCCCTTTGATGAATTTCATTTTTTTTCCTGGGGAAATTTTTTCTGATGTGAGTGGGTGGGTGGGTCAGCCAAAATCTACTACGCAATGGCCTGGTCAGTCCTCTCTGGTGCCCGCTGTACCGTGTTGCTGGCGCTGCAGGACGCACCCGCAGATGCCCAGGACGAGAGCAGCGTCGTCCACATCCTGTTGAGAAACGGCGAGAACCTGAAGCAGTTCCTCCGCCCCGTCGTGACTGTCAACGCCGGCGGCCCCCGGTACACGACGCAGGCTGCACGGCACTCCATCAACCCGGTGTGGAACGTGGCGACGAGCCTCAGCGTGGACAAGGGGAGTGACTGCATCGCCATCAGCGTCCACGACAAACAGTCCGGGGACCACCACCCGCTGACCGCGATCCTCAAGCTCAGCAGCCTCCCCGACGGGCAGCCCAAGGACCTGCGCTGTGTGCTGCGGGTCCGGGACGGGGCCGCCAGCAGCAGCGCGGAGGCGGCGCTTCATCTGACGGCGATGCTGGTGCAGCCGACCGGGGCCGGGGCGCCGGCAGGGGATCTGGTCTCTGTGCTGTTTCAGGTGCGGTCGTGTGTGTACCAGGACGGCACGCAGTTCAGGGATGGCTACCTGAACGTCGGCTTGGCGGCGATGGAGCGGCCGGTACCCCTGAACACCGAACAGGTCCGTTTGCGTTCTGGATGTTTGGTGGTGCTCGTTGTGCTTGTGGGCCCGTCGGGGCCATGGCTGTAGTTGTGGGTGCGTCAGCACCAGCCACCACGATGTGGGCTGCCGTGCTTTGGTGAGCAGTGCAGGTAGTAGGAGGACGGCGCAGGCACCGGCATAATCACCCTAGTCTTAGGGGAACCAGGCCCTTGGAGCCCAACACAGACCCCTAGCCTGAGGCACTGGGTCAGCCGCCCACCTCACGGAAGGTACACAAGGCGGTCTTGTATGGACCCTAGTGCCCGCCAACTGTACAACAGCATTTCATCATTTTGCTGTGGCTTTTCCATTTCGTGCGACATTTTTTGCGACGTGCGGTTTCTGCGGCTTGCAGTCAATCATGCCTTGCGGTTGTGGTTGCTGTTGCGGCATGTGGTTCTGGTTCTGGTTGTGGTTCCGATTGTGCTGGTCACTCTGGTTGTGTTGGTCACGTTTTCGGTTGGTTGCTGTTATGCGTGTCGGAGTTGTTGCAACGGTGGTTGGGGTTGGTGCGTTGAACATCGACCTGCAGGCCAGGAGAGCGCTGCCTGATGCGACGTTGGAGCTTGCAGTACTGATGACATGGTGGGTATTGGTGGTTTCTGCCCGTTGGCTGTCTTTGCAGTCTTTCAACGCACCTTAACCATTTCACCAAAATGCAGCGTCCTCGACTGAGAGTCGTTGAGCTGACTTGCTCTGATGTCACTCCGCATTGGGACGTCTGGTCTTTTGCAGGAAGCCGCCCGCGCTGAGTTCATAACATCCAAGACCACGCCTCTCTCATTCTTGTGTATGCTGCGGGATTATCCGCACAACCAAGAGCTCGGACGCTGCACCATAGACTGGCAAGCTCCAGAAAAAGGCCCGGGCACAGCGGAGACCATTGCACAGGTGTGACAGTACAGTACAGTACAGTACAGTACAGTACAGTACAGTACAGTACAGTACAGTACAGTACAGTACAGTACAGTACAGTACAGTACAGTACAGTACAGTACAGTACAGTACAGTACAGTACAGTACAGTACACTACAGTACAGTACAGGACAGCAGGGCGGTCCTTTGGGACCGAGATACTTTTTTTTTTGGTTAAGGAGGGAGCGTTAGCGTGCAGGGCGCGCACAGGGCAACTTTTTGGGCTATTTCCGATTCGGATGCCAGTTCCAGTTCCAATTCTCCTATGCCAACGGAGGCCAGTTTGAGTTCCGATTCTGCCTTTATTTCTCAACCCAAACCTGCACCCAAGCCTGAAGCAAAGCCCAAACCTAAGCCCAAACCCGCCGCCCCCGAAAGAGAATTCACAGAGGAGGAGTGCGAGAAAGAGAACAAGAAAACGGAGGACAAATTTTCGAGTGAGAAAGAGAACAAGAAAACGGAGGAACAAATTTTCGAGCATTTGTTAGCAATAAATGGTAAAATGGCCCACCCTATGCACCCTTCAACAGAAGGTGTACAGTGGTGGTGCCAATTATTGTGCGGAATGTATTGACCCGCACACCTATGGGGACAAGACTCTTTATTGAACAGTCTTGCTTATTCAATTTGAGTGAACAAAATTTGGTGGAACAAAGTTGTGAAGGTGATTCAGATATGCTTTTCTTGTTCAATGTTGTGCACGGATGGTTTGTAGCTTCATTTGGTTGGCAAGAGGCAGCCATTGGTCTACTCGGGGGCTTCATACGGCAATGGTAAACCTGGGGACTCAATCTGGGAAAGTCATCATAAAAGTAGCGCGCAGGGTGCGTGCAGGGCAAACACACCTAAGGACCGACCTTAAGGACCGCCCCAAGGGACCACCAACCGCCAACCACCAACTGCCACCAACCGCCAACTGCCACCAACCGCCTGAGGACAGTACAGTACAGCACAATGCCTCTTTTGTATCATCAACAGACGTTACCTTCTATTCGGGAGAAACAACCCCCCCCCCCGCCCCACACACACACACACCACCCCCACCTCCCCTTGCGCAACCACGGCGCGTTGGGACAAGGCCATGCTAGCGCAACCCACTGCATGACAGAGCAGGCATGCACCGAGATGATGTCCAAACCTGACACTCGGGGGGTGCTACAGAGTTCGGCATGCTCTCACTGTCCTCCATTGCATCCGGGGCATCAGAAGCTGGGAAATAGAAGCCCTGCCCAATTTTGCGCCTCACCGCAAACACCAACAGCACATGTTTGCCGCTTGGGTCTGGCTTCAGAAAGGGCTTGGCGGCGGGTTTGGGAACGGGTTTGGGCTTCTCATTCTTTGGCACAACACTGTCTTCAACAATATCCTTCGTGCCGTGGAGCTTGCCCTGTCTGCGCAACCAACCACAACCACCACAACCAAAGTCGCCACCTCAGCCACAACCACAACCACGACTACAACCGCAACCACAACCACAACCTGCTGTGTTTCAATGTAAGTTGCACCGGAGGGTCGGCGTAACAAATACCAAACACCACAATGATGCGCCTGTTCTGGCAGTTGCAGTCACTGTCGCAGGCGTGTCTTCCCTTGGGATGGACGGGTGTCTATGTAACCCAAGTCCTTATTTTTTTTTGCCGCCCAAGGGTCACGTGTATTTCAGGACTCGGGGTCACATCTGAAACAAACAAAAGAAGTGTCTTTGGATGGCAGAAAAACAACGAAAGTACTTGTTACGCTTTTGTTGGTTCCCAGGTTACATTTTTCATTATTGGTGGTTCAGGGTATTGTCAAATGGCAGTGTTGCCAATGTGGGACTGCAAAGTAACGGGGCAAGATCCGCCTTTTGTGCCTCTCGGACAAGTCCTGCTGCCCATCTGCACAGGATTTGCAGATGACGGACCCCGATGCCAAGCCCTTCCGCCTCAAAATCGACTTGTCGCAGTCGCACTGGGCCCCGTCCAAAGGCTTATTGGCTCCCCGCCGCTCCTCCAAGGCCGGGTCCGGTGCGGGTGACCGACGGAAGTCCTCTTCGGCCCCGGCCCCGGTCCCGGCACCGGCACCGCCGGGGGCACCAGTGAAGATGATACAAGTGAAGCTGAAAAGCGCGAGTCTGGAGGGCAAAGGGGAGCTCTCCCGCACCGTTGTCAAGCTGTCGGTCGGGAAGGACGTGCAGTCCTCCGAAGTGGGCTATGGCCCTGATCCCGAGTGGAAGCAGACGTTCGTCTTCCGGGTGCAGGTCCTCTGGACTCTTGTTTTGTCTGCTTTTTGCATTTGGGGATGGGGCTTTGAAACCATTTAAAGGCCTGGGCTCACCATTTGGGGGATTGCGCGCATCAATCAAGGCTCTGATTCTCTAATTCCCATTGGCGCTGCCCGCTTCGTCAAACATTTTCAATGTTGCCGCTCAATATCCAGAGGAAGGTCCAGCCCATTGTGCAAAGCCCAACTCATTCCGCAACATGAGGCTTTTTAATCTTTGGTGGCTGCAGAGGTAGTGCAATAAGTACATGTGGCGTCACAGGGGTGCTCACCCCATTCGGTCCTACCGGCAGGTCAGTGTTGGGGGGCACCGGACGTGTAAGAGCCCGCGGAGTTCAGAGCAGCCTGGCAAGTGCTTGTAAGACGCCTGCAAGGAGCTCAGGGAAAGGTCAGAGGAGCCAGTAGGCCTGCATTAGAACATCTTTTTGAAATGGGTGCCCCCAACCCAGGCTTGTGCTTAATTTTTTTTTGGGCAACCCCCCCCCCCCCCCCGACCAAAGTGACCAATGTGGGACAAAACGAGACTTACAGTTGGGAAAATCTGGTCAGGCCATTTTTGGTACACAAATTTTTGGGCCCCAGGGACCCCCCCCCCCCCCTGGACACCCCCTTTAAGCACAGCCATGCCCCCACCCCCCCACCCAACTTTATGGCGCACCCCCCCTCGACCACCAGTATTTTAAGAAGGGAAAAGTTGCTTCGGGCCATTTTTGGTGCACAAAGTGGTAGATCCCAGAAGCCCCCCCCCCCCCC
Source organism: Eutreptiella sp. 'Long Island Sound 2002' (assembly GCA_964036045.1). Lineage (NCBI taxonomy): Eukaryota > Euglenozoa > Euglenophyceae > Eutreptiales > Eutreptiaceae > Eutreptiella > Eutreptiella sp. 'Long Island Sound 2002'. Next base: position 17,534,190 of record OZ038386.1, read on the forward strand.
CCCACACACGAGGGGCCAGCTCGGTGGTGTGCCCTCGGGGCGCCCCAAAGCAAACGGGGCTGTAGCGCCGCACCCCGGGAGGATTCCCCGGCAGGTCCCCCACGCAGGGAAGCGCTCTGCACGCCCTGGGACCCTCTCCAACTGCTTCAGGTGTGCCCGTGGGATGTTGGACCCTGCCGATGTTGGCACCACCACCTGCGCCGCATGGCAGTCATGGAGTGTGGGTCCTCCCCAGTGTGCCATGTGGCCTGTTTCCTGGAACCTGTTGAACTCTGCTTGGAACGGGCTTAGGAGGGATGGGCATACACATCGGTGAGTGGTCGCCCCTGGTCTGTGTGCTACTGCTCCATTTGGCCCACGTAGTCACCCCATGTCACAGAGACATGCTGCCCCACGACGGCTGAGGCACGGGCAGCCCTGGCGTGCGGCAGAACCATGCGCACTTCGGTGGCCCTGGAGGCCATGGACACCGATGACCCACGGGCGGTAGGTAGTGAACGCCGTGGGGAGCAGACACGGCCAGCGCCTAATGCGGACATTGCACACTGACCTTTGAGCCCCCCCCCCAAAGACACACACACACAGGCGTGGCTGAGGTCCAGGTCTATAAGACATGCGCTCCAAGCCCAATTGGGTGTAAGGCCCATGTACCGGGTACCGCCCACCCCCGGGACAGGCTCTGCAAATCCGCGAAGGATTGAGCATGGAGAGTCAGACATGTTGTGAGAGGTATCACACCTGAGGTCACGCAGGAGGTGACCTTTGAGACCGGCAACGCACAGAAGCCGTACCTCTCCTCCAGACAACTTGGGAGGGGAGCAGCGCAGTTGGGCACGGGCGTCCCGTCAAGTGGGACACAGGGTTTTATGGAGTGTTTTGCTGCAAGACGGGGACTGTGTATGCGAATTGGTGTGGCGGCCTTCACATTTCTGGAAACAAAGGAACAAGGAACAGAGAAACAAAGCCGAGGCGGGGTGGCTAGAGCAGCGCGTGAAGCATCATTATCATTGGCTTTGCCATGAAATGCCCCCCCCCCCCCCACTACCCCTGCGACTACCCCTGCAGCTCCGCCAACGCCGCACCAACACCGACAATGGCGGAATGCGCTCACCCATGCAACAACAATAGAGGGCAGCCCAGGACAGCAAAGGACAGCCCAGAAAAGACGCCCGGGGCACCGCGGACCCAGGGTGATGAGCCAACAGACACTTTACAGGGGAGGGGGGGCGAGGCCGCGGACTCCTCCCTCTCCCCAACTGCGAGGACGCGTACGAAGGGGAACTAGCGCCGGTCCCGAACCCTTAGACTGATGGCGGGCGCTACGTGCATTGTCTACCACCGCCGTGCCAGCTAAGGCCATCATGCCAGCAAACAGTATGCAACTACACCCAGGACAGACTGGGATATGTGGGCCAGCAGAAGCAAGTGGCCAAAACCACCCACACCAAGCACACCGACACCAACAAGGAGCCCCCTTGAGCCAGGATCCCCCTCCTCTAGGGGAAGGAGGGGGCAGGGAGAGACGAACCCACTCCCACTCTCCCTCCCCCGCCCCCTCCTCTACCCCCTCCCTACAGCAACACACACCCCCGCCACCCAATGCCCCCCAGGGCAGAAAGAATGGACAGAGCGGGGAAGAAACTGGGCAGGGGGAAAGGAACAAACCAAGGAGGGTAACAGGACACGGCAGACCGCGTTCGCCGAAAACGGTGCAGAGCGCAGAAGGAGAACAAGGAAAGGAAAAACGGGAAAGAATCATTGTGGTTGTTAGAAACCCCTGTCAGGAAAATTATCCTGCAGATGCACACCCCAGCGCGCTCAAGTCAGTGCTGGAGTCGGCAAACCCAGCATGGACTCGGAGTGTGCATCTGGATGCACCTGGTCAACGGCACGGGCAACAGCCCGTCTCCGGGACAGCCAACCCTGGAGTAGTCAAACAGGACAAGTCATCCAGGGGCTCCGTTGACACAACCAAAACACGTTCGGGCCCACAGAGGGTCAGAATGAGCAGTGGCGAGAGGCCAATAGGCGCCGCCAAAGGCAAACAATCAGATACCGAGGCCTTGTGCCAACCCCCCCCCCCCCCTCACACACAACACCCCCTTGAAGCAGTGGTCTGGGAGCTGGACAAGAGCCTGTGAGGAGCCCACAAGGAGCCCATGAGGAGCCAGGAGGGGCCTTGGAGGGGCCGGGAGGAGCCTGCACAGGAGCTGCTGGTCGTCGGCCATGAGGACCAGGAAGTAGCCCCGAAGGCATTTGGAGGCGCCAACCTCCAGCAAGCGGGACAACTCCCCTGGCTCTCTGCTGCCCATCCCTTCCTCTGTCCATAGGACGCAGATTCGGAGATGCTCATGTTGGCGATGACGGACAAGCACGACGGCCAGAGGACCCGCCAGAAGCTGGCGCTCAACCAATGTGCCGAGGACTCCATCGCGGATTACCAAGTGCCGATGCTCCAGAGGAACCAGGACGGCACCCTATGGCAGGTACCCGCCGTCCACACGCACTTATTGATCTTCGGGATGTGTGTGAATCACGCATCATTCCGTGCATTCACGATGCATCCGCAAGTGTTTGCCGGGCCTGTTCTTGCCTTTGAATGGACTACATCCCCGAATCCTGAAGAAACCCCCTCTACTGAGGAATGCTGCCACGGTTGCAATCAGAAGGGCCCCTTGGCGAATCAAGTCTGAGGGAGCGGCACGTGGCACAGCAAGCAAGGGATAGTGATGTATACGATACCACAATCACCACACACAAATTGTCACTGTATATTGTCGCCCCACGCCGTAATCTCTCACATGGGGATGTACGGACCTTAATTGGGTGTTGCATGCCGTGTTCTCTCATACTCGTCATTCTCGCTCTTTCTTGTCACTGTTTATGGTCATTCAAAACGGTCACCGTATACTGGTGCTCTGCACGGTCATTTTGCCTTCTAAATGTTCGATATGCACCGTCACACTGCACTGTCACGCCCAAGTGTCACTCTATATTGTTAGCATACAACAGCAAGTATTGTGTTGTCATTTTACACAGTTTCTCTGCATTGGCATGCCATCCTCCCATTTCAAACTGTAGCCATTTGCAAGTAGCACCCTCATGCATTGTTATTTTACACTGGCACCCAATTTTGCCACTCTGCTGTCACATTCTGCAGTATTGTAATATACATACTGCATATTGTAATCAACAACACATGCACATAGATGCCCCAGGTGCGAAATCTCGGTTTTTGCGTATTTCAAGTGCCCGACCTGCAGATACGTCGCCACCCGGCGGCCAACACCAGTTGCCCGCCAACTCTACGACCTCGGTTCCACAATCCACCGACCACAGCAGAGCGAGTGGCAGAGCACTCTGTACCATTACTGTATGTTGTCACTTTACGCTGGCGCTCTATGTGGTCACTCTCCATTGGCACTCTATACCATCACTCTGTTCTGCAAGTTCAGGGGGGTGCGCATTTCCCTTTGCACCCGTCCACACATCGTTGTCCACTTGTAGGCGTCCGACCCCAAGTGCATCGTACGGGTGTCCATGCTCTCCATCAACCCCAAGGCCTCGTCGCCGCCAGATACTGCCGAACCAGAGAAGCCCAAGTCTAAGCCACTCCCTCAGCCCCCGGCCCTGAGGGAGCGATTGTACGCGTCAGTGGCGTCCCCCACGGAGCTGCCCCCGGGGCTGTTCCTGCGGCTGCAGCTCTCCGGAGTGGTCGTGCAGACGGAGCGGCAGCCGGGCGGCAAGGATTTCCGGTTCCCAATGCCAGAGGACCCTCGCGAGCACATGAGCGTTTACCTCGTGAAGATCGCGGGCGACGGGGCGGAGACCAACACGTTGGCGAAGGGCAAGATCCCCCTCAACGCTCTTACGAAGGTCCTCTGCTGCGGCCTCCACCTCCGCCCCCCCACCTCCCCACTTGCCCCCATCTCTGACACCATCAATGACGCAACCCCACGGATTCAATGCATCGGCCACAAGAAGCCCCCCATCCTCACCCACCCCCCACCCCCTCCCACACACACAACGCGTCCTGGGTTCGCTCCCCTGGTTGGGCGTGAGCAGCACCGTAGCTGTTCCAGTTGCCATAGTGTCAGTGACCCCGCGAACCAGAAGGGACGTTGCAAGGGTACGCAGCTGGTGACCGCAGATCGCCCGAGCAAGTCACCTCCCCACACCCAGCCTTATTTTAGAACAACCGACAACCATAGGAGGAGGGTCACCCCCCAAAACCCTGGACCCCCCCCCAAAAATCAAAGGGACCATGGTGGGAAAAAACGAAAGTTACAGGGAAAATCTGATTGGGCCATCTTGTGTACACAAAATTTTGGGTCCCAGAACCCCCCCCCCCTCTCTTCTATCTGTTACACTGAACTGATAGCAGTGAAGACCGTGGGGCAGGCGCAGTTGGAGCTAATTGCGGTGAAGCAAACCTGACCCATTGTGGCCCTCTCTTCTAATGCTAGCCTGCCCACACCTTCATTCAAGCCCGGGCGAGGACAGCAGCAGTGTGTGTTTTGTCTGGTCGTCAGCGGCTAGACCACACACACAGGCAACACGGCGTGGCACCCATAACCGCCTGCCAAGCAGCTGCAGGGCCCGTGGACGAATTGGTCATGCAGTGCAAAGCACCACGTTGGATGGGGTCAAAGCACCAGCCATCACCCGCGCCAGGCGGCCGAAGATGAAGCCTTCCCTGAAATGCCATCAACGCGGTGGGGGCAGGGGTCGCAGAGGATGACAGAGGGTTGCGGGACCGGGGGCCCAGCGGGGGTGTCGGGCTGGGGATCTGGTGGGCCTGGGGACAGCGGTGGGCATGCCGTGTGGGCTGGTGCTGGATGGTCGGGGATAGGGGGAGGGGGTGCGCTGGAGTGGGGCTGGATGAGCATGTGGTTTTTGAGGGTTGTTCCATGACAACAGCTCGAAGGTTATCGTTTAATCCCCCCACCCCCCCCCCTCTTGTGCAAGCGCGGCCTTGTTTAAGCACGGGGGAAGGGGGGGGTACAACCGATGCCCAGTGCAATTTCTCCTGTATGCTCCTCTTGGTGAAAGCCAGTGCATGGGCCCCCCCGGGGGGGGGGGTGACTCCGCCCCCCCCCCCTTAGGGGGCCTCCGGCCAACAGTTAGTTACCCTCCCCCCACCCGATCCTCCCGGACCCCCCTCCAACCCCCCCCCTAGGGGGCCTCTGGCCACCGGTTAGTGGGGGGGGGGGTAGTTGGCGTCCAAACCTGAGGAGTCCCCCCCCCCCCCCGTCATCGGGCCTCCCGGGGGCTGTGGAAGAAGACCTGCTGGACCCAGCGGGACCGATGAGCCTGGCCACTGGCCAACACTTGAAACAACGAAGACCAACGACGAGACCGAGATCGCAGGGATTGGGTGTGAAATGCCCTGCGCCCGTCGGCCCACAAAATGGAGGCGGAAGTGTCGTAAGAGGGGCGGCGGTACCACACGCCGTGCCCCCGATGGCTGACGGGCGGGGGCAGTGTATAGTTGAAGAGGCCGCGGCGGTGCCTCATTCTTCGCTCCCCCCCGCCCCCACCCGGGGGGACCCGGCCGGCCGGACAAGGGGTAAGAGCGGTGGGTGCTCGCTGAGAAGGACCTGTGTTCCCACCACTTTTTCATTTAAATGGGCTGATGCCAAGCAAGCGATTCAGCGGAATGTTCTTGAAGTGGACTGGATTCAGTAGCCACTGAGTACAGCATGTCAGATAATGTGTGTGTGTGTGGGGGGGGGGGTTATTGTGTCCTCTGTGTAAAACAGGAACCCACTCCTTCTGTAAGACCCAGGCCTTTGCTGTTGATATCGATGGCGGATCCGAGCGCGTGCTCACGGGCTCGCCTGACACACAGGTCCTGTCTGCGCCGTTCCCCGCATACCCCCATGACCCTCTGCAACGCTCTGCAACACCCCCCACCCGCTCCCCGATTCTCCAGAACGAAAATGTGCAGGAGACGTGCACGTTGACCTACAAAAAGCAGTACAGCGAAGGGCTGCCAGGGGCGCCCCAGGAGGTGGCGCTGCTGCTGACCGCGAAGGACGTGACCGATGCCGAGGACGAGGCTCTGGTGGCCCCGGCGGCCACCTCGATGCTGCACTTGAAGCTGGGCAAGACACGAGACCTGCCGCTGCCGGACGGCGGGGTCGAGACCCAGCACGTGCACGTCAAACTGACGCACCACAAGGTCAGCCACAAGACCTCCAAGAAACTCGCGGAGGAGGTCGAGTTCGGTGACGAGTTGGATTTCCCCTTCATCAAAGAGTATCCGTTGAACATCACCCTCTCGATCGACCAATGCAAAAACGTGTGCCCCGTGCGCTGTGCCCCAGGCCCTATGCCCCGCGCTGCGCCTCGTCTTTCCTCAACGTGCCGCCCTCTGTCGCCCCATGTCCCTCCCCATGGCCTGTCCCCTTAGCGATACGCTGTCCACGGCGTTGTGCTCTCTGGTTGGTGCCCGATGCCCCATCCCCGATGCCGCCTGCCGTGTTGCCCTGTGCCCCACGCCTTCGACTCTGCACCACCTGTGCCCTGTTCTCTCGCCCGCGGTTACCCCATTCCCCATGCCCCGTGCCCCAAGCCCGGGGCTGCGCTTGAGGGGAAGCAGGGCTTAAGGGAGCTGTCAAGAGCGGCTGCAACAGCGGTTACTGGCGGCTGGAAAACGGTTTCAGGAGCCACGCGGGCGGTTGCAAAGCGGTTGGAAGGCAATGGGGCACGGGGAGGTCGGGGAGCTGACAGTCGAGCCGAGGTGGGGGCGTTGGGTTGGGACTCTCCCGACTGGAAAAACGCCACAGGTCCGTCGTAAAAGAAAGGTGGGTCCCCCGGGAGCAATCATCGGAGTGGTCTGAGCACGCGCCGCCACCTGCCAGAGGACGATCGCACGGCACGCCACGTGGCTGCTTGATAATCACCCCGCCGCCTTGCCTTCATCGCTCGCAGCTGCGGGCGCGGGGCTGGCTCCACCATCGCACTGTACCTCGCACTCGAATGGCGAGGCCAGCGCCCACACCACGGGCGAGCCTTCATTCCGACTGGGCTGGACCTTGACCCCCTGGAGTTGGAGTGGCGTCGGGGGCGCCTCTGGTGCGGACCACTGTGGAGCCTGAACTGAGGGGGGGAGGGTAACGCCCGCTTAAGTGCAGGCCTGCCCATGCCCCATGCCCCATGCCCCATGCCCCATGCCTGGGCCCTGTGTCTGCCTACTGCCGCAGGTGTACCGGGCCTCGCTCGCCATCAGCCCTGAAGTCAGCAAGTCCCAGTGGACGGGGTTTGCGGACCTGATGGTCAAGGACACCGACGGCAAGTGGAAGTCCACCGACATCAAGTTCGAGTTTCTGATGCAGGTCCTGGGGACGTGCCCTCCGGCCTCGCTGCTCGTGGAGCTGCTGGAGTCCCAGAGCACCCCCGGCACCGAGACGCTGGTCAAGTTCGCGGTGCGTGGGCAGAACATGAAGACTGCGTCGGTTTACAGTGACGGCGACGGCAAGGTCCCCGCCCCCCACTTCGTGCGTCCGCCAATGCCTCCTCCGCAGCCCCCCGCTTCCCCACATCGCCTCGCTCGGTGCGGTCGGACATCCCGGCCAGCGAACAGCACAAGGGAGTTGAGGGAAGCAGAAGTGCCTCTTTGCGCGACCACGCACCCTGGGTCGAGGTGAGGTGAGGTGATGTGAGGTGAGGTGAGGTGAGATGGGGTAATGTGAGGTGAGGTGGGTGGGGTGAGGTGAGGTGCATTGAGGTGAGGTGAGGTGAGGTAGGGTGGGGTGAGGTGGGGTGAGGTGGGGTGGGGTGGGGTGGGGTGAGGTGGGGTGGGTTGACATTGCCCAGCAACCTGCGGACCCCCGTGTGATGTTCCACGCCATCCTTCACACCGTGCCCTCGGGCTGGCGGGGTCACAGGCACCCTGGGGCCTGAGACGGTGCATTTTTGCTGAGGCTTCACCTGGGACTCGAATGTCTACTGTGACAGCCGAGCCATGCGACCTGCACCCTGGTTCGGACACTGCTGCCGGGCGGGGGTCTGTTGGGTTTTGGTGACATGGACTGGTGCATAGCGGCGATAAAAGCTGGCTCTTCGGAGCCATCCGCAGAGGCAAGCCCCCCCCCCCCAAAACGGGGGCGCGATTCCCCCAAATAGCAGCAAGCATCGTGGAGCATCCAAGTAATATCAAGGATCACCGAAGCAACCCCTTTCCAGGCTTGCGGATTTTGGGGGGTTCCAGTTCGATAATTACCCAAGTACCCCCCTTTTCCAAACAGTGAGGCTGGGGATTTTCGGGGGGCTCCAGTTCGATTTGGGCTTCTACCGTCTTCTCGGTTGTCTCTTCTGTGCTCTGCTTCTGGTGCCCCGTTTTACTTTGTAGCCTCTTGGCACAGAGTGATGTCTGCTGCCCCAGAGCAGTCCCCTGAGCAAGCCGAGGAAGCAATGCGACGACAGAAGGCTGCAGCCCCAACACCGCGAAAGCACGGGAACCGTATGACAGCGCCCAAATTCGTGGCTCAGCTTGCGCACGACATGGAGCCACACAAGCACAAGGTGGGGGCTTGAGGACTCAAAGAATTGAAATCCCTTCAAAGCCCCTGTGCTTGTGCCTTCCATGTGGACTCCCATTCCGCATGGAAGGGTTTCCATATTTCACCGTCTGCAATCAGCTGATGAAAGAAAACCAACCGGTGCATCTGCTCACCAGAACCAGCAGTGCACTCTGGGGTACAGAGGTGAGGTACTCCCCCTCTGGGAGGGTACTCAGGAGCGGCATAAAGAGGAGGACCGTCATGCAGTTCAGGTCCTGCTCCAAGGCTCCGTGCCCCCCTACCGAACTGGACTCATCTGTGGGCGTGTGCACCCGGAACTTTTCTGCAATTTTCCCGCAGTTTTCCTGCAATTGGATGTGATGCTCCCTGACCGCAATCCCCCCTCCTCCCTCCCGCATATACTTAAGCAACCCCACGCCCGACCCATTGTTACCCCCGTTCTCATATCCACACCCATGCCCTGACCATGCAGGTCAAATGGGCGAACGACGTCTTCAAATTCCACATCAAAGACCCGCTGATGGAGTCCCTGCACATTCATTTGATCGAGCAGAGCCAAGACTCCCTGCCGGACGCCGAGACGTACCTCGGCAAGTACAACCTCCGGCTCGCGGAGCTGAAGATGTTCGCCTCAAGGGAGTACGAGTGTTGGCTCCGCAGCAAATCGGCCAAGACGGGGCAGTGGGAGCGATCCAAACCCGCGCGGGTGGTCAAGTTTCGGTTGGAGGCCTTGGGCCCCCCTTTTCCCAGCTCCCTGGACATCAGCAAAGGCAGTGGCGGATCGCACCTCCATGCGCCTTCGCAGGTAAATCCCCCAACGTATTCCTGAGCCCTCATCCATTTGCGCTTGTTGTGTGTTTCAGGACTCCGGTTCCGAGGGAGGGAGCAAGGGCTGTGCCCTGGTCGGTCGGTGACAAGCACCCGGGAAGTACCAAGTGTTTGCACTGGACAAGGGAGGAGGAAGGAAGTGTGGCACAGTCCCGCTACTGCATGGTTGGTGTGGAACCCACCCCTCATGCACTGCTACAGCCCTCTTCTCCTTCGTCCCTGCCCCCCCCCTACCACCCATTTGGGGCTGCGGTGAGTGTGATGAGCACTGGCCATGCCATCACTTGCTGGCAAAATGCCCTACCACCCGTGGGGGGGGATGGGTGGGTGGGTCACAGGCCAAAAAAAAGTTTGTGCACCCAAGACCGGCCTCAAATTTCCGGCCCCTTTCAGAAATTTTTTCTTTGAGGAAAATTTTTCTGATGTGGGTGGGTGGGTGGATCGGCCAGGTTGTCGCAGCCCCAAATCAGCCACCCCACCCCCCCCCCTTCCAACACACACACACACACAATGTCTTTTATATGTGAAGTCTCTATTGATAGGCATGGGCTCTACGCCTAGGCCACCCGCTGTTTGTTGGACCACGTGCCCGTGTATCATTGACTGTCTTTATGGCCTTCAACTCCTCTGCTGGTGGCAGCCGCCAGCTCTGTGACCTCCTTTCTCCGTGCGCCTGTGGCGGCTAGTGACGTGACAGCCCCCACTGCAAGCTTGCCCTCATACCCTCTGGTACCCACCGGGGAGAATTCGGGCTGTGGTGGTGCCCTTCTGGCTGGGTCCTCAAACAATGCCTTTTACCAAGGAGTTGATTCTGCTCAAGATATGGATGAGTCCAGTGGGGCTCAGTATACAGCAGAAGAGCGGGCTCAGTGGCACGCTGAGCAAGCACGCGCAGCCGTAGCTGCAAATGTGCAACACCGGCCGCAAGAGCCGCCGTCTCACCTAGAGCTTGTGGCGTTGCCGCAACAGCCGCCTTCGCCAGCCTAGCAGCCGCGGCCCCCAACGCCACCGTTTTTGTTACTGTCGTTAGCGCCTGTACCGGCAGCTGCACCGCAGCAGCCAACGGCCTGACTGCCAGCAATTGCGCCGCCAGATGCGCCGCACGGGGCAGCAACCATTTACACTGCGCGAGCTAAGTTTCTAGCCGACCATGCCATCACAGGGGCTGCTTCGCTTATGGCTCACGAGCCTACACAGCTTTCTATTGCTACGGGCATTGCATCTGAGCATGTGGATTACATCTTTATGGACAGACCGTGGCTGCAACAAACAGATGCATCGGGAACGCCTCTGTCATGGAAAGGGATCGCCGCATCCGCTACACCACTGCACCAAGTGTTGTGGAAATACAAAGCCTTGGGCGTCGCTTTCGTGGCGTCGGATTCTGACTTGCCAGCGCTGCAAGCTACTATTTTTCACCTCCAACAGTTGGTGCAGTTGAATTGCATTGAGGTGGTTGTCCTAAGTTCCACGACCCGTGACCTCCATGAAGGAGCCACGTTCTTTAAGGAGAAATTTCCATGATCATGGGTGGAGATTCGGAAGTTTGGGTGCCCCTTGTCGGGTACAAGGGGTGTCCATTTTCATGCCTGGCACCTGCACACTACAGTGGCACACTTCTTGCAAGCCTCCCCGCCCAAGCCGGAAGTGACTGTGCGCTGTTTGCTCCCTCCTGGCACAGAGCTAGCTCGGCTCTTTCTTCCAACCCATGCCCTGAAGAGCTACGGGTAGTCTCCCTACCCACTAATCATATTGACAACCTGTTGAAGGTCGCCGCTTGTGCGTATGACCAAGTCCAGTTACTCCAGTCTGGGGCCGTCTGGCAGGTCCGACACACAATGGGCTTTCCTGCCTAGTGTGTGGGACGAGGCCAAAACAACCATCCAGCAAAAATTTTATACGGCGCCGTACGCCTCATTTATGCCATATGGCATTTACAAAGGCAAGTTAAACGAAGCGCATGCGATTTTTGAGATGTGGCTTCAGAAACGCAAAAGGACCCCCACCACCCTGGGTAGCGTGTGGAAGATAGTGGACTACCGCTACAAATTTGAAGCGGACTCGTCCACCCTACTTCCCGACATTCAGTGGGACGGGCCATGTAAACTATGGGTTGCCTTGTGGGGCCCAGCAGACACTGCGATCTTCATCACTAAAGTAATTCCTCACCTGTTGACTGCTGGGTACTCCATGACTGATGAGAGGACTGGAGCCTGGATCGACGAGCGCGAAGTTATGTCTGTCCAGAGTGGGTCCTCAATCTACTCTATGTCGTCGTCTCAGTCACATCAGGCTCTAGGGGACAATATTGAACCGATGGTCCTTGTGGACATGCCAAACCATTTACAGCGTGTTGATGTAGAGGGCCCGGTACGACAAGCGCGCGCGGCTAAAGGCATCCCAACTGCTAAGAACTGCCCCATTGTGGGTAGGCGCTTAGGCTAGACTATGGGGAGTGTGAAGTTCCCCAACTGGCAAGTGTTTGGGCCGTTAGGTCTAGCCAAAGCCATGTTGGGTTCCATGTTAGACATCTCGGTCCCAGGCCCATTGGGCGGTGTTCAACAGGCCTTGGTCTACTCCCTCAAGGAGTATGTGACTGCGCGGGCGGCATGGCGAAAAGACAGACCACGTAAGGGGCACGGCAAAGGGTCCTCCAACCCCCCCCCCCAAAGGGCAGCCTCGGGGGGGGGGGGGGACTCACAGCCGAAGCCCTGCGGAAGCATGCTAAGGATCCGACAGCATTTGACTGGAGCAAACTGTCGGGTAAGACACACAAGCAGGCGCCCCAAGCGCAATGAGTAGCGACCCAGTGCCAATCCTTGTGTGTCCTGGGGTGCAGCTCTTGAGCAATATTTCTGTGTGTGTGACCAATCTGAATGGCTGGCACACAATGCCAGACCGACCCGGCCACCGTGGGTAGCCTCTAAAGCGGCATCATTATGCCTTCAAGATGTTTAGGCGCCACCACCTCTCGGTGGTGGGGGTCATAGAGCATCATTTACATGCCCATGATGAAGTGGCGTCTGCTCAGCACCTGTGGCTGCGGCATGGGTATCACTTCGTAGTTAACGTGTCTTGTGAACAACAGTCTGGTGTGGGGCTCCTGCATGTCCGGCCCTGGCCATTTGAGCCCTCCTTCTCTGTCTCTCTTCCCGGCTTCTTGTTGTTGTACAACGCCACTCTGACAATTTCAGGGTGGCATTTGTGGCGGGCCATTTTTATAATCGTCCCCATGAGCGGCGAGCTTAGTGGGAACTCCTGAGTGAGCGCTCCAGCCTGTTTGCAGGGATGCCAGTCGTTATGCTGGAAGACCACAACTCCATTTTATCCCTGTTGGACACCACGGGAGCCAACATCTGGTCGCAAAATGAGCTGGCTGCCATGGGAGCTGAACGCACCTCCCTGGGTGTCCTAGGCTAGTTAGATGCCTGGGCCCGGCAATTCCCATAGCGCAAAGCTCCGGGGTATACTCGGACGGCCGTCTTGCCGTCTCTAGATGGGTTCCCCCCCACTACCGTGTCGCGGCTTATTGACCAGTTGTCCGTGACTAATGCTCTGCCTCAGTATGGCACCTCGATATTCACAAGCCTCGTCGGGTTTAGTGATCATCAAGCTGTTGTCTTGCAGTTTGTGGGCATGGGGCTAGGAGGGCCTCAACTCGTGCGCTAGAAGTTTCCGCTAGATGCACTAAACCATCAGCCCACGTGTGATTGGATCACTTGTGAATTGAGCGCATGAACTGTGAAGGTATCCAAGGGTTGGAAGCCTTGTGGCAAGCCTCATCGGTGTTGCGAGAGGCAGCCTCACGGTACTACAGGGACAACACCCCACATACCACCAAGTACTTGCGCATGTGTGCCCTGCAATCTGCGAGTTCATCTAACTATGTGCCACTAGCGGCTTTTGAAATTCTGTGCCAGCATGGGCATCGTCCATTGGAGGTGTACGCTTCGCTTGTTCAAGTGTTTTCCTCCCATAAAGGGGCAACACAACTGGAGAATCAATATGCACGTGTGCGGGTAGCTCTACGGAGGCCAGAGTCCATTTAGCAGGCATGGAGGTGGAGAGCGAAGGCGGTCGTGCGCCTTAATTATGCAGGCCAAGATCGCAGGGCGTACTTTGTGTTGCGTGCGCGCTCACGTCACATGCTCTCCGAAGCGGGGCCATTGCCCAGGAACCGGTGTCCTAAGTTTGGGGTCATGGTAGGTGGCACTAAGAGTGAGTCGGAGTGTTATGCTTGGCTACAGCGTCAAGGGTTGCCGGCACAGGGGCGCACTTTGGTGCCACAATTATGGAAACCATGTACCATTGAGCTTGTTCCGGCCGCACTACAACGGATGGACCAGTTGTCCTCCCTGGGGCAAAAAGTGTGAAAAAAGGTGGAAATGGGTGAAACTAGGTGAAAATCCAAAAATGCCATATCTTTTTTTTTCTTGATTGACTCCAGAAGTTCAAAGAAGTTCAAAGAGTATTCAAGACTTGCGCTTGGGAAAGTGGGCGACTTCAGCATATGATACAGTGGATCCCCGCAACGCGGGGCACGTGGCAAAGACCGGGAGTTCACATGCGTATCCAAAGGGCTCTCTTGTGTGGTAGGCAAAATCGCCACGCCATAAGGCAAACCTATAATGCGTTAGAGTAAAGAGGAAAAGGAAAATGCAGGATAATGTGTGTGCCAGCCCCCACATATCCTCAACGGTGACAAGCTTTCGTCACTTTCTAGGGGCCATGTCCAGTGGCGGGCCACCACATCCACTCTTTCCTAGGTTGATTTCTCTCCACCATGGGACCTCGAGAAGGCAGAAGTGATGTAACCATGTTGTTTGCCCCCCATCATGGGGACCCGGAGCAGGCACGGCTGATGTCCGACCTCAGGCACATGATCAAGGCCGAGGGACAGTCCAACATCCTCTCCAAGTGTTGTATCACGTCCAAGTACTATAATCCAGCCCGGGCAACAGCCACTTCCTCGGGAGGATCCCGTACTTCTGAACCTGGAGTCCCGACTGCGATCCGCCCCACGTGACCAAGAAGCCTTGAAACAATGGGGTGAACACATGCACAAGCATAGACACCCAGATGTGTTGCGCCGCCTAAATGGGCTAACAACCACCGGTGCTTTTTTTCCATGAGCTGTGCGATTGGCTCACACAACCTTTTGAGAGCTCATCTGTTTCCCTTGTCGCCAAGGTTGCGGCTCCAAGATGCACTGCTTCAAATTGTGCCCCCCCTGCCAAAAAGCCCATCTCAAAGGCCGCACCACGTACGACCATATTGCTTCTGTGGAGCAACGTTGGGATTCAGGTCCACATGACAGCTCGGCCTGCTAGGTAGCCGTGGATTATTCTAAGGCTTACGACTTTGTAAGCCAGCCCATGCTGCGAGCCCTGTTGCGTTATATTAGTATCCTAGACCCCTGGATACATGTTCTGTGCAAGATTCTTTGTGGGGCGGTGCACTTTCTGGTGGGGGGTGGGGCGTGGAGCGCCAAGAAGTGCTCCGCCCCACATCGGGGATTCGGCAGGGTGACCCCCTTTCCCCCATCCTGTTCTCGGTGGTCACATCCTTGATTGTTTACGAGCTAGCACCACTGGGTGCCACCATGTGGCTTTTTTCGGATGATGAGCTGCTGCGCCTTGCCTGTGCTTCTGTGGAGACCGTTGATCTCCTGATTGCAGTGCGTCGGGTGTTTAGTGAATTCGGTGAATACACTGGCCTTCACCTCTCTGAGACTAAAGTACTAATGCAAGGAATGGGGCCCTAGCCCTCGCACTTGGCGGGCATGTCAGTGGTGTCCAGTGTGCAGTACTTGGGGGGCTCTGTTCGGTGATGTTTCAGCTGACGATGCCTATGACAAAGGGGTGTCCGTTTTTTAGGGCTGCTACACTCTCATCTCGTGCATGCCCCTCTCCATTCACGAGAAGGTACACTTTGTTGATACCTGGTGCTATCGTATCCTGCAAGTAACAAGAGTTGCTTATCCCCCCCCAAGGCATGATTGTCCGACTGCGCGCAGCACTCCGTGTGGCTTTCAATATTCCAGGTGGCACCTCACGCTAGACATCCTCCACCTACCCTAGACAGAAGGGGGGCATGGGTTGTGGATGCCTGATGTCTACCTCATCAACACCCATGCCTCCTCCTTTTGGATGTACATGCAACCGCCGACACGTTTTGGTTTTCACCGGTGTACAATTTTGCGCGACTGGCTAGAATACCAGGGTGTAGTGCAAATTCCGGCGCAGCTACCCCTCCTGCAGCTCTCACCTTGTGCCGTTTGGGGGGGCCTGCGGCTTGGCTATTGTGTACGAGCTGTTTTTGAGCTGAACAAATTGCGGTCTGGTGTTTCCCTATCTTGGCAGGAGGTGGCGTCCGCGCCCCTCTATGGAACAGTAGGCTTCTCACGGTCAAGAACCACACGCTGACCCGTCGCTACATTATTAGTCGTTTTGTCCTCCAAGTGTGCAATGTAGTGGACACTGAGTCCTGGTCACACCTCTTGACACAACAGTCGCGGGGCCAGTGCAAGCTGGGGCCCCTCTTCCGGTACAAATTATTACCGTCGCTGGTGAGAGCATGGGAGTCAAAGCAGCCTATCACAGGACGTGCAGTGCCCCTTTCCTATGATGCAGGCTTTAAATTGTTGCCCCTCTCTCAGGGTATTGCGTGCTCATTGCGGTGTGACAGGCGGCAGGGGCCCCAGGTTTGGAGGGCCTTGCACCGCTTGCGTCTTCCACCACCAGATTTAGACTTTATCTACACCTCCCTATGCAACAAGTTGGTTGTTGGCAAACGACTGCATTCCATCTTTGCACACGTTCCTTCCACATGCTCACTGTGTGGAGCGGTAGAAGATATGTATCATAGGCTGAAGGCCTGCTACTGGTTGACCATCCCTGTTTGGGTGCTTGATTGCGCGTTTCCTGAAGTGCTAAATGGCTCACAGTCTCCGCTTTGTCTCTAGCCCACCAGGCCGTTCATCAGTACATGGAGGGTATTTGGGGTTGGCTTTCAGACAGCAATATTCCAGTGTGCCCGGGCTCGGCAATAGACGCGATGAAGCGTCCCGCCCGGGGGGGGGGGGGTGCGCGCTACCGACCCGCCCCCTTGCGCTGGCACACGCTCACGCACACACGCGATCAGCAGCCTCACGAAACTAGCACACACACTACACATACAGCACCACTTCCCCACCTCCGCCATTTCAGAAGCCCTACCAATAGACGAGTGGAACGGCGACGTGTCCCTCCGACACCGGGTCCAAAATATAGCTCGCAACCTCGGCTCCATTGCCACTGTACGCATTGCAGACAAAAGCAGCACCATGCTCTTTGCCTTTTGTCGACAATGGCTATGGGACCAGACAGTGCAGTTCCTCACAGGAGAAGAGTATACATCCAGACCAACATCAGACAACGGACAGATACAGACAGCACTCCAGACCATTATGCGCAAAAACAAGTGGCCCGTCAACAAGGCCCGCACACTTCCCCTACTATACCTTCTGGGGAAAGCAAAGTCACTCACGAAACAGTGTATACTATGGCGCCCTATTGCGGCCATCGTTGAACCACAGGTACAGCGTTTTTATCTGCGGACAGCCGCCCGAGCATTCACCCTGCTGCTGCGGCTGCTAGTCAGCGAAATTCTAGGTGCGTTTCTGGTCTTGAAAATCAGTGATTTAGGGACATGGATCCATGGCTTGTCAGATTGGCAGTGCACAGCAATAGGCGAAGCGGACTGCTCGGGGCAGTTCAACAACATTACCCCCCTGTCGGTTGTGAAAGATTTACGTGAATCCGTTCAATGGCTTGCGAAACGCCGTCGCTGGAACGCCAATGACATCACTTGGAGCATCCACAGAGACAATAAAAAGCTCGATAGGGCAGGCATGGGCACGTCCTCACGTTTCACGCACATCAAGCACACGGAGCTCGAAAAACTTGTATACTTCTCACTTCTGACTGACACACACACACACGAGCATCGGGCCTCATTTGGGCACGTACAGGAGCCATCCCCATGGGAGGGCCATTCAGTGCCCAGAGCGCTGATCTGCGATCCATATGGGGCGCCAAGAAGAGAGTGGATCTCATGAGAACCCTAGGAACCCTGCAGTTTTCACCATGAGGTCACCCCCTGTGGCTTACACCCTGTGGCAACACTCTGTCCCTTGCTCAATTCAGAGATAATGTCTTGGTCGGGGCGCGAGGAGCTTCGGCACCCGCAGAGATGCAACGGGTTTGTGATACCCTGTCCCAGGTATGGCAACTACCGGTACTGTGTGATTGTATGAGCCTCGAAAGCTAGGTATGTCATGGTGCATGCATGGGCCCCTCACTCACGGCCATGGGCTTCACCACCCACCTGGTGCCAGACTGCCCCCCGTTAATTTATGCTCAGCCCTCCGGCTTGACACCGGACTGGCACCTAAAGTATTCGGTCACCCTGCAGACCCCAAATGCCACGGCACACAAAAGGGTGTCCAACATCATTGTCGGTGCAGTCCTAAATGTAGAGCCATTTCTTCACACGTGGATATCCTGCCTGCTGAGCATCACGACATGGGCCCAGATTGCATGCATGTCTGGTTACTCCCGGTCAGCAGTTTTGCGCGCGTTGCACTCCGCAGTGCCCCGCATAATGAGCCGGACACCATGGGATGTGGACAGCACGCTACAGTGGTGCCAACATGTCACATATATACTCCCGGCGACACGGGACACTATTTTCTTCCGTCTACACCGCTGGGTGCAATCCACGGCACACTGGTCCCACGGCGCGTACGCCTCCTGGCACATGCCACACCCTCGACCGTGTACGGATATCTGCGCCGACTGGTGCTTTGATTTTCCTGTTGTACAGTCCCTTACCCCCCTGCTGAACCCGGCATCATCAATCCGCTTGGGGCAAGTGCCCCGGGGGGAGGGGGGGTCGGCGTTTCCATTTATCACAGAACTCAGTATATGACATAGGTAGAGATCCTGTGGGCCCTGCATGGCGGCGGCTCACGGCGTTCCGCTGCGTGCCCACTGTCTTTGTTTGCTCAGTGAACTACCCATGGGCATCCTTGCTTTCAATTTTGACAGAAAGGTACCTATGGTCTTGTAGGCCACTGACGAGCCACATCTCCTTCTGCGCTTTGTTTTGTCTGCCGCCTGTGCACACGTGACTTAGCCAGCATTCCTTCGGGGGGTGCGTCATGTCCACTAATGACTAAATCGCACCAGTGGGATAAAGCAGCACGGAAGCGAGCACGCGCTTAGGGAGTGGGGGCACAAGAGCCACAGCCCCGCGGGCCGTCGGAGTTCATCCCCACAGTCTATACAGATGGCTCCTATGCAGAAGAAGCCCCAGGGGTGGGGTACACCGGCTATGGGGTGTGGTTTGGTGACATGGACCCCCAGAATATCTCGTGTCCTCTCGCGGGGGATGCGCTCGCGGGGGATGCGCAGACCAATAATAGGGCAGAATAATAGGGCTGAGCGGTCATAGCTGTCCTTCGCGCAGTGCTGACAGCTCGGCCGATTCGTGTAATTACCTAAGTAGGTTCATGACGGCCCCACGGCCTATATGCACCGCTGGTTTCTTCTTGGGCTGGCTGTGGCCAACTGCGATCTTTGGGGCAAACGACGGGGGGGCCTGGGGGGGGGGGGGGGCGTACGGCAGTCACGCGTTGGCAACATGTGTACAACCATATTGGGATCAATGGGAACAAACAAGCAGATCGCCATGCTAATGACGGGCGCCTTAGGTATCCGGGCAGGCTGCAGTACCTCCAAGATTAGCCTGCCCGCCACGGACTACCGGCTGTAGCTATTGTGCCGTGATCTCCCTTCCCTCCTCCCCCTCCCCCGTCAATCGCCGCCTTGAATTTCTTATTTCACACACTCCGTGGTCGGCTGGATACGGCTCTGTGCTGAGCCAGTGGGCAGGCGTGTTCATTGCGCGAGCGTGCCCTATGGAGGCGGGGCGCAACGTCAGCATTTGAGAGAGTGATTTGAACCCCCCCTCCCCTGCCTTTACAAAGATGCATGGGGATCGTCTGTGGGGAGAGGTGGGGCACACCTTTTGCACTGTGGCGGGGTGACAGGGCCAGGAGCTGTGGTATGTTGGCAACGCCCTGTACATATGGAGATCCATAGCCCGCCACGGCTGCCCCCATGCAGGGCCGAACACCGAACCAATGGTTTGCAGCAGTGGTAGGATGTAGGAATGTTGAACCTCGCAGCTTGAGCATGATTGGAATTGATACCTTGGCACACACACACACACACACACACACACACACACAAAACTCCCCCTTTGCCGAACACCGAACCAATGGTTTGCAGCAGTGGTAGGATGTAGGAATGTTGAACCTCGCAGCTTGAGCATGATTGGAATTGATACCTTGGCACACACACACACACACACACACACACACACACAAAACTCCCCCTTTGTTAGCCCGTGGCAGTCCACAAGGAACCCCCGCCACCCCTTGAGGCACCCCCTCATGCGAAGGTGCCGGCCGCGCAAGGCAGTGCACCAGTGCCATACCAAATGTGGGAAAATAGAGGCTGGAGAAAAGGCTCCTAGGCTCGTCGCATAGGGTCACACGGCCAGACGTAGTGGCAAGTCCCGTTCGTTCATGTTAGTTCTGGCTGCCGGGCCGGCCCTATTCGTGAATTTGGTTGTGGATGTGGCCCTATGGTGGTTGTGCGAAGGGCTCGTCTATTCAGAGCCCTCGGTGCTCAGTGCACCGACTGTTCACTGTGAGTAGAGCACCACAGCCCCCACCACCAAAGGGTTCAGGACCCACCTTGCCCCTAGTTGCCCCTAGGAACTGACGGAGACTTGTATGTATATACGCCACCTATCACGAAGGCAGCAAAGGCGGCATTTCCCGGAGCTCCCTGATGGCGTGGGCGAGCCGATGGTTGAGCAATGGGTGGGGAGGGTCTATGTGTATGTGTATGTGTGTGTGTGTGTGTGTGTGTGTGTGTATGTAAGAGATTTCACTGGTCTGACTGTGTATCTGTGTATATGTGTGTCTGACTGTGCAGGCAGCGGTGGCGGCCATTTAGCCTCATGGACCTAAAGAGGCCTCGTGAGCTCCAGACGGACTACATCACCAACAGCAATCCATGCAGCAGAGCAAGCAAAAGGGTCCCTAGCAAACCCAAACCCAAACCCCCACAACAACCCATTCTCAGGCAACAATTCTCATTCTCATTCTCAGTTGTTAGGTAGCCCAACAGACTGCCCACCTCTTGCAATTTTTTTTTGGGCCCTCCCTCTTCACCCCCAACCCAATGGTTGGGCAACCAGCCCACCTATCCACAAATGGAGGATTCCGTCCTCCAAAGGCGATCACGCAGGTCCACCCGGAAGTACCAACTACACCCTCTTTATGACCCCGGCGGGGGGGGGGGACTCCGCGGGTCCTAGGACGCCACCTCCCCCCCCCCCCCCCAATAGGGCCTCCGGCCAACAGTTTGTTTCCAAAGGTGTCGCCCTCAGGCCTCCATGGGCGCCAAAGGCGCCCCATGCTCCATGAACACCAAAGGTGCCCAAAGGAAAATTTTGTCCACTTTGCACCCCAACACTATCCTTAAAGCCAACCTTGACTCTGACACCCACCCCCAACCCTCACACCTAACCCTACACCTAACCCTACCCCTACCCCTAAACCTGACCCTAACCAAGATTGAATATTGGGACCGAGTTGGTGGGGGAAGGAACATCGTCTCGGAGACTTCAACAACAAATGAGGTGGGCACTGGAAAGTGGATGAGAGTGGCTCAAAAGGGGCTCAAAATGAGTTGTATTCATCCGTTTGGGCACCACATCTGGACTAGGCTCATTTTTGGAAGACCATGGTTTTGATCTGTTTTTGAGCCATTTGTGGTCCCAAATTGGACCATTTTCAAGGCCCTTTTGGCTTTGAGAGGGGCCAAAATTGCTCAACATGGGCTCAAAATGGGCTCATTCCACTTGTTTGTGGACCCCAAATAGTTGAAAAGATTCTTTGGAAAAACACATTTTTGATCCATATTTGACTAATTTTTGGTCCCAAAACAGCCCATGTTCAAGGCAGATTGTGCCTGTGGAGTGGCCAAAATGGCTTGCAATGGGCTCAAAGTGGGCTCATTTCACTTGTTTGTGCACCCCAAATGGTCTAGGATCATTTTTGGAAAAACACATCTATGACCCATTTTTTGTCCCAAAAAAGCCCATTTTCAAGGCATTTTGGGATTTCAGGAGGGCCAAAACGGGCCACCACGAGCTCAAAACGCGCCAAAAGCACTTGTTTTGGCATTCCATGTGGTCCAGGATCATTTTAGAAAAAAGTTATCTTTTTGCACCCGGTGGACCTTGTTGACCCATTTTGGCACCCACCTCTTTGGGCTACCTCTTGCAGCTTGCCGCAGCCCATTGGGCCCAGTTACAGGGGTCTAGGTGTCGGTTAGGGCAATTTTGAGGGGTGGAAACCACCAAAAGTGGGTGGTTGCGGGTGGATTGGGTGTGCTCGAAATCGCGTTTTGAGCCATGTAGCCCAAGATATGGTTTGTTTTTGGTTTAAGGCTGTCGGCGGCCAATGTGCACACATTTTGGGGCTTTTGGGGGCCTTTTGGGGGCGGTTTTCGGACATATTGTGGAGTTAGGGGGCCCTAGAGGGCCCTTCGGCACAGGGAAGTCTAGCTGCATGTGTAGAGTAGCGACTATTTCCCTTCATTTGGCCGTTTCTAGAAGGTTCTAGGGCGGTTTTGGGCCTGCGACGCCCGTTCCCGGCCGCCACCGTTGAGTTTCTGGCTCATACTTTGTGTGGTTGTCCCTCACACCCATAGGTAGCATCCACCAAAATTTTGGCCGAATCCAAAGCACCACGATGGAGCTGCGGTTTTTTTTGCCCATTTCGCGCGTGCTTGCTTGCTTGCCACTTGCTTGCCAAACCTGTTAGGTCCACCCTAGACACTAAAGAGGGTTATAAAACCAAGATTGGTTCCACCAGCTCGGTGACCCTAGCCCTAGCTCTCACCCTAGGCTTGGGTCAGAGTGAGTGTTGGGGTCCAAAATGGAGAGCAATGATGTGGCAAAAGCAGCCATGAACGAAATTTGGGGGATCTTGTTCAGCCCAATCAACATGGCTGGCATGGCCAAACCAGCTGGCTGCAAAGGTTAGGGTTAGGTTTATGGTGATGGTATGGTGAGAGGGAGGTCAAGGGGAGGTAAGGGGAGCCTGTGCCGCCCCTCCTGCCCCAACACCCCAAATCGCCCCACCTCCACCCCCAACCCCCCAAATTGCTGCAGCTGGACCCCCCCCCCCCCAACCAACCCTACCAGAGCGCCCCCCCCCCCAAGCCCCTCCTAGACCCCCCCCCCCCCCCCGCCCCTCCCTGAACCCCCCCTCTAGCAAGCCTCACCAGACCAACAAAGCAGCTCCGGTCCTCTGATCCGGTGGCTCGGCCCCGACCGTGTGCCTCACGTCTCAGACTCTGCACCACTGCCCCTGTGCCTTCGACCGCTACATCAAGGTGATGTATCATGTGCTATGTGGGGCTCTGTGGCATGCAAACACAAAGCAAGACAAGGTCTACACCAGCCGGCCAGAGGATCGAGAATAGGAGGAGGACCCCCCCCCCTCCCCCCCCCCCCCATGGTCGGTTTCACTCCCATGAAAAGAAACACCCTCTTGTAGCAATTTGAGAACGGTCACTCAACAGGGCATTCGGAGCGGTTGTGTGGAACACAATGGCTCCAACCGCACACGGCTGAGCGCAGACAGTCCACTGGCTGCGTTGCACAGCGCCCCCATTCACAACCATGACTTGGCATTGTTGTGTGTGTGTAAGCGCGTGAGTCTGTGAGTACGAGTCAGGTACGCGTGCAAGTGTCAGGCTTCACCGGGTCTGGGTCAGCAGTGGCCTTGAAGCCCCGAGTCCACCTGAGGGACCTGGAGAGGTCTGCGGCAGTACCTTGGGGTAAGGCGCTTCAGGTCAGGGCTGTCCTTTAGGAGATATTTGTGGATGTTTTTGTGGCACAAAGGATGGCCTCAGGTTGTGGGTGGCAGGACGTGGTTGACCGACAGCGGTTGGCACTCAACCAACAGCAGTTGATGGCCAGCCGACGCTCTTTGGCCCGATTTTTTGTTCGGTCTCCAATGATTTTTTTCTGTTAAGGACAGCCCTGACGGACAGCCCACAGGGACCACCAACTGTCAACCGCCAACCGCCACCGGCCGCCAACCACCAACCACCAACCACCAACCGCCGCCAACTGCCAACCGCCGCCAACCGCCACCAACCGCAGCCCTTCAGGTGCTGTCAAGACTGCTTGTGGACGCACTGCCATCCCATCCCATCACACCACCACCCGCCCCTTCGCAGGAGGAGCTCTTAGGGTCGTCCGTCAGCAGCCAGGCCCTGACCACAGATGGAGGATGGGACGTAGAGCGGCACCCGCCCACAAGACTCTCCGATCTTGGGTCCAATAGCCCAAGGCTGCTGCCGGAGCCCGCCCCCCGCCAGCGCATCGATTCCGTGCCGGTGGTCCCGCTGGAGCGCCGGCGCATCGAGAGCACGTCCACGATCGGGCTGATCAGCGACACGGCGTCGCTCCTCGACCGCCATCGCACCGACTCCCGCGACGATTCTTTCGCCACGGCGCCCCTGGTCACGCGCTCCTCGACGGTGCTCGCCAACACGGAGGACACCCTCAGCGCCGCCGCCTCCGGGGCGCCGGTCCCGTGCGATGACGCCCCACAACCCGCGGCGAGTGAAGGGCCGGGGTCGATGAAATCTGTACCGGAGCCCCAGAGGACAGGGGGTGCGGAGGGGACAGAGACTGCTTATGTAGGTCTGCACCCTCTTCTGCCCGTGCGGTTGTAGTTGTGTGCCACGCCACCATGTCTGCATCCAGTGCGGTGAATAGGATTCTAGTTCCCCCTGTACCCTTGTCTTCACATCTGCCATGGGGGGTGCGTGTATCAGTGGTAGTGCAGCAGAACCTAGGGTGTAATAGAACGGCTGACAACTATGGGAGGACCCCCCCCCCCCCAAAACCTGGACCCAGATTTCATTGTGGGAAAAAGTGAAATACAGGGTTGTACTTAAGAAGCCCAATACAGCCCTTCTGGATAGCCCATAGGGACCACCAACCGCCAACCGCCACCAACCGCCAACCACCAACCGCCAATCGCCGTGAACTGCCTACCATTGTTCAACACTGTTTCTGTGATCTTTTGTCTTGCCCATGTCTTGAGAATCAGAGAGCGTCCCCGTGAACTTTCGTTTGTATTGGCGTTACAATGCCACTTCTTTTTCTTCTTAAGGACCGCGCTGGTGAAATAATAGCAAAGAAAAGACTGATTTGGGCCATTTTGGGACACAAACTTTTGGGTTGCGGACGCCCTGCGCCCCCTCCTCTCTTCTTGCACTTCTTGAGGAGGACTGATGAGCAGCAGTCGCGGTTGGAGTCTCGGCGGCGGGGGGGGGGGTGGCTCATCGTGGGGGCAGTCCTCAATGTGCAACCATTTCTTCACAGTTGTATTGCTTGCCTCCTGAGCATCACCTCATGGGCACAAGTGGCATGCCTCTCAGGGTACTCTCGACCCACAATTTTGCGCGCGTTGCACTCCGCAGTGCCCCGCATCATCAGTCGAAAACCCTCGGATTTAGACAGCACACTTGCCTAGTGTTGCCACATAACATATACCCTTCCTGCCACACGTGATACTATCTTTTTTCGCCTGCACCGATGGGTGAAGAACCAGGCAGTTTGGTCAGGTCAGGCATACGCCTCTTGGCACATGCCTCACACAGGTGCCTGCACTGCAGTCTGCGACGATTGGTGCTAAGAATATCACGTCCTCCAGTCTCTTACACCCCTACTGGACCCGTCAAAACATATCCGGCTGGGGCACCAGCCCTAGGGGGAGGGGACACCTGCTTTTCCAGTCATCAGCGAACTCAGTAGTTAATCGACAGATGGATCCAGCGGCTGTTGCATAGCGATGGTCTGTGACGTACCGCTGCACAACCGCTGCCCTTTGCCTGCTCAGTGGACTGTCCGCAGGCATCTTCCCGTCTCACCTTTGTGACAGAAAGGTACCTATGGTCTTATAGGCCACTGACGAGCCAAATTTCTTTCCGCTTTGTGCCGACTGCCTCTTGTGCACCCGTGCAATAGCCCAGCGTTCCTTTGGGGGGGGGTTTAGCAAACGGCAGGCTGGCCCGGACGCCAGGGTGTCCAGCGTGACCCGGCAGGTAAAAGAACGCCTACCGTACGGGAGGGCGTGGCCAACACAGCACGCCAGATGCTGGAGATCGGCGCTTGACGTCTGCCTCTACCTCTGCCCCTTGCCTTTCTGCCTCCGATTGCGCGTCTGCGTCTACAGCTGCCTCTATCTCTCTCTCTCCGCTCTCTCTCTCTCTCTCTCTCTCTCTGCCGCTGCCCGGACCTCTTCTTCTGCCTTTTAGCAGGGACACCTTCAGGCAGGAATGCATTCGAAGGGGCGAGCGCTCCCTTCCCTCTTTCGCCTGCGACCAGCCTCTCTGTCCCTTTCCCGTCTCCAACAGCATTTGTAACCGACAGCAACCGCCCCGACCTGTTTTGCCCCCCTGTCCGACCGCCTTACTGACCGCTCCAGGTACCCTGGCGCCGGGCCCCTCCCGTGCCAATGGATCCCCCCTGCTTCACTCTCCACTTTGGCTTCCCTGTCGACCTCTGCCAGCTTTTCATCAGCTGCCCCCCCTTCGTGTTGCATGCCCTCGTAACCCCCTGCACTGCTGCCTTCCCCCGAACAGGACTACTCGAAATGCCGCATGCAGCGCTTCAAGACCCGCCCGGCCCTGCCATCGGCGCCACACCCGACGTGGTCTTGGACACGCCCCCAGGTGCCCCCGAACCCCTCAGTCCCGACGCCGATTTCGGGCTCAAGTTCCTCCTTGCGACTGACACCAGCCCTCTGCCATGGCTCACGGTGTTCTCGGGCCTTGTGGACGAGCCGCACTCGCCCGTCGTGGCCGACATCACCAATGGACTGCAGGCGCTGTGTTTTGCCGACTTCGAGGGGCGGTGGTCGTGGAATGTGGAGCTGCTGGACGTGTTCGAGAAGGAGGAGGCATGGCTGAGTAGGGGCGTGCCCCCGCCCGCCCCTCCACTGGGTCCCCACGTGACGCCGAGTGACGCCGCCGTTCCCGCGACATCCGGCGACAGCCGCGCCCCCAAAGTGCCGCGCACGGCAGAGGCGTGCGTACTGCGACTGCAGCGCTGGTGGAGGCTGGCGGTCGCGCGCACGCAGAGGCTGCGCAAAGCGCGGGCGGACCGGGCGCTCCGACACGAGTACGCGGACCGTATGCCGCAGATCCGCGCGCTGCAGTTGTGGACGCGCCGGACGCTGGCCGCCCGGGCTGTCGGTGCGCTCCGGGCACGACGCGCGCAGCGGATCTGGACGACGACGCTGCGGGACGCGCATGCGCATCAGACGCGGGAGATCAGGCGGCTGCAGCGCTGGACGCGGTGGAGGCTGGCGGTGATGAAGGCCCAGCTCATGTCGGACGAGCGCGCGCGGCGGGTGCAGGCGACAACCCTCCGGGACGCGCGGGCGTATCAGTTGCCGGAGATCGTGCGGCTGCAGCAGTGGATGCGGCGGTGCTTGGCCCGGATGCGCGCGCAGCGGGCCGCGCGGCGGGCCCGGCCGCGACCGGCCTATTCGAAGGACGGCGGGATCCGGCTCCTAGACAGCGTGGCCCCGCGCTGTGGGGGCCTCAAGCTGGTCCCTCGACTGGCGGCGCTGGTGCTGAAGCCGGAGACTCTGGACCCGGGCCCAAGAGAGTCGCGGCGGTGGTCGTTGGGCTCGAGCGGGCGCCGGGGGAGCGGCGAGAGGGCGCCGCTGGACGCGTCGCCGAGCCACGCGGCCGCGCCGGGCCCCGCGGCGGAGCGCCGGGAGGCGGCCACGCCGGAGCGCCGGCGGCCCAGTGCCGGTGCGCCGGACGCGGGCGTCGAGCGCCGGGAGGCGGCGACGCCAGAGCCGGCGGGGGCCGGCCCCGGTCTCGGGCCGTCGGAGGAGGAGGCGAGCGCGCGGCAGCGGGACAAGAGCGCGGTGGTCATGCAGTGTTTCTGGCGGAAGAGCCTCGCGGCCGACGAGATGCGGAGGCTGAGGGCGCAGCATGAGGAGATGCTGCGGGCCACGCCCGCGAAGGAGATGGCGCTGGTGCGGGAGCAGAGCGTCCTGCCAATCCAGCGCTGGAGCCGCCGGATGTTGGCGAAGCTGCGGGTGCAGCGGCAGCGCGCGATTCGCGCATCGCGGCTCGAATCCGTGACCCTGAAGGACGAGCGGGAGTATTTGCCGCTCCCCGAGCCCCCGGCGGCCCTGAGCGATGTCACGCCCCCGACGGAGGGGGCTGGTGCCGCGCCTGAGACCCGCTGCGACAGTGAGCGGGCCATTCCGCTGCCGGCCCCCGAGCCCGCGTCCGCCGCCAGTGCCACGGCGTCGGAGGATGGCTCGGCCGTCTGGCGGCAGGCCGTTGTGCAGGAGGAGGACGCCGCCGTGTGCCAACCCCCGGGGCCGGAGCGCGCGACCGCGCCCGGCGGCGGCGCTGTGGGATCCGGGCCTCAGACCCCCGCCGATCCCGGGGTCGGGGGGGAGATGCCGGTGCCACCCGCCGCCGACGCTGCGCCGTCCGGCAGTGCGCCCGGCAGGTCGGGCTGCAGCCTCAGGGGCAAGCTGGTCAGCGGGCACCTGCCGCGGGACTTGGAGTGCCGGACGTCCTTTGTGCTGTGCTATCTGGGCCCGCAGCAGTTCTGCAGCTCCGCCCGCATCCACCCCTTTCAGACCCTGACGTGGAACGAAGATTTTGTGTTCGAGGTTCGCGCTGGTTTACCTTGTGCACTCTCCAAAAGGGGCTGGTGCACCCACACCCACGCGCAAACCCACCCACACACACGCACACGCACTTACACGCACGCACGCGCGCACGCGCGCCTACACCGGCGCGCGCATACACGCCCTGGCCCTTGGAGTTCGCACTTCGGAATCGAATTGGCTGCCTTGGCATACGCGCGCGCGCGCACACACACAAACACACACACACATCTGCACCTGAGAATTCTAGCCCGGCTATAGTCACCACCACTGAGTCGCGGAAAGCAGTGCACCACACCTCAAGGGCAACCATCAGTGCGGGCTCTCCTTCAATGCCACTAGTCTGCACAGCAGCTGCAATTATCGAACTGTTCTCGAGGCAGTGCGCCTTGCACTTGTGGGCAGTGGGACAAACACTCCACTTTCACCCCAAAATTGCAGCCCCTCCCAGCCCCCCCACATGGCCTTGACCCAGAAGTCGCACAAAAGACATGGCACTGGACGCCGCTCGTACAACGGCACCCAGCGTTCATGGAGTCCCCCGGCTATTTGAAGTGCAGTCTTCCTCTGCCTTGATACCGGCCTTCTGCTGGTCGACTCATCCATCTCGTCTTCGCGGTGGTGGCCTTTGCTTTTGATTGGTTTCGCAGGTGGACGACCCTGTTGTGCAGACGCTGGACATCATCCTGGCGTCCACGCACCCCCAACGCCCGCACAGTCCCCAGAACGAGGAGGGCCGGTACCGCCTCAAGCTAGCGCAGTTGCTGCGGGACACGGAGGTGGAGCTGCAGGTATTGCCCGTGGAGGCTGCTGGGGTGGTACTGGATTCTTCAGAGTTGGGGAGGGGGGAACAGTCAAACGACCCCGGCAACAACCAGCACATCCTCAATACGCCAACTATTGGGCGCCGCTGCCACGCAAACGGCACACCCTGCCACATCCAGCACAGTCCCAACACACCAACTACTGGGCTCCGCGAACGCGGAGACGACACCAACAAGAGCACCGGCCGCAGCGGCCGACAGAAAGTAGCGACCCGACGCAACATGCGAAGGGAAGAACGGGTGACCGTAAAGGAGCAACAACCAGACGGAATGTCACACAGGAGGGGGGGGGCACCTGTTTTTCCTACGATACGTGAGCTCAGTATTTAGTTGACAAACAGGTCCGGTGGTGACCGCATGCCGGCGGTCAGCGACGTGCCGCTACATGGCCACTGTTGTGTGCACATGTCGGTGTCCTGCCCACTGGCATCTCCGCGTCCCATTCTTTGTGACAGAAAGGGACCATATAGCCGACGAAAGGGCACCGATCTGCCCTTTGTGCTGACTGCCTCTCGCGAACACGTTCAATAGCCGAGAGTTCCTTCGGGGGCTCACCCTGAGCGGGTATCGGTGACGGTGCTGGTTCGAGGGTGGGAAGCACGGGACAGGCGGTAGGTTTGGGGGGGTCGGCCAAAAAGGCAAGAATACGGACCACCCCGCACTTAGGAACGCCTCGAATGAAGGTCCCGTCGGTTCAAACCCGACATCCTGCCCAATTACCCTCCAGTACCGGAGTACCTACATCCACCGCCCCTGTCCGCCCCTGTAGCCTGCGACAGGGGAGGCATGCAAAAAGATTCCGTCCATTGTCCCGCTCGTCACCACCCGCCGCTGCCATGGGGGAATGCGTGCCCCGTCCGCCCACACAATCCCGCCAGGTGACCAGCTCGCCACCCTCTCAACGGCGACATTGTCCCTGCAGCCTTCTCTGCTGGACCAGCTTCAGTAGCGGGGTGCGAGCGCAACCTATCTCAGGAATTCCTCCGCATGTCACCCAGTGGGGTAAGCCGCGAATCGAATTCGTACCTTCCCCCCCCCATGTCCATCCCCCCCCAAGGGACGACGGTTTCCCCCCACCCCGGGGGAACCGTCACCAAGTGACGGTTCCGTGGGGGGGGGGGGGGGGGCGTACACCACTCCCGATCAGCCAATTCTAGTATAACCCAACTAAAAATTTTCTTCAGCGCCTTCGGCGCCTGTGATTTCCTATTGATTTCTTATTGTTCATGGGCCAAGTGACGGTTCCCCCCCTGGGGGGGGGGATGGACACAGGGGGGGGGGGGTGGGACACGGGGGGGGTGGGGGGAAGGTACCTCGGGTACAAAACGTAAATGTTTCTAACCCCCGAGCTATGGAGTAGCAGCTGATGGTGAAGCGACGGCGGTTGGCGGTCAAGTGACGTTTGTTGGTGGCCAACTCCCGAGCTCTGATTTGGGGGATATTTGTGTACTATATCCCCCTTTCTTGCACCAGCTCACCATGCAATCCCAATGAAGTTATTTGGGCTAAGGCTGCCCGAGGTGTGTGGGGAATGGCCCATGTCTTTGATGGGAAGTTGTACTTTACAAGAGACCACATGCAAGTTGAAGTTGCCCGATGGGACAGACGCTGGCGAAATAGTGCCCGTGTGGATCCCCCCGCAAAGGGATCACGTGCTGCTGTTACATTGTCCTACGCCTGGATTGCGGAACAATTTTGGTCATACCAGTCGTGCCCCGCATCGTGCGCGATTTTTTGGTGGAGAATTCTTTTTTTTTGTTGAAAACGCCCACCCCAACTGCTGGCGGTTGGGGGTAACCGCCGTCGGTCACCCCCTACCGCCGTCGGTTTTCCTTGAAGTGCTGTCCAATTGTGTACCTCAATAATGAGCTGGCTACTGCACGGCCCTGGGTTTGTTTTGATTTGAAAAGCCGCCTGCCAGTGTCAGGAGTCCAACTGCAGATTAACCGCCGAAGACCGTCGGTTACCGGTCAGCTGCTGTCGGTAACCGGCCGTCAGTTCCTTTTGCTGAGTTGCATGTACAGATGTAGCCGAAACTTGTTTTCCGTGAGTCCCGGTTCTGACTCGTGTTGATGGCACTCGCAGGTGGACCTTCTGGTCCGGGAGCACGGCATCTGGGCGCACCCGCAGCAGCCCGTGTGGCTGCGGTTCCATCTCACGGCCATGGGCTTCGGGATGGCGAAGTACGACGACGAGGACGAGTACGACGGGGAGGCGGAGCGGAGCAGCGTGGGGACCCCAAAAGCCCCGCCGCAGCACAAGGGCGACGACGAGGAGCCGGACAGCGTGACGGGGCGCCCGGCGCTGCAGCACGTCGAGGCCGCCGAGGCGGCGCAGCGGTCGCAGATCAGCGCCGCGGCGGCGGAGGACGCCCTGGCGGTGCGGTTCTGGATGCTGCGCCGGGAGGCCGAGGCTGCGGAGGGGGTCACGCGTGCGGCGTGCGCCGCGGCCCAGGGCGCAGGCTGGCTTGCAATCCTCCAGGCAGCGACGGAGTACTGGCAGGAGGTTCCCTGCCCTGGCGGCCCCGCGCCCTTGCCCTTGCCGCTTGTCAGCCCTGAGACCCCGAGACCCGCCCCTCACTCTCAAGTCGAACGCTGCTTCTCCAATACCCTCCTGCTGCTGTCGCAGTGCACAGCCCCAGAGGTGAGGTGTACCGCGGTTAGGCCTAACCAAATGTAACCGTTCGGTGCTGGTGGTGGTGCGCATGCGCAATTTTCCAGTCGTGTATGCCGTTATCCCTCTGGCTGGAACACCTATTAAGTGCTGGTCGCATCCATTGGTACATGTTTTCTTTTGTACCGCCGATGTTGGCAGCCAATCGACCAGGGAACAGGGGCTCCTCTGCAGACGTGGCCCTACAAGTCGAAAGCTTTCGAACCCAAAACGACCCAAATCTGGGAAATGATCTAAAACAGAGGCCAACACAGAAACCAAATGGAAAGAAGACGCCAATGTTTGAGCTTCAACGTTCAAGCGCTAAGACTCACCGTCCCGACTGATTGAAATTGTTTCACCGTGAAACTTGGTACCCGGCGTCGGACTAGCAAACGATCAGCACAGAATTTGGAGCCACGCCTACAGACCAGGGCAGTTTTTGACAACTCAGCAACACTGCCGCCTTCCCCCCCTGCCCCCCCTACAACCCCCCCCCCCCTTCCCCAGAAAAAGATCGGGCCAAATTTTCTTCCGGGCCTTCAGCTCATCAAAATTCTCTGGCGCTTTCAGCGCCTTCAAAGACTCAGCACCACTGGGGGGGGGGGGGGGAGAACGGGTGACTGTCCAGGGCCCCGTAAAGAAACAACAACCAGACGGAATGTCACACAGGGGGGCCACCCACCCACCCAGCCCACCCACCCTTAAAAGGAGCCCTGCTGCAGACGGATTGCAGAGTCTTTCGCATCCTCCACATCCCTCCACAACCGTTCACAACAGTGCACAACCCTCTGCAGTTCCCCCGTCCCACCACAGCCCAGCACACCTCTCCACGGCCCTACACAACATCCTTCCACAGCCACCGACGACCCTCCAAGTCCTCTGGTCCCTCAGCATCTCTGCACAACCATCCAATATCCTGCGCAGTCAACCAAAGTCCCCCACAACCTCCACATCCACACCCAGCCCCCTCCCCCCCCGGCCCCCAGGCGCACATGCACCTCGAACTAAGTGCAACATGCCGGTCATTTTGAGGTGCATATCACCCCGTCTTCGAGCCCCCGTGGGGGAGGGGGGGGGGGGGCTTGCCCGATTTTTCGTTGGGTGGGGAGTCAGTCAGTGCCATCAACTGAAGAGGCGGGCCTGGAGCCGCTGCACGGTGCGGGGGCACCGTGTGCACACGATAAAGGTAGGTAGGTAGGTAGGGGATGCTCGGGCCTGTACGAGCTAGGCGAGACTAGGCCGAAACCCAACACAACAGTCAACAGAGACAGAAATCAACAGTCGACCACCGGCGCGATGGAGTAGTGCTGGTCAAACGCCACGACCCACCCTGGGCCTCCCAGAATGTCGACCCATTTGGCAGCAGGCGCTCCTGGGCACGAACACAGGACCACTGGTCTGTCCACGCTGATATCCTTGAGAAAGCAAATGGACGGGTCGCAGACAAACAAAGTGTACTCAAACGGCCCTCGACCGCGAAAAGTCTGATGAGGAATACTCACGTGAAACACTTCTCGACGTGTTGGCACGAGACGGGGATGCCACCGGACTAGCCATGCCAGCACCTGCTGTGCTAGCAGAGGAACCTGAGAGGGAACGGACTGCTGGACTGCGTACGGCGAGCAGAAGCCGGAGGGCGCCACCAGCCCAGGGAGCGCGGCAGGCGGATTAGACAGCTCGCGAACCATGAGCTGCAGCACCAATCTGGCACATTGCACACGGACATATAGGCTATGGCTGACATCGTGTACTTTGCTCCACTGCAACCCAAACCAGGTCCAAATGAGTGCCTGAGACAGCGACTGAAATGAATCACGCATGGATGGCACCAGGGAATCGGGGACAACAGCACCCCAATAGCGGGCCGTGGCCACATGGACGCGGCATATGAAATCGCATCTTGCAACTAATTCCCCGCCCAGAGCATCACTGAGGCATTCGGCGACATGAGGCAGCAACACACATAACCGCACGTACAACTGCGAGCACACTGAGACATGCGCGACGGAGTTACCCCCCGGAAGACCACAGAACTGACATGCTGGGACACTGAAAAACACTCTCGGCAAGTAGTCTACGCAGCGAAGATACGCGGCCATGCGGTGCTGGCCCAACGATAAGGGGGGGGGGGGGGGGCAAATGGCAAAAATAACAGTCGGAAACCAAACTTCCGGACTTGTCTTTTTAAGGAGGACCCCCCCCCCCTCCCCCCTTCAGCCCCCGCGGGCCCTACAAAAACAGTCAGCAGGGGGAAAATCGAATTTCATGGAAGAAAATTTTTTTGACGATTCTTGGTACACAAACCCTGAGGTCTCAGACCACCCTTCTGTTGCCTCCGCTGCTCCCCACCACTGCCCCGCTCTCCCTGAAGCTTGAGCACCTGGGCCTCCTCCTCCCTGCACTGCGGTGTGCGGGGAGGGCCCACACTCTTGGTTTCGTTCTGGATGTCGCTCCTCTTCGTTTGGCGTTCCTCGGGACTCTTAGTTGTACTGCTCATTCCCCTCCTGCACCCCTGCCCGTTCCCCCACCTGTTCTCCTTCTAGTGCGTCCCTGCCTGAGTGCCAGAAGTGAACTCAGTTTGTGGTAAGCGATTTGGTCCCCCGAGCGCTTTGCTGCTCTGCTCCTGGTCGTCTTTCGGTGTTCCTTTGATTCGAGTGTCGTGGTGCCCCCCAAGCTGGGGGTTGCTTTTGTTGGGTTGTCGCTTGCACTGGGCCCTCGCGTGCACGTTCGGCGGGGGGTGTACCTACACAGCCCCCCCGCTCTCGCAGGTGGAGATGGCCGTGCGGTGCGGGCTCCAGTGGCTGGAGCACGAGAGCGCGCGTGCGATTCAGAGGGCGGGGGCTGTGGAGAAGCGGGTCATCGAATCCAGTCAACGCGAGCGCGAGATGTGGCTTTTGGAGGAGAGTTACAGCCGCCGGACACTGCACGCCACGCAGCAGCAGCAGTGGGGCCTCCTGCTGCAGCACGAGGAGTCGGTCCTGGCGGTGCTCGTGGCGCGGCAGTCGCTGCAGTCCGAGGAGCAGTGCATGCGGCGGCTGAAGGAGGCGGAGGAGGCGGAGGGCCGCACCGAAGTCCTGCGGCGGCATGCGGCGCAGCACAAAACGCTGTCGCTCCTTTATCAGCAGGTGTCACAGGGGGGCCGCCTTGTCCAGCCTTTGTAACCTCGAACGCCTGTGCCTGGGGGTTGGGGTACAGCAGGCGGCCAATTTGCCGGTACCCGGCAAAATACGCACACGTCAACCACGACGTCAAATGCTACACCCCTCCACACTCCTCCTCATCCCTTTACACCCCTGCACACCCCTCCACAAGCACCCCACCCCACCCACCCCCACCGCACCCTCAAAATGGCCAAATTGTTTAGAAGGCTCCTGACCACAATTGATGTCATTTGGGCGCCAAAGGCGCCCTGATTTTTGTTTTATCAGATGGTGCCGGCCAAAGACTCGTTTTCACTTCATGTGTTCATCCTCAAAAAGGTCAGAATTTCATGGGGAATCCAAATCTGTTTGCAAAATATGAACAATTTGTCTGCCCACACACATCCAGCTGCAGTGAGCCACCGCCCACATGCTGCAGCAGAACAGCGGCTACTGCGCCTGCAGCGCAAAAGCAGCAGCGGAAACGTTGATGCGTGGCAGCAGGACAGCAGTCGCAACCACTGCAACACGACAGCCGCGGCTGCGGCAGCTGCAGTACGAAGGTCACCGGTGTAGCGCCCCCAGAGCCCCTCAAGAAAGTGGGCAGGGGCGAGGGACAGTGCGCCGGGGGGTGGCCACGACTCCGGAGCGCCCCAACAACAGCGCGGGGCGCAGCCCGGCATGGCCACCCGGCCCGGGAACACGGAGGGCGCAACGGGAGGGTCCGTCGAGGGCCCTGGGTGTGCATCAGATGGCATGGCCGGTCGATATGCAGAATTATCGGGGACGCCATCACGCTCCACCCGAGGCGTCCTGTGAGCGCTAAGATTGGCCCCCAAATCCAAATCCAAATCCACACCCCTCCACACCCCTCCACACCCCTCCACACCCCCCCCAAACACCCTTCCACAGATCAATGTGCACACTCCCCTAAGTACCATTTTTGTGGACAAGTACTCCAAATTGGCTATTGAATAGTGGTTTCTTATTATCGTAGGTTTTGGTGTTTCCGGGTTCTAAGGGAATTATGCCAGGCCTGCGGCGCGCCCTGTGGCACGTGTAGGACCCCCCTATGAGCTCCTGGACTTTTACCCTCGAGCAATGAGCGGAGATCGCCCGCTCTTACATCTCCACCTCTACTTCCACTCTCTTCTGTCAGTGCCCCCCCCCCCCCCCCCTGCCTCTTGCTGTCAGATGGTCGCACGCCAGCGCATAGAGCACGAGGAGGCAGAGGCCGCCTCGCCCCTGTCCAGCGAGAAGCCGCAGTGGGAGACGCAGCCCGCAATCGGGGTCGATGACATCCTGAACGGCTTCGACGTGAGTTCGGGCGCCGCCGCCGCCGCCACGACGCCCAAGCGGCGCACAGCGCCGCTTCCCGACTCGCGGCCCGACAGCGTCGTGGGCGTCAACGACCTCGATGCGCGGCACTACCAGCGCAGCGAGTTGGGCGCGGCCAGCGCGGCCGGGTATGAGGACAGCGCGGAGCCGGTGATGAAACTCCGGCCCGGGAGCGCATGCTCCGTGGGAGAAGGGCGGGGTCCCGAGACATGGGAGGACACGCTCCGGGAGTATCTGGGCGGGATGCGGCAATACGCCAACATCAGCGAGGTGTTGTGCCCCGTGCTGTTCTCGCAGACTGTTCGACCCGCGCATCCAACAGAGCCTCGTACTTTTGTCAATGACGATGTGTCTCAGTAACGGCCAGCAACCAGTTGCTGTCGGTTGCTGTCGGTTAAGAGCCAACCGTCGAAGAGAATGCGGCCGGTTGAGCGGTTCTGGCACATCGTCCCTGGACCATAGGCCCACGGGGGGGCGGCCGGGCCCGGTCCTTGTATGCGACACCCCCCAGCCCCCCCCCCCCCCCCCCTCCCCCCCCCCCGGGTTTTGAAAGATAGTGGTGCCGGGTCGGCCACCAGCAAGTGTCCCTAGAGAAAACTGTCCGGCGCCAAAGGCGCCATTTTTTTTTTTTTCATACTATGTGTTTATACTCAAAATGCTCAAAATTTTGTAGAGAATTCATATTTGGGCTATAGGAGGGCTGCAGGCCCTAATAGCAACCCTAACCCTAATCAAGACTGAATATTGGGACCGAGCTGGTGGGGGAGGGAACATTAGATATGAATGGTGAGGGACATCAAGAATGATTCACACATTGATGGCTCTTGACAAAGTGAAATGCACCTGAACCCCATCACCACGAGGCCCACTTTCAAGGCTTTTTGGACTTCTCAGGGGCCAAAATGCCCCAAAATGGGCTCAAAATAGGCTCATTTCACCCGTTTGTGCACCCCAAATGGTCTACGATGAGTTTTGGAAAAATGTGTTTTTGACCCATTTTTGACCCATTTTTGGTCCCAAAACAGCCCATTTTCAAGGCATTTTGGGATTTTTGGAGGACCCAAATGGGCCACCACAAGCTCAAAACAGTCCAAAAACACTTGTTTTAGCGTAGCACATGGTCTAGGATCATTTTTGCGGAAAGTCATATTTTTACCCCTTTCGGACCCTGTTGACCCATTTGGGCACCCACCTGTTTGGGCTTGAGCTTGCAGCTTGCCACAGCCTAGTGGGCCTAGGTATTGGGGTCTAGGCGTCCGTTTGGGCAATTCTGAGGGGTGGAAACCACAAAACGTGGGGGGTTGCGGGTGGAGTAGGTGCCCTCGGAATCGCATTTTGAGCCATGTAGCCAAAGATATGGCCTATTCTTGGTTTGTGGCTGTCAGCAGTTGGAGCTTCTGGGGGCCTTTTTGGGCCGCTTCCGCGGCATATCATGGAGTTAGAGGGCGGCAAAGAGCTCGTTGACACAGGGAAGTCAAGCGGCACGTGGAGTGTACCCACCGTTTCCCTTCGTTTGGCCGTTTTGAATGTGTTCCAGGGCATTTTTGGCCCAAAAATGGCTGTTTTTGGCCCTAAACTGCAGTTTTTGAAACTGAGGTCCGCCACTTGCGAATCCCGTTCCCGGCCGCCACCGTTGAGTTTCTTGCTCAAACTTTGTGTGATTGTACTTCACACCCATAGGTATCATCCACCAAAATTTCACCCGAGTCTGAAGCACCACGACGGAAATCTGATTTTTACCCATTTCGCGCGTGCTGCTGCTTGCTGCTTGCTGCTGCTGCTGCTAAACCTGGTAGGTCCACCCTAGACACTAAAAAGGGTTATAAAACCAAGACTGGTTCCACCAGCTCGGTGACCCTAATCAAGACTGAATATTGGGACCGAGCTGGTGGGGGAGGGAACATTAGACATGAATGGTGAGGGACACCAATGAGTTACACATTGAAGGCCGTTGACAGGGTGGAATCAGCTTGCAAGTGATCCCCTTCACCACAAGGCCCACTTTCAAGGCTTTTGTGGACTTGTGAGGGGCCAAAATGCCCCAAAATGGGCTCAAAATAGGCTCATTTCACCCGTTTGTGCACCCCAAATGGTCTAGGATGAGTTTTGGAAAAATGCGTTTTTGACCCATTTTTGACCCATTTTTGGTCCCAAAACAGCGCATCTTCAAGGCATTTTGGGATTTTCGGAGGACCAAAATGGGCCACCCCAAGCTCAAAACAGTCCAAAAACACTTGTTTTAGCATCACACATGGTCTAGGATCATTTTTGAGAAAAGTCATTTTTCTGCCCCTATTGGACCCTATTGACCCATTTGGGTACCCACCTGTTTGGGCTTGAGCTTGCAGCTTGCCGCAGCCTACTGGGCTTGGGTACGGGGGTCTAGGCGTCCATTTGGGCAATTTTGAGGGGTGGAAACCACAAAACGAGGGGGGTTGCGGGTGGATTAGGTGCCCTCGGAATCGCGTTTTGAGCCATGTAGCCAAAGATATGGCCTATTCTTGGTTTGTGGCTGTCGCCAGCCAATCTGCACAAAATTTGGGGCTTGTGGGGGCCTTTTTGGGCCGTTTCCGGGACATATGGTGGAGTCAGAGGGCCGCAAATGGCTCGTTGACACAAGAAAGTCAAGCCGCACATGGATTGCACCCACCCTTTCCCTTTCCTTGGCCGTTTTGAATGGGTTCTAGGGCTCTTTTGGCCCAAAAAATGGCTGTTTTTGGCCCTAAATTGCAGTTTTTGAAACTGAGGTCCGCCACTTGCGACACCCATTCCCGGCCGCCACCGTTGAGTTTCTGGCTCAAACTTTGTGTGGTTGTCCCTCACACCCATAGGTATCATCCACCAAAATTTCAGCCGAATGTGAAGCACCACGACGGATGTCTGATTTTTCCCCATTTCGCGCGTGCTGCTTGCTGCTTGTTGCTGCTTGCTGCTTGCTGCTTGTTGCTGCTGCTGCTAAACCTGGTAGGTCCACCCTAGACCCTAAAAAGGGTTATAAAACCAAGACTAGTTCCACCAGCTCGGTGACCCTAACCCTAATCAAGACTGAATATTGGGACCGAGCTGGTGGGGGAGGGAACATTAGATATGAATGGTGAGGGACACCAATGAGTTACACATTGAAGGCCGTTGACAGGGTGGAATCAGCTTGCAAGTGATCCCCTTCACCACAAGGCCCACTTTCAAGGCTTTTGTGGACTTGTGAGGGGCCAAAATGCCCCAAAATGGGCTCAAAATAGGCTCATTTCACCCGTTTGTGCACCCCAAATGGTCTAGGATGAGTTTTGGAAAAATGCGTTTTTGACCCATTTTTGACCAATTTTTGGTCCCAAAACAGCGCATCTTCAAGGCATTTTGGGATTTTCGGAGGACCAAAATGGGCCACCCCAAGCTCAAAACAGTCCAAAAACACTTGTTTTAGCATCACACATGGTCTAGGATCATTTTTTAGAAAAGTCATTTTTCTGCCCCTATTGGACCCCATTGACCCATTTGGGCACCCACCTGTTTGGGCTTGAGCTTGCAGCTTGCCGCAGCCTACTGGGCTTGGGTACGGGGGTCTAGGCGTCCATTTGGGCAATTTTGAGGGGTGGAAACCACAAAACGAGGGGGGTTGCGGGTGGATTAGGTGCCCTCGGAATCGCGTTTTGAGCCATGTAGCCAAAGATATGGCCTATTCTTGGTTTGTGGTTGTCGCCAGCCAATCTGCACAAAATTTGGGGCTTGTGGGGGCCTTTTTGGGCCGTTTCCGGGACATATGGTGGAGTCAGAGGGCCGCAAATGGCTCATTGACACAAGAAAGTCAAGCCGCACATGGAGTGCACCCACCCTTTCCCTTTGTTTGGCCGTTTTGAATGGGTTCTAGGGCTCTTTTGGCCCAAAAAATGGCTGTTTTTGGCCCTAAATTGCAGTTTTTGAAACTGAGGTCCGCCACTTGCGACACCCATTCCCGGCCGCCACCGTTGAGTTTCTGGCTCAAACTTTGTGTGGTTGTCCCTCACACCCATAGGTATCATCCACCAAAATTTCAGCCGAATGTGAAGCACCACGACGGATGTCTGATTTTTCCCCATTTCGCGCGTGCTGCTTGCTGCTTGTTGCTGCTTGCTGCTTGCTGCTTGTTGCTGCTGCTGCTAAACCTGGTAGGTCCACCCTAGACCCTAAAAAGGGTTATCAAACCAAGACTAGTTCCACCAGCTCGGTGACCCTAACCCTAGGGCTAATCAAGACTGAATATTGGGACCGAGCTGGTGGGGGAGGGAACATCAGCTATGACTGGTGAGGGACATCAGGAATGATTCACACATTGATGGCTCTTGACAAAGTCTTGCAAGTGAACCCCATCACCACAAGGCCCACTTTCAAGGCTTTTTGGACTTCTCAAGGGCCAAAATGCCCCAAAATGGGCTCAAAACGGGCTCATTTCACCCGTTTGTGCACCCCAAATGGTCTAGGATGAGGTTTGGAAAAACACGTTTTTGACCCATTTTTGACCAATTTTTGGTCCCAAAACAGCGCATCTTCAAGGCATTTTGGGATTTTCGGAAGACCAAAATGGGCCACCACAAGCTCCAAACGGTCCAAAAACACTTGTTTCAGCGTCGCACATGGTCTAGGATCATTTTTGAGAAAAGTCATCTTTTTGCCCCTACTGGACCCTGTTGACCCATTTGGGCACCCACCTGTTTGGGCTTGAGCTTGCAGCTTGCCGCAGCCTAGTGGGCCTAGGTATTGGGGTCTAGGCGTCCGTTGGGGCAATTCTGAGGGTTGGAAACCACAAAAAGTAGGGGGTTGCGGGTGGAGTAGGTGCCCTCGGAATCGCATTTTGAGCCATGTAGCCAAAGATATGGCCTATTCTTGGTTTGTGGGTGTCGGCATTTGGAGCTTTTGGGGCCCTTTTTGGGCCGTTTCCGGGACATATCATGGAGTTAGAGGGCCGCAAAGAGCTCGTTGACACGGGGAAGTCAAGCCGTAGGTGCAGTGTACCCACCGTTTACCTTCGTTTGGCCGTTTTGAATGTGTTCCAGGGCTTTTTTGGCCCAAAAATGGCCCTAAACTGCAGTTTTTGAAACTGAGGTCCGCCACTTGCGAATCCCGTTCCCGGCCGCCACCGTTGAGTTTCTTGCTCAAACTTTGTGTGATTGTACTTCACACCCATAGGTATCATGCACCAAAATTTCAACCAAATCCAAAGCACCACGACGGAGTTCTGATTTTTACCCATTTCGCGCGTGCTGCTTGCTTGCTTGCTGCTGCTGCTTGCTTGCTGCTGCTGCTAAACGTGGTAGGTCCACCCTAGACACTAAAAAGGGTTATAAAACCAAGACTGGTTCCACCAGCTCGGTGACCCTAACCCTAATCAAGACTGAATATTGGGACCGAGCTGGTGGGGGAGGGAACATCAGCTATGACTGGTGAGGGACATCAAGAATGATTCACACATTGATGGCTCTTGACAAAGTGAAATCAGCTTGCAAGTGAACCCCATCACCACGAGGCCCACTTTCAAGGCTTTTTGGACTTCTGAGGGGCCAAAATGCCCCAAAATGGGCTCAAAATGGGCTCATTTCACCCGTTTGTGCACCCTGAATATTGGGACCGAGCTGGTGGGGGAGGGAACATCAGCTATGACTGGTGAGGGACATCAAGAATGATTCACACATTGATGGCTCTTGACAAAGTGAAATCAGCTTGCAAGTGAACCCCATCACCACGAGGCCCACTTTCAAGGCTTTTTGGACTTCTGAGGGGCCAAAATGCCCCAAAATGGGCTCAAAATAGGCTCATTTCACCCGTTTGTGCACCCCAAATGGTCTAGGATGAGGTTTGGAAAAATGCGTTTTTGACCCATTTTTGACCCATTTTTGGTCCCAAAACAACCCATTTTCAAGGCATTTTGGGATTTTCGGAGGACCAAAATGGGCCACCACCACATCAAAACGGTCCAAAAACACTTGTTTTAGCGTCGCACATGGTCTAGGACCATTTTTGAGAAAAGTCATCTTTTTGCCCCTACTGGACCCTGTTGACCCATTTGGGCACCCACCTGTTTGGGCTTGAGCTTGCAGCTTGCCGCAGCCTAGTGGGCCTAGGTATTGGGGTCTAGGCGTCCGTTTGGGCAATTCTGAGGGTTGGAAACCACAAAAAGTGGGGGGTTGCGGGTGGAGTAGGTGCCCTCGGAATCGCATTTTGAGCCATGTAGCCAAAGATATGGCCTATTCTTGGTTTGTGGGTGTCGGCATTTGGAGCTTTTGGGGCCCTTTTTGGGCCGTTTCCGGGACATATCATGGAGTTAGAGGGCGGCAAAGAGCTCGTTGACACGGGGAAGTCAAGCCGTAGGTGCAGTGTACCCACCGTTTACCTTCGTTTGGCCGTTTTGAATGTGTTCCAGGGCTTTTTTGGCCCAAAAATGGCTGTTTTTGGCCCTAAAGTGCAGTTTTTGAAACTGAGGTCCGCCACTTGCGAATCCCGTTCCCGGCCGCCACCGTTGAGTTTCTTGCTCAAACTTTGTGTGATTGTACTTCACACCCATAGGTATCATGCACCAAAATTTCAACCAAATCCAAAGCACCACGACGGAGTTCTGATTTTTACCCATTTCGCGCGTGCTGCTTGCTTGCTTGCTGCTGCTGCTTGCTTGCTGCTGCTGCTAAACCTGGTAGGTCCACCCTAGACACTAAAAAGGGTTATAAAACCAAGACTGGTTCCACCAGCTCGGTGACCCTAACCCTAGGGCTAACCTTAACCCTTACCTTAACCCCAACCCTAACCCTAACCCCCCCCCCCCTCACCCCATCCGACGCCCCCCTGACCCCCGGCAGGACCCCCCCCGGACCCCTGGTAGGACCTCCCCCCCGACCCCCAGCCGGACCCCCCCCCGACTCCCGGCCGGACCCCCCCCCCGACCCCCGGCCGGACCCCCCCCCCCCCCCCCCCCCCCCCCGAGTTTTGACAGATAGCTGGGGGGTATGTCGCATCAGGACCGGTTGTAGTCGCCCCCCCGTGCATAGGCCCCTGGTTGGGGGGCGCGGTTCGCAACCATTTTTGAACCGGCGCCGGGAGTGAAGCCAAAGCTGCAGGCTCCCGCAAGCCTCCCGCGAAGTTGAGGGGTCGCCCCAAAGGGGCAGAAGTGAGTGGCTCACCCATGACGTGGGGCTGGCACACGCGACGCGTGGCTGCCCCGCAGGCAGATGGACGGGGCAACGAAGAGCCACACCACTGGGCAGGCGCAGAGAGTGGGAGTGCAACGTTGAGGGCAACCGGCACCAAGACCGAGAGTGAGAGTGACAACCAGAGCCTGAAGCCGAGACAAGGGGGGCGTCTGAGTGGGACCCCCCCACACAAACACACCGTCCCTCCGGGGGGGCACCGGGCTTCTACACAGTGGGACCGACAGCAATGTTACGGCTCGTTGGGTGCTGTGGAATGCTCCTTTTGTGCAACAGCCAGAATGTCCTGCTTCTTCATACCGTTCATGATCCGTGGTCAACGGGTGTTGGAATTCCACTCATGTGTAGTCGAAATGCTCAGGATTTCAGAGTTTGTGCGTTGAGATGAGATGCTGCACGACTGCTTAGTGGAGAATTTCACGTATACCCGGGGGGGGGGGGGTCAGAGGCCAAAAAGAAAGTGTACCTAAAGTCGACCTCCAATTTCGGGTCCTTGTGATAAATTTCACTCCTGAGGATAATTTTTCTGATGTGAGAGGGGGGGTAGGTCAGGCCCAGGCTGCCCCCCCCCCCCCCCCGACCCCACAGTAACAGTAAGCCGTGGCCTGTCCTGGGCGTTCTCCAGGTCCAGTGAACCATGGATTGTTGTTGTGAGCACCGTGGGATTCGAACCGCAGATGCCCTGCTCCAAGTGTTCGTGACCCTGCACCCAAGGCCCGGGAGCCTCTACTTCAGGGGCCCGGCATATGACGTGACCTCACCTCAGATTTTGATGGGGGCTTCACATATGCCCCCCCTGCCCCCGCCCCTCGAAGAACAGCGAAAAGGGGTAGCACCTGACATGCACGCGGCGCGGAGATGTAGCCGCATGGCCCGACCAAGCAGGTGTACATTGACTGGTGGCTAACCCGGAAGAGCTATAATTTCCCTCCGCTACTGGGACAAGGGGAGGGGAAATCCACAATGCAGCAGGGAGACCCCAAACAAGGGTGTGGTTGCTCCGAAGGGGCCATCTTATGTCTCTGCACCTTGGGGGGCGCCGGAATGGGCAAGACCGAGGGATGTTTACACAGGTCTTGTCCCCAAGGGTTTGCTCTCCTTCGGGGGCATCTTGGGAGGGGGGGAAAGCCAACCCATTCCGGGTAAACCCGCGGTAAAAGCAGCGCGCGGCTCCTCCCCCAGGGTTTGGACCCTCTTCCTTCCCGGCGGTCCGGGAACGACCGCACTGAACGCTCGAACCGCCACTGCGCCGCAGGTGTACGCGCACTCGTGCCGCATCGCGAACTCCAAGCCCAATAGCATCGTGTACAAGACTTTCCTGGACATCGCGGGGCGCAACTACCTCCTGCTCCGGGAGCTGAGCTTCGCAGACAACTACTTCGGCGACAAAGGCCTGCAGAACCTGTTCCACGTGCTCAACCATCTGCCCTCGCT
Organism: Eutreptiella sp. 'Long Island Sound 2002'; assembly: GCA_964036045.1. Taxonomy (NCBI): domain Eukaryota; phylum Euglenozoa; class Euglenophyceae; order Eutreptiales; family Eutreptiaceae; genus Eutreptiella; species Eutreptiella sp. 'Long Island Sound 2002'. Next base: position 17,578,956 of record OZ038386.1, read on the forward strand.
CCGGTCCCTCAACCTCCGCAACAACTTCATCACCACCAAGAGCCTCGCGCCCCTGACAAACGTCCTGGTCCGGCACCCGATGCTCTGCAAGCTGGACCTCAGCGACAACACCATGATCTATACAAAGCAGGTGCGAGGCCTGGCCGGCAGGGCCTGAAGTGGATTTTTTTTTGGCATGGGTGATGCCCCCGCCTCTGCCCTCTGGAACAATTTCTGTGCAAACTGTGGGGTCCGAGACCCCCCCCCCCTTGGGAAGGAGGAGGGGGGGTACCCCCCACCCCTCCAGACCACAGTGACCACAGTGGGAAAAGACGAAATTTACCATTGGGAAGTTTTGTCAGGCCATTTTTGGTACATAACAGTTGCCATCCAGAGGCCACCAGGAAATAACAGCAGCCATCCACTAGGAAGCAACAGCAAGGGGCCTTATACCAAATTTTTCCTTCATTTCTAAGGACCAGTTCCAACCTCCCCCCCCCCTAATTTTAGCCCTCCCCAAAAAAAAGCCCTCAAATTATTCCCCTGGTGGTACGCAAACTTTTGGGTCCCAGACACCCCAACCTCCCCCCCTTCCAATACTTCCCTGAGGGCGGCACTGACGCGGGTTTGGGGTGACGACATTGCCTCATTTGCATGAGCACCCCGCCGGTCCCCCTGCTTTCGAAAGTGACAGTGCCGCAGCCTTGTCTGTCCGCCCTTGAACGGTCCACCAATTGTAACCGCTATCACCAGTGTCCGAACCGCTTTCCAACCGCCAGCGGCCGCTTTGGCAACGACCCTTGAAATCTGCCTCAGCGTCCAGCGGCCCTGCAATGGTCTGGAGCGACGCACAGCCCTCCGCCCCTCATTCGACCTCCCTCTTCTCCCCCCCCCCCCCCCAACACTCCCCACGGCTCCCCTCGACCCCTCGATGCCCTTGGACCGCGTTCTGCAGGACGGGCGGCTGCTATTGGGCCTGGTCAAGCAGAACGCGCGACTGCACGCCCTGCATTTGGATGGCACGGGGCTGTTCGTCACCACCATCAAGCGGATCATGCAGCAGTGCGCCCTCAACCGCGAGCGCAACCCGGACCACGTCGGCGCCGCAGACTCCGCGCGGCTGACCGAGGCCATCGTCGTCATGCATGACGCGTGACCCGGCGCACGGCACCCCAGGGGCAGTGAGGGGGGGAGGGGGGGGCAGCGGCAGACCGTCTGGCGCAGTCGGCTCCTCGTCGCACGCACACGGCAGGGGGGGGGGGGGCTGCATGCCCTGGGGGTTCGATTCCCGGAGACTACCAATTGTACAGGAAACTGTGACAAGGGAAGTCCCAGGATCCCCAACGGAGGGGGTGACGCCGGGAACAAAGGCCCACTTGTTCTGCGCAGGCCCACCACCACATCATTGCCTCGCCCCCCTGCCCCCCTTCCCGCACAAGTGATGCGGCGCAGGTGCTTCCCCACTGCCTCGCAGTTTTTTGGGTTGGCACACCGCCGGGGTCAGTAGGCGGGGGGCCGGGGGGGGGGGTGGGGGCAGCAGCATCTTTTTGACACCTTGTCCCCGTTCCGCCCCGCATCCCCACCTCTCATCGAGGGGGTGGGGTCCATAAAGGCCACAGCCCGCTTCCACTGCCATGTAAACGATGGCTTGCTTGTTAGTCGAGCTCGGTTGTGGCGGGCATTGTGTTGGGGGTGGGTGGGTGGGTGGGAGCTTTCGCTAAAAGCCGTACGGGTCCCAGTGTGGTGTGCTGGGGTCCACCGGGGGAGGGAGGCACGGCTTGAAGAATGAAGAACTCACGTGAAGTGTCTAACATTCTGTAGGACAGTTCACGCCATGGGGCCTGGCACGGGGATTGAAGCGGGGGGTATAGCATGATGATGGGGGCCGAAGCGCAAGGAGGGGGGGGGGGGGGGGCTTGAGGATGTGCCAGGCCGCTTCCGTGTTGGATCCCACGGGTCTGGCCCTCGTATTTGCCCAACGCTACGGGGGCTCGCACATGCGCCGCCGGTTTCAAGACCTGCGGAACTGCTACAAGTCCTCGGGTCCTGCAGGGGCGCAAGCAGGCGGCAGAGACTGCTGTGCCTGTGTGTGTGTGTGTGTGAGTGTGCGCGCGTGTGCAGAGTGTGGTCGCATGCTGTGTGGGCTGTGGGGTGGGCTTTGGACAGGCTGTGAGATGGGCATGACAGGGGGGTGTCCTGCTGGAGCCCGAGGCGCTGTTCTGGTTTCTGGTCGGACCCAAATATGCCAGTCCGTTTCCCTGTCTGTCTGGAAGAGGGGGCAACTAGGGATCAAATTGACCAAGCCTGAAAGCTGCTCTGATTCTTTTGCATCATGAGTGCACACCCTGATTGATTGCACAAGCCCACAAGTTGCAACACAATCTAATGCCTCATGATTACATTGGACTGTAAACCATGCAGCAGTGCCACTTCTAGCCATCTTCTAGCCATCGCCAGTCCGTTTGGACGCTCCATCGCTGGTATCTCCAACCACTAGTGTAGCTCTGACCCATCCTCTCACGTGTGGCCACGAGAGTTCTAATGCCGCTTGAGACTGCATGATTACACATCATAGCCACAGGTGTGTTTATACTGTAGCCCTGTGTGTTTATACTGTAGCCCTGGCTTTACTGTTGAAATCTGGACCCCCCCCGACAATCATGAGAGTAAAATAGTACCCTACGGTTTTGTGTACAGGGACGGTCCTTGCTCATTGCAGCCAATCTCATCACACATGCACATGCGTGTGCACACCAACCCGCCTTCCATGCATCGTCCCGTCAAACTGCCCAGCCTGAGGATGCTTGCTGCTAGCAACTGCCAGGAAGGAAGGTTTACGACACCTGCCGACACCTGCCATGACCTTTGTGACACCTGCTAACACCTGCCTGAGTATTGGCTGACACCAGTGAACCCCTGCAGGCAATACACACCATGCAGGCGTGTGCGTCGTCTCTGTGTGGTCTCTGTCTCTGTGTTTGTATGACATCCATGCAATCAATATCCGTCACCAGCACACTTGAGTGCCCATGAGATGGCACTAGGAGAAATCCCTTCTGGGCAGACGATGCAAATTCCTGCCAGTAGCCGTGAACGTGGCGCCAGGGCATGGACGTGTAGTGTGCTGTGAACTGCACCGCTTCATTGGGGATGATTGGGATTTAGGGAATGCTTAATAGTCTGTGCAGCTGCAGTATGGACTGTGCTGCGCACTGGGGCACCTGCAGTCCAGAACATTTCCCATGGGTGCCTCCTACATGTATGTGTTGCTCTTTCTTGTGCGTGTGAGTGTGTGCGTGCTCTGTCTTTCTCTCTCTCCCCCCCCCCTTTCTCTTTATCTCTCTCTCTCTCTGTGTGTGTGTGTGTGTACCTATGTGGTTGTGTGTGTATGTGTCTGTGGGTGTGTGTATGTCCACCGCAGAGCTGCCTGACACCTGCCGACACCTGCGAAACTTTCCTCTATACCTGACAAGAATTGCCATTGTGTAAGCAGCAAGTATTGCCATCATCCCGGACTGACCATCATTGCAGGTCCCCTCGTCAATGCAATGGTTGCCCCTTGCCCAGAAGGATGCATACACATGACCACCTCCCCCGCTTCAATTTTGTCTAAGCTACAGGACTCTGGACTCTGAAGCATTGTTTCATGCGTAATTCCTTCACGATAGCCCCTGCGGTCCGTTATATGTGCCGTATTGAGACAGCAGCGTGCTCACGGGCCTACGCAGCTGAACGGTGTGTGTTTGCACATGTCATATTTGCTGCAGTTTGTCGTGGGGGACGGCCCTTGTTGTTGTGTTTTGTTCAGCTGTGCCCTTGTTGAAGCTGATTTGTGCGCGATGCACTTCGGTACAGAGTGTACAGTAACCAGACGAAACCTTTCAATTTTGAGCTTCGAGAGATGGCGGGCAAACAACAGACAGGGGCAGGGCTGTCTTTTGTGAGTGTGACCCTCCCTTTGTTTCTCGAAAATTTCTAAGATTTGGCAGAATTCCGATTAAGCAATGATGCACTGAAGTAAGGCCATTGCCGCTCAACTGACTGGTTTTCTTGTAACCGATGGGGTTTGAGGGTTCCGCTGCTGCTCAGGCCCAGCATGCAGCTTAGAGGCGTCATACACGTAGTTGTCATTTGTTGGCTTCAGGTTCATTTTTGATTGAGGGGCTGCAACCCCTGTTTTCAACGTATGTTGCATGATTTACGTGGATCAGAAACCGCTGTATGTTCCACTTGTCAATATGCACCCGCAGAGCACTCTACGGAGCCGTGATCTTGTGACACGCCAGCACCACAAGTAGCCAAGTGGTGCAGTGGCACTCCAGGTGTATGCTCCCAGTGTATGCGGACACGAACCCAACCTGACCCAACCGCGCCAAACCAAACGCCTCCCCTTCTCAAGTGTCGTCACCTGGGGTGTTTGATTGGAACTGAAAGGTGATCTTTCGGAGTGTGTTGCATCTGCAGTTGGTGCTCCCACCACAACAGATGGCACTGTGTTGCAAATACCATCCGCTCATCCCCAGCAATCCATTTTCCTTTGTATCATGCAGCGCACCATGAATCGTGCACGCAGAACCAAGGGGCACACCGAAACCCCTTGTCAGTAGCCTCGTGCACGGGCTAGAGCACATCATTTGATGTGTTCTAGCCTGTGATGACACATCTTCTCTTGAAAGCCACGCCCTAGTTCTGTAAGTATCTTCTTGTGTGCCGCATGCCGTTGATTATCCCTTGGGGTGCCGGGGGGGGGGGGGGAAGGGGGGGGGCGAAGGTATCATCGCCTCGGTCCTTCATTGCCCCTGGATTCTTTGGGGCGAGGGGCAATTGTCGTGCATGGCGTTCAAGGGGGGACAGGGGCTAAATGGCATACATGTGATAAGTGTTCACTCCGTTGACACACCCCTCTGCACACACTACCCTGTGCATTACCCTCTGACCCTCCTAACCCTCGCCATTGTTTGTGTTCTTGTTGTCAAAAGATGGAAGGTGTGCCTCAGCATAGCTGCAGTGCATATCTGCGAATCAGACGTTGTCAAGCAGAAACGGGTGCCTATGCAGACAAAGGGGGGCAGCCAAGCGCAGTGGCTGGGCGGTGGTGCGCGGGATACGTGCACTGCACCACAGGAGACCACGCTCCAGCAGTTACCACAGGCGCGGAGCACTTGATGCGGCGCAATCATTAGGGCAACGGGAGGTGGGCATGCATGCACTTTGTCTTTTGGTTTTTGATGCCTCATCGTGTGGTTTTTTCTGTAAGTGGGTTGGGGTGGGGATAATCCGCACTCCCGGCAATGATCATCCCAAAAAGTGAGCACACCCCCAATGCGCGCGCGTGTGTGTGTGCGGAAGGGGAGGGGGGGCAGACCAGACAGACCAGACAGGCAGTATAGATGGACGGAGAGGCCCTGTGCATATCATCGGGGATGCATTGTCGAGTGGACCCTATGCTCCTGCCAGTCCAGTCAGAGTGAGGGAACGGCCCAGGACACGACAGGGCGGTTACCCGCAATGCACGCACGATGAGAGTTAGGGACTGACCCAGGTTGGCTTGACCGACCGACCTCCCGACCAACCGAGCTGCCAACCTACCTCCTGTCTCCAATGAAGAATGGGTGTTCGAAGTGTATTGATTTGGGACTCAGCCTCATTGGGAACGAAGTGTGAGGTATTTCGGTTGAGAAATGGGGGGAACGAAAGGAAGATGTGATGAATCATAGTTTGTATACTTGGCATACAAGCCACAAACGAACAAATATGTATGGTTCTGAAGATCCCCCCACTTGCAGGAGCTCTTGCATGGGGGGTGCACCGTGCGCTGTGCCCGCGCTATGCAAAAAGTAGGCTATTTTTTTTTTTGAACCCATTTTCCCCGATGGCCAGGGTGACCTCGGTAACTACTGTGTTCCCATACACAGGGCTACTCAAATGCTTACTCAGTCCAAAAACCCAGATCATGAGTCAAAACAAACTATATTTCCCACTAAAGATGCCAGATTGCTGTCTAAATCTGCTGTTTTTGCCCTGCGGACGTAGCGCCCCCGGTGGTGGGTGGTGTTCAGGGTGGTCACGGGAAGGCTTACATACAATTGGGCGCTGTGTGCGCACTTTGCACGCGCTTTGCCCGTGCTGTGCAGAAACGCCCCCATGGGTTTGGTATCTTGTGCCCAAAGGGCAGAGAGACCTTGTCATTGTTACTTGACAAACCGCATGTGCAACAAAACCTCGTGTTCAACAAACATGAGGTGTTGAAACCGTAAATCTAGGACTAGGGCCTTCACTGGATATGGGGGGCGGGGGGTACCTCGCCATCTATCTCTAACCATCTGTTGCCATCAATCCAACCCCCGCCTCTTTTCTTGCGCAAACAGCAGAAACAGGCCAATTATTGCGGAAACAGTCCCTGATGCTGCAGACAAGCCGGTCTACACGTGTCTTTGGAGCCCACCAACACAGCAGCATAGGGTCAGCCATGGAGCTGGCGCATTTGACCCAACAGATTTACGCGGCTCCTGGGATAGCAGGCACGGTGCAGCATGTGGTGTTCTTGACAACGCTCCATATCCCAGTCAACAGACAAAGTGAAACCATATTTGACAGCCCTTTTTCCCTAAGCTGCTCCTCCCCATTCCGCTGCCCAAAAAGGTTACAGACAGCTGTCGTTGGTTTTAAAATACTTGATTTTGCCGCCTGTGCTGCAAGCCTATGCATAAGATTCTGCGCTATCCACCACCTCTCGACGATGGATCTCCGATAGCAAGGGGTATTCAATATGCAGAGGGTGTTGAGGGCAGGCAGCATTGCTGATGTAGAGTCTGGGAACTCTATCCAGAGTGCCTTACTGCAACCAACCACTACATAGGCCTGATCAAACAAAAGCGAAAAAAGGGGCACACAGTTGTTGGGCGGATAAATCTATCTGTTGACCATTTTGAGCCCAGCAAAAGCTCCATTCCAATGGGTGCCTCGTCAATGGCCTTTTATGCCACTGAAACGCAATCCAACATGCAGGAATTGCCCTTCATTCATCCCGTCGGCTGCAATGCGTTGATGCCAATAGACACCAAACACCGCCAAATCACCGCAAGTCCCTCAATCCTTGCACGAAGAGGGAGGTGTGGCCAGAGATGTGGATTTGGCTGTATCTGGGGCCAAGACCAGGAATTGCTGTCAATGGATGGTCCGTTTCTGTATTACGCAGCCACTCCTTGGTGGCGCCCTGAACACGCACATTCTGGGGACCGCGGCGCGGAATCCACTCTCTCTTTATGCCTCTCCAACCCTCTCCATGCGACCAACCCCTCTGCAGTTGTCAATCCTGTGTTCTCCCTGCATGGTGTAGATATGTAGCTTTGCATCGCCCCTTGGATTTGTCAACATATGGATGTGCATTGATGATGTAGAATCTGTGCCTGTTTCTGCACTTTGTTGTATGCGCAGTTTCTCCACTCGACCACAACCAATTCGTTTGTCCAAGAGCGGGAAGAAATTGGGAGGGGGGGTCAGCCCTATTTCCGAAAATCTTGGGTGGGGGTGTCAGGTGGGGTCGGTTTTGTGCCTCGCACCTAGAGATGGGAGGAATGCCTGAATGAGAACAGCAATTTTTTTCCAACTGCCCAAAGAAATGCTCGCAGGTGGGACAATTTTGCTTATTGTATGGTGCATTGTAATTTTAGTTTTGCATCCAAAAGTGTGCATGGTTGTCATGAATTGTGACAAGAGCACTTTTAGGGACCACCCTGTCAGGCGGATAACCATGCACAGTGGCATTCACTGAGTGGAATTTTTTGTAGCATGCACAGTGACATGCTGTAAGTGTGTTGTTTCCGTGGATTTCATGATTACATGGTGTGTACAACATGAAGCCAACCTCAAGGATTGGAAAGTCATCCGTAGCTACCGGTTGTTCCGGCGAAAACATGAATGGGGTCAAGGGCAAAAGAGAAGCCAGTATGTTCCCCCAGTACAACCACAATCACGTTGTCAAGTCAGGTCAGATATGTCCAGCTTGGTGTATTTAGGCGAATGTTGCTTACTCCTAGTGCCGCTGCTCCATGGTGTCCATGGTGTCTGGCCGAATTCCGCTAATTCCCGGCAGTGCCTCAATGAACGTTGTCAGCAGTATCTGAGTGAATGCAGTCAGGTGGTTCAGGGTGGTTCAGCCGCTCATCCACATGCAGATCCGTGCGGGGGCTGAAGCAGTGCAATGCGCTCTCAATGTCAGGTGCCACAAAAACGAACTGGTCCTTTCCACCTATAGCAGTGGGCTGGCCTGCCTGCAATGCCCTGCAGTACTTCACTTTCATACTGTCAGTGCAGACCCGGGCTGCACTTGGCATATACCACAGCAAAAGGTTGTTTTGGGTGTCAAACGGGAGGGGAGTCTGGGGGGGTTGTCCACTAAAGGGGGTTTTTTTGTCCACAAGGGGGCGGTTCACGGTTTGGAGGGAGTTGTTAGTCCACAAAACGGGGCGTTTATCAACATTAGGACGGGGAGGAGGCTCTGCACAAAACAGGTGTTTTCCTCACCCCCACCCCCTTTTCTCTACGGCTCATGGCTCAGAGGGGGGGTCCAAGGGGGTTCAAAATTGTAGAATGAGCACATAGCCACTGGCAACAGCAGGGACAAGGGACAGGGAAGGTTCAATGAGTCAATGTCATCAATTGATCTGGTTTGTGCTGCATGGACCCCCTACAAGGCACACAACAGCATTTTGAAAGAATCAATGTGATTTGGAAATTTGTTGGTTGTGGCTTTTTTGTGTGGTGTTTCAGTGACCAAAGGGAGGGCTGGTGTGCACGTTGTGCTCCATTGCATTGAAGTTTTACATCAGAAGCACCAGGACGGCACAGTATCGAGTGAAACAGGGCAAAGATGCGGGAACAGTGACTGAGACGCCTACAACTTTGTGGAAAGAATCCACAAAGGTCGCGATTTGAACCTTTGAAAGAATACTAAAAATGAGAACGCACGGTTTGCATGCCCTGAAGGTTAGGAACCATGGGGGTCGTGCCCCCGCATGCCCATTCTGTATCCAGCCCGCCTTTTCTCCGCGGCTTGTGGCTGGGGGGGGGTGTTAGAACTCCTCTTTGCCGGTTGGCATCTTTGCCGCACCAAAGGGGGTTTCTGTTTAGGTTTCAAAAGCATCAAGATCGCACATTATTGAGTGAACACACGGGGCAAGAATAAAGGAGTGGCAATTGAGACGCTTGGAACTTTGTGGGAGGAATACTGCAACTAAGAGTGCATGGCTAGCAAGTCTTTTGTGGGGAGTAGGACCCCTACGGGGTGGGGGGTCAGAATTGCTCCCGGCAACAACCAGCACATCCTCAATATGCCAACTATTGGGCGCCACTGACGCGCAAACGGCACACCATGCCACATTCAGCACAGCCCTAACACACCAACTACTGGGCTCCACAAACGCGGAAACAACACCAGCAAGAGCACTAGCCGCAGCGGCCGACAGAAAGCAGCAACCCGACGCAACATGCGAAGGGAAGAACGGGTGGTTGTCCATGGCCCCGTAAAGGAGCAACAACAAGACGGAATGTCACACAGGGGGTCAGAATTGCTCCTTGCTGCACCAAAGGTGGTTTTTGTTTTTGTTTGTTTGTTTTTTGTTTCAGAAGCATTAGGACCACACAGTATTAAGTGAACACATGCAACAAGAATAAAGGGCGCGGCGACTGAGAGGCCTGGAACTTTGTGGAAGGAGTCCATGTAGGTTGCAAGAGTGCAAGATTGGCACACACCCAAAGTCAGGAACACATGGGGGATGAAAATTTTGCTGGCCATAGATAGAGATATTCGGGATGAGGGATGTAGATAAAGTATATATAACAATATGGTACATGACCACTCTGCCTCCCAACCCATCAGAGCCCCCAAGGGAAGTATTAGAAGGGGGGAGCGGAGGTTCTAGGACCCAAAGGTTTGTGTCCCAAAAATGGCCCAATAAGATTTTCCCAATGGCAAATTTCGTTTTTCCCCAGCCCTCACTTTGGTGTGTGTGGGGGGGGGTATCCCCCCTCTTCTTGAGGTGTACAGCCATTCTAATACCCCCCCCTATCAGCTCAAATTTGAGCCACCACAAAGCGAGGGTGCACACCCTAGGCTGGCCCCTTGTTGGGGGCCAGAAACTAGGGAGGGCGGCTGTTCCCCTCCCCCCGGCCCCGAGGGAAAAACCCTGCCCCCGCCGCCCAGTTGCCCAAAAACAACCTCGGCCACGCCATGCCTGTAACCTCTACCTTCTCCTCCACCACCTGCGCTTCCACATCCTCCTTCACCTTCCCCTCTCCCACCTCCTCCACCTCCTCCTTCTCCCCCTCCTTCACCTTCCTACTCCAACCAACCCATTCCTCCAACCGCAGCACCGTCCTCTCCAGCTGCTCCACGTTCGCCTTCCGCTCCTGCACCTTCTTGACCGCCTTGCCCCTTGCCTAGTCTGCACGCTCCTCCTCCCCCGCCCTTCGCAACTCCCCCTCCTTTGCCTCCCACTCCCTCACCTTTCCCTCCGCCCTCGACCTTGCCGCCCGTTGTGCCCCCAACGAACTGGAAAGCCTTCGGAGCTCGGCCTCAAGCCCCTTCAGGTCCTCCGGCTCGTCGGGGGACACACCCCGTTCCCTTCCCTTTCCCTTCCCCTCGCTCTCCACCATCACCTCCACCACCTCCTCCACCTCCTTTGGGTCCTCCTTCAACGCCGCGACGGATTTCTTGGCGGCGCGGGGGTGAGGGGGTGGCAAGGGAGGATGAGGAAGCTGGGCTTGGGGTTGGGGCTCGGGCTGGGGCTGGGGTTGGGGTTGCTTGAGCAGCTGCGCCAGCAAATCGGCAGTTTGGCGTTGCTAAGAGAAAAGGGTTCACCGTTCTAGCGACGTTCTAGGCAACGGTTCCAGCGGCATTCTTGCGACGTTCTAGCGATCAATCGCGCTGCCTAGATCAACGCTAGAACCGGCATTTGTTCTTCGATTTTGCCACCGTCAACATACCATTGCGTTCCTGTTCCTGCCTGGTCATTGGCATAGCGTTGAGGGGGGGTGTTAGCGCGCCGGGCATCTTTTTTGACCCGTGCCCCACCGGTGACCTTTTAGGGGGTGCACTAAGCGCAGTGCGCGCGCAGTGCAACTATTTGGACGTCTAGCCGTCCTGGAATCCCATATTTTGTGATACTATGGGCATTATTGTTGTTTGACAACGGGTGTTTTGATGCTTCTTTCACATTCGGGATATAGTATATTTGGATTCTCGCCCAGTTTCACCAATTTTCTTCCATTTTTTTCTCGTTTCCACCACATCCACTCCTTACTAGGTTGATTTCTCCCCACCATGGGGACCCCAAGAAAGCAGGGGTAATGTAGCCATATTGATTTCTCCCCACCATGGGGACCCCGAGAAGGCAGGGGTGATGTAGCGAATACTGAGTTTGCGCTTCGTTCTTGTGACGTGAGGCAGAAACGCCGTCCAAACCGCTTGCGGCTTCGGGACTCATTACCACAGCGAAATCTATGGGAAAGGTAAAGGCAAAGTACCATTTGTTAAGTACAATACAAATGACATTTGGAGTTGTTGAATTCACAGCTATTGTCTAATTATGCAACGTGCTTTGTAGGGAAGGTGCGCAGCCCATCATGGTCTATTTGGGGGGCCTTCTCCATCAGAGGGTAAATCTCGGGCTGAAGTCGGGATAGTTAATAGAAAGGTAGCGCGCCAGGCGCGCCGGGCAAACATTTCCCCTGATGCCCTCCTGTGACAATGGGTGTGATCGGAATGTGTCCTGTATTTGCAACCATGCCGGGATCACGGAACTGCCATGGAATGCTGCAACACCTTTAGTTTTTCTTTTGACAAAAGAAATGCCAATTTGGGCCAGTTTGGGTGGTTTCAATGTAATTATGGCGAATGCTGCCATACCCGCCATCCACGGCGACACCATCGCGCATTGCCAGGGACGATGCAGGAATGGGCAGCCAATGAAACGTGGACCCCTTAGTTTTGAGACAATTCCTTGACATTTGCTGCAAAATCTGGGTGTACTATCCCACGGTAGTGTTTTGCTATGCTGCTCAGGGCATGATGAATGGCCGACACCGGAAGATGTTGTCTGGATATGTTGCTTTTGCCCTCTTCGTCCTTCTACATGAAGGCTTGTGTGCCCCCGGCAGCGCGAAGGACAGGTTTGATGCCGACGAGGTCAGCAAGCAACGATTCTGTGAGAAGCATGGCCTGAAACGGGACCCTTTGCCCGTTGTGGAGTTTGCTAACAGGTGCTGTTCCGCATTGCTGTTGACCGCCTCCCCACATGAACAGATGCCCCTCGCATTTACGCTTGATGGGCGGCGAATGTGTGGCTTCCTGGAAGCCTGAAGCAATCCTTGAGGCATTAGGAGCCAAGAACGACGCCTTTACGGAGTAAACTGAAGTTGAACGTCGGCATGTCGGAATTGGGGAGAAGGAGGGCGCCTTGTGTCAATGGCATGGGAGGAGAGACCTCTTCTTCCCACCTGATGTCTGTCAGGGATGCCGCAGCGATGTACCGAGACTGTTGGGCATGGGGTTTTGGCCTTGTTTGCTGGGGTGTCTGCTTGTGTGGATTGCCATGTCATGTCCGCCGCACCCAGGCATAGCGACAGGGTGGTCGTGTACGCGTAGGAGCCGATAACGACCATCTGATGGTGGGAGATAGGTGGGGGGGGATAGATGTGTCCACAACTTTGTAGAAGGTCCAGCGGGTGGGGACAAGCATATGCCTGAGGAGTGTGGGAGCTGGTTTGCTGAACCTCGGTACCCTTGCGTATGTATCCTTATGGTGAGGATGCAGCAGAAGCAACGGTCAACAACACCGTCTAAGGAGCTCCTGCCCAGCAAGTCGGTAAATGGCGCACAACCGACGGCGCTTGGCAGGCAACCGACGGTCACCGGTGGTGAACGATACGTTTTGGCATCATGGTACCGGAGGCCGGGCTTCCGCTTGTTGTTCCAACTCAAAGAACGCCCGTCTCGTGCGCGTTCAGGGGGTCCGAAATGCGTGCAGTCGTCGCGTCACGGGGTTGCGCCCTCGTACTGTCGTTGTGCAGCCTTGAGCTCAACGGCGTTGAGTACTCGTTGGACGGGCTGACCCCAAAGCGGATCCGGACCAGCGACTTCGCGCAAATGGTGGCTAACCAAATGGTGTCGCCGGGGGAGGAGCCGCTGATCCTGCAGGGGCCCATCGGGGACCGCGGGGACGCCAGCATCCTGCTGATCAAGAACCGGCGCGGCGAGCTTTTCCACGCCGCCGGCAACGTCGGAGGCGACGTGTTTGAGCTCATCCCGGTCGACCCCGAGAAGTACCGGGGGGTCGTCTCCGTCGTCAAGCCCCGGGACTACGACGACGAGACCGTCAGTAGGATTGGCTTGCGGCACCGGCACGCCCCCGGCCGCGGCCGCGGCGCGCCGCGGCACGACGCTGGGACGGCGGGGGGCGCGAGGCCCGGCAGCCGCGGACGGGCTGATGGCGATTGGAAAATGCAACGCAAAGGGTCTGCACCGGCCGGGGACGCGGGCGGGTCGAAGTCCGGACGGGCCGGGGACGCGGGTGCCGGAAGGTCGAATCCCGGTGGTTCCGGCAGGTCCCAAAGGGGGCCCTCGAACGGCCGGTCCCGACCGCACCGCGCGCCGCTGCGGCCGGTGGCCCTCCGCGACCACGCGCTCGTGTCCAAGTTCCGGCCGCAGCACTCCGACGCCCCGTGCGACGAGCTGACGGTGATTCGCTTGGCCATCGTCCTCGACAGTGCCTTCATGGCGAAGCTCGGCAACAGCGTGGACGACGCCGAGCTCACGGTGTACGACATCCTGGCCCAAGTCGATACGATGTACCGGCGTGAGTTGTGTGCGACGGTCCGGCTGAGTTATCTGGAGATGCAGACCGACCCCGGCGCTGACCCGTACGTGCACGGGCCCCTGGATACGACCCACATCTGCAACGACACAGGTCCGTGCCTGCCTGAGCCCGTCCCGTCACGGAAGCGTTTACCAGGGGTCGAGCGGTCGGTGTGCCCGGAGGTTGTCCAGCGTTCCCAATTTCAAAGCCCAGATGGGTAAGATTGAATGTATTATGCACCCCGTCCCATCCGATCCCACCCCAGTCATCCCACGGGGGGGGGGGGGGGCTTACCTGTGAGGCCTGACCCCAAACCCCCCCCACCCCACCCAAACCCCTCTTTGGACCCCCCAACCCATACTAGTTAGCACCTGGTTAGAACTGGCAACTTGGGGGGCCAACGGGGCCCGGAAAATTTTTTGAGCCCGGAAAATTTGCAACACACTTGATTATCCCCCACTTGTTTACATTCAAAATGCTCGCAATGAGTTAGGGAATGCCGTGCCAACTGTCTTCTTCTGCTGGCCGGGATGCCTTTGCTGATTCAGAGATACATCACGGTACTATTTTTCATTTGTTGTGAGTGGTAAAACCACATTTCACCCCACATGTGTATATTCAAAATGCTCACAATGAAATGCGGAATTCAAAAACGCCCCCAAAATGGAGAAAATTTTTCGACCCCACCCCCCCTGCCCCCACCCCCTCCGTACCCCCCCCCCCGCCCACGCCGCGGGGTTTGGGGTCTAGAACTGAACTGCAGACCCCCCCATGGTGCCATCCCATCCCACCCTATTCCACATCCCCTCCCGTCCCGTCCCATGCCACGCGATCCTGCCTCATCCCCAGGCCTTGAGCTTGCCTTCCGCAACTTTTGGGAAGCAAAGCGGACCTCCGTCTCCCGCGACACTGCGCATTTGTGGACGGGGAGGGACCTCGCCCTCAGCGTGGCGGGGTGCGCGTTCCAGGGATCGCTGTGCGACTCCTACGCCTACGGGGTCGAGGAGATCTTCTTCCGGGGGCTTACGGGCACCAGCGACATGCTGAAGGCGGCGCTGTTTGCGCACGAGCTCGCCCACAACGCGGACGCAGACCACTGCGTTGACGTCGGGTGTGATGGGCATGTGATGGAGACCACCATCTCTGCGACCACTGATTTTCATCCGCAGTCCGTTGCGGCCGTCAAGGCCTTTTTGTCGACCAAGAGCTGCCTTCAGAGTGACGGTGTGCCTTGCTCCTCACGCGTTGCGGGGCGGTTCCATGTCCATGAACCCCCCAACGAAGCAGCGGCATTGGGGCAGTGTGCAGCTGCTGTCAAGGCTAGAGCCATGAAGAACACTGTGCAGGTGATCCCACTTTTGGTGACCACCGGGGGTCTGAGACACAGCGTCCAAACCATTGGTGGTCACTGCGCACGACCAAACAGGGGCTGGACTCACACGAGTCCCTAGCTCCGAGGCGTGGACAGCCCGGAGTGAAGTCCTCAAACAGGGAGCCCCTCAGCAGCCCAGAATGCACAAGGGCAACAACGCATCACATTCACCACAAAACAACCCCAACAAACACCAGTGACAGGTCAGTTTGCAGATTTGGAGACATGTGCAGAAGTGCCCGGTGCCCCTGGTGCCACCCAAATCACAGTGGGACCACCCGACAGCCACAACAGGAAGCAGGGAGCGACATGCGGCCCCCCTGGCGGCGCACAATAGCAGCTGTGAGTGCGCCAGCAGAAGAAACAAGAGAACCAAATTGGGAGGTACACACGCAGCGAAGCAACTGGGCACAGGGCCGCCCCACACACGGCAGTGAGACGAGCCCCAACAGGACTCAGAGCAATGCACAGGGGGACCATGAGGTGCGAGCACAGCAGCAACCACCAAATGCGGTGCCCACCGAGCGAGCCATCAGCAAACACGCCCCCCCCTTCCCTCTACAAGGTGCCCACGTACTCCACAAGGGCAGGGGCTGCGCCCCGCGTGTCGGGAGGTGCCCGCCACGGGGGTGGCAACAGGGCCGTGACCAGCCAACCGCGCGCGGGACAGTCAACGTCATACGGAGACGTGAAATCCGCGTACGGGGGGTAGGCGAGTGGGACAGGAGGGTGTGCGCAACAGAGGCACCCAGGAGCGCCAACAGACAGGTGGAGGAGCAACACAGACACACAGGACGCGGGAGCCACACCAGGAGGGATGAGTGCGAGCACAGCAGACAAGGAGGAGGGGCGTAGCAAGGCAGGAGAGGCATCCAGGACAGGGAACCAGAATGGAGGGGATGGGAGAGCGTGCGCATGGTAAGCAGCAACAACAAAGGGGATGGCCCAGCCAGCCAGCCCCGTCGCTACCGGGTGCCAGGGCAACCCCTGCTCAACCGGCATCAGGTGGGGGGTGTCTCCCGCAGCCCAAATGGGCTGTTTGCGCAACAAGAGTGGGAGCCCGTCAGGGGCAGACCAGCCGTGAGGGGCAGCCCAAATGGGCTGTTTGCGCAACAAGAGTGGGAGCCCATCAGGGGCAGACCAGCCGTGAGGGGGAAAGGGACATATGGTGGACGGTCGGGACAACACGTGGAGGAGCAGGGCACCTGGGCCTCACACACACGGGAACACAGGGAGGCAGGCTATAGACGGCCTGGGGACAGAGGTGTGGACAGCAACAGTCTAACGACCCCGGCAACAACCAGCACAACCTCAATACGCCAACTGCCGGGCGCCACTGACACGCAAACGGCACATCATGCCACAACCAGCACAGCCCCAGCACACCAACCACTGGGCTCCGCGAACGCGGAAACAACACCAGCAAGAGCACTGGCCGCAGCGGCCGACAGAAAGAAACAACCCGACGCAACATGCGAAGGGAAGAACGGGTGACTGTTCAGGGCCCTGTAAAGAAACAACAACCAGACGGAATGTCACACTGGGGGGTGTTTCACGTGTTGGGCCGGACCTCAACACCCCCCCCCCACCCCCCGAACTCAAGTTTGTAGTGCAACGTGCCTCGGCGATAAAGCCCTGAGCCAAGAAGCTCACAACTCTCGCCCGCGCCAGCGACAATGGGCCAATGGGACATCAATGGCCGGTCACCCACAAATGGAACTGAGAAGGCAATGAAGGCCGCGTGAAGGCAGGCGCGGCTGGAGCACCGTGGCGGGTCCACGCCTGGCCTTTTGAGACCCCCCCCCCCCCCCCCCGCCAGGACCCGCACTGGGGTTCGCGCACTGGGGGTTCCTAGTCTTCGTACAACGCCTCAGTAGTGCCGGAGCAATGGGTCACTGACCGAAGACACCCGTTCCTTTTGCGTTTGGGATTGGGGGGGGGGGGGGTGATTTGGGCGCTGGCGGTCATTCGGCAGTCCCCGGGTGCACGGGACAGCAGTATGGGTGCAGCCGCAGCGTCGACGACTACAGTTGTGTGACGCAGATCCTGATCCGGGGGCCGTGGATGCGACGTTGCACTCGTGTGGCAACAAGATCCCACAGCGGGAGGGCGTCCGGAGGGGGGGGGAGGGGGGGGCTGCTGGGAGAACCCATGGTCCCGTCTATCATTGCTGCCCACGAAGATGACGGATGGCCATCAGGACCGGGTTGGAATACCAAGACACGATGTCGGGGAGGGGGGGTGGATGTCCCAGGTCCGGTCATGCAGCCATTCAGTTGCTGTTCTGTCATCATGCCCCTCTCGCAGACCCTCGCCAGCCTCCCCGACCCTCCGCCGAGTGCGGTGGTCGGCGCCATCGATTTTGGACCGTCGCAGGGGGTCCCAAAGGTCATTACCTCTCCACAAAGCCCCAGCCAGTCCCATTCATTGTTTTGCAGTCTGCACTGTGAAGCATTCGGTGCACATCGGGGCATCGGGCAGCAACAGCAAGACGACCGACGCCGTGTACCCCCGCGACATGTCGTGCCCGGAGCACTGCGGAAGGGGTTGTCGCACGAATTCAGACGGGGCCCTCGACGATGACATGCACCAGATCACTGTGGAGAGCGATGGCCGCGTCACTGCCACTCGGGTGGACTCGAGTGGAGGATGGGTCATGGATCTGACGATTCCGTGTTGTTCGGGAGGTGTGCTCCGCCCCCCCGTTCCTTGACTGTTGGCGGCACGGCCATCCCGTTTGGTCTGTCCCTCCCAAAATATCCCGCCCCCCCCCTGTAGGAAGGCATGGCTCATGCGCAATGCGCAAGTCAAATTTGGAGGTCAACCCGCAATCGGCATTCACAGAACGCACGATGCCAGAAATGTACTGCGCGTGGGGCTTTTTCTGCAAATGGATACCTGGACTGAATGCAGAAGCCGTCACGACAGCAATTTCATCAGCCGCCCAAGGGTACTGCCAGATGGGCGCCAGAAGGGGGGGGGGGAGAATGGAGGTCTGCAATTTTCGCAATTTCGCAATTTTTCCGCAACTGCTTTTCTGCTTGTTCGCCTTGCGTGAATGTTGGTGCCCTGTCTGTCCCCTGTGCAGAGGTGTTGCTCCTTGAAGCTTCGGAAGGTTTGGTTACGGCACCGCAATTTTTCCGCAATTTTTCGCAATTGGATTTGACGCTCTACGACCGCAATCCCCCCCCCCTGCCCATGCCCCAACTCCCCTGCCGAGACGGGGCTGGTATATTCGGGGAACAGACCAAGCAACAGCAAGACAACACACACCATCTGTACCGGCTGGCGCCCTCTCTGGGCCTCTGAGTGTGTGTATTCAGTCAGAAGTCTTGCCGTCGGACGCTTCATAGCAGGTTGACGGACGGTGGTAGCTGGCGATACCTGACCTGACCTGAGTGTCAGGACACTGCTCGGGGCAGTGTTGCAGGACGCAGCGGTGGTCGAATACCATGGAGGTCCCGCTTGTCCCCAGCAATAGCTACGCTTGTACTGAGGCGTGGGGGGGGGGGGGGGGGCTAACGTGTCGAACCGCACCCCAGTCCCCCCCCTCCCCCCGCCCCGCATCAGGACCCTCCAACGCACACCGATGAAAAGTTTTTCTGGCCTCTGCAGACCACCGCACGGAATATTGTCGCCCACTTCCCCTCACTTTCCCCCCATTTCCCCCCATTCCCCCCCATTTGTGTTGGGCAGTAGAAGGGGATTGTACCCCCCGGACTTGTGCATATTCAAAATGCTCCGAATGAAACGGGGAATTCGAAAATGCGTCGAACTGCACACACACACACACACACACACACACACACACACACACACACACACACACACACACACACACACACACACACACACACACACACACACACACACACACACACACACACACACACACACACACACACACACACACACACACACACACACACACACACACACACACACACACACACACACACACACACACACACACACACACACACACACACACACACACACACACACACACACACACACACACACACACACACACCTGTGGCTCTAGGCATGTGCCCGTGGCGTGAGGTGTCGACCAGGTATCAACCAAGACCGCATGATACGCCGCCTGTCATCACAGGATCACCGCATGACGGATGCCAAATGGCAACCCCGATCACCTGCGGCCTCACATCCGGCAGCACAATCGGGGCCCAAACCACATTCCCGGCCCCCAGCGACTGCGGGGCCGGCCCATACACGTCGCCGGACGTCTGGTACTTCATCAACCACGTCGGAGACCTCCGCCTCAAAACGTGCGGCGCGGAGTGGGACACCAAGATCAGCGTGTTCAGCGGCTCATGCGGCGCACTGACGTGCCTCGGCGCGCAGGACGACGCCGGGCTGCCGGAGTGTCGTTACCAGAACAACCTGGTGGTCACCGCGACCGGCCCCACGTATATCATGGTCCACGGCCACGACGGCGGCGTTGGGGACTTCGATCTGGAAGTCATTTGCGGTGTGGTGTCCTCCCCGTCGGGCAGCGTGTAGGACGGCTCTCTCCGCCTCTGCGTGTGTTTGCTTGCTTGCTTGCTTGCTTTGCTTGCTTTGCTTGCGACTCCAGACCACTGCATGACGGGATCATGGGGACGGCTAGACCGTCCGGAGGGCCACAGTCCCGGACTAAACTTTTTTCCGCCCCCACGATCTATGCCCCGATAGATTGATCAATGTGTTGCACTGATGAACTTGAGGTGTGTGTATGGTAGGAAAAAAGATTCCGATTTTTCGCCAGGCTTTCAGGGAGGCAGGATGCAACAGGAAAGAGGATTTCACAGAGGTATAGTGTCTGAGGCGCCGGATGCGGTTCCTGGGGTGGGTAGAGCAGGTGGTTGGCGTCCTTGCATTGGGGGTGGTTCCGCAATGTAGGCTGAGCAGGCACTTTGGGGGGGGGGGGGGGGCTGCATACCGGGTTCCACCCGCGTAGCCCTGGTGTTGAGCGGCCCACAGAATGTCGGCATGGTCCGTCCGCCGGTATTAGGCACGCACAAGGCGTGACCAGTGTGCACGCACTAAAGGGGTGCGTGTTGTGGCTGCAACCGTCAGGTGTCAGGGCATCGACATTCTGCATGCGGCCGCAGAGGTTAAGGGCCGACAACAAGGCGCTGGAGGGAGAGCGTGGGTCGTATGCGCGTCCCAGAAATGGCTGTTTAGGGGCCAAAGGTGTGGGGAGGGGGTTGCCTCAGGGCAGCACTGATCCAGGTGCTGGTACGTCTTTGGTTTGCCGTGCTGGCGATAAGTAGGAAAGGCTGGCGGCCGCACACCCACGAGACGGCCACGTGCGTCGCATCTTGAATGCGAAGGGGTACAGGCTATTGCTTCCCCGCCTCCCCGGGGGTGCGGTAGTCAGAGGCCAAAAAAAAGTTTGTGTGCCGAAAATCGGCCTCAAATTTCCGGCCCCTTTGATAAATTTTCATTTTTCGTCTAAGGCAAATTTTTTCTGATGTGGGGGGGTGGGTCGGTCGGCCGGGGCTGGCTAGGGCCCCAAACAACCCCCCCCCCCCCCGGGGCCCTTTAGCAATAGCCTGGGCGGGTAGGGGGTCTACCATGGGGATGGGTGCAGGCGAGAACGGCGATGCAGGACCGGGGGTAACGACTGGCGTGGCTGAGAGTGACAGACGCTACGTATTGGCATGCGGTGGGGACCATCGGGGCAAAGCAGTGGACTGGGCAGGGGAAAGGTGTGCTGTTCAGTCCTCCAACAGCCCGCCGATCAAGGGCGGATCCCCGGGTGCTGGTGGGGGAAGGGTCTGCGTGTCACGCGTGGCATCCCCCACGGCACAGCCATGCGCTCCGCCCCTCCCGGCCAGGCCAGGCCTACCGTTGGGTCCAGGTGATGTGCAAAGGTGACGGTTGGAAGGGGCCTGCGAAGGCACGGAAGTGGACATCAGAGCTGGCGCACCGAGAGCAGTGAGGCACCGCGCCGGCAGTGCAGAGAGGCAGCAAATGGTTTCCATTGGTGTGCGGGCGCCAGGGGTACAGGAGGGTGACGGCCTGGGCGGACTGCAGCCCGGTCAGTTCGTTGGGCAGGTGCATCAGACAGACTGGGTCCAGGAGCCGGCAGCGTAGTGTTGAAGTGTAGTGCGACATGAGCGTGCACACCGCACACCCAGTCTTTGGCAAGTTGCTCAAAGGGCCAGGTCCGAGCAAGGGCACAACGGTGGCCAGGTGTGCTTGGGTCAGGCACTGTGTCCTGGGACGGCCAAACCTAAACCCGCGCAACCCACGGATGTATTAGAACGGCTGACAACCGTAGGAGCTGCCCCCCCCCCCCCCCCCCCCCCCAACCAAAGTGACCACAGCGGGAAAAACCGAAGTTTGCCATTGGGCAACTCGGACCATTGTTGGTACACAAACCTTTGGGTCCCGTCCCAGACCACCCCCCTCCTCTCTTCCAATACATCCTTCACGACCCTCCACGACCCTCAGCCCTTCCCGGACTATTTGCAGCGCAACCGCCATCCAATGACCTGTGCACCGATGCCATTCCACTCACCTGCGGCGCTGTGGTCTCGGGCAGCACCGCGCCTGCATTCACCACCACCCCATCCCCCGGGTCCTGCGGCACGGACCACACCTCCCCCGACGTGTGGTACTCCGTCGACTACACGGGGGATGTGCGCCTGCGGACCTGCGGCTCGATTTTCGACACGAAGATCGGCGTCTTCGGCGGATCTTGCGGGGCATTGACCTGCATCGATGGGCAGGACGACGCCAGCGTAGGCGACTGCGAGTTCCAGAATGACCTCACGGTGACGCTCACGGGCAAGGCCTACGTCATGGTCCATGGGTTTGGCACCGAAACAGGGGATTTTGACCTGCAAGTCATTTGCGGTGTGTCTTGCCAACCGCCGCAATGCGGTCCGCCAACGCTCCTGTCTCCCAGTCATCGCCGGTGGAACACGCTATTGGCGCGCAATCAAAACAAGTGTGAGCGGGACCCTGTGTGCAGCCGGCCCCAGAGCCGGTTTTTTCTTTGGGGGGTTGGGGACCGGGGCATTGTTCAGGGCCCCGTAATTTCATGAGCAGACACATGCGCTCCCCTGCGCGAATGGGACCTGCCCCCCACCCCCTCCCCCGCCACTCCACCGAGAGAAGCAACACATCAAACCTCACATACCGCGAGGGTCCCATCACACGACGCCTGCGCATACGTCATGTGGGCCCCCTTTGTAAGTCGTTAGTGGCGCCACGTTGACCGTCGATGCCGCTCCCGTGTGGGAGACCCGGCCCCCTTCCCTCGGCATCTCCATCGCCTCCAGGCCCGCCTCCCCCCAACGACGTGTGCTCCGGTGCCACCCCAGTCACTTGTGGCAGTACAGTCTCCGGAAGCACCTCCTCCGCGTTCTACACCGTCCCGTCTCCGGGCTTCTGCGGCACGGACCACACGTCCCCGGACATGTGGTACCGCATCGATTTCACCGGCGCTTTGCGGCTGAAGACGTGTGGCGCCGACTTCGACACGAAGATCAGTGTCTTCGCGGGCTCGTGCGGGGCCGTAGACTCGTCCTGGACGTGCGCGGGGGGGCAGGACGATTCGGAGACGGCCGGCTGTGAGCCCCAGAACGATCTGAGTGTCGACGTGGCGGGCACAACGTACGTCATGGTCCATGGCTTCGCCAGTGAGATGGGTCACTTTGACTTGGAAGTGTTGTGCAGTATGCCGCCCCCTCGTTGTCTGCTTCAGCAGCGTTCGTGGGCCCGCCTGTCCTTCCTCAGCACAGCCACAGGGGCACGCCCCATGCAGTGTGCGTGCGGTGTGTGCCCGCGTGCGGGCGTGTGTATGTGTGTGTGGTTGATTGGTCTTACATGTGTTCGTGTGTGTGTGCGCGCGCGTGCGTGTGTGCACACACACACACACACACACACACACACACACGCACGCACGCACGCACGCACGCACGCGCACGCGCACACGCACACGCACACACACACACACACACACACACACACACACACACACACACACACACACACACAACATGAAGCCAAGCGCACACATGCACGCATACATGCACACAGTGCATGAGGGCAACCAACCGCATACGCGCGCGCGCGCCCGTGCATGTGACCGGGGACTAATCCACCGCACATAGACTGAATGCTCCGGGCTGTCCGCGGCCGGTCAGGGATGACAGAAGGGTTCAAGCGGCCCGTTCCAGGGCGTTGAGGCAGCGGGTTGGGCAGGAGTCAGCTTTTGGCTGCCAGGGCACCCACAAGCAGTTGAATGATTGCGCGCTGCTGATGGACTGCCAAAACGACATGCAGGTAAAGAAGAGGGCAAAGCAAACAATTTAGAACGGGACACTCCCCTTACCAGCTGCCCCAGGGGATGACACAACCCCCGGCGAAATGGGCCATAGCTCAAGTAGCTGCACTCTTCCAGGCCCCAGGCAGGTCACATAAACGACACGGCTGAGGGTTACGGTGAGACCCCCGTGCCGCACGGTACTCCACCAGCAAGAGCATCCGGCCCGAACCCCCCGCGTTTGCTGGCGTTGGCGTCCGTGATACTGCGGGGGAGGTCGGGTGGGGTGGGGGGACGCGCTTGGGCCGTGAGGCTGGAGGGGGGTGTCAAATATGTGGTGCAAAGCCGTCATTAGTGGGTGGAGCGGGGGGGGGGGGGGGTCAAGCTCCGGGGTAAAGGAATGTTTGGTGGTCGTTGAGGGCGGGCAGACGTGCCCCTTCCCCCTTCAAGCGCGTGCTTGATCTTTGAGTCACGTGGGCTCTCACTTCAGTGCGGACAGTCTTTTGGGAGTCCTCCCATTTCTTTGCACCCTCCTTCGAATCACATCAGGAGGCACTCACAGGGCGGGTGAAAATCTTACTTTCGGGGGGAGGGGGGGCCTTGGAGCCCCCGCAAACTCAGGGGGGGGGGGGTGCGAAAAGGGGCTCCAAGGGCCACAGGCTTATTTCCTCAGCACAAATGCCTGAAAATTTTGGCTCCAACTTGCTTATGGGGGGGGGGAGGGATGTATTAGAACGGCTGACAACCAAAGGAGCCCCCCCCTCTCTGGAGTGACACAGTGACAGTGACAGTGACAGACTGACAGTGCCAGTGGTTTTGTCATGGAATATGCATGAAAAACATGGGAAATAGAGAGCCGGCCCTTGTAGCCCCCCTCCAGGGGGGTTGGGGTTGGAAAAGGGGCTGCAAGGGCCCCCCAGCCCCCCCAAATAAATTTTTCGGGGGCCCAGAAGCATTTCTCTCTGCAGTCGCCGTGCTCATTGACTGTTGCGTGCAGACGCTGCCAACACTTGTGTTCTCTCTGCAGCCCCAAGCCCAAGCCCGCCAAGTGAAGGTATGTCCCTCCCACCCCCAGTCCAGACACAGTGCACCGTTCCGGTGAGGTCGCATCCAGGACCCCCCCCCCCCAAAACCTGCCCTGATCCATCCGCCCACCGACACCCTCGGCACGACGATGAAGACGGAAACGGCGGGACAGGCACCAGAAAAGCATTTCCGCTGCCTGTTAGTGGCAGAAAAGGCCTTCACCATGCCACTCAGACGCCACGCCACTCGCCATCATATGGGGAAGTATTATGGGGAAGTGCAATGGTGATTCCTGATGCCTGGCATCAAGTGTCCGGCAGGAGAGGGGCACAAACAAGCCACCGGGGGCTCAAATCGGGCTAAAACCACTTGTTTTGGCATCCCACGTGGTCTAGGATCATTTTTGGAATAAATCTTTTTTTCCCCCCCGCTGGACCCTGTTGACCTATTCGGGGACCCACCTGATTGGGCTCGACCGTGCACCTTGCCGCCGCATAATTAGCACTAGTACGGGGGTCTGGAGTATTTTTTGTTCGCAATTGGCCTGGTAACCCCGACACCCCGGGGCTATCCCCGGACACCCCGGGGCTAACCTCGGACACCCCGGGGGTAGCCTCGGAACCCCCAGGGCTAGCCCCGGACAACGCGGGGCTAGCCCCGGACGCCACGTGCCGTTAGTGCTACCCGCTCCTGTCGCACCCGGGACTCGGTAGGAACCAGCTGCGTCCCGTGTCAGGCTCCGTATGATCCAGCTCCCTCTGTTCATGGGGCGGCGCACTATTGGCCAGTCCGATCATCACTTACACGAGGCCGTGCTTCCCCCTTCTTTGGAGTATGCCTCTCTTGGCACTGACAAAGGGCCTTTTTGTGTGTCCCCTGTCTCAAGCCCCCAGTGGCTCCACCGCCCATCTGGCAGTACCCTTGGGTGGCTGATGAAGTTGCTGTCGTGACGGCTTCTGCATTCAGTCCAGGTATCCATTTGCAGAAAAAGCCCCACGCGCAGTACATTTCTGGCATCGTGCATTCTGTGAATGCCGATTGCGGGTTGACCTCCAAATTTGACTTGCGCATTGCGCATGAGCCGAGATATTTCGGGAGGGGGAAATTTCGGGGGCGAAATTTCGTTTCTCAGATTGGTGCCAAACCCCCCCCCCCGAAATTTTTTTGCGCAATCCGGGCCATTTCTTGCTCCCTGGGTCGGCTGCTGACATTTTTCTTCTGTAGGGAGGTACCGGGGCCCATGTATTGCATGTCAGGATCAGTGTTTATGCTTGTGCGTATCCCAAAATTTTTTTCTTATGTATCCTGTGTACCCCAAAAAATGATTTTGTGTACCCAGTGTGTATCGCATCAGATCTTTTTGTGGATCCGCTGTGTACCCCAAGGACTGTGCTCCCCGCAACTGTACACACGGCAGCAAAATTTGGGGGTGCCGAAATTTTTCCCACCCGGAAATCCCCGCCCCTCTGTAGTGTTCAGTCTCCGTGTTCCTGTTGGCGAGTGATTTGTGTCAGGAAGTTGCTGTAAGCCCCGCCCCCCTGCCCCCTCCCCCCCCCGCCGCACTGAGAGGCTGGTTGAGCGTTTGGTCTACCCTTGTGGTCTGCCGAAGGGGGGCACAGGGTGACGGGCCAGCGCAGGTGCAGGGACGAGTGCGGCCTCAAAGCGGGGAGACGTGCTCGGCTTTAGCCGCGCCTCCCAAGTCGGCCTCAAACCGTGCACAAAGTGGATTGTGGGCAGAAGCCAGCCTTTGGGGACATGGGAGGCGTGACCTACCGAAAGATGAAAGCGGGGATCGTGCCAGACAACTGAGTCAGTCTGTGTCATGGGGCTGTTGTTGTAATTCATTGGGCAGGCGAGCAGCTGCATGACCTCTTGGGCAGTACAGTGTCCGCTGTCACGCAGAGGACCCGTTGAGTCTCTGGCCTGAGAGCCCGTCTGATGTTTGACAATTTTGGGAGGGCGAAAAAAAGTTTGCACGCGGGTGGTGGGGGGGGGGGGGGGCTCTCGTGACAGGCCAGTCCAAAGAGGCTAGTCTAAAAACTCTGATGATGACTCACCACCTGCGCTGCGATGATACATACCTCAAAGTGCTCAGCGCATCGTGGAGAGCATTTTGAGCCATAAATGTTGGAGCACCTGAAAACCCACCGTATCGCCACGGTGCGTCAAGCGGCAGCCCAATGCTGATCGTTGGGAAGGGTGCAGGGAAGTATTAGAATGGCCGTACACCGCAGGAGGAGGGGGGGTACCCCCCCTGGACCCCCCCCCCCAGACCAAAGTGACAACAGCGGCAAAGAAAGAATTTTCCCATTGGGAAAATCTTGTTGGGCCATTTTTCCTACACAAACTATTGGGTCCCAGACCCCCTCCTCTCTTCGAACACATCCCTGGAAGGGTGGGGGATGGAGAGGGTTGCAGGGCGAGCATGCACTTGAAGGGGGCGCGGGGTGTCCCCCCCGTTCAAGGTGACGTTTCATTCTGCCCTAACCAATGCCACCTCCAACAGCCCACCAACCGGTTTCGTAACCGCCAGATCTTGTCTACCCCCCCTCAAGTGCCTATTCAACCGGCAGTAACCGCTTTGGCAACCCCGCTCCAGCCTTCGGCCTCCTTCAGTACCTGGGCCACAAAGCTATTTCTCACGCTGTTCCTTGTGACTGTCCCCCATTGGGGCCTGTCCTGAATCGGTGCTACTCGCCGCTGTCCCCGCCCCCGCGCCACACCCGGCGTTCCCCTCTGCAGACATCCCTTGCGACCTCTCCACGGCCGGCACCGCCTCCTTCTGCAACGACCTCTGGACCACCTCCGGGGGGGACTTCCTGTGGACGCACCAGTCGTCGGGGGGCACGCCCTCCGGCAGCACCGGCCCCGACCACGGCCCGAACGACGGCCCGTACCTGTTCGTCGAGGCGAGCAGCCCCAACTACCCCGACAAGACCTGCCACCTCTACTCCGCCGTGGGGCAGTGGCTGGGGGTGACGTTCAAGTACCACATGTTCGGCGACGGCATTGGGGCGTTGCTGGTGGAGACGCAGGCGCCGGGGGGGGCCTGGGCGGAGGTCTGGCGCCGGGCCGGGGCGCAGCAGGAGGCCGGCGCGGACCCGTGGGTGGTGGCGCACGTGGCGTTCGGTGCCGCGGTGGAGAGGGTCCGGATCGTCGGGGTCACGGACACGTGGGCCGGGGACACGGGGCTCGCAGATATCGTCTTGAGGCGCGCTGCAGGTGTGCGCTTCGCGCTCCGGTGTTGTGGCGTGGGCAATGCATACCTCGCCTCCCACACAACCAATTTGTAACCCCCCCCCAGCCTTCGTCCAAGATACGGCCCGCGCGTGTCGCGGCTCTGTCGAGTGATATTTGAAGTACTGCTGGAATGCCATGTTGATTCTGGAGGGTGACAACCGTCGTCGATCTATGGCCAAGATACGGCCCGAGAAATGGGGGGATCAATGAGTACAAGGTAGTTGAAAAGGGCAGGGGACTCTGAGGGCCTGTGGTATTGGACTAGGATTCTGCTCATTAATTGAAGTTGGTCAAAATGCAATTCAGAAATGTGCTTCCGATTTCGACTGTGTTGGCGCTTAGGAGGTTTGGATTTGGGTGGTGGCCATCGTCGAATTTATGGCCAAGGTACGGAGGGCGTATGTACCGATTTCAGTTGGGACCTTGTTGCAGCCGGTCTCAAGTCATAGATTTGGGGCAATATGCTCGATTTGTGTGCATTTTCGGTTGTGTTTGCTGAGAAACACTGGGTCTGTTGTGGTTTGTTACCATGCATTTGGTTATGGGTTGATGGCGATTGGAAGTGGCATAGGAGCAGTTTGCGTCCAAGTGCCTCGATGATACAGCCTTGAACGCCGGCGTAAGGTGCACCTATCTGAGATCCGGGGGCCGTATGTACCGTATTGATTTGGGACGTGGCCGTATCTTAGACAATGGGGCCTGGGGGCTACTGGCGTGGTCGTTTGGCTCTGTCTGGATCTGATTGTATGCCTGGGCCATCTTGAAGCACGGTTTTTCTTGCGCAAATGTTGGCTGCCACTGACCAGCTGGTTGGGCAGTTGACCGGTCCAACGATAGCGGCGTTGGACAGTGCACACACAAACACAGAATGTAAGGGCAACTCAGCTCGCCAGTGGCCCCCTGCTAGCAACGGTTAGTCCTGGGGCAGCAACCACCAGTTTGGTGGGGAGAAGCGGGAGGCGGGGCGTTGCCTTGGTGGATGGCGGTGGGGGAGGCACACCGAATGTAGTAGTGCTGTACGAGGCTGGCAGAGCGCAAGCGTAAGTGCCCAAACTCGGCTCTGATTTCGGCACCAGCCCATGCACGAGGAGCAGTGCCAACAATCTGTGCATGGGAAGCAGCGCACGTTTGTCGTCAGTGTGGAGTCATCTCCGGTCAGGCAGCTCCGTTAAAGCCACTGATGAAGAAAGCCTGAGTGTCGCCTTAGTGTCCAGGTTCTGTTTTTTTTTTTTTGCAGAGTTGCAGCTCCAAATGCACCCTCAATGCTGTGCTTAGCCAAAGTATGATTCCACGCCAAAGAATTGCATGCGCATCCCAAGCCCTTTTGTACGGAGCTTTGTACAGGGGCATTGATGGCATTGTCAAAGCCGATGCTGTACCCGTCCAGAGGCTGACACATGCACACCCAATATTCCCCAGATTTGGGCTCAGAATTGGCTGACGAAGGATGTGCATGGTGCGAGCATACGGGCCATTGGAAGGCGTTGTAGTGGCCTGGTGCTGACTGGAGGGGGATACGAGAGATTGCATCGATGGTGCCATAGAGGGGCCCTGAAGTGAGCGCAAGTACGCTGCATGCACCCCTTTCAACAGATTCGCCATCTCCAGCCTTGTTACCATCGCCATCGTCATCGCCCTCCCCGTCCGCATCTCCATCGCCATCCCCATTGCCATCCGTGTCCACCTTCCCATCGCCATCGCCATCGCCATCGCCATCGCCATCGCCATCGCCATCGCCATCGCCATCGCCATCCATGTCCCAGTCGTCATCACCATCTCCGTTCCCATCACCATCGCGAGATCCATCTTCATCACCATCTTCATCCCCGCACCCATCCCCATCATCACTGCCATCACCATCACCTTCACCAGCGCCATCCTCATCCCCGCTCCCATCCTCATCGTCACTGCCATCACCATCGCTTTCACCATCGCCATCCTCATCCCCGCACCCATCCTCATCGTCACTGCCATCACCATCACCTTCACCATCGCCATCCTCATCCCCGCACCCATCCTCATCGTCACTGCCATCGCCATCGCTTTCACCATCGCCATCCTCATCCCCGCACCCATCCTCATCGTCACTGCCATCGCCATCACCTTCACCATCGCCATCCTCATCCCCGCACCCATCCTCATCGTCACTGCCATCGCCATCACGTTCACCATCGCCATCCTCATCCCCGCACCCATCCCCATCGTCACTGCCATCGCCATCACCATCACCATCGCCATCCTCATCCCCGCTCCCATCCCCATCGTCACTGCCATCGCCATCACCATCACCATCGCCATCCTCATCCCCGCACCCATCCCCATCGTCACTGCCATCGCCATCACCATCACCATCGCCATCCTCATCCCCGCACCCATCCCCATCGTCACTGCCGTCGCCATCACCATCACCATCGCCATCCTCATCCCCGCACCCATCCCCATCGTCACTGCCGTCGCCATCACCATCACCATCGCCATCCTCATCTCCGCACCCATCCCCATCGTTACTGCCATCGCCATCGCTTTCACCATCGCCATCCTCATCCCCGCACCCATCCTCATCGTCACTGCCATCACCATCACCTTCACCAGCGCCATCCTCATCCCCGCACCCATCCTCATCGTCACTGCCATCACCATCACCTTCACCATCGCCATCCTCATCCCCGCACCCATCCTCATCGTCACTGCCATCCCCATCACCTTCACCATCGCCATCCTCATCTCCGCACCCATCCCCATCGTTACTGCCATCACCATCACCTTCACCATCGCCATCCTCATCCCCGCACCCATCCTCATCGTCACTGCCATCACCATCACCTTCACCATCGCCATCCTCATCCCCGCACCCATCCTCATCGTCACTGCCATCGCCATCACGTTCACCATCGCCATCCTCATCCCCGCACCCATCCTCATCGTCACTGCCATCGCCATCACCTTCACCATCGCCATCCTCATCCCCGCACCCATCCTCATCATCACTGCCATCACCATCACCTTCACCAGCGCCATCCTCATCCCCGCACCCATCCTCATCGTCACTGCCATCACCATCACCTTCACCATCGCCATCCTCATCCCCGCACCCATCCTCATCGTCACTGCCATCACCATCACCTTCACCATCGCCATCCTCATCCCCGCTCCCATCCCCATCGTTACTGCCATCGCCATCACCTTCACCATCGCCATCCTCATCCCCGCACCCATCCTCATCGTCACTGCCATCACCATCACCTTCACCATCGCCATCCTCATCCCCGCACCCATCCTCATCGTCACTGCCATCGCCATCGCTTTCACCATCGCCATCCTCATCCCCGCACCCATCCCCATCGTCAC
Organism: Eutreptiella sp. 'Long Island Sound 2002'; assembly: GCA_964036045.1. Classification (NCBI taxonomy): domain Eukaryota; phylum Euglenozoa; class Euglenophyceae; order Eutreptiales; family Eutreptiaceae; genus Eutreptiella; species Eutreptiella sp. 'Long Island Sound 2002'. Next base: position 17,610,061 of record OZ038386.1, read on the forward strand.
TGCCATCGCCATCACCATCAGTATCGCCATCCTCATCCCCGCACCCATCCCCATCGTCACTGCCATCACCATCACCTTCACCATCGCCATCCTCATCCCCGCACCCATCCCCATCGTTACTGCCATCGCCATCACCATCACCATCGCCATCCTCATCCCCGCACCCATCCTCATCGTCACTGCCATCACCATCACCTTCACCATCGCCATCCTCATCCCCGCACCCATCCTCATCGTCACTGCCATCACCATCACGTTCACCATCGCCATCCTCATCCCCGCACCCATCCTCATCGTCACTGCCATCGCCATCGCTTTCACCATCGCCATCCTCATCCCCGCACCCATCCTCATCGTCACTGCCATCGCCATCACGTTCACCATCGCCATCCTCATCCCCGCACCCATCCTCATCGTCACTGCCATCGCCATCACCATCACCATCGCCATCCTCATCCCCGCACCCATCCTCATCGTCACTGCCATCGCCATCACCATCACCATCGCCATCCTCATCCCCGCACCCATCCTCATCGTCACTGCCATCGCCATCACCTTCACCATCGCCATCCTCATCCCCGCACCCATCCTCATCATCACTGCCATCACCATCACCTTCACCAGCGCCATCCTCATCCCCGCACCCATCCTCATCGTCACTGCCATCACCATCACCTTCACCATCGCCATCCTCATCCCCGCACCCATCCTCATCGTCACTGCCATCACCATCACCTTCACCATCGCCATCCTCATCCCCGCTCCCATCCCCATCGTTACTGCCATCGCCATCACCTTCACCATCGCCATCCTCATCCCCGCACCCATCCTCATCGTCACTGCCATCACCATCACCTTCACCATCGCCATCCTCATCCCCGCACCCATCCTCATCGTCACTGCCATCGCCATCGCTTTCACCATCGCCATCCTCATCCCCGCACCCATCCCCATCGTCACTGCCATCGCCATCACCATCAGTATCGCCATCCTCATCCCCGCACCCATCCTCATCGTCACTGCCATCACCATCACCTTCACCATCGCCATCCTCATCCCCGCACCCATCCCCATCGTTACTGCCATCGCCATCACCATCACCATCGCCATCCTCATCCCCGCACCCATCCTCATCGTCACTGCCATCGCCATCACCTTCACCATCGCCATCCTCATCCCCGCACCCATCCTCATCGTCACTGCCATCACCATCACGTTCACCATCGCCATCCTCATCCCCGCACCCATCCTCATCGTCACTGCCATCGCCATCGCTTTCACCATCGCCATCCTCATCCCCGCACCCATCCTCATCGTCACTGCCATCGCCATCACCTTCACCATCGCCATCCTCATCCCCGCACCCATCCTCATCGTCACTGCCATCGCCATCACCATCACCATCGCCATCCTCATCCCCGCACCCATCCTCATCGTCACTGCCATCGCCATCACGTTCACCATCGCCATCCTCATCCCCGCACCCATCCTCATCGTCACTGCCATCGCCATCACGTTCACCTTCACCATCACCATCCTCATCCCCGCACCCATCTTCATCGTCACTGCCATCGCCATCACCTTCACCATCGCCATCCTCATCCCCGCACCCATCCTCATCGTCACTGCCATCGCCATCACCATCACCATCACCATCCTCATCCCCGCACCCATCCTCATCGTCAATCCCATCACGTTCACCTTCACTATCGCCATCGCCATCGCCATCCTCATCGTCACTGCCATCGCCATCGCCATCCTCATCCCCGCACCCATCCTCATCACCGATGTCATCCTCATTGCCATCAACATCGCCATCAACATCACCGTCCTCATCCCCGCACCCATCCTTGTCGTCAATTCCATCCCCGTCGCCGCCGCCATCACCGTTGTCAATTCCATCACCATCGCCATCGCCATCTTCCTCGCCACACCCATCCTCATCTTCATCCCCATCACCATTATTATCATCTCCATCATCATCCCCATCTCCATGGTCAAGCCCATCCCCATCCCCAGTTTCATCACCAGTTCCATCGCCATTGCCACCTTCACCCCCGTCAAGCCCCAGCCCCAGTCCAAGCACAGACGGTGTGTGGTAATTTACCGTTCTAAAAGCCCCAAAAGCTCTTTCCAACCTTTTTCCGCACCAGTGGCGGCCGCTGCCGGCTGACATGGTGTCAAAAATAGGCATTTTTCGCCCATTTCTGGGCGTCATGAGCGGACGTTGATCTTGTGAGCCCAACACCTTTTCTTGACCTTGACCCAATACATCACACTCTGTGCGTTGAGTTTTCCCTCAGCACAATACACACACAAAGCAATGCAAACGACCATTATTCATGTGAAAGGACATTATAGCAGACCTCACGTGATGCATTTGCAGAAACCAAGCAAGGGAAAGATGTCCACCGTTTCGGAAATGGAAACGGAAAAGCATGGATTGGAAGCAGCGGTACCCAGGTACGGGGTGCGTAACTTAAAACGGACGCCCGTTTCAAGATTGGGTTGTGCAACTTGAAACCGACAAATTGTCCCCTTTATTTTATTTCGTACAATTGTGCGATTATTCTTTTGCTAAGAGAAGTTTGATGTTATTTGTGCATCCCATGAAACGTGGACAAACATGCCATGTGCTCGTGACCCTTCTCACCCATTTTTCACGGCTTTGCGTCATCCATCTAGGCGTCATGCTAACCCCCCCCCCCCCCCCGTCCCCGAGGAATCCTGGCTCAGCCAACCCGAGGACCCATCTCTGACCGGTTTAGTCCCCGGCTAAAGAGACGTTAGAGGGACGCTGGGGTAGAGTACACCGGGTGCGAAGACCCAAACGATAGAGCTTGGGTGTTCTTCCCGTTGGGGAGGACATGGTAGTTAGTGCCTATGGTGTGAAACACCGAGGGGCGTAGGGTGTCGTGGGAACACTCGGAACTTTTTGGCACCCTGTTTGTCTCCCTGAGCCTTAGTCGAGTCGCCTGCAGTGAGGTGTCCGGTGGGATGGGCGACAGCGCCCACATACTTGGCTGATTTAAATGAGGCATCCCTCAAAGATATTTGTTCGCGAATTTTCCATCGCCGCTGATCACTTACCCCCCCCCTCGGCGTGCCTCAGCCTTTTCTCTTGGATGTTACTGAAATTTTGCGACAGGCAATCAATCCACTGCTTCAGAAGACCTCGATTGTGATGTGGATGAAGGCCGTGTTGTGTACATTGCGTGCCCCTATGAGTCCGTCCTGATGGAGCACTGTTTCAGATGTTACAACCCGGACACCAGCACCGGAGAAATGGTGGTCTGCGATGGCTGGTCGGAGCGGGATGTGCGGGCCCAGTGCGACAGCCCCTTGCCGCTATCGTCGTTCGCATCTACGGTGGGCCACGATGACTTGTGATGGATCGAACTGCGTCGTAGGTGTGACCTCCCACGGCAGATGCGCCCTCTGTCGGTGATGCATAGCTGCGTTCCTGATGGAGCATTTCTGAGTGTATTTTTCGCTTTAGGTGGGGGAGGGGTCTGGGCAGGTGGTGAAGCGGCTGGAGCAAGCCCTGCACTTGAACACTAGAGGCCCCCCCCGCCACACACACAGCAGCTACAGAACGGCTTGAAAACGCAGTCTGGCACGGCTGCGTGCGTGTTTCGCTGTGACTGTTTTGGGCAGGGTTTGCGGTGGTTAGAAATTGGACGACGAGATTTTTCCGAAGTGTTTTTGGGCGCACACATTTTGCACCCCCACACCCCCCTTCCTCGAAGGCACGTTTTGTTCCACACACACGCACCCACACGCGAAAAAGGGGGACCAGCGGTCTGGTGCGTTGGCGGGGCCTGCAATGTCAAAGGCACAATTTTGTCTCATAAATTTCACATTGTGCCAGAAAAAAACATTCACGCTTGGTCTTCAGCCCAAGTTCCAGCGCCGGGGGGCCTGGGGATCGGTTGCTCATCGTGTCGGTCAGTGGTGCTCCAGGCCACACATGGTGCTTGTACACACCCGCCCCCCATACACGCGGCTCCCCCCCACCCACCACCTCCTACACACATGTCCCTCCATCCCCACCCCCACCACTGATTTGCATTAGCACAAAGGGCACACGAAAGACATGGCACTGGACACCGCTTGTACTAAATTGCTACATGCTTTTATGGAAGACCCACCCCGGCGCAGTGCATGCGGCCTCCCAACATTCCCAACATTGAATAACGGACCAGCTGTCTCGTTAGTGTAGTTCCACCGATGGAGTTGCGATGTTCCAACATAGTTCCTAAAAAATCTTTGCGCTATTCCTGCGTAGTTCCTCAAAATCTCTGCACCGCTCTTACATAGTTCCTACCCCGATGCACCTACAAGATCTCTTTCGTTTTGCAGTGTTCATGCCATGCTACACATTTCCTCATGCGCGTCCGTATGTTGTCCTACAAACATACCTACGGTGGTCCTACGTCGTTCCTAAAACTCTCTGCACTGTTCCGACGTCGTTCCTTAACGATTTTGCGCTGTTCCTCCGTAGTGCGGACCTACACTAACAAGACAGCTGTAAGGGACCCCTGGAGGGTCTGGAGACAGCAGGACGCAACAAAGTAATGTGCCACAGGTACCAGGGATGTGCACGACGACAGTCGTTGCTTCTGTCCAAGGCCTGCTTCCCTGTGTTCGGATCCTTCTCTGCACGGAAGCCCTTGTCCAGAGGGGGCGGTGAAGTGGGGACCTCCGGCCCTCGCGGTTAGGGTGCGGCGATGCCGTGGACCCGGTCATGCCCTGCCCGACCCATGCACACAAGACCCGCGCGCACACACACACCCCACCGCCCCTGCCCGCCGTCAGGGACCCCCCATTTTCGAGGCGACCCCTACCCGACCCTCAGAAAGCAGCGCTCATTTCGTCGCCCTCTGGGCCAGAGGGGCTGTACGCGCGCTGCTCCCTTGCGCTCTGCCCAGGGGGAGCGTGCCACCGACTTTCCCGTTGGCACGTACTGAGCGCCGCAACACCAGACCACCACAACACCCTCCCCCCTGGACCCCCCCCCCCCTCCTCTCTTCTAACGCATGCCTACCTCACGTTCCAGTCGCTGTCACCGTCCGCCGTGGAGTGGTATTCATGTGCCCCAAGTTGGCCTTCTCCCCGGGTGTCCCCATTGCTTTGCATCAGCGGTTGGACCAGCCTTGACCGCACCATCTCGTCAGCTGCGAGCTGGACCCCGGGACCTTGAAATGCGTCATGTGCCCCGACGAGTGTGCGCTTGTGGGCTGCACAGCGCCTCCGTTGCACTGGGATTGTGGCGCCGTCATCTGTGCTACTTCGGATGCTGGCCTCTATGAGAGCTCCAACCCAAAACCCAGTCGCCGGGACACTCTGGGGCTGGAAGGACGTAACTATTCGCGGTGTGGGACGGCGTCTGTGTCGGCGCATTTCCTTGGAGGAGCATTCTTGTCCCATGTGACGGTTCGTTATCAGTTGGGCCATTGCTCGTCAGTTACCGCCAGACATTCGTGCTGGCACTCGCACACTGCCAACAAACCATCAAAATCGGTTGTAACTGGCCAACCGTCGTCGATCATCATTTGTTTGCCCCCCCGTTGACTTTCCGCTGCCGTTGCAAGCGCATGCCACGTCGCACGACCCCCCTCCTTCGTGGCACGTGCCTTTCTGCCGTCACACAGCGCGGACTGGGCAGGACGTCGGCCGCCTCATCGCTCTTTTGCGGCTTTGGACGAGTTCTGGACCCACCGGTGGATCCCGGCCCAGTCGCCTCGAATGTTGTTTCCGCAGGCCGCGCGTGCAGTGCGGGGAATCCAACGCGCGTGAACGCAGGAAGAAGTGCCGGGGGGGGGGGGGGGGGGCTCGGTTCCCATAAGCATAAGCGTCCCCCCTCCCCCTTCGGCCAAAGTCGCCGGGCTCAGGGCTGACATGACGATCATTTGAGGCACATACGCACCTCACACATACCCCCCTCACACAAAGCAGCCCGCTCCTGCGGTCGGGTCCAGCGACCTTTCCAGTACTTCCTGTGCACAACCACCGCACTGCAGCCAACACCGACACGCCAATGTCCTGCCAAAACGACCCCCCTCCACCCCGGCCACCCCCCCGGCCCCGTCGAATGCACCGGATGCGACGGCCAGAGCCCTGGTGCTGCTCTGTCTCTCGCTCCCACACCGACAGCCACAGGGACCAACAACGAAGTGCCCGTCAGCACTCGAAAGCAGGACCGCCAGCTACAGCCCCGCAGCTGCAGCGGATCTTGAGGCCCCAAGCCCCAAGCCGTGAAACCCAAACTTTGCGGATTCCGGGGGGACATCCAGTGCTGCCGCCAAGGCATTGCCCCTTCCGCGATCACGAGGCATGGCCATACCCGAGTTGGTCCATTTTCTCGGGATTGCAGGCCAAAGCCCCCCCCCCCCCCCCCGAGTGCGCCGCGCCGCCTATATTCCGGACGCGATGCCTGTTACCGCGTCAACAATGCCCCAGCGATAGCAGGCTACGTCCGTGGGCCCGAGCAGCCCGTCCACGGGGTGCGTTGAATCTTTGTAAACTCACGAGTCGATGAGACACCACTAGCCCCCCCTCCAACTTGTTTGCAGGGACGAGACCCCTGAGATTGTCAGCGGTGAAGAGGCGTGCCGCATGGGCCCTCTACCTCCACCATCCGAACCCTCTGACTCCTCCAACAGCGAGGAGGAGTCATCACCCCCTTTGCGAAGCAAAATGGGTACTATTGGCTCTCGAAAAACAAGCGAGGAAGCGTCTGCTACAAGATCTTTGACTCATACTTCGAAAATGAAGAAGGGGGTGCAACTTACTGACGGTGAGCTTAGCGGAGGTGGAGGTGGAACCTTTGGTAGATTTATCCTGTGTACCACAGCCACCAATTGGGACCTCACACCCCCAACCCCCCGCACGCGCGCGTGTTCCGTGAGCCGAACGCCTGGGGTTTGCACAAGATGATGCGTGTGCCCAACGGTGCACAACTGCACGCGGTGCGGGTGCGTGCACAAGGTCCGTGCGGGGATTGCATTTCAACGCCCGAGTGGATGGCTGCGGAATCCCCTGTCCTCGAACCATGTGGCAGTCTGCAACGACCATCAGCGTGCGCCGTCTGGGCCTGCTCTGCTGCCAGCCCCACACACACACACACACCGCGCGCGATCACGGTTCGATTCTGTCCATTCCACCGTACCAGCGCTGTTGTAGGCTGAGAGAAGGCTTTTCCTGCGGCGCACAGTTTGGGAAACCTGCCTGATTCTGGAATATTGCGGTTTGTGCATTGTTGACCTAACAACTGAAGCCCATGTGACTTGTGTTGGGGCTGTTTTGGCTGCTGGGTTTTTTTTAATAAGTGGTGCCAGGAGCGGCTCCTCTTGGTTACAAAATAGGCAGTGAATCAGCCCTTCCTGTCCTAAGCACAGCGATGCCACAGTGCGCACAGATGTGATGTGATGCCACAGGGATGATGATATTTGCCTGGAATGGCCACGGCTCTTTGCTGCATTCATTGACCGTCATCGCCCGGGATATCACCCGGGGACCATTGATCAGCCGCCTGCGTATCCGTGGAGATAGGGGTAGGGCGCGGTGGATTGCCCGAGGGGGGCGGGGGGAGGGGGGCTGCAGCGAATCAAACGAGGCCCAACGAAACACTTGTGTGTCATCCTGTCAGTGAACACGTTCTGCAGAATGCCGCACAGAACATAACGAGAGGCGATTGTCCGGTTCGGTTTCCTTCTTCGGCCCCGAACGCGCGAACCGCGTTCCACCCGGTGCCCATTGGGACGGCGCCGCCTGGTCATGGAGGGTCCGGAAACACCCGTGCAGGTGTCGAGTGGACGAGACCGGGACGGGCACAACCCCGTCCGATGGGACGTGGCCGGACCCAACGGGAGCAGGCCTCCCAGGGGGTTGCCATGGAAACATGCAGCATGCATTCGCAAAGCAAACGGGCAGTCGTGTGGCAACACGGTGACCTGCAGCCCTGGCGCAGAATCTGGGCCGACTGCCCGAGAGCCTGTTCGCTATTCAGGCCTGATGACCAAAAAAAAGCATCATGAATTCGCAAGGCAAACGTCGCCAACTCCATGGCAGGCTCCTGGAGAATGGCATTGCTGTATGAAGCCGCGTCTTTGGTAAACCCCCGTTCAGCCAAAAAAAATGCGGTGTGATCCACCAGGTCCATCACCTGCTTGTCAGACTACCGAACCTTGGCATGGACTGCGGGAACCTCGGCAGAGTCCCTCGGTGGGACTGCTGCTGTCGAAGGGGGGGACAGGGGTGCATGTGGATCTTTTTGAGTTTATAATGGTGCCTGCCCCGTGCCCCTCTTCCCCCTGCCCTGCTCCTGCGCTGCGGCTTCGCCCCGTCCACCCCGTCTCCTGCCCATGCCCACTCCAAATGGACCCCAACATGGCGATGACGGGCTCGTTGAACTAATACTGTGGAGCTGGCCCGGCGGAAGCCACGGAGCCACCACCCCACTTCCAGGGTGGTCCTGGGGCAGCAAACCAGGTTCTGGCGTAAAGTGCATATCACACTGGTCGAGGGGCAACACAGGGACGCACCCCTGGCCTACACCGTGTGCCTCACCAATGGGAAGCGACCCGACCCGAGGACGCCAGTGTGGCCATACAGGCTCAACCGGGAAGACCTGGTAAAAATGGTAATACCTACACACTGCTGCACATACATACCATGGACATCAGTGCGAACAGAATGCATTGAATTTGCAACTATTTCTGCGGAGAGTGTTTGAGCAAATTACCATGCCCAATGCCATTGGCTTTTTTGTCATCATTTTTTGTCATGATGCTGTTTTGTGGTTCGGATTGCTTTTGCCGCTTCGAACCATCACATTTGGTGACAGATAACAATCACTTGGCGAGGCAAGGTGGTGTTGTGAGCTGTCTCACACTCCACCATATCCATCACTTTAATAGTTGCATTTGCTACTGACTCTGAGGCAATTTAGACAACGTGCTACTAATACCCTGTTCACGAGAGCTGCATTGTCTCAGAGGCCTATGCAAACCTAACCTAACCTTGCAAATGTTGCACGTTTTTGATGTGTCATTGTGTGGCTGTTCATTTTTTCATTTGTTGGTGTGGACCAACCAGAATATCAGGTTGTGACATTCAGCTTGGGCTGGCTAATTGGCACAGGCCTGTTGTGCACCCTGATTTCATCCATCTTGTATCCTTTGTATGACATTAATGGATTGTGCAGATGGTTATCGGATGCTCATTCGAGATTCTCCAGGCAACTTCATGTAAACTGAAGTTCGTAGTAATTTGGTGGCTAGGGGAATGCCATGCATGCAGTGCGCACGCAGTGCGAAGTTTTGGATGTCGACAAATACTCGAAACCTAGTTTCGGCCCCTTTTCACAAGTTTTTGGTTCCGTACCAGGGTTTCTTTTAGCTTCCTAAGCATTTAGGATGTGGCATATTTGAATTGTCAAGGTGCGCCACGCAAGACAAGAGATGGAAAGCATTGAAGGAAATCATGTTTGAAAGCTTTGAGGATGCTCGCCAAGATCAGCTCCCAAAACACAAATGGCAAGGTACAAATACACATTGATGAACCTATGCATGTGTAGATGCGTAGTTCTGCATGTGGCTGTTTGGCGCCCTTGAAGGCCCTTGAAGGCATTTTCATTGTTCTCATGTGGGCTTTGCTGCTTCGCCGTGCTACTAGACAGGTGACAGGTATTCTTGGGTGAGTATCCCAGCCTCTGCGTCCGCAGTGCGCACGCAGTGCAAGAACTTGGCCCAGTTCTCAATTTCTGAAGTGCTGCAAACAATTGCAGGTGATCTTCCAAACACTGAAAGGGAGGAGTGAACATGGTGGTCTGTTGTGTTGTGCTCTTTGCATTGGGGGTGGAAATTGGGTGTAGATGATTGCCTGGGTCGCAAAGTGCTGCACCCTTGTCTAGCCCCTTTGAACCTCATACGGCGCTTCAATTGGCGAACTCTGGTGGAAGCGACCAACGTTGGTGCAACGCTGAAATTCATGGGGAGGGTTTTGGTGAGTAGTGGAAAGTCAATTCCTTGCCAAACCCCAATTCATCAGCCCAATTCATCCACCAATACACATGCAAATGGATAATAAATGGACCCCACTCGGATCACACGAGGTGGCGGGTTGCGTGCTAGTTGCACTGGTACATCATTCCAAGTCCTGAAGTTGTTGGATTTCACCTCCTTTGAGGACACGGAATTGATTCCTTGGGATAAAGCCAAGGAAACTTTGCTGCGCCTTGCAACCACCCCTCCTCCATCAACCGCGCGCATTTGCTTTTTGATGGAGTACGAGGGTTTCTTGATTGGTGTGGGGAGTAGGAATGACCGATGGTTTTACGTTGATGTACAAGGATCTCCCCGGGCTCCAAGTGCTGGAGCACTCTATACCGAGTTTTCCACTCTTGCGGACCTTGTCGAAGTTGTGCTACTTCCCGATGGTTTGGCACGGACGGCCACCTCACCCAATGAAGCCCAAGCATGCCGAATTTGGACAGTTACGGTTAGGGCCAAAATTTTACCAGGCACAGTTGCCAAGGGCACACTTGGCCGTTGTAATGTTCAGGACATCCGTCGGAAGCTTACTGAGGATTGTGCAGTTATTACTCTAATGCTACAATCTGCACATATCATCGCCACTCCTGCTGATGTGCATGAAGTGTTGCGCACCCTCGGCGTAGTGCAAATACAACCAGTTGCGCCACCTACATTGCAAGCACCCATGCCCCCAAGTATTTCTTCGGATTCTTCTGCGCAAATAGTGCGGCCTGGCAACAATGTGCATCAACCACGGGAACGCACATTGTTGACTTTTTTCCCGGCAAAACGGTCCAGTGGGAATCCCAGCCCGCAATCAACTCCTACCATGCCTACAGCGACAAGCACCCCAATTCCCAAGCAATCCGTTGTGCCTACAGAATTGCCACTCCCACCCCCACCATGTCCGAAAGTGCTGCCATTTGGAATCAAAGATGTAAACCATTTACGCCGGGCATATCCACTATGGCTTGGGCTTGGAATCGGTAGACCCGCCGTGTACTGGCGAAGGATCCTATGATTCCACGGGGTGCATTGTGCCATGTTCCCTGTGTGCTGGTGTGAGGGGAAGTGTTGTGCTGCATCGGTGGATGGTTGAGGCTAGAGAGCCAGACAAAGGTGTACAACATTGGAAGTTAGGCTTCGAGGCTTTGTGTATCCGGGCCGATGGTCACTGCCGTGAAAAGAGGACGGTCAGTCAAAAATTGGCTCGTAGCATTCATCGATGCCAACACTTGATGAACAAATGTGCAGAATCGAAAGCATTAATCCTTGCGGTTGCGGATGATGATCGGCCGTTACTGCAAAGGCGCGTGGCTCGGCTCATTGGTGCTGGACATTCTCCTTCGGCTGTTATGGCAGACATGTCCAAAGCATTCAAAATCAGATCTTATACCGAGAAAGAGAATGCTATTGCCGGATTAGCTGCTCTTGGTGTGGGTGGGTGTGAATTTTTGAAAGTTGCCAACCGCGGCGGCATCTCGCCATCATATGACACGGCCATGGTGGACATGAAGTTTGAAGAGCCCTTGCGGCCGGGGATCGCCCCCACAACGACATTCATTCTAAAGTGTCCCCCCAACCATCCTGATCCGCTTTTATGGGATCTCCTTGTGGACGAGATTTCTTTGCAACCTCAGATTGGGGTGGTGAGATCGGGCCATGCGACCGGTGCATGTAGAACGTGCACCTCGAGGGAGCATCGCTTGGTTGACCAAGAAACGGTGGACGAATTGGCTAACTTGCTTGAGGACTCTAACTCCAATGTCCATCTCGCCGAGTATGCAACGGTGTGGTCGGTTGCTGCCCACCATGGTTCCCTTTACCGACCCATCCCGCTTTGGGTAGTTCCCAGGTGCAACGGCTTCACATCTGACGACATGGCTCAACAACGTAGGCAACTTGTGACTACCTTTCGTGAAGTATTGAAGTCTGCACGCCCTTGTGATGCCATGGCGTTGACAGCCACTGACGGCGATAGTCGCCGCAGCCGTGCCTTGGATGAGAGCTTGTACCGGGAACTTGCTCGGGCCCATGCACCCATGGAAATGCCGTTGCCCTTCTACTCATTCTTCGTTGATGATCTTGGGATGGCGGCAAATTTTGATCCCATTCATGAGCTTGGCCGATTGCGCAATGCCATCTTGAGCCGCAACATAAAGATGTATAGCGTTCACCTTAGCGCAGAAGCATTGCTATCCGTAGCCCATCATGTGGGCATTACGATTGGTGACCACTTGCTAGCCCCTGATGACAAGCAAAAGTTCAAATCCACCGGTTGCTTGCCCGGGTTCTCGCCCCATGCAGTGTGCATGGGGACTCTTACCGCCGACAAGAGGCCAGGGTTGGGCGCTACGACACGATGCGTAGCCGGGAGTACTCGGGGGCCTTTGTGCCCTTAAACATGAATACCACCCGTGTCGGCAATGCATGTTGTTTGCTGGTTCATGACATTGTGCTGCGAAGCATGCCATGGAGAAGGGACCACCAACGGCTTCATATTGCAAATGGCAGGTTGGACATGGGCTAGTACCCCAAAGAGCCAAACGGAGGAGTGCCAACGAGTAGCAAAGGCATATTATGTGGCGGGAACACCGTGATTATGTGTGGTAGGTGCGACATGGGACGAAACAGTTTTTTCTGTAGGACCCACTTTTTTTCGTACCCCCCCCCCCTAGGGGGGGGTCACCCCCGAAAAAAAATATCCCACCCGGTATCAAAAAAATTTTTCTTCCCCCCCCCCTGAACAAGCGCATTTTCAGGTCAAGGTAGACAAGTGTGGCTGGCAGGCAGACACTTTGAATGGAGCCTTCAGAAACCTGACCTTGGTTGACCAGGCTGTCCATGAAGGGCACGTGGGGGGGGGGGGTTATTCCATAAAGGTGGAAGAGGCGTGCTGGTGGGGGCAAGAGACACAGTTTTGTGGGTGACAATGGTGGATGGGTGGATGGATTTGGGGGGTGTCAGTGGTACAGGCTTGTGGCCGAGAGTGGGGTGTCGGTCCTGCTGCTTAGGAATGCAGCATTCTGCCCTTGTGACATCCACTCCCTGCCAGCGCTAACAACAGTCACCCCCAGCGAAGGCAGCCCGGGGAATACTTGGGGGGGGGGGGGGGGCAAATCCAATTTACACTGTAAATTACATAAATTTTTGTAAATTTCTCAAAAAGTGGCGTAAATTTCGGTAATTTTCTGTAAATTCGGTGTAAATTGAGGAACCCAAGTGCTTTGCATGTTATTAGCTGGATATTTAGATATCTAGGTGGTCTAGAATTGTGAGTATTGAACATGAATTTTGTAAATTCTTCTTTGATGTGTCAACCTTTTTAGAGATTTAGCTACCTTCATCAAACCGTCCATGCTTTGAGCGCCAGGTCCGCAGAACGAGGCGCTATACAAATGTCGTTTGTTGCATATTGGAGATCCCACCCTCGAGAGCTAGCCCGGCCCGAGTGTGGTGCGTGCAAGGGCGGACGCCGGTGGTTACATAGTGCGCCTTACCCCCATTGAACCGGAGTACTTTGCATGTTATAAGATTTACGCATTTAGCAATTGCCTTGGTTGCAGTGAAGCTTGTACATTGCTGTTTGTTTTGGCACTTTTTGTCGTGTGACGTGGTTGCGCAAGCAGCTGGGTCGCAAGAATCACCTCGAAGAGAGGTTGTTAGATCAAGCGCAAGCGCGGGCGTCATATACCCCCCTTTTTGGGGGTCATTCGCGTAGCATACCCCAAGGCATGATATTGGATGTCCAACCCCTTGTAAAATCATTATTTTGCCCAATAAGACCATCCCCCAATAGATTTTTTGATTCTAAGGCCTCTATCCCCTAAAACTGGATATCACTTTTTTGAGGGGGGGGGGGGTGTCAAAAGTTTTCGCTCACAAGGCTCCAAGCAGTGGGGAAGCTTATCGATGTCACACAACCGCCGGTCGAATGGTAACGCAGCGGACACAAAGTTTTTGGTCGGCGGTTCTAATCCCGGTCGGCCGACTGTTGGCGGTGGCGGCGGCGGCGCCGCATTCACCCGACCGGGGTTCGAACCGCCAACCAAAAAGGCCTCGGTCAGCTGCATTGCCATTCGGCCACTGCTTGGTTTGAGGCGAATGGTCTCCCCACTGCTTGGGGCCGCGTGTGCCACTGACAAAAAACCCAAACTGTGTGTTTCTGTCTGACTGACTACTGGCAAAGGGACTGATTGGCTGGCTGTCAACCTCTCTTCGAGGTGCACTGCCGAAGGCAATAGAATTTCCGTGTTCATCAACGACCCCGAGTACTTTGCATGTTATAAGATTTACACAGTTAGCAATTGGCTTGCTTGTAGTGGAGCTTGTACACTAATGTTTGTTGTGGGAGCTTTTGTCATGTGATGGGGGTGCGCAAGCAAGAAGCGGAGGCCGAGTGGCAGGAATTAGCTACACTACGCCCTTGACTCTGCAGCAAGTGCAGATCGAGCGCGTCGCAAAGAATTCCAAGCCCCGCAATGGCTTTGGGTTCTCATACACGCCCTCTGCCACAACAACCCCCACAGTCCCAAGCCGCCCCCCCTCCCACTACGACGCAATCCATCACCAGCTTTGTCGAAGTTTTGGGTTCGTGGTATTGCAGTAGTTGCCGCGGCAAACTATGTGGGGTGACAAGCTCATGGTCACAATGCAAGCGGGGTGTCCATGAGCATTGCTTTGTCACGGGGGTGGGGGGGCACTGGTGGTGTTTTGCGTGTGCCTATAGAGGTTGTGAAAAGCCTTTCGGTACCACTGATACCCAACAATGCAAGCAATGCAAATGCTATGTGCATGTTGAATGTACGCTTCATGGTTCATGTCTCCAGTGTGCTCAACCCATATGCCCGCCTTGCCCTCCCCCTACCAAAACTCGTACATTCCACACTTCATGGCAATCGGGGCGTGCCTGGCTAAAGTATGAGAATGGGGTGATGTGGTGTGCGACATGCATGCCGCGCACATCCCCAATTGGCAGCCCAGCCCGAGCGGACTGCTGGCATCACGAACATTAAGTGGTTCAAAATTGCCAAGCACCAAAAACAAAAGTGCGGGACACATGTTGTCTCGCTTGCTCTTTGGAGCTCGGGCGGTAGGGTGAGGCATGTGACACACACTCTGCCTATGGAACAGCGGGAGGCCCTACGGGCAAATTTTCGTCTGATCTACCGCGTTGTGAAGCACCTTGGTATGCTCCGGGATGTGGCTGGGGATGCGGAAGCTGCAACTTTGAATGGTGTGAATCTGATTGAGGCGTACCGCTGCCATCGGGCTGTGGCTGAGATTTTGCAGCACATTGCCATGGATGTGCGCATTGGGGATGCCCAACCAGTCACACAGGCCCCATACTTGGCATTGATGTCCGACTCCTGCACGGACAGGTCGGCCAAGAAAGAAGAGTTGATGCGTCTGGGCTTCCCGCAGGGAAACAAGATCGACACCCAGTTCTCTCTGGTTAGGATCCTACCAGCAATGATGTCATACCCTAATTTTAGCCATTTTAGACCTTTATAGGGGCTAATACCCACTAATAACCTTCCAATTCACTTCTAAAACATGTTTTGTTGTGTTTCCGGGCCTCAAAATAGGGGGGGGGGTCCCAACACCCCACCCCAAGCCCCCCCGGTGACCGTACACCCTGGTAGATATATTAGTTAACATATGCCAAGTATGTATACACACATTTTCTAATCCAAACACCAAACCAACCATGCAAACGTTGGCAAAACGCCACTTGGGGTCACAAGGCCCAAGCAACCAATCACAAAACTCTACATTACTTGTTTTATGAGTTTTGCACATTGGTTGAGGTGTTAAGTGACACCGGCCATTTCTTAAATTTACACTTTTGTGAAGGAAATTTACACCACTTTTGGGAAAATTTACACCAATGTACACAAGGTGGGGGGGCCTGGGGGCCAAAAGCACTGTAAACCCCCGTAAATCCTCGGGCTGTGCTTTGTGCGTGATTGTGCAAAGGGGGCAGGGGTGCATTCGTTTTCCAGCGGGTGGGTGCTTGGCTGACCCCTTTCCCCCCCTCCCACATGTAGTGCCTTCTGTGGGGGTCCCAAAGTGGACTGTTGCGTCCTAGATTCCACCCGTCACTGAGAAAATGCCTGGCGTGAAGCTGTTGCGTGCCCTGTTTGATGAAAAAATGGGATGCGCATCATAGGTCTATGGGACCAAAATTGATAATGAAACTGCGGTTGTATCCGGGCTGCACCCCATTATGCCCCCATCCTATCACTCCCTCACACTGTCCTGTCAGTTTGTTTCTATGCAGGTGTAACATGCTTCTTCAATTGCCTTTGGAAGTGTGGGATGTCATTGCCGACCTTGTTCACTCAGATGTACTGAGTCAAGTTTGTCAAAAGCTAAGGGAACTGATTGGGACTCATCGTTATGTGAAGTTGAGGTGCACTGGAGAGAATGTGCAGCGAGTACTGAGACTCATTGGGAATGTACGCTCTCTGCAGCTCGATCTTGGTGGAAAATCTATGGGAGGCAGTGGGCCACAGGCGCTTGCAGCGCTGAAGGATGCCGCCTCACTGCATACCCTGTCCCTCAATCTGAGGTGGAATTCCGTGGGAGAGAGTGGGGCACAGGCGCTTGCGGCGCTGAAGGAAGCCCCCTCACTGCATACCCTGTCCCTCGATCTTCGTGGAAGTTCTGTGGGAGACAGTGGGGCACAGGCGCTTGCAGCGCTGAAGGATGCCGCCTCACTGCATACCCTGTCCCTCGATCTTCGTGGAAATTCTGTGGGAGACAGTGGGGCACAGGCGCTTGCAGCGCTGAAGGATGCCGCCTCAGTGTATACCCTGTCCCTCGATCTTGGGCAGAATTCTGTGGGAGAGAGTGGGACACAGGTGCTTGCAGCACTGAAGGATGCCGCCTCACTGCATATTCTGTCCCTCGATCTTTCTGATAATTCCGTGGGAGACAGTGGGGCACAAGCGGTTGCAGCGCTGAAGCATGCCGCCTCACTGCATACCCTGTCCCTCGGTCTTGGGGAGAATTCCGTGGCAGAGAGTGGGGCACATGCGCTTGCAGCGCTGAAGGATGCCGCCTCACTGCATACCCTGTCCCTCGATCTTGGGTGGATTTCTGTGGGAGAGAGTGGGGCACAGGCGCTTGTAGCGCTGAAGGATGCCGCCTCACTGCATACCCTGTCCCTCGATCTTCGTGGAAATTCCGTGGGAGAGAGTGGGGCACAGGCGCTTGCAGCGCTGAAGCATGCCGCCTCACTGCATACCCTGTCCCTCGGTCTTGAGTGGAATTCTGTGGGAGAGAGTGGGGCACAGGCGCTTGCAGCGCTGAAGGATGCCGCCTCAGTGTCTACCCTGTCCCTCGATCTTAATGGAAATTCTGTGGGAGGCAGTGGGGCACAGGCGCTTGCAGCGCTGAAGGATGCCGCCTCACTGCATACCCTGTCCCTCGATCTTTGGCAGAATTCCCTGGGAGAGAGTGGGGCACAAGCACTTGCAGCGCTGAAGGATGCCGCCTCACTGCATACCCTGTCCCTCGATCTTCGTGGAAATTCTGTGGGCGACAGTGGGGCAAAGGCGCTTGCAGCGCTGAAGGATGCCGCCTCACCGCATACCCTGTCCCTCGATCTTCGTGGAAATTCTGTCGGAGACAGTGGGGCACAGGCGCTTGCAGCGCTGAAGGATGCCGCCTCACTGCATACCCTGTCCCTCAATCTTCGGCAGAATTTCCTGGGAGAGAGTGGGGCACAAGCGCTTGCAGCGCTGAAGCATGCCGCCTCACTGCATACCCTGTCCCTCGATCTTGGGCAGAATTCCCTGGGAGACAGTGGGGCACAGGCGCTTGCAGCGCTGAAGGATGCCGCC
The DNA here is from genome assembly GCA_964036045.1 of Eutreptiella sp. 'Long Island Sound 2002'. Taxonomy (NCBI): domain Eukaryota; phylum Euglenozoa; class Euglenophyceae; order Eutreptiales; family Eutreptiaceae; genus Eutreptiella; species Eutreptiella sp. 'Long Island Sound 2002'. The sequence goes on from OZ038386.1 coordinate 17,627,948, forward strand.
TCACTGCATACCCTGTCCCTCGATCTTCGTGGAAATTCTGTGGGAGACAGTGGGGCACAGGCGCTTGCAGCGCTGAAGGATGCCGCCTCACTGCATACCCTGTCCCTGAATCTTTGTGGAAATTCTGTGGGAGACAGTGGGGCACAGGCGCTTGCAGCGCTGAAGGATGCCGCCTCACTGCATACCCTGTCCCTGAATCTTTGTGGAAATTCTGTGGGAGACAGTGGGGCACAGGCGCTTGCAGCGCTGAAGCATGCCGCCTCACTGCATACCCTGTCCCTCAATCTTGGGCGGAATTCCCTGGGAGACAGTGGGGCACAGGCGCTTGCAGCGTTGAAGGATGCCGCCTCACTGTCTACCCTATCCCTCAATCTTCATGCAAATTCCGTGGGAGAGAGTGGGGCACAGGCGCTTGCAGCGTTGAAGGATGCCGCCTCACTGCATACCCTATCCCTCGGTCTTGAGTGGAATTCTGTGGGAGACAGCGGGGCACAGGCGCTTGCAGCGCTGAAGGATGCCGCCTCACTGCATACCGTGTCCCTCGATCTTGGGCAGAATTCCGTGGGAGAGAGTGGGGCACAGGCGCTTGCAGCGCTGAAGGATACCGCCTCACTGCATACCCTGTCCCTCGATCTTTCTGATAATTCCCTGTGAGGCATTGGGACACAGGCGCTTGCAGCGCTGAAGGATGCCGCCTCACTGCATACCCTGTCCCTCGATCTTGGGCAGAATTCCGTGGGAGAGAGTGGGGCACAGGCGCTTACAGCGCTGAAGAATACCGCCTCACTGCACACCCTGTCCTTTGATCTTTGTGGAAATTCCGTGGGAGACAGTGGGGCACAGGCGCTTGCAGCGCTGAAGGATGCCGCCTCACTGCATACCGTGTCCCTCAATCTTGGGCGGAATTCCGTGGGAGAGAGTGGGGCACAGGCGCTTGCAGCGCTGAAGGATGCCGCCTCACTGCATACCCTCATCCTTACTCTTGACGATTGAACGGGAGAGAGTGGGGCACAGGCGCTTGCAGCACTCATGGACACCCCTCCCCACTGCATACCCTGGACCTCAATCACCCAAGTTGGGACCGAATGAATGCCAAGCAAACATCTGTTTGGCAATCGGAGTCAATTAACCCTGAAAAGTCATTTGGCGCAAATCACTGCCACCTATCCCCTGCATCTGAGTCAAGAAACCAAGGAGGTCGTGTGATATTTTCGTGTTGTAATCCCCCCATCTACTGTAGAGCATTTGACCCTCAAGACATCGCAAAGTCCATAATGACGCGATGACGAGTCCGGTGAAGATGGCCAGTAGTGTAATCAAGCTGGCGTGCGGGGCTGCCCACATGTGCCGTGTGGAAGGGTTGGGATGACCCTTGCGCAAATATATGTCCATACTGCTGCCACATTGGGCGCATGCTGATGCTAGTTCACACTCATATTCTGCCTCATGGGGCAACATTGGAGGCTGGAATCATGACTTAGAGTTAAGGGTTGTTCAAGACACTACGGAAATTGTGGATGTCGGAGAAGTTCGTCTGGTTCCGGAAACTTGTTGAGGATGTGGAAGTGCCGAATATGTTGGAAAATCTTGAAATTGCGCATTTAGAATGATTGATCAAATGCTGGAAATTGTGGAGGTTGCACAATTTGTGGATTAGCAGGGCTGCACTGGGTGCAGTTTGCATGTTATGCGTGCAGTGCAACTATTAGGCTTGCAGGGTAACACAAAGCACCTATATTTTGGAGCAGGTAAGGGTAGAGGATAGAAGTTTGTGCTCTTCTATTTAGATGTAGGTAAGTATATTCTGTCTTGACCCCTTCTTGCCCAATGCCCAGCCCCTTCTTGTCTTCTCTCACACCATGTCGACATTGTGTCCTTCACTTCTTCAAGATGCCCAAGTCATTTTTCCATCTTTGTCAAGTCCTTGTGGACACCCAGCCGGCCACATAACTGGTGGTTGGAGCAGCACTGGGGTAGGCAAAAGTGCAAGTCCAAGAAGAGTGGATGTAAGAAGTCATAGTAGAGAGGGGTAATAGAGAGCGTGCAACCCCCCCTGCGGGTGCCTTGCCTTGCCTCACCTCACCTCACCTCGTCTTGCCTCTCCTTACCTCACCTCACCTTGTGTGTGCGGTGTGACCAATTCAGCCGTTTGGGACTGGCAACCCAACACCCCACACTATGTGGCACACTTCATGGAGGACAAGTGGACAGGCATGGCGAATGCATATAAGATTGCCAACATGTACCATGAGCATTGGTACTCCGATGTCCAGCTTCATATCGGGTTTTTAGGGTTTGCTAGTAGCTGTTGGCTCCTGCACCACAAGCATGTGTTTCCTACTGTGTAGCTTTGTATCGTTCATTGGCAGTTGTTGGCCCATGCATGTGAGGTTTGGTCGGTTGGTGGTTTTGAGCTTTGTCCAAGTAAATTCACCACAATAATGGGTGCCGTCCTAGGGAGAGACAGCCCCATCTGCATTGCAAAACTAGCCAACACAATTTGCCATCAGAACGGATTGGTGGGGTGGGGTGGCTTTAGTTTTGATGGAAGTTGAGTTTGTTAATGACAGCCTCAATGTCACAAAAACTCAGGAATTGCTTCTGCTGGATGAGTTGAAGTTGGAGATGTATTGCAATGCTAGCTAGGATGCTGCTGAGAAGTTCTGCTGCAGCACATCTGGGCTAGGGGCAGGGTGCAGCTCTCAGGAGCAGTTCAGAATGCATAGGCAGGGCCATGGCTGACTCAGTGAGTACTTTGAAACGGAGGGTGTACGAAACGTCTGCGCAGGTGTGCTAAGCATGTGGGCAGTTGGAGAGGAGCTACAGTGCTTGGTAGCAACCGCAGGGTTTCAATATATGGGTGTAGTCAGTCAGCGGTTTAGTTTTTCTCAGGGGTTTAGTTTTTCTGGGAATCAGGAGGTCGTGGAAGTTGCGAAAAGACCTCGTGAGTCCTGCTTTCAGGGCCAAGGCAATATCAGGGACAGGCAGGTTGAGTTGGGGACTAGGGAAATCTCAAAGCCATTTGCACACAATGACATTTTTTTTTGGATCAGACTGGAAGATGCAAGTACCAATGTTGTCGAAGCCTCGCACTCATTCTTACTTATTTGCTTCCAACAATCGGTGATGCAGTCCATGTAGTTTTGTGGTCCCTTAATGTTTGGCATTTCTACTATGAATCCGAGTAAACCCGAGGACCTCCTGACCAGAAACATCCATCAGGGTGAATTTCGGCACAGGAAATTTTCTTTGTACTGCGATCAGCACACAACCCAACTCAGCCACCGTTTATTGGCGGTGCTTCAGTGAGTAGAAATCCATGAGTAATTTTGATGTTTTGTCTGTGTATTTCCGAGGGCATGGCATTCAGTTTGAGGCCTCCAACAGAGGGTAGACAATGCTTGGCAGCTGCCAGCTGTTATGTGGGTGCAATGGAAGCCAGGCCGCTGTCTTTGGTGATAAACACGAGGCGTGTCTAGATAAAGGAGTCGGTTTTGAGGATAGTGGATTGGGGCAAACAGTGAGCCATCACCCTGTAGGTGAGAAAAAGGCGTGGGGTGGCTGTTTAGCAGCTTCACAAGTTCCCTCGATTTGATTTCGAGTGTCGCCAGTTCAGCCAAGAAAGTGTGTATTTCGTGTATTATGACATTGGTCAGGTGGGAGGGGTCATCCTGTGGGGGATGTGGAGAGTCAAGGTTGTTAAATGTGGAGAGGTTGTGGCCGTTTTTTGTGCGGTAGTAAAAATGTGGGGTGCATTGCAAAGCGTGAAGTTAGGATGTTCTTGACGTTGATTTCGACTCCATAGTCTGACGGCAAAACCAACGATGGCGTCATGCCAAACCCCCCTCTTCTGCTCTTCATGGCTGTCCCTGCCCATAGCCTGCCCTTGTTGCTGTGATAGGCGTTTTGCGACATGAGGCAGCTTAATTGCCTGCTGCTGCTGGTCATCTGTGGTCTACTCAATGTCCAGGCTCACAACAGAAAGGTACACCCGCATTCCTTTAGGCTGAGAGCAGGACAGATTCCTCCTAAGACAAATGTGGAGGCATTTGGTCAGCCCGTTCCGGAAGGCATGCCTAAGGAGGGGGCCTATCACGATATCGCAATGCAGGCACAAGGCCAGCCCGTGCCAGCACCAAAGCAAGCCCCGCCTGCCATGCCAAAACAAGCCCCTGCTCCTATCCCACCTTTGTTCTTTCCGCTCCCTCCGGAGACTTGTCAATGGGGGGGGGGACTGGCCGTTTTGCAAGATCCCCGAGTGAGCTTCCCCTACACCGCCACTCAAGTCCGGAGTGCCGGTGATGATGGTGGAGGGCATGTGGCATATGCCTGCAGTCCTTGCCATGTATACATTTGTTGGGGCTCACGCGTGCACTGCATGCGCCATTGTGCTGCATCGGCATTCCGGTGCGGCCCAATGGAATGCGTTCTCCTTGTGTTCGTGCAGCACCGCGTTGCCGCGCCCGGTGCGTGGCCTGAGACCAATGGCCCCATTGTGTGTGTTCCTGGCGCCTTGGTCGCACATCAACTCTTGTCGAGTCCTCCAATTTTGTTAATTGCAAGCGCTGTTGTGCCTGACCGGGTTGAAAGATAACACAATGTGGCCGATGCGCCGTTCTGCCGTTGCAGTTCAGTGCAGCCATGCGTCATGATTTGCTATGAGCATTGTGACAGCAGCTCGTGCTGCAAGTGTGTATCAGGGTTTTAACGCCTGCCCTATTAGGGGCGCTGTACACAAGACAACACTGTACACAAGACAACACGCACATCACATACCCACCGTTCTGCAATGCCTGTCCATTGTCGGTTGTGGCTGATCTGTGGAGTGCTCGCGTGTGCGTGTCCGAGCATGTACACCGTGCCTGATCCATTTCCCCGCACCTCAGGGGCTGCAAATGCCCCATACACAGCCCACTACGCTACCACCCACCCACCCACAACAATTGCAGCCACACCCACCCACGCTTCCTGCACACACACACACACACACACACACACACAGAGCCGCAGAGACAGGGCAGCATATTTTCTGGAGCTGTGAGGCATGGCACAACATCCGAGACTCTCACTCCCCCAATATCGAGCACCTGGCTCGGCAGTTTCCAGGACCGGAACGCACTGCCCACTGGCCCCCTTGCCTACTCATGTGTGGACTCGCGCCTGACATGCCACTGCCTGTCAACAGGCAGGAGCGCAACACCAGCCTGGAATTTTTACAGGCGATACATGCCATGTATGTGGCCATTCTTGCGGCCCGCAAGATTCGGGATGAGCAGGCCCACATGCTGTTTCCCTCAGCCAGACATGTCAGGCAGACAGGGTATCCGTACCAGCAGCTGATAGGCCTTGGGAGCTACCCTTCTTAGCAAATCTCTTGTCCTGGACGCGCCAGCTGGTTTGGGCAGACGAGCCAGGCACAGTCACATTCATAGAGCTCGCGCTCAATTTCGAGGAAACGTCACAGTGCACCCTACCTACAGCACCACAGGCCAAATACAGAGGGACAGCACTGCCGCTGCAAGAGCGCGCTAGAGTTCTCAGATTGGCGTTATGCACCATGCAGAAATTGGTTACGCGGGGCGCCCTGCACCCCGCTAAAGTAATCACCAGGGCAAACTCTCTGGTCCCGCTGGGGGGGCCTCAGCAAAGCGGACTCAGCAGACGCCCATATTTTGTGTCCAGACAGGCCATGGTGGGGCATATTGCTAAGCTCAGTCAATACTGCGAAGAAACATGGGCATTGCGTGAACTCTAGACAGAACAAGGCACACGCGTACGTGTACAGACACAGGCACAGTCCAGCGGAAGTGGAAGAGGCCCGGACCCAGCGGGCCCTCATGGGAGCGTTGAACACCGGGCTTATGCCCTCATCCTCGGACACCGCCAAAGGGGGGGGGGGGGGGGCTTCGCCGCAAATTTCTTCCCCGACATTGGGCAGGGCAAAAACCCGCAGGCGCCATATCAGACAACCAGGCAACGCAAGTTCGCAGCGCCGCCGGCGCCGCAAGCAAGTGTGACAGCACTGGCACCACATACATGCGCACGGGCTCTCGACCTATGCAGTACACACCAGCGCGCACCGTGCATCACATGCAAGCGTCTGCGCAAGTCAGGGGACGCGTGTTGTGCCCTCGGACATCACCGGCAAGGATATGTGGACGGGCTGCCCCTGTCAGTCACGTGCCGCCAGCATGGACTGCCGGCCTGCGCCAGATGCACCAGAATGCAACGAGGGGTCCGAAACTGCTGTGCCAGAGGGCACCACAAAGTACACACGCCGGTGCGCAAGCGGCCAGCCGTGCCGGACACGCGACCAGCTAAACGGCTGCGCACTGCTCGCAGCCCCGCACGCACACACATGGAACATGCGCGCTCCCCGCACATACCGGCCACACCGCCCGCCCCAAAACGACGGAGACCCAAGTCACCATGCCCCCCCTCCCCCCCCGCCCCGCGGCCCTGCGAGATGATGGGAGAGGGAGAGCCAGAGCACGTCAGCCGACTTCTGTTTGGTGCAGAGCACGGGAGAGCTTCCACGGAAATCACATAAGTATGACGGCGCAGAGGTTCTGACTTTTTGACCGCAGAGATCAGGCAGACCAATAAGGTACACACTCAGGTGTACACTTCGGCAAGCCAATCTTAGCACGCAGTCATACATGGGTCTCCCTCGTTAATAGCACAGAGCACACACACACACACACACACACACACACACACTTCTTCGTGTTGTGCCGAGAGGGAGGAAAGGCCACGGGAGGCGGACGACCAAACATTGGTGCAGTGCGGACATTGCTGTAGAGAGGTAATGTATGATAGCCAACGCTTTGAGATTTCGAAATGATTGGGCGTCACACACACGCGCGCGCGCGCACACACACAGAAGATCCAAACATTGCTGCAGTGCGGACAGAGCTATAGAGAGGTGGTGTATCATAGCGAACGCTATTGCTTTGGTTAAAAAGATTGGGCGTCACGCACACACACAGCTGTGATCCCAACGGGCGCCGGACAGGATGGCGCACATACTGTACGCTGCACTGATTTTGGTGGCGCCCTGGGCGACCACGGGGGCCCTGGACCCATACGGGTCTCCCTCTTTAATATTGTTCTTCCGCGCGTCACGCACACACACACACACACACATTGAGACTGTGCCCTGGCGAGTGTTGCATTTCTACAACGATCATTGCACTCCGCACCCTACACCCTCCGGCAGCGCTCATCTACTCTATAGAGGCCTCTTGAATCATCCACACCCTGATCAAATCCTGATAACCATGCATACACAGTTCTCGACAATCCTCTGCATATTTCCTTGGCCATCTACAATGCCTGCTGCGCCTCACCCATCAATGCTCTGCAAAGTTCCTTCACCACCTGCATCGCTTCCCCAGCTTCACACATCCTCAACAACCCTCACCGGTGCCGAAGACAACAAAAATTACAGCTCCACAGAAGATGTCACTGCGCTGAGCAGCAGAGCCCCACACCACTGGTAATACCATCATAATATCCATGCTGAGTGTCCTCGTGGGCATCCAGGCCTGGTTGATGGCGTGCTCGCTGCATGCGTAATGTTGGCCCAGTAGCTGCACATGGGCTCCTGTGCTGTGCGTCACCGACTGTGTTTTTCAGTTGATTGTCTGTGACACATAATGGACACGTAATGGGTAGGAGCATGGACCCTGAACCCCAACGAATGGAAATGAAGGAACTCATTTGAGTGCTGTGCATGCTATGTGTTGGAGGGACAAAACCTAGACGACACACAAGAACGACGCAGTGGATACGTGAAGAAACCCCACTCGCCACAGGCCCATCGGTTACTGCTGCCGTTGCAGTACCGCCGTTGAAGCGGAGCAATACGTTCACAGACTGCAATTTGCACTCTTCTCTTTTTCAGAGGCTTGTGTGCTTTGAGTGGCCGCGGTATGTAGCAGGCAGAAGGCAGGCATCAGTCCGTGTACTGCCGTCCGTTGCTGCCATGAGACAGCCGAATCTAGTGCACTGTGCCTTGTTTGTATCTGGCCCGTCCTGTCATCCCCACGTAATCCACCGCCCAGCACCACCAGCACATGCGTTCAGGTCTCATCACCCCATCACCCATTGCATGCCATATCATCTCCAGTGGTATTCACATTGCGGGTGGGCAGCCGCTGTTCTGCCCAGCCATTCCCCATGAGACCCAGTCCCCACCCCAGATGACAGCAACCCAACCGGGCGTCATACCAAAAGCCCCACCCCAGATGCCCCCAGGTCTCATCCCCCCATGTGTGCAATATCCCCCACTCCCTGTGAGTGGTCCCATTCCATGTGAGCCGCCCCTGTTCCGCCCAGCCCTTGCAACAGGGGCTGCTCAGAAATGAAGACTTCCACAGCAGCAGGTACAGTACTGACGTGGGGTCCCCTCACTGAAGCGCTACTTCAGCAACACGAGCCACAGTATCGGCCAGTGTACCGAAGACCATTCCACACAACAACACTATGACTTGGGTGGGGGCAATAACATCCAAACGCATCATGAGGTGGGCTTGGGTGTCACAGAGAAGGTGCACCCGCGACCGTTCCCCTTCTGTATGCAGCCCTTCCACGTGTCTGGGTACGTATGCATGTATGGTGATGCAGTCATATTCACATGTGCACATATGCATGATTGTGTATTGTGTGTATGTTTGATGTCTACACACATATATTACAACCAACGTGTGGCGACATGTTGTTGTGCAGGCGCTTTTGGTTTTGCAACGTTGTCAGCGGCTTACTGGCCCACTGGATGGGGCCGCTCTGAAAATAGGCATTATGGCACATGCCATTCCATATTGTCTCGGACACTCAATGTAGGGATGCAACTGAAAACCAGAATTGTTTTGCAACCTTGTGCACCCGCAGTTTGTTGTGTCGGTGGCCTCCCGAGTTGCAGTGACATTGTATTTTCATATGCATTTTTGACTTGCTATGTTCCAAATGCTTTTCCCTTCTGCATGCCTATGCTTAGAGCTATGCCACGTTGGCTTCACACAAGGTGGCATACATACACACACCCCTTGCCCCCTTTTGCCGTAATCCAATCGGGGTTGGGGGGAAACAGAGCAAAAACACTACCCCATTCTTCATTAATCAAATACGTAACGTTGCCGTGCCGGTCTGCTTTTCTGTCAGGACGGCATCCCGTCAGCAATTGGTGTTGTGAATGCCTTCATCTGGCATTCATTTGGCAGCATGCGTGTTGGCTACACCATTGCGCCGGTAGAATGGTACTACAGCGGTGACACAATCTTCTCTCACGCACGTCCTGCGCTGGCGCCGGGCTTCACATGCAGCTCCCAAAAGCTGTGAAGGTCAGAGGGTGACAGGGGGCAGCAGAGAGCAGCAGACAGCCCCGGTGGGCGCTGTCCACCAAAGGGCTCAGTAAATCAATGCGCACACAAATGATATCCCACTGTCCTTCATCCTCCCGAAGCACCGACCCGGCCCCAGCCAACCACAGCCGCTTCCCATTTACCGGTCCCCTTGGTTGGCCCTCCCACAACCCCCACACCCTTTCTCGAACCCTCACGCCGCCGAATCCCCCGCCCCCCTTGTGAGAGTAGCACCAAAGGTCCAAAACTTGACGGAAACAACACTTGTTGCTCTTACCACCCGGCGTGTTTCGAAAGGGCAAAGAAGGACATGGTTCCAAAAGTTTTGGAAACAACACCTGCCCTCCCCCCCTTGCAATCTCCCCCGTAGCGCACGACGGTCTCCCATGGGGGGGGGGGGGGACGGTCGCCAAGTGACGGTCTCCCAGGGGGGGGGGGGCATTACATGGGTATTTCAAGGCAAACTGTGGTACCCTCCACTGATGCAAGCAAACAGAACACAGGTGCGGCAACTTCACAGTCTTGAGCCTTGAGAGTTGAGCGCTCTCACGATCCACTTGAGTGACCCCACCAGGGCGTATGTACCAAATGTGGCAAAATAGCCCCAACAAGGCCCCACAACAGTGGCCAGCATACAGCCCGGGGAATAATCAGGGGGGGGGTAAATTACGTAAATTTTTGTAAATTTCTCAAAAAATGGCGTAAATTTCTGTGAATTTCTGTAAATTCGGTGTAAATTGAGGATGTTGTTAGCTAGATATTTAGATATGCAGGAGGTCTAGAATTATGAGTATTGAACATGAATTTTGTAAAATCTTCTTTGATGTGTCAACCTTTTTAGAGATTTAGCTACCTTCATCAAACCGTCCATGCTTTGAGCGCCAGGTCCGCAAGACGAGGCGCTATACAAATGTCGTTTGTTGCGTGTTGGAGATCCCACCCTCGAGAGCTAGCGCCCGAGTGTGGTGCGTGCAGGGGCGGACACCGGTGGGTACATACCGTCCATGCTTTGAGCGCCAGATTCCGCAAGACGAGGTGCCATACAAATGTCGTTTGTTGCGGGCTGGAGATCCCACCCTCGAGAGCTAGCCCAGCTCGAGTGTGGTGCGTGCAAGGGCGGATGCCGGTGGTTACATAGTGCGTCTTACCCCCATCGAACCGGAGAACTTTGCATGTTATAAGATTTACACATTTAGCAATTGCCTTGGTTGCAGTGAAGCTTGTACATTGCTGTTTGTTTTGGCACTTTTTGCAAGCAGTCGGGTCGCAAGAATTTTCGTGTTACTCAACGACCCCGAGTACTTTGCATGTTATAAGATTTACACAGTTAGCAATTGGCTTGCTTGTAGTGCAGCTTGTACATTGATGTTTGTTGTGGCAGTTTTTGTCATGTGATGTGGGTGCGCAAGCAAGAAGCGGAGGCCGAGTGGCAAGAATTCGCTACACCCGCTGCCTTCCTCCGCCATATCAAGGCCGAAGGTGCGCCCTCGACTCTGCAGCAAGTGCAGATCGAGCGCGTCGCAAAGAATTCCAAGCCCCGCAATGGCTTTGAGTTATCATACACGCCCCCTGCCACAACAACCCCCACAGTCCCAAGCCGCCTCTCCTCCCACTACGACGCAATCCATCAGCAGCTTTGTCGAAGTTTTAGGTTCGTCGTATTGCAGTAGTTGCCGCGGCAAACTATGTGGGGTGACAAGCTCATGGTCACAATGCAAGCGGGGTGTCCATGAGCATTGGTTTGTCACGGTGGGGGGTGAGGGGCACCCACCCAATTTTTCTTCCACTGAGGAGTTGGTGATAGTACCTTTCGATGCGAACACTCGTGCGTAAGGGAACGACACGAAGCGCGGTCTAGTGTTGTTGTTTGATTCGGGTTTTGCACAACATGTATGAAACGAAGTCCATACCAACACTTGGCGTATTTCATCTATTTGTTTGTTTAAATCCTTGATTTGATGAATTGCAAATTTTCGTGTGTCAGGATATGGCACGTACTTAGGTCCTAAACGAAGGAGGTACACAAGGTAGGGAGGAGGAGGCTTTATGGCATCGCCATGCAATGACACGGAGGACAAATCAAAAGGGGGCCTCATGTGTATCAAGTGATGATACGCCGTTTTTAGGGCGTGAGCGTAGGCTTGACCGTTTTGGTTTTCGCCATTGCTTCTTCCTCTCTTTCTGCTTGGTCCCGATTTTTGTTGTGTTGACCTCCGTCTTTTCGCACTCGATGAGTCGGATCTTCGACTAGCCTTCTTGTCCCTTTCCTTGCTTTTGGATCCTCCCGGAGTTTGTGATCTTCTCTCCTTCTTTTCTGTGTTGCCTCGTGGACCTTTTCTTGCGACGGAAATAGAACGTGCTTTCCTTTGACAGTTTTTGGAATCATTTTTTGGCCGCGTGTTGTTGTTCTTCTTCTTATCCAATACGAGTATTGCCATTGCCTTGCTCAACATTTCCACTTGTTTGTTGAGTGCATGTACATCAAGTTGATTTTGGGCGTCTCTTCACGAATGGCATCGTTCTTGACCTTGGTTGCCTTGCTAGCAAGCTTGGTTGTGAAGTTTTGCTCCCAACGCTCATACTCATTGTCCGCTATTTCATCGGTGGATACCTTTGCACTTGCGATGGTCATGAGCACGGCTTCCTTGTTTTTGTCTTGCACATGGTCCCAAGGGTCAATAGCATCATCGTCCATAGGTACATTGCTGTCCACATTATTGATCAAATTCATGAATTCCGATATGTGTACGAAGTGCTTGTCAATTTTTTCCGACATGGTATTGCATAAGATCTTCTTTTGCTTCCGCTTCGTTGATATCTTTGTCCGCATATCGAATCTTGGTCTCGTATTGTTCATCCCATATTTTCTTTTGTTCACTTTCACCAATCACGACTTTTATTGATTGTGAACCATCTCGATCTGTATACACACATTTTCTAATCCAAACGCCAAACCAACCATGCAAACGTTGGCAAAACGCCACTTGGGGTCACAAGGCCCAAGCAACCAATCACAAAACTCCACATTACTTTTTTTATGAGTTTTGCACATTGGTTGAGGTGTTAAGTGACACCGGCCATTTCTTAAATTTACACTTTTGTGAAGGAAATTTACACCACTTTTGGGAAAATTTACACCAATTTACACAAGGTGGGGGCCGGGGGCCAAAAGCACTGTAAACCCCCGTGAATCCCCGGGCTGAGCGAAGGTTGGTGGGTGCTCTGTAGCAACGAGGGAAGACCCTTGAGGGTGGCTCGTTTGGGGCGAGAGGAGGCGGCTCCTGTTTCAGAGTTAATCGACCAGCGTTGTGGTCTTTCCGTTCACAGTGGGATGTGCGACATGTATCCGAAGGGCAGCGGGTCCTGGAGCTTTATGCACAAAAACAAAGTCACGCGGCGCATGGAGTCTGCGGCTGAGAGGCCCATCAGGTTTTTGGACACCAAGGCTGTCCGCGTCCAGGCGTTGAAGTGGACGTACTGGCAGGTTCAAAAAGGGGGCGCGGAGCGTTTCAGGCGTGCGGCTGGTGACGTGTGCGCCGAAACAAACCTGGCAGTCTCGGAAGAGGAGCTCGAGCCCGTGCTGAAGAAATTGTGGCAACGATTCGAGGCCGAAGCGGGCAAAGCGGACGGGAAGACAGTGCTACCGGCAGTCGGGCCGACCGCGACACCGAAGCCTCATCGCTCGCCGCGCGCGCCGGACGCGGCGCCCCGGCAGAGAACCGCGGCGACGTGCTCCCCGGTCTCACAACGCAGCCCGACCCCGCAGTCCGAACCCCCGCCGGTCGACAAAGTTGTCGAAAGGCTGTTCAATGACGATCTTGATCAGCGGCGGCGAAAACTGAAGTCTTTGGAGGAAGCAATGTACGGCGACGATGGCCAGGCTCACCTGCCCATGCTCGACGCAGAGACGTGCGAGCGAATGGTCAGTCGTCTGTCGCCATCAAAGGAAGCCCAGGAGGCGAAAAACAAGAAGCTGGTCAACAGGGCGTACACCTACGCAAAAGCGCGCAGGTTGTCCCGCTCCAGGGCCTCAGGGCTCATCGAAAGGCTGTTCAGATCGGACGTGGCACAGCGCCAGAGCAAAATGGCACAAATGCGGGAGGCCGCCTACAAAGAGGAAGGCGGGCACGCGATCTCGCCGCCCGCCCTCGAAGAGCACATCGCCCGCCTGCACGACGAGGGCGGCTGCAAGCAGCACAATGGGGACGGGCACGCCTTCACGCCCGGCAAGCCCAAGAAGATCTCCTCCCAGGAGGGCGTGGTGCTGACGCAGCGGCTCTGCAAGCCCAAGCTGCGGGATTTCAGCTCCCATCCGGCCTACTTTGCGACGCATGGAATATAATTCTGGCCATATCCATATCCATATCCATATTCATATCCATATCCATATCCATGCCCATGCCTGTAGGAGGCGGGGGGCGGGCGCCGGGCCCAGCCCGTGGACGCAAATCCCCCCCCCCTCTCCCCTCTGCCCACGGGTTCGAGGAAAGTCCAAGGGTAAGTGGCCAGAGGCCACAAGGCGCCGCCAGCTTCAGACAGCAATCCACCCGGGCGTTATGCCAAACCTCCCCCCCCCACACTCCTCTTGTTGCCTCTCGCAGTGGGACCGGTGCGGACGGGCCCCGCATGATGCCCATGGCTGTGAATGCCCGTGCCAATGCCTGTGCTGCGGCCTGTACCTGGTCATTGTGAGGCGGTGCTGCGGGTGAAGAGTTGGGCAACAGCGGGCCGCAGGTCACACACGATTGGATGGTAATATGTCCTTCATGACTCGTAGACTAGTAGATCGCATTGAAGGCCTCGATCACCCACTAGGGGTACGCTTCAGGGGGGGGACAGGGAGGATTTAAAGGTGGTGGTGGGAGCGGTTACTGGCGGTTGGGAAGGCGGCAGGGCCGCGATTTCCGCAGGTTAAAACCGGTTGGAGGGCCGTTGGGTCCGGACAGAAGTGGCCAGCACGGCTGACCATCACACAAGAGAGGGGGGGGGGGGGGGCTTGGCTGACGCCAGACGCCAGACGGAATGTCACACAGGGGGTGGCTGACGCCCATGGACTGGTGGATGTCATCCGGCGGGTACGAATATGACGCGGGGCTCGGGCGGAGCAAGTCGCAGATGACGTTGAGGTGGTGTCGGTGGGCCACAGGCAAACAGCGGCTGTGGCTTCGCATCGTTGCCGGCCACGCGGTCCGCCACTGCCGTTGCGCCGTGCTTATGTAGACCCTGCACTGCGGCATGCCACGCCCCCCTCGCGAGCAGATGGCACCTCGCCCTCGACGTTCAGCTGAGCGCGTTGGCAAAGGGCGCAAAGCCTTCCAGGGGGTCCGCCTTCCGGGAGGAAGACCTGCCTTGTACCACAGCGACGGTTGGCTGCCTCCAAGCACCATCACTGCACCGGACGACTCGGAAGGGACAAGCGGCATTTGGTCTTCCAAGGCCCGTTGCCCACACCGCCGAAGGTGACAGGCAGTGCCGGCGGCGGCACAGCAGCAAACTGGTGTGGGTTCACCCCCCGCTCTCCTGCGGCACGCCGCCCCCACCCACTTCGGCGCTTTTGTCGCGCACTGCGTCCTCTTTTTCCGAAACGCTGGACATTTCCGTCTGCGGTTTGGGCCCCTGCCAAACTCCGTCCCGAAAACAATTCGGGCATCCGACCTTTGCTCACCACCCCCGCCCCACAAGCACCCCCCCTTCAAGAGAGGTGGTTGGTATTTTGGGACCAGTTGCCAAGAAGCGACCTAACCCACCCACCCGATATAGACCCAGACCCGCCCCCCCCCCAAAAAATAGGCTGCCAGCACGGCAGGGAGCACGGGAGCAGCAGACTGCAATTGTGAGCAGTGGGAAAGACATTCCTCTCAACACCCACCCACGCCCCTGACCTTGTTCCTCGAGCTCTCAGCTCAATGCGGGGCAAGCGCAAGGTACTGGCTCATGATACCGCGGGCAATGAAGGCCGTGGCATGGCTGGCGGGGCTGGGGCCAAATGCACGGGTGCAGACCTCGCCGTTGGAGCTCAGCATTGGTCTGTCGGGCACGACGGGCGAGCCCCAAAGGCACATTGACGGACCTCTCAGGCAGCTGGTTGCAATTCATCATGGCATGACAACGAAAGTGACGATGGTCCAAAAGGAACGACATCGTACTCCTGTCCAGTCATTCGTCCGTGTCCGAAAGGAATCATGAAGTCCACACTCTGCGCGGCAACAGACCCGCGATGGGACCCTCGGATGGCGGCGCTTAGTATTCAGTGTAGTGGTGACCCTTGGACCGTGTAGTAGGTCCTCAGGTCTACTCCCAGCAGCCTCGTAGGTGCCCCACTTCGGATTCGGAACGGGGCCCTCAGGCGTGAGTATATCGCGGCAC
This sequence comes from Eutreptiella sp. 'Long Island Sound 2002', assembly GCA_964036045.1. NCBI lineage: Eukaryota > Euglenozoa > Euglenophyceae > Eutreptiales > Eutreptiaceae > Eutreptiella > Eutreptiella sp. 'Long Island Sound 2002'. The sequence goes on from OZ038386.1 coordinate 17,643,676, forward strand.
GACCACCAAACCAACCGTTGCAGTATCATGGATTGTATTTATACCCCACGACGCCCACAGGGTGTGGCAGACCGTCGCGCTGCAAAAGTCATTCTCACACACATCGAGCCAGTACAACACTTTTGATGGGGCGCCTATTGGATTGTGCATCCGCGCTGTGTAGCACAGAGGCTGCGGCAGGGACATACTCGCAGGACTCGCCCGGTTTCTGTTCCCCAGCCAGACCTCCTTATGCACCAGCGCTCAGGGCTAGGGCTAGGTTCGTTTCCCGTCGGTTGTGTATTATGACTGATGGCCTGTATGTCCACGTTTCTTGTCAAGAGCTCGGTCCAATTCCAGCCACAACAACGCTCTGTTACAAAGCGGTCCTGTGGCAGCGAGATTGTTTGTAAATTTTCACTAAGGACCGCCCTGGGGGCGGGCGGTTGACCACTAACTGCCCGCGGTTAACGGTCATCATGCGATTGCAACACGGCCAACAGAGCAGGGCTGTCCCTCAGAAATAATGAAAGAAAAGCTCGTGGATGCACACCTCACCCCAAAATAGTTGCACACCACCCCGGAGGGTGCAGCCAGGCACTACACACAACGCATTGTCAAATGATGTGATTTATCCATCTGAAATGCGTTGTTGGTAGAGAGAAGACATGTGGGCCTTCGCGGCCAGTCGGTACTCATGGACCAGAATTTGGCGCTTCCAGCAACGACTATCGGGGCTCTGTAAACGTCCTTGTGAAAACTCCGGTTTTTCTTGCGGCGCAAAGCGCTGAAGATGCCTTTGGACTCTGGACCCCCCCCTCTGCCAGGGAATATTGGAGGGCAGGGAGGGCAAAGTCTGCGCCCGGGCTCTCTGCTTTTGCGCAACTGCCCACTGCCAACCGACAGCAGCCGCTCCGAACTGCTTGCCAGTCCCATCGAATCGTCTTCCCGGCGGCTCCTCACACAGCTCTCTGGGTCGCCTCCCGCATGCATCCCTGCCCCTCCCGGCCCAGGGCAGCACAGTGCAGCCCATCAGGCATGCCGTCGAGCTCAGAATTCCTCTGGCTTATTGACGGGAGATGGCCTTAATCCTGATCCAAAAGCGTAGCCCTGCCGGTGCACCTACGCAGACGTTTCTGTCGTGCCTCACGTGCCGCACTGGAGGCTGTTTCTGTCATGTTGCCCGGCGCATCACCCCCTGTTGTTAGCACCCTGCACGGACGCCCCCTCGAAACGCGCTTTGTTGTGCCACGTGGGTGGCATTCGCAGCGTTCGTGGCTCCGCGCAGGGCGCCTGCCGTTGATAGTATTTCTGTTTTCAGTTTACTCCTTCCACAGCCCCAACCTGCGTGTGTTAACCCCCCGACACAGCCCCACAGAGGTGTGCAGCTGCAGCTGCACTGACGCGAGCCATCCCCATGCCGACGCGACGCCTGGCTGTCCTGGTTCTGTGAAGTGGAATTCGTGGTGATTGACCGATGTTTATTGGGCTTCGTGCCCACTAGCCACTAGGTTCGACGGTGTCAGGAGACAAACATGCACCCATGAAAGGCGGGGGCTGAAGGAGAGGTTGCGTCTGGACTGTGTTCCCATGGTATTTTGCACCAACAGCACCATGACACAGACTAATTTAGTTGTCTGGCACAATCCCCGCTTCCATCTTCCGGTTGGTCACGCCAATGTCCCCAAAGGCTCGCTTCTGCCCATAGTCCACTCTTTATCAAGGGTGGGGGAGGGGGGGGGGGGGCACCACATGTAGGCAACGGTGGGCTCCCATCAGATGACCATGCACTTAGTGAAGGGTTCATGCAGGGTTGTGCACAGTCTGACTGTGTGCACTGACGAGCATTTGGGAAGAATGATTGCACACCCTTTCAACTCTACGACAGAAAGAAAACCCTCTAGGGCTGCCCTGAGGCTCCCAAGGAGTTCTCTCCAACCGATTTTTCTGTGCTTTGTTTGCTTGTTTGCGTGGCCGTCTCTGCAATTACCCAATGCTCAGAGTCCGCTTTTGTAAAGGTGTGTGTGTGTGTGTGTATGTGTGTGTGTGTGTGTGTGTGTGTGTGTGTGTGTGTGTGTGTGTGTGTGTGTGTGTGTGTGTGTGTGTGTGTGTGTGTGTGTGTCTCAAGCAGGAAAACATACGGCGCGCAATCCACGCACCACTTACTTCCCGATCCAGCCCCGCCAGGCCAACATCACATGGTGTCTTAAATGCGGAATCAAGGGAGCCCACGCAACGGTGGACTGTCAGAAGGACAGTCCAGCCATCCTCTTTCCTTCAGGCGATGACAAAGAGGCCATGGAGGGTATCTGCACATTCTGCGCCATCCGCGGCCACACGTTTTCGTCATGTATGCGACGGGCCCCGCAGCAGGCTGATGCCAACAAAATGGAGATCGACAAGCTATCCCTCCGAGTCGACGCCCTGTCCAAGTCCGTAGACAAAGTCAACGAGCTGGATTCCGAGGTGCGATCTCTCCGATCGGATGTTCTGGGCCTCACCCAGTGGAAAGCGACGTCAGAGGCAACTCAGGATGACATGAAAAAGCAATTGGCAACCATGGAGACTTGGCGTAACCAGGCGTCTTCGCAGCTATCTCAGTGTGTCACGCACAGCAAATTTGATGCGTTTGTTGCTTCCCGATACCAGGAGACTGAGAAAGCGGCACAGGGGGCACTCAGTCAATCAGCATTCGATGACTGGGTTAAAAATCGATATGAGGAGGTGGCTCGGAAAGCACAGCAGGCAGTCTCTCAATCCGCGTTTGACGACTACGTCTCCCGCATGGAAGCCTCCGGCTACAGTCCCGAATCGTGTGCGGATGCCAGCATGGCGCCCGCACGTGTCACGGGAGCATCACGCATCGCTTCGCAACGGGATGACTCAGAACACGGGGGCCCTGCGCAGCGCGCAAAGCGAAACGTGGCCAGGCGTGGAGCATCCGAGAACCAAGGGCAAGGATCTCAGCCCAATCACGAAGCGGCATCGTCATCCAGCACAGCTCCGTCATCGGCACCAGGGGCAGCAGTATTCGGTGAAATGCCGCCGCCGCCGGGTGACTCCCCGTGGTTACGTATGGTACCTGAGTCTACCGACCCGTGGGAGAATGAAGCCCTCAGCGTACTCCTGGGTGTCTGGACCAGTCACATGGACTCGCGCTTACAGCAATGGATGTCACGCCACGCGTCCTCGGAGTTAGCAACCACGGCCCAGGATTTAGCACGCTCTCCAATGTCTCCAACTAAACGCAATGGCATCTGTGCAATTCTTAGAGGAGCTCGCACACCAGTACGTGTTTTTACGAACCTAAACGTCTAGGGCAAGAGGAGGATGTGCCGTCTTCAGTGATCTTGCGGTGCACTGCCGCGCCCGATGACGACTGTTCCCCCTCTGGTTTTCAAGACGCAGCCCTCTCCCATCTCTTATCCATGCAGTACCTCTCGCAGAAACTAGGGTTAGCACGCCACATATTAGCCGTCACCACACAATACATTGATAGCATATACGACTACAACTACTTCAACCTCGACCTGACACACACAGACAACACCTCGATCAACACCACCCTACGCATGAATGCACTGAGCCACTGTCCGACACAAACGTCAGAGCGACAGCTCACAGATGGACGCGTTGCCAATAATCTCTCAGGGTCACCAGTAGTGCTCGTTCCCGTTCCGCCAGTGCTGTTCCCAGTCTCAGATCAGCAAATTATTCCAGCCTGGCTACACCGGCGCGTCGCGCATACACTGGGGGCCACAACGTTATGGCACCGTCCGCACCTGTGGCTGACAGGACAACACCACTGCTTGTCCAGGCCAGAGTTGTCCTGTCCAGGTGCATCACCGCATGGAATAGGAAACTGGTTCGACATAAAGTCAGCTATGGGCAGCACTGTCCAGTTCCCCCCCTCCATACACTACCTGTGGCTGTGGGCCCCAGCATCTGAGATCCCAGCAGTCCAGTCCGCATTTCCCTCCCTCCAGTCAACCGGTTGGTATCAGAGCTCCGAAATCTGGCATCTGCTCAGTAGCCGTGAGGCCCAGGATGCGTGTGATGAAGTCCAAATACTCAGAATACACCTCCTCCTCCGGGAAGCCGGAACCAGTCTCCTGAGTGTTTCACCTATACCCCAGTCGCCCCTCGTCTTACGAGCCATCACCATCCAAATGCAGGCAGCGCTGGACGATAAGAATTTGGGGACGTGGGCAGAACTGATGCAAACACGCACCAGATACCTGCCCTGGGATAATCACCCCCCCCTGGCAATGGCGCGCAGGCTGAGTCATGTGCACCGCTAGTTTATTGCCCTTACCCCCCCGAAAAATGTGATATATCTGGTTTACAACGTGTGGCTACAGATTGTTTATATAGGACTGACAACGGGTGCCCTAGCCAGCCGACTGAGGAAACATATGACAGACAGTGCCGCAGATGTTGATTGTGCCACCCTACACAAACACATGGCCAAGCACCCCGCGTCAGGCTGGGGAATCCTCCCCCTGCAGTGGATCGAGGACGACTGGCACGCGTCCGTGCGAGAACGTCACTGGTGGTGGGTGTTCAGGCGCTGGGCATGCAACGACGTCCCCCCAGGCATCAGCACCAACGGTGAGGGATCCAAGACCCGGGGCTGGATGAACCAACGAGTGCTTGCGGCATTACAGGGGATCCGAGATGCCAGAGGAATTGGGGACTGGCCCCGAGTTAAATTCCTACAAGCAGAGCTACACGATCTTGCCTCCCGCCTCTCTATCCCCCTGTATGTATTGGGCCACGTAACCGTCCCAAACCTGACCCCGCAACAAAACGCAGCGATTCACAGAGTGGTGAGAACTATTGTCAAATCCTGCGACATTCCAGCCTGGGAAAAACAGGCCCTACACAAGGCAGTGCGTGTTGTACGATCTAACCCTGTCACCCTAGGCCGTATCTTCGCCAAGCATAGCAGGAAAACGGACCAGCAGGCTTTTCAACCCCCCTGCTGCTGTGCGCACGTCCAGGAGTCTCAGGGGAATATCATGGAGATTGATGGACACAAAGCCCTCCTCCCAGTCTGGGTACGATCTCACGATGGCACTATCCTGCGCCCGAGTGACACAATACCAATAAAAGGCTCCAGCGTCCGAGCACAACTCATAAAAGACCTCCAGCGGATAGCACAGCAGGTGGGAGCCGAGGTCCCCCACCTCCAGCGCATGTTGCCCCCATCCCTATGGTCCGAGTCGGGGAACACGCTAAAAATCATCGAGAAACAGGCAAGCGACATTAGTGCATCACACTACGTCCGGATTGTAGATAAGGGGGTGGGAGTGCTGTGGGGTTTCTGCAAACACTGGATGTGGACAGTGCTGCATAAATTTCTCGTGCAGGAGGGCTACACAGCGTGTCACGACACACCAGCACAGGTGACTGCACGTATTAAGTCCATTATTGACTCGAACAACTGGGAGTCTGACCCTGTGGGCCGCATCGCCTCGCTATACTTGATTGGAAAGGCCAAGAGCCTCGTTAAACAACAACAGCTGTGGCGACCAATTGCAGCGCTACCCAAACCCCTCCTCCCCAAACGAGACCTCACCATTGCGGCCAGAGCAACCACCACATTTTTGAAACTGCTTGCCGAGGAGGTGCCAGGCAACTTCATGGTGCATTCCGTTAATCACGTCGCTGCTTGGTTTCACTGGTTGCCTACAATCTGCTGTTCCTACCTGGCAGAGCTCGATTGCAAGGACCAATTTAACCACGTCCCCCCCCGACAGGTTGAGACCCACTTGCAGCAGTCGGTGGCGTGGCTTGCTAAGCGACGGCGGTGGCGCATGTCCGAGATAACCTGGAGTGTCCACAAAGACAGCAAAAAGCTGGACAGAGCGGGAAAAGGGGCGTCGAGGAAATTCTGGTATGTCGACCACACAGAGCTGGCAAAACAGATCAATTTTGAGCTGCAGAACAATAATTTCGTCTGGGCAGTAGGGTCGGTGTGGCAACGCACAGGATGTATTCCCATGGGGGGCTCGTTCTCCGCGCAATCCGCCGATCTGCACTGCCAGTGGGGGGTCTACCAACACAGAAACCTGTTCCGCGGTCTGGGTGAACTACGAGTCACAGACTCAGGATTCATCTACTGGGATACCCCCTGGGGAGCCCTGACCCTCTGCCAGTTCCGCGACAATATATTGTTAGCCACCTCATTCCCCGACTCGCCCTCTATCCGCGTCGTACAGCGAGTGTGCGACATCCTGCAGCGCTGTTGGAGCCTCAGAGTCCTGTGCCCCTGTGATGATCAGTGTACGCATCGGTGCCTGCAGCGCTCAACAGTAGCGATGGGATTCTGCATGGTATGTGGGGAAAACGATACACACACAGCGTATGCACATCCCAGCTCACTTGATTCCACATGGGCACTGAAACTGGGCCCTCCCCTCATGACCCCCTGTATGTCAGCGCCCAAATACCTGCAAACCATATTTACCGGGGTGCTGTCCAATTCACGACAATGGTGTCGAACTCCCTTGGCTCAGTTAATCACCATCGCTGCATGGGTACAGGTGGCGCGACTGTCCGGCTACCAGCCACGTGCGATATGCAAAGCTATGCACGCGGCAATCGTCAGAGGGCTGGACACCTCGCAACATGAGCCCATGTTCGCCATCCGATTTTTGCACCAAGTGATACCCCACGCCCCCCTACCCCGATGCTGCGCTCTGCATCACGCCTTGGCCTGGGTAAAGCGCAAAGCACACTGGGCGGGGGAACGATACGCTACCTGGGTTCTGCCCGCGACAGTGGCACCAGCAGGGGTAACAGGCGACTGGAGCTTCGACTACCCACCCCTGTACGATCATTGGGTCTCGGTGACACCGCCGGGACATGTGTGTGTGTGATCGCGCGGGTACGCGCGGTCCATGTCTGTCCACCATCTCCTCCCCTCCCAGACCAGAAATCCGAAGGGTCGTAAGGTGAACTACGTCCTCCTCTCCTCAGTGCTACGGGTGCAAGGGATAGGGGACCTGCAATGACTCCACAAAGGTGCGAAGATAGAAACAGTGCACCCCTGCTCCCTGTACCCTGCAGAAAGGCGCCTAGCCTCAATGACAATCTTCTTTGTTGTGGCCTGATGAGCTGTTATTGACCAGTGCACGTCTGCCATCTTCAGTGGTTGTGCTTTTTGGTCTCATTCACGTAGTGTGTGTGTGTGTGTGTGTGTGTGTGTGTGTGTGTGTGTGTGTGTGTGTGTGTGTGTGTGTGTGTGTGTGTGTGTGTGTGTGTGTGTGTGTGTGTGTGTGTGTGTGTGCCGCCCCATCCACTCTGCCTGTGAACACAATTTGTGCGCCTGCTCCTTGCAGAAGGCGCGTAGCCTACATGACTGCTCTCACTCCTGACAAATAGTCCAGATACCAGATACCCCGTGCATTTCGCTTGCCGTCGCTTTCGGCTCCAGGGGGTGTATTGCTGGGTTCTTACAACGTGTGTGTGTGTGTGTGTGTGCGTGTGTGCGTGCGTGCGTGCGTGCATGTGTGCGTGTTTGTGTGTCTGCTGTGGTACCCGCCTGACGATAAATCTGACGCTGTGATTTGCTGCCCGTATTATTTTTCTCGAAACCCAACACAGTGTGTATGTGCACGCATGCGCACATGTGTGCCGAAGGCGCTGTTACTGCAAGGCAATGGCTGGGATGTCGTTCCAACAGGGACTGGTACACGGGCCCTGAACCCTAAAATCTTGTTGCACGGCTGGGCAGGCATTGTTGGGGGGCTCCGACCTGCATTGACCCATTGTTTTCAGGACCATACCCGCGACCAGGTGCCCCGCGTCCCACCAGGCGCACGCACGTGCGTGTGTGTGAACAGGCAATGTGCACTCAACTCCGGGTGCATGCTTCTTTGTCTGTCCCGTCAGCACCGTTGTCTGTATTTCTATCTGCAGTACTGCCCTGTAGAGGTGTTCGTGCCTCATGCAGTTTCGCCACTTCGGTCTCATTGTTTCTTACATGTAGTATGACATGACTATAATTTTGCTGTACAGGTATTGTGGCTCTGCTGTGTATATCTGCGCAACCGCCATCCTGTGTCGTGGATTTACACGGCATGTGCTGCGGTGCGTGTATGGCGACACTTCCAGTCCAACTATCAAGAGTAACCTTGTAGGTATCAAAATGATGCTGCGTGCACCACATGAACCCCGCCCTTTCCAGAGTCCCTCGGAGGGTAGGCATAGGTTTGATCATGACTCGTCCCAAGGATGTCACAAACACTGTGCCTAGCCTCTACATTTTGCAACAGAAAGGCGCCTCGCCTCGTGAATGTTTCATGTTCATGAGTCATTGGCCTGACGAGGTGTTTTGGAGACCAGTGCGCGCCGTGCCCTGTTGTGTGTGTGTGCGCGCGCGCGTCACATCGAAGGTGCTTTGCCCATGGAGAGAGATAGTTTGGTGAACCCAAGTGGAAGATGTTGCCCAGTACCCAGTCACCGTTCTGTTGCTGCTTTTGTCACTGTGCTGTAAGGTATCGCTGTGCGTTACTCTCTCATGTACACGTCAGGGGTGTGTGAGAGAGTAGCATTTGCTATACGTGTCAGTAGACGAGCATGGGAGATGGGAAAGGTCAAGAAGACCAGTCCCCCTCTATCCTGCCTTGCAGTGCGCCGTTATACCCCTGGCGCCTTCCAACAGAAAAGTGCCTACAAGTCTCTGGCTGGTATTGTGGCAGCTGCTTGACGAGAGCTCCGAACTCTTGATTGTCCTCGTATGCCTGCTCTTGCATTGTGTTGTATCCATACCGCGTGTGTGCGTGCGCGCACCTGCCTGCCTGCCTGTTTGTGCGTGGGTGCGTGCGTGCGGTCAGGCGCAGCGCAACGGGCTGTGCCCCACGGTGCTGCAAGCTGCCAGTGAAACTCATCTTTCGCTGTCCAAAAATGCGATGCAAATTTTTTTTTTTGCTGGATACCCGACGCCGCTCGGATCAGGTCTTGCAGCTCATGCTTGTGGGCCCACGCAGTTGACGGTCCCGCCGAGCTCCACACACATGGATCGCTCTGCACACAGGGCTTGTGAGGTGGCACAATCGGGGCGGGGGATAGAAATGCGCATCATATGTATGTCCACACGTAAATTGCTCCACGCCGTCGGCAGGATAGCAGTTCGTTTTCTTGCCATCCAAGGCGGCTGTCGCATGGCGGTTGTGCCACGAGGCTGAAATTGGCCCCTGTTAGGAGAGCACCGGGGGATAACCGCCTTTTCCATGCACACGGGCCGCAATTTACCATCGCGGCCTGATGACAAGCCACCTGCCCCACCGAATGAAAGAAAAAGCAACAGCAGGTCCTATCTCCCCGGCTGCCAAGTGGACGCGGCCTCCAGTGGGTGGTTCAGTTCAGTTCTGGAGCCCAACACCCGCAGCCTGAGTTGGGGGTTCGGGCGGAGGTGTATTTTTTTCGGTTTTCGGGGGCATTTTTGAATCACCCATTTGATTTGGAGCCTTTGCAAGATACGAAAGTCGTGTGGCAAAACCCCATTTTCCATTCACCCCGAGCGAAAGTAACATAGGGCACTCCAGCAGCCGCACAAATGAACCAGCGAAGACCCCCGGCGAGCATTGTAAGCCGTCAGGCAACTGCTGATGACTGCTGTCCGTGGCTTAGGTTGGCGGCGAATCACATTGAAACTCCATCAGCGTTCTTGCCTACTTTACCTTTCCGGCGTTGCCTTCGCTGGCCATGCGCCAGACATTGGCGTAGGTTTGCGGGTCCAGGGCCAAAAGGGTGCCTTGAGCACCCCCTCCATTTTAGGGGCCCCAAAGAAGGAACGAAGCAGGCAGAGTGATTGGATTCTGCGGCTGTTACGGGACACAGGCAACCATGAGGGGAAATTACCCCTAGCCCCCCTTCCGCGTCCCCCTCCCCTCCGAGGAATTCCAGGGGTCTCGATTACTTTTGAACGCTGACTCATCTCCTCACTCACCACTACCCTCATTGCACTTTCACCATTTCCGTTGTGTCCAGTGCTGCATCTGCCGTGAGGTTTGCACTGTTGCCATTTGTCATAGAATTTCCGAATTCTTGGCCCTTGCCAGTACGTCTCTGCTGTGCTTTTCTGAATTGTCCACTAATACAGTTTGATGCGGGGACGACACGCGGGTACCGCCCCGTCGTTCTCCCTCGCTTCTGAGCGTCTCTTTTGACTATCTTTCGAATCTCATTTGGGTTTCCTTTCGGTTGTGACTCACTGATGGTGTGCCCATGGACTGCACTTGAGCGTGCTTGGTTTGGGCACCTGAGCAGGGACTAACAAGCGGTATGGTAGAAGAGATTATGTGTCTTACTCTGCGAAGACGTGATTCCGAGTCCTCCTCGCAAACTTCGAACCATCGAACCATCGGTCCCCCTGTTTCAGTCCACCTGTGCGGGGCTAAGCTATGTGATGCGCCTTTTTGGCGTAACAGTTTCAAATGTGCTCGCTTGCTCATGCCTTATCGATGAATAGCACGTGCTGGCCCTACACACATGTACTCCGCCCTAAGTCGCCCGCCATAATAAAAACAGCCTCACACTACACCCATCCCCTGAAGACGGTCAGCGGTAGAGGTGCGCATACTTTTTTTTCGGTTACCTCTTTGTACCGCCATGGGGTTACCATGCAAGGCAATGCATCTTTGGTCGAGCGTTTCGATATTTTGCCAACAGTAATGGGAAATAGATACATCCTTTGAAAAGGGCACCTAGGTCCAAATGTGATGGCACTGTTCGGGGAATCAAGGCGTCCTTGGAAAGGCTCACAGAAGTACCTTCCTCTCTTGGGCAACGACTGCATTGCGCAACAACCACACATATTTTAACCAGTATCGGTTGATATTCAAGACATGCCAAGGTATGAAATGTCGGCCACACAAGAGGCTGATTTATGCGAGTTTCAGCGGAGCTTCATGGTCTACATTCCAGAATTCTGCACCGATGCCTCACAATCACCAGAAAGCGATGAAGAAGGTGGCTACATGCAGCCCAGGCCACAACCGCAATCCACAACCACAACCTATCCCGGCTTTATTGGAGTTGCCTTCCTGGTGCATCTGCAAGAATGTGTCGGCAGTGGCCCAATTATAAGGAGCAATAAGAGTGCATCAATGTTGGTTTGGTAGAACAGTACAAGAACAGTGTGTATTACCCTCCAGCCTTCACATGGCTTCATGCTGGCAAAGCTAACTCCATGGCCTCTTGCTTTGTATCTGGCTTAGGAAAGTCAGTCCCGTTGATTTTCCCCATCTATTGTTTCGTCGTGTATTTTGGTCTGTTCCACGGGTTTTTGAACTGATGATCTTCTGATGTGCATACACCAAAAAGGACCAGTGGGTTGTGGGATTGCTTTGCAGTAACCAGGCACACATATCCCTTGCGCTTTTGTGGATTTACTGTGAGGTATTCTTGCCCTTGTGGTCAACCGCCCCCTCTCCCTTTCAAGCATTGGATTTTCTGTATCTTTTGGGCCAGGGGTTGTCGTCTGTCGAGAGAACCGTTTTGGAGGGGGGCGGACAACCTGAAAGGGGGCTTAGACAGCCCTCATTTGAGGCACCAGGTCATAACGCCTTGTGGAATCGATCGGGCATAGAGGGGGCTTATGGGGGAGCCTTAAGCGCAGTGCGCGCGCAGTGCAACTATTTGGGCGTCTGGCCGTACTAGAGACCCATACTTTGAGATACTAGGGGCCCCTAGGGGCAACATGGTGACCCCTAGCGGAGGTTTTGACTTCTGATTTTGTCCCCCTTTGTTTGGGGATCCCCGAGAATGCAGGGATGACGTAGCATTTCTGCCCTCTTTTGGGCCCCAACCTTCCGGTGCTATTGAGGAAACCGGGACAATCTTTGAATCCACGCTTCGATACTAGGAGCATCATGGTGACCCCTAGCGGCGGATGTTCTCATTTGGGATCGCCAAGGGCCGAAAAGGAGCAAGGGGCATTATATTGATTATGAGATTGGCTCCATGGATGGTGCATACAAGGGGCACCTCCATGTGGCATGGCCATTTATCGGTCGAAAGACGTTGACCGAGCGGCAAAAGGAGTACAATGATGTTCATGGTTTCTATAGGGCACCTATTGAGCAATGACAATGGAACAGAAAGACAGTTCTGTGTTCTTGAGGGTGGCGACCAATGCGCTGTTCATGGCTTTTCCCGTTGTGCATGATGTGTGTTATGTGAAGGGAAGGTAGTTTGCACCTTTCTTGAGCTTGGGCAGTTTGGGTCACCTAATTCCAAGGGGTGTGCTTGGGGGCTCTTCGGGGGGAACATAGTCTAAAAGTAGCGCGCAGCGCGCGCGCAGTGCAAAGATTCCCCCTATGCCTTGGTTGCAGTCTGATTTGTGGGGTGATGGAGGGATGCAATTCTGCCCCCCCAGCCCCCATGGTGTGCCCTTAAAGCGCCCAAGGCGCACGTTCTCCATTGCAAATCGTATGCCACCTGCGAAAACATATGGATTTGTGCGTTTGTGCTGTCTTTTCGTTGAGGGAGCGCTCCGTGTTGGTTCAGAGATATCTTCTACGGCCGCTGTTGCAGATGCTCATGCTGCGGCTGGGGCTGCTTTTATTTTGGTGCTGGGCCTGTGTCAATGCAGACCCTGTGCGCATTCCGGTGTCTATCACTGTTAATGCGGCGGAGGCTTTGGCTGAGTCCAGCGCCGATTTCGTGTGTGTCAATATGGATTGGTGGCCTCCAGAGAAATGTGATTATGGCAAGTGTGCCTGGGGCAATGCATCAATTTTGCGGTATGCACCGTCCATCCCTGGCTTTTCCCTGCCCACTCACTCCTACGCACTGATGCGCATGTCCTCGCCCCCAATGCGCAGCCTTGTAGGCGGCCCCCTACCCAGGCCCACTTCTACGGCTGCTTTCAAAGTGGCCGTAATCCACCATTTTTCGCCTCCCAGTTTCGAGATAAATGAACGGCTTCAACCAACAAAAGCTGTTTGCTTGCCATAGAGACCAGCGGACTGCCGTCTGTTGACTGCTGCCCAGTATTCTCCTGTGGCAAAAGTAGCCCCCCCCCCCCCCCACTTTGCGAGAGGAACGCCCTTGTCAGAGCAACAGTAGTTTTTTTCCCCACAACTTTTGGAACGGTGGAACTTGGCGGCTCTTTTTTCTGATTGTCGGTGAAGATCAAGTTTTGTCTGTGGTTTGGGGCTGATGATGGTATCCTACCCGGCCCTCCCCTTGCGCAAGCACCGCCTTGTCTAAGCACCAGGACCCGGTCTGACCGTCAGTTTTGCCGAATTTTCTGACCATGGCTTTTACAGCCAGAAAGTAGGCAGAGTGTAATTGTGTGCTGATTGTAGAGGGAAAGAGGGGCTGTTTCATGCTTTTGATGAGTCCTCCTGCTCATAACAACACTCTGCTTGGGTCTCAGGCATGTGACAATTATGAGGTGAGCAAAACAATGAATATTGAGATGGAGGAACTCTTTGCTCCATTGGTGATTGAAAAGACCAAAAACCTGAAGGGCACCAAGCAAATTCCTCACCCTTCACATGCACAATTCACAAGCTTCTGATGCCCCTGATGGGCAGTGAGGACCTCCAGAAATTGCTGAAATTTGCCTATACATTGTGTTCTAGGGCCCTGTTGCGACTATTGTGCTTAGGGTGAGGTATGGGCAGGTTTTTGGGACATGCTTTCTTTTGGTACCGCGCGTCGCGCGGTTGCACCGCCTTGTCTAAGCACCAGGACCCGGTCTGACCGTCACTTTCCTGACCTGGCTGGTGCTTGCGCAAGGGGGGGGGGGGGGTAGGGACACTGATTGCTGTCCTACCACACACTTTCACCCCTTCTCGTCCTTTGGAGGTTGAGACTGGACAATCACCTGACGACTAGTACATTCACAACGCAACGGTTTGTTTGTATCTTCTTGCGGGCACGCGCAAACAACGCCCTTGTCAGAGCAACAGTCGGTGTTGTTTCTGTCAAATTTCGGAATGTTAGTATTCCTCTCGCGGGGCGGCGGTGGGGGGGGGGGGGGTAGTTTGCGGCTGGATTTTCTAAAGGGGATTGAGAAGACAGACCAGAGAGCATGAGCGGCAGGTGCGAGCAGATCGACTCAAGCCAACCGATGTCATGAGGGGCTGTCCAGGGCCTTGCCGATCAATGAGCAGACAAAGGGTTTTTTTGCCAACTGCTGGATACCCCTGGTCTTCTTTAGTGTGCAATGTCCCTCCCTCTGCCTGTTTCTTGGGCAGGAGGTTGCCATGAAGGTTGAGGAAGTGTATTTCCAGGTGTACTCACTGGTTTGGGTGCTCAGGAGAAAATCGTCTGCATGGAGTGCCCATGCAGTGCCCACACGGTGCAAATTTTTTTGTGCTACCGGATGTACCTAGACCCTGTTTCAAGCCTTACTCTGCTCTGTAAACTCTGATCATGGGTTATTGGCAGATGCGGACGTCTCCTGAAAAGATTATGACAATGATTTGTGTTTTGGTGCATTTTTGGTGCTCTCAGGAGGTCATGGTTTTCATAGCTGTACGCTATGGGTTCCAGCAACGAATGCACCCGCAGTGCCCACACCGTGCACAGTTTTCCTCCTTTGTCCACAAGGGGAGCGTTAGCGCGCCGGGCATCTTTTTTTACCCGTGCCCCACCGGTGGCCTTTGAAGGGGCGCACTTGGCGCAGTGCAGCTATTTGGGCGTCTGGCTGTACTAGAGACCCATACTTTGAGATACTAGGGGCATCATTGTGACCCCTAGCATAGGTTTTGACTTCTGATTTTGTCCCCTTTGTTGGGGACCCTTGAGAATGCAGGGGTGACGTAGCATGTGCGCCCTCTTTTGGGCCCCAACCTTCTGGTGCTATTGAGGAAACCGGGACAATCTTTGAATCCACGCTTTGTTGCGTGGCCCCTTGAGTTGGGGTTAGGGACTCGCAATCCACGCTTTGTTGTGTGGCCCCTTGAGTTGGGGTTAGGGACTCGCAATCCACGCTTTGTTGCATGGCCCCTTGAGTTGGGGTTAGGGACTCGCAAGGCGTCGCATGTTTACAAGGTGACTGTTGCCGTTGATATGTTGGGCAACATTGTATGGATTTGCCCCTTGGCCCCCGGGACATTAGCAAATGCTTTGATTTGGGATGAGTATGGACCTTCTCGTACCCGAGGTGATTTCTTTGATTTTGAAGTTGGGGGCCATGATGGTGCTTATAAAGGCCGGATTCATGTCATTGTGCCATTGATTGGAAGAAAGAATGGCACTTTGACAGCCTGCCAACAATGATACAATGACGTGCACGGGTGGTATAGGGCACGCATTGAGCAGTTGTTTGCTCGGTTGTGGCATTGGGGTTTGGTTAGGAACAACTGGTGTGGCGGCCCCGTTGAGTTGCACCAGTCAGTCCGTATTTTGTTGCATTTTACACGAATTTTGCATCCGGAGGCAAGTCCGTCATTCCCCCTACGGACCATGGGAGCATGTCCCGCCTCATGTTTGGACCGACCAAAGCAACTCGGCCGCCACGCAAGATGAGGCAAAGGATGAGGCAGAAGTGTGTGTGTTGTGTTGCCAGAAGCACTCCACCGTCGCAGTTTGTGATGAGTTTAAGGAGCACTATTGTACTGAATGTATTGACACCCACACTGGGAGCAATGTTGTTTGTTAAGTACAATACAAATGACATTTGGAGTTGTTGAATTCACAGCTATTGCTTTACTATGCAACGTGCTTTGTAGGGAAGGTGTGCAGTGCAACGTGGTCTTGGGGGGCTTCTCCATGAGAGGGTAAATCTGGGGCTGAAGTCGGGATAGTTAATAGAAAAGTAGCGCGCCGGGCAAACATTCCCCCACAGACAACATGCGTTTGTGAGCGGTGGCGTGGCAAATTTTGGATTGCGCTTTACTCCCCCCAATTGCACACCGTCTGACGCCATAGGCAAGACTTGAATGACCCCGTGTTCCGCAACGCCCTCCGCGCCTTTGGCGGCATCAAGCTCCGCATCGGGGGAACACTTGAAGACCTGGTCACCTACGGCTCATGCCCTCGGTCCTCACCCCCTCCCAAGTGGGAGTCTCAACATGTACCGGCGGCGGGGCGCAGCACCGCAGATTCCCAGCCTGCACTGTGGCAGCAGTGCCTTCCCGAGGCCCGATGGGGCGAGGTCCGCAGGCTGTGCGAGGACACAGGGTGTCGCCTG
Source organism: Eutreptiella sp. 'Long Island Sound 2002' (assembly GCA_964036045.1). Classification (NCBI taxonomy): domain Eukaryota; phylum Euglenozoa; class Euglenophyceae; order Eutreptiales; family Eutreptiaceae; genus Eutreptiella; species Eutreptiella sp. 'Long Island Sound 2002'. The sequence continues at coordinate 17,659,814 of OZ038386.1, forward strand.
ATCTTCGGGCTTTCGGAACTTGCGGGCAGACGTCATGGGGCCGATGGGGACTGGGAAGGCGACTGGAACAGGTGTGGGCAGGGACAGGGCCCCTGAGCTCCCAACACAGCCTACCGTCCCCCACCCCTTGCACCCCGCCCTCCCCCCAAGGGCCCCTCCGAATGACCCCAAGAGCCAAGCCTGACCTCTGCAGAGCGTTTTTACGGGATAGAAACTGAAACTTTTGCAACCCCAACTTCAGCATGTATTCACCAACGGCCATCGATTCTTGCCAACATCACCAACCGCCGCAAGGTTACTTCCGTCGCTCAGTGATGTCAGGCGTGATTCGCAGGCACGGCGTCCTGGGTTTGAATCCGGCCAACCCCAGTGAGTGACACACGCGAGAGGTCCAAGGATTCCGCATCGGCGTCCGTTGCTCGGTAATCACCACCAAACACCATCACTCGTGGTGACCCCCAATGCCAACCACCTCCGTCGGTTCTGCTCAACATGCGGGCGTTCCATAACCAGCGTTCTTGAGCACATACACACAAAGAGTAACCGGTTCCGTGGAGAATGCTTCACGCCCAAGAGCAGTCCCGTGAGGGTGTCTCTGGTTGATGTGTGTGCTTTGTGCTGTCAGAAGCACACCACCGCAATGTGAAGTGGATGTAAAGAAAATTAATGCTTCCAACAAAACCGGCGTCTACTAGTGAGTCCCATCAGAGCGGAGATTTAGATTTTCTCTTTCGTTGGAGTATTGGGCGAAGAGCTGCCTGTCTAACAATAGCTCACGTTTGTTGGGTGATCTTTCCCGCATGGGGGGCACTTAGGCTCAGACGCGACCCCCCCCCCCACACACACACCCGACCACCACAAGTCCAAAACGTTGAGGAGGTCCGGACGACATTTGGCCCCAACGGAAAATGCTTTTTTGCAAATGGTCCAAAGTAAACTTTCGTTTTTTACTATTCGTGTGTATACTCAAAATGCTCAGGACTTATGCGGAATCCAAATATGTATGCAAAACATAAAAATTTTTCTGACCCTTGACCTCCCCCACCCAGCCTCCCAACCTGGCTGCTGGGACCAGACCCCCTAAGGGGTAATTTTTTTCAAAAATCCTACATGTATGTGTTCAAAATGATCAGTGCGACGAGGGGATCATTTCGGGGTATATATGTTGGGTACCCGGGACCCCAGCCCAGCGTCCCCCCGGGCCCCCTCCCCCCCCAGGGCCCAAAAGGTTTGGGAAGGTGCTAGTGTCAGGGCCTGAGCCTGAGTGCCCCCCATTCTCTCCTCCTGTTCCAAGATAGTGGCATTTGGTTGTATCGTCCGGTCAAGTGAGCCGGGCTCGTGAATGCCAATTGCAAGGCTCCTGCATCAGTTCCGGGCCCAGGGATGATTGGGCGGCAGCGGTCGGATGACGGGCAGGGGCTGTGGCTGCAACGCCAACACACATCACGCACCGCGTTTTGTGCAGCACCAACGCGTACCAGTTTTTGGCTAAACAGAATCTACCCCAAGGCCCATTATGGGCCCTTGAACTCGGCAACGAGATCTCAAGTGCCAGCGGCTTTCAGGCCCGACTCACTGCCAGGCAGAGGGCGGAGGATTTCAAGGAATTGCGTCGAATCGCAGATCTCATCTTTGGCAAAGGTTTGTCTCCGTCTGTGCGCAATCGGGTGTGTCACTATTTGCTGCCAGTTGCCCCCACAGACGTGGTCATGCGCGTCTCTTTTCAGTCTTCATGTCTCACACAGAACGCGAAAGTGCGCAGTTCCGGGTCATGAATCTGCTGTTTCAAAAGCGATGTTCTGCGGGTTTTGTTGCGCTCCGCTTCCATGCGTCCGCCCCTCCGCACTGTCTGAGTGACACGAGGCGTTGCTGCTTTGTACACTCCCTTGACAATATTTCTCTGCTGACCGATCAGACCTCCGTGTTCTACACATCTGCATCTTCTGTGGGTTCGAGATTGCTGTCCTCGGTGCTTCTTTTCTGTGGAAGGGGACGACACGGTACCCGATCCACCTGAATGGACCTCCGTCCTCTGATTCGGCTTCTGTGCCGTAGCCGTGTCGATCAGGTCGAGATATCGGATACTCTGCCCTCGCCCCGCCCCGCCCCCCCTCCCTCGAGCTTCATGAGGGAGGGAGGTAGGGACGGGCGGATGGGCGGAGGGAGGGAGGGAGGAAGGGGGACGGAGGGAGGGAAGGACGGATGGAGAGAGACAGACCGAAGGAGGGAGTCGGAGTTTTCCAATCGCTCATTTTGTAAAATGCTACAGTGCTCAGCCGCCGTGCGGCACAGCGCTACTGATGCGGCCCGCGTGTAATTGTCCCGGCGCCGCCCCTCCTCTGCAGTGACAGTGGGGGCCCCTATGCAAAACCATGGCCAGGCCTGTGCTCGTGCTGGGGCTTGGCAGAGGCAGGCACCCCCTCTTCAAAAGGAAACATGCGCATTATTGGGCCCGACGACACATTTGATCGCCGTTGGTTCACGGAATTCGCTCGTCTGACGCGTGGCATCGTGGATGTGTACACGGAGCATATCTACAGCATGGGCGAAGGGAATCCGCGGGCACAGCCCCGACTATCGGAAACGGTGCTGAAGCCGCAGTATTTGGATCGCATCAAAGGGCACGTGCGGGACGTCTCCGGCTTCTTCAAAGACGTGGGCCTGCGCGCCAACGGCCAGGTCTCTGATTCCCACGATTCTCGCTCCCGCAAAAAGGCTGTGCAGCAGCTGCGTATCCCTGCCAAGACCGTGTGGAGGTGAAGTTTTGAAGGCAAATTTTTTATGGGACCGTCGAAATTTGGGAAGTGGGAAGTGCGAGGGCGCGAGGGTGAGGAGTGTCAGGGTTTGGAGACTGCGCATGTGAGGGTTCAGAGAGTAAGGATCTCCCCCAGCCCTCTCATGCTCAGACCATCCCGCGCACCCCTTCCATGTCACCCGGTCACTCCCTCACACCTTTACGCACTCTCACCCTCTCACCCCTGCAACACTTCCACCTTCACACCTACACACCCTCAAACCACCGATCCTCTCTCCCTGTAAACGGGCTGAGGCTTGGACCCGCACTCGCCGTCGACCCATCACTCCTTCACGCTCTTACATCCTTATACCTTCTTACTCTCATCCGCACAACTTCACAACCTCACAACCACCCAACCTGAGATTTTCACACGCGCGCATGCACGCACGCACACAGACCGCGCGCACATACACACACCTTTCCTCTCCCGCTCTCCCTTTGAACCCTTCTCACGGGCAAGCCCTCGATATCACCCCCTCACCGTCACCCCATTACCTGTGAGGTTGTTAGGTTGAGAGGCTGTGAAGGTGTGTGCAGGTGAGGGTCTGATTGTGAGAGTGGGGAAAAGATGCCGAGAGAGTTTATCTCGAGTACTGTGAACCAGGGATCTTGATAAGAAGGGGTCCAATTTTTTGGTGGGGGTGGGGGGAGGGGGGGGGTTGGGCTATCTGTCACTCAGTGACAGATGGAGAGTGACAGATAGACAGTGACAGATGTTGCCCCTTCTTTTCTCATAGTCTGTCACCATGCCTGTAAAGGGTGCCTGGGAACTGCGCTGCACCGGACAGTTTGGGCACTCACCTCAGTGCCCTACAGTGAGCGCATGCACCTCCAAGAGAGCCCGCGAAAAGAAGAAGTTGATGAAGAAGAGGGCAATGCAGGCTGCCACTGCTGCCACTGCTATTGCATTGATTGCTGCTGGCTGCATACAATCAGCATGGGCCATATGAGCGCTATTTGCGGAATGCGCTGCGCATCAAGGACGGGGTTCCATATTTAAATGATTTGCAGTTGCACAAGGAGGGATACAAGGATGCTGTTGCAGCCAAAGTGTCGTTCGTTACTGCCCTGTTAACTCAGTTTGACATCAGGCTGCAGAATCCTGCGTACACGCACCTGGGTGTTGCTGATTATCGTGTTTGGAAAACAGCGGACCCTACCCCAACAGAAATTGACAAAGTGGTGCAGACAGAGAAGTGTTTTGGGCCCTGTGATCCCTGTATTGCTGGTGCCAGCGCCTTCTTTGGTACAGCGAAAAAAAAGTATTTTGCAATTCCACGATACGATTGCAATACGAATGCATCTCATTGGTGCTGAGGACATTAATGCCAGTGAGTATGCATATGAGCAGGTTGCGCATGCATGGGGTGCAACTGGCAGGAGGTACAAAAAGCACAAGGAGCGCAAGACCCCACAGCGCAAGGCTCGCGCCAAAAGGGCAAAGGTTTTGGAGGAAGGGGGAAGGGATGAGTTGGGTGAATGCAGCGATTTCAGTGACTTCAGTGCAGGTTCCGGCTCCTCAGCATCGTCTTTTAGCTCCATTTCTAGCTGCAGCAGTAGCTGTAGCAGCGATAGTAGTGAGTAACATAGTCAACACTATAACAAGAAAGCCACGTGAACACTTCGAGCAATTGTGAGTTGTCCGGCGGCGCCCATCTCTGCGTATTTGCTTCGTGCGTTCCATGTGTCACTCGTCACTCGTCACTCGGGGGGGGGGGGGGGGCTGTGGGGGGGGGGACCGCTATCAGGATCCCTGCTGTGAACTGATGAGCAGGCTACGCCAGCTCATCTTAGTCTGAACCAAAAAAAAAAAGATCGGGAGAGTGGGGAAAAGATGCGGGGTTCGATGTGAGGGTGTGAGGGCGTAACATTCAGAGGGTGAGGGTGTTGGGGGAGTGATGGCGTGGGGCTGTGAGTGTGTGCGTGTGTGTATGCGCGCGCGCATGTGTGGCGGGGTGGTTGCACCCAGCACACGTTAATACTAGGCTGTGGCATAGGTAGTTCACGAGCTCCTCCACAGGCGGTTTTTGTGGTCTGGGGAAGGGGGAGGTTCAATTGCTTTGCCCGGCACTGAACATGCTTCCATCCCTGCTATCTTCACCAGACCGAAAGACATCTAGTACAGCTCTGCTGTCCCTGAGGAGTTTTCTTTCCACCGCTTTTCTTGCTTTGTTCTTGTCTCGCGGTTCTCAACCCCTGTGTGTGTGTGTGTGTGTGTGTGTGTGTGTGTGTGTGTGTGTGTGTGTGTGTGTGTGTGTGTGTGTGTGTGTGTGTGTGTGTGTGTGTGTGTGTGTGTGTGTGTGTGTGTGTGTGTGTGTGTGTGTGTGTGTGTGTGTGTGTGTGTGTGTGTGTGTGTGTGTGTGTGTGTGTGTGTGTGTGTGTGTGTGTGTGTGTGTGTGTGTGTGTGTGTGTGTGTGTGTGTGTGTGTGTGTGTGTGTGTGTGTGTGTGTGCTTTGTGGCCTCTGCCCTGCTGTGCTTCATATCGTCCACACTGGGTCATTGGTCGTTCGTTCATTGTTTCCCTCACGACGTGTGCGTGCGCGCGCGTGTGTGTGTGTGCGAGTGAGGGTGCAATGTCCGGGATGTGACGAATATGGGCCCCTTTCTCCTCTCCCTTCGCCGCTCTTGTTGCGCGGCTCTCAAAAAACATCAATGTCATAGCCGTAGGACGCATCTCGTATACCATGCAACGCCTGGCACCTACGTGTATTAGGCCCCCTTACCACCAATACACAGTTATGTATGCACACCGACATGTCAACCTATTCACATGCCGAGGCGTGTTACACAGCCATCTGCATTTGCAGAACATTGGCGGTCAAAGCAGGGACCGCTGCTGTAGTCCTGTTGCCTCATGGTCCCTGCAGCGTCTCCTCTCGCAGGCCTGTGAGTTTGCCACCGTAACCGCGTTAGGCGGGTCAGGAGGGCGTGCACCGCCTCTTCATACCACCAGCACCCTGCACCCCCATGCCTCTGACCACATGCCCCCAATGCCGTGCTGCCCTCTCCACGTCAGGAATTCTGGGTAGGAGAAGGAGGAGGGTGCTACAACAGCGGTTACCCGGGCCTGACCAACACTTTCCTTTCCGGCTTCTGGTGGCTGGACCAGTTGGGCATCATGGCGGAGGCGGGGTACCAAGGGTACTGCCGCCAGACCCTCATCGGGGGCAACTACGGGCTCCTGAACACCACCACTTACCACCCCAACCCCGATTTCTACACGACGCTGCTGTGGCACCGCCTGATGGGGGCCAGGGTCCTGCCTCTCGTGCGCGAGGGGGAGGACACCGCACACTTGCGGGCGTACGCCCACTGCAGCAAAGTGCCGGGCGCCGTGGCGTTGGTACTGATCAATTTGGCGGGCAACGTGACGTATGATGTGGATGTGGCCGTGCTGGCGGGCACAGGCCGCGGTTCAAAGGCCGAAACGGACCCCCGTGCCCACCGCGCCGAATCTCACACCACACCCAACCCCCACCAACGCCGTGAGCCTCGTTCTCCGCCCCCCTACCCCCCCAATCCCTACCCACATTCGCGGTCCGAGTACCATTTCACAGCCCCTGGGCTGCACAGCCAAGCGGTACTGCTCAACGGGGCTGAGCTGCGGGTGGGTGCGGACCACAGCATTCCGGCTCTCCTCCCGAAGATCGCCACCGCACCCTTGAGTCCCATCCGCATGGCCCCTCACAGCTACGCCTTTGTAATCCTGGAAGGTCTGCTCTTGCCCGGCTGCGAGTGATGCTGCAACACCCACCGCCGCGTCCCCAAACACTTCAAGTCAGGGGCTCTGGTCTGAACTAGGCCCCCCCGCTGCGTCCGGAAGCGGTCATTCGACGGCGGTGACGGACAACAGTCGGTGGTGCAGCCTCGGCGGCCGGCAGTGACCTTCAAGCTTCGAGTACTTTGCAATGCACACGGGTCGTTGAGACGAGGGAGAGACGGAGGCTGGAGATGCAACGGGGGACTGCAACTGTAGCTGCGGGCCCAACCGCCGCGTGCGCGCGTACACGCACTGCCAGCATTGGCACATTTACCAGAGCCCCCCACTTGTGGACCACCCTCTCCTGGGGACCGCGGACCTTGGGATCTCTGAGCATCAATTAACGATCCCATGAAGCCCCCTGTACCCCTCCTTCCTGCTTTGATTGAGAGATATTTCTCATGGACGCTCAAAGGATGTTCTCAAAGAAGCTGCTCCTTCAGGCCCTTCTGATGCCTTCTCTCTCTCGCTCTCGCTGACTCTCTCTCTCTCTCTCTCTCTCTCTCTCTCTCTCTCTCTCTCTCTCTCTCTCTCTCTCTCTCTCTCTCTCTCTCTCTCTCTCAGGGTGGTTGGTGTGGAATGTTACAGCTTTGCCTGCTTGGGACGAAGGGGGACAACACGGTGTCCACGCTGTTGTCCAGGGACCCCTTCCTTCGACCGTGCCTGTGACTTCCCGCACTGCACACTGTGCACACTGCCCTTCTTTAGGGGAGGGCCGGGTATGTGACACCCAATGACTGATCTGAGAAGCGCGGTGGGGAAAGGCGGGGGAATGAAATAGAGCTCCTGCACCGCCTGTACAATGTCTGTCTATGCCAAGGCACTGTACAAGAGATTACTAAGCGTCACGCCCGCAGTGAGTAGCTCGGGTCTCCATTCGACGAACTCTGGACAGTTGTGTCGTGCTCTTCAGGATGCCTCATTCACGCAGACGGGAGGAGGCCAACCCCTCGGTGTACTGAGCCTTTGGGGCAGCCCCCCAAGCACTACAGATACCAAAGGGGAGTGCAGCGTGTGTGAGCCCAATTTCGCAGTCTGTTTGCCTGATCATAATGTGTGTCCCGAGCACCTTCCAATATCACATTTACGCAAACTGGAGATTGTGCATCCCGATTGCTTGTGAGCAGGGCGAGCGACCAATTGGCAGAGACCGGCGTGTATGGATTTTCCTTTGGGAGAAATGGGGAAGCCTTGTCCCTTATGGAAACCCCTGTGCACCCGAAATTGACAGCAGCCAGACCACCGAAATGCGGATAGTGTCGGAGAGCAGGCATATGTCCAGTATCAGCCCCCTCATAGGATGCGTATCACATGTGTTTCACAGCTGTTTTTGCTTTTGCAATCCTACGGGGCTCTCTCCCAGACACGATGAAGCACCTATATTTGAAGAATGTTTGTTGATGATGGCCAAGATCCTTTCCCTCTCTTCTTGGATTTCACACATTACATGTATGCCCTTGTGGGGTTTGAAGCTTGCTCAGCTTGAAGAGTTGCTCATTTTCCAGCAAACGCCCCAATGAACACCGATTTCTCATCCCATGAAGCCTCATGTTCTTTGTGGATGTGTTTCCCCAGGAGAATGGTATTTGATCATTCCCTCCCGGGCACAGTGCGTCGGAAAAAAGAATTTGGGACGTGGGGTCTGCATAAATGTGCACGACCACCCCCTGGGTTAAACAGCGCTTTTTGGTTTGAAAACACTGTACAACGGCCACCTGCTGGTCAATTGGGGAAACGTTGCTGGTCGTTGTGCCACGGGGGCGGGCATTATTATTACACCATTTCTATCTGTAGGCGCATTCTTTCTTGCATGCAGGGGCAGCATGCTTAGGATAGCCTGCCAGTTGGTAACCCCCCTGAGACTCGGACAGTTGCTCAGGGGCCCTGCTACAATACTACTGATTCACACCCCTGTTCCTATGGTCTCAGGACTAAGATGGCGCTTGAGCTGTTGGCATGCAAGGGTACTGGGCTGTCTCCACAAAAAAGCAAGGACTGCAGAGCATGAAGTAATGCAACTTGCATGCACCACGCCGTGTGGGATCACACATATTGCAGCACAAAGGACACACAAGTTCGGCTTGCGATACATTATCGGCAGCTTTTAGCATAACATGAGTGGGCACTGGCTCGGATGAGCCGTAGGGTGGATACCAGATTTACCTGTACAGGCAAAATTGAGCAAAGTGAAGCAACATCCAATGGATGCATCTAAATCATATGCAGCACCACACCACACATTCCTCACCAATCCCCAATGCTATAAATGACAAAGGACTGCTCAGTGCTTTCGCCTGATACCACCCATATGGTGTTTAGTGGGAGTCCAGTTACATCTTGTTGCCTTTGGTTGCAATGCAATGGTGCACATTGCAGTCAAGGGGGTTGAGAGTAGTATGCACGTCATGACCACTTTTTTTTTCAAAGCACAGAGGTGTAGCAACTCGTACATGCACGTCTCAAGAGGAAAGAGCCAAATCAACCAGTGCAAAGATGGTGAAAAATGTGTTGAACTACACAACTCACCCAACTATACTACTTCATGCACACTGTCCTTTCCAGTACCTCCTGTAATACACATAATACATTGACATGCAAGCAGGGATGTGAACACGTTTGAGGGACGCAAATTGGTCAAGATTGATCGCTTAAATTTCATATTTTGTAATTTCCCATGCTGAAATGTACGTGAGTCCTGCAATGCTATTTGAATGAATAACACACACACACACACGGTTTGCAGAAGTGGTAGGAAAATAGGGATGTTGAACCTCGCAGTTGGAGCATGAATTGATTCCTTGGCACACACACATGGGAGTTGAAATTGCCGGTGGAGGGCCCGTGTGCGGGCCTGTGGTCTAGTGATGGGCTGCATGTTTCACCCATTTTGCTGTCCATAGCATGCACTGTGAGGTCAGATCGCCGGTAGGACACATCTTCCTGGCGAGCTTTTGATCGCCTGCGCTTGCGGCCGCAAGAATTGGATTTTATCTTTACAAGTCTTTGGAAGAAGCTCCCCGCAGGCAAGCGGCTGCACCTGTTCTCCCCGTGGGTTCTGCCCACATGCCCTTTTGAATCCGCGCATGAGGACGTACATTACAAGCTGAAGGCCTGTACTTCGCTTGCCATGCTAGTTCGCATTTTGCAACGTACTATCTCGGTGGTACAGAGCTCTAGGAGGCGCGCTCCACTAAGCCGCCTTTGCACAGATTACCCTTTGACCCGAGGACTAAAGGTGTGCTGACTATAGGTGTGCTGTCCGCATGGGCGCCAAGTTACTAGACCTCTCAGCCTTTATGCGGATCCTCCGGTTGGAACTGTCCAAGTGGCTTGAGATACCGTCACTCTCTGTCACGCATGCTGCAGTGTCTAGATGCTTGATAGGTATTCAGGGGTGGTTGACTGACTAGTCCATCCACATGCCTCGCGGTTCCGAAGTTAATTGGATGTGGTGGGAGGGCCGGACCCGCACATGTTCCGCCCAGTAGCCCAGCCCACAACAAGGTGGGTAGGCCCAAGAGGAGGCATGTGGTTGGAGCTGTTGTTCGTGCATGTTCCAAACATGTATACCGACAGCTCCTACGAGGCTCAGTGGGTGGGTTTTGCAGGTTATGGAGCCTGGTTTGGGCCCATGGACCCGCAAAACATCCTCAGGAGCGGCCTGGATGCAAGGCTCGGACTAAATGAACACATGGTTGCAGTGTGGTAGGATTGCATAGGAGTCAAACCTCGCAGTTTTAGCATGATTGGCATTGATACCTTGGCACACACATGATGGTGAAAGAGCCACATTTCATACCTGGGGATACCAAACACGACAATTTCTTGACCAGAAGGCGAAAATACGGCAATTATTGGTAGTGCACAAAGAAAAGTGGGAGAAACCCCATTCTTACCAAAACCCCCCACCCAAAACTTTTACCAAAAAAAGCCCCAATTCTTACCAAAAAAAAAGACCCAAACACTACCAAAAAACCCCGCAAACCCCTCATTTCTTACCAAAAAACCCCCAAACCCTCAAAAAGTGTTTGCACGACCCTGCCAAACCCTGCACCAATGCACAATTGCACAATAAACACAAAGCATCAAAAGGTGTAGAGAACATCCACGTGGATCAAACTGATCGAGCACTTGTTGTTGCATGGGTATCATATCATATCCCCAACTCAAGGGGCCACACCAAAGCGTGGGAGTCCATATCCCCAACTCAAGGGACCATACTGAAGCGTGGGAGTCCATATCCCCAACTCAAGGGGCCACACCGAAGCGTGGGAGTCGAAATCTCATCCAAATCCCACCCCCGGAGCCCCCGGACATTGCTGCGTCTTCGTCATTGGGTGAAACCAGTGCAGCTCGTTGCCTTGAATGTCCATGTGCATTCCAAGATTCACACCATTTTTTCTACAATTTTTTCTAGCAATCAGTTGATCAATATTTGGAAAAGGACCGGACCCCTGAGACTGAGTAACACAACAACTGTAGTCCCTCATTGTAATGACACAGGGGCGGCACCAAAGGGCATGGGGGGGGGGGGGGTCCGTGGACCAGCCAGGGGGATGCGCCATCAAGGCTGAAGGCGTATGCCGGTTGGTATTTCCGGGTGCACCTGCATGTGCGCCTTTTGGGGAGGAAATCATCCACTCGTGGACAGTTGGGTTGGTTGTCCACCCATTGGGTTAGGGTTGAGGAGGGCAGGTTAAAAAAAGAAAATGCAAGAGGTGGGCAGCCTGTTGGGCTACCAAATAGCAGGAGGGAAATCATTTTTACTCTGCTCTGGTTTTGCTCTGCTTTGGGGGGGGGGGGGGGCGGTTGCTCTTGCCACCGGATATCATGTTTGCGTCCCAACAAAAAGAAGTGTGCATCCCGTGATAGCGGTGATACCTTGCATCTACGCATCTGGCTGGAATCTGGGGATCGCCCAGCCACTCTACCTCCCCACGCCAGGCCTGTTTTCTGCTGCCACGACGGCCCTCAATGGAGGATCCGCCGCTCACGACCTCTGCAGAGGACCTCACAGAGGCCACAGAAATGAAGAAACAGATGGCCCGCGGTCCCACAGTCTCTGACCGCAGCAGTGCCCTCAAGACCCTCAATTTGGCACCGGCGGTGCAGATCGACACCGGGACGTTCAAGTACGTGCTGATCGAGGCAAAGGACCCCGAGACGGGCGCACAGCGGCAGCTGGTGCGCGGGGCCCTGCGCGCCCCGTACCACAAGGATGTGGCCCGCCCCACAGTGCACCTGCTGCAGCAGGCGGGCTGCCTGGTCCGCGTCCTGGGGGGTGGCCGCATCTGCCACGACCCGACCGCACTGCGCATCGAGGTCTTCGGGCACTCCTACGGATTCGGTGCGGCGGACCACCACTGCACCCGGGGCCTGATCCTCGGCGATCGCCTGTACCAGGGGTACACGGTGGAGGTCACGGACCAGGACTACTGAGAGTTGCGGTGGGTGCAGGGCGCTCTTGGGAAGGCCCGCGCTGCGGATGCGTCAGCGGTCTGTCGGGCCCGGGACCACAAATTCGGAATCACAAATGATTGCGGGGGATGGGCTGCAATTTGACGGACAGTCAGAGATATTGCAGGGCCCTTAGCCGCGGTTTGAGGGGCAGTGGGAGGCAGCGCTGGGGGCTGCACCGCGTTCTGAGGGACGTGCGGCGCAACAACGGACTCCCCGGCACACGTCGAAGGAATCTTTGGGGCTGCCTTTTGGTGGTGCCTTGGGCTTGGGTGGGATGTCCCTTAAGTAACCGGGGCCACTCACTATCCAGTGCAGCGTTCTCTTTGGGATTGCACACGTACGTGTTTGGGTGGTCTGCCCGCACGGGACCTCGCCCACCCCCTCCGGGGCCCGGTTTTCCTTCGCCTTCAGCTCTTCAGCCCAGGCCAACCCCACACGCTGCGCGACACCGGGAGGCACCACCGCCATCTCGGGGCCCCGTGTGCCACAACCGCTCGGTCAGTGTCCGCGCCGTCTCACGCCTGCGACCCCCCCCCCACGTGTCCAACAAATGCGTTGTCCAACGAACACTTCCGTTCGGACCGTAATTTTTTGGGACCCAATTAATTGGGGACCGGGTTTAGGTACCGAATCGATGAAGGTACCGAAGGGCGTGTCCAACGAACACTCCTGTTCGGTGTTTTTTGAGGATTTTATTGTTCGCTGGACACGGGGGGACTGCGCTCAGAAAGCGACCGGTCACATCGGGTTCGGCCACTACCATCTGCTGATGTGCTACGACGACAGCCTCCGGTTTCGGAAATCAGGAGCGCTTTGCGGCTTCCGGTACTCGCGGCCCATGTTTCCGCAGGATCTGGGGCGGAACGGGACCGGTGCTGCGTCCAGGCTCGGCTTGGGGCGTGTGACGTCACACCCGCTTGCCGTGCGTCAACACCGCCTGGTCTCCGCACGGGGGAGTCCCGTCTGCTACGCACGACCTGCGCCGGTCTCACGCACGGCGCAGGAGAAGCGGCGTTCTGCGAAGGCCCGACGGCGTTTGTTTGTGCATATGTCAGGGGCGCTGCTGTCCCGTGCAGATGCGTCGGCACTGCCATGCGCTGGCACAGCGCACCGCAGACTTCGGTCACTGACACGATCGCCGACGGATGAGTCGGTTCCCAGCAGTGGTCAGGGCACCGCTAGCGCTTTTGTTCAGGCGCTGCGGCCCCTGACTCGGACACTGGGGTATCGAATGGCGTCAATGGGGCACTTCGTTGAGGGCTGCCAAAACGGGAAAGAGAGAAATGGACTGAAGGGAATACGTCCGCCGTTGCACGCACACGACGACATCCCCCGTGGGGCAGGGACATGCAACACTACATTTGGCAGTCCTTTTTGCTGTAGTTTCGTTGTATGGGGCCGGGGCCCCAGTGCCTCCGATGTGGGTGCGTACATGCGTGTGTCGTTGAGACATACCTCAGGAGCGAGGAAGTGATGTCCGGTGGTGCACGCCCTCCCGCAGCACCCTCCTGAGGCATCCTGCGCATGGGAGAGGGGATGCTCGCGAACTGCGGGTGCGTAAACTCCGCCCTAAAGGTGAGGGTAACATCGGTGGAGGGTGGACGGGGGAGAAGGGGGGGGGGGTTACACTGCGCCAGGGGATCATCAGCTCTATGGGCTACCAATATTCCCCGAACCCCCTTACATCCGAAATGCCGCCTCTTATATCTACACTGCTCCTCCTTTCTCTCCAAGAACCCGGTTCTGAATCTTTCCACTTTTGGTTTGGCCTGCGGAAGCAGCTTCCCACGGCTATCGCTGTGGTGTAAGCAAGCAGCACGATGCCTCTTTTCCCATCTGCGGTTACCCCTTTCCCCCCAGACCATGTTCTGCCTCATCTGCTGGCAGCTCCGATGTGCCTGACCTGAACCTGACCCAGGTACCTCGGCGCGGAGGAATGGCATGGTATGTTGGCAGCCCAATGCAGAAACCACCTTTGGCGGTCGCTTTGGAGCTGCTCAGCAATTTCCAGCCCCTCAGTCGTTGAAGGCTGCAGGGCAACAGTCAGCCATTTTACCAACACTTGAGTGAACCTGGAAGAACCACCACACAGGTCTTGCAGTCTGTCCCATTAAGTGTTGATGTATAGTCCCAAAAGCCAATATTACCGTCACACCATTGTGCCCTCATCCCATTCTCTAGATACCACGCGATCTGACTGACCTCTGATTGATAGTTTTATGGCTCTTGAGTTGTCGCTGCATTGGCCAGGCTGAGGAGCCTCAACCGAAGGCCTGGACCGTCTTTTTACTTTGAAAAGGCACAAAGACGCACAATGGATTTAGACGACTGCTGAAACACCTGCCAGACCAGACGGGTCTAAGCTGTGCCAACCGAGCAGTCTGTACGATGGGAAATCGAGCCACAGCGTCACAGCAAGTTTTGCCGGATTTGACAGAATTACGGGAATATTGCTACTCACCACCCCCCCTGCCCTTGCCCACCCTCATTGCAATTCAAGCCAAAGCACCGACGATTGCCCCAGGGATGATTGTTGCCGTCACATGGTTAGGAACAGAAGTGTGACATGACCACCAACCATGACACACAGACACATTCCACGCACGAGAGACCGAGTCCAGGTCGGGCATTGTACGCATTTGCCACAGTCGCTAGTACAGTGTTGTGCCCTCATGTACAAAGAAACCGGCGGAACAAATGGGGCCCTGCAAAGGAGGCAGGAAAAGGTTTTTTTTGGGGGGGGGGGGGTTCGTTCGAACCCCCAGACCCCGGGGGTGGGGTTGGGTGGGGGGAGGGGGGGCAGGGAAAGGGGCTCCCGTGACAGGGCCTTTATAAAGTGGCAATCTGAGGACCAGTCCTGGCTCAAAAACCTGGCCGCAAAGCAGCCCCCAACAAAAAATATTTTTGAAAATTTTTTTCCGCATGAGATATACCTCAAAATGATCAGCGTGTCGTGGCGATCACTTTGAGGTATATATGTTGGGGACCCCCAGACCCATCCCACCCCACCCCCTGTGGGCCTGTCTGAGGCTCCTGTCACACAAACCACCCCTTGGGCGGGCGGGGGTCTGGGAAAACGCGCCTGAATGACCCCCCCTCCCCGCAAGCCTTCCCCCCCACCACCCCAAAGGACTGAATGATGTATTTGTGTATATGCTGGATATAATCCCTGAGTCATCATCCCCCCGATTTGTAGTTGCCCTTGCACATCCCTCAGGGGGGCGAGGGAACCGTCACTTTGACTTTTTTCTTTACTTTTATGGGAACCAGAATGCTGTTTGTTTTGTGTGAGTGCTGCTTGTGCTCTGAGCTGCAAATGCATTGTCTGTCTGCAAGGCAATCGAATTGTTCAATGTGCAGAACACGTTGTTGTTGTTTTTTTTTTTTTTGCATTATCAGCCAGGAATGCAATATCACCTAACACAACCCAGCACAACGGGATGCCGGACATGAAAGAACACCAACCAGAAAGAGTTGAGACAGCTGGGTGTTGTGAGGCTTTCATGCTGGAGATGCGGTCAACGTGGACACCTGCAGAGGGACTGTCCACAGAATTCTACCTCCAAATCATGGGGTGCGGCTGTTTTGGCTGGTTCTGTTTCGGATGCTGAGGTATGAAAACAGTGTGTACCAGCGATGGGACCGAAGCCAATGAGTGCACATGGAGCACTGACCGTTGTGGGTCACGGTGTGACGACGCCTGGGACGGTCTACCCTGGCATCTGTTTCATGTTTTCTCCTGATGATGTGTCGCGTCCCGGGCTGCAACAGTTATGTTCGGATGCAGTTGGCTGTGATATTCTGTCCTGAGATGCACAGGCAAGCTATGTGGTGATCGCTGGCTTCAGCTGTTGCTACATTTGTTGGGTCCGGATGCTGCTCGGCTCTGCCGGCGTGATTCTACAACATGGTTCGTGTTTGGTGGCAGAGGCACGCAACGAGCATAGTATTGCATCGATTTCCCAATAAAACTGGCTCGTGACGTGCATTTTCTAAGGATACATGTGTTTCTTAGAGATACAGCGTTATTCGTTGGAAGGCAATCAATGACCCAAATGCGCTTGCAGGTGGATACCGTTTCCAATGTAGTCTTAGTCAATTTGGGTTGTGGTGATTGTCGTCTCCACTGTACCACCTCTTCGGCGGGATATTTGTTGCTGCAACTCTGGAATTTTGACCACACACAGCTCACCCGACTGACGGCAGCACTACCCGCACGCCACTACTTGCTGCTAGCAGTGAAGGCACAGACCGATCCCAAAGTGGCCACGCATGAACTGATGGCACTGCATCAGAAAACGGAGCATACCTATTTCTCGGTGCTGTTGAAGCAGCTAGCGTTGCGCTTCTTGATGGGGGCTTATCGATTCTTTTAGCAAAAACAAAGGAGCTGAGGTGTGAGGCCAGTTCTGACTTTAGTGCGAGGCGGAAACGCACACTCACCAAAATAGCCGAATTTTCATTATGAAATTTGAGCAAACATGTGGTATTTGCACAGACGTTTTTTACTTCATACAATATGTTTATTCGCACGGTCGTGACACTATGACATGTAAAAAATAGGTATGCAAGCAATATATGCCATTTTTTGCTTCATCTGTTGGTGAAGTGCTATGGTTTGCCGGTGCTATTGTACAGCAATCTAGGAAAAGAACTTGACAATAATGTGATCCTGCATTTCATGAACCTTTACACGGTAACATAGCATTGTGCCCCTGGTGGGTCCAACCGGTCATTGACAGAGGTCGAACGCTATAAGTATCAGCTTGAGCACACTTTGGAGAAGATGTTTTACAAAAAAAAATTCATTTTTAGACCAAAACTGCTTGTTTGCCATGATCTATAGAGACGCATGGAGGCCGTTTGCAATTGCACGTAATTGTTGCTCTGTCATTTCCAATTTTGCAAGAGTCAAAGATTGAAATTTACAGCACCGATTTTTGCGCATTCTTAGTGATTTCTCGAACTGAATTTGTTCGGCATTTTTTTGCTTTTTCAGCTTTTTCTGGCATGGTTTTTTTTGCATTTTACAAAAAATCGGCTTGTAAAAAAGGTGCGTAGATTAAAGGTAAGGTGTTGTGCAAAAGTTAAAGTACAAATTAGATGTTGATCAATTTTGTTGTGATCGTTAGAAATTTGCTGTTCGTCCATTTCAATGAGGGTCATAGTTCCAGCTCCGTTAAACAACGCAAGAGAGGCCAAGTAAGCGAGTCAGTAGATTTTGACGGTGAAAGATGGTGCAGGCAAAGGTCGTAGACAAGGAGCCGGCAGAAATTGTGATTGTGGCGGCACAAGTCGTGTGAAAGGCGCTGGCATAGGTCACGAAAAATATGCTGGCAGGGATCGCGAGCTTGATACCAGCACTGGTTGGAAAGAATGTGCATCCGGAGGTCGTGAGGTCTGTGCCTATCGAGATTTTGGAGACTGTGCCGGCAAATGTCATGTAGCATGTGCCGGCAAAGGTTGTGAAACAGATTTTAGCAATGAATATAGGCTACGTGTGTGCGAAACTGATGGGGAACCGTCATTTGATGTAAAAGAAGTGCCGGTGATGACCCCATCATTTGAATGCATAGAGGAAACAATGGAAGTGCCGTTGGCGATTAGTTATAGCATTGTATCAAGTGACGGTGAGTTGACAAAAGTCGTGGAGGAGGTGCCAGTGGCAGATGTTCGCACCGTTGTTTCATGTGGGAATGCTTATGTTTGCGAATTTGCGGGGTTGACGAAGACCTTTCCAAACGGATTGACAGGAGCTCCGAAGGATGGGCCGATGAAGAATGAATCATTGAGATTAGGTTTTGCGGACGATTCGTGGAGGAAAATATGTGCTAGTGAGGTTGGTTGTGCTTCTGGGGATTGTGGACCTGCTTTCTTTGATGATGTAGTTGTCAATTTGTGTCGAGGATGAAAGCCGTCTTTTTGTCTTAAGGATGAGTGTGTTTTGAGGCAAGCAACCATGAAGAATGAGTCGGATGAAGTCACAAAGGAAACGAAGCATGAAGATGGCTCATTGGCTGATATCATTGTGAAACAGGTGGCAACGGTGCTTGCCGTGACAGCAATATGTGGTATAGTTATTGGTCATTGGCAAATTTTTTGGTCAATTTACCTTAAGATCTACCGCAAATCAATATTCCTTTGCAACAAACTGCATCGATTCACACTTTTCCAATCGCCGCTATTGGTTATGCAGAAGGTTCACGTTTGGAATTGGCCCTTGTCCAATGTCCAATACACATTGATGGCCTTTTGATCCATATGCCAAGGTTCCATACAAAGAACATGAAGTAGGTGAGGTGTGGAATATAAGTGATGTAAAGCCTTCTGAGAGGCACTTGTCAGTGCGATAGGATAAATTGGTGTTTGATAATGCCGAAATCTCACAAAGCACACATGCTACAAAGCTGTAGCATAGCTGTAGTTGCTTGGTCTAACTAGCTTCTCTAATTTACGTTTACTTACGATTTGGGCTGCTAAAGTTTCGTGATTCATGGTGTTTCACAATTTTTCTGCGGTGTTTTGTGCACTCTGTAAAGCTTTATTGCTTAGGGTTGCTACCATGCGCGTTTGTATTTGGCATTCTTAGTTTTATGGTTTCATGGAATCTCAGCAACCCTGCATAATAAATGTAAAATTGAAAATTCAATATTTTCAGCAGCCACATGAAAAGCGTCTCTAAAGATTTTTTTTTTTAAAATAATGGCACTGCCAGTTCGAAGTTCATCGAAGCAAATAAAACCATAACATACGCAACACGTTTGCCTTGGCTAAGCTCAGTGGTTTTCCCTACTTTGCAACCCTGACTGACTATAAACTCTTGTGTGTTAGTGTTTTGGGATTACCTGTTTGCTTGGAAGCATGGAACTTGACCCTTACTTGGAATCTCTTTGAAGATAACCTTCTATTTGATTCCTTGTTTGGCTACTTGCTGTCAGCAAGTGTCACGAATATTTGTGGTAGATGTCGGCAAGTGTCACAGAATGTATTGGTGACTGTCGGCAAGTATCTGCAAACTTTTTGGCAGGTGTTAGCACCAAGTATGGAGCTGCTGCCACAAATCTGTCACAGACCTTTTGGAAGCGACTTCTTCCAAAATCCTGTGACAGATTTTCTTGAAACTTTGAAATGGGTAACATACACAACCCCAGAACAGTGCACGTGTGGTGCAATCAGTGCGAACCGTGTGACGTTGTGAAAGCACACCACAAAATAGCCACCAGTTAGACAGCTATTCGGTAAATGCCAAAAGCGCCAGGGAGGGGGATGGGGCACACACCAACCCATCCTCATCAAGTTTCCTCATCTCTGCAAAATGGGACCAAAACGCTCTGTATCTTGGACAAAGTCTTACACGGGGCATGAAGCAATTCAATCAATGCTCAAACTGCAAAGTACAACTGATCTGCATCATGTCCAGGTGCTACTGAACAGCAGGGACAATGTGGGCACTAAAGCCAAGCTTGGTGCCATTGTAGGACAGGGCTTGAATTGGGGATTGTTGACCATCAGCTGGCCAAAATTGCTTGTGAAGAACAGCCGCAAAATAGGCAATCCGGTGGACAGAAAATTTTCAGGCATGTATGCTCTGCAGATGAATGACCTGCACAGCCAAAAGCACCACCATACAGGTCCCAAATAACAAGACACACGTGCATTCCATACTGTGCACTATTATCAAATGATGCACAGTGCACGCAACCTTGTGTATACCAGCTCTGCTAATCTCATACAGATGATGTATCAACATCCCAAAACTGCCAGGAGCCCATGGTGCTTATAAGATGCGCCCAATGCAACTTAATAATATCTACCCCCCCTCCAGAAATGTAGCTAAGCAGCCCCCAATACGTATCAAAGAACCCGCCAATTCTTACCAACCCCCAAGCCCTACCCCCCAAATGCAGCCCCCAGAACCCTCCAATTATTTGCTCAAAAACCCAATGTAACCAACAACACCCCCCCCACACACACACACCCGCCCAAAAATTACGAAAAAAAACCCCATGGGGTTTTCTCTTTTTGGAAAAATGGGGCGTTTTTGGTGAGAAAACGGCATTTTTCAGTACTCACCACACGCCAGACATTGGGGAAGCCATTTTCCAACCCAGCTCACACAACGACTAAAAGGGGGCTGATGTTCCTCCTTCAAATAACAGCACAAGATCTGCCCGTCTGCTGCAATTCTTCACCAAACTTCACTTCATCAGGTGGTTAGGCTACGAAACATATGCCGGAAGAAATCCCTGCGTAAAAGAGAGTAGGCCTCGGCCTCCTGAGAGCATATGCAGTCGGTTTGGGCTTCGGATGAGCGAGGGGATGGCCACAGGGTTAGCCCAGGGGCAGGGTCAAGAGCAGAAGAAAGCAACGATCAACCTGGCCCAACGGGTTGATCGCCCCAGAACCACAATTTCTTGCAGATCACATTTGGTTCAGCATAGAGACTGCTTGTGCAATGGTCCCTCAACACACCTGTCAGTCATGGTACCCAGTCACAACCAACTCCGTAGTCTCTTGAGGAAGCAGTGGTCTACCAACTGTACCGAAACCACATAAAATCCACCAACTGCTCATTTTGTGGGTATGTATCCTGAAATAGCAGCCAGCAGTAACACCCCGTCTGGCCCATCGTGCAGCATGTTGCAAAGAGAATGGGCAGATGCTTATGAAACCAATTACACCACATTGACCGCCTCATGTTGATGGTGCATGCAAAGGCTCTTGGTAGAAGTGGCGGCGGTGTGTTCTCAGAGGGAGCGCCCACATTACTATTCTGTCTCTCTCGGTTTCCTTCTGGTGCGCTACTAAACTCATCTTCAGAGAGCACGCGGCTTTAACCCGTCTTACTAATGAGGGACCATGAAAAACCCCAAACAGCATCGTTCGCAGTGGAACCCTGTGCGAGATCGCGGCTTCGCACCGGCGACGTTGCCTGCGTGGTCGGGTGCCTGTGGGTCCTGGTCCGCAACCGATTCCGAAAGGGGGGGAAGGGGTCCGCCTCGTGCGCGCAAAAGCGCGGAGGCACAAATCCCGGGCACCGGAAGAAAGAAAGAGGGGTAAACGATGCAACTGTTTGACTGGTCCTGGCTTGAACAGCCCGGCGAATGCAGTGCAGCAGTTGCCAGTGGAAAGGCAGTCAGGGGGGGTACCTGCACTGCGCGCCCACCGTGTCCACCTGTCGGACTATTTCGCCAAAGAAACAACCCATTCACCCCGAACATGACAAGGGCCCCCACCAGGAGTCAGAACGGAGACGAGTAAAATGGCCACATGACCCCTGCCATATCGGAGACTCTGAAGCAGAGGGTAGTAATGTGGCTACAGAAAGTGCCCTCATAGGTGCGAAACTGACCGTTGGAACCCCCACAGGCTCCATTAGTCTCAAATGTTGTTGAAAAAGGCTTGCAAATAGGGTGCACTGCCCACAATCCTTGAAAGTAATGACTGCCTGGGTCCTTTTATTCCCGCACCACGTCCGCACTGCGCGCGCACCTCAAACGTGGCTTGTGTCAATTCCAAGCAGTGCCTAGGCGGGTGGTGGACCCAGCCGACGAAAACCTCAAAGATTGGAAAGTCATCCGGAGCGACCGGTTGTTCCGGCGAAAACATGAATGGGGTCAAGGGCAAAAAAGAAGCCAGTATGTTCCCCCAGTACAACCACAATCACGTTGTCAAGTCAGGTCAGACATATCCGGCTGGCAGACAAACGATGTGGAGGGACCCTCCGGAAGACTGACCAACAAAAGCCATCCATAAAGAGCTTCAGGGACCGGTTCACTCGGAGGAACGTAACTGTGGAAATACTGCCTCAAAAGGTCAGGTGTGGACCCGCCACTTGTGCTCCAGCCACGCCTGCCTTCACATGGCCTTCATTGCCTTCTCAGTTCCAAACAGTGCTGGTTCATGTTCGTTTGGCCTCCGCCAAATTGTTCTGGTGGAGCTGGTCCCTAACCCTGCCCGGGGAAAGGGCATTGCCTTTGTGTTTGCTTGTCACCGCTTGCCGCTGGGAACACGGGGAAGGGGGAGTAGAAATCATCCAAAAGGCGTCCTGATGAACCTTGGTGCAAACATCAACACAGGGTGATGAGTGGGTTAGGGGATGGTAAGAGGAGGTCTAAGCAATGGCCTCAACCGCAGCTGTCCAGGTGCGTTGCCTCAACCCCCAACCTCGTGCAGGAATGGGGTCCAATGGACTTGTGAAGGCATGAGGCGTAGTCTGATGAAATGCCACATTGGGACGCCCGCAAGCGTTCCATGCAGAGAACCTGTTGATGGGCAGAAGCACGTTGTCGTGTGAATAAGGGAGCCAAGAAGGGGGGGGGCGTACCTCGTGCCGGACAAGAGCCAGACCCTCCAACCCTGCACTCGCCAGGCCAACTTGTGGATTCAACACACCTGTACACTGCAACACTCCAACACACCTGACTGTCAATAGCAAGCTTCGGGGGGGTGGGATCCTGGGAAGGCCTGTTCTTCAAAAGGCGGGTGAGGGGGAGGGGGATGTTCCATAAAGGGTGGTGGGGTACCGTGCAGTACAACCGGTGTCCAGTGCCATTGTCTTTTGTGTGACATGCTTGTTGCTCGAGGTCAATTGGGGGGTATAAGGGGGTACTTGGTGGAAAGCGGGGGGGGGCTGTCGCCCGCCTGTTCGTTTGCCTCCCTGTAGATGACTGGACCTGGATGATTGCCCATTGTAGTCTCGCGTTCCCTGTTTTCTGATCTTGCACGAGCTGGTAGCAGAGGCATTTCTGGCATATCTTTTATTTCTCGCGTGCGATTGCACGTGGTGCACCTATCTATGAATCAATGAAACGCATATAGCGGTACAATGGCACCGCGTTTGAACAAGAGATACCCGAAAGAAACCTTTTCTCGGAGACCGTGTTTGCAAGACACTGAGACAGTTTTTGTAACTGCCCTTGCGGCTGCAGTGTCATAACCCTTCAAATACAGGCCTCATCCTGGAACCTGGAAATGTATGCGCGGAACATTGCCAGACGATTATGCTTCAGGCAAAATCCAATTTTCCACCACTGTGGGACATTTGGGTTGGGGACAAGAGAAAATAGTCCAGGGTCAGCTTTGCGGCGCTCCGGACCTGATTATCTGCAACAGTCACTTCCGCACACGTACTTCAGATAGCGCATGCACCACGGTGCACTCCGTTGCCATTGTCACAACAAACACAACACAGACGTTCCAGCCCATGCAACTGCGTTGGTTGTTGCTCTGCAAAGGCAACAGTCTCGCCGCAACCCTCCCGAAACTAAACACAGTCGACAGAGCTACTTTGTCAACTCGTCAATGAAACACCCCTGTGCCATCAGCCCCTGTGGCACAGCTGCTGCCTGATGGAGAAGTACAGCAGTGAGATGCAGATATTGTCCCAAAAAACGAGCAGAAACAAAACAAAAAGGACTCGGTGAGGAAGCAGCTACGTGATGATGGGCAAGCCCATAAACCTCTCCACCCTTTTACCAACCCAACATAATATCTGGAACCCTACGCACCTGCAGTCCTCTTTCGCGACTTCCAATCCTGATCTGCCCCCTCCAACCCCCAAAAAACGTGTCACCATAACGACACGCACACAAAGCTCAAAGCACCGTCGGCAGTCTGAGCGAAGAAGAGTTCGGAAAGGATGGTTCCGTTGTGGAAGGGGGGGCTTGTTTTGGTGTGAGTGTGTGCCGGCACGCGCCCCATATATGGGCGAGAGGCGCAGTGAAGCAAAGGGCCAATGGCCGCAGGCGTACAAATTGCGAAGCCAGACTGATCACCCAACTCTGACAAAGAGGACTATAACTGATGTCGCGTGCGCGCAGGCTGCGCACAGAGCAGCGGACGCCCTCTGAGAGTGGGAACCGCAAGAACACGCGCTTGGGGCAGGGGCTTGCAACCCTCCCTCTCTCCTTCTCTCAAACCACAAAGCAAAGCACACAGAACGATGCATTCGGTACCGCTGAGCCAGCGAAGCCCTGCAAGAAGTAGTATGGTGGCGTGCAGCAACAGGCGACGGCCTCGGGGCAGATCCAGCGACAGCGGTTGAACAGTATTTCTTAGCATGACCAAAATGAGGATTCATGTCGTAAAATACAAAGGGGGGGCTGCGCGTGGACCACGTGTGCACCGCGCTCTACTGCACGAAAACCTTGAAGAAAACCGTCCCACAGTGTGGCGCCCATCAAGGACATATCAATCCGCCAGCATTGCTGTCTGCTGTTAGTCAGCCACAAACGGCTGCAAAGCAACCTTGCTCCGAGTCGGTCCATATGATCGATCATCCACTGCTCGTCAACCACCAAGTGCTCCAGCAGAAGAACATCTGCCGTCAGTGCATGGGGAGTTCAGTCCTGTTCTGGACCCCAACACCCGCGCCAGTGAGAATGGGAGGGGCTTGGTCAAATTTGTTTCGCTTTCCAATGGCACGCTTGAACTCCCCTTTCCACTCTCAGCAAATTGACTACACATAAATGGGGGTAAAAACCTGCTGACCGCTCACCATAGCTGAAGGGGAAACCCCAGGCAATGCTGCCAGACGTACATACGGACCTGCCAAAGCACCCAACGAGCCATAGTGCTGTTGTCCGCCCACTGTGTGGGTGGACTAAGCGCGGCTCCCCATGGGAGCAAGCGTGCGGGCCTTGACGGGTGGGGAGGGGAGGGATCAGGTCCCCACTTAGATGCGCCCCACGCGCCAGTGCACACCAAACCGGACAGGCATTCCTAAACCGGGAGGGAAAAAAAACAGACGGCGGACAGCTCTCGCTCCTTCAGGACCACGCCACTGCAGGGGTCACAGAAAAAAGACCCCGGGGCCCATGCTGACAACACAGCGACAGCCGGGCACCTCGTTGTTCTCAGCCAAAGATAAAACTGACGAGACCAGAACTAGACGGTGGGCGAGGGGTGCCCAGACCCATGCAGTGTGACAGTTGAGCTACCAGCCAGGGACCCACTGCTTTCAGGCGTATTCCAGGCGCTAGCACTGCTGGGCGGGATCGATCTTCAGCCCCCACACACTGCTGTGCTGAGCACAACAGTTGTGCTGAGCATGCAGTGCAAAAATACAACACTGAGGCTGCCCGGGAAATTCGTTGTCCTTCATTTTTGAAACGTGAGGAGAAAGAGCCAAAGCTCAGTAGTGGAAGCAGATGGATCCCCTAACATGGTCAGAACGCCTCATGTACAGTGCCATTGGGACATGTAAAACAGCGCGGGCTGCTGGCAGCAAACATCTCGTGAATCTCACACTGAGGCCATTCAACACCCGGGTTGCCGAACCAACCACGACACGCAACTTTATGCCCCTAACAGTCTTGCTGTGGGAAATCTACAAAAAAATGAGCCTGAACACAGGCTTTGGGAGCCAAACCACCCTTTCTTCGAGCAATACACGAACAATCTCTTTCATTGCCGCAATAATGTTGGCTTGACATGGCCCAGCAGTCGACGATGTCGAAGGTGTGGCAATCCTGGATCACTGCCAGTTTATTCCGTTGTTTGCAAGGCCCACCGAGACCAAAATGCATGCTGCTCACAACAGTTTCTGTTTCCAAAATGCCGATAGTCAAGTGTGAATCCCTGACACGTTTTGCGCAAGCAGCCAACAAACGCACATGTGACCATGTGCGCATGTGTGACTGTGCACATGTAATGCATGACGTGCACATCGATCTGCATCATGCAAGGGGGCTGGCACATGCACACACAACTGCAGATAGCACTGTCTCCGGCCGTGTGGGCCTTCCCCGTCAAATAGACACCCGAACCTTGAAAGCTGCGACTTGTCGACCTGATTCTGCATGAAATTGGTGCTTCCACCATACGGCCCGGATTTGTCGGTGACCCCCCACCAGAAAAGACTCCTTGAAGGAGAAGGCCTCGACCCGACAGATGGCACAAATCCCTGATCCCTTCGGCATGTGCGTTTAAAACCGGGGCCCTGAACACTCACCCATTACATTTGTTGGCTCGAGGCGGTCCTGTTGCTCACACTGCTCGTGCTTTGCGTTGTTTCTTTTATGGTTAGGAGCGCCCAATGAATCTGCCCCCTCCTGCGGGGCGTCGGTGGGGGTGGTGGATACTTTTTGTCCATTTGCATACTGAGGAGGAGTCCTGAAAGCGAGGCAAACTGGGACTTAAGGGCCAGGATTTTATGCAGGCGCACTGCTGATCATGGGATCACGTGGCGTGTGGCACTGGCCCGTGAGTAGGCTCGCCTCCATGCAGCACGCGTGCATGCGGCATTCATTGACACAGAGCCATGAAAACCCCTCCAACTCAACTTACGAGAACCAAAGGTCAAATCTTTCTGCGGAAGGGAGGCTGCGAAGGTCATGCCCAATACTGGTGTCCTGGCATTTTTCGGGCCCTTGCCAGATGTCTGCAAAGCCTCATATGCCAACAGGTTAGGAAAAACTCGAGATCTCCCCATCAAGGTCTCAAAACTCTCGCCCCCTCCCCCCAGCCATGCCCAACGACCAACAAACACCCATAGAACCCATCCAAATACCCTGCATGTCTCACTCACACACATACACGTACACACACACAACACACACACACACACACACACACACACGCACACACACACACACACACACACAACAATAGCCCAGACAGTCTACAAACAATGCCCATGCCCCCCCCCCCCCGCCGCGACACCCGCACCACACATATCCCGTGAACACCGCAACCCCTTTCCCACACCCCACCTTCTCTCAAGCATTCGACTTGGCTTTGTGGCCATCAAAATAAGGTGGGGTTTCAAGTACGCCACAGTTCCATCAACCCCTCTTTTGTGGGGCCATTGAGTGGTCTGCAGGTGCGGATAAGAAGTGTCGAGAGGGAATCCCTTTCCTCCTGGTGCCCGAAACGGAAAAAATGCTGCCAGATTCGGGGTATAAATGTGTAGATCGGCACAAGCAAACGCAACAGCACGCAGGATGCTCGGCGGCTGAACACACTGCAACTACATTTCAACGCAATGGCACTGACTTTGGCTTTGACTTTGGCAACCCTTCTGATCTGAATCATGGCATTCTGAGGGG
This sequence comes from Eutreptiella sp. 'Long Island Sound 2002', assembly GCA_964036045.1. Classification (NCBI taxonomy): domain Eukaryota; phylum Euglenozoa; class Euglenophyceae; order Eutreptiales; family Eutreptiaceae; genus Eutreptiella; species Eutreptiella sp. 'Long Island Sound 2002'. The sequence goes on from OZ038386.1 coordinate 17,686,881, forward strand.
GGCACCGATGTCCTCACCCCGCAATTCACGATGCCCCCGAGGGTCACTCCCCAAATGCAGGCCGCCTCTCGTTCACCCCATCGACCCTCTTTGCGATTTGGAACTCTTCCTGGGACCTCTTGCCGTCATGGTGGCCGTCACGCTGCTGAGCAAGCTGTGCCATGAGGTCTGGAGAGCCGGCCTAAACACAGAGGTGTGCACGGAGCACGGAGCCGAATCGGTGGAGGGCCATAGAGGCTTCGAGGGCGTTTGCTCTCAGAGTTCCGCAATTCGTGGTCTTCGATGCCATCTTTGGCCAGTGGGTGTGTTTCTCTACGTCCAATTCAGTCCACGTTACCGGGCTGCACATTCATTTGGGGTGGCTTCTGTTGAATGGATGATTGTTCACTGCAGCTGTTGACAGGTCCGCACATGGGGACACCAAAACCCAAGAGGAAATCACTCAAAATCGCATCTGACAGCGGTTCCGATGGCATGACGCTTCAGGCTCTGTGTTTGCGTGTTGTATTGTGCAGCTGAGACAATGGCAGTTCCCAGACTCCAACCGGGTCACGTCGTACGCCCGGTGCACAGGAGCGTACGCCATGGTCCTTGGGGGTTCGACCGGTGCACCGTAGATTGTCTGCTCGTCTATTCCTGATGAGCGTATGCTTTCTTGTCCTCAACAGATATGTTGTTTCGTTGCATATTTCAGGTCATTTCACACCCACTTTGCTACACTCATCGGCACAAATTAGCCGTTGGGGGGGTATCGATTCCCAGGGAGCATTGCCACGCATCGTTCTGCCAACTGTGGCCAACGGGGGCCACACGGGGCTGACGGAACGCGGGAGCGAAGGCCACGAACCCCAGCGGGATAAAGGCAGACCATTGGGGCCGTCTCGTATTCGGTAAGCAGCACAACACATGTTTTCAGAGTGCGACGGTCAACGCCCAGGGAAGGCGCACGCCATGCAATGGCAGAAAAAAGTCAGGCAGACATTGTACCGCACAGCGGCACGGCGTCGTCCCTCTTCCATTGGCCCACCCAACTGTTCCCGACATTCAAGTTACCGAGGCAGCTGGTTGTGGCGTGGGCAGCGGCCAGGAAGTGCTAGAGTGATGGCTCATGAATAATACAACTGTGTCTCCAGCCATGACGCAAGATGCGAAGAGTGCGCACAGGTGGAAGGGGAAGGGGGCATTGCGGGAAATTCAATGGGGAGGCGTTGAACGAGAGGAGGACGCATGTGACTCGTACTGGTACACGTGTGCAGCGGGCAGTTTGAGCACTAGAGAGGGCGCACAAGCTCCACCCAAGCGTCACTCACCCAAGCCTCGGTCAAGCCTCACGGATACCTTTCCGCCTGCAAAACCCTTCAACTGCAGACGTTCGAAACTTTCGTTCTCGTCCCGCAAAGTCTTGTACATCCGCGCGACCTTGCCCTGATTGAAGAGGATTACACAATGCAGCACACGGACAGCGCAACAGTTCAGCCTGTGCTGTCTGTCTCCGGGGGAGTTTGGGGCGAGTTTCCATCTCAGAATCAACAGGCTCAGGGCCTCAGATGCGGAGCTCATTCAAACCACGAACTCACATTCGCGAGTTCCGTCCGATGCCCTGATAAGCTCGGAGGAACAGAATGACTCAGACCCATTTTCAGCAAGGTAACCACTCGGACCGGGGAATGGAATGTAGTGCAGGTTGGCGATGCTTGCGGACCGTTTCGGAGGGTCTGTGAGGCTGGAGGCTTGCAGATCGTCGCGAGGGGTTCAAAAGTTGCTGATGGTGAGAGATGCGCAACAGGTGCAGAAGGTCGCAGATGGTCGCAGGAAATTGCAGCGAGCGGATGCTGTGTGCCACAACAGAAGCGCAATCACCGTCTCCCGGTCTCACCAACACTCTCTGCCACCCTCATACTGCGCTTCCCTCGGTCGACAAACACTGAAAAACCTCCAAACACCCGATCACCCTGAACACGCTTTGCTTGCCGTCACCCGCGCAGTCGCAGCACAGTGCTTGGATACACACCATGGCAAGAATTTTGTGTCGGATCTCATCACCCTGATGTGCCGGACCTGCCGGATTCGAGGAGTCCGCAATTTCATCGAATTCATCGTCCACAAGATGCCAAATCGTCAGAAGCATATCTGAAACCTAAATACGGCAACACGCGTGGGATGTATGCCGGTTCACTTTTTGTCGGCCCCAACCAATTCAGCCCTACACAGCTTGGGGGGTTGGCATGCCGCCATGGGTGTGAGGATCTCTTCTGCAGCTGGCGGCGCCTACTGGCCGATCGCCATTCGCTGCCCTTCCCTTGGACCCTTTCCCTCCGGGGGGGGAGGGGGTGATCCAGTGTGTCACGGCGGCAATCTGCTGGCCATCCTCAACTCTGGTTGGAGCCGGCATTCCTATCGTATGGTTGCTGTTCCCAACTGGAGCTGCGATCGTTTTTGCCGTGCTCGAAGCTAGCACAGGCTGACCAGTCCAGCCTGGTTTCGCCGCTGCTCTTCACCCTTTGTCTCACGGATCACCTTTTCCGACGTGAGCCAGTGGGGGCAATTGTTCCGGCCCTAGCACCTGTGCAAGGCATGCAGGCAGCCACGAGGGGGACAGTTGTGGCAACCCTGGACGATGAAGAGCGATCACCGCCTTCATCCAGCCATTGGCAGAATCTGAGGTTTGAATTCATAACGTCTTTGAAAAGATCCCTGACCTCAGCCCTCTGCAACCTTCTCAGCAACAAACGGCAAACTCCATGTGAAAGCGTTCATGAAATTGGGCAGATAATAAGGATGCGGAGATGAACTAAACTGCCGGATGTTCATCATGTTGTGGTTGAAGCGAATGATCGCTGCCTTGTTGTTGTATGCATCGCAGTAGTTGGGGGCCGAGAAGATGCAAATGACACTGGGGAACCCTGTCAGCACATTCTTCTTGTACAGCCGATATCTGCGACATGACAGCAAGGCATGCGTTTCAAAAGCACACATTTCGGCCACCGAACCCAAAATCAATTGGGGTCCCGAACCGAAGGACGTGCTGGACACGATCAACGAAATGGAGGGAACTATGAAGGGCTGTGGAGGACATCCCGGAAGGCGTTCGCAGGCTTGCACGACCCTTGACAACCCTATGTACAGTGCAGCACCGGAGATGCCCTTGGTGCGCATGTTTCTGGTCTTAAATACAACTTCACGACGGGCCCTTTTTATCCTCGAGGACCTCTACGAGTGTGCCCACGGCGCACGTCCGGCGAGCTGAACTGCGAAATTTGTGCCCTTGACATCGGGAACTGTAAACGGACATGCACCTCCGGTGCAACGCGCCAGAGGCAATTTTTTCCGGGGTGCAGAAATGTCCACAGCCTTGTCCACCGATCACCAAACCTTTGTTGCCTTAAAACACTGCCATATCGGGGTCCCCAAAGCGGGGATAACTGAATTGGCTGCATAACCCCTGCTGCATCGGGGTCCCCAACATGGGGAGTGACGTTCATGACCTCCCTGTTTGTTCTCGTGCGGGATCGAGCCAGCCACAGCCCCTTTGCCCAGCATTCTTAAGCAGCGCGCTGATTTCCTCGAGGGCGTAGCGGACCTCACAAGCTCCTCCGTACCAACGACACCCTGGCGGTTGTATGCTACATGGCCCCCAAGGGCACCGCTGGCGATACCCACCGCTAGCGCCATTTCCAACGCTACCTCCGCCTCCTACCGCCAGCGCCCGCACCACACCGAGGGCCGATCAATCCGGTGAGGCCCGCAACCACCGGCAGACACAAACCCACCGCCGCCACAGTGGTCATGCTGCGAAACAGGCAAAAATCGGCAGAAAAGGTGTGTCGCGCAAAGCACACACCCTTCGTCCTGGGCTTCGTGCGCCCGGATGATGGACAATAGGTGGTTGTTCCGCAAGAACTGGCACACCGCGTTGTATGAGAACACATAGGAGCAACCCCGGAGGTCGTTGTGCAAGTATAAAGCATCGGGAGAAGCCTGCACGAACGGGGAGCGGGCGCTTAACACCACCTTCACCTCCCTTGCAACCTTCTTCCCTCGTCAGCAGCAACACACAAGCGCCCGGGCCAAAACATGCCGACCAACACTAAATGGACGCTAATGAGATCCTTCTACCCCTCTCAAAGCATGAAGGGAAAATTATTATTAGAACGAGAAGCAAGCCGTTGACTCTAGAATAACCATTCCGAAATGCTCGCCACGTGTCTTACGTGGGAACACAAGCGAGGCTTGAATTTGGCTTGTCGCTCAACGGAAGCAAAGGCACAACTTTGGCGAACACATGGGACGTCGAAGTGCAAACCACCAACCCGATCCCCGGCACCTCTTCTTCCTCCTCGTCCATCGGATCGGACCATATCAAATCACACATGGGACCAGATGGCGGAGGCTCTCGAAAACGGTTGATAGTCATGATGTCGGAGAGCATTTGAATGTCCGGGGAAAGGCCTACGCAAAACGCGGTGATGGGAGATAACATCGCTTGGCAAGGTGCCCGCGAGATCAAAGTGACGTCACACGAACAAATAGTGCACAACGAATTGGTCCGCCACTTCTTTCGTGTGAACGTGATCTTACGCACTCTTTCAACATCATCACATACCACCGTGAACACACAAGAAGCGGTCATTGAGAATTGCCGCCAGAGGTAAGCAATCGAAACATGCCATCAACGTGTCGTACACCCGTAGATCATATTTGTACTATGAACAAGCAAGGGAGGTGCTCTCAATATACACTGTACATGCCCACCATGCATGCAATCCGAGAAGGGACCGTTTTGATCTAGCTACAAAAATCAAAACCCACGCCGAAGAAAAGATTCGTAAATTGAAGTTGGTTGGTGACCCGTCGTGCTTTGCTTTACCGGAAAAAATTGGGTGGGTGACTTCGTTCGTTCATGTGTTTTTTTGTGACTGCACACAAAGGACAAGACATCTTCACAGGACATAGCAGTAGATCTCCTTACTCTTTCCGTGATGGGGTTTTCGGCGGTGGTCACGATGACCCAGGGCACCAAGTTTGTTGCTTTTGTGCGACGCATGGGATGTGCAATTCCGATTTCTCGGTTCGGGCGTGCCCTTGACCGAACTCAATGGTCCTTTTGCTATGTCAAGAATGGTCGATTTCGGACGACCACAAGGACCGTGATGCCACTTGCCACAAGTGGCACGCAAGAAGGACTGGTTGGTAACGTTACGACGAACATACTTTGCATTCTTGCTTAAAATTGAAATACGCGGTGAGATGGCGGCATTCGTGATTTCCGCGTAGCATGAGAAAGGTGTCGGGGAAGTGGATTTTCACCGCAAGCAAATATATGGCACACTGCATAGAGGGTGCATAATAGGCAACATGTCGCGCCACAACTCAACACAAAGGTACCATCTCTCGCAAAGCAAATCAAAGAACACACCTCACATGAGAAACAACCTCGGTCAACGTAATCGCCCAAGAACAAGTATTGTACTTCCCCGGGTGGGCCACCGATTTCAAATAGCTTCATAAGATCATAGTATTGGCCGTGAATATCCCCGCAAACGGTTATGGGGTCAGTCAAAGTCAACAAGTTTGGTTCCTAGTAGGAGCAAGAAAAGAGAATCCCTTTGCATCCGGTGCGCCGTCAGCATCTCGGTAGCATCTTGCCGACAGAGCCCGGAAGGTTTGGGACCCTCGAGTTTGGACTGTCGTGGAGACATCCATGACACATGTGCACACATACGCATACCTTTTTCAAGAGGACTGTCGCTTGTACAGCTATTTGAACCGCATCATCGGTGGACAGCCTGCCCTCCTTCAAGAAATGATTTCTTAGGTTTTCCAAATTCTACAACGTGCAATGCAGAACATGTTTCTATGCCTACCCGACACCTAACAGCGTGTCGAAAGCAAACTAGGAACTTTGTCTCGGCTGAAGGATAGGCGCAATCCTCATCGCGTGTATTGTTTTCGTGATTCGGCAAATGAGCGTCGGTGGAAAAAAAAATCGTGCCACGCAAAACGACAAAGCACAACCAAGAATACCGCCAACAAAGTTTCTGCACACCGGTTTGCCATTGCAATCCCACACATCACATTTATTGAGTATTTCCCAACATGGGGGTGCAACTTCAGGCACATGACGATCGTGGAGCCAATTGCGAGCCGGAGGCGGCGTTGAAGAAGACGATTCCTCGGTGCTGGTATGTGTGGAAGGAGATTCTTGGGTGCTTGATTCACAAGACATCCCAAGAGGTAGGCAATTTGCTACGAATCAAAGAAACGGGAGACAAATGCAATAAACCAAGGCAAGGGTTAACTTATCAAAGCGCCCTTCGTTCACGCAATCCACTTCCGGGATTGCACACATCGGCGCGGTAAATGTTCCGGCACCATGGGGAAGCCGGTTTGGTGGATTGATGAATTGACGGTTCACTCTTTACCATCAAGGTGGTCCTAGCAACCCGGCAACCACCCAAGCGTCGTCTACAACACCCACAACACAATCAAAATGGGCCAAAAATTGGGGGAAATTCTGAAGCAAGAACTGGATTGGTGCCCAAGCGCGAGTGGTGAAGGTGCCGAGTTATATTCATATACAAGGAGCAAGCACTGGGGCACATAGCATAACGTCCCTAAACCCAAAACACCATCCTCAGATCTAGCATATTGCTTGCACTACACTAGGCGGTCCATCGCACGATGGGCTGTCCTATCACGGAGGGTGATTCAATGTGGTACTTATCCCACGAAATAACAGATGAAAAAGAGGTGAAAATAAGATGTGGAAGGCGTTTGTCGTCAGCGGATAAAGAGATCTTTGCTGCGTTTGCAATATCGAGACTGGAACCTGCGACAGGTCAACAGTTCGCGTGCACCTGCCCATTTTAAGGACCATAACCCTGACCACCCTGACCTAACCCTCGCCCTAAACTGGACCATGACTACTGTTTCCATTTTCTGTAAACCATTGGTGGGTGGCCGAAATACGTGTGTGTTCCGAGGCACGCCCAAGCCACATCGTCAGACGCAGAATTCCCTGCGCCTTATCCTACACACGTTCTATCACAGCGAGGATAGTCGCCATAGATTTTCATTTTGCGGTTAGTGCAAAAATCCGAATATTTGCTGTCTGCAACTTTCGCAGAACTCCATGGGCTTGGTGTTGAACAAGCATGGCGAGGTGCCGCGGCACGATCCGGAGGAAGTTACCTACTACAAGCTTTTTGGTGCAAACTTTTATACTCCCGTGGCGAAGATAACGGAGGCATACACACGAATTATGGATGCTTTGCACAATCACCACAGCAGCGGAAATGCAGAGAACTTGTCCAGTGCAATTCAAATGGTAAACCATGCATACGAGATCGTAACTCAAAAGCGGGTGGAATACGACGCTGCAACTCGACTTCAACAACTGTGTTCCTAGTTAGTAGTGCTTGTGGCTGACCGTATGTATGGCGTGTCAATGCGCAACGAGGCCAAAGATGGCGCTGCATTGGAGACAGGGGGCACAGTGTCAGTTGGCAAAGATGTGCTGCAAGTTACGGGGGACCAGGGGAAATGAGTGCAACGCATCCCACAGAGTGCGGCAAGAGTACCGGTTACTGCAACGATCTGTGCAACGAGTGCTACGCGAGCTCGATGATGCACCGGGAAGTTTGCTCAGCGAACGCTGTGTGATACGTCTGTCCTGGATTGCAAACCATCCCACCAGTGTCACCAGTCAGACGTCAGCTGCAGTGAGTCTGCGCATTGCATGTCCTTCAGAAGAAGGCACTTCCTGTTTGAGCCCGGGCGGCACGGCACGTGAACATCCCAAGGGCTTCGTTCTAGCCTGGTAGCCACTGGGTCACATTCCCCCGAAAGTTGATTGACCAAGAAAACCACTCTAAGAAGCAAACCAAGTTGACTGTCAATCTCTTTCATGGCTTCGATGGAGACTTGTGCGACTGTCACTTGATTATGTGGTCATGCTCGCCCAGCTCCAACTGTCCTGGTGACAACCTTTGCTTCCAACACTGTCCACCAAGGCGTTATCTTGGCCCACGGAAACGAAGGTTTTTTGGTGGACCTTTGGCGACGACGTATGTGAAATTTTGCTGAAACAGACTTCCCCCTTGCGATGCCGGGGTGTGTCCGATTCGACCGCCATGCCGGGACGTGTTCGATTCGAGTCCGCGATGCCTGGGCGTGTGCGAGTGACCACACGTTGAGGGGGGGTTCCGTGAAAGGTGCTCGGGGGCGTACCTGTGGACTGACTACTCAGTCAACATATGCACAAGCGCTGCAGCACGACGTCACACTAAAATCAAGGCGAGGAGGGTCCAAGAGCACGATCAACGGTGCAGATGTTGTGAATCGTTGCACTTGTGGTGCAAGACAACAATCCCTGCCGATAAGGTGGACGTGGTACGGCGTGTGCAGTCCACCGCCTCATGCTGTTGGGTTTGTGCTTGGGGGTGTCCCCCTTCAGTCGTAGCCAAGCCCCCGCCAAAGAAGCGCTTTTTCTCAGGGATCCACAGAGGTATGCGGGGCAGGGACAGAGGTTTTGGGGTAAACACGCAGGTACCTGAAGGGACGTGCGGGGACGATCTATTTTAAAAGACGATTGGAGTGACCAAAGTTTGTGTATGAATGGATGGCCCGCCTGGACTGGTTTCATGGAGAGTTGTGTCTCGTCACTCCACTTCTGGTGCTCTCAGTGGTGACCATTAGCACCCTGTTCATAGGCTGGTGCAAGCCAAAGCTTTGGGTTTAAGGGGTGATGTAAAGAGGAGGCTGTCCATGGACATGCAATTTGTGGCCCCTGCCTTCTTTTCTAAGCTGAGGCAAACTCCAAAAATAGGGTCCTTGCAGGTCGGAACAGAATATGACGAAGACACAGGCAGAAATGGCACCTTCCGACTGTTGGGAGCAACCAGAAAAATGCTCAAGTCAGAATCTTTGAATGTCTTCTTGTAATATTGATATTGTCTATCAACATTCCTCATGCTTTGGGTGCGGTCCAACTACTGGTTTTTGTGTGGGGCCGTCAAGTTGCACGATTAGAATGCGGGTGCGACTGCCAAGGTGGGAAATACTTGCAAGATTGTAACAAGGGGAATCGCAGGCCAAGAAAACGCCACGTCAGCCAAGATCATGAGACAGGTGCGAAGAGATGACAACGAACCAAGAGTGCATTCAAGGAGCCAACATTGCACCGAGGGGCATCTCATTCGAGTGTCGGCCCACATCGAGAAACTGTGCTCTTTTGGGTCCCAGCCATTTTGCGGCAGAATCAGCCTTGACCTCTCAATCACTCTCCAGTTGAGCTCGTGCCCAACCATGCGGAGTACCATTCGTGGGCGTTCTTCGAAGGAAAATTTCTGAGACAACTCAGTTCCAAAGAGGCATGGTGACACTCCAGAAAATGGATTTTACGGCTTCCCTTCAGAGATCAATCTATGAGTACAGAAGTATCTCAGTACCTCAGTGAGTATCTCTGGCAACAAATGCTGCACTCATAACCCTGCGCACTGTGAAAACCAATGCCATGCAGCAATAGGCTAGTCTGAGATTGCATGGCTTTTGCAATACAGAGTTGGAGCGACGACCAGCACCTGTGCCCTGCCCCGTTGTTTTGTGGGTATGGAGGACGGTGGGCGGGGGGCAAACTGTAATCCTAGAAGCTCCTGCAGACAGATTGCATTCTCTTCCATCACTGCATGGTTTCCTTGGCAAGTGCGCCAAAACAGCAGGAAGGAAACATGGAACAAACACGCCAAAACAAAACGAACCGATCAATGTCATTGTAGACATGCACAGACATGGCACGCGCAGGAACATGCATCGTTAATGCTTGAACTGGGTGGTGCATGCAAGGTTCTGTCGTCATTCAAAGTTCACGCTACCGTGTTGACTGCGCGTTTGGTTCAACAGTGCTTCGTCTGGTTTTGGCGTGTTTGTTTCATGTTTGCTTCGTGTTGTTTTGGTTGTATTTGGTTCGACTATGATTCACACCCTGAATCTCCAGACGCGGTAACATAAATTTCTATCCAAAGAACTCCTCCAACCAGAGAGAAATGTGGCTTTCTGGGAAGGACAGGTTTTAGTTGCAAAATTCTTTCGTTAGGGTGCAATCGTGGCCTCCTCGTCGCATGCAACCCCGATCCGTGTACCCTTAACCTCCTAGCTTCCCTACCTGTGTAGTAATAGACGAGAGGTTCGACGGATCTTACCAAGGTGAGCACAAAGGAAAAGGAGGATAGGTCACAATATTGGGATTGCAACCAATGAGGATGGAGGGGTTCACGGTCATGCGATTGAGCCCCCCCCCCCGCCCGCGCGCGTGTCCAACGAATGCCTTGTCCAATGAACACTTCCCTTCGGAACGTAGTTTTAGGGGGGCTAATTAATTAGGTACAAGGTTTCAGAACCGAGGTTTCAGGTTAGAGGATTGGGGAAATGAGGGGCTGTTGTGATGCATCTTGCAATAATGGTCGGAAAAGGTGGAAAAAATTGAAAAGCAGGATGTGAGGGAATGGTATCCCTCAACTACAGGACCTTCATTGCCCACCATGACTAATACTCTGTTTGCACCTGGCCGGGAGGTGCTATTCAAGAGGTACCACACTGGTGAGCTGCTCTGAATGAAAGTGCTGATTGGAAGCCTCCAGTGCATTGGGCTTTGAATGGGCTGGGTATCTTGCGCTAGGGACATGGTTTCACAACATTGTTCGCCGGACACAGGGGGGGGGAAGGGTTACAGTGGGGGACCATTCTGAAGGTGCTGACATTCCTGGATAGTGTTCTCCGGTCCGGGCTGAGGCTCTGGCGCAAAAAAAAAACGGCAACATGCCACACATTTGAGATTGCACCTTTACACACTTCCCTTTTCGCCACTTTATGGTTTTGCACTATGGTTGCTTGCTGTTTTTGTGTGAGGGATTTTTGGCATTTTTGGACGTTTGATGTGGTGAGTCTTGTGTAGTAGAAGGGTGCTAATTTTACTTCAATATGCAGCCAAATCTACATGCTGAAATGGGCCATGCCCCCGGCCACAATAACTGATGAATTTGTTTTATTTATCTGGAGCAAGTTGCACACAAGATGACACCAGCGTTCAGACACTGATGATTGGTTTTTTCAACGGGGAGGAATGGCTCCTTCACTGCAGGGACCTATCAGGAAGGTCAGGTATTAATGCAGCTTGCTGCATATTCTTCTCAGCAGACCAATATGAGTATCCTTCAATACAATGGAGGCGCCATAGTGGCCATGGCCGGGAAGGAATGCGTGGCGATTGCTTCTGACATGCGGTTTGGTCAGCAGTTCCAGACCATCGGCATGAAAAATCCTAAAGTGCATGAGATCACGGACAAATGCTACGTTGGTCTGGCAGGCCTCGCCACCGACACCGTCACAGTCCTCCAGAAACTCCAGTTCCGGACTAATTTGTACAAGCTTCGTGAGGTATCACCCTCTCTTTCCTGGCCACTGTCTCTCTTTTGTCTGTCTGCTCGTGATTTGAATTGATTGATGCTGGATCATGTTTTCTTGTCTTCTTGTCGTGTGACTCAGGGGTGCCCTAGTGCAGTGTGCGTGCACTTGGAACTGCTAAGGCTGTCAAGCCTCGACCATTCAAGTGGTGCGGCTGGTTGCTGCCGATGAGAAATGCAGATGCGCTGCTGCCGCAGAGCTGGAGAGCTCCGAACGTTGATCCCGAAAGTTATCTCGAGTGAGCAGGCAACGCCAGCTCATCTTGGTCTGCCCCTCGGCGCCAAAAAAGAAAGCCCGCATTTTTTCATTTTGGTCTCGAGGGGGTTGTAAGCATGTGCTCTGATTTTTGAAACCTCTTCCTCTTTGGTAAGAAGTTCCAAGTTTAACCCCTCTCAGCGAGTTACCAACCTCCGACATTTGCACCTTTTCTTCACTCTGTGGTTGGTGCCGGCCAAGCACCAGTGCAGTCGTTCATGACCTTCGCTTATGTTGCCTCGTGAAGGTGCTTTTGTTTGCTGCCTTTGGGTGATACCTGTCTAGAATTAGAGCGCCTGCATGAGGGTTGATGGGCTGACGCTAGTAGTCCTGTTGATTCCTGTTGCAAGAACCAAGTGCAGAAGTTGAGTGAGCTCCAGTCCATCAGTGAGCAGTTCCAATGGGACTTGGCCCAGGAATGATGTGACAGTAGGCTGCACCACGCCCTGATCTTCCAGAAACAAGAAGCACAGAGGAGCTCTCCCAGACCCCCAGAAATACTGCCATGCTGTGCTCCACTTGGCACCCCTTACAGCCTCTCAGGTCGTCTTACACACTTAAAACCTAGAAAACTAAACCCCAGATGATGCACAAACTGATCAGTCCATTGCTGTATCCTGGTATTTTGGTCTTGGTTAGAAAGTGGACGCCAACCATACATGTCACAAAGTATTTCAGTCTCACATGTGCATTGATGATATGATGTTCACAGAAGTACTGCCAAGTTGTCTTTTGTGGGTTGCATTGGGTTGTGCAGAGGACATAGTCGTAGAGCTTAGCTTCTTGCGGTGGGAGTGTTGGGAGAAGACATAGGTGTAGAGCTTAGCTTTCTGTGGTGGAAGTGTTGGGAGAAGGTGAGAGAAAATTTGATTGGGGGCTTTGTGTGGACAAATAACCTAAAAAGTAGCATGCAGGGTGAGTATGTGCATCCAGTACAAGGATTCTGCCGTTGTTGGAATAGAGTCCTGGACTTGGGTGTTATTTGCAATGTGGCTGTCTCCACTCCAAGGTCAATTGAATTTTCAAGCGTTCATCATCTGCATGCACTCATCTTGGGCATGGGATCAATTGCTACACTTCATGATCCGGGTGCCAAAGGACATCTGTCGTGATTAATGTGAAGCCCAGCCAGTTTGCAAATGATTTATCTTGGGCATCGTAGACAAAGTTCGCTGCTTCGGCTGTGATGTTGTGGTTGTCAGGGAAGGTGCTCAAAAGCATGTGAATTGTGGTGTGGGGGGCGAAGGGTGGTACATGGAGGGTTTTGAAAGGGTGGTACATGGAGGGTTGAAACTTGTAAGCTAAATTTTCTCGAAGTTCAATAAAAGCTGCACAAATCTCTGTTTGAAGCCACCCTGAAATGCACCACAAAAAAGCAGCTTGACTGGCTGTGGGCCATGCACTGCAGAGGCAGGGATTATCTGGAGATGCGATTTTCGGTGAGTGCAGATCGGGATCAGGTCGCTCTGTGCCATTTGGGTTAGTCAGACCTGTTGCGGGGCCAGCCCCAGTGCAATCAGGCGATTCAGGGGCGACTGTTTGCCACAAGTCCAACATACGTGACTGTCATCTCTGGCCCATGTGCCATTGCCCCTCTGGTTTCCCATCAACTTAAGGTGTTAAAGTCGACCAAAGGTTCCGCCGACACCTTCGCGTAGCTCACCGTAAGTAGGTCGGTGGCTCTGTGCCCAGAACTAGCCTATCCTTTGTCTCTTGCTCAATCCCAGGAACGTGACATCAGCCCCAAGGCCCTAGCAGCCCTCATCTCCCACATGCTGTACGAGCGTCGCTTCGGCCCCTGGTTTACGGAGCCTGTGGTCGCAGGCCTGGATGCTGACAACCAGCCATACGTCTGTGCCATGGACTTGCTCGGTGCAGACTGCGTCCCCGGCAATTTTGTGGTCTCGGGGACCTGCTCCGAGTCGCTGTACGGTATGTGCGAGAGCCTCTGGCGCCCAGACATGGAGGTTGAAGACCTCTTTGAAACTGTTTCACAGGCGATGCTCTCTGCACTGGACCGTGACTGTCTCTCCGGGTGGGGCTGCACCGTTGTCTTGATCTCCAAAGATAAGGTGGTCACCCGTGAGCTGAAGGCGCGCATGGATTAAGATGGGCTGAAGATGTGGGGTCCCAAGAGAAGTCACGTGCAGTGGCTGCTGCTGAGCCTGGCAGTTGAAGGCCAAGATTCTTTCATGTCATTCAACTCTGGCATCCAAGCCTCAGGATGACCCAATAAGATTCTTTCATGTCGTTTCATCCTTAAAGCTGTTCATCTGTGGTGGGCATGATAGTGGTGGTGATGGTGGTGCTTGTCTCGTTATTGGGAGTGGCGGTTTATATCTGTATTAAAAGTGCCGAATTTTGTTCTCGCTGCCGCTCATCTGATGCAGCAATAGTAATTTGATTTCGAGCTGTACCTGATGGCTGGGCTTTGGTCACAAGTGAGGGACCTGGTGGCATTGCTTGCCAGATGTGACCTCTCTTGTATGCCAGCTTGCATCTTCAGCTCTGTGTGAATTAGCTGTGGTCACTGTGTTGGGAAACAAATTGGGGCTGTGCGCGCAGTGTGCACTCTGTGCAACCATTTTCCACGGTGGAGAGTGGACAACAAAACCTGACCGCAAGGCCATATATGGCGCAAGCATGCAAATTAAGGAGCATCAATGGAGAGGTTCATGCTTTGTAGGTCAGCTGTTTTCATCCACCCTCTCCTGTCCCTCGGAGGATTCTAAGGGGCTGTTACTCGGGTCCGTAAGGAGGACGACAGCAATATGTGCACGCGGTGCAAGCAGTGCTCCTTAAGATTTTGTATGGAGCTATGTTGGTTGCACTGTTTGTGTTGTTGCTATCAATTGTTCAAAGTTCTACCTGGTTTTGCGGCTGATGATTTCGTGCTGGTTGTTTTTGTAGATGTATGGTGTTGTCAGTGTTGCAGTTTTGTTTCACTGAGGTGGATTTTACCGTTGGGTTAGTATTGCAGTTGTGGTTGCAGTGGCATTTTGGTCTGATTGACATGAGATTGTGGGCCATGCACGGTGTTTCTTGCACACAGCTTTGCAGCATGAAACTGGAGGAGCACAGGCCCAGGCCCAAGTGCGCCAGGAGGGTCAGGAGGGCGAACAGGGGCAGGGCAAATTTGATATCAGACAGTCGATTGATTGAGGTGTATATTTGGATCAGTGTTATGAGCATTTTCCCTGAGCGGGTCACTCGGAATCATCCTTGATTGGGAATGGGTATCATCTTTCAGGACGGGATTTTGACCACAAGAAGGGGTGAGGTTCTGGGACAGAAGTAGGTATCGGCCATCGCATCAACACAATGCCGGGCCTGCGTTCAATGCCGGCATATTGTGACGGCAGAGGCACGCAAATCCACACTGCACAAGCAATGTTACGGAATTCTTCACAAATTGAACCTGTGAACACGGGCGTCAAAATTCGTTCAAACGCTGGCTCCCCAATGCCCATCTCAATCCACTCCCGGTTGTCCCAGTGCTGTGCTTGCCCTCGCCCAATTGTGCATGGCCCAGGTTCTGTCACCCTTTGGCCACAATAGGAGGACATGAAAACCAGTATTGCACCCATTCGGATCCCTTGATAGTGTCCATCGGCCCTTTTTGTCAAGTTAGTAATAGGCTACCCCAATATCTTCTGCACATGTGGCCATATGTTTTGGCGCCACAGGGCAAGCACTTCCACTCAGGGCCACTTGACCACACCATCGCCCAATGGGGGGCGCATAGTGCATGCTCACTTGATGCCAAGCCGTCCAAGATGCTTGAGATTTGCTGAGAGCACAATCAGTCAAGCGTGGCAGCCCTCGGGGGTTTGCCTCTTGGTCCATGAGTGGTGTGAGACCTGAGTCAATCACTTTCCTCGCAGTGCACCAGGCTCCTGGGGTGTTGCGCATGGAACATGTGTAACCTGCAGACTTTTTGTTAGCTGTAACCGGCACACACTTTTTTCTTCTTTATGCAACCTGCATACCAAATAAAGGTGAAAGGAAAAAATGCTTTTTTGTTGAAGTTGTTGAAGTCTTGGTGTGCACAGTTTTTTGGTTTTTGATGTGACCCGCATACATTTTTTTTTTGGTCGCAACCTGCGTGCAATGTTTTTTTTCCAAAAAAAAAAAAGAACAGAGAGATGAACCCAACAACCACCATTGCTACCAGAGGAGGTGAAGCATACATGCTTGTCTGAACAGCGTAGTCCCTATCTCTCCTGCACTATGTCTGTGACTGTACCTGCCCCTAGGCCCCCGCAGGCCCACTGCCTCTTGTTTCTCTCTGAGCTTGAGGGGTGACCTACCCCCCTCCAAGACAGTGGAGTTTGGAGGGTGCTCGCTGCCACTGATGTTGGAAATGTAAAACAGGGCCAGGGGGGTCTGGATCACCAAATGTTACCCATTAGTGGTGCACAGCATACTCAAACTTTTGCCAGTTGTTTCAGGGCTTTCCGTCCATGCTGTGTGCCAGATGCCAGTTGGCTCCACCAAGGCCGTTTGGTGGCCAAGGTATCTACGTGCCTCCAGTGTTTGCTTTACCACGGGGCCTGAGTAAATATGTGCTCCACCAGGGCCTTTTGGTGTGACTTTGGTAGTTATGTGCCGTGTTGTACAGCTGTGTTGTGGTTACGGGGGGGGGGGGGGGTCGCAAAGCCCGAAGCGAAGCTGTAGCCGCCCCAGTGCTACTGCTCAGGTATCCTCAAAAAAACTGGGGGGGGGGGCATTAGGGGCTTAGTGTTTGTGGTGTGGTGTGGAAAGGACCGCTGAGTCCATCCTACCCCCCCCCCCCCGTGTCCAAGAACCACCTTGCGCAAGAACCAACCCCTGGTTCCGCGGTCAAATTCTCGCATCACTTTTTTTACCAGGGTAGTGGGTTTTTCATGTTTCTGGTGGATGTAGGACAGCTATTCAGCCCACTACAGCCCAGTCAGCTGCGATTCACTCTCATTTGTCAACGTGGTTAACTGTGGGAAAGGTACGGGGTTGCCCACGGCTGTGCGCAAGAACCAACCCCTGGTTCAGCGGTCAAATTTAGGGGGAAAAGTGTGCGCAAGAACCAACCCCTGGTTCCGCGGTCAAACATTGCTGGTTCTTGGACACGGGGGGGGGGGGGGGTACATCATCAAAGTCAGTTTCCTGTGGGCCCAGACGAGGTGCCAGGAAGGGGGGGGGGGGCGGACCCCAAGAGGCCCCCAAATGTGGTTTCACACACCACGGTTCGACTGTCACAATTAACCAGACACGTCCAAGGTGCAGGCAAAAACTATCCTGGCATTTTCAGCCACCTGGAGGGGAGGAGGAAAGGTTCTTGGCCACCCTCCCCCCCTATTCCCTCCTACCAGCGAGTATGCGTCAGCATGCACTTCCTGGTTGAAAAAGACCCTATGTATGCCATCCAAGGAAATTCTATTACATCTTTGAGTACCAAATAGCTCTCACTCACTGTACGTTCTCCATAAAACTAAGAACAACGCAAACAAATACAGATTCACAAGAAGCGAATACTTGTGAAAGAAGGCCTTCGTCGCCTTCATCATTCTATTTTCTTCCCCCAAATATGAGTTGACGGAAGCACATGCGCACAAAGCAGGAAACGGTACCACCCCGATGGCCTGGTCAAGCAGCCCTGCGTGGAATTGCGTGCCCTTTGGTGCAAATAGGGGCAGGCAAGTAGCATGGCAGGGCATGGAACTGCACACCAGGATGGTTCAAACGTAGGATAGGGGGGCAGGGCAAGGACAGGTCCAGCTGCTGACAGTCCAAGCCATTGAACCACAGACATGTCTGGCCATCCCCAACTGCCTGCTTCTGCTGACACATATTGGAATCCAACTTGGGGGGGCGTATTGTGCACTGTGCGCGCACTATGCACAAACTCTGCATAGGAACAAACCCAAGCTGGATAGCACTGCCTAATATCCCAATGATAACCCTTGTACTGCATTTCTTTATGGTGCATTTGTTCAACAGTGCTCATGATAGGGCTGGACAACATGGGTCAATCCTTGACAGATCTTATTGTCAAGAACTCGATAGTGATTTTGAACGTTTGTCAAATGATTTGCTTCAGTTGGGTTCATTGTGCACGTGCGTTTCACAATGTTGTGAGGTGGTGCCAAGGTGCAACCCAGGGCGTTGGTGGCTGGGTGGGGATGGTTGAAACATGGGTTGTCTACCATTGTGGGGGTTGTAGTATTGTCTGGTTGTCTACCATTGTGGGGGTGTAGTTTTGTCTGGATAGGCACAACTGGTGCTCAATCCCCTAAAACTCCTCTAGTTTGCCCTGTAAAATGCGCGCTGTGTGTGCTGTGGCACTGTGCACAAACACCCCCCCCTTGCAAATGCTTCGGTCTTTTGTAGTGCCAGGCCTGGCCCATGCAAATACCCCTATTTTCGAGGGAGGAGACCTGCACCAACCTTTTCATCATCCTCTATCTTTTTTAAATTGCTTGGCAGCCTTCCTTCAGTACCCATGGCATACATGTTTAGGCATACCTCCACAGCCCCAGGGTTGCACCCACAGAATTCTTAGATTTCATTGAAATCATTACAAGAAATAAGCAATGAATTATGACAGCTGACAGCTCGCTGTGCAGCGAGGTTTGCAGAGGAAATCAGATACACTTCTTTGCTTGCTTCATTTCCAAGCCGGGAGTCGTCACAAGGCATGATATTCATTAAGCAGTTGGGCAGCATATCATACATCCGCAACTGCAAACATCCCTCTGCAAGTGTATCAGCTCTTTGTTTTGTTGGTACGCTACGCCACACGGTGTTTCCCACGTGGTTAACAATTTGCTGTAGCCAACAACTGGTTCTGCAGAGACAAGTTTTTATTTATGGCCCAAGTTTTTGTCACGAGTTCCCATGACGCTGATGACGACATCGAGGCTCGGACCCGAGAATCCAGCTCTCCAAAGGACAAGTTGGCACAAGACGGCACCAAGTCTCTCTTTTGGACAAAGCCTTGGTATGCCTTGGGATCCCAACTCAAGGGCAGAACCCCTGGGGAAATTTACATGAATGAAAATGCTGTCAGGGCACGTGCTGGACTCCTGAACATAACTGCATGGGTCGTCTTTGTCATCTTGCTCACCGCAGAGAAACCGCTGTTTATAGCATACACAGTCGGTCCTCTCGTCGGGTGGGATATGTTGGCAGCCTCCATCTTTGGGTTGGTTCCACTTTCCCCATATGGCGTCCTGGGCACACTACTGGCATGGGGTCCCAAGCCTATTTGGAAGCCTGCAGGGCCCAAGCGTTTCGCCTGGGCTCTTGGAGTGGGGATGGTCACTGCCTGCCTGGTCCTTGGTCAGTTCCAGCAAAGGACTGCAGCCATTGCTGTCAATATTGTTTGTATCACCCTTACGTGGATGGAAGCTGCACTGGGATTCTGCTTGGGGTGCTGGACTTGGAACAACGTGATCGTTCCTCTCTTGGGTAAAAAGAAGTGCACCGAGTGCAATATGGACGTGCCTAAACAGGGCACAGTGGCTCGAGTGAAAGAGGTCCAGGAAATCACCCAGAAGCACCCTTTGGTGGTTTTCTCCAAGACGTTCTGCCCTCATTGCAAACGAGCCAAAGACCTTCTGCAGCTACTAGGGGCCGAGTTTGAGGTCTGTGCCCATGCCTGTGCCTATTTTGGGACGTGTGTGTGCCAATGTCTTGGCCAATATGTGTGCCTGTGTCCGTGACCACGTCTGTCTGTGCCCTCTGTGTCCATGTCTGTGCCTAGATTTGTGCAAGACTTGTTCCGTCCCAATACTTGTACCTCTGCCAACATCTATGCCCTTGCCTGTGTCTGTGCTTGTGCTCATGCCCTGCCAACATATGTGCGCACCATACTTGGCGCTAACACCTGCCTCAATGTTTGTAGACACCTGCCGACACCTGCCATAGCAGGTGGTAGCGCCAAGTGTGGTGCCCACGCCTGTTCTTGTGTCCGTGAATGGACCCGTGTCTTTGACCTTGTGTACCCAGGTTGTGGAGTTGGACCACACAGACGACAAGGATGGCTACGCCATGGCATTGGTAGAGCTGACTGGCCAGAAAACGGTCCCCAACATCTTCATTGGGGGTAAATCCATCGGTGGGGCTGATGACACCTTCAACCTCCACAATGAAGGCAAGTTATGCCCGCTCTTAGTCCAGGTGGGTGTGCCAGCTTCGAACTGCGTTCTGTGAACCTGAAAGCCGCTGCATCTTCATGCAGATTTCAAGCACCGGCATCAGAGGCAGCGTAATGGTTTCCTGCAGATGTTGCACTGCACATGCCTAGATTCATAGGGTCTATTGGATTTTCAACTGCTAGGGGAGCAATTGAGCCCCCTGACCCTCCCACACTTCTGGTAGACCCCACGAAATTGAACAGGCAACTGAGCAGGCCCCTGAAAGGTGACCTGGCCTGCCTCCAAAATTCAACAAAAAAGTGGAGAAAATATTGTTCAGTGATTTGAAAAATCACTGAACAATAATTTTCTCCTCATTTTGCCACCCAAAAATTACCTTGACACCAAGGTTGTCAGGTGATGTGGAAGTGCAAGCGCCAAATACCCCTGGTCCCAGCGCACTTTTCCTGAGATGATTTTTTCCCCACAGAATTGGGTTTTCATGGCTTTCATGGATGTAGGGCAACAATTGAGGCATGTACCCCCCCCCCCCCTTGTATAAGCTACGCCCTTGGAAGCGGGGCAGGAGAGTGGAGCAATCTGTGGCGGCGCCTCACGGCGCCTTGCTGGACCTGTGAACAATTCGTGTTGGCGCCTGGCGGCACCGAGTTGGACAGTGTGACCATCTGTGACGCGGCTGCGCCGCGAGATACTTGATGAGGGCATACGTCTGTCGGTGGGGACGTATTGCTGGACTTTCCACCGCTCTGCAGATAAGCTACGCCCTTGTCCAAGCTACAGTAGGCGTAGGGACTGTAATAATTGTGTACATTGGCGTAGCTTATACAAGGGGGGGGGGGGTAGGTCCATTTTTGATGTGTGTTTGCATGACAATACATGCATGTGGCACGCAAATTGAGGCCTGGGACAGAAGAGGCCTATGCAAGGACACCTTTACTTCTGTACCACTTTTTCCATCCTTCTCTCTGTACCATAGACACTCCCAGGTACACTGCCCCTGAGGTTGTCCTTTACGGGCGCTTTATGGCACTCTTGCTGCGGCCACTCTTGCTGTTTTTGGGCGTTGGTGCTCAGTCTGATACAGTGCAGATCGGGTACATTTTTTCTGAACATGCGCACTCCAGTCCAGTTTGCTGAACTTCTGTCGTTTGGTGTTCATTTGTCCGTGCATTGCGAGTGCAACTACGAGAAAGAAAAGGCATACACTCCCCACAACACACCACAAATTTTTTTTTCGTGGTACAGGGCTACTCATGGTCGTATCCAGCGGTAAACCGCTGGTCACATGGCCAAACATTGCTGGTTCCTGGGTACAGGGGCGGGCGGTACATACAAGGCCATGTGGAACCATGTAGCTCCAGTTAGGTGCACCTAATCGTGTCCTTGGGTGCCTTAAAGTGCTGTTTTTGGGTTATATCAGCCCACTTGTATAGATCCTGCCAGAAAATTGGGCCCACTTGCGGTCTATTATGTTGGAACAATTCTCTGCAAGGTGGACTTGCCGAAGGCAATAGAATCTTCGAACCCCATTTTTTATGATATCATGACCCCCAAACTGATGAAACCTCACATTCAATGTGTCTTCTTCGTCTTGCTACTTTGTGATCGGGGGTAATGTGTAACGGACTGCCCAGTAGTCTTTGCGGTGCCTTGCTGAAGACAATAGAATTTTCTTTGGCGCTGTTGATGCCAGATTTCCCAGCAAATGAGCCCCACTCCAGACCCCCTCCCCCTCCACCAAGTTATTTTTCACAACATTTTTAGGGTGGGGGGGACTCTGTTGCCCCTCTTCCCCCACTTTCATTGCAGCGAAAGCACCAGTCCAGGCGCAACAGTGACTGAAGGCAATGCTCATACCCCAGCTGGGGAGGTCAGGGTACAAACATATGCAGACACCATCCCTTGGAACTCTCCGCGAACGTGAATTGGAATGAGATTGTAGTGAAGGCCTTGTGAAGGCATCTGTGGCTGGAGCACAGTGGTGGGTCTACACCTGACCTGTTGAGGCCCAGTTGCATCAGAAATCTGCCTTGCCCAGTCCATTCCTCAGAGGGTTTTACTGCAGTGGTCATGGCAAGGTCGCTATTATCTCCACCACGACTTACACACGGACGGTGTGTCTCGATTTAGAGCCAGTGTGTCTGTACCATATGCAGGTGGAGCTACTTTTCATTTTGCATTCGCACCAGATGGAGCACGCTCTCGAAACGAAAACCCCCAGTCGTCCAATTTAGAGGGATGCATGCTTCTTCAAGCTGAGCATTAGCGGCTTCTGTGTCATCAAGGAGTTGAGCTGCCTCGATCAGTAAATCCATGCTGGAAGTGGCAAGCAATGCCTCTCTCAGGGTGGGGTAGGACGTTTGGGGGTGGGTGGGTTGGCGCCAAAGGCGCCGGGAGAAAAAATTTGCCTTTTCCTGCTTTTGGGTGAGTGGGTGGATTGGTGGGGTCCAACAGCCCCCCCCCCTTTTTGGGGAGGGACCTTTTTGGGTCCCCGGGTTTTCCGAACATCTGGTTGGGTGGCTGCCCCCCCCCCCCCCTTTTCCCCGCCCCTAGGTTGAGTAAAACCCTGCCCCCTCTTCATTTGTCAAAGCCTCCTTGGGAGCACCTGTCAACAGGCTTCCCAAGGGGAAGTTCTGAGCTGTGTTTCTTCTCTGCTGTGCCATATGCAGTAGGATTGGCAGAAAGGGTTCATGTGCACCAATGGATCTGTGCAGTTCCACATAAATTCATAGCTCCACATGCGGCAGGTGGTGGGCCTCTCATGTAGTGGGAAATTGCGCCTCACATTCTGAGCACCTGCCTTTTCTTTATTTTCCACGTTGTTTGTTGGTTTGGTTGGTTGGAGGAGGCGCTAACTGATTTTTGTTGGCAGGTGGTGCCAATTGCACCATGCCTCGTTTGCTCATGCACAATGCAGAGAGCCCTCGAAACGAAAACCCCTCACCCTCCAATGTGGAGGGATCCATGCTTCATTCACCCAAGCGAGTGATTACCTTGTTGTCAAGCCCCCGAACTGGGTAAAATGGGGAGGTGCCAAGTTGCCCCCCTCTTCATGTGTCGCAGCTCCACAGCACCTTTGAACTGCATATATCACCACTCAAATTTCCTTAACCAGGATTGGGTTTAGACTAACAGGTGTTTGGATTGCATTAGGCACTAACCGTGTGCCTATGTGGGCACCGTTGGTGCTCAGAGCTTATAAAAAACATACCCCTCTGCCTCATCCTTTGTTCTTGACTAGGGTTATTGATGATGGTCTCATTATCCATCCTCTTGAGCTTTTCCCTTCTCAGCGGGGGATTTTGCAATCTGTGTGGCCCAAGCAGCAAAATTTCGATTTGAAATGTGCCTAGCCGCGTGTTGATGTCCCTCGATTAGGCATTGCATGGCATTAGTGTGCGCGCAGCTACCAGTGGATACCCAAAGCCTACACACTGCTGCACAAGGATCCCAGGCCGCCTCGCTGCTGCGAGCACCACCAGCTTGAAAGCCCCAATACACACACAACACACGGGGCAACATGGCCAAGCAGCCTCTCTGAGCACCTAGCAACACCTGGCGGCCTAGACCGCCCGGTGGGTCATGACCTGTGACCAATGGCTGACTGCCGCCTGGTCCTAGAAGGAGTGCCACCTGGCGGCAGAGGCCGCTACTGTCCGTTGTCTTGTACTGAAGCGGAAACACACCCACTCCCTAGAGGGGATGCGTGGCAAGCGGGCGCGCTCTCACGCAAGGGGAGACTCGTGCGCAGTGCAGCTCACAGGTTCCCTAGTACGGCATACCCTCCGTGGCACAGACGCCATCCAGCTTAGAGGGTCGCCTATCCGCTGGGATGGAGCTGATCTGGGGGATGGCTAGCCCCACACTACGGGCAGTTTGAGGGGCGTGTTTTTTGGTGCGCCTCCGGTCTACCTCTTCCACACCTCTCTACCCCCTCTGCATGTTTGTCGTCCATCTTGTCTATATCTTGCCTCATAGTCTATCACAGGTGGGCTCCTCGGGGCCCACCAGTGCATGGGGTGTACAGTATCAACAAATTGCCCGGGTCATTTTTTCGACATTTTTGAACCCCAATCCCCATCCCCACCCCCAAAAAGTGTGTTCCAGGTGGGGTGTTTGGGGGGGGGGGCAAAAACTCATTGGGGGAGGGTGCCCAACACCAATTCGTCGAGGGGGGCTGCCGCACTGGTAGCTCCATTGAGAAAAGAGTGGCCTCGTGGCCAAAGCGCAAGGGCACAGGCCGGCCAGGGTGCTGTGCCCTGTGCGACGTGCTCTATGTTGCCATATGTTGCCACTTTCTGAGTGTCTATTTTTTTTCGGGTCTGATACAGTTGTTGCGACATGATGCGGGAAGATGCAGCGCTCCATTCGGGCGACCAGCAATGCAACGAGCCCTGCAATGATGTCATGGAACCAAGGAACGGGCGAAGATGTGAGCTGCAGGAAAAGGTCACGTGCCCCTTCTGCAACAAGGGCTTTGCCTCGAAGGTGATCCAGCAGCACGCAAACGCGTGTCTCGACGGCACGATCGTACACTGTCCTTTGTGTGACATGGAATGCGATTCAGCGGAGGTCTTGGACAGGCACTTTACAATGTATCATGACAGCCCTGTGCCACAGAAAGACGTCATGCAGTGCTCTTACTGCCCTCAACAAGGTGCCTCTGTGGTCGCTTGGGGTCATTTGCCATCGACTGCTCAACATTTGCTGCGGGAGAAGCATCCACATGTCATTAAGGGGTCAGCTTGCAACCAGTGTGTCCGCTCTGCAAGGCCCGACGGTTGCGACCTCCTGCTTTCTGGTGCTCGGTCGGCTTCTGGAACCCAATTGCAAGAATCAGCGGAACAACAACCACTCACTCAACAATTAGGACAGCAACCACGGCCATTGGGAGTACTTTGCGAAATGGCACGTGGCATATGGCGTTCTGACGAGTCGATTAGTAGCAGCAATGTTGCTCGGCCTGGACATGAACCTCCAGAACGTGTGTACCAACAAGTAGAGGACGACATGTTTGAGGCAGACACGTTTGAGGCAGACAAGGAGGCTGCTGCAGAAGCAGTGGGAATAGAACCGCTTGAAGACATCCGGAGGGCACAGCTTGAGGATGCAGACAAGAGGGCTGCAGAGGAGGACGCACAGCAGGATGAGGTGAACAGGGTTGCGGAGGCAGAAGCAGAGGCCAGGAGCAGAGCACAGCTTGAGGAGGATATGAAGGCTGCAGAGGATGCAAGTGGGGGTGCTGCAAAAGAGCAGCAGCATGATCAGCGGGCTCAAGTAGGCGTTCCATACTCGCCGCGGAAAAAGCGCATGGGAGTACTTTGCGAAATGGCACGTGGCATATGGCGTTCTGACGAGTCGATTAGTAGCAGCAATGTTGCTCGGCCTGGACATGAACCTCCAGAACGTGTGTACCAACAAGTAGAGGACGACATGTTTGAGGCAGACACGTTTGAGGCAGACAAGGAGGCTGCTGCAGAAGCAGTGGGAATAGAACCGCTTGAAGACATCCGGAGGGCACAGCTTGAGGATGCAGACAAGAGGGCTGCAGAGGAGGACGCACGGCAGGATGAGGTGAACAGGGTTGCGGAGGCAGAAGCAGAGGCCAGGAGCAGAGCACAGCTTGAGGAGGATATGAAGGCTGCAGAGGATGCAAGTGGGGGTGCTGCAAAAGAGCAGCAGCATGATCGGAGGGCTCAAGTAGGCGTTCCATACTCGCCGCAGAAAAAGCGCAGATTGCTGTCAGTTTTTAATGCTGCTGCTCGACAGCAAAGCCCTCCTGTCGTACTCCCGGAGCCGTCGATGGTTGCTGCGCGTCGCGAGGTTGCATCCCAGGATGCTGCATACATTAAATTGGATGAACAGTTTGATGTTCGTTCGGATGTGTCTGATGATGAGAAAGGTCATGCTCGTGGCGCTGCTGATGAAGTGGATATGGAGTGCCGCAAACGCGATTGGGAGCAAAATTTCAGCCATTTTGGAAAGGCGGAGGAGAGGGCAACGCCGGCACCCAAGGCCCAGGGGGCACCAAAGCCCCAGCCCAGAAGTGATTTCCGTGCACACCAACAAATACCATTCGAAGAAAAGGCAGAGAGCAGAAAGGTGGAGAATGACGACATTCAAGAAATACGCAATTCCTCTCCTGCCATCAAAGAGGATGAGAAATGGCAGCTGCCACTGACTGACAAGTACGAAAAAAAGAGGCGCCGGAGAGAAGAATTCGATCGGATTTTGCACGAAACTGTTCTGTCCAATGCTGATGTACGACAAAAAGTAATGAAGCTGATAAGTTACATGGGGTTTAACAAGGAAAGCGACGTCCGCTGGTTGTTGCAGATAGTGCATCATCAACTGCCTGAACTGGCACAAGAATTGGAGGCATGTTTGGAGGCAGATAAAGACAAATGGACTAGTATCCTGCTTAAGTGTGTTCCGCCTCCGAACAGCCGAAAAAGAAGAGGGTCTGCAGAAAACAGCAGCAGCAATTGGAACCGATTTTCTGATTCCGCAACAGTTCCACCGCCAGACCCTGCAGCTGCCGCTGCTGCTGTTGGCACCGTTGGCGATGGCCAACCACGAGGCGGACATGCAAAACGACGTCGTGTCTGCATCCAGTCAGATGATGAACCACATCAGAAGTGCTTGCCTAGAAAGACAATGAATGAACAGGAGCCAGTACTATATGGGGAGATAACACAACAATACGGTGCAGTTCTGGGAAGGTTGAAGGTCGAGCGTCAAACCGCTGAGCTATACTGGGGATCAGAGGAGTGTAAGAGGCTTGTCAACAGGCTAGTGCAACTGAAGCAAGACTGGAAAGCTTCACAGATGCTGTGGAATTATGTAAAAACCGATATGAGCGTGTGGGATTTCTGTGCATTTATTGTTGTCCTTGACAAAGAGCGGGCAAAGTGTAACAAGGGCATGCTAGCACGGCTGAAGAGCAATGAGAAGTATGCATATGAAGAATTCCAAAACGTTGTACAACGGGGATTCTTGCGACGTTGTCGTTGGACTAGTCAGTAGATCAGGCCATCCTCATCAGAGAGGCCCCATTCACCTGCTCGCCAAAGCAAGTGCCCAGGAAGTTAAAGTAAACCTACAAAATTACAGATGAATTCACACATGTCCACAGAATGGGGTATTTTTGCTTGACAGCAGTGAGTGGCTTCGTTTGATGTGAGCTCAAAGGATGAAAGCTGCTGGCCCCTTTTGCGTGCTTCATTGGCATTCCAGTTTGCCATGATGTGTGCCTTTTTGCATGTGTGAATGCAGCAGACAGGTCTTACTCTACCTTTCTGATGTTGAGTAGACCTTGGGGACTGCTTGTAGTACTTTGGATCATGTGCACATGTCCAGTGGTATTACAGTGAGCACTGTGTCTGTCTTACCAGACAGACGACAAGAAAAGAACGCCGCCATACACCAAATTTTCTGCTTGACGAGTTCTGTTCAACATGGCAGGGCTCTTATTCGGCAACACCTCGCAAGATCGTTCTCTTAACTCGCATTTCGAATGCATGGATGTAACAATATGTGACGGAGCTGTATTTTCCTAACGCTGAAATTCAAAGGAGTCTTGGAGAATGTGCGGGTCGACATTGTTTCCTTGCATAATCACCATGTTCTAGCAACCTCAAAAATCAAAGTTGAGAACAGCTCCAAGTGTGCACTTTTCTGTGGCGCTCTAATCAACCTGCATTGTAAACCCATGCATAAGGCATGTGTGTTTTACCACACCTATGTGCATGCAGTTTTCTGCGCCGTTATAGGGCGCTTATGAGAGTGCCCAGCGCAATGCCACCAGCAATGTTTCCATGTTTCCAGTACGTTCAGCAGTGTGAGGTTGCTGGATTCAGCTGAATCCCAGCAAACCTCTACCAATCCTCTCTCTCGGGTTGGCAGGTGTCCACACCAGCCCATAGGGGGCATTGGTAATTTTTACCCTCTCAACACACTGTGCATTTTTCTGCTGCATTTGAACAAAGAAATCCAGAGCCTCCAGCTGCTTGCTTTGTGTGCAGCTAATGTGGTTGGTTGTGATCCCTTTGTGATCTCTGGTCACGCATCCTGTTGTGCATTGGTATTCAAATAAGAGCAAGCTGGTGAGCAGGTGAGTAGTTTCAGCTTGTTCGACAGTGCCTCCTGTTGTTGGGTGCCAACACACCTGTGGATGGTCAATGCTGCAAGCCTGACATGTTGTTCACATAGAAATAAACCTCTGTGAATGTCATGCCCATCTATGTTGCCATGTGTTGCCAGTGCTTGTGGTGCACGCGCACTATGCGATGCGCGGTGCTGTTCACTGTGTGCTACTGTTTTCAAGCCGTTGAAAAACACATATAGAGGGTCCAAGACATGCTTTGCATAGGACATTTGATCATTGTGAATCTTCAAAATAACAAAAAAAAAATCGGTTTCAAAATTTCCATTTTTGAGCTGTTTGGGGTACTAGCCCATCTCCAACATAGCATTTGCGACATGTAGCTGTTGGTGGCAGGCTTTGCAGCCCAATGGCACAATTGAGCAAACAACGTGCATTGCCGACATGGGTGGTATTTATGTTTAAGGGCACACAGGCGCTCAAGTGGTCCCGGCTACACACCGTGTTGTAGCGCCTTACCCTGGCCTCTTGTTGGCGGTAAGAGTCCCCATGCACAGTGCATGGGGTGAGAACCCAAGCAAGCAACTGGTGGACCTTGCGTGGGTACAATCACCCGTCATGGCAGTTCAATAGGTGCAAGTCTAGGGTAGACTCCACGGCGTCAATCTTCCCACCCGGCCGTTCTAGTTCCCTTGCCACTGTGTACATGTCCATTCCCTTTCAGTGCTAGTTGATGGACCCTGCGTGACTGGGCTGTTCAACGGGTGCCACATGTCCGTTGTGGACCCCACGACACCCATCTTACCACCACCCAGCTGTTTCACTCCACACTACCTTACCATGGATAAGGCACAGCCCTAGTGCCAATATATGGCACTTGCCCCACAATGACCTAGTGATCTAACTTTGAACCCTTTTGATCTGGCTTTGCCATTTGGAAAGCCCCAGAGTGTCCTCGCTAGCAACCCTACCCATCTTTGCCAAAATTGATACAAATGGGCCTTGTTTCCTTTGGCACTCATAATGAGCATCTATCGGTATTAGATGGTTGTTTTTGGGAGGGGAGTGGCGGTCTTTCCGACGAACCCAAGGGGGGGGGGGGGGGGCAAGTTCGAATCTTGACACCCCCCTCTCCCTCCCCCCTCCAGACCCCCCAAAGTTTTCAAACTCGTCTTCCAACTTGAGATTTTTGGGAAAACTAGTGGCGCCGCAGGCACCGTAGATTTTTTTCGGGCACATGGTGTGGAGTAAAATTGTTCACCCCCCTTTGTGAAAACTCAGAATGCTCAGCTCACATTGGGGATTTCAAGAGTAGTGCATGGTATGCTCAGTTGGAACCACTTTGATCTATGCCTACTATGGGAATCCCCGAGAAGGTAGGGGTGATGGCCGCATACCCAACTATTCGGAGGTGCTTCCCCCCCCCCCCCCAATTTATACCCCGTGGGTATCCCTAGCCCCCCGTAGCACTCCCCCCGCCCCCCCCCCCCCAACAACAAACCCGTCCCCCCCTCCAAGCCCCCAAAAGTATTCGCACCTTGGGTGTCAAGATTGGTCCAGGAGCAGGCCGCCCCCCTTGGACGTACCCTAGAGGCCCCACGTTGCCATCGTTCCCGACTTGCAGTGGCCAGGGGCCCAATGGCCAGACTTTTGATTTGGCTTTGAGTTGGAAAGCTCGGAGTGTTCTCGCCAGTCGCCCTACCCATCTCCGGATTCGGCAGGTAGGTAGGTAGCTAGTGGGTGGATTTGGTTGGCGTGTTGTTGTACACAGGACCACAAGCATACAACTAACACGACGTGACATGGTCCAAAATCCCCAAAGCGTTGGTATTGCTTGTTTGTCCACTGTGTGCAAGAGCACAAGAAACCGACTACTAGGACTAGACATGATCCAAAATCCCCACAGCACTGGGTCTTGGTTGTTGATGGAGGTGGTACGCCTTAGTTGTACACATGTACACAAATACATATACCCACCAAGCTTTTTTGATTCGCTTGCCGCGTACCAGCCCATGCACGTACCCCCCCCCCCGTGTCCAAGAACCACCTTGCGCAAGAACCAACCCCTGGTTCCGCGGTCAAATTCTCGCATCACTTTTTTTACCAGGGTAGTGGGTTTTTCATGTTTCTGGTGGATGTAGGACAGCTATTTAGGTGTGCAGGACATCATTTCATGCGTGTGACTACGGGTCCCCCCATCACGGGGGACCCTATCAGTCACTCACAGGCGCACATACCCCTTAAACCCCCCCCCCCCCCCTGCTCTCAACCCCTTCCCCGAAGCAACCAGCCCCTGATAAGAAACAAACAAACGTCAGTTAAACACAGGGGGCCACTGACAGCACCACTTTGCAAATTTTATTATTTCATTTTTGGCGAACCATCTTTTCTTAGTTAAACATTCACTCCTTTGGTGTTCATTTGTCAACGTGGTTAACTGTGGGAAAGGAGAGGGCATGCATGTCCCGGCGCAACGCGCCGGAAAATTTTTTTCCGTGGTACGGGGTTGCCCACGGCTGTGCGCAAGAACCAACCCCTGGTTCCGCGGTCAAATTTAGGAGCAAAAGTGTGCGCAAGAACCGACCCCTGGTTCCGCGGTCAAAGATTGCTGGTTCCTGGACACGGGGGGAGGGGGTAGTTTTTTTTTTGTTGCTGGCACCAGACTCAGTTCAGGCCGTTAGGCGATTGTTGTGCATGGGCATTGAGCCCAGTTCATATGTACAGCATGAATAGGTAAACCTACAGCTTCATACGGGCAAGGCATGTCCCAATGTGGGGATGCTGCCCCCCCTCCTTTTGGGCCCATTCGCGTACCCTACTTCAAGGGGTTGAATTGTTTGCCTCTCAGCCGAACGCACGGAAGGGCGAGCTTGGAAGAGACATAGTCTTAACCGACTCGTCCCTCTATGCCACCGTTCTCTGCAGGCGGGGGGGGTGCCCAAGGGGGGCGAGCAGGGGGGAGGGGGCAAAACTCTTCGGTCGGTCTTCCCCCGGCCCCTCAACCTCTGTACATAGGCTCATGGACAGAAATAGCGCAATACCCTCTTTATGTGTTTTTCATCCTATTTGGGTGTTTGGAGGGGGGGCTGAGGTGGCTTCCAGGGGGTTGGGGCACACAACCTGCAGTTTTCCACCCTCTACAGCTCAAAATAGCGTGGATTCATTCATCCACATGCCTTTGGCTTCAGGAAGACGCAGGGCACAATTGATGCATTAGCAAACATTTCCTTGTTGCGGGAATTGCACAAACTGATCGGTGTGGTTCTCTGGGGCTTCAGATTGGGGTTAGATAATGAAATGTTTTGATTTAATACCATGCTAGGTGCACAACAACAGGCGATCAAGATCTTATCGTGTTCCCTCCCGCCAGGTGGGAATCCGGTGGAGGCTCTCATTCATTCTCAGTGCATTGATATGCGAATGATGCCTATGGCATTGCGGCCGAAGACAAATGTGTTGACTCGTTGCTGAAATGCAGAGAAGAGTGGACAGGACATACGTCAAGGCATCAGTGCCAAAAAATCAGTGGGGTTCTCCTCATCGCCACAGGCCCCATTAACAGGTAACCTGCAGGGAGTCCCTTTCCCCGGATAATCAGAATTCGCGTTACTCAGAGGCATCCGCACTACTGACGCCATGAACTCCGACTCCTTCATACTCAAACATCTCCAAAATCAGCAGGCTACTGGAGCCCATGCATTATGCCCAGGGCAATTTTGAATGCCCCGTCATGTCCACGATGATCATAGCCACTGGCCCACACACAGCTGAGATTGTGCCCAGCGTGTACGACGGCCCCCATGCCTTACATTTACCTGCCAGCAAACGGTTATACCCGAAGAAGGACATGCACATCAAAGATCTGTTGGTCTTTGCGGCAAAAGTTTTATGCACAATCTGGGTCCAACCTGTCCTAGTTGTACCAAAGAAATCATTACCTACACTTTCACTTGTGTTCTCCTGATGTAGCACCTTGCTCAAGTGCAACACTGCTGCCCTACCCCCCTCTCCTGTTGTTGCACATTCCCATACCGTTTCCATAGCCTTCGTCAAGTTTTTTCTCCTGTTGCCATGTCCTCATCCTCAAGAGACAACAAGACCTACACCAGCCAGCAACCCTCCCGATGGTGGATGTGCTTGCAGTCATCGAAGCAGGGATTTGTCATGGGAGCTTTTGCTGGTGGAGGTGTGGGCTTTGTGTCCACGGTATTCATGGGTATGGGCCCTCAGATGGCTGGACAGCGTTTCCACCATTTCACCCGCCAGGTTCCTCTGGCCACGATTGGGGGCGGGCTGGCCTTCGGCAGCTTCTTCTTTGTGGGTTCCTACTTGCGCTGCGTATGAGCCCTGTTCACTTTCGAGGCGGGCACAGAGGCACTGAAAGCTGGGTTTGTCGTAAGGAGTCCTCCACCTCGGCAGCTTGGTTGCCTGCACCTATACGTTCTCCATGCAGCAGATTCTGACTGTGGGCCGTAAGACGGGGACAAGTTTGCAAGTTTGACCTGGTTGTCGCAAAACTCTCAAAATGCCCCCTCCTAAATGCGGCCCAGTTAGCTGCATCAGTGCACGAAACAAACCCTTTTTTTGTGCTGCTGTCGACGTTTTTTTTTAATTGTGCTCTTGTTTTTCGAACCTTGTATTTCTTTGACACTCTGTGGCGCCTTCTATTGCAGTTTTTTGTTGGCACGTTACAGAGCAGAAGACTGCAGGAGGGTGCAGGCTACACAGTCTGCGCTGGCCGCACAGCCGAATTTGCTTTTGGGAACATTGCTTCTCGACGATCTGTAGCCCACCTCAAGCCTGCTGTGCACTGAGAGTGCAGTGTGCAGTGTGCAGCCAGCCTATGTGTATGAAAACCCACGGAGGGTCTATGGAGGTCTTTCAAGGCAGGCTCAAGTCCAAAGCCTCTAGCTGGCCAAACTTCAAGATTTCACGGAGTTATGTGCAGCAAAACACGCTGACTCCTTGGGCCAGCATTGCTGCTGGTCAGAGGTTGTCGGAAATTTTGCTGGCGGTGGTGCATTTTGCAATCAGAGGGTGAGGATCCCATGTCCCATGTCGAATGATATTGTCCTGCAGCCACTAGAGTTGCTGACACGCATCATGCATTTGCGCATGGTCTTACCAACAAGCGTTCCCTTTGGGCGCCCTAATCCACGCTGTAACCATGCTAACTTTCACCTGCTGGTGCCAGGGGCTGTGCATACCTTCAACGCCACTTGACGGCTGAGCCAGTGCTCTGGTGCTTGACACTATCCAGCAGGTAAATGGTGAAATGACGGTGTTGCGTCCGTCATAAGAGCTGCAGAACAGGGGTTGCCTCTGTTCTGCAGGAGAATGACCCAAGAATCCAGACCTGTCTTGTGCATGGCAGCACTGGACGTACAAGCGTGCAGACAGACACAGGCACGTGTCAAATACACGCAGCCCGTCTGCATCTCAAAGCAAAGCAAACAGGCGATGGAGGTTTGGTCTGGAGCTAATTTACAGTCGCTATTTTAAGTGATTTCCTTGTTGAGTCAGGCACGCGCAACAAGCAGAGCGTTGTTCTTGGTTGTGCAAGCCGATTTAGCCTGGAAAATGATAACCCGCTAGCATGATATGAAGAAACCGGAATTCTCTTCTGCTTTGTCTGCTGCTGTTTTTTCGAGGCTCGGCCACTGCGCCGCAGCCAAAATGGAGGTCCGCAGAAATGTATAAACCCAGGCAGCCTTGAGGACAGGACAGCCAACTTACCAATTGATAAGACGTTTGATGCCATTAGTGACTGTCTATGCTTCTTGTGTTCGTATTTTCCGTTTTTGCAGTTTGTGTGTGCAGTCCCACATGCTTACACCCCTCCCAATGGTTTGGGCAGGTTTGGGAGGGCGAGAAAGCCCCATGACGCTGAGATGAAATCACTGAGCTCTCAATGTTTCTGCATTTCCCTGTTGAGGTTTGTGGGGCTCTCGTTCCGAGTGGGAGGCTCACACCATTCCAATTACGTTATGGGGACGGGGGTAGGGATGGGGCACGTGATTCCACATGCTGTATGACGTTCGGGAGAGGGTAGGCATCTGAATACAAACGTAGTTGGATGCTCTGCACTGCTGTTTGAGCTGTAATTGAGCCATTTGGTGCTGAGAATTTGAGCTATTGAGTTATGAAGAAACACACTGCCACTCCTCGGACCAGCGAAAACACAGGAGGGAGCAGAGAAATGGCGAAGAGGAGAAAGTGGGATTCAGTGATGATGGTCCGATCAATATCACAAATGGGAGGAGGCTAGTCTAGAAGCTGAACGTCCCCTCAACCAGGCATGCGTTCAAAGGCAGGGAGATCTTGGGGGGCCCTGGACCGAGGTGTTAGTGCCCAACAATCCCCCCCCCCCCAAACTGGCAGAGCCTTCGGGGGGGGGGGGGGGGGTGAGAGGTTCATATTCAGCTGCAGCAAACCAACTGCTGAGCTCAATTGCCCTGCTGCAGGGCCTGATGAACAACATTGTGCAGCCTCATCTTACTCCCCCGCAAAAGGACAGGGCATGGGGGGGGGGCTTCAATCAAACACAGCAGTGAACCTCCCCCCAGTCCCTCAATGTACCCTCCTCCAGCCCCCCCCCCCCCCCTGGCCAGTTTTCGCACTATAGGCACCAAAAACGCCGACATAACAAAAATAAACTCATGGACCGGGGTGCCTGGTGGCACCGTCTGTCTGCTGCCTATGCAAGTGCTGTGCAAGCTCTATGTGAAAAGGAGGCTATTTTGTGGATGTTCACCGTGGCAGTGGATATTGTGTGGGTATGCCCGGTCTTACGAGTGCCAATGTTAAGATATGGCACAATTACGGGCCACACCGCACCAAAGCATGTTTCATGGAGTTTGGGGTGGGGATCCATGATGGTGCATAAATACGTACGAAATGTAGTGCGGCACATAAGACATGGGTTTGTTGTCACATTTGCCAACTACAGAGAGTCATGGACACATTTGTTGTGAGTCTTTGCCCACTTGAACCCACGTGACTCTGATTTTGAGGATATTTGTGCTTTATATTCCCCTTTCTTGCACCGGCTCACCATGCAATCTTCTCTTTTTGAACTTGGATCTCCAGTTAGGTTGAAGTTGTTTGGGCTAAGGCTGCCCGAGGCATGTGGGGAATGGCTCATGTCTTTGATGGGAAGTTGTATTTTACAAGGGACCACATGCTAGGCAATTTCATTCCCAAGAATTTGAAGTTGCCTGAGCCCAAACTAGCCCCTAAGCCTCCGGCAAAGGCATCTTCAAGTGATGAGCATGTGCAATTCTTCCGCATGGTGTGTGATCGCCAGAAGGGTTTCCAAGCTGAACATTTGTGGGCTTCGCATCCTTCATTGCTTGTGACGGCATGGGTGTGAACGTGAATTTCTTGTGTTTGCATGCTCTTGGGGGGTGTTGCTTGATCCGTGCGCGCACCGTGCATACCGTTGGGTATTGTTCATTACCCAGATCCAGAACGCGTGATTTTTCTCTACAAAATTGGGTTCTTCATGGGTGTTGTGGATGCACAACAGCTATTCAGCTGTTGGTTGACCATTGGTTGCCCCCCCTTTTGAAAATTTCCTTTTCCGAATTTTCCTTTCTTTCTATTAAACCGTGCATTCTGTTGGCTAAGTGCTGTGGTAAGAGGGGAGGGGTTCGCCCATAAGGGGGGTGCGAGACAACGCCGTGGCACTCATAGGGTCTGAGAGAGCGTGGTGGAGACTCCACTGAAAATAACCCCCCCCCCCTGTGCGTCCCGCTTGGGCACAACCCTTCAATGTGCGGGAGAAGGCTTTTATGCATCAGGCCAGGGCATATTTCCCTGTTTTTGTACAACCAGATAAACTTAAAGTGCTTGCATCCCCACCTTTGGAACACCAAGTCTTCATGGAGAATTTCAGAACAACACACCTCAATTTTTGGAAGCAATGCAACCCTGTAGGTTCCTGCTGTCATTCAAAAGATCCTGCGCTGCAACTGGGCTCACCACAAACCCAAGGATCCAGAAAAAAGAGCAAGGGGGGGGTTCAAAACTGTGCACTACATCTCCAGAGATTGAGCGTTTGCACTTCAACAAAGAGCACAAGAAGGACCAGGAGGCCGCAAAAAGATGACACACACTTACAGGTCTTTTTTCGACTGCATCAGGCTAAAAATTAGAAGTCACCTTGAAGAGAGGTTGTTAGATCAAGCGCAGGTGCGGGCGTCGTATACCCCCCTTTTTTTGGGGTCATTCGCGTAGCATACCCCAGGGGGCGCCTTAAGCGCAGTGCGCGTGCAATGCACGCGCAGTGCAACTATTTGGGCGTCTGGCCGTAGTAGAAACCCATATTTTGTGCAACTTTGGGCATCATTGTTGTTTGGTAGTAGGTTTTGATGCATTGGGGATCTGGCATTTTTGGATGTTCACCCTATTTCACCCATTTCTACTTTTTTGCACACACTTTTTGCCCATTTCCACCACATCTACTCTTTTTCTTAGTTGATTGATATGGTGATACACTTTGAGGGTGCCTGCTACAGGACATCATACTTCCCTCCTCATTTCTCCGGCCCATTTTCTCCATGGATCTCAGTATTGGGGATGGGGTGTTCTACACCCGCTCCAATGGCCTGCGACCTCCTGCCACGGTGGTTGGGACGGCTGAAGACGGACTCCTCCACTTGGAATACTACCAAGATGGGTTGAGAGTGGTGAATCGGCAATGCAAGATGGAGTTCATCTCCTTTGCCACCCCAAGTTCAGACTTGCCACCTGCTTGCCCTCCATCTCCGCTGCCCAACACACAGTCAAGTTCCCCCCCAAAGGCCCCTGGTCCTTCACCATGCCACAAGAACCAGGAAGGTCCCCCTCAAGGTCCCCTCCAGTCCAGTGTGGGTCGCCTAATTCTAAGGGTGTTTCCAAGGGGTGTGCCTAGGGGCTCTTCGGGGGGAACATAGTCTAAAAGTAGCGTGCAGTGTGCGTGCAGTGCGCGCGCAGTGCAAGGATTCCCCCCAAGGCATGATATTGGATGTCTAGCCCCTTGTAAAATCATTAATTTGCCCAATAAGACAACCCCCCAATGGATTTTTTGATTATGAGGCCTCTATCACCTGAAATTGGATAACACTTTTTTGAGGGGGGGGGGGTGGGGGGGGGTCAAAAGTTTTCGCTGAGAAGGCTTCAAGCAATGGGGAGACACCTTTATGTCACATCCAGCCCCGGTCGAATGGTAACACACCCGGTTGCCGAATTTTAGGTCGGCGGTTCGAACTGGTCGGTGGACGCCCGCGGCAGCGCCGCCGCCATATTGGCCGCACCGGGGTTCGAACCGCCAACCAAAAAGTCTGCGGCCGCCTGCATTACCATTCGGCCACTGCCTATCCTGAGACCAGTTGTGCTCCCCACTGCTTGCACCCGTGTCTGCCAATGACAAAAAACCCAAAGTGTGTGTTTCTGTCTGACTGACTACTGGCCCGTCTAACTGACTGATTGGCTGACTGTCAGCCTCTCTTCGAGGTGCGGTGCCGAAGGCAATAGAATTGTTGATATGCTAGCAAGAGCTGCAAGGTGCAGAAATTAGGAGCCTGGGACCTGTGACAAGCCTTGTAAAATCATTATTTTGTCCAATAAACGCATCCCCCAATGAGTTTTTGGTCCGGACCCCCCCTCCCCAGACCCCCCCCACTTGAAACCCACTTTTTTGAGGTTTTGAGGGAGGTGGGGGGGGGGGTGGGGGGGGGTCAAAAAATGACCCCCCCCCTCTTTTTGGGTCGAAAATCATGAATGCTTTGGTTTTTTTTCGATTTTCAGCCGAAAAAGTGTTTCCTGGCCCCGACTCCATGGGGTTTGTATGGGGCGGAGTGGGACGAGCGCTCATGCAGTTTATGCTTTTTTCAGCCATTTTTGCTATGTTGGCGGTTTTGGGGACCTCGGTGACCCCGTGGTACCCACTCTGAGCGGTGTGAGTGGGGATGTTGTGACAGTATATGCCTACTAGGATACAAAAATCACGATTTTTGTAGTCTCTAGCCTTGCCGAGGGCTGGTCATAACCCGTGCCAAAGACGCAAAATGACTGTTTCCACCAACAATGGGCCGGTACACAACTTGCTTATGCTATTTTTCACCCTGGGCAGCTCAAAAATCGAAGTTTTCGAAACTTGTTTTAATGATATTGTGACCACACAATATGACCATCCAAGCTATGTAAAGCATGTTTTAGGCCATATTGACGTGTTTTTCACCCTATTTGGGTATTAGGTCGGGGGGGGGGCTCCCAAGGGATTGGTACACAACATGCTTGTGCAGTTTTTCACCATAGGCAGCTCAAAAATCGAAGTCTTCGAAACTTATTTTTTGATATCGTGATCACCTAAAATGACCATCCAAAACCAAAAGATTCCTGATCTTCGACCCCAAAAAAGGGGGGGGGGTCATTTTTTCGACATTTTTGAACCCCCCCCCCCCTCCCTCATGATGAGACGCCTTTGCGCCACCAAAGGCGCCTTTGCGCCCCTGAGGCACGAGTACGACACGTCCTCACGTGCCAGGGAATGAGTGCAAGGCAGGGGCACGACCTGCAAGGCAAGGGTTAGAGTCTAACCGGCACTGTGGGAGGGTGGTGGGTGCGAGCTGACCTCACTGTTCAGAGGAACAGAGCCAATGCACAGTCAGCAACCACCTGGTGTGGTACAGAACTGGTCTACGCTGCAGTGCAGCAAGCATAACACTGAACAATGTGGTTATGACCATGCGCCTGTGACACGGGGGCGTATGCGAACCCAGTTTCCGTTGCCTCATGGCCCCCTCCCTCAAAACCTCAAAAAAGTGGGTTTCAAGTGGGGGGGGGTCTGGGGGGGTCGGGACCAAAAACTCATTGGGGGATGCGTTTATTGGGTAAAATAATGATTTTACAAGGGGTTAAACTAACAATTCAACCCCCTGGGGTAGGGTACGCGAATAGGCCAAAAAGGCCCAAAATGGGGGGTATGTGGCGTTTTCCCCTATATACGCCTGCCTGGCTTTGATCTAACAACCTCTGCGAGGTGATTTCAGGTTTTGGAGTCCGGAAAAAATTTTCGCGCGAATTGTTTTTCCGTACCCCCCCCCCCCCCTCCAAGCTGTTTCGCCCCCCCTTCAGGGAACGACCGTGCAGGATTTGTAACATTTTTGCGCCAAATAGCACAAGAGGCATGGACGGTCTAGTAGTATGCGCCATGGACTAGCGATCGTCGTTGTTGGGGATTCGAAACGCGGTTCCTCCGTCCATCCAGGGGCCCGTTGGCGAGGTCCCCGCCAACCGCCCCCCTTCAGCATCCCCCTCCACCGCCGGTGGATGGGTGGCGTGTCTCGTCCTCGTAGTTTTTTTTCTGTCCGGAATCATAGCACGTAGGAAAAACAAGGCACCAGGCACAGCATACCCGCAGCAGTGCGCCCCGTACCGGCGCCGCCGGCTGACGGGAGCCGCATCTCCTCCTTGTATTCCCCTTGGGGGATTCGAACTGGCGTCTTCAGTAGCCGGCTGCACAGTCATTGCAGTGCGAGGCCAAAAACTTATCCATTGGGCAGCTAGCTTCCAGCAAGCTGTAGTCAGGCTTATCTTTTCAGCAGGGTCCGAGTACAAGTATCACAGAGGCTGGGCCTACGGCTCCCTCGCACACCGTCACTTCTCTATGAAGTACACAAGTATCTCTCTGAGGCTTACATAGTACCAACCACAGTAAACCCATACCCCCACGCTCTTCCCCTGAAGCGAAGTCCTAGTCCAGGTTACTTGGCCAAGGAGTGCCAGCACATGCAAGGTGACTCGGGTGCAGGATGGCAGCAACAGGGCGCCTTGTAGCATATATATTCCTATCTTGTAGCATATAAACGCTGACGTGTTGACAAAATAAAGGCCATCAGATGCAGACAATTGTATGGTAGCACATGTGTATCATACCTGTGATCATGCGGAGCTGCTGGACATTGCTGCATATGCATACCAGGACGTGCATGT
Source organism: Eutreptiella sp. 'Long Island Sound 2002' (assembly GCA_964036045.1). Classification (NCBI taxonomy): domain Eukaryota; phylum Euglenozoa; class Euglenophyceae; order Eutreptiales; family Eutreptiaceae; genus Eutreptiella; species Eutreptiella sp. 'Long Island Sound 2002'. The sequence goes on from OZ038386.1 coordinate 17,726,811, forward strand.
GTAGAGCGCTTTGAGACCTGCTTGTGCCCCCTTCAGGGGTACCCCCCGAAAAAAAAGCTGTACGCCGGTACTAGGAATTTTTTTTTCTACCCCCCCCCCCCCTGGGTCACGCTGTCTCCCCCCCTGAATGTTGTATGTTGTATGTCACTGACTTTAACCGACCCTGTACCCACTGGGTTTTTAAACCTAAGGCCCCATCTCAGCCCGACGGCGTGTCGCCGAATGGGGCGCAGCACGGGGAGGGCATGACCTCTGACCAGTATATACGCCGAACCATAGAAGTCCAAGGGCCAGAATAGCCAGCGCAGGGTCGAAAGGTGAACACGAGCTCACCGGACGCTCAGCGGATGCACCGCCATACTGGCGGATGGACAGAAGGCGATGACAGCCGTGGGGCAGGCGCGGCCAGAGCCTAATGCGGACACTGCAAACTGACCATATTGAGGCCCCTTGAGAGAGAAAGGCTGAAAGTGCCTAAGGGGGGGGGCATTCAGTCAATCAGAACTGACCATTGCTCTCTCTCTTTCTCTCTCTGTGCCCCTGTCAGAGCAACAGGAGGTGTTGTTTCCGACAAATTTTGGGGCTTCGGTGTTGCTCTCGCAAGGGAGAGGGGTACAACGGAATTTGTAATTGGGATGGTGTTGTGGTGGAGCATGACAAAAGGAAATGTTTCCTTGTTGAGGTGAAGCATTTTTGCGCCTTTCGTGCCATGCATATGCCAGACCTGAAATTATCTTGATGTATGTCCTTCTGATAATGTGGTTGTCAGCAGGCAGGGCACACCTCCAGTGCAAAACATGTGGAACAAATTTCTGGGCCTCCTAATCATCCATGGCCTTGTCCAACGACTACCCTCTGGTCAAACGGCAAAGCAGTATTGGGTCGTTGTGCACGGGGGATGGGGGAGCAGCAGCATGGCCTCAGTAATGCATGCTGTAGAGAATGCAGAGAAGGAGCGGAGACCTGCAAACGACATCGCAGGAGAAGTTTGCGTCATATTGGGATCGGATGCTTAGGAAAGTCCTCATGGGACTACTATTGCATTGCGTTGGATTGTGCTCGACGTGCAATTGGGAGGTAATGAACCCCACACTGATAGAAGCAAACCCCTGTCATTTTTAGTCACATTGGTATGAGCGATGATGACAACCGGCAGCAGAAAAAGCAAAGACAGTCCGACCAGTCTAATGGCGGCCCAGACCCCGACATGGGCAATATTTACAGTCTGCTGAAGAACATTGAGGAGAGCCAAAAAAGCCTCGAGGAGAGCCAAAAAAATGCCGAGTGGAAGAAAGCCCAGCAGGCCCCTGCAGGCCGCAATGGCAAGGCCGGGACTGTGGATCTCAAGTTACTTGTCTCCATGATCACAAACCAAGAGGCACAGGCGAGGGCTAGGAAGAAGGCGAAAGACAGGAAGGCGGCACGGGCTGAGCTGGAGAGACGGCGGGCTGTGCGTCTGGAGGGCATCCGGGCACAGACGCAACAGTTGCCAGCCTATAACATGAAGGATGCCTTGCTACAAAGTATCAAGGAGCGAAGGGTCACCATCGTTGCCGGGAGCTGCGGCTGTGGCAAGTCCACGCAGGTGTTTCCGTCCCCCTCTCCCCCTGCTTTCTCGGCCCTCCTTCCCTGATCCGTGATGCCCAGTGCCTAAGTGGGAGTCTGGCATCTTCTGGGACTCAGTAGGTGTATTTTGAGAAGGCTTTGCCCCACACGAGACACGCGTTGGGTGTTGGTTTGTGCCTCGTCAAATGGGGCGTGCGATTCCGGCGAAAACCGCTTTCTGTGCATGTCATTTAAGTTTTCATTACACTCTATGACCTCCCCTTGGCCCCTGAGGGAAATGGGAACTGACTCACACCTATGCAAGTTTTGAAGGCACCAGCTTTGGCACCCTCTTCCAACCGCCTGTCTAACCGCTTCTGGGGCCGCCTCTTAGGTCCCGTCCAATGCATCCCTGCCCCACCCGGTGAGGGCGCAAAATGCCGTAGGGGTTGCATTGGTCAGCCAAGCGCCAGCCTCCGTGCGTACCGCTGCCGACCATTGCTTTCTCATCGTTCACCTGCCACTAGGCACCCACCCTTCCGCTGCTCTCTTGTTGCTGGAGAGTCAAAGCAACGTGCGAGTGTGCATCAGCGTTTCCCCCTCCTCCCCTGACCTCTCCCGACCACGAAACATTTGATAGCCACAGATGAGTGGCAAACTCCAGGCAACATTCGGTGCTGGTTGAAGTGGAACTGGTTGAGTCTGGCATGAGGTCAGGATCATGCTGCCCATTGCAAAACCTGACGCCATGGCCTCCCTCTCCTCTGTCTGGAATGTGCTGCGCTCCACTAATGGGGACCACTTGATCCCTCAGCACTGTGTAAAATTTCCCACATCGGTGGTGGTTTGGTGGTGAGCACTCTCCAAACTTGACAGTCTTGGGAAAGACTGTGTGTGAACCATGCCAGTGACAGGGGACAGAGGGACGCCAAGGGCCAGAAACAGCACTTGTGAGTAGAGGGACAACCGTCCCACTCTCACCAATGGAATGAGTACTACTACTATTACTACTACTACAAATTGAACTATTTGCCCCCAGTGGTTTGGGACAAGAGACGTAAACAATTTATTTCCAACTCATAGGGGGAGCACTTGACGCGGCTTGCGCACGGCGCGGCTATTTGGCGACATCTATGGGACAGGTGTTGTGTTGTCATTTGGATTCGTCCGCTCGCGCTGGGCACCTCTACGGATGTGCTTGTTTTGGACTGTGAAGGGCCACACCAGACCAAGGGCCATGTCAAAGATGATGAAGTGGGTGCCAATTGTATTGTGCTCTTGGTTGTGCTATGTTGGTGGGCAGGAGGGGCGTTGGTACAAGTTGTGTGGCCAAAGCATTTCCTTCGGGCCCATTTTGGGAGGGGGTAACAAGGGCGTTCTGGGTGTACTGGCCACAAAAGTAGTCTGCACGACGCAAGTACTTCCCGGTACCATTGCGTGCACCCAGAAGAGCCAATGGGCACACTTACTCTGCCTTTCTGGCTAACCCCACCCTTTGCTTCCTCAGCCCCCCCTTGTCTCCCTCCCCCCCCTCCTCTCCCGATCTGCCAGTCCCCCCCCCCCCCCCCGCCCCCGCCTTCTCAGGTGCCACAGTATATATTGGACGATTATACAGCACGGGGCAAGAAGGTGCGCATCCTGGTGACACAGCCTCGTCGGTTGGCCACCACGTCCATCGCCGCCCGCGTGGCAACCGAACGCGGGACCCGCCTGGGGTCTGAGGTGGGCTTCAGGATTGGCGGGCGGGAGTGCTGCCAGAAGCACACGAAGCTGCTGTTCGTGACGACGGCGGTGCTGCGGGAGATGCTGCTGCACACCCGAGCGCTGCGGCAGTACACCCACGTCATCATGGATGAGGTCCATGAGCGGTCCATCGACATCGACATCACCGCCGCCTGCCTGAAGCAGATTCTGACGTGGAACCAGCGGCTGCGGCTGGTCATCATGTCTGCCACGATCCATTGCAGTCACTTTGCGGACTACTTTGCGGGGGCCTTCAAGCCCAAGCTGCGGCCCTTGGTCCTTGAGGATCTCGAAGGCGCCAGCACCGAAGAGCACAACAGTCTTCTCGAGAAACTTATGGAGGCGGTGCAGGAGGCGCCGGAGGGTGCGTGGGCCGAGCCGGTCGAGAGCATCCTGCAGGAGGCGCCCTGCACCCCTCCGAGCGTTCTGGAGGCGTTGGAGCAGTTTGGGTACGGCCCGCAGCCCCGCGTGGACCCAGAGCGGAACGCGGAGCTGCTGGTGGCGCTGCGGGATCTGTGGCAGTCGGATGCCCCGCAGAAGCAGGGCCCGGCCGAGGGGGCGGAGTGCGGCGGGGATGTGGACATGGAGCAGGGCCCTGCGGCGGCCTCCCGTGACCGGAGACCCGCCGATCCCGCCCCCGTGATCCGCCTTGCGCAGGACACCCCGTACCAAGTGGCGTTCCGGTATCTGGACGACGTGGTGAGAGACCTGGAGATGGAGCCGCGGGAGCGCATGGGGGTGGTCTACTACGCGTCGGACCGGTACAAGACCCCCCGCGTCTCGGACGAGCGGAAGGAGTTCTTCTGGAAGTACTTCAAGTGGCTGCACCGGACGAAGCACATGGACAACAAGGGCACCTTCCTCCTCTTCCTGCCGGGCAGCGCCATGATCCGGGAGTTCAAGGACAAGATCCTTGCGCTCACGGACGACGGGACGGACGTGGAGGTGCACACACTGCACTCCACTGTCCCGATCGAGGACCAGCAGAAGGTGATGCTGCCGGCGGATTGCGGGAAGCGGAAGGTGATCCTGTCGACCAACATCGCGGAGTCCTCCATCACCGTCCCGGATGTGATGGCGGTCATCGACTTCTGTTTGGTAAAGGAGATGCACTGGGACCCCCAGAACCAGAACAAGACCCTGGACGACGTTTGGGAGTCCAAGAGCTCGGCGGAGCAGCGGGCGGGGCGCGCGGGTCGCGTGTGCACCGGGGAGGTCTACCGATGGGTCTCCAATAAGCAATTCAACTCGTTTCCTGACGAGCCGCAGCCGCAGATCATGCAGTTCCCTCTGGACACGATGATCCTGAAGATCCTGCAGATCAAATGGGGCGAGCCCGAGAAGCTGTTGGCCCAGACCCTCGACCCCCCGCCGCTCCAAAACATCAACATGTCGTACCAGCAGCTCATTGACATCGGGGCCGTGTCACTGGACAAGGAACCAGATCCGGCGACGCAGGCGGAGCTCGACCGGCAGATGTCGCGGAAGGAGGGGATCGCGGTCGACGAGCTGAAGGCATGCCTTGCTCCTGTCGAGGGCCTTGTTGATCGTGCCTCCTTTTAAGACCACACTTCTGGCCCTACTGTGCTCCTGGATTCCCCTGGATGGATGACCAGGGGGTATTCCTGTCATCCGCAGAAACTGTTCTCAGAAAGGAGCAGAATGTTGTCAGCAGAGAAAGACAACGAGATGAAATTTTCCTCAAACAACCCTTTAACCCCCCCCCCCCCAATAGATACCGAGGCCTTGTGCCAACCCCCCCCCCCCCCAAATCTCGATTTCTCCCACCTCCACCCAAAAACAAACAAACAACGATGTTGATCAGTCTGCTAGTGAAGCGGACAGTCCTATTGTGGAACGCCCCCGCAGAAACATTTTACGCCCTCACCTCTACCAAAGCTCAGAGGAAGCTAAGAAAGAAAAAGAGTATCGTAAAACGTTCTACCGCAGGTCGCCGCACGCCCACCGAAAGAAAAAACCCCCGCCACATGCCAAGTCTCAGGATTATCGTGTGTTTAGCACGACCAGCACCCGCACCAGTTCACAGGAAAAGCCTTCACCAGACGTTTTAAGCGCTCTCACTTGATTCGTCTTTCTGGATGATCATTGTTGCTGCAGAATTTCTTGTCTCTCATTCCATCTGAACTCTCATTTTTTGTCTCCCACACTTATGCACTTTTTGTACCATGTACTTGATGTCAGTTGCCAGTTGCTGTGATGACCACGGACGCCTGGTCTGACTTCACTGAGTCGATTTCATTCAGAGGTTCAACCAGGCATGGCATAGAGAATAAAGATGCACTTATGCCATGCTGTGGAGTGCATTACCTCAATTTGTAGTGCTGTATTTTCTGTCTGTACCATCAATTTTCAACCCCATTCCAATCCTCATTCTTTAAGTAGGTCTTACCCTCCAACTCTCGACAGTCTTCCCCATCTTTGGGGGGAACCGCACCTCAGGAGTATGTGGTGCTCTATTGCTCTGAGCTCTGCATACCCTTATCACCGGCCACACCGTGGCTTTCTTGCGCCGTTGTCCCCCATCCCTCCTCCTCTCCACCCCCGTTCCACCTCCCGCGCCCTCCTCCTCCCTCCTTCTATCGTCCCGCTCCCTTCTCCCTTCCCTACCCCCCCTCTTTCTCTTCCTTTTCCATTCCCGTCTATTCCTCCTGCGTTCTCTCCTCCTCCTCCCGCCCTCCCTCTGGTCGTTGTCCTGCCATTCTCTCCCTGTAAGGCGCTCAGCAGCCGCTACTCAGTCACGAAGATCGGCCGCGTGATCGCCACGCTGAACGCGGAGACCCTGCCGTGCCTGCTGATCTTGTACGGGGCCGTGTTCGGGGTCCTGGAGGAGTGCCTGGTGATGGCCTCCATCGTGTCGAAGAAGAGCCCCATCCTGCTCCCCATCGCCGTCCCCGTCCAGGCCGCGCGGACCAACGCAGGGTACGCGGCCTACGCGCAGTCGGACCTGATCGCTGGGCTGCACGCGTACCTGTACTGGCAGAAGTGCAAGCGGAAGGGCGCGTTCTCCGTGGACAACGAGTACGAGTGGTGCAAGGGCCAGCAGCTCTCGCTGTTCTTCCTGCGGGAGGTGTGCCAGGGAGCCCCAGGGAAATCAGCAAGGGATAAAGTTTGACTTTATGATCGATTTGGCTAATTTTTGACAGGTTTCTAGGGCCGCAACGCCATTTGTGGGCGTTTTTTTTTCAGATATGTACAATTTTTTTTTAAATATGTACCATGTTGTCGGGGGTTTTTTTTTTTTTTTAAATATGCACTGCGTTGTTTTTTCCTTTCAATATGTGCCACGTTATTCTTCTTCTTCTTTTTTTTTTTGCTATGTAGTACGTTGTCGGTTTTTTTTTTAAATATGTGCGACTTTGTCATTTTTTTTTTTAAATATGTACTACGTTGTCGTTTTTTTTCAAATATGTACTACGTTGTCAGTGTTTGTTTTAAATATGTACTACCTTGTCATTTCTTTTTTAATATGTAGTACGTTGTCGTTTTTTTTTTTTAACATGTACTACGTCGTCAGTGTTTTTTTTTTTAAATACGTGTCATGTTGTCATTTTGTTTAAAAATATGTGCCACGTTGTCGGATTTTTTTTTTAAATATGTACTATTTTTTCAGAGTTTTTGTGAAATATGCACTACGTTGCCTTAGTTTTTTAAATACGTACTACGTTGTCAGGTTTCCAGAGCATAATTTTTTTTTCTCAAATTGGATTTGTTTAGGTGGAGGACAATGTGGTGCAGCTGAAGGAGGACCTGGCACGCTTCCACTACTGCACGGCCCCGTCGCTGAAGCAGAAGCGCCGCATGCGGGAGCACCGCCGGGCGGTGATCCCCGGGACAGTGGACGCGGTGCTGCAGAAGGCGGACGAGGCCATGAGCGATGAGGAGCGGGACGAGGAGGAGGCGCCGCAGGAGGGCCCGGAGGCGGGCGGCGAGCCCTCGGGCAAGGCGGCGACTTTGGAGGAGTTCCACCGTGGCACCGGCGTGCCTGACGACGAGCCAGCGGAGGACACTGCGATGGCCAGTGCCGACGCGGCAGACGTGTCTGCGAGTGGGTCGGACGGTCTGGCCGGTGCGGGTCCGGGGGGCGGTGAGGGGGCGGGGGACGGGTCTGGGGCAGGGGCCAGCGCCGAGGGCTGCGGGCCTTCCGCCCCCGCGGCCGGTGCTGCTGGCGCCGGCGGGCCCTCCCCAAGTGCAGGCGGCGCTGCTGATGCGGACGACGGGCCGGAGCTGGACCCAGATGACCCGTTGGCGGCCGTTCTGCGGCAGATCGACCACACGGGGCTGTACACGGCGGCACAGGCCTCCGTGGGGGTGGACCCCGACGACGCTCAGAAGTACCGGGGGAACGCGGATGAGGATGACTCGGATGACGAGGAGGACGACGCCGGGCCGCACAGCGACTCCATGAGTGACTCCAGCGCCTCCGAGACCGACTCCGAATATGACGACGAGGGGCTCCGGCCTCGGAGGGTGAGGCACGGCGTAAAGGAGGTCGAACTGGAGTCGGTGGTGTTGGAACCAGGGAAGCTGCGGCTGCTGAGGATGCTAATCGCGGCGGCATTTATGCCCCACATGCACGCGGTGCAGCTGGAGGCGGACCGCAGTTCCGAGGACTGGGAGGAGCAGAATGTAAACCGGCCGCCGGAGAAGAAGATGAACCCGAAGTACACTGTGAAGTTGTCGGGCTTCAACCGGCCGTTGGCGAGAGGGGACGCCCACAGCATCCGGCACCGCTTCGAGGGGCCCGAGAAGGTGGGGGAGGTCAAGCAGCTGGTGACCACCTCCGCCAACCACGCGTTTGTGGAGTTTGACCCCAATAAGGAGCCGGAGCAGCAACGGAACGACGAAGACTTCTGTGACCGGTTTGCACTCTCCATTCGGCTGGCGGGCCGCACCGCAACGCGTGCGCGCCGCCTCGCTGACGGGCACGCGGCCAAGCTGACCTGGAGCAGGGTCTCCTACCACCCGCACTACGCGGCGCACCCTGTGCCTTTGTTCCATGCGCCGGTGCCCGTCATCATGGACGACGCCTCCGTGGCGAAGCCGTTGCTGTTGAGAAGCAAAGACGAGGATGAGTGGGACACCGTCACGATGATCCCTGCCTCGATGCACGGTGTGCAGAGGTCCAACAAGTTGATGGTGAGTGCCAACACCATTTTGTATGGGCGGTCCAAGAGGGAGATGGCGATGCTGCTGTTCGCCCGCAACCTGAAGCTCGAGAAATGGGAGGGGGAGCAGCTGCGGGACAACATCTACAAAGTGTGCGTCCCCCTCCGCGGGCACGTGAGGGAGTTTTTTGTGCAGATGTCAGGGAAGGTGCTGTGGCAAGTCCGCAACCTCCGGGCGTTTGTCAACAGGAGGATTATGCTCCCGGAGGAGCAGGTGGAGGAGAAGGAGTACGGGGCTGTGGACGTGGACGAATTGTTATGGGAGTTGAATAACTTGAACATGAATGACCAGGTGGGGGCAGAGGTGAAGCGCCGAGGCCTTGGCAACGACGATGATGCAGTCGACAACGTGGAGTCCGCACGGCGAATCTTGTCAGATATGGAGAAACTCTGTGGCAGCAGAAAGCAGGGGAAGCCCGCCGAGTTCATGACCCTGTGGCATGAAGCCCGCATCACGGCACGGCACACTGTCAGCTGCGTGGACAATCTGGTGCTCAACAAGAGACTGCTGAAGTCCAGTCTCGAGCGGTCCATTTACGCAAACCCTGATTTGGCACTTGATGACCCGATGCAAGATGTGGTGCCCAAACCCTCAACACCACCCCCCATCCCAGGCTTGCAGCTCTAACCAACCACAATCACAGACACGTCGGGGCATCCAATCGTTCCATTGCACCTGCAATCCCCCTCCCTCTAGGAGCTTCTCCCCACGCTGCCTCCCAAGAGGCAATTTATAACGCAATGCATTCAGTGGGTTAGCTGGTCTCAACCCGTTACCCCGACCCTGTCAAATGGTTGTCAGGTCGTCGCTAGCTCTCACCTGCTGTGCCCGCCTGAGTTGAGCCATGTCGGATCTGCCTTCCTCGTGTAGGCAGAGGTGTTGGCACAGATCGGGGGTGACATTCAGCCCTTGTGTGCAACGACGCTCTGAATGCTTGTTCATATCACCCGCTGTTAATGTGACGCCAAGTTGAGACAAGTCGCAGTCCACGACCACCGGTTTTCCGCTAGAAGATTACGTATCGTGGATGCGTTGCTGACGAGTGATGGAAGGTGGCTTTCAACTACCGCCAGCTTAGATTGCTCACTGCCTGAAGACGAGGAAATAAGCTGGCGTACGCAGAACCACCTGATGCCTTTCTTATGTAATTTATACACTTACCCAATAGGGCTGCAACCCCCATTCTTGCTGCAAATAGGTATGCTTGGCAGTGCAAAAAGCGACAGCACGTCCACAGCCAACCAAGTGACCGAGGATCCCTGGCCAAGGAGAGCCACAAGGTCGCCATGAATCAAGGATATACATTGACAGCATGCAAGGACAAATGCCTTTTCAAGCTCTCGCTTCGAGAAATACACCAACCATGCCTCCAATATCCCAATTTATCCCAGTCTTTCCCATTAAAAGCACAGGCAGTCCTGACGGTGGTGGGGGGTGGTGTAATACTGCATCATACCAATTATTAGGGCTACACATTCATATTGTACACCCAAGACAGCATGGGACATGCAACAGTTGTAGTTATTTTCGACGCTTTGCACCTATGGGCATTGCCCATCAAGAATTTCCTTTTTAACTCTGACCTTCCCAGACCAACCTCTTACCCAAACCCCCTGCTCTTTTGTGGCTTTGTGACTCTTCATTTTCATTGAACGCAAATTATTTCAAGTCAATTTAGCCCGGTTCAATTTGGCTCAAGTCAGCTCAATGGGATCAAATGAAATACATGGTATGGGGCATGGGGAGATGAAAAGCACCTGACCCCTTCAGGTTTGGCCAATGCTACAGCACAGTCTGATCATGAGCAAGGGCAGTGAGGAACATTTTATCCTGCACCAGCCCACGGGTGATACTGTTGACCTCTCACCCTCACCTCGAAGATGATAACCCCTTGACAATGCCCTGCTCTGCCCATTTCCCCTTTTTTGTCTGCAGTTCACCCACTGCATCATAATTTCTCTGTGCTCTCTTTTCGATTCGTGCCATGTGCAAAAATGTGCTTTACAGGCATCGAGGTAGTCGCAGCACCAACCCAGAAGGATATGCTATTATTCATGGCAGCTGGTGTTTGTGTGAGTGTTTTGCTGGGCTTGTTGTTTACAGTTTCATGCTCTGCAGTCAGATATGCTAATAGTACCAAGGCCTTTCCCAAACAGTCAGATTTGTGAATTTTGATTTGTGAGGGTTTAATTAGAATAGTCGATGTAAAGCAGCTCTTTAGTACTGCTTACATTGGTGTTTTTTTTTTTAAAAGCTGTTGGAATGATTTTGACTCGTTAGAGAGTAGGTTTGGGTGGGTGCGATTCCAAAGACAAGTGTATGTTACGATTGTATTTTTCTGTAATTTCTGTAATTTTTCCTGTCGCGTTCATGATTTTCACCATATTGGGGGTAAAAGTCCATGAACTCAAAAGGGCAGGTGGGCCCTGAACTGCGTGGACTGGGTGAAATGGCAAAGGACCTTAACACTTTCCGTCCACAGTGCATTTGTCATCATAGTCATCTCCCCGTATTGTTGTCCCTGTTTGTTAACACAAGGCAAACAAGCAGCCAAGGCCAACAGCAAGAAGCAAAAAGTGGATGATAAAGCCTGTTTTTGTACCTTGGTTGCATCCAAGAGGGCATCATAGTACCCTAGTGTGATGGAGATATGCGGTGGTGCTATGTGGTGCAAGTATCGCAGCACGTTGTCAACACCACAATCCAAAATTTGTAATCTCACATGTGAAATGTAAAAAGCACCAATGGAAGGTCAGTTTGTTTTCAAGTCTTGCCAAGGGTACACGATATACGTTGGGTCTCGCAATGGATGACCCGTTATATCATTCAGCCGCAAAATTTTACCATCCGTCTCTCCCAAGGGGTTTACAAGGAGGGAAGCATTTGTGACACATCTGTGTTGGGGCCGTATCTAGGCGAATCCATTGATGCCCATTGTCCCACCATGTGAGAGATTTTTTTGGGGAGGACAATTTGCCAGTCTTGAGCATTTCTGAGAAACTACTCCGAGAAAATCACCAAAATTAAAAAAAAAAGAGCCCCAAATGAAAAAGGGACAAGATTCCATTGGACCACCTCAAGCCGCACCACCAAGCTCGGTAGGTTCGGATTTACTGCAACAATTAATTTGGTTGCATAAACTAGGGCAAGTGCCATGTAATGTCTGTAAGTTGCTGCAATTTTCTATAACTTCGTACCCATTTTTCATAGTAGTTTCCGTAATCAGAAAAATCGCATTTTGTGGTAGACTTCACATTTTGTAGTCGTCGTTGCATTTGTCGGGTTTCCCATGGGCCGCTTGTGGCTCATCTTCTTCCTCTTCGTTCTCCGTCTCGTTGTCTTTGTCGCCGCCGGAATCCGGATCTCCGTCCGGTGCCCCCCCCGGTTCCGGCCATTGGGAGGTCTCCATTTTAGAAGACCACGGGACCCATTTTGTGGCCATTTGAGGGTTTTGGCCTCTTTGCTGAGCGGGAAGTGGCATCTTTGGGCTGCATGTGGTAATCTCCAAGGCTGATGTTCCCTTCCCAGGATCACCCTCTCCGGTGCTACGGGTTGCTCTTCGGGCCTCACGCCACTTCTCTTTCCCTTTGCTGCCACCACGGTTTGAGCAAGGGCATGCTGCAGGTTTTGGAGGTAAGAGGTTTTAAGAGTTTACCTCTAGAGATAACCTTTTTGGTTGTCAAGCCATTTCTTTTACAAACCCCTGGAGGAAACCTTTTTTGAAACCTCTTACCTGCTCAAAAAGGTAATAGGTTTCAATTTCAGAAAAAGGTACCATGCCTTTGTCTGGGCCCAACTGGGAGTCTTCGTTGTTGTTGCTGATGACCATGGGGGCGTCGGCTATCATGGGCTGCACCTTGGGGTGTCTAGTTAATTAAAAGAACCATACAAATGTCGAGCAACTCAAAGACCGTACAAAACGGTTTTAGACAGAGTACATAGAACTAGTGCTTGTTCTTCGGAATGTGTGCATGTTAATTCCGATGGACATGTCGCAGTAACTTTTGTTGATTGTTCAAAAAAGGCAGAGAATCATTTTAGATTCAAAGTTCAATGTGCAAAAGTTGAATAGAGAGTATGACCGGTAAAAGAAAGGAAGATTGTAGACTACAAAGAATGCACTTTATAGACAACAAACTATGCACTTTGTCTCTGCCCAGTTTTAAGTAGTGGTCCCAATACATTGGTACAACGTAGATGTTCTCATGCACATCTTAGGTTGTGAGAAGGCCAAAACTGTTGACAGAAATTTTCCATATACTAAAGGTTTAACTGTAGGAAAGAATTGTGTACTACGCATGCGCTCAGGTCAAACAATCTTATCCAAGGCCTTTTAAGTTCTTTTTATACACATTGCGGGATGCCCCAATCAATGGTTTGTACTTTTTGAGCCTACGGTGATCCGTTTTGGAACGCAACAAGTTGTGAAAATTCTCCAAAGTAGGCCAAATTGCTTCAACAACCCATTTTTTGAAAAATGTCTTGATGGTCTTCACGATGCTCAAACAAGAAGCAAGAGGTTGCCGGCAAGGAAGGGACCTAGAGGCTCACATAGTGCTTAATGTTTCAAGTAGAAAACTGTACCCCTTAGCCTTGCTCTCATTGAGTCTCCAGTGCCTGAGCGTTTTCTTGGCCCCCCAAACCTGGCGAAGAACCCTTCACACCCCACCTAGGCATTAGTCCCGTAGACAGTGTCGTTTAACAAAGTAAAAAAAATGCCCGCAGAAAAATAACAGCTTCTCATGCAAAAAATTGTTTTTCAGCAAAAGACACACTGTTGCAGGCCTCTTTTCTTTGTTTAACATAGAAAAAGATGGGACAGCAAAGAGAGAGGGGGAGGGGGGCAAACGGTTGACGGCAACCATGAGCCAAACTGCGCCCTCCACACTTTTGAAGACATCACAAACTTCATCTACCCCATTGTTGGTGCAAATACAATCATGGTAGGACCTGGTGAATTTTTCTTGAAGTTTTAAACTCTGGTGGCCCGCTGAAAGCCTTTTTTCATACCCGTATACAAACACTAGGGTCCTCAAAACTTTTTGAGCGGCCGCTGCTCCTTTGTGCACTTTTGGTGCATTGCGGCGCACGGCTGATGTTCTTGTTGATGGTTGATGTTCATATCTGAGGGACGGGGGGGGGGCTTCGCTGAATGATGCACTTGCATGCACTAAAAAAAAGGAAGAATTGTCTATCGGTGTTAGTGTGGAGAATTCGGGGCTCCAAAACTGGAATACAATGTGATACACACGACAAACTCTTGGGATACAGTAGGAAACACAGAAATATCTCTTGAGATATGCTGAGAAAATTCGCTAATGTGAAATAGTCTAGTGTGCTGGAGCCAACCTTTGTGCCACGCGAGTAGGAATGACATCGCTGCTTTTTGGATGGCTGCACCATGGGCAAAAGCCCTAGTTGCCTGTGAGCATCTATGTATCTTCAGGGACCAAGAATCGGAACTATCCGAAAAGTTTGCATTCGATATGGTGGTTGTAGTGATGGTGGAATCATCGGAAAAACAATCAGACATAGGGGAAGTACACCGTGAGTGGCTAGCTATCATACTTTCATCATCAAACATGACTTCAGTGTCGGAGAAATTGAGAGCCTTAGGTCCACAAGCCGGCATGGGGTCTGTTTTGGGGAAAGAGACATTTGTGTCCCTTCCTACACATTGTCACTTCGCGTCTGCAACGTGCTGATAGTGTTTGCAATTAGCAGATTGCATTCATTGAAGCAAACAATGTATAGACTACAGACCACAATTTCTGTGACCCATGGGTAAACGGGAGGGTTGCACGGGTAAACGGAGTGGCGCTTGTGCAAAATGTGCATATTCTTGAACAATGGACAAGGCTAGAAAAATTACATCGCATATGATAACGGACTGGACAACCTTGAACCGCCAAATAATCTTTTGAATAGTGTGTGTGATGTGTGCTGTCACAATTCTAAAGCAGATCAAAAATGGATGTGCCGGCTGCAAAAAATCCACACTACGGCGCGTGAAGTGTAGAAACCTACTACCATTTTTCCAAAAACTCAAAACATTTCGGGTTGGACAAAACATGTGATATAATTGGACAACTAGTCATGTGCCGGCACCTGTGTACAATGTGGTGTGCAATTCTACCCATCCAACAGACATGCCAACCACCACTGCACGTATGACAAAGGGTTTTACAATGTAGGTTCAAAAATGGTTATGTAAATGTCAACCATCTTTGCGTTCAAATGCTATCACCAACCATTGATAGCACACACTTCCCAATATGCTCTTCAAATTGTCCTACGGTTTTAAACACCTCACAAAGGCTCCAACATATCCCAGAAGTGAATGCATACAATTCTCTCTACAAAACTCCTGACAGCAATAACCGCATGGGGAGAGCGTGGGCATAGCACCCAATAGTTAGTTAGCTTTCTCCGCACAGTGTTGGTGAGGTTGCATGACAACAACACCCATAGACCCTGTTATGTTAGAAAACAAACATGTGGCTACAACACGCGCAGCAGGTGCTTGGGAGTGCATAGGACACGTTGTGGCAATCAAAACACAACAAATTTTGGGTGCACACCATGAGCGCTTTGTGCCTGTGCTGTGCTATTTTGGACCTGTTTCCTTGATGGCCAAGGTGACTGCGGTAACCACTGTGTTCCCACACACAAGCCTGTGGTCCCAGGCATAAAACCACACCCGAATGGGGCATAAAACCACCTTTAAAACCACCCCAGGTGGTTTTATGCCCACTTTAAAAAGTGATAAAACCACCCCTTTTGGGGGGAAAAACATCCCTTTGGGGGGATACAACCACCCCTTTTGGGTACTAAACCCACCCCCTTCGGGGTGATAAAACCACCCCGGGGTGCTTTAATGCCACCAAAGCAACAAATGACATAACACAACAAACAAAAGCAGTCTCAGCAATGCTGCCACAAAAGCAATGCATGTCGAACTAGATGAATAGCAAACCCAAACCATGTCTGAAGTCCCATCTCACACCCCATTTGTAAAATTGTCCCCAGCCAGGTCACACATCCTATGACACATATACAAAGAGCAATGTGAAGCAAAACACTGAGTGTAAAACCATATGGCGTTTCCTGACCCTCCATCACCTCTCCTCCCTCCATACCCGAAATGGAAATGGGGCAAGCCCCCGCCCCCATCCCCAAGGGTGTTCTCCTTACAGCACAACATATAGACCTTAGGCAACTTGTCTGCAGGTACTATGGTTCTAGGTTAACGGATAAAATCACCGAAAAGGGAGGATAAAACCACCACAAACGGGTGATAACCCCCCCGCCCCCAACAACATAACCCCTTGGGAGAATAAAACAACCCCCCCAAAAGGGAGGATAAAAACCACACCCCAGTGGCATAAAACCACCCCAGGGGTCAAAAAAATGGCCAAAAAAGGGGGTTGGGGGTGGTTTTATCCTCCATTTGGGGGTGGTTTTATACTCACGACCACACAACCCTGCCCCTTATTCAGTCCAATAACTCAGATAATGAGTTAAAACAAATTAATTTTCACACTGAAAATGCCAAATTGCTGTCAGTTTTCAAAATCTGCTGTTTTTGCCCTGTGGACCGATCCTTTCCTGGCTGTGGGTGGTTTTCAGGGTGGTGTACACAAACCACAACAGCCTTTTGTTTGTGGCATTTCAGATGTCCCCTTTTTGTGTGCCGCACATTGGTTTGCACATTCGGCCAATCTTGCCATCCTGACAGTATTGTTGGGTTGATGGGTGGGACAGGCCTATTGTGCCAGTGTCATACCCCACCACCCCTGGAGACATCATATTGTCACTGATTACGACTATGTTTACTTCAGCATGGTCCACACCTGGTGTGGGACTGGTGTATGGGGATGAACAACTGGGGTTGTGAAGTGTTGCTGCTGAGCACTGGGCTCGCTGGTGCCCATACCTTAGGTTTGAATGACTTGATTTGGATTGGACTGCTGCAGATGCTGGGTAGGGTGATGACAGCCCAGGTTCAGTGAAAAACTCATTCCGATTACAAACCTATGCTGTGTAGAATTTTGGCAGCCTCATATATGAAATTCATTTTCCTGCCCTGATCCTGTTAAACTTGCCCTGATCTGCTGAGGGTGAAAAATACTTAGAGCAATCCTGGAATCAAATACATGTGGTATCAAGAAAATATGTGTCTGAGACACCGGAGGCCCCCATCGGATATTTGTTCTCCACCAGATGTATGCACTATTGAGCACGCAAAGACTGTCACGACTAAATGTACAACAGAAAGAAAACAAAGGGTAGACCTGTATGGCTTGGGGCCAAGGGGTCCTCAGGTCAGTGCCAAATCATTTCAGACCATGGCACCCTGCATACCTGGTATCTGGGGATACTGTGTTTTAACATCTGCACCACACCCGCACTGTGTCACGTAGTCCAACTACGGTTCAACTACGGAGGTGATGAAGAAAGCTGCAATTCATCTACACCATCAGCGTTCTGGCGTCTCTTACCATACCAGTAAGGATAACGAAGGGAGAGGAGGCTCAGGCAAAAGCTTTGACATCCGGCACTTGGGTCCCACCATAAACCGTACATGCGATACTGTGTGCAGCAATCTTATCTCAGACCTTGTTACACGGTTGAAACTACTGGATCAGATATGGTACACCATGGGTAACATGATCCTATTTTGGTCATACCGCAGTTATCGGAGGGTGGGGTCAGGCCCTGGTGGCCAGGCAAAGCCTAGGCCCCCTGCCCTACACCCTCCCTGTGGGGAAGAGGCGGTAGAGGGACCGTCTGGGGACAACATAGGTAGTTCCATACAAATGTGCATGAGCTGCTGGCACTGAAGCTGTATGCCACATTCTTTTTTCCCTGAAAAGTCCAGACCCAGGGAAGTTGCAGAAGCCATCTTACAAGATGGCACTCAAGAAAACTCCGGGAAGCAAGGATCAGAGCAGTCCGCTGCTACGTGGTCTCCCTTGGTAAGCAGCTTTGGGCGTTGGAAGGGAAAGCACTGTGTGCAGCAGAAATCGCGTTCTTCAGCAAAAAGAGACAAATGGCAAATACATCCAAATTGGATCACAACATGATGTAGTTTGATTCCTTTTTTTGAAGAGAGGGGGGCTGACCTCCAGATGTGGTCGAAGTATTGATCCTGTTCCAAGACACTCAGGTGAAATATGCACACCTGGAATATTCTCATGCACATCAAGAGCCTTTGCCCGGACTGGATTATGCATATGGTTGTGAGGGAAGCCATAGCACATCAATGTACCCTCCGGGGTACTCACCCCGGAAGGCAACAGCGACACTGAGGGAACGTTATTGTGCCGGGCATCGTTTTAGACCAAAATGCCCCCAACCAACACAATACTGAGCAACCACGGTGATTCCTCCCTCCTCTGGGGACACCTCTCTGCTTTGGAGATCCCGAGAGGGCAGGGGTCACGTAGCCACTTTTGATTGCGTTTGTTCAACCTACTGGTGCTATTGAGGTTAATCACCCCATATTCCTCTTCACATTGGAGACCCTGAAGAGGCGGAGGACATGCAGCCAGTCCATTTTTTCAGAGATTCCATTTCAATTTACCCTGAAACGATAGGGGTTACAGAGCCATTTGACTTTTCCCCGAGATAATCATATAATGATGCACATGGGTGGATGCATGCACAGAGTACTAGCACACAGAATCCACACCTACCACTACCTGAGACAAGCGCTAGAACTAGAGAACTCCCTTGGGAATATCTGCACTGTGTGCGTACTGCGTGCTAGAAGCCATAGCATACACTCATGAACACCATGACCTCTTGAGAGCACCAGAATCACACCAAAACATAAATCATTATGGTCATCATCTTCTCGGGAGGCATCCTCATTTGCCCATAACCCATGATACTGTTTATACTCGGAGCAGCGTGAGGCTTGAAATAGTGTCTAGTACTTCCAGTAATACTAGAAATTTGCACTGTGTGGGCACTGCGTGCAAAGGTGCCCCCCCAAAAAAAGCAACCGCCGTAGCCATCAATAAAGCACCACACTTGTCTGGGTGCTTTTCAAGGCAGTGCAGACATTCCTCCTTAGAGAGTCCTGTCATCAGTTGGCATATCCAGGGATCCTCTGGAACTGCACAACAGAGCCCGCTCCCATGTTCCAGTTTTCATCGCCTGCACTTTCACCCGACAAATCCAGGTGATCAAGATCCTCGGCGCCCAAGAGGTCGCCGCACGTACCCCACCTGAGGAGCTCGGCTTGACCACACTCATTCCTGTGTTCAGGCCTATGTATAAACCAGCACTATATTACAGGAAGGCACCGCGCCCTCAACTTCGAATTTCCACGGACAAATTTCGGGAAAACCAGGCGGGCAATGGGGGGAAACGGGGGGGACAGGGGAAATGGGGGAAACAAGGGGAAAATGGTGAAAACAGGATGGAAAATGGGGAGGGGGGGGGGGGCTCCAGAACATGGGAGAAACCTTGAAAGAAATCTCAAGAACATTCGGAGCAGTAGCAGTGCTGCCCTCAACTCTCTCTGTGTATGGAAGGCCCGTTGCCGCACAGGGCCCATAGCTGAGAGGTTGTGGACAGTTCTGGAATCGGATGCATGAGATGGCAGCACAGAGCTGCCACGCTGAAGCAAAATCAAGAAGAATATCTGATCACTGGAAACATCACAAAAAGAAATGTCGAGTACTTTGAAAACCAAGGGAGTTGTGGACTGTTAGTTGTGAAATTGGGATGTGACCCCAATGGGTGCTGACCGAGCAAAGCAGAGACATGTCCGTTGATGATTCAGTGACCAGGCCTTACCACTTCGATTGCGAAGGTCTTGCGACAAAGCATGTCAAAGCCTCGGACCCTCAACTCCAACTCCGACAAACCGACCCAAATTTGGTGAGATGGAGTCCCGGCCTTCGGTCGATCAGACCTGCAATGACGGGTGTTCTGCCCATTGCCACGTTGCTTTGTTTCCGTGCGCTGCATTTGTTGGTGTGGCGATCCATTGGCCCTGACGACTCTTGAGAACCTTCTTACAGGCTCCAAGGTGACATGCACGGAACAAATCCAATATGATTTACGGCATGGCACATACCCAACCTGCTCTACCGATTGGCTCTGACAGCCAGCACCTCAAAAAAACAAATCTGTTGACAGCATGTCACTCACAGGACCCCCGGCTCCGTAGGTCTCTCCCCCACCCGTCTGCACTCCCCTGGGGCCCGGAAGGGCCTTCCGGCCTCAAAAGGTCAGGTTTGGACCTGCCACGGTGCTCCGGCCGCGCCTACCTTCACACGGCCTTCATCAGGGGTTTTGGCACAGCGCGCGCACAGCGCCAATTATTACGGTGTTTATTCCGGGAACACCCCTGAGAACCAACCACCTCCAGAAGTGTGCATGATCGATTCAAAACAAATACCCCGCCCCCCCCTTGTATAAGCTACGCCAATGTACGGAATTATTACGGTCCCTACGCCTACTGTAGCTTGGACACGGGCGTAGCTTACGCGCAACAAATACAACTACCGACACACACGTGCGCGCGCGCATGGTATGAGTGCCCCTTGACCTCCGCCCACATTTCCAAGTGCATGCAAACACAAGAAGGCCTTGGGAACATGAAAATTTCAGGTTTACACAAACGTTGGCACAAGCAATGAGGAATGCGAAGCCTACAAATGTTCGGCGCGGAAACCCTTCTTGCGATCATACACCATGCGGAATAATTGCACATGCTCACCACTTGAAGATGCCTTTGGCTGAGGCTTAGGGGCTGGTTTGGGCTTGGGCAACGTCAAATTCTTGGGAATGAAATTGCCTTGCATGTGGTCCCTTGTAAAATACAACTTACCATCGAAGACATGGGCCATTCCCCACACGCCTCGGGCAGCCTTAGCCCAAACAACTTCAGTGGGTTCATCATCGGAGTCACTAGAATCATCACTTGAGGAAGACTCAGAAATGGGACCATCATCATCGGTGTCCGTCCCGGAATCAGAATCAGAGCCATGTGGGTTGAAGTGGGTGAAGGCTTACAACAAATGTGTCCATGGCTCCATCTAATTGGCAAATCTGTCACCAAACCCATGTCTTTTGTGGCCGCACTACATACCGTACGCAATTAAAATTACGTACACAATTATTACAGTCCCTACGCCTACTGTAGCTTGGACACGGGCGTAGCTTATACAAGGGGGGGGCGGGGTACCTGGTGTACCAGCAGAGGCTGCAGGGTGCAGAATTCAGGACCCTGGGGCTGGGGCTGGGGCTGGGGCTACCGGTGGTGGAAAACAGCCGACTTTTGGCACAGCGCGCGCACAGCGCACAGTGCGCCCCCTCACTTCCTTGCGTTGTTCGACTGGCAAGTAAATGTTCCATTGGCTCATTTTTCGTCCCCCTTTCCTTCCAGGGGGCTGGGGGGGGCGGACCTGGGCAGGGGCAGTGGCCGAAGGGGATGGCGTCACTCCACAGCTCACCAAACAGTGACAGTGACGGTGACTGCCGCCTGGAGGTACCCAGAGCGGGGAAATGAGTCAACGGGGCTGCGTCGCCCCTGCCGTCTTGGGGTGCTCACAGTGGGGGTGAGAGGTGGCCGCAGGGCTTCAGCCAAGTGGCGCCATTTTGAGCTCGGCCAGTGTGGGGGGTTGGAGCGCAGGGTCCCGTGGTGACACGGCGGCCTGCCGCTGGAATAAACGGAACGGCCCGCTCAGCAAACCGTAAGGGCAGTGTATCCACCGACGTACGGAGGTCACCAGTGAGCAGCGGTGAACACGAGGGGCAGAAGGGCACGGAGCAGGGCCGGCGGGGGCCATAAAGGCTGAACAAGGATGCCGACTGGCACTTCTGGGTGTACATATTTGTTTGCCGTTTGAAGAGGCACTCCTCCCCTCGTGGAGGTGAGTCGGTTGACAACCCACTGGGTTGTGGGTGAAGAGGGCAGGTTCAAAAAAGTGCGCGAGGTGGGGAGTGGGGAGCCTGCTCGGCTACCCCCAACGGCCAGGGAAAAATATGTTTACTCGGTGAGAGTGGGACAGTTGTCCCGCTAGTCACAAGTGCTGCTTCTGCCCCTTGGCGTCCCTCCCATGCCGGCGCCGGCACGCTCCACCCCAAAATCTTTCCCCACTTGTTTGCTTCGGCCTCTTGTTTTGAGATGGGAGGGAGGGTGGCGGTGGGGGGTGCTGCTCTTCTCCATTGAGGCTGGCGGGATGCCTGAAAAAGCCGGGTTTTAGTTGTGTTCCCCGCCGCAAGACCGGTCCCCCGAAGGGGCGAGGCAGCGTCAGGGATCACGGTGATCATGCACGACAACCTGTGTGAAGTAGGACAGGCCCCAAATTTCTGCGCAGGGGTGCCGGCATCACCTGCATGTGCCTCAAAGGCCCTCTGCCGAGGCATAACGTATGTACAGGTGCGCGCCCCAGTGCAGAGGACCGCAACTTCTGTATGACAAACGGGGAGACATGTGCTTACACGTGCCGTTGTGGACAGTCGGCGCAAGTATGTGGTACCTGACAGGCTGACACACACACACACACACACACACACACACACACACACCCTGGCAATGGTGCAGTGACCTGAGGTGAGGGGCTGCAGAATCCCCCGCGCCCCAGCCCCCCCCCAAAAAAGCAAAATGAAGCAACACGGAAAACCATTCGGGACAAGGGATGTGACTTGTGCACTGCGCCTTGGGCTGTTGTCAAACAAAACGATGGATGAACAGCGCTACGCCCCCCCTTCCTCCCCCTACACCAATCGAAGTACACGGTGTGTGCGTGTGGCCCCCGAGACACTCAAATCATGCTCAAACTGCGGGAAGCTCCTTCGCATCAGCTGAACCAGGAGCCCCGCTAACCACCCATACTAAAGAGGGCACTTGCCTATTGAGGTCCTGGACGCTACTGCGAAACAAGATGAAGGTGGTGATGGGCTATGGGCTGGCCCGAGACCAGTACAGAGGGTGCAAGTCTGTTGAGGCCCAGGGCCTTTGTGCCAGAGCATAGGCTCTCGCCGAGGCGAGGGGACAGGCGCACCGACTCAATCTGTTGGGGGCCGATGGGCATTGCCCTGGATATGAATGGAGCGCCCGGACTGCTCACCCAACGCAGTGGACCCCTGCGAGCGTCCCTCTTTCATATGGTCTGGTCCCTGCGACCTGCCGTACCGAACATGGGTTGGCGCGCCAGAACTGTGCATGGGGCAACTTTGATGGGAAAAGTGTCACCTTGGGAACGTGCCATGAGCCATGTCACATCGACCTGTCAACAGGGCCTGGAGCGTCATCTCATACGCGCTGGGCGCAGCCTTTCTCAGCCAGGCAATGTGATGAGGCATCCTGAGCTTTGGGCTGGCCGTTCCGAAACCATAAATCCCGCGTGCGGACGTCCGAAAAATGTTTGGTCCTCTTTATTTTTGCCCAAAAGCATGAAACTTTTGGAATTTTTCGATTTCGAGCCGAAAAAATTGTTTTCGGTTCCGAAATTGTTGGCCCAGCTGTGGCCGGCCGGGCGTCCAAAATGGCCATATCTGGTCTATGCGCGTGGAAATCGACCGAAACATGGACCATCGGATGCGCGCTTACGAGCTCTGTTTCGGGGGGGGGGGGGTTGCACAGCGCGTACCTTTTGGACTATTTCACTGGGAACTGGCCCCATTTCCCGATGCATGAAACGAGCCCCATCAGCAGGCACAAACAGCCAAACACAGAGACATGGCGCTGGCCAGTGAATGTGCGGTCGGAGGTTGCTGCCTTGACGGCCATTGGCCTCACAGCTGTGGTCCAACAGGTGACCTGGTCCTGTTGCACCACTGCATTGTCGCTGCAAATGTGTTTGTCGATGCGACCACCTCCACCCAAAGCCCTCGAAAGAGATGGCTGCCCAGGGTCCGCCGCGCTTTAACTCCCCCACCGCGTCCAGTGCTTCCCCCATAGGCGCCCAGGATTTTGAGGCCCATTTGAGGGACACAAACTTTTTTTTTGCCTCTCATCCATCACGCGGCCCCCGAGGCGAAGCACTATGCAGACACCGAGCCTCACGCTTGGACACCGTTTTCTCGCACACGGAGGTCATGTTGTGCCGTTTCATGACCTTTTGTAGGGCCATGTACACCGTTTTCTGAGGCGTGGACATCGTTTTCTGAGGAGTGGACACCGTTTTCTGAGGCGTGGACACCATTTTCTGAGGCGTGGACATCGTTTTCTGAGGAGTGGACACCGTTTTCTGAGGCGTGGACACCATTTTCTGAGGCGTGGACACCATTTTCTGAGGCGTGGACACCATTTTCTGAGGCGTGGACACCATTTTCTGAGGCGTGGACATCGTTTTCTGAGGAGTGGACACCGTTTTCTGAGGCGTGGACACCGTTTTCTGAGGCGTGGACGCCGTTTTCTGAGGAGTGGACACCGTTTTCTGAGGCATGGCCAC
Organism: Eutreptiella sp. 'Long Island Sound 2002'; assembly: GCA_964036045.1. Taxonomy (NCBI): domain Eukaryota; phylum Euglenozoa; class Euglenophyceae; order Eutreptiales; family Eutreptiaceae; genus Eutreptiella; species Eutreptiella sp. 'Long Island Sound 2002'. The sequence goes on from OZ038386.1 coordinate 17,750,705, forward strand.
CAGTTTCTGCGGTGTTCGCACCATTTCCGGCCTTTTCTAGGTTTGGTACAGCCTCATAGCTCTCTATAAACTCCTCCCATTCCTTTTGCTCCACAGGGATCCGTTTCAGGTCCGGGCCTTGGCCTCCGAAATCCCGCGGGATCACACTGGCATCCATGAATTGGGCCAAGCCCTGGAGAGAATTGGCCGCCGTAAAGACGTGCACGTCTTTGACCACACTATCCTTCAGAAACATCTTCAGCCACCGCCAGAGAAAGTTGAAGCCCCAAGAGCAGTTGATAAGCAGGACCTTGTACATATGTTCCGGGAACCGAGCTTGATCCACAGCCACAAGCTCTCGCATGAAACTCGTAGCAGACAGGTGAGACCAAAAGAACTTGCAATCCAGGTCACCACAGTCAATCACGATGGTGGCGCGGTCAGTCCCCAGATGTCTGTAAAGCTCTCGTCCCCGTTCCGTCGTGTAGATATGCCACTTCATCAACTCCGTGGTGTCCAGGCAGGACAAGTACCAGGTGATGCCCTTCGTCAGGAACCGGTCCCACAAGATCGGGTACCCCTCTTTGCACACCCCCTGGTACCCCGTGTAGACCCCTCGGACAGGGAGTTCGGGATGGAAGGGGTGCTTTTCGATGTTGTCCACGGCCCACTCCTGCCGCCACTCGGCATACTCCTGCAGCAGCTTTGCGCTGCGGTCGAAATTCCATGCGTTGGAGATGAGAAACCGAAACAGCATGTCCTCGTCGTCGATTTTGTTCTTGTCCGTCAGCGGCAAGTGCGTCTGGACCATGGCGGCGAATTCTTCGCACTTTTTCCATTCAGGCTCCCCCAACGTGAAAGGCCCTGATCTGGTCTGCATGGCGATGTTGAGAAGCCTCTAAAATGCAGCAATGCAACACAGAAGGTCAGAATAAGTCCCCCAGATCAGGTCCCTGCCGCCCCCCTCCGTGTGCCAAGAAGGTCCATAAGGGGGAAAAAAAGAAAGTGCCTCCGGCATCTGTGGTGTCTGGACTGGCTGGGGATTGACGTCGGTGCCTCAACAACGGCCGTTGGTGGGTGACAAAGGGGGGGAAACCCTCCTAAAGGATCCCCTGCTGTGTGCAGTTTGCTCTGCTTGGTCTGAATGCAAACTATGCAGAAATTATGCTAATCATAAAAAAAAGTGTGAATGAAAGAGGTGGCGTCTTGTACCCGCCCTCCCCGTAGCATGTTGTGGGGGAACTTGGGAATCAAGCGCCACCATGGAAGGAAAGAAGCGCACCGTGTGCACTGGAAGAGGCACCATGCCCGCATATTGCGCTTGTTGTTCACTGCTTTTTTCAGCAGATTTTCAGGGTGGCAGGGACACAGTGGCCTGAGGGTGAGCATGCAACACAGAGGCCTCCACTTTACCTCTTCACCAATGTCACGGTGGTTGGAGCCGCCCACACCCCCTGCCAGAAGGGGGCTCTGCATTTGGTGTGGCAAAAACGCTGCCTCCCCTGTGAAGGAAGTGAATGATTGCAAACCTTCAATGCCGTTACCCTCCCACAAATGCGACTTATCCTTGTGGGAGAAAGGTGTTCACAAGCAGCAGTGACTACAACGAAAAAAAAGTGCATCCACAAAATAGTGTGTGCACTGCGGCACACCGCAGGACACACCATGCGCTCGTTTGGATCTGAGCACTTGTCCAAATGGTGCTGGGCATTTTGAAATCATCGATTGGTTGCCCTGTAGCTGCAGTCTGGGTCCCGGGGCATCCCTCCTAGTCCTTCCCCCCCCCCCTCCATGTCCATCCCCACCCCAAGGGACGACGGTTCCCCCCCACCGGGGGGAACGGACACCACACAACGGTAACCTGAATTCTAGTATACCCACCAAAAATTTTCTTTGGTGCCTTCGGCGCCTGTGATTTCCTGTTGATTTATTGTTCATGGGCCAAGTGACGGTTCCCCCCCCTGGGGGGGGTTGGACAAGGGGGGGGGGGGGCTGGACAAAGGGGGGGGGGCGGGGTAGGGTGCTTGGCGTTTGAAATGGGCACCTTCACCGAGAAGGGGTGTACTGAAATGGCTAAGAGATTCAGTATTGCTTGGAGTGCGGAGACCAACGAGCAACACAATCCACACCAAACGAGCACAACAAGCAAACAGACAGCACAACGACACCACATAAACAGCGCCAAACCGGCATGGCAAGCAGCAGGAGCCCTGCACCCCTGCCCCTGCCCCTGCATTGGACACAACATATCACTCAGATGGCATCCACTGAGTCTTGCAGTTTCATGGCAAGCAACTGCAAAGGCTGTACCCCCAACCCCCACCCAACTGCTTTTTTTTTTTTCTTCCTCAGGCTCAACAAGTTCAAAGAGTGTAATGTGAGCTCTCACGCAACCGCCTGGTTCAAGAAGTAGGGCATATAGTACAAACGAGGGCTCCACATTTGGCATGTGTTCCAGCTTTACCTGGGGAGCTGTCTCTGTTCACTACCTGCTTGGTCTACCCCTTGCATATGCACTACGCAGTGCCACGCCTAACGGCCTTATGTTGATGGTGAAGCTCACGTTGTCTCCTGTATTGCTGAGACCCATAGATTTATCTTGCCTTCCACGGTACTTCCCCCACCCAACTGCGCAATGACCAGCAGGTGGTCGTTGTACGCGCCCCCCTTGCGAGAGGAACATGAAACTTCCAAAATTTGACGGAAACAACACCCTGTGTTGCTCTGACAGAGGCGTTGTGCGCGTGCCGCACGAAGACACAGGCAGTGAGAATTTACACAAGACATTCTCGAAAAGTGACGCAAGGAGCAGAATGGGCCATGATGAATGTAAGGGAGGGGCAACAAGTGGCAGTGTCGGAAAATGAGCTGTTTGACCAGGGGCTGGTCCTTGCACAAAGCGGTCGTTGCGCAAATGTGGGTGCGGGGGCACATTGGTTGAGGCTACTACAGGGCACATGCACACACAAATGCACAAAATCCTCTGCGCAGGTGTGCACCAAGTGCTACTTTTGAAGGTTTCTGGGGGGCTGACTCACGGAGTTCAATGAGTACTTAAGACAGTTCTTGGAAGATGGGTAACTCTTAACATATGACACAGTGGATATCCGCAGGGCGAGGCATGAAGCGCTGACCCACACCTCATATGTGGGAACGTGCACCAAATGCTACTTTTGAAATGCACTCCCCCACCAACCCCTCCTCATGTTAAAAACAACAGCAACTTGGACCTTCATAGTCATCCCTCCCCATGTTAACGGGACCCCCCCCCCCCCATGGAAGCAAGAATCATGGCCAACAGTGGGCCGCCACTCTGGAATAAAGAGGCATGGTCCACCTCCAGATTTCCCCATGTTTTGGCATGTTTCGCCATGTCTATTGACTGCGGGGTGTCAATAGATGTGGCATTCCGGAGTATTGCACTCTTCTCCTCCCTCATTTGTGCCTCTGGCAGCCGTCCCCCCCCCAAACCCCCCAAACACACACATGTCAATGAACCACCCCTCTGGAAGCAAAGACCTGGGCCCCTCTGCCAATGGCAGCCGGTACAGGAATGAAGAACATGGCTTGGGCCATTGGATTGGGGACGGATGGTAGAAAGGCTGACAACCCCTCGCTCCAAACACACCAAAACCAACCCTCCATTTGCAAACCTGATTGTACACCATCGTTCCCCACACTCCCTCACCCCACCATGGCACCTTTGCGTGGCTGCAGTGCATAGTTGGCTGGTGGGTGCCATAGCTTGGTTTGTATAGCATAGGAACCCAGCAGAGGGCTTGCTCTGGGATGGATGCTGGGAATCAGCCACATCCACACACATTGTGCAGTCACACCTTGATCTTTACCTACACACCTTCGGCCAATGCCACCATCCGTGGGTCGCGCTGAACCCAATGTGGAATGCTGCAGGAATGTGAGGAACGCGTTCCTTGCTGGTGCCGCCAAAATAACTGGTGATGACATTGTGAGGAGCAGACCTCCTAAGTCACCAGCACCAAAGTCACTGGCCATTTCCATGGCTAAGCCCGGCCTCGTAAAAAACCGTAAAAAACGTGAAAAACTGTAAAACAACGTAAAAAAACTGTAAAAAAATTCTGTAAAAATGTAAAAAAACTTGTAAAACGCTGTGCAAAGGGCTTTTGGAACCATCCTGTTATCTTCCTTCAGGATATTCTGCACTTGCACAGTGGCCACAGTGGCAACCCGAATTACTTCACATTTTTTCTTTTACAAAAAAAATGCCCCTTGGGCTCCATGCCGCCCCTGAGCAGATATGGGGCAGATCTGTGCACTGTCCTAGTGGTTTCTGCACAGGTCTGATGAATGAAACAAGTGGCAGGTGGTTGGGTTTTGTTATGCACCTGCCCAGAAACATCTTCCTTTTCGATGTTCTGCACTTGTAGTCCTGTGGAAACCCAAATTATGTCACATCTATTGGGAAAAAATTTGCTCCTTGGACTGTGTGCCACCCATGAGCAAGTATGCAGCAGATTGGTGCAGTATCCCAGTGGTATATGCACTTGCCTGCAGAATGGAAAAAAGCTGCTTCAATTCCTGCTCCTGGAAGTTGTGGCGCTTTTTTTGGACATCAGCCAGTTCCAAACCAAACCTGAGCGCATCAGCAGGACACTGGAAGCAAAGAAAACATTGGTGGACATTCGAAACCGAGGCCTGCAGCCACTCCTCTGTTCGTGCTTCACTTCTTCTATTGTAAATTGATGGTCACCGAAGTCACCGAGTGTAAAAAACTACCAAACCACCGGTCACCGAAGGTCACCGAAATCCTGGCTACTTAGGAGGCCTGGAGGAGGCATAAGAGAGAGGAATTTACCAATGCACCTTCCTCATCCAAACCGCATCCAAACCATGCACCTTAAATATCTGGTACCAAACGACAACAATTTTTACCTACACACCCCATTCCAATCATGCAACTGACGACTCCATTTGTTGACGTTTGTTTTGCATGCTCATTAGATCTTGCTTTGTGCATGGGTGCTGATATACGGCTTGGTTACAGGGCAGGCTGGTTTGGGCCCCTGTGACCATTCGACACATTTGGCATTTGTTTTGTTTGTCGCCCCGCCCCCCTTGCGAGGCCTACAGCTGCTCGTGGCTCAAAGAATCGCACCGTGCATGCATGCGCTCAAGGCGCTAGTGCAAACCACAGCACCGGACGACAAGCAAGCACAGCAGCAACCATGAAGCACACCTGCCCACACTGAATAGGCACGCCAAATGCAACAAGCAGCCCCCCAGAAATACCGTTTTTCGAGTCACCTCAGCCGGCGGGGAACGATGCAAGTGCAAGGAAGAAAAGGGTCCTGCAAGCAGCCGGATGCTGATACAGTGCCTGTGTACAATCCTTTTTCGTGGTGACCGAATAGAATAGGTGTAAATAGGATCTGTTGGTTCGGTCAACATGGGGTATGGGAACATTTGGGTCACTTTTACAAATCCAGGCAGAGAGGGGGCAGGAGATGGGCAACCCCAGAAATCTCATTGCACTCAGGGTAAACCATCAAACCTTTGGTCACCAGTGTTGACGTGCAGACTTTGTGGGATTTGTTCTCGTTCTGTATATTGCACTTGGGGAGGACAGGAATATTTGTGCTGCAGAGGGTGGGATTGAGGGCCAGTGTTTACTGTTGGCTTGCGCTTGAAGGGGTGGAGGCGTAGCCCACCCTCGTTGTCTGGGTGAATCTCAGCCCGGCTAAGGTCCTGTTCTGTCCGCCCCCAACGGCCCTCCAGCTGGCTCATACGATCCAGAACTTGCCTCCCACCCGCTTTCAAACCGCCGGTTACCGCTTTTGCAACCACTCGAAGGCCCCCTTGTGCCCACCCCCTCAGGCGCATCCCTGGTTTCGGGGGGTGTTAGCTTCCCCCGGTGTCTTCGTGTCCCCGATGGTGGTGATTAGCTCTTCCTTGACAGCTCCAACCTCCAATTTTACCAACCGATGTTGTGGCCAGCAGGGCACCCCTGAACAAGGGCACCCTGCAACGCAGTGCTCCAGTCACACATTTGTCCCCGGACGTCAACCCATCCCAGACGTTGGGATTCTCTTACATGTCCTCCTCTGATTTTCTTGAAAACCACCTGCTCTGCTACAGCTGCCACGGCCGCCACGGCCGTCCGTGGGGAAACGCCGGGGGATACTGGGTCAACCACCGGCGGTTAGTGGCCAATCGCAAGTGGCCATTTCTCGTCCTTCTCCATGGGTCAACGGACAACCTGATGGACAGGGTTAGTATGAGAGATCTTTCATTTTCGTGTTTTTCACCCGCATTTGAATGAATTCTTCACAAAAATCTGAGCATTTCGAGTGTAGACACATGGGGTAAAAAATTTTTCCCCCTTCGGCAGGTCAAAAAAAAATTTCCGGCGCCTTTGGCGCCCAATTTTCCCACATCTGTGCCAAAATATATGTCACTCTCCCCACTTGCCATTCCCACCTGTCACTCTCCATCTGCCACTGAGTGACAGATAGCCCAACCCCGACCCCCACCCACCCCCACCAAAAAAATTGGACCCCTTCTTGTGAAGATCCCTGGTTCGTATTACCTGCTGCCATGGTCTATTCAGCCCCATCGCACCCCCCCCGACCGCCGAGTGCTCGGTGGTGGGGGAGGGCAAACCACACCACGACAGGCCTTGGGAGGGGGTGGGGTTCTGACTGCATTCACGCTGCATGCACTGCGGTAGTGACGAGCTGCGCCCCGGAGATGAAAAAACGAGGTGAACGTCGCGAATTCCGAAACTGGCAGGAAGCCGGCAACGTCGGCCACGCGTCCGATTTAGTGCGTCGGGGGGTTTATCCCGGTGCGGCAGGCGGTACACAGCCAAGAGGCATGTCTCACTCCCCCTATTCGCGCGTTCCTATTGCTGCGGAGTGCCTATTTCCCTGGCCCTTGACTCCTCTTCGACCACCTCCTTTGCGATCGATCACCTCCAAATGCATCGAGACCTGACACCAGGCCCTTGGACACAAAGAGTAATAGCAGTACTTTTGCACTTTTGGCCACCTGCATCATGGTGCACCACCATTCCAGGGGATGTTCGCAGGTCCATACATACCTCCCCGCCCCCCTGCGGCAGCAAGACTAAAATTCTAAAATTTGACGGGAACAACCCCTGGTGCTGCTCTGACCAGGGCGTTGTTTGTGCGTGCCCGCAACAAGACACAAGCAGTCATCGTTGCGTCGGGAAGGCACCACGCGTCACGTGTTTCCCCAATCTCCACCTCCAAAGGACAAGCAGGATAAAAGAGGGCGGCAGGACAGTCATCAGTAATCGCTGAAATTCCATCCCCAGCCCCAAACGACAGAAAAAACTTGATATTCAAGGGCCACCAGAAAAAGGAACCGCCAAGTTCCATGGCAGCAGGTGTTGCTCTGATAAGGACATTGCTCTTGCAAAGGAGGGGCGGGGGTGCATCACCCGTGCGCAAGCACGGCCAGGGTCAGGGAAAACGATGGTCAGAAGGGGATCCTGTACTGAAAATAGCCCCACTGGAAGCGGGTATCCCACTGCAGCGTCGGATACACAACCGGTTTGACGGCTGTAAACCCGAGACACCCTGAAAGAGGAGGCCGGCACGGAGGAGGCCAACGCCTCCTCCTTGGCTTCCGGCAACAAATGCATCCCGACGTGTTCCTGGGCGCCTCCACTCCGCGGTTTCCAGTCACAACTTCGCAAGTTTGGGCCAAGCAGCAGATCTGTGGCATTTGTTGTTGGCCCCCGCGACGCAGCCGCACCGCGCGGCGGCCCCCTTTTTGGGCGGTGAGAAGTCACACTGGAGACCAGAGGCGCGGCCCACGGGGGCGGGGAGCGCGCCATCGCCATTGAGGGGCCGCCTGTGACCACCAAGGCTGCGGCCTTGGGGCTGTGGTGTGGTGTGGGACCTTGCGCTCTTTGTCACGGGCGGCTGATGGCAACCTCTGCCGTCGAAGAGTCCCCCGTCTGTCCGGAACAGGCACCCACGGCCGAGGTGTGGGTGTGGCCCAGACACCGCGCGAGTGCGGGGGCATGCCGGGCTCCGGAACTACACTGAAACGCCCCCCACACGATTGCGGGACACGATTTTTTTTTGGGGGGGCTTTGCACTGGCGAGCCCATTTGCAGGAGATGTTTGCGGCGAAGCGCACGGGGGCGGCGCTTTTCGCACACCGTGTGAGGGGACGGTATGCCCACCAGCACTCCGCCTGGTATGCCGCCAGAACCTCCCGGCCGTTGAGAGGGGGTGGGGGGTAGTTCCGGTTGGTGTTGTGTTGTTGCTGTTGTCATCGTCGTTCTTTGTTGTTTGTGGAATTGAAATCTTCAGGAAAATCCCGGCATTTCGACTTCGTAGAAGTGGGGGCAGAAAAGTGTTGACCATGTCGGGCTGCAGCCCCCTACCCCCCCTCCCCCAACCCGAAGTATCCCTTTAATCTTCTTTCCATCGCTCGTGTTTGGAGCCTGTCTCAACTATCTTCACCTCCCCCCCCCCCGCCCCAAACCCCAAGAAGCCAGGGAAATGGGCCGCAGTGTTTGAGACGTCCAGGCGTGTGCATTATCAATTTGGGTGGAGCGGTGACATGACGATCCCTTGCATTGTGTCTGCCCCAAAGACGGGGTGCTCACCGCCGGAGGAGGACGCGGCTCCTGATTCTCAGACGTAATCACTTGTTGCTTGGGTCTGGGGTGTGTGCCCGCGCCGGGCCCGAAGGCAGGTCATAGGGCTGGCTGGGGATCCCTCTGGTCCCGTTGTGCCTCTGCTGCGGAGATGCGCGCGAACCGCGGCGTGTCGTGGCCGTCCGGACCGCAGAAGTGCGACCGTGACCGTCCATTGCCGCGGGGGAATCTCATGCACAAGCACCGTAGCCCCCCCCCCCCCCCTGTGTCCAGCGAACAATAAAGACCTCAACAAATACGGCCCGAACAGGAGTGTTCTTTGGACACGCCCTTCGGTACCCTCATCGATTTGGTACCTAAACCCGGTGCCCAATTAATTGGGTCCCAAAAAAATATGGTCCGAACGGAAGTGTCCGTTGGACAAAACATTCGCTGGACACGTGGGGGGCCGGGGTAAGCGTGAGATGACAGTTCGTTCCGCCCCAACCGCTGCTGCCCCCCTAACGGCCCACCAACCGTTTCGTAACCAGCGGGCCTTGCCGTCCAATCGCTTTTACCCACCGTCGACCGCTTTGGCGACTGCTCTCGAAACCCCCAGACTCCTGCCCCCTCAAGCGGCATGAGGTTTGGCCAGACCGCGGTCTGCGCACAGGGAGCATCTGAAAGGCCGGCAGGTACAACCGAGGCTTCAGTGCGGCGGCCGTTGTGTGACCTGCTTCCCGGTCGAGGCCATTCGTGTGCGGGGGAGTGCAGGTCTGTGGGTGAGGGGGGGGGTTGGGTATCCCGACGCTCACCATTGCATTGTTCTGCCCCCGGCGGCCACGCCCCTGCCAGCCCCAGCAGGCGTCACATGCAGTCATCTCAGACCAATGCCCCCCCCCCCCCCCGTCTGGTCCAGTACATTGTAGTGTCTCTCATGATGTGCACACCGTGTGCAATACACGCACCCCTTGCGAATATCACGGCAAAAGACAGCAGCTGTTTAGCAGTGTTCGCACGGAAAATGCCCATCCCAAATCTAAGGCGAACACGCATCTCTTTTTTGGCAGCGGGAAAATGCCTTCGTACCTGGGGCCACGCCATTTCAAAGTCAAAAGCCCATTCGTGATGGTGAGTTTGGGACGAATGGAACCCCCTTTGCAGGGGTGATTCCCGTGTTCATCGCCTCTATTGGGTATTGGGGAGGTGTGGTTTGCTCGTTGTTTGTGTTTTGTGCGGTGCAACTTCGAATGCGACAAGCGTCTGAAAGAAAACGATTGGAGGATGACGAGGTCTGAAATTGCGGGCTCCTCTGTGTTCCCAACCATCGGACCCCAGGGCTCCTTTCAAGGGGCTGGAGGGGGGGAGGAGGGTGGGTCTAGGGTGTGTGGGGGGGGGGGATTGGTCCCCCCCCCCCCCCCCCCGCAGTAGTGCTGAGTTTTTAGAGTCGCCGAAGGCGCCAGAGCAAATTTTTGCTTGGCTGAAGGCCGGGAACAAAATTTGGCCCAATCACTTAAGGGGGGGGGGTCCAGAGGGGGCGGGTCGGTGGTGTGGGACCCGCCCCCCCCCCCCCCCCCGGCCCCAGTGGTGCTGAGTGGTTAAAAGGAGCCCTGCTGGTCCCTCGCGACTGTCCACATGTTCATGGTGAGTGGAAGCATCCTGTGGATGTGTGGTATCCACACGAGAAGGAAAGGCAGGCAGTGGCGTGGACGATCATGGAATGGAGGACCAAGGTGATGAACGGGTGCCATAGCCCATGTGAAGATTGGGGGAGGGCGAGGCTTCGGACGCATCTGCAACCCTCAACGAAAGGCCTCATCATCCACGTCCACCCCCTCCTCATCCTCATCCTCGGCCTCCGCCTCCAGCTCCCGCAGCCGCGCCTCGAACGCCGCCTGCGCCTCGTCCTCCTCCGTCCGGCCCGCCGGCGGCGCGGCCCGGGCAGCCGGCAGCTCCTGGAGGATGCCCTTCGTGTCCACGAAGATCGGCGCGGGCTCGTGCTCGTCCTTCGATAGCCCTGCCTCCCAATTCCGGAGGCCGGACGCTGCGGCCGCGCCGGGCTTCGGCCCGGCGCCCCGCGGCCCCTCCGCAGCGCCGCGGGGCGGGCCGCGCGACACGGGCAGCGCCGCGCGGACCGGGGGCGGTGACGGGGTCTGCCGCGCGCGCACGCGGGGCGGCGATGGGGAGAGCTCTCCGTACTTCGCGCGCAGCCGGTCCCGCGCGTCCTTCTGGCGGTCGTACCGGTCCATGATGCGGTCCATGCGCTCCGACCACGAGAGCGAGCGGAGGTCGGGGCTGGGGCTGCGCTCGGGGCAGTGCCGGCCGAACTGGTCGGGCTCCGGAGTGGGGGACCGGGGCCGGTGCGGCGCGTCGCGCGGGATCGGGGGCGGGCTCGGCGACCGCCGGTGGCCGTTGGAGGGACGCAAAGGGTCCTCGTCGTCGGAGTCGTCGAGGAAGGGGTTGTACGCCTGCAGGGGAATGCAGCAAAACTGCTGATTCTATCCGCCCAGGGGGATGGGACGAGAGAGGGGGGCGGGATGCATTAGGAATGGGAAGGGAGAGCGAGCGGGCAGGGCATCAGAAGCAGTTGGGAAGGCGATTGGAGGGGGTTGATCGGAAGCAGTTACCGTCGATTTCAAATGCCGTTGGCGGCAGCAGCCGGGCAAAGGGGGAGGGCGGCTGTCCCCCTTGTTGACTTTCTGACCGCCCCTTTGTTGCCACAAGTTTGGCATTCCGTGTTCAAGTATGATCAAGTTGGCTATACATAAGTGGCCGCAAAATTCCGGAGAACTCCAAAACATTTCACGAACCTCCAAGCGTTTTCAAAATTTAAGTCAAAATTTGGAGAATCCATCGTACCGGCTGCTTTCCATGGGCGCAGGTTTTGGGGTCGGGAGGGGTTGGGGTGGGTGGGAAGCAGGGGCGGGGCTGTCAGGGCGCAGCCCTACACACAACCGCCTCCCGTACACAAAGAGCAGGAGCAGGGGCTCGAGGTTGTTTCGTTGGAACACTCCCGAACGGCGACAGACGGTGAAAGCCTGACTGCGACGGGTCTGCGCAAACTTTTACGGGACCGTCGTGGATCCCCCAGACGGCCATTATTTGTTGTGCTGCACCAAAGACTAGACGCTGCATCTCAAGGCAGTGCAGGAATCGACTGCACTTGAGGAGCGGGGGTCATGAGCAACGGATACTGAGCTCACATATCCCCGTGACACTGGCATATGGTCATAGCCACGACTCACAGTACATTGAGGAGCAGGGGGGGGGGGGGGGGCAAAAGGAGGTTGCAAGAGGGGTTGCGACAACGGTTACCGGCAGTTGGAACAGCGATTGGCTGGATGGATGGTTGGTGTAAACTTGCGGGGGGCGACTCCCTGGGACACCGGCACGCTTACTGTCCCGACCAGCGAGGCTTCTTAGAGTGGTTGGTTGGCAGTTTCTGGTGGGCAAAGACCGGATCAGTGATCTGCTCATCCACGGGGGGGGCGCAATCATCATCCACACTGCATCAATTTTGTTGTCCATTGGGATATGCTATGTTCATTCGAGATGAAATGATACACGTCATCTGTCACCTGGGCATCCATATCTACACTTTGGCAGCAAAAGTGCAACTGTAAAGATGTTCTGGTCGGCAAATGTGTTGCCTGCATACTGCTTGCTTACTGTCTGGCTTGCGGTCCACAACCACTGTCGTCAAGCACTCCTCCAGTTCTCTGCGACTCCGGACTTCCTAGTTTGTTCTAAGTGGGTTAAGATCACTTTGTGGATGGATATGTACTGTTATGAACACGGCGGTCGTTAACGGGAAAAAAAAAGTGTTCCTGCACACAGTTGTCCCCCAAAAGCCCGGGCACACCATGTGCTGGCGGTTGGCGGTTGGCGACTGGCGGTTGGTGGCGGTTGGTGGCGGTTGGTGGTGGTTGGTGGTTGGGGATTGGTGGTTGATGGCGGTTGGCAGTGGTTGGCGGTTGGCGGTTGGTGGCGGTTGGCGGTTGGCTGCGGTTGGTGGTTGGCGGTTGATGGTCCCTTGGGGTCCCTAAGGGCGGTCCTTAACAAAAAAAATCTAGTCCCTTAAACACCCCCCTTGTTGTGAAATGTGCCTCCAACGCTTTGGGGGAATCGAAACTTCAGTGCTGACTGTGGATGCTCCAGAGACAGTGCTCTGGTCAGATGCACTGTCCGAGGAGTGCAATTCATGATGTGACGATAGGGTGAATTCCCCCTGCTGATAGTATATTGGCTGGAGAAAAAAGCACTTGCAGATCCAAGGCCGATAACACACGAGCTGCAGGGCTGTCAGCGAGACTGAGAAACCGTGGAGAGGGCGTGTGTGTGTTTGTGGCGTGGCGGGCAGGTGGTTGTGGCGTCATGGAGTGGTGCCGAGTTGTTAAAAGGAGCCCTGGGGGGGGGGGGGGGATGATCTGGCGGATCCAATTCCCCAGGGCCAACCCACCCACCCACCTAAACCCAAAAACATTTTCCTCCTGGAAAAATGAAATTTTGAATAGACAGTCAACACTGAGAGACCCGTTTTTTTGCCCTATATATATTACTACACCCCTCTCCCCTTAAATCTAGCTAACAAGCAACAAGCAAGCAACAAACAAGCAAGCAAGCAACAAGCAAGCAAGCATTTCTCCTTTCTGTTTTGGCCATTTTTACTCCGTTCCACCGCTTTGGGCTCTACTCTACTCTAGCCATCCTACAGCCTAGGTGGTGCCCTTGCCAAATCCAAGTTTTGAGCCAAAAACTGACCGGTGGCGCCCCGGGGCGAGGGCGGCGCCCCGGGGCGAGGGCGCCAAATTGGGTGGTGCCCTCCCAAAACTGTGCATTTTGTGCCCCAAAACAGCCTTTTTTGGCCCAAAACGGACCCGAAACCCAGTCAAAACGGACAAACGAAGGGAAACGGTTGCTACACTACACGTGCGCCTTAATTGCCCCATGACCAAGGGGCCTTTTTTTTGCCCTCTAACCCCACGATATGTCCGAGAAACGGCCCAAAAATGGCTAAAAATGGCCCAGAATGCGCGCAGTTTGTGTCAAACATCCCCAAAACCAGGAACAAGCCGTATCTTGGGCTATGTGGCTCAAAACTGAATTCCGAGGGCACCTAGTCCACCCGCAACCCCCCACTTTTTGTGGTTTCCAAGCCTCATAATCGCCCCAGGAGACGCCTAGACGCCCGCACCAGTGGTCACTTGGTGGAGCCGGAGGGCAGCCCGGCCCGCGCACAGTGGGGGCCAACGGTGGGTCCACCAGGGTCCAAGAGGCGAAAAAAAACATTTTTTCCAAAATTGTTCCTAGACCACTTGGGATGCTCAAACCATTGTTTTTAGCCCGTTTTGACCCTGTGGTGGCGCGTTTTGAACCATGGAAAATCCCAAAATGCCTTGAAAAGGGGCTGTTTGGGGAGCAAAAATGGGTCAAAAATGGGTCAAAAACACGTTTTTCCAAAAGTGATCCGGGATCCGGGGTGCACAAACCACAGAAATTAGCCCATTTTGAGCCCGCTTTGATCGAGTCTAACCCCTCCCGCCACATGTATGCACCAAGCTGTACCCTTCGCATGTACCTTAGAGCCGTATGGTGGAGCCACCTAGAGTTGGGGAAAGGGGTGTAGATTAGAGGATATATATACAAGGGTACAACTTGGTGCATACACGTGGCGAAAAGGGCTAAACTCGATCAAAACGGGCTCAAAATGGGCTCAAAACACTTGTTGTGCACCCCCAATGATCCAGGGTCACTTATGGAAAAACACTTTTTTGACCGATTTTTCACCCATTTTTGCTCCCAAAACGGCCGCTTTTCAAGGCTTATTGGGATTTTCCATGGGCCGAAACCCGTCCAAATGGGCTCAAAATGGGCTAAAAACACTTGTTTGAGCATCCCAAATGGTCTAGGATCACTTTTGGGAAAACGCGTTTTTGACCCATTTTGGACCCATTTTTGGTCCCAAAACGGCCCATTTCCAAGGCATTTTGGTATTTTCCATGGCCCAAAACGCATCACCACGAGCTCAAAACGGGCTAAAAACACTTGTTTGAGCATCCCAAATGGTCTAGGATCACTTTTGGAAAAACGCGTTTTTGACCCATTTTGGACCCATTTTTGGTCCCAAAATGGCCCATTTTCAAGGCATTTTGGGATTTTCCATGGCCCAAAACGCATCACCACGAGCTCAAAACGGGCTAAAAACACTTGTTTGAGCATCCCAAGTAGTCTCCGAACAACTTTGGAAAAAATGATTTTTTCCGCCCCGGGGACCCTGGTGGACCCACCGTTGGCCCCCGCCGTGCCCGGGCCGGGCTGCCCTCCGGCTCCACCAAGTGACCACTGGTACAGGAGTCTAGGTGGATCGTTGGGCCATTTTGAGGCTTGGAAACCACAAAAAGTGGGGGTTTGCGGGTGGACTAGGTGCCCTCGGAATTCAGATTTGAGCCACGTAGCCCAAGATACGGCCCGTGCTTGGTTTCGGGGTGTTGGTGCACATTGCGCAGATTTTGAGGCTTTTTGGCGCCTTTTTGGGCCGTTTCTCGGACATATCGTGCAGCTGAAGGGCACCAGAGGGCTCTTTGACACGGCGAAGTCAAGCCGCACGTGGGAGTAGCCACCGTTATCCTTCATTTGGGCGTTTCGCCCGGGTTTGAGGGCTATTTTGGGCGAGAAATGGCTGTTTTTGGCCCAAAACTGCGCAGATTTGGGAGGGCACCTCCCGACTTGGCGCCACCGCCCTGGGCCGCCACCGGTGAGTTTCTGGCTCAAAACTTGGATTTGGCAAGGCCACCACCTAGGCTCCAAGATGGCTATATGGGCAAAAGATCCGAAGCGTTGGGACGGAGCAATGGCCAAAACGGCATGGAGACGTGTTGTTGCTTGTTGCTTGTTGTTGTTGTTGTTGCTTGTTAGCTAGATTTAAGGGGAGAGGGGTGTAGTAATATATATACCCCACCCCCCCACCCATCCCCCCCCCCCCCCGGCCCAACGGAGAGGCCATTCGGGTGTGGTGCCCTCTGGGCCCCCTCGTCTAAGCGGGCTGTAGCGCCGCAGCCAGTGCAGCCAGCACCGGTGGCACCCAGGGCAGGGAAGCACTCTATGCGCCCTGGTGCCCCTCCACCTGCCCGAGGTACGCCCTCGGCCGTGGGGAGCCAGACCCAGCCCGCGTGGCAGCACCACCTGTGCCGAAGGCAGTCAAGGAGTGCGGGTCTGACCCCAGTCGTGCCACGTACCACGGCCTTCCCGTGCCAACAGGCAGTCGTGGAGTGGTTGGGTAGCTTGTCCTTGTGACGTGGAGGTTGCGAGCCCAGGCCCACATCTCCCCCGGCGGGCTCAGCGTTAGGCTCTCCAGCCTCCCTGCCGGGGCCTGGAGCACCGGGCACACACTTCCCCGCGCCATGTGCGCCAACGCCGAACAACAATGGAGCAAGCAGGTGTGCCACAGCCCTCCCCCCCCCCCCCATCAGACACACAAGGGCACATACACACAGGCACGGCGGCATCTCCCGCCCGCGAGCGCCACCGCGGGGTCTGGGGGCAGTCAACAGTCCGGTAGGCCTTGTGACCGGACACCCGGGTACAGCCGCCCAGTCGGGTCCAGCAGGGAAGGCGGCGCGGACCGTGGGTAGGCGACCAGGTGAGGCCTTCACCCAACCCAACCCAACCAACCCCCCCCCGGCTAGACGGAGGGCCATTGGGACAGACAGAAGCGGCCGACATCTGACCATCACCCCCCAAAATGGGGGTACCACACCATCCCCTTCAAGCGCAGGCCTGGCATGACATAGGGGGGGGCTGCCCAACTGCAATGACAAACTGATGGTGCACATTCGGAACCGCATCAAGTTTGGGCAACATGGCACATTGTGACCCACGGTACTTGAGCCACAGCATCTTAATGTCAAGGGGTTGTTGACAGCCCGGGAAACCTTGCCACAACATCCTGGAGGTTCAGGCCCAGCTGCCCTCTCGCAACTGCTCATTCTGACCCTCTGTGGGCCCGAACGTGTTTTGGTTGTGTCAACGGAGCCCCTGGATGACTTGTCCTGTTTGACTACTCCAGGGTCGGCTGTCCCGGAGACGGGCTGTTGCCCGTGCCGTTGACCAGGTGCATCCAGATGCACACTCCGAGTCCATGCTGGGTTTGCCGACTCCAGCACTGACTTGAGCGCGCTGGGGTGTGCATCTGCAGGATAATTTTCCTGACAGGGGCTTCTAACAACCACAATGATTCTTTCCCGTTTTTCCTTTCCTTGTTCTCCTTCTGCGCTCTGCACCGCTTTCGGCGAGTGCTGTCTGCCCTGTCCTGTTGCCCTCCTTGGTTTGTCCCTTTCCCCCCTGCCCAGTTTCTTCCCCGCCCTCTCCATTCTTTCTGCCCTGGGGGGCATTGGGTGGCGGGGGTGCGTGTTGCTGTAGGGAGGGGGTAGAGGAGGGGTGGGTTCGTATGTCCCTGCCCCCTCCTTCCCCTTGAGGAGGGGGATCCTGGCTCAAGGGGGCTCCTTGTTGGTGTCGGTGTGCTTGGTGTGGGTGGGTTTGGCCACTTGCTTCTGCTGGCCCACATATCCCAGTCTGTCCTGGGCGTAGTTGCATGCTTGCTGGCATGATGGCCTTAGCTGGCGCGGCGGTGGTGGTGGGGGGGGGGGTTTGCCAGGGGACAATTTCGGAAGGGGAATTTTTCGCCACCTCCAGGAATCCTGAGGCTTGCTGTTATTTCCTGGTAGGCTCTGGATGGTTCCTCTTATTTCCAATGCATTCCAGTCACACGACCACTGCATGTTGCATCTTTGTCCCTTCCGGCCGCCTGGTACACCGCTGCACATGTTTCAATTTGCAGTACCAACAGAGGCTTTAATTTAAGAGGTTTTTTTTTCGAATGACCAAAATTAAAGGGGTAAAAAATTGGTATTGCTCCTTAGAAATGAAGGAAAAATTTGGTATGGGGATCCATGTCCCGGGGGTGCATGCACATGCAAACATGCAGACATGCAGACATAAAAAAGACCAGAAGAGCGAAGCTAAAAAAAATGCAGACACCAGGGTTTGAACAGGACCCTTGGGATTAGAAGCTAGTGCAACTACCAACTAAGCTATATCAGGATCTGCCGGAATTTGAACATCAGAGAGTTGATGGCATAGTAAAAAAAAAAGGGTGAGCGTCCTTATGGCACCCCCTGACACAATATGGCACAAAGAATCCTTAAAATTGAAGGAAATATTTGGTACGAGGGAGGGCTTCGAAATTTGTCCATATCAACTTTCTCCGGGCCCAATTAAAGCCCCTTTTGGTACTCACCTGTATCTGAATTCGCAGTGAAGTTGTTGGTCACACGCCGCCACAATTTCGCAGGGGAGTTGCCACTTTTCTTAACGGCGAAATTTTCCCCGTAAACTTCTCCCATCCCCAAACCCCCACCCCCGCCGTAAAAGACCAAATATGCAACATCCAAAGATGGAGCCGATACGCATCCACACACACCTTCGCATTGTTTCCGGACAAGCCATAGGTCCGAGGCCCCGGAAGAGGAGGCTCCGCCTCACGGTGATATCTGCCCTCCTCATCTTCTCTTTCATATCTGTGCACAGTGCAACACGGTACACGACGGCTGCATTCCAGGTCACTGATAAATATCTTGTTTTTTGCATGCAAAAATGGGAGCCTTCAAAAGATGGACATACTCACCCACAAGAGCTGCAATACTGACTAGCCCGAAACTTTCTTCTCCCACAACATTTGATTTTTTGATTTTCCCTGAAAGGATTTGTCTGTTGGGAGCGTTGGAGGGGGAGGGCGTCAGCCTCCCCCCCCACCCCCATTCAGACATGCCAATGGCCCAGGCCACGGGGCCATGTTTCTTTCGAAAGGGTGGGGGCATTGGCACAGCCGGAGGGTGGCCGGGCCAACATTACAAATTGTGTTCAAAACCCTCACAAAAGCTTTGATGTTCGCTTTGCTGCACTGGTGAGCAGTGAACCCAACCCTGACCCACACAAATCCCCCCCCCCCCCCCCAAACCAACGCCGGTGTCAGTCGGGGACCTCGTGTTGGGACAAGGCTATGCTCACACGCGACTGAAAAGAAACCGGCGCTTGGGGGCAAGGAATGGTGTAAGGGACAGGGGGTTTGAGGGGCGCGGGTGCAGGGGCCGCTCAAAAAGCGGTGACTGTTGGGCAGTGAAGCGGTGGGAGGCGGCATTTGGCGGTTACAAAGGCGGTTCGCAGGGGTTGGGGATGGAGGCAACCGCTGGTTTTTGAAGGTAGAGGGTGGTTGGGGACTGAGGGAGGGCACCCTCTTCCCATCCTCAAGACGGGGTTTGGGCCTCATTGCAGCACCATTCGCTGAAAGTCACCTCAAACCAACACAAGTGGGTGGCTGTCTCAAGTAGAATGACGGCATGGGCGGGAAAATCCTTCATGGACATGCCCCCGCCCCTCTTTCCCACTACGACCAGCTCACAAACATGTCTCGTTGCTTTCTGAACCACAGACGGCGGTCAGAAGCACAACGGTCGTAGCGGGAGGGCGTGCTCAGGGGGCGTTTTCGCACAGCGCGGGCACAGCGCCAATTATTACGTTGTTTATCCCGTGAACACCCCTGAAAACCATGCACCTACAGAAGCGTGCATGATCCATTCAAAACAGCATTGGGGGTGCAGAATTCAGGACCCTGGGACTCGTGGCTACCGGTGGTGAAAAACAGCCGACTTTTCGCACAGTGCGGGCACGGCGCAGGCACAGCGCACGGTGCGCCCCCTCAGACCGTTCCAGGGGCTGCAAACACGCATTGGAAGACACGCTCTCCGCCCTGTTCAAGTCGATTGCTCCCCAAAACCCCAACTGTTGTTGGCGCATCGACCTGCACAACAAATAGTGCAGGGGAGGGGGGGTTGGCCACAAAGGCCCAGTAAGTGTGCCAGATGGTGCTGCCAGGTTCTTCCAGTCTGAGCTTTGGGGCATAACTTGCCTAGATGGTTTGTCCACAGACGGTGGGAAAACGCAATTTTGGCATGTAAGAGCGGCACGGTTGTCCCTATGCTCACAGGTGCTGCTTCCGCCCCTTGGCGTCTCTTCCATGCCTTCGCTGGGATGCTTCAAATTCGGTCATTCCCAGAACCGTGAAATTCCGGTGCCTTTGGCAAAGTACCCCGAAGAGAGACCGATGACTGTTCCCGTCGGGTCCATAGAGGTGGTTGCACACACTAGCAGAACAGGCATGGTCCACAATCTGGTGGCCGTAGCAAACCATACAGTGCCATCCCATGCTTTACAGGCAATATTTTGTCATTGTGGGTGGTCACAATGTCGAAAACAGTGGTTTTGAGAATTTCGATTTTTTTGAGCTGTTGAGGCTGAAAACTGCGTAAGCAGGTATGGGGTCTGAAACATGCTTTACATTGGATATTCATTGTTGTGGGTGCAATGTCAAAAAAAAATCAGTTTTGGAAATTTCGAGTTTTGAGCTGTTGAGGCTGAAAAATGCACAAGCAGGTTGCGCACCAGTCCACAGTGGGGGGGTCCACAAATTTGTTTCGGCTCAGAATCAGAAAGTTCCAAAAAAAAAGTTGGGTTCAAAAATGGCAGGGGTCAAATTTCGGATTTTTACCCATCTTCCCCCCTCCAAAAAAAAGGAACCCAGAAAAATCATTGGGGGTCATTCGGGCATCCAAAATGATGACTTTATTATACATCCAATTTCACACATTGGGGCCTGCTGCGCATATCCGGGTGCATATAGCGCTCGCACCCGCACTTGATCTCACAACCTCTTGAGGTGATTTGCAGGGTGCTGACCACCACTACTCCTCACACAGGGAGGGATTGGGTGGACAAATTGGACGGGGGCAGCGATGGGGCGACCTTTCTGCTTGAAAGCCTTGGCTTCGGGCCTGACCACGATTCTGCACTGTCCGCGGCTCCAGGCCGTCCCATCGGCCCCCCTCATACTCCTCCCACGGTCCGGCCCCCTTCGCCTTCCCGCCCTTGCCTTTGCCTTTGCCTTTGCCCTTCCCGTAGGGCACAGTGGCAGGGGTATCGCGGCGCGGGCGGAAGGGTGGCGCCGCCGCCACCTTCGGGCGCTTGGCGTCCGGCCCCTCCGCATCGTCCTCTGCCTTCCGCTTGATGTTGGTCTCCCCTACGAACCCGCGCACCTTCACGGGCGGGAGGTCTTGGGGATGGTCCTTCTCACAGTCCTTCGCGTTGTGGCCGGTGCCGTTGCACTTGCTGCACCGGACATTCGCGGGTGTGCAGGCCGCAGTCTCATGGTCGAGTGAACCACACTTGCGGCATATGGTCACCCGTGACATGGGGGCTGAGAGGCAAATGCGTCGACGGCAGGGCTCCTTTGGGGGGGGGGGGGCGGAGTGGTGCTGAGTTTTTAGAGGCACCGAAGAAAAACTTTGGTCTCTTTTGATTTGAAGGGAAATACTTGGCACCTCTATGGGATGCAAAAATTGAATGCTATCCTTTAAACACTACAAAGCAAAAGGCTGCAAAGCAAAAAAAAAAAAGGCTCTTCAGTGACACCACCATAGGCACCTTTCGCGAAAAAAAAAAGACCTTCAGAAAGTTGACCCCCCCCCCCCCCCAGATGGGGACGCGTGGTCTGTCATGCGTGGTCTGTCATGTGTGTGGCGGTGGTGACAGAATCAGCATGACAGGCAGCACATGCAGAGTCACAAGAAGGATTAACTTTTCAAAGATTGAAAGGATTCTAGATGCATGTGAGGTTGGGGAGGAGGGATGTTGTGGGGTGGTCGTCGGGTGGTGGTGATGTAGGGTCAGGGTCCGAAATTGCTCTTCGGTGCTTTGCACCACATATCCTGTGTACCACCTTCAGTTTTTGTCTTGTCTCCCCTTCCATTGTACCGAATTCAGTGTTCCCATGGAAGACCCTCAACGAACTGTGGTTTGCTGCGCTTTGTTGCTGCTGGCAGTCTGCACTGGTCCAATACAACCCTACGGAACATTAGAAACATGCCTCGAGGACCAAACCTGTAGTGCAAGGCTCCAGTGGGGCTCTCTGCTCTCCAGTGAAGGGAGCTGAGAAATCCCCGAAACCTCTGTGCGAGCAATCCATTGTGTCTGTGACAAAACCTGTGGCACAGGGCTCCGAAAGGGGGGGCGTTTGCCGTGGCATGCACGCACAACTATTGAGGCAACTGGGGGCAACTTGCAGGGGGAGCATAGAGGGGAGTGTATTTTTGCATGTTTTTGTGGCGGGGGTATGGGTGGGGGGATTATCCGGCTGTTTCCAAATGAATCACCTCAAAAGGTGGTAACAACGAAACTTCAGCCCCCGTGGTATTCTCAAAAAAAAAAAAAAAAATCGGCGCCTTTGGCGCCAAGTTGGGGCCAAATGTGGTCCGGACCTCCTAAACGTTTTGGCCACTGCAAGGGGGTGGGGTGTGGGGGTGTGGGTGGGGTTGGGGGTGGGGGTCAGGGGCTCAGTCCGGGTACCCCCCACGCTTACATCATATGGCATCGACCCCATGTTGTTGACGCGTCTGTGATTCACAGACGGGGAGATGACCATGATTGACACCACGGCATCTTCTCTGTCCTCTGCATATGCACTCAATTTGATGCCTTCCGCTTTCAAGGACTGTTCACCTGGCAAAAACTCAGGTTTCAGCAGTTCCCTATGGGCTTGCGCCACATGCGCACCGCACCGTGCACACGTGTGTATACCCAAAATGCTGAGAATTTTATGGGGAATCGAAATATGTATGCAAAACATGAAAATTCTTTTGACTCCTGACCTCCCCCATCCAGCCCACCAAACCTGGCTGCTGGGACCAGACCCCCCAGGGTGTAAATTTTTTTCTCAAAACCCCCACTTTTCTGTGTTCACAATGATCAGTGCGACAAGGGGATGATTTTGAGGTATCTATGTTGGGCCACGCGGGACTCCAGCCCCCAGCTTCCCCTTCCCAAGGACCCCCCCCCCACCCAGGGCCCAAATCGTCAATGCTTGGGGGGGGGGGTCAGGGTCTGAGCCTAAATGCCCCCCACATATGTAAACCTTTACCCTCTCCCCCCTCCCCAACACACACAGCCAACATGCCTACCAGCGGGTCGATTGCACTGTGCATGATGGCAGTGAGGATGAGGAAGAGGGAGAGGAAGAGGCACTTCAGGATGAGCTGGTGGATCTTCTGACGGGGAAGATGAGGAAGATGACGATTTGTAGGACCTGGATTTCTGAGAAACCTGGGGGGGGGGGGGCGCATGTACGTTTTTTGGGGGCAATGAATCCTTCACCATGCACCGAAGTACAAGTGACAACACACACAATGTGCGAATGTGGTGAACAGGTCTGCTTCCAGTGGTGCAAAGACAACAAACCGCAAACAAACCGCAGGGTTCGAGGAATCAGAAAGCTCCGAGGTTGCTGAATAGCCTAATTGTGCTCTACTTGCCCCCGCACTGTGATCTGGGATTATTGTGCAGGCATCATGTGGTTTGTGGCAGCAGAGGCTCTGCCTTGCGGAATATAACCTATCCACATTTTAATTTCCTGCATTGTTCCTGCATGTTTGGCAATATTTAGCAATTCTTAAATAAGCAACGTGAGCTATTTTGGGTTTGACCCTGAATTCAACACTCACCGTTTGGACACATTTCTGAAATACCCTGAAACTATTTGATTTATTTCATGTGAGACTGTTTCAGGCATGTGAAATGAGGGAGGTGGGCACAGAAAGTAATGCAAGTGGTGAAGTGCAGCCAAGAACAATGCAATCACAAAAGCGCCAGGCTAAACCACCCACGTAATGACGTAATGCGGGGAGCACTTCACAGCATGGCGCCTATGCACAACGCGGTGCTGCATGGCACGGCACGGCAGCCCCTCCTCTCTGGCGCCGGTCCCCTGGTGCAAAGTGTGTCAGCATCACGTCCCGTTGGTTCGCGGGCGAGCGCCTCTACGGGATGGGCGGCGACCTGGTGGTCCTGCTGCTGGGGCTGGACCAGACCAGATACATCGTGACGCCGTTCCCCGGCCTGACGCTGAAGGTGCTTGACCAGTGCTGGGGACGAGGCTTTCCGTAGTTAGATGGAAGAGTCAGGGATGTGTGCCCACAAGGCCCCCCCCCCCCCCGTTGTTAAGTGCCATGAATGGCTGGAGGTTATCGAAGTTAGGCTGTGAAACTACCCTGCCCCCCCCTTGCAAACTCCCAGGTTAGCGCGCGACGGTCTCCCGGGTGGGGGGGGGAGACGGTCGCCAGGTGACGGTCTCCCGGGGGGGGGGGGGGGATTGCAAGGGTACAACAGTGGCCAACACATGTGCACCAAGTATGCGTGAGTGGTACCGTACATGGTCACCGGGAGAAAACATCTTGGGTCTGAAGTAGCAACACAACACACCCATAAAACGCCTTTGGAGAGAGAATATCACAGAACACACACAGGTGCTTGATTTGTAGTGTAGTGTAGGGTAATGGGAAAGCAATGCAAGGCCATGCGTAAAGCAGATGGGCAACACAAACCAGCGCAATACATGTTAACTAGAAAAACATGGAAGTGACGGTCTCCCGGGTGGGGGGGGGGGGAGATTGCAAGGGGGGGGAGTTTGCAAGGGGGGGGAGGGTATTCTCAGGGTTGGATAGGGTCTTTTGTTGAACGTGGGACTTCATGGTGCTGCATGGCACTACGCGTCAGGGCTACTCGTAGGGCCTGCATTCTCCACTGGATGACGGTAAAGTGGTTTGGGGTGGACATGATTGACGGTGGTCCAGTGAGGTCATGGAGGCGCTTCAAACATCGCCGAAGATTCTTGCAGGTCGTGGTTCATAAACCGGTTGGTTCCGCTGACGTGTGATGACCAGGGCCCTCCGCAACGAAAGAAACAGGAAGTTGGTTTGGTTTTTTTTTTGCGTTCGTCAGCGTTTGGACGGGGTCACTGCTCCATGACATTTGTCAAGGGCGGGCCGCATCCACCTAAGCGAGCTAAGCGGGTCACGGCGTCTTTTGCAGGGCGGACCGGACGGTGGGGGCGGGAGGAGGGAGGTCAACGCCTCAGCACAACGTGTGCAGCAGGAGGTCGACCACCGCATCCTGGGGGAAGGTCATGAAATGCGCCAAGTCTTTGGACGTCCACAGCATCGGGTACGTCACGCCGAAGTAGTCCACGACCTTGGCCGAGGGGTGGCTGCGGACCAGCGACAGCGCCCAGGCGTTCATCATGGCGAAGCGGTGGCTGTTGCGCCAGTCCCGCTTGCTCTTCACCCACCCGTCGTTGCGCGGGGGCATGGCCGGCGTCGTGAGCCACACCACCTTCGACTGCGCCGCAAGGCCCAGGAAGCCCTTGACCACCGCCTGGAACGCCGCGAACGTCCAGTGCGTCTCCGCCGCGAAGTGCTGCCCGACGCACACGACGATGTGGTCGTAGGGCGCGGCCGCGGGCCACTTCTGATCGAAGTGGATGCCCATCCAGCGGCTGCCGGTCGCCGCGACCGTTTGCCGGAGCGCGGCGAATTCCGCGGTCTTCCCGGCGCGCGAGGCGACCGCGTCCGTGGCGCGGAGCAGGAACTGGTCCACGATGAAGTCCATCTCAATCCCGTTGACCGCGAACCGCGTGTCGTCGTGCTTCGAGAACAGCGGCAGCGTCTGCAGTGCGGTGTAGCGGCCGATGGCGGGGCAATTACGGCAAAATGCACTCTGCTCACAATCCCATGCCCCACCGCCAAAGCGGGGGAGGGGGGATGTAAGCGGTATTGTCAAGTCAGATTCGACATGTGCGGCTGGCAGACAAACAGTGTGTGGCCATGAGGCAACGGAAACTGGGCTCGCATACGCCCCCGTGTCACAGGCGCATGGTCATAACCACATTGTTCAGTGTTTTTCTTGCTGCACTGCAGCGCAGACCAGTTCTGTACCACACCAGGTGGTTGCTGACTGTGCTTTGGCTTTGGTCCTCTGGACACTGAGGTCAGCTCGCACCCACCACCCTCCCACAGTGCCGGTTAGTCTCTAACCCTTGCCCTGCAGGTCGTGCCTCTGTCATGCACTTGCTCTCTGGCACGTGAGGACGTGTCGTACCCAAGCCTCGGGGGCGCAATGGCGCCTTTGGTGGCGCAAAGGCGTCTCAACATTTCAACAAAAGTTCCGGCTGCCAGGCACTTCAACAGATCATTGCTGTACTGTGTGTGGCGCATACCTTTTCAGCACCACACCATGCGTGCACAAGCCGCCCACATTTTCATATCCACTCGCATCCAACACCCTCACATGGGCCGCATTCTCGCGGCCCTTGTCATGCTCCGGCTTTTCAACACGTAACGACGTGTCGCGCCTGTGCTCCAGGGGCGCAATGGTGCCCTGTTATTTCACCATTAAATTGCTCTGTGCTGCCATGGCGTCCCATACACCCCGGTCAGCTCGAAGTGTGTGGGAGGGGGGGGGGGTCTACCACGTATGACACCCCCCCCCAACCGCGGGTCGGGGCGTGCAGATGTAGAACTGGGGCGCAGCTGCGGGCATGGGGCGCTGGGGGCCTACTGGTACTGGGTGCAGATTAGACAAGTCGTGCTCTACGTGTGGCTCAAGGGGGAGACTTGTGCACGGTACGCTGTCTCAAAGCAAGGGGACCCCTGCGGACCTTGGCATATAGAAATGCTGGAACTTCGCAGTGCAATGGTTGCAGAACCGGCGCTGTCACAGACCGTCCAAATCATTGTCCGCATTGTCCGGGAGAACGCCTTTAGGCGCTGTGGAGCTGCTCTTGATTGATACCCGCCTCCCTGATGTTCTGCCCTCCCTTGTCACGAGCCATGCCTACGGGCCTTACCCTTGCGTACACACGCGTGGCTTGGCCATAGATCAGCGACGGTCGCTACCCTTCTGAATAACTCTGGCACCCACGACAGTATTGCAGGTTGAAACGCGGCGAAGCTGCGGCACACATCGGGGGGGGGGGGGGGGGAGTCCAGGAGGGTGGGTTGGGGGGTGGGGGCAGGTGGGGCGATTTGGGGGGTACATGCCCCCAAGGCCAAGTGTTGGTCCATCACACTTCCCCTTGCCCTCCCTCTAACCATACCATCACCCTAACCTTTGCAGCGAACTGGGTAGGGTTAGGACTAGGTTGAGGGTTGGGGTGGGTGTTAGGGTCAGGGTTGGGTTTAAGGATAGTGCTGGGGTGCAAAGTGGACAAATTTTCCTTTGGGCGGCTTTGGTGCCCATGGAGTGTCGGGCACCTTTGGCGCCCATGGACTACTGAGGGCGGCACCTTTGGCAACTAACTGTTGGCCGGAGGCCCCTGGGGGGGGGGAGGGGTAGTTGGCGTCCTTAGGACCTGCGGAGTCGCCCCCCCCCCCCCCGTGCTCTTGGTTATCCCTTGCCTCACTACCCAACCCAAACTTCCTGAATTTGCCCCAACGCATGTCACAGGCGTAGCGTGGACAAGGTGTGTGGGGGGGTGGGGCTGTACTGGGTGTACGTACAACCGGGTCCCTCCTAATGCCACCCTTCACAAACACCAATACCCCCCACGCCACACGTTCTTTGGCCGCTTGTTTCCCGGGTCTCAACGGCAACATGTTATTTGGCCCCCATACATTACTGTTTGCGCGGGGGAGTGGCTTGTCCTCGTCTACTCCATGCGATGACTCCGTCTGTTTCAGTGAGAGACTCTGGGTCTTGTCTCCGCTCCTTCTGCTGATGGCGAGGGCCACTGTGATCCTGTGTCACAGGGGTACGTGATTTGGGCTGCTACACCAGTGATCGTTGGGTATAGTGATCGTTGGGCTGGGCACAGGGATCGTTGGGCACAATGATTGTTGGACACAGGGGGGATCGTTGCGTGCGGATGGTCGCAGAATTGTGGCCTCTATGTCGTGGTGCCGGTGTAGTATCTTCCGGTCAGGCGCAAATAGAGAATCAGTCGTGTTGTACAAGTAGGTCCTGTGGTTGAGGAATGTTGTTGCCTTACACCCAGGATTACCCTTTTCACCGTCATCGGGGAAAAGACATGCCACACCAGCCCCGCATTTCTGCAATCCTTCAGCCTAAATCTTGTACCCCAAACAACACAACCTAATCAATTGAGTATCAAAAAAAAAAATACGGTCCGATCACGAAGTGATTGCTGGACAGAGCGATCGCTGGACACGGGGGGTATCAGGGGACAGCACCTGCGGGGTCGTGTGCACGGCGTTGTACACCCGCGTGATGAACGCGATGAAGGTCGCACGCATTTGGCTGTCGCCAACAAAGAGCAGGCGCTTGCGGGCGAGGCACTTGCCGATCTCGGGAGGGGCGAGGACGTGGTAGTGGCAGGCGTGCGGCGTCCAGACGTATTTTGCGGACTGCAGCACCCAGCGCCCGGCGCTGCCCCCGCTGTCACAGAGGACGGTGGTGTCTTCGGATGGGGGGCTGTGGCACACGATCGGGACCGGCGCTGCGAACAGGGTCTCGTTGAGCAGCGGGTGCCAGCGGTTGTCCTTGTCATTGAACGCGTCGTAGTTCGCGTATGTCACCTGCAATGGGAAGGCGACACGCGATGGAGCAGAACAAGAATCACGAAGCGGATATTCCAGCATCGGCAGCAGGCCCTCTCATCATCAAGGCCAGAGCCTGGGGAGTTCCCTCCGCCCTGGCCTGTGCTTAGAGGGAAAAATCGGATGGAGGGCATCCTGTTCCCTCCCCCACCCCCAGCGCCGCCCCGCCCCCTTCCCCTATGCACCCCCCCCCCCCCACTCCATGCCCAAGTAAACCCTGGGGCCAGTGACCTTGCTGCGGTGCGGGGGCCCGAATGGCGTCTGGCCATCACAAACAGACTGGAGAAGAGGGGTCTGGCAGCCGGAAGGGGGCTCCGTCTGCTTGGGGTTGCCTGAGAGATGGTGTCCAGGGGGGGGCTTGGTCACCCTACGTTGCCCAACAGACGGCGCTGGGGCCTCATTGCCTCAAGTTACCCGGCGAAGAGTGCGCCCCCCCCCCCCCAAACCCAACCCTAGTGCCCTGCCTCCCCTGCCCAACCTAGTGCCATGTTTGTCCTGCAGCGCCCATAGTGTGTTGCCTCTATTTGAGTTGCCGTTATGGGAGTAGCCTGTAGCCTGGGGTGCTGCGCAGCGACCCGACGCAGCATGCAAAGGGAAGAACGGGCGACTGTCCAGGGCCCCGTCAAGAAACAGCAACCCGACGGAATGTTACACAGGGGGCCAAGGATGGATGGATGGCTTTAGCATTGCGGGGGGCGGCTCCCTGAGACCCAGGCATGAAGCTCTGGCTGCTCAACGCTACGAGCAAGCGCTTACCTTGTTCAGGGTGCCTATTGGCTTAGCTGACCCACAGGATTTAGGCTCTGGTGTGATAGAGCACGGGACCCGTTCGCTTATGGTGGGCAGCTTTAGGCTCCCCCCCCCCCCCCCGCCCCCCAGCCTGGGTGCAGACAGGCACTGTAAGATTTCGTGGGGCTCGAGGAGAGAGCGGATGGGAGGGAGAGGGATGAGGGGAGGGATCTACTAATGTACACTCACCCTGTTTGTCCTGTTGGCCGCTGCAGCCTGTGTTCCTGCTGGTGTCGTTTCGCCTTGGCATACTGGGGTTGTGCTGATTGCTGCGGGGGTCGTTTCTCAGCCTTTGCTGCCTGCTCCCCTCCACATTCTGGTCGTCCACCACCTGCCGCACTGTGTTTCTGCGGGCATGTGGTCCGTTGGGTTGCTGTTTCTTCACAAGGCCCTGGACAGTCACCTGTTCTTCCCTGCGCGTGCTGCGTCAGGTCGCTGTATTCTGATGGCAGCTGCGGTCTGTGTTCCTGCTGGTGTCGTTTCCACGTCAGCGGACCCCAGTAGTTGGCACACCGGTCGCTGTGGTGGTCGGTGTGGGGATCGTTTTACGGTTTTTGCTGACTCAGGTCGTCCACCACATGCCTCACCGCGTTTCCGTGTGCGTGCCGTCCAACACTTCCACCCCTCCACCCCAGCGTCCTGGTGGTCCACCATGTGCCGGCCCTCCACGTCGGCCTGCGCATGGGGCGCAAGCCCCCCACCAGAGTGTGGGTCGCGTGTGTGCATGGTGCGCTCCTTGGTGGTTGCGGGTGGCGTGCCCTTCGCCGGTGGCGTGCGCTCCTTTGTGGTTGGCGCGCGTGGCATGTGCACCTGTGCCACACTTCGGGACGGCCTGGGGACGGTCATGGTTCTCCAGGTCCACGAGCGTATGAACGCTCCACGACGTCCCCCGGCCTACCTTACCCCACCCTACCCCACCCCAAGTCCCAAAAAGTCAGTAAAAGGGGCCGCAGTGTCTGCGATGTCAAGGCGTGTGCATTATCATTTCGGTGGATCGGTGCATGACCATCCCTTGAATGTTTTTGTTTTGCGCCAAAGACGGGGTGCTGTCGGTTTGCTGGCGCCGGACTGGGTACCTGGTTCTCAAAGGAAATCTGATCCCACTCGGCGATCCACACTCGCTGCACAATGGATGCGCATACCATAGGATGGCCGCCATGGTGCGTGTGCACACCATGGCATGTCCTCCATTGAATATGTGCAAGCCATAGAATGGCCCCCATTGCGCATGCAAGCCAGAGAATGGCCCCCCGTGTACATGTTGTACATGTGCATACCATAGAGTCCCCATTGCGCATTGCATCCCGTAGGATGGCTCGCATGGTACATGGGCGCACCATGGGATGCCCAAAGATTGGCTTTCAGGGGACTGAGGTAATGGGTGAGCTTGCACTAGTGTTCAGGCACTAGCGAGCAATTCTTACCCTTACCTTATTCGGCATCACAGATGACTGCCTAGCGCCTGCCACAGCATGCCACACCTCGCCAGTTGCCCCATAGGCCCCCGCCGTCCGCAGCCGGAAGTGCGCTCGGTACACACACTGCCCCGTGTGCTCCACATCGGCCATGACGACCTCGGGCCCGGCAATGCGGATGCTGAAGGAGTCGGGGCCGAAGTGCTGCCGCACGAACGCAAGCGTCGCCGGTGCGGCTGAGAAGCGGGCCCCGGGATCGCAGGAATGCTCCTTGCGAATTTCGAAATGCCCGTCGCATGCACCGCGGACGTGGCACAGTCTCACGGAATACTTGCGATGGGCGCTCAGTGCTGGTCCGCACTCCGCCGCCGCCGGTGCCGGTGCCTCCGCAGCCACTGGGGCCGCCACCGCCGGTGCCTCCGCAGCCACTGGGGCCGCAACTGCCGGTGCCTCTGCAGCCACCGGGGCCTCCACTGCCGCCGGCGTCTCCCGTGTATCCAGAGCGGGAATGGGTGCAATGGGCTGGGCTGGAGGTTGCACAGGGGCCTGAATGTGGTTGGCCCCCAGATCCGGAGCGGGGTCTGCTGCAGGATCACCGGTGGCCGCAGGCACTGTCGCTTCTGTGGAGCCGCCCGAGCGGTGCCTGCGGGGGTGGGTGCGGCTCCGGTGGGGCGCTGCGGGCGTGGCTGGGGCCGCAACTTGGGGCTCAATGCCCAAGTCCCCGAGAGACCGCCATAGCAGGACTATGGGAACGACCACAAGCAGCAACTTGTAGACCACCTCCCGCTTCATCAGTGTGGTACATGCAACAGTCAATACCTCGGCATCTGAAGGAAAAAAGGCAGAGTGCTGCTGGGCCCCTAGTGGCACATTCCGGAATTCGCGCCCCATGGGGTCGCCCCCCACGTGCATGCAAAACAGCAAATGGACCCCAGAATGCTTGCAGTGTCGACACGAAAAAGTGCCAGGGACTGATACCTTGTTTTTTAAGACAGACATCCAGTCCACAGAAGTGTTCACCATCGAGAGTCACTCTCTGAGTCTGAAAGACGAGTCCCTACCCTCATACCTGCCCTGAGGTACACGTTCAGGAGGTGGGCTGGTGGAACGAGTCCTAAGCCAACGTCCTTTCTTCTCCTGTCCCAGGGGCTGATGCCTGCACAGCGCACACACTGTCCACCTTTTGGACTATCTCACAGGGAGAACAACAACCGCCTCAAGGCTTCCAAACTGGCGTCGGAATTGCGATGCAACCCTGAACCCCCCAAAGCTGCTATTCCAGAGTCTGCAAGTCAACCTTAACAACGGTAATCTGCCTCCGAAGCATGGAAACAACGCACGATATATGGTCATCCCCTTGAACAGTCTGGAAGACACTGACGATGTGGGCCAAAGAATCTGAGCGCTCTGTTGTAGCGCTGTGCCATCAGACATGCCCCTTGTCTTTGGCAGTGGTTCGGAACCATTGAGGCCAGGTGCCAGCTTTGATTTTCATTCCGGCAGGGGGAGGGAGGCTGCCCTCTGGAACCCCTTCCTCGCTCTCCTGCCCCCATACACTCTAGGTTTAAGGACGCTTATCAATCACCGGCATGTCATTCCTAGTGACAGACATTTGACATGTGTTTGTCGTTCATGGGACGGTGCTGTTGTTTTGCCCCTGAAAATTGACCGTTTGCTTCGGTGTCGTGCAACATTGTTTTGAATGGAGTCTAGCCTTCCCACATTACCTGTCTTGACAAGCATATGTGCAAACGCAGAGGCATGCTTGGCAGTCAATGCAAATACACACAAGAACAACCACATCCAGCTTGCAAACCACAAGCAAGTGCAACAACATAGCATTGTAGGTACACAAATATGAGAGAAACACGTCAACGGCTGGTGCATGGTGAGCAATCACCACTTCTTGCAGCCTCAGCGCAGCTAATGCAGTACGGCTACTGGATGCTTCAGGGATTGGTTGATTGGACTGGGGTTACAAGAGGTGGTTATATGAATTTTCGGAGCAGGCAAGTAGAAAAGCGCTAATTCTCTTTCAAACCCTTGCATGGGCTTGAGAGAGAAGGAGTTGATTCAAGAGACACATCGAGGTCTGGTGGGATAGAGGATGTAAATTGAGCAGAAAAGACTGCTGAAGCAATGCGCAGACATCATTAGCTCTATACTAGTACCCTACCGGCTTGATCAGCAACGCTCAAATGCGAAAAACACACCTGCACACACATACACACACGCACACACACACACACCGGCGGGAAGCAAAACTCCCGCACTGATTGGTGCTCTGGGCCTACTGCAAATTGGGTTCACCCAAGTCATCCCATCAGCCAGCACCTTGGTGTGACGTCTCACTGACATCAAGGACTGCTTGGAGGGGTGGGCCGCTGCACCAAGGGTCCAATCCCTCATACAACATGTGTACTAAAAACACACCGTACCCTGTATGCCCCCCCCACACACAGTGCGCACGCACTGTTGAGCGAAACTTAAGCGTCTGTGCTTCAAGCGGTGCGTTAACAGGGAGGCAGAGTGTTTTCAGTGGTCGTGCATTATAAATCCCGTCCAAATCAATCCACAGCGAGTGATAGTGACGGTGAACAAAGGCGGCTCGCAGTCCCCAAGGGGAAAAAAGCGGCATCCCAAAGGATGGTCTCGATAGTTCCAGTAAACAAGGTCAACAACAAACACAACAGGAAACACATTGCCCAGATGCCCAATGACTCTCTGTCCCTGGGGGTGTGAATACCCCCACCCCACCCCGTTGACAATTCGCCTCAAAGTCTTGCTTCACAAGGCACAGAACACTTATCGTTCTACTGGTGCGCCAGTTTCAGATCGCGGTTCAGGAGTTCGTCGTTAGTGGCCAGATCGTCCCGATGCTGCACTGACCCCCGGCCAGGGCGGAGCTACGCGACGTGGTGGAGCCTCAGCAGCAACCCCAGCACTGCAGTGGGCATGCCTACCACCCCTCCATATGGCAGCAGCCCTACATGAGACCGCATCGACTCTTGCGTTTCTAGAGTTTTGATAAACCTCGGTCTTTGTGGTGAAGGTCCGCCAGGCCGCTGTTGTAGCTCCATTGCATTACCGCAAATCTCTGAAATGCACAACCCCCCAACTGCACTCCAAAACTCCCTTGACTGTACCAAAAAACCTGCGTACAAATGCACAATGTTGTGGCGACCAGCAGAGGCAAGCCATATCTGGAACACAGCAGAGTCCTACTGATACATACTGATGCCTACTGATTCTGGGGTTAGGTTATGGGTTCTGGGTTCTGGTTATGACACGGGGCATGGATTAGAGGCTACCATACGAACAGCAGCTGACTCTTACCACCATGTGATTTCCTTGCTGGACATGCTCCTGGTTCGCAATCACCAACAACGAATCAGTCGCACGGTAACATGTCCACGGACCACACTGCCAAACCCACCCCCATTTCCTGTCCCAAATGCACCATCAGTGTCCCCTTGTAATGCCCCCCTTTCGCCACCTTCACCTGCATGCACAGCCTTTGGTTGCTAATGTTCAGGGTGCACTACAACAATTCAACGACCTCTGTGGGGTTTCACAGAGGAAGATGCTCTCAGATGTTGCCATACAACATATTGGATAAATGTGGTGGAGGAGGAGGGCCACGAGGTTTCTTTTGTTTACACTGTCCGCTAATCACGGACGCCCGGTTTACTACTGCCGGCGCTTGTTGACCAATTTCGACGATTGAAGGCAAACTGATCCCCTTCCCCGGGGCACTGCTGGTGGGGTGCTATAAAGGCGAGGTAAGTGTGCGGGTTGGTACTTCCGGGTGTACGCACTGGTTTGAGTCCTTAGAAATAAATTGGTTACATTGCTCTGTTCCAAGCCAAAGGGGAAAAGCATTTCGACGAGGTGAGAGTGGGCCAGTTATCCCTCTGCTCACAAGTGCTGTTTCCGCCCCTTGGCGCCCCCCCTCCCTCCAGCGCTGGCATGGTTCAGGCAAAGTCTTTCCCAGTACCGTGAAGTTTGGAGGGTGCTCACCACCACCGATGTGGGACATGTAACACAGGGCCAGGGGTTGCGGATCACCAAGTGTTGCCTGGGGCTGGGGTGGGGTGCTCATGCAACAGTCCCGGTATTGTCCCGTCTGGCTTGTCAAAAGACACTCACCCCCGGGGGGTCAATACGAGGTGAGCAAGGCCTGTTTTCACAGAGCCTGGTTTTGGAAATTTTTGGGCCCTACAACTTGCACCCGAAAAAAACGGGCGGAAGGTTCAAATGCTGTCTGACATGTGCACAAATCACCATTTTTCACCGAAAAAAAGGTCATTGTTTGGCCCGCTTTGGGCCCAAAAAGCCGTTTCTTGGATGGCTGAGGGGCCCCTGGGTCCTACTGCAGTTTTGCTTTGGATATCTTGATCTTGGCGTACACGAAGAACTGGCGCTGCAGGAACACCTCGAGGCGCACGTACGGAGGCATCAGGGGGTTAGACATGCGGAACATCGCCACCGCGACGATCGCCTCCACGAACTCCCGGAAGCACATCGTCAGGTCCTCGTCGTTCTCCTCTTGGCACTGGGCGTACACGAAGCACATGTGGATGTGCTCCTTCGTCAGCGCCTTGTCGACCATGTCCAGCTCCCGCCAGAGCTGCGCGAACTCCTTCTCCGTGATCTCCGTCGACCGCAGGTCCTTCGGGTTGCCCTCCCCCGCGAGGTACAGGAACATGCGACTCAAGTTCTTGCAGTGCGGCGCGAGGGCCATCTGCATTTTTGGGTGGTACACCAGCTTCTTGAACTCGTCGATCTCGGCGAAGCGGGCGCGGGGGAGCGCGTCGACCAGGAGCTTCTGCAGCCGCGCGGTCGGGCTCGCGAGCATCGCAACGCCCGCGTACCGCTCCTCCGCGATCCGCACCAGCGCCTCCACGAACAGCGCCGGGGTCAGGCCGCCCGCGTCGTCCTCCGCGACCAACCGGGCCGACCGGGCGGACAGCGCCGCGTCCGGCCCCGGCTCGACGTCGAGGAGCGGGGAGGTCGGCGAGGTCGCCATTTGGGAGCCCCGGCGGGAGGGCGAGGGCGACTGCGAGCCGCGGCGCGTGGGCGAGCGCGAAATGGACGACCCCCGGCGGGAGACGCGGCGGGAGTCGCGGCGCGCGCGCCGGACCGCGACCCTCGTGAAGATCGCCTGGAGGCGCTCCATCGTGAGGCCCCGGGCCGCGAAGTTGCACTCCTCACAAAGCGGCAGGAACTCCGAGAGGGAGATGTGCGGGTGGCTGTCGTGGAGCGTCGCATAGAACTGGTACACTTTCTTGAGCAGCGGCACGCTCGCCTTCAAGATCTTGGTCATGGAGGCCATCTCATTCTCGAGGGTCTCGGGGCGGCTGTCGGGCCACAGGTCCATGAGTTGCGCCGCCTTCGGCGTGGCGAAGTTCTCCTCGTCGCGCGCCAGTCGCACGTTCACCCCCTCGAGCGGCGTCGCGCCGTGCAGCTTCCGGAGCATGAGCTCCGTGCTGTACAGCCGCACCCTCTGCCGGATCTTGCCCCAGTGCTCGTTGGACCGCTCGGTGACTTCGAGCAGCCGCTCCAGCTCCAGCACGCGGTTCGTTGCGTCCTCGACGGTGTCGATGTGGGACGTCAAACGCAGGGCCTGATTGCGCGGGGCACGCGCGGGGCATACGCACAGCACATGCACACGGCATAGGGCACGCACAGGGCAGGTGGGTAACAGGTGGGGCTCCGAGGGCTTTCTGTCCCATAATTGCCGTGCGCTCCAAGTGCCCTGTAGGGCACCCACAGTGTGCGCACAGTGCACTATGTGACCGAATAGTTCCATGTTTTTGGGGGCTCGCAGCACCTTTCCACTTGATGGTTCAACGTTGCAATTTCCAGTCACAACTTCACGATTTCGGAGGTTTGCGGCAAATGTGCACTTTGGCTACCACCCCTCCACAGCAATAGCACCACGTATCCCAAATACAAAATTCAAGCAATCCTGGAAATGGAGTGCAACTCGCTCGTAAAATTTCCTGAGATTTTCTAAATCTGGACTCCATCATTGCGAGAGTACACACCGGCAATATCTAAAAAAAACGCCAAGCAACCAAACCCACCATGCACGCCACTAATTGACACCAGGCTAATGTGCAAGGGAAGCCGACACACCATGCAAACCGGCCCATTTCAGGGTCCTGAAAGATTGGCTTGTGTCTCCACCCTTGGACAGGGCACGCACGGGGCATGGACAGGGCACCCACAGGACGTCCCCCAGGCATGCAGACAGGGGGTGGGGGGGCATGGGGGCACCTTTCCAGGAGCATGCTACGCCCCATCGTAGTGGTACAACGCGTTGTTTCCCGGTGTTTCAGGGCCCTGGAGCCCAGTGTGCGCATTGTCCAATGGCCCCTTGCCTCCATACGTACCGCGGAAACTCTAACCCCCGTCCCTGGCAAACCACACGCAAAACCCCCAAGTCCCCGAGGTGGCGCGGTGCATGGCCTGCGCCTGTTGGGTGCGTTCCTTGTCCATGCGAGGACTTCGCTTCAGGACCACCGTGGCTGTCGGTTGCCCAAGGGCAGGTGACCCATCCGACGCCAGGCGACAGCATTTGATGACCAACCGATGGCATCAGCCGGCTTGCCAACGGCGGTCAATGTGGAGCCGATGGCAGTCGGCAGGTGATCGCTCGCAGTTGTTGGTCGCTGAAGACGGTGGACAACTTCTCTATGTGGACCCTGCGCATGCCTTGTGTGTGCCTTGTGTGTGTCTGCCGCATGCCAAGACATGTGCATTCCCTGTGCATTCCCTGTGGGTGCTCTGCATGTATGGGGGTATTGCGGGCGGGTGGGGGTGGGGGACCGTCCATGAACCGGGCTCCCAGTTTCTTGGGACGGGGGAGGGCAAAAATGTCGTCCCAAAGGGGGGAGGTGAAGGGCGAGGGGGGGGGGGGGGGGGTATGTTACACCTTTCTAAAAATCAGTGCAGAAAGGAGATTTCAAAGCACAGGGGGCGTACAGACTCCTAACCCCAACCCCCCCCCAAAACTTTTTGGGCCCCGTGGGGTTGGGGGTGGGGGGTGGGGCGTGCTTGGGGGGGGGGGGAGTGGGGGGTCATACCCCAATATACAAACCCCAAAAGGATCCCCTCGTCGTACTGATCATTTTGAACACACATATGTGGGGTTTTTGAAAAAAATTTACCCACTGGGGTTCCAGTCCCTGCAGCCAGATTTCGGGGGGGGGGGGGGGGGTCAGGGGTGAAAGTTTTTTTTCCTGGTTTGCATACATATTTAAATTCTATTGCCTTCGGCAGTGCACCTCGAAGAGAGGTTGACAGTCACCCAATCAGTCCCTGAGCCAGCAAGCAGGCAGTCAGACAGATACACACAGTTTGGGTTTTTTATCAGTGGCAGATGCGGCCCCAAGGAGCAGGGAGACCATTCATTACAATGTTACAATCTAAGCAGTGGGCGAGCAGTAATGCAACCGACCTGCACCTGTACGGTTGGTGGTTCGAACCCCAGTCTGCCCACTTTGACGCCGCCGCCGGCGGCGACGCTAAAAGTCAGCAGACCAGAATTCGAACTGATGCCGGCAAACACGGCGCCAGCTGCGTTACCATTGGACCGCTGACCGTGTTACCAGTGCCGTGCGTCCCCACTGCTTGTAGCCTATCAAGCAAAACTTTTGACCCCCCCCCCCCCACCCCCACCCCCACCCCCCCCTCAAAAAAGTGATATCCAGTTTTAGGGGGTAGAGGCCTGAAAATCAAAAAATACATTGGGGGATGGTCTTATTGGGCAAAATAATGATTTTACAAGGGGTTGGACATCCAATATCATGCCTTGGGGTATGCTACGCGAATGACCCCAAAAAAGGGGGGTATATGACGCCCGCGCCTGCGCTTGATCTAACAACCTCTCTTCGAGGTGA
This sequence comes from Eutreptiella sp. 'Long Island Sound 2002', assembly GCA_964036045.1. Classification (NCBI taxonomy): domain Eukaryota; phylum Euglenozoa; class Euglenophyceae; order Eutreptiales; family Eutreptiaceae; genus Eutreptiella; species Eutreptiella sp. 'Long Island Sound 2002'. The sequence goes on from OZ038386.1 coordinate 17,788,881, forward strand.
TTCCCCATAAAATTCTCAGTATTTTGAGCATACACACAGAGGGTGTGCCAAAAAAATAATTTCGGCGCCTTCAGCGCCAGGTTTGGACCAAAGGTGGACCAGACCTCCTCAACACTTTGGACCTCCCAGGAGGGGGGGAAGGGGGGGTCAGGATCTGAGTCTGAACGCCCCCCATGTTTCAAAGCATATTTGAGTGAGGTTTCATCTCCCCGATATGTCAAAATTCTGGACCCACCACTGCTCAAACCTCTGGTTACCAGCTGGGCTCTGGCCACTTCGCACCACACAGCGCACTACAGGCTCCAAGTTGCAGCCACTATTTGACCCAGAACCCCATTCCCTTTGCAACATGCATGCATTTTGGATCCCAATGAAACGCTTCCTTCGACAGATTCACTGCAGGTTCACGTTACAAGAGCCCATATTAGGGCAGGAATTTCATGTGCCATGCCGGCAAAATTGCACCAACACGGGTACCTCTGTCGCCCCAAGCAGCCCACCTTGTTTGTGCACCGCCAATGACACTTGTGCAGGAACCAAACGATAAGACCACTGTTGCTGAGCACCAGCACTGCGGATCGGATGGCACCCAGAACATTTTGTCAGGCCAATGAGCAATCAAAACAAGACAAAAGCATAGAGCATTGACTGTGTCATGATGTCATAAGGCTACACACACGCGCGCGCGTGCGCAATGGTGCCCAAATGGTGCATGGCCGAGGTACAAACACGGCTGCAGAACTCCTGCCGTTTCGGGTTCCCAGAGTCGGAGAAGGATCACCATGTCCAGCAAGATCATGGGCTGTTCCCCGAACGAAAAACTGTGAGCAGATGCACAGCACATTCACGGGTCCGCAACGGGCACGCACAGGGCACGCGCGCCGGGCATGCACAGGGCCCGCACACCTCCTGTTGCTCGTGCGTGACGAACGGCCCGCCATTGCTGTCAACATATTGGTCAAAGACCCAGCAGATGAACGCCAGGTTGGCCTCCACGTTGCTCTCAACGATATCCGACGGTCGAATCCGCGACCCCATACCCATCCGACGGCCCTTATTGATCACTCGCTCGGCCCTCGACAGCGGATTCACGTGGTTGAGGATCGACATTGGGAAGATCTCGGGGAAGCAGTACGACAGCAGCACAATGTAGTTCTCCATGTCGCAGAGGTCCGACCCGAAGTTGTATATGCACCGCGCGTGCCCCGCCTGCCGGAGCATGGCGTTGAACCACGCCAGCAGCAGCCACTCCACCTGCACAGAGACGCATTGGGACGGAGGAGGGGGGTCTGAGGGGGCCTCAAAAGGTCAGGTGTGGACCCGCCACTTGTGCTCCAGCCGCGCCTGCCTTCACGCGGCCTTCATCGCCTTCTCAGTTTATTGCGTGTTCGGCGGCCATTTGATTGCTCACTCGCTCATTGTGCTTCTCCTGACCCTCCCTGAGACAAGAACCTGCTGCTTCTGGGCTTTGTCGCCGGGTCACGCTTTGGGTATGTTCCGAGCTGGGGCGTGGCTTCATGTCGTGCTCCGTGTTGGCTTGCTCTGACTGGGGTGTGCTTGCTACGGCGGGCCTCACTCGGCCACACACCTTTCGACCGGGTGCACCGGGGCATGGGGGGTCTGGGGGGGGGGGGGGTCCTCATTGCCAACAGGACTGCCAAACACATTTGGCGCCAAAGGCGCCGGAAATGATTTTTGCGTAACAAAAGCCCATACTTGGTCGACCCTCCTCCTCCTTGTCAACAAAGGTCACAGTGCAAGGTAAACTCAAGGCAATAAATTTGTGTCCACAAGAAGACAGTATCGATTCATGACAGTCCATTTCCATAGAGACATACTGTTCAATGTGAACAACTCACTCACGCCCTGGACATGACCCTGAGGAACACACAGAACATTGGCGCCAGAGAAGAGGTGACCTGGAAGCGGAGGAGGAGGGGGGGGATTGGACCGGGGGGGGGGGGGGGGGCACTCCTTACTTTTTTTTGTTCTAATGCGTGTCTGCACCTGCAGCTCCTCCAGCTCCTCGTCGGTGAAGACGTCGCCCTCCTCCCCCTCCGCGATGTCCGGCTCGGCCCACGGCTGCGACGGGTGCTGCGCCTTCTCCCGCGCGGCCACCAGCAGCGCCCGGGCGGACCCGCGCGGCGGGCGGTGCCCCAGCGCGGGGTCGGTCTCGCCGGGCAGGCACACCACCGTGTGCACGGACACCGTAAGCATCTGGTCCATGATGTTGCGGTGCTTCTGCAGGCGCGCTACCGCCTCCCCCGCCGCCGCCTGCGCCTCGGCCCGCTGGACGAGGAGGTCCTGCGTGACGTCCCCCAAACTGAAACACAAAGATATCCGAACAGAACACAATACATATCACAAAAAACGCATGCAACGCAAATCAAAAGCAATGCAAATCAAAAGCAATGCAAATCAAAAGCAATACAGGGGGGGGGGGGGATTTCGCCCGGGGACAATTTCGCCACCCTTGAAATCCCCAAAGCCCCAAGCATGCATGTGTCTCGCAAAATGTCTCTCAATTTTCGAAAAATGATATGAAATCTGATGCAGACGATCCGGTAACTGGTGCAGAAGGTGCAGGCTTCTTTTTCAAGACATCAACGGGCACAGGCGCGTTCGTAATCGCGCCTGGCCCTGCTCAGGAAACACAATGCCTGCAGCTGTGGTGAAGGATGGAAGTGTTACGCCAAAATTTCGCCAGGGGAAAATTTCGCCACCTTTCTTAACGGCGAAATTTTCCCCTGGCGAAATTCTCCCCTGGCGAAATCCCCCCCCCCCCCTGTACAAATCAAAAGCAACGCAAATCAAAAGCAATGCAAATCAAAAGCAATACACATCAAAAGCATGACGAAAAAAAACAGACACGAAAAAATACACAAGAGAGCAACACATCCAATATTCCACAAACACGATCAAGCAGAGAATCCCACGCACCTGCCGATGCGGTTGCGGAGGATCCCGATGTCGCCCACCACCTGCGGCGTATCCCCCCAGAGCGACTCCCCGGTCATCCGCAGCTGCGCCTTCAGGTCGTCGCGCTGCTGCACGAGGCCCTGCTTGAGCCGCACGAGGTCGTTCACGCGCTCCAGCCCCTCCCGCTTCTGCCGTTCGAGGGCCTCGCGCTGCTGCTTCTGCAGGCGCTCCACTTTCACGTCCAGCACCCAGCTCTTCCATCGCGTGAGGTAAATGAAGCGGCGCTGCCACACCCCAAACCTTTGGAGATGCAGCAGCCACACCTCCAGCCTCTTGGAGTACGCCACGGTCCAGTGGTGCCAGTTCTTAAAGTAGACGCCCAGCACGGCGTTCTTCCACTGTCTGGCGTCGCGCGTGGTCTGCCGCGTGCTCTCCCGGTGGACGATCTCCGCGCTGCGGTGCTTCTTGCGCACGACCTGTAGCTTGGTGGCCATGTGCCGGTACTTCTCGGCGTACTGCTGCAGGTCAATGAACGACACCGGGCCCCCGGACAGGGCCTCGGGGTCGTCGGAGTCCGAGGAGTGCGGGTCGGCGAGTGCGACGAGTCCCTGGTGGCTGTCCAGGACCCCTTGGAACCTGCGGGGTAGGCGCGTGCACCGGTGCGGTGGGGCTGCTGATCTGACGTACTCTCGACACTGCACATGCTCCAGTAGTGGAGGGCAATTGGCAAGCAGTCGGGTTTGAACCCAAATCCCTTATCGAACGCCTTCTCGAATTTGGAGTGGCTAACCACTGGGCTACCTGCTTCAGTGGTCTAATTTGGCGACCCCTCAGGTTCGAACACGACCCTTCACAAGATCTTCCGCTTGTCACGTAGTGGGGAAGGCCAAGGACCAAACCCCTCGCGAGATGCCCTTGAATTGATGCATCTGACCACTGGACTACGGGAGTAAACCCCCGCAGTTGGCAGTCAACCGACGGCGGTTGGCGATGAATCGACGGCGGTTGGCGGTAACTGATGGCCGTTGGCGGTTAGCCAATGGCCGTTAGCGGTTAAGCGACCGCGATCGGCGGTAAACGCAACGGTACACAAGTTGTGTGCGGGGCGGTAGAAGGTGGATCACGATCCTCAAGAAAACAGGGCTCCCAAAGGACCCTCTGTCCAGCCTTGGGACCTGTAGTACAGCCCCTTGTAGAGGTCCTTCCGCAGCATGTCCATGAGCGCCTGGAATCTCGGGAACTGCAGGGCGGTGTGCTCCAGCAGCAGACATATCACCGCCGTGCGCAGGCGGTTGGGCGACGACTGATGCTGCGTGACGTGGAAGAGCTGCACGAGCACGACCTCGACCCAGAGCCGGACGGTCTCGCTGGAGGCGTTGGCGGGGCGGCTGCCCACGAACTGCCAATAGAGGGCCCGCATCTCGTCGTCGGTCATCTTCTTGCTGCTGGACGACAGCGGGTTGACAGACAGCTGCTCGAACCCGAGCATTTGGGCCGCGTCGAGCAGCGCCTTGAGGTGGGTGGCCCGGACGGTGCTGCGGCGCATCAGCGGCGCGTCGCCCCACGGCGACGGCGCCGGGGTGGGCGTTCCGGCCCGGGGTTGCAGCTGGAGCTCGGACCGGTGACCGGGCAATGGCGCCAGCGGGGCACTGCCAGGCCGATCCAGTGAGGCCAGTGACGTGGGCACGACCGACGGGAAGCGCGAGGGCCCGGCGGCGTGGTTGTCATCGTCCAGTGGGGTCTTGGGTCGGAATTTGCCGGTGCGGCCCTTGCGGTTGTCGAAGCCCAGCCCAAAGAGGCCGGGGCTGGGGCTGCGGCTGCCGGGGGCAGTGCCGGGCTTATTGCCAGTGTAACTGTAGCGTTTGGAACGCGGCGGCAGACTGCCTGATCTCATCGTGCACTAGAGAGGGGGCTGGCGGCCCTGCACTATCACCGAGGAAACTGCAAAGGCCCTCGAATGCATTGCCTCATGCAAGGCCGGCACGGCATCAACACCCACCGAGACGCGGTGCGACGCCCTCCGACGTGCGCGTCCGGACACAAAACAGATGGGCCGCAGAAATCTGACACTGTGGCTATGGACGTGGGGTCAAGACATGCAGAAGGGGTCTTGGTCGTCAAGTGCACGCCGGGTTTGGGGACCGATTGCGAACTCCCTGTCCACATTCATATCGTGATGCACGGGTTGTCGCACGGTCAAAGGTGGAAAGGCCCTCACATAAAAGCGCATCCAGAGGGAAAGTACGTGGAATTTCAACTCGACCCGTGTCAACAGAACAGATCCTTTGCCATCCGCAAAAGAGCTCTGATTCAGAACATTTTCTTTTTAAGGGCCGTCCTTGAAGTACAAACGTTGTTTACAACCAATCACTAGTTGCAAAACTTGAGTCGGTCGCTTCTGCACGGGGGGAGGAGGGAAGGGGCCATGAGCAACAATACTGAGCTCGCATATACCCCTGTGTCACAGGCATATGGTCATAGCAACGGATCACAGTTCATTGTTTTGACTTGCTGCACTGCAGTGCAAACCAGATCAGTACGAATGTTGCCTTGAGTTCGCCGTATATTACAGCTATCAAGGGGCGGGTTTGGCACAAGGCCTCGGTATCGCTATCGAAGGTATCGAAGGGGGGGGGGGGGGGGCAAGAGCTTGTAGAAGCCCCATGCCTAGGAGCACCGCAGCTGCCTGATCACCTCAGCGAGCATCGAAATATCTGCCCCACTCGACCGCATCCTTGTCAAAAAGCTGCAAAAGACGGGCAGACACCCAGAAATGTAGGGATGATGAAACCGTTGAGAGCTTCAAAACCAATCGGATGGTCAGGATGAGGGCCCCGCCTTTGCTGGCACTCCTGCCCAATCCTCTGCCACCCGCAACACATCACTCACAAAAGCGCAGCATCGAGTGCGCAAACAAAGCAGCAATGCTCAAAGTCTTCGCAGAGTGTCCTCGGCCCCTTTTCTCCGACCCCTAGGGACGTCTACTGCTGCTGTTCCCTCCGGTCATTTCCGTTTCTTCTTCTGTCCGTTGGCGCTTTGCGACTGTGCTTGTGGCTGATGGGCACCACAGCACGGAGCAGCGGCTCGTGCAGAAGGATCATGGAGCACTGCTTTCTGACACCGTCAGATGCCAAAGTGAAGGGACTGTGCAGCGTAGCTTAAGGGAGGGGGCTTAGCAGGTGCATGGTGCTGAAGAGCATGGGAGCTGAGAGGAGATGCTGCAAACATGCATGTGACACGAGTTGCATGGTGGTGACCAAGACGGACGCGTGTACTTGCTTTGGGGGAGGGGCTTTTGAGGGGGTTTCCAGCGGCGGCAACGGGGATCAACACCCTCTTGGTTGCCGAAGGAAGAAAAATCTCTCTTCCAAACTTCCATCCGGAGTCATCTCCAAGCTTCCTTTTTTTTGGGGGGGGGGGGTTGACTCGAAATGTTCACGAGTACTCAAGATAGTTCTTGGGAATTGGGCAACTCAAGTGTGTGATACACTAGATCCCTGTTAGACAGGGCACAAGGCGCAGACCCATAGCTCATATACAAGGAAAGAGGAGGCGCTCTCTAGTGCGGCAGGCAACTGCCACGACTTAATGGCAAAAGCCTTTCTCTCTTCCAAATTTCCACCCGGAGTCATCTCCAAGCTTCCCTAGTGGACAATCACCTCATCGCAAACATGCAACAACTGATAGCCAAATGACCAACCATCCTTCTGAAAACCCAAAGCCCGAGCATGCGTGGAAACCCCGTTTTGTCGGAAGCATTTCAACATTGGTCAAATCAAGGAAGTGCTCAGCAATGGCTCTCAAATCCACACTTTGAAGGCCCATACTGACACTGTGCAATCCATGGCCCAAACAAACCACTGGAGCCCTTCGCAATTGTCAGGGGGAGTCTTTGCACTGCGCGCTGCACTGCGCGCTACTTTTAGACTATGTTCCCCCCGAAGAGCCCCCAAGCAAACCCCTTGGAAACGCCCTTAGAATTAGGTGACCCAAACTGCCCTAGCTCAAGAAAGCTGCAAACTACCTTCCCTTCACATAACACACATCATGCACAACTGGAAAAGCCATGAACAGCGCATTGGTCGCCACCCTCAAGAACACAGAACTGTCTTTCTGTTCCACCTGTCTTCGAATCAAAAATTGCTGCAAATGCAAGAGTACACGCACGTACTCATGCAACTCCGTACCGGATCCCCTCCATATGTTCCTTACGATGCCCCAGTGCCACATGCGTGCAAACAAGTGCTCAATGCGTGCCCTATAGAAACCATGAACATCATTGTACTCCTTTTGCCACCCGGTCAACGTCTTTCGACCGATAAATGGCCATGCCACATGGAGGCGCCCCTTGTATGCACCATCCATGGAGCCAATCTCATAATCCATACAATGTCCCTTCACTTTCCTCAATAGCACCGGAAGGTTGGGGCCCAAAAGAGGGCAGAAATGCTACGTCACCCTTGCATTCTCGGGGGTCCCCAAACAAAGGGGGACAAAATCAGAAGTCAAAACCTCCGCTAGGGGTCACCATGATGCCCCTAGGGGCCCCTAGTATCTCAAAGTATGGGTCTCTAGTACGGCCAGACGCCCAAATAGTTGCACTGCGCGCGCACTGCTTGAGGCGCCCCCTCATTATTAATAATAAATATTTGCTACCGCCTCCAACAAGCCAACAACCAGATGACTCTTGGCTCCCTATTGCCCCCTCCCGAGTCATCAGTTTTCTATGGCCACTACCTAGTCAACAAGAAACTACCCAGTGTCCAATTGCAGTTCCCTTCGCCAAAGAGGCTGCACACATGCATTCTGCATCAGACTATCCCATCACACCATGGTGCACTTTTATCACACATGTGCATGAGCAAAGACAACTACTTGCGGCACTGCCATTATACAGCAGTGTGATGAAGACTAGTTTGCCATTTGTGGGCACCGGCAAGTGCGTACGTATGGTCCTAGCAACTGAAGATGGTGAACAAGCCACAAGGGTACATGCACCTCTCCCTGCTTACACCACGTGCGCAACAAAAGCCTTGGCCCTCTTTCAATATCAGTCCCCAACATGCATAGTACCTGAGCATGTATCTGTTCCTCATTCCTCATGAGAGGAGAATTAGCTCCGTCACCCCCTCATGGATTCAAATTCACAAACGGGCAATTAGCGGTACCATGCAGGTGTATTCCCCTCGCCTCATCCGTGCCGACCGGACACGTTGTTGCCGTTTTCTTGTGGATGCCTCAATGCCCTCTTTAGAGCTCAACCAAAGGACAATGCCGCATGCACCAAAGGCATGCAAAGAGAGAAATCCAACCTAATGGGGCCGCAAATGTGTGTAGAGTGCCAACATGGTGTGGCTGAATAAAAGTGGCCGCACAGCCCTTTGAATGGAAAGGGAAGGTTGGCACAGTCATTTTGGTTTTGCCATAAATTGCATGCACTTTTCTTTTGGATGTAGGTAGCATGCACTATTTCTATTTTTACCGTAGGTTCCGTACCTATATAAATAAAGTAAAGGACAAGAAAACCGCACAAAATCCAAATGGTCCCCTTAAAGGAGGACAAAATCCAAATTGCCCACTTCCACCCTGCCGCCTCAAGGGCCGAACCTTGGGCAAGATAGCTACATAACCCGTGCCTTCTCGGGGTCAAAATCAGAAGTGGCCCAAATTGGGGCAAGACATAACCCCTCTTGGGGGCCCGGTGCTCAACAAGGGGACAAAACCAGAAATGGCTACTTTATCCCTGCCATCTCGGGGAGAGTACACGAGCGCCATACGCTATGCTAAAAAGTCACCTTAGCCAAGCTGACAAGGCTCACAACTTATTGAATTGCATTTTTGGCTTCTTGAGCTAGGGTGTCATTGGTAGGGGCCAGGCATGTGCAGCAGCCCCCAAGAAGAGGCAGCCCACATCCGGAAAAAATGGCTACATAACCCTTGCCTTCTCGAGGGTCCCCAGTGCGCCACATGGGGAGTTAGTCAAAAGTGGCCCAAATTTCGGAAAGATGGCGACACAACCCTTGCCTTCTCGGGGGTCTCCGGTGCTAAGCACGGGGACAAAATCAGAAGTGGCCGACATGTGGGCAAGATGGGTACATAACCCCTACCTTCTCGAGAGTCCCCAATGCTAGCACAGGGACAAAATCACAAGTGGCTATTTATCCTCTGCTGTCCTGGGGGCCCAAATCTGGCCAAGATGGCTACATAACTCCTACCTTCTCGGGGGTCTCGGGTGCTCAGCATGGGGAAAAAATCAGAAGTGGCCCAAATCTACGAAAGACGGCTGCATAACCTTGCCTTCTCATGCATCCCCGGTGCTAAGCACGGGGACAAAATCAGAAGTGGTCCACATGTGGGCAAGATGGCTACATAACTCTTAACTTCTTGGGGATCCCCGGTGCTCAGCACGGGCACATACTTAGAAGTGGCTCACCTGTGGGCAAGACAGCTACATAACCCCTACATTCTCAGTGCTCAGCATGGGGCAAAAAGCAGAAGAGGACCAAATCTTGGTAATATGGCTACACAACCCTCGTCTTCTCGGGGATCCCCAGTGCTCCATGGGCATCACACCCCGAACAACATGCAAGCATCTCTTTGTTCAATTGTTGTTTGTTGAGTACAAATCTCCAAATGAGCAAATTGTCTGTGATCACCCTCTTCACCGGGGACGTCTGGAGAGACCTCCATGGTGGGGATCGATGAGGACTGGCCGCAGCGAGGGCTGCCACCACCCTCATCACCGGGGATGTCGGGAGGGACTTCCGGAGATGGTGGGGGTGAATTGAGACTCGGGATACCAAAGGAAATGGAGCCCACGGGGCATCGATGATTGACGGCCCGCCCACCATCTTGATGATACTCCAAATGGACATATCCTTGTCAAAATGGCCAACCACCTTCATGGGAACTGGAAGCCCGGTCAACCCGGTGTAGAACACCTTGTCCCTAATGGTCAACTCCGTAACAAATCGCAAAAGAGGTTTGAGGACACAAGGGGCTAACAATGGAACCAACTCAATCCACCGTTGCAAGAGGGACACAACTTTTGTCACCATCAAAATTTGCCTTCCCCTTTCCAACCAAAAATCAACCTAGAAAGGAGAACATGCATGCAGAATGTGTAAAAAGGGGTGAAAATGGGTGAAAATAGGTGAAATTGGGTGAAAAGGCGAAGGCACCTTGCAATGCCTAGCGCGTTGTTCCCCATGGGCAAAACTGGTTGTCCCAACTGGTCTGGAGAGGGGGGGGGGTATGTGGGGGGGGGGGGGGGTCCAGCTCTGCACGTCACCACCCTCTCTTTGAACGGGAAATTGGATGGTAGCCCTGGGAATGGCTGGTAATGGATGGCAACAGGTTAAACACTTACATCACATCCCCACAGACATGACTTGGACGATGCGAATGAATGATGACCGCCAATCGCTGGTGGATAAACTTCCATCAGTTTGCTGCAATTGTACCATTCGAAATCCAAGGCTATCTTTAGCTGAAAAAAGGAGTTGTATCCAAAAGACTCCTGTATTACATGCCCTATCTTGCTCATTGGCATGGGCATGATCATGATAAGGCATGCAGTTGTCCCACTTTAGGGGCACAGCAAAACCATAAATGATGATTCAAAAATGCAACGAACAAACGAATTCGAGATCCCATTGGTCTTTGGAGAGTTCTTTGTCTTGGTTCAGTACACAAATTCAAACAGGCGGGAAGGTGAACCTTTTGGTACCTGTTCAACACCCGACGCACGCTGGATTCAGATCCGGGTTCATATAGCATCACCAAAGATGAGTCAACAGCCGTTGAGGAGTGCTATCTGGGACTGAGGCATGCCACCTGTACACAGCAATTTGTCCCAGAAACCGAAAAAAAAAATCTTGATTTTAAATAATTTAAATTGAAATAGATTTAAAATGGGTCATACAGCCAGCTGCTGCACTGACTGCACTCGCTGACTGTTGCAATGTCCTCGACTGGCAGGCCCTTCCAACCCTCAGATGCCCCGAAACAAACTGTGTCGCCCCTGTGGAATAGCAGCTTCATAGCAATTCGCTGCATGTTGGGACAGGTGAGCGACGAAACTCCAATTATATAGCCCCCCACCTCAGGACGCGGGATGGGTTATAGGTGACACCATACCACCAAAGAAGAAAACACCACAAAGCACCAGAAGGTCCACAGCAACAACGTCCTCAATGGCGCTACTAGTCCAGCTACTCCTGCACCTGCCTCAACCATGACATGGGCAGCTGTGACTACAGGGAAGCCTGGCATGCACCTGCGTTGACATCGAAGACGTTCCCGTCAGGCTACCCTCTGGTGGAACCCTTTCAGCCAAATGACTGGTTCACTAAGCTTGACTCTGCGTTTGCACATATGCTTGTCAAGACATAATGTGGGAAGGCTAGACTCCATTCAAAACAATGTTGCACGACACCGAAGCAAACGGTCAATTTTTTTTTAAATTTTCAGGGGCAAAACAACAGCACCGTCCCATGAACGACAAACACATGTCAAATGTCTGTCACTAGGAATGACATGCCGGTGAGTAATAAGCGTCCTTAAACCTAGAGCGTATGGGGGCAGGAGAGCGAGGAAGGGGTTCCAGAGGGCAGCCTCCCTCCCCCTGCCGGAATGAAAATCAAAGCTGGCACCTGGCCTCAATGGTTCCGAACCACTGCCAAAGACAAGGGGCATGTCTGATGACACAACGCTACAACAGAGCGCTCAGATTCTTTGGCCCACATCGTCAGTGTCTTCCAGACTGTTCAAGGGGATGACCATATATCGTGCGTTGTTTCCATGCTTCGGAGGCAGATTACCGTTGTTAAGGTTGACTTGCAGACTCTGGAATAGCAGCTTTGGGGGGTTCAGGGTTGCATCGCGATTCCGACGCCAGTTTACAAACTCCTCCCTGGAAGTGGAAGCCTTGAGGTGGTTGTTTTTCTCCTTGGACTCCCCAATGGTGGTCTCATATTTCAGCTCACGGCCCCCGGGCTGGTAATCGTGTCCCACAAAAACACGTGTCTCGGCAGGCAGTGCATACAAAACGTCGTGGATGCTGGTGTAGAGGTCGTCAGCGCAGCCCTTAGGAAAGTCGCAGCGCCCTGACCCAAAGTCAGGCATGAACAGCGCATCCCCAGTGAACAGCATATCTCCAATCATGTAGCAGGTGCATGCTGGCGTGTGCCCTGGTGTCGCAATGGCTTTGATGGTGAGGGAGCCCGCAGTGAACTGCTCTCCATCGTTCACCAACTTGTCAAACTGAGAGCCGTCGCACTTAAGATCGGGCATATCCAGCAGCTGTTTGAATGTCTCCTGCACCGCTGTAATTTTGCTGCTGATGACGGACCCGCAGTTGAGCTTCTTCTTCAGAAACCCAGAGCCTGTCAAGTGATCCGCGTGAACATGGGTCTCAATGATATAATGCACCTTCAACTGCTTTGATTCCACGAAGTCGACTACCTTCTGTGCCTCCACCGATTTTGTTGAGAATGACGCAAGATCAAAGTCGAGCACCGGGTCAATGATGACGGTGTCTTTGGTTTGGGCATCGTAAACAACATATGTGAGGGTTGACGTGGCTTTGTCGAACAGAGCTTCAACCTCAGGCATTCTGGTCGTTTAGTATTCCTGAAACAGTGGGAAAAAAAGATGTTCAGAAAGTGATCAATGGTAACAGATGACACATTCCACGGACAGCACGTTGAAAGTATGATCGCCGTCCAAACAACACTCCAGACCTCGCTGGAACAGAGATACTCTGGGTGGGCGGGTGGGCCGATGACCCGCCACAGGCACAGAATAAACAAAAGACTGGGTTGGGGTAGGTGGGAAGGGAGCAATGGACATGTCAGGGGGGGGGGAGTAGTGCTGGGTCCCCGGTGGCAGAACCTGCGTTACCCCGCTTCGCTAAACTAACTGCGGTTCTGCCTGCCCCAGCCCTACACCCTGCACCAAGACATGAGACGCTGCGTTTCACATTCCACGGACAGCACATTTCTCGCGCGACTGCGCGTCTTGTTGCCCCCTCACTGTCACCTCCTCGCGCCCTACCCCACACCCCCCTTCACCGGAACGAATCTCCAGGGGGGCCGGATCATCTCCGCCAGTCCCTCGTACTTTCCATCGGTTTGCTTATCCCACATCACGCGACGGGCCTCGGCATCTGCCACCGCCTGTGCACGTGATTGGAAGCTGACTACCCTGCTTAGAGGATCGGCCAGGTTGATCGCCGACCTCACTCTAAAGGAACTGATGGAACAGCCACTCCAGCAGCGGAGCCAAAATAGGCGCCGGAGGATACGCTGCTGGGGGCCCGCACACACACAGGCACGCAGAGAGTTGATTTGTGCGCGCGCCACGTTGCTATCTGAGCCGATGCGCACCGATTGAAAACCGCGGTACGAGGCCAGCTTAGCAACAGCATAAACAGCGAACAGCTCTGCCTGTTGCAGAGAGGCAATCCACTCAGGGCAGATTGAGGAGCGATAAAACCCCTTTTCCCCCACAATCCCGATTCGGAAACGCTCACCCTCTGGGGCCGCATCGGCAAACACTTCCCAGGTCCCAGCCCCACGATCCCCAAGCACATGTGCCCTCTGTGGTACACATGAGAATGTCACGACTGTTGCTATCCCTTTAGCCACCCCCCGACTGAAGTGCCCAAGACCTCGCTGCTGGCAGCGGTAGGCGCCCGCCAGAAATGATCCCAGCCCCGCGTTCGGTCTGCCGAGCCAGCAGAGCTTTCCCAGCAGCCGTCGTAGTGCAACAGTGGGGAGTTTCCCCCTGCCCACCCCCCTAATCTAGGCCCGAAAGGCACCCACCAGTGCCCCCAACGAGTTGCTTATAGCGCCGGCACGCGTGTCCAGGGTTTTTCCAATGAACCCCAGACACTCCGTCGGCGTAGTCTCACTCTTGTCTCCCACGATAAATCCAGCCTTGCGGAGGCGAGTCTTGCAATCACGCACCGCCCTCCTCAGCATGCCCCGACGCTGGCAAGAGATCAGGATATCATCCAAGTACACCCACCCCCTCACCCCATGTCAGGATAGCACGCGGCGAATAATAGCCTGCACCAGCCTCTGACATATAGCTGGACTATAACTCCACCCGAAAGGCAGTCGCGAATATCGAAACTTTCTCCCCGATCCCCCCTGCACCACAAAGATTCTCCTCCAGGCAGCCGGGATGTGGATACTCCAGTAGGCATTTTGGAGGTCAAGCTTGGCAAGGAACACACGACCCCGCCTCATATCCCGTTTCGTATGACACATCCAGTTCCTGATGTCCTCCAGAGCAGGGAGCCGGAACCTCGGTGGGCGGCAGGGGTCACCTTCATTAACTCGCCTGGCGTCCAGGATTGCCCTACACTTTAGCGCATTTCGACCTTTCCTGCTCCCCCCTGCATGTCGTCCCCTGTCAGGCATATCGCCGTTCGCACGGGGGTGTGCTCATCAGCGTGTAGAGGAACCGCACAGCGTCTCCGGGTACCGGGTCCGCCTGCCTAAAGAGCGTTCTCTGGAACAGCCTTAAGAGGCCAGCTCGGCCCGTCAGCCACACATGCATGCAGTCTCCATTTCTGCTCACAGAGGAGGGCACCGCTCTGTGTCCCTCTGCCGTCGGATAGTGGAGGATCGCCTCCCACTGGAACGGGTGCCACTTGCCTGCACTTTTGGGTCGCCACTGGACCTGCATGTTCGTCAGAGCCTGAGTCTTCAAGGTCCAGTTGATTTGGACCATCACCGAATAGAGTTCTTGGTTGCTCATCAGCAATGGCTCTCCATGATTGTCCACAATTTCACAGTGGATCCTGGTGCTGTGTGGTTGGTCCAGTCGGAGCCAGATCTGCTGATTGCGGGCCCATGCCATAGTGGTCAGCTCGGCATCGATTGCCCTCAACCCTTCGTTCGCAATGGCGTCCAGCTGGCTTAGTGCTTGCACCTTGAAACGCTGGCGTTCTTGCTGAGGCTTGACCTTCTTTGGGGCTGGCTGAATTTGTGTGTAGGGGCCATGTCGCTGCTGACGTGGTCCCTGCTCCTTCCATGGCCTTCCCGGCGGCATCACGCCAGGGAGCTCTTCCGCGACAGGACGCGGGGGTTTGTGCCTGAGTTCAGCCGTTGCCTTTGTCACACCTGTGTGCTGCTGCACGTCGCGACAGGACGCGGGTCTCGTGTCAAAATGCTCCTGCGTCACAACGCAGGTTTCGGGCATGAGGCATTTTTGGGCTTGAGGCCTGTGAGATTTCCGCATCAGAATGCAGGGGTTGCAGGCTCTGCTGCTAACGACCCTATCCAGGGTTCCTGCTTTTCCTGAGCTCTTACGCTGTCGCCTGGTGTCGCTCACATCCGTGCTGAAGGACAATGTTTCTGCTGCAGACATTTCCTCCAACAATCCTCCCATTTGTTTGTGTCCTGCCCCTATTTCCTCACTACCCAAACCGCATGAGTTGCATGATTCCATTCCACGTGGTGTTGGCTCCCCGGAAGCTTCCCCTGTCAGCTCATCACTATCCATGGGTACCATACCCAGGGATGACCAGAGTGCCTTGGTGTCCTCTGACTCGGATCCTGAACCTCCCCTCAACCCTACCGTGGATTCCGACCCGGATGATGATTGTTGTGTGACATGTTGGGACCACAGCGGGCTCGAGCACATGCCTTCCATCGCCAATCCATTCGCCACCTCATTCCCCTGCACGTTGACATGTGCTGGGACGTGCTCCCACCTGACTTCTCTTCCTGGCTTTGCCATTTCCCGGAGCAGCATTTCCTAGACGGGCACGTGGACCTGCAGCTTGCCGGATGTGGTTGTCCATCCCTTTGACCTCCAGAGTTGTGCCCTGCCGGTCGCTCCTAGTTGCAGGTATTGTGAGTCGGTGAGGATTGCCAGTTTTGGCACCCAGAACCCCTGTAGGGCTTCCAACGCTGCCCAAAGCTCCGCTCCGTTGTTTGTTTGCCTGTGGCGTGTCGGTACATAGCCGCAGAAACGCACTTCAGGCCCTTGCTCGTCTTCCGCTGCGAATACGCCAAAGCCACTTGCCCTGCGCATGTCCTTGTGGCTCAGTCTTTTTGAAGACCCGTCGGTGTACACAATCCTGTAACCTTTCGCTACCAGTTCTGCAATCAGATCTTGTATTCCTTGAAGCACTCCCGGGCCTGCCTGCCTCGGGTGCTTTGGACGTGATTCTGTTTCCCTATGCCAATTGTGTGTGCGGTCTTGCGTCAAGCACTCCGTGTGCGTTTGCCACCAAGCACTCAATCCCCCATTTACGCGTACTTCCCCTTGTCGTGGCTGCACTCCCGTATCTGGAAGTTGCTCCAGCGACTGCTTGAAGCCTCTCCACTGCTCCCTGCGCTCTCCTGAATAAAATCCAACCCATTCACATAGCTCCCTGAGCCAGGTTGTCAGGTATGATGTGAACACCAGTGACGCTCTTGCTTTGACTTCGCATCGATATCGCCAGTGGGCACTTCTTGCCGACCACATTGCCCAGCCTTGATCTGTATTCAGCAACCACTCCTGTTTGTTGGATTCCATCATATCTCGGACTGGAGACTTCCCGTCCCCAGTTTCCACCGGGCCATAGTAGTGCTGTATCACCGCCGCCGCCGCTTTGAACATGGGGCACTCGACCATAGCGTGCTTGACCGACTCCTTTTGCAAGCATATTGGGCACTTGTCCGTGCCCGACCTCTTGTAGACTCTTGCATGCACCGTCAGTTTGTGCCACAGCACTCGTTGTGCAAAGTCCCGCACCCTTGGCGGTAGCTGTGCTTGTGCCCATTGCTCCCATACCTCTGGTGTTTGTGGGTCGCAGACCCCCGGCTGTGAGGCGTAGAATTGAAGCAGCCATGCCCTGGTCCAGTTTTGGACGTGGACTGTGGGGGTATCAAACCCCCCTTGTGATGGGACTTTGTTTAGGAGCCGTCCGCCGTGATTGTATACCCCCTTCCATGTTCGAGGCAGAGCATTCAATAGCCTCACATCTTCCAAGGATTGTAATTGACCCCACGTCAGTACTCCCCGCCGGATCATTTTCATGTTGTAGTAGGAGCAGTTGAACTCATTCCGGAAGTGGACAGAGTGCCACAGTGGCAACTGGTCCCGGTTTTTCGGGGGGCGGCACCTGCGGGGCCACCCGTTGGATATATGAGTGTGCCTTTGCCGACCATCCCGAGAACGTCAGCTCCGCCGTCCGAACCATGCCCAGCTGGATATATGGGAGGTTGTCTTTGGACGGTGTGAACCCAACTGTTGTCGCCCATGCATAGAAGGTCTCCACTGCCTTGTTGGGATACTTGTGAGGCTCTCCCAAGAGGCTGACGAACGGAGCCGCTGCCTGGTGCATGAGAAACAGCTCGGGCTCCAGCACTGCCAGTCCCCCGTGCGACCGTGGTCGCGAGAGGATTGGCAGTGTGATTCCCCAACTGTTGGCGCCCATGGTCACGTGGTAGACTAGCTTCGGCGGTTTGATCACTGGGGTTGGGGTGTAGTATGCCTTGGATACCCAGGCCACAACTGGCAGGATCCATGATGTCAGCATGAAGGCGCGTTCGTCCATCGACAACTGCAGCGTGGATACCACCCATGCGCGACGAAAGGCCTCTTGCAATGCTGGTGCAAAGGCCTGTTCTATTGTCAGCCCCCATCCCTGGTCATCTTGATGGTGTCGTATATTCCCTAAGCGTACCCCAAGATACTTGACGAAGTTTTTGACGTCCACCCCAATGTCTCCAAAGCACCTCGCCCACTCCATTCCCCCACAGTTGCGAACTATCGCTGCCGTTTTGTTCAAGTTGACCTTCAGTCCAGAAAACTGTCCAAAGCAGGACACCACTTTCCATATTTTCCCCAGCAGCTGTGGATTGGCCTGTCCGTCCAGAAAGATGATGAGGTCATCCGCATACATCATGATAGTCAGTCTTGGATCTAGGTCTTGTAGCGGGAAGATCACAAAGGACGCCACCAGGGAAAACAGTGCCGGGGAGAGTGGGTCTCCCTGGCGCGTACCCACGCGCGGATGGTGGTAGACCCCTGGGACATATCCCTTACCCACTGAGTACAGATATGGTGCATGCAAAAGATGCAGTATCAGTCGGATGTACAGGAACGGTATGCCCATTAGACCCAGTGCCGCCGCCACCATCTCGTGAGACATCGTGGGGAACGCATTTTTGAAGTCCACTTACAACGCCGCTCCTTCACGTAAGCCATCCCAGAGAGCCCGTGAACCATAAACATGTTGGAGGATACTTCTGTGACGAAGGAAGCCCGTTTGTTGTGACGGGATGCAGTGGAGAAGCACATCCTCCAACCGGATCTGGAGAATGTTGGTGAGCCACTTCTGTCGTGTCGTTTGCAGTGCGATTGGTCGGAGAGAGTCTGGTGTTTGCATTGCTTTTGTCTTGGGGATCATTGTCACCACTCCCGATGTCCATGTCTCTAGCATTGTACCCGCGTTGAGAACACGTTTTAGTGACTCATACATTTGCGGTTCGAAAGCTTCTGAGAATCTCTTGAAGAATTTTGCCGAGAAGCCGTCCAGTCCAGGGGAACTGTTGCTGTTCAACCTCTTGAGAGCTTTGTGAACTATGTCCAGGGAGAGCTACTTGAATAGGAGTCGACCTGCTTTGCACAGCCGCTGTTCCACTCCTAACGCCTTTAGGTAAGCCACACATTCTTCCTCCGTGGCTCCCGTTGGGGTGGACACTCGGTCCCAGTGTTCAACCAGCTCTTGGGCCACCGTCTTTGCACCGCGTACTATTGTGCCTGCCCGAGACACCAGCTGCTGGAGTTTCTTTCGTTCCTGCAGCTCCCTCATCAGCCGGTACAATTCATTTCTTCGCGTTCTCAAATCCCCTTATGTTTCCCCTGACGCAATCACCCCCTTGAGCTTGGAGAGTGTTTCCATGCCCATTCTGTCACGCTGTGCTTTTTCATACACCCCAACCAGGAGGGTGTAAGCTGTTGCCGCCTCTGTTGCTGCAATTCTCAGAGATGAATGAAACTGGTACACCGCCGGTGTGACGGAGTCCCTCGTGGAGACACGTAGGAGCCGTAGAGCTTGAAGTTCAACTGACTGCTTTTTGTTTTTGTGTTCCCTTTGATAATTGACCGCCTTCGTTTGGATGCAGCCCAGTGCATCTTCCCACCATTGGTCCCCCGTTGAGGTGATAGACTTGAGGGAGGTCTCCAGCTCTTCCATTGCCTCGGATTCTTGGAGGATTGTCTCTGGACAGTAGAATCTGGGGATCGTGCCCTCCGTTTCGAAGGAGGGGGGCGTGAATTCAGCCAGGATCAGGGGGGCCGGGATTCTCGGAAATCGGATATCATGCTTAAAAACCCCCCTAGAGCCAAATTTAAAAAAGGGGGGGGTTTTGGGGGGGGGTTTAAGGGGGTTTTTCGCTGCGCGGGGGTATTGTCCGCGGAAACGGCCCCCCAGCCCCCCAAACCCCCCCCCCCCAATGAAGAACATAGTGTCGGGCACCTCCGAACAGTTGGGTATGCGGCCCAGGTGTGATCCGACAATTCGCACCGCCCCTACCAACGTCTATGGTAGGGTTTCATCGGCTTGGGTATTTCCGGCCGTGGGTACCAGAAACCTCGGGACTGTGGGTCTCCAAGGCGGTCATGGGGTTCGAAGTACACCATGGGGTTAGAATTGCAGCATGGGGGTTGACTCGCATCAAGGTCCGTCATGGGGTTCGGAATGCATCATGGGGTTAGAAATACACCATGGGGTGGGAAATGCGTCAAGGGGAGGGCCTAAAAGAAGGGGTGTGTGTGTGTGACTGTACTGGTCGGCCGACGCAACTCGGGAGGCCCTTAAGGCTATGGCTGGCCAGGCCTCCCTCCCCGCGCCATTGTGTGGGCCTTCCAGTCCTAGTGTGCATGCAACTACAAGGGAAGGAGAGGGAGAGCGAGGAGGTGTAGGGGGTGGGGGAGGTATCCGTTTGTGACGTGTGTGTGTGTGTGTGTGTGTGTGTGTGTGTGTGTGCATGTAGCTCCGCCTACTTCTTCTGCCCTGACGTCTTCACCGTGCAACGCTTCTTCGCATTTTGCTTGGTAGCGCTGATGGGCCGCTTGCGCCCTTGCCAGGAACGGCTTTCTTTTGCAGGACAACTTCCACCCCGGAAGAAGAGGTGGAAGAGGAAGAAGATGAGGAAGAAGAGGAGCTATTGCCATCCTCGGAAGTTGCGGCACTCTCGTTACCGCTAGACGAATCGTTATCTGCGGAAGACCTAGATTCCACAGAGCTTGCATCCTCCTCTGTTTTCCAGTCCCAATCGGAGCGTCCAAGAGAGGCTTCAGAGAAGAACGCACTCTCGTTGTCCACCGCCTTTGCCACTTTCAAAGTGATCTTGGGCTTCATCACCATGGGGATTTTTTGGGCTCGCCCCTTTTTTTCCTAATCGTCCTGCCCAACTACAACCCATTCCGTCAAATCAACGGTGTTGGGTGGCACGGTTGGATGGCACCGAGCCAAGTGAGTTTTGATGTTCAAAACCCACGGGATGGCACTGCACCCGGGAATAGGACATTCACGGGGCATGTTTTCTTTTTTGCGTGTGGCCATTGCGAGCTTCAATGGGCCCACACACGGGCAGGTGCTACTAATTTTCTTGCCCACAATACTTGTGGTACACGTGCCTGTTGTGCGTCCACAAAAACCACAAGGTTCGGCCTCACCATGCATCCTTGGGTCCGTTACCACCTCTCCTTTCTGCAAGTGCACTGCCACATGATGACGCATCCTTGCCAAAGCAACGGCCACTCCACAAAACAAACAAAATTATGTTGCTTCCGCGGGCCGCACGCTAGTATGTGCCACACCAGCGTATGGCTCTGCACGCAACTGAGGACAATTGGGTACCTGTGCAGTTTTCACAAAGGCAGACAGGGTGCCCACTGGAATCAGCCAACGACCATCGGCATCCATTTGGGCATCCAAAAAAACCACATGCCCACTCCGAAACTCACATTCCGGACCAAACCGCCCGTCCACCGCAACAAGGTTGGATCAATGGTCATGGCGACAAAAGGCAAAAATTGACCCGTTACGGGGATGGCATGTCCCGTCGCAAGCGCCTCCTTTGTGGTACCATAAACCCGTGCACCGTCAACGGTGCACCATGAAAAACTAAATGTGCCCACGGAACACGTCCGGTGCGAGCCCCATATGAAGGTCACAAGTGCAAGAAAGATAGCACCCACTGTGACCGCGTCCTCATCAAAATTGCAATTATCAGACAATGCAACATTGTTTACATTCGTGGGGGTTTGACCAAACCGGGCGGTTTGTGCCGTGCGCCGCAGCCGATCGGTTGACGCATGTTCAACGTTGCCGTTGAAATACTCATTGACAAATTGTGCAATATGCACGGTGTGTCCATTGGCGCATGTGACATAGGCTCGATTTCGGTCATAACTATGACAACGCAGCCACGATTCCAGGGAACAAGCATCGGTAGGATCGCTATCCTCCATTCCTTTGGTGTCCGGGGCGGTCCCCAAACATTCGTCTTCTTTGTCCAAGACAAGGGGTGCACCACATGGTTTCAAAAGGGTTGCACCGCCGGGGTAAAGAGATTCCAAGACATTGTGCGCAGATGAGCCGCAACAAGTCTTTGTCACCTGCAACTTGTTGACAAGGGTCACAAGGACCTTCATTTTCCCTCTAGCCGCTACAACGTTGTGACCGCACACCCTCTGTGCCAGCAACCCATTTACGGTTGGTGCTTTCGGTATGCCTCGCGAACGGATACACCAGAGCGGGGGGCAAAATCAGAAGTGGCCCACAAGTGGGCAAAGTGGCTACCTCACCCCTGCCGTATCGGGGATCCCCGCCGCTGCAGAGCGGGGGGCAAAATCAGAAGTGGCCCACAAGTGGGCAAAGTGGCTACCTCACCCCTGCCGTATCGGGGATCCCCGCCGCTTCAGAGCGGGGGGCAAAATCAGAAGTGGCCCACAAGTGGGCAAAGTGGCTACCTCACCCCTGCCGCCTCGGGGATCCCCGCCGCTTCAAAGCGGGGGGCAAAATCAGAAATGTCCAAAAAAAGAGCGGAAATGCAACGTCACCCTTGCATTGTGGGGGGTCCCTAGCTAAGGGGACAAAATCAAAAGTGGCTGAATTGGGAGCAAGGACAAAACTCTGAATGTGCAGTCCAAAAGAACAACACCGGAAAAAAAATCGCACAAATGATGTGTGTGCGTCAAAAAACACCCTTAAAACCCCCCCCTCGAACCATTTTTAAAAAAGGGGGGGGGGTTTCAAAACCCCCACGGTATCGGATTTCTCAGAAACCCCCCCCCCTGGCCAGGATTGCCTTGTGGTCTGAGTTGGCAGCAAACATGGGGTACACGCTGGTCGCCAAGCTCAACAATTCTGACGTTGTATGGATGCGGTCGATGCGGCGTAATCTCCGTGGATCGAGCTGTTCTCCTTCCCGAGGGTAGCCGTACGTGAAGCCCGTTGGACACAATGACTCTTTGTCCTTGATATCCGTCAGAGTGGGACAATGGATGTCCACCCAAACGTCATGCAGACCCGCTTTCGCCAAGGTTGCGACCTCTTGCCCCCGGGCACGTAAAGACGTGGCATGCTCAAACTCTGGGGGCGCAAAGGCGTCCCTATGTTTCACTACCAAACTGTTGTGATCTGCACATAGTATCAGGTTCGGTCCGTGCAACTCCTTAGCGATGTCTTTCCATTGCGACTGTCGTCGCGTGTGTTTGTGATGGAAATGGACCACCACTAGAGTGATCTCCAGTGGACCACTCGACAAGGAGGCTTTCGGCGCCCTGGGAGACAAGAACTTCATTGATTGTAAGGTCCATTTGGATGTTTTCCATGCCAATGCCACTCCTCCCCGTCCTTCTTCATGGAGTGGCCCGTCCAAGCCATACCCGTACTTTGATAGGCACCGCGTGCCCACCTGACGATCCTCTGCCGTGACGAAGTGGGGCTCACGGATGTGATTGGATGGCGAAGAAATCCACCTCCATGGACCGAAGTAGTGACCCTAGGGCCACTATTCGAGTTTGCTTTCCCTTTCTCATGGTTACTTTTGTTTGAAATCCATTGACATTTTGGGACAAAACTCTAAGCGTGCTGCTCAGAGGGATGCTTGATGCGGACGTCATCTTGCCACTCCATTGGACGACAAAGCCTCATCCTCCTTCAAGTCCCGTTTGCGTTTGAGGGAGCTGATGACCTTGTCGACTTGATCGTCCAATTCCATTACCTTAGCCATTTCACCCGCCGTGATTAGGCCTTACTTGCGTGTCTTGGCGTCATCTGTGTTCCTGGGCCGGTCTGTGATACGCTTTTTGCGCGCCTCATAGTCCGCCTCGGAGATCACGCTGTGACACACTTTCCCCGGTCAGTCGCCATATGGCCGTGCGGATCTCCCCAACACTCCACCTGACACGGTCCGCGATGTACCGACATTGCACCTAGGGAGCAAGAGCCTCAGTCAAATCCGAGAGATACCACCAGGGTGCCACATCCAGGATGTACACTGTGCCCACCAGTTCCTTCTTCCACGTCCACGGGACAGTGGGCTTGGAGATGATGTCTCGGTCGAGGAACTGTCCTGTCTTTAGGTCCTTGAAAACAGCCGCCACCAGCTCACGATACCTTGTCTTCAGCAGCGAGTGCCCAGTTTCTGTGAGACCCGGCAGTAGCTTACTTGGGCCCAACACATGGATTTTCACCGGTGACTGCGCTTTCAAGACGCCTGGGATCGTCCAGAACATTGCGAGAACTGAGGCATACAGCATGGGCGACCATGTTTCCTTGTGTGTCTTCTTTATCCAGACCTCATAGACAGCAGACATGTTTGCCAAGTTGGCCCCACGATACCATTCCACTGGCTGAATCTGAAACCTTGGCTTGGATCCGAATTGTGAAACCACGGTATTCACTTGTTCCTCATTCAACTCCGTGAAAAACAACTTTGAGTTCCGTGGGTCTATTCCCGGAAAGAGATGGACTTCATCAGAGTTCAGGCCGATAGACCCCAACAGACCATTGATCAGGTCATTGTGGACCTGGATGGCGTACTGATTGTCCCGCACATCTGGCTCATGGAACACCGCTTTATCAACCTCTGCCCCAGGTGTCATAAGTCGCAGGAGCTTGTAGGTTGGGGGCGGCGACAGGTTCCTGGAGTCCCTTGTGCTGCTCGCAATCCAGACATCAAATCGACCATGTGTGCGTATGTGCATCAGAGACCTGTATGCCATTTGCAGCTTGTCGCACCCGAATGGCAGGTTGGAATTGAGGGCGAGTGCCCGATTGAGAAACGATGGCTTATCATCATCATCGCTGACAGGTTCAAGCAGGATAGCAACAAAGCGGCCCAGCATGGGTAAATCAGTAAGCAGCCTCTTAATTGCATTTTGGATTTTTTCATACTCTTTCATTTCCCCAACGAGCACTACGTTGGGGCGACTGCCGTAAAGAACGGCGGCTAGTTTTTCGGATGAGTCGCAGTCCTTGAAGAGGTCGAATGACAGGGAGGCAGCCTCTGTAACTCCACTCTTCAGCACCACTTCGTCCTGGATGATGTATTCGGCGTCATCGATGGCTGCCAAACATGCCAATTGGCCAGCGTCGGCAGGGACGGTGACCTCATCGCCTGGCGTGGCCAGACGGGCTTGGGTGTCCCGGACACTCATGCGGTCAGGGGACAGGGAGGTGACGTCGGTGGCAGGTTGTCAAGGCCCAGGGGCCCGGGCAAGCATGGACAAAAAGACACCGAAAAAAAAATAGACACCCAGAAAGTGTCAGAAAGTGATGTGC
The DNA here is from genome assembly GCA_964036045.1 of Eutreptiella sp. 'Long Island Sound 2002'. NCBI lineage: Eukaryota > Euglenozoa > Euglenophyceae > Eutreptiales > Eutreptiaceae > Eutreptiella > Eutreptiella sp. 'Long Island Sound 2002'. Next base: position 17,813,608 of record OZ038386.1, read on the forward strand.
TGGGGGCCATGAGGCAACGAAAACTGGGCTCGCATACGCCCCCGTGTCACAGGCGCATGGTCATAACCACATTGTTGAGGTTCAGATGTGCTCGGGGGGGGGAGGGGGGGGGGCTAGCACACTGCTAAACTGTGCCCTCAACAACCCTCGTTGGCAAGTGCCATGCCTTTCGGCGCTAGTAAAACTCACATATACTTGTAATGGTGTTGCCTTTCGCAAAAACTTTTGCTTTCCTTTCTAAGTATGTAGAAGGGCAAATGGCCTCCCATGGATGGGCAGTGGAATTGTTATACACGAATGCGGTGGGAGAGTTGGAGCAAGGGCATCCTAGGGCATCAAAGGTGGAAGATGGACCATCCAAGATAAAGAAAAGGTTGTGAGTGATAGGGCGCGTTTTGGTGTTCTGGCAGAGCGTGCATATGACAGGGAGAAATTGGGGCTTTTTGCTACAAATGGCATTATTCTTGCCTATACAAACCATACTACACGCCCACAATGTTGGACAACCTCAAAAGGAATCTCCAACTCTGCTATTTTTTTTTGTTCAGTGTTCGACACCATTGGCAAGTGTTCGAGATTGTTTGGCGCTTTAGACACATGGTCCGAGACAGTACATTACCGTTCCCTATTTCCTACCCGCCTTCCTCGCAGACTCCAACTCTACTATGTATGACCTAAAGACATAGAACAAATTCAATCCACAGCACACCCAGCACCGTGCCCGAAATTGCACATCCTTGACTCAACGCAGCACATGCATCAGACTTCAAGATGAAGGATAGATTATTGGTAGCGTCAATAGTGTCGTTGCACCTACAAGTTTCAACGTTGTACTCCACGATCGCCCAAGAAAGTAGTAGTGCTAGTCGAGTATCGCAAAATTGGCAGGGTTGCCAATCAAAACAGGGTTCACGTTGTTCAAGCGCATGGTGTTGTCCACGGGGATCAATGGTTGGTTTCGATTGGCTGAATGTCCCCGCCATTGACACTTTCCACCATTAGTCGAGTGGTTCTTGCACATCATTCACGTGTCCCCTTATTGGTTGGTGTAGTGTTGTGTGTGGGAACGAGGGACAATATGGCATTGCCATTAGTAAAACCCTCCTGTGCGGTGGCAGCCAAGGCCTCTTGGGTTTCCTTTAGTTGCATTGGGGATGGCATGACTCCAATGAGGGTACAGCTTGGGTGCACAACTTGGGTTGGCTTGCACATGTGAACCTCGCTACGCACTCTCTAGTATGGGAGTGTTTTATTGTCTAGATCAAGGTGGGTTGGCCCACCCTGTTCATCATACGGTACTCGAGGCAATGTCTCAGAATCAAGGTTCAAAGGTGTCTAGCACTGCGATGAGTACTTATGCCGTGCACACACACTGCGCTACTTTTGCAACGAGCCCACCCAAAATGGCCCCTTCAGGAGAGCAAACCAATAGGGGGAATCTTTGCACTGCACGCGCACTTTGCCACCCCGTCCCCCCCCGGGTAACATTCTGGCCAGAGTTTTGGTGGATGCAGATTGTTGGAAAGGTGTTCTGTGCGGCGCCCAGGGGGATGACGCCGCAGACGCGCTCGATCTCTGCGGCGCTGTCGTAGTCGCGGACGCTGGCCTCCCAGTCGCCGCCCTGCGCGCTACTTTTAGACTATGTTCCCCCCGAAGAGCCCCCAAGCAAACCCCTTGGAAACGCCCGTAGAATTAGGTGACCCAAACTGCCCCAGCTCAAGAAAGCTGCAAACTACCTTCCCTTCACATAACACACATCATGCACAACTGAAAAGACCATGAACAGGCGTGGGTTGCACGATTTTTAGCGATGGATGTTGGGTTGGGGTAAACTTGCATGTAACTTGATCCATGAATGCCCTTTCCCTTACGTACATGGTACCCACACGAGCCTTAATTGCGTCCTTGTGTCGGATAATCCGACTTGCTTCAATACTTCCACTTCCCAAAGGAATCTTTGGCCGTCCGATGCGTGCTTGTCCCCCTGAGTGGAAATGGCTCTTCGCCACTCTGCACAAATATAATGTAAAGCATAAACACAATCAAGGCAAGAGAGTCGCAAACGGCATTGCGTGTAGTACAGAGGGCGGAAATGCTACGTCACCCCTGCATTTTCGGGGATCCCCAAACAAAAGGGGGCAACATCAGAAGTCAAAACCTCCGCTAGGGGTCACCATGATGCCCCTAGGGGCCCCTAGTATCTCGAAGTACGGGTCTCTAGTACGGCCAGACGCCCAAATAGTTGCACTGCGCGCGCACTGCGCTTAAGGCTCCCCCATAGGCCACAAGACTCATGTAAACACCCCTCCTTCCCACACTCAAAAGGTCAAATGGGGCCAAAAGCAGCGCTAAAAGTCACCTAGATTGCCTAGTTTTTAGAATCTGTGTGACTGTGTGACTGTGTGTCATGTGGCACTGGCTAGTATGGCGATCAACAAATAAGTCAGGGAGTGCAAGCAACATTAACATTCGATGAACCCCATGGTGTGTGTGTCTTCTGCTCAGCACAAGTCCCGGTCAGTTGGGAGGTTAACGTACTCCCCGTTGCTGTCCGGTGCTCTTGCAGCCACCGAGTCCCAAAATCATCCGTGTTTCAACTCTTGGGTGCCTAGAAGTAGTCCCTTTGCGTAGGACTCCACTGCACCCGCCGATATCTGTAACCGCCAACGCAACGTCTCAGGGTGCCTTTGACCGGGGTAGGATGGTGGGATGGTCTGGTACACCCTCTCCGGCGGCATTGGTTCATAGGGGGCGTGTGTGCACAACGCGCGCACAGCGCAGGCACAGCCCGCACAGCGCAGGCACAGCCCGCACAGCGCGCACATGACCGGAAGAAATTGGGGTTTTTTGCTATAGTTGGCAGTATTCTTGCCTATACAAACCATACTACACCCCCACAACGTTGGACAGCGTGGTGTATCCTTGTTTAGCTGTGGCACGGACAGGGGAGGGAGTGTCGGACCTTCACGGACGCCCGGGCGAGCTACTCTCGTAGTTGCTGAGTTTCTCTAGCTTGCTCCGCGAGTCTCTCCTCGGCGGGGGCGTGAGGCTGATGTGATTCTGAGGCTGGTTGCATTTCATGCCCATCCATGGCACTTATCATGAAAAGAAGACAGAAAAACTGCCTATGTATGGAAGTGCAAACAACAGTTGAGGCGAGGCTCAACTAGTGATTTCTGTGCTGCTGGTTGATGAGGAGGTCGAATCAAAACTGTTTGCGCTTACATAGAGCAATTGGATATGTATTGGGCAAATCTCGAAAAAGATACCACAAACCTATAGGAAAGGATGCACAACAACACATGCCAATGCACTAGAAATGAGGGCAAAGCACGCATGCAACTCATCTAAATGCATACGAAGGCTCATTGTTACGGGTACTAGGCACCACTATGAAGGTTGGGCATGGTCCTGTACAAACTTTGTGCACAACGCGCACACAACGCACAAAACGCCCCCATAGTGCATGGTGATGTCCAAACAAGCAGCCAAAATAATGCAGTAGAGGGGTTCCCCAAAAATGCATGGGCATCTTTCTTGTTAGACGAATCCCCGACAGCAACACCTTGATCACACACACATCGGATAGAAGGTCATTATGGGTCATCAACACAAGGTAGTAGGGCACACTCCTTAGGTGACTGCAATGCATGCTGGCAGCCGCGTCCGAAAACCACTGTGCCGCACCCGAGATGTCAACTCAGCTCATGGCCTGGGTAGGTCATGCCCTTGCTGCGGTCCCAAGTGGTGCGTTGTGTCCGACCAGTGGTCCGACAAGTGGCGGTCTGAGGCCACATCCTCGGTCAAGAAGGTATTGTTAGAGTGCCCCGTCTTGCCCTATAAGGCGCCTCCCAAAGTGGAAATGCATACAAATGGCTCCTATGGTGCATACAAGGGCTTTGCATCCCGCTTCAAAGGAACTAGCACAAAACACGCCATAGATAGCCTAACCACATACACGCCAACTTCGCGTGCGCAGTGCAACTATGTGGGCGTGTAGCCGGACTAAAGACCCATACTTTTTTTTTTGGCTCGGACCAAGATGAGCTGCATAGCCTGCTCACTTTGTAGTACTCGAGGTAACCCCTCGGGATCAAGCTGTACTAAAGACCCATACTTTGTGATACTAGGGGCATCATTGTTGTTTGAGAGTAGGTTTTGATGCTTCTTCCACATTGGGAATATGGCATTTTTGGATCACCCATTTCCATCCTTTTTCACACTATTTTGCTCATTCCCACGACATCCACTCTTTTCTAGCCACACCACCATGGGGAACCTGAGAAGGCAGGAGTGATGTTTTTTTTTGTAGCCATTTTGATCTCTCCCCACCATGGGGAGCAGGGGTAATGCAGCCATTCCGCCCACACGTGGGCCCCCGAGACGGCAGAGGTCAAGTAGCCACGACTAGGTGACAAAGGAACCCAACGTACGTACACTGTGCCATTCTGGCGACCCCATAATTCCACACAAATTCCCCATAATTCACCCATAATCCCCAATACTTCCCCATAATTCCCCATAATTCCCCATAATTCCCCGTAATTCCCCCATAATTCCCCACAATTCCCCATAATTCCCCATAATTACCCATAATTACCCATAATTACCCATAATTACCCTTAATTCCAGTCGTCTGGCGGGGAGCCGTCGTCTGGCGCTGGCGGACGCATACCCCTAAAATGGCAACGCAACACATTGCAACGCAAAGATGGAACCATTGGCCTGATCTCCTCATAGCACCGGAAGGCTGAATCGAAGACAAAGGATGGTTAGGTTCCACGTAGGTGCTGAAACCACCGAAGCATAGGTCAGGACGGCCTTGGGTTTCCCAAAGGTACTTCCTTAACACTTGTATTATGGGGAATTACGGGGAAATTATGGGGAATTATGGGGAATTATGGGGAATTATGGGGAATTATGGTGGAATTATGGCTTGGTGTTGATTCTTGATGGGTTGCTGTTCGTTCCCGATGGCTTGCTTTTCATTCTTGCCGGGCCGCTATTAATTACCGTTGCCGATGATGGGATGACGGGAACATAACGTCACAACTATGACACACTCCCCCTTTATCGATGGAAGGGGTGTCCCTGGGGGCTCTTCGGGGGGAACGTAGTCTAAAAGTAGCACGCAGTGCAAGGACGCCCCCTTGGGGGGTTGCTGAGGGCCGGAATGTTCGAGCATCCCTAGTGGCCAAGCTAGCACAGCACATATATTTGCATGAGCCACCACTGTGCCGCTATTCAACGTAACAATAGCAGCAGACTTGGGCCAAGTTAGTGGGGATTGGGAGGGTTGCCAGGGGTTTTTCTAGAAGTTGTTCCCTGATATTCCATGGAACAATTACCACCCATCGCAGTGCAGGTCCTCCCAACCCCCTTAAAATTAGGTGATCCAAACTTGGGCACTTGGGCACTTGGCTCTGTGTCGGGCGGCAGAGATGGAGGGCAATGAGGTGGTGAATCCAAACTTGGGATGGCAAAAGAGATGAGCCCCATCTTGCATTGGTGTGGTCGGCTTCCCCCATAATTCCCCCATGATTCCCCATAATTCCACCATAATTCCCCATAATTCCCCATAATTCCACCCAAATTCCCCATAATTCCCCCATAATTCCCCCATAATTCCCCATAATTCCCCATAATTCCACCAATGTGACGGGACAGCCAGCAGCTGTTGGACAAGCCCACTATAGCCTTTACCATAAGTCCCCCATAATTCCCCCATAATTCCCCATAATTCCCCATAATTCCACCAATGTGACGGGACAGCCAGCAGCTGTTGGACAAGCCCACTATAGCCCTAAGGAATTATGGGAAATTTCCCCGCCACCGCCAGACGAAGTTTCCCCGCCAGCACCGCCAGCGATTTGGCGGCCGCACACCCCTGCCATGTGTGCAAGGGGCGGATCATAATTTGCCCTATTTTGTGTGCACATACGTTGCGAAACAGGCACCATGAGCTTGGTATATGGTGATACACTTTCAGGGTGCCTCCTGCAGGACATTATACTTCCCTCCTCATTTCTCAGACCCACTTTCGGCATGGATCTCGGTGTTTGGGATAGGGTGTTCTACACCCGCTGCAGCGGCGTGCGAGTTCCTGCTATGGTGGTTGGGACGGCTCAAGATGACTCCTCCACTTGGAATACTACCAAGATGCGGTGAGAGTCGTGGATTGTTTTGGCGTGTTTGTTCCATGTTTCCTTCCTGTTGTTTTGGCGCACTTGGTTGCATCTTTATACGAGACACACACCCGATTGCCAAGGAGACCATGCAGTGATGGAAGAGAATGCAATCTGTCTGCAGGAGCTTCTAGGATTACAGTTTGCCCCCGGCCCACCGTCCTCCATACCCACAAAACAACGGGGCAGGGCACGGGTGCTGGTTGTCGCTCCAACTCTGTATTGCAAAAGCCATGCAATCTCAGACTAGCCGATTGCTGCATGGCATTGGTTTTCACAGTGCACAGGGTTATGAGTGCAGCAATTGTTGCCAGAGATACTCACTGGGGTGCTGAGATACTTCTGATGTACTCATTGATTGATCTCTGACGGGAAGCCATAAAATCCATTGTCTGGAGTGTCACCATGCCCTTTTGGAACTGAATGGGGGGGTAGCCGCACGGCGTGCGCACCATGCGGCCACCGCGTCAGGTATTTGAACAATTTCTCCAGGAGATGGTCTACCGGGAGAGGAGTTGTAGATGGTACCTGGTGGGCTCTGAGGCGTTACCATTCCCCCTGATTGGCTCTGGATGAAAGGGTCTGGGGACCAACCCCAGTACCCGCACCGCGCACGCACCGCGGCAGGTACTCCCCGAATTGACAATGCAAGATGGGGTTCATCTCTTTTGCCATCCCAAGTTTGGATTCACCACCTCACTGCCCTCCATCTCTGCCGCCCGACACAGAGCCAAGTGCCCAAGTGCCCAAGTTTGGATCACCTAATTTTAAGGGCGTTGGGAGGACCTGCACTGCGATGGGTGGTAATTGTTCCATGGAATATCAGGGAACAACTTCTAGAAAACCCCCTGGCAACCCTCCCAAACGGATGAGGGGGATGGGTGGGTGTGGAGATGGCATGTGGGGCTTTGAAGGACAAATGCATTGTTCCTCCCCACTAACTTGGCCCAACTCTGCTGCTATTGTTACGTTGAATAGCGGCACAGTGGTGGCTCATGCAAATATATGTGCTATGCTAGCTTGGCCACTAGGGATGCTCGAACATTCCGGCCCTCAGCAACCCCCCAAGGGGGCGTCCTTGCACTGCGTGCTACTTTTAGACTACGTTCCCCCCGAAGAGCCCCCAGGGACACCCCTTCCATCGATAAAGGGGGAGTGTGCCATAGTTGTGACGTTATGTTCCCATCATCTTTAATTTCTCCTTTGTGTGTGTTTCCCAAAAGCCTTAAAGATCACTCTGGGACGAAAAAAAGAGCCAAAAATGCTTTTTCCCACACATGAAACTAGTCCTTTTGTAATTTTTGAAATGCTTGAACACGTCATTTTAGCCTATTTATCAAAATTTGCTCATCTTGCGTGCCACAGCCAAACTGCCCACTGGGTACAATCGCTCCGATAATGAAGTCATTGCCTACGGAATGGTTTTGCCTGTAGCAGCTGCCAACGCCTATGAAGCCCTAGCCCTTTACAATCAACTGCAGATTCCACCAGATGCTGATGATGACCAGACTAGTGGCGATTGAGTTTGGCTGCTCGCTAGGGGCCAGCTCCACATTTGCAAATGACTCAAACAGGGGAAGAAACAGGTGTGTCTAACGTGATGACGGAGTACAGATTCTTGTGACCATAGGGGAAGCCTTTTGCCAAAATCCTGCACTGTAAAGAAATCTCCTTTGGCCGCCACCTTGTCGCAAATTAGGTTGTGCTTCTGGCGTATTGCACCTCGGCTAAGGTGCTGTGCGTGAGAAAGGATCGCATTCCGGATTAATACCCACACGCCCGCGCCCACAGCACGTGGGTAGTGGACCCCAACAGCCCGCCCAGTGGGCGGGCAGTCGGGGGAGGGGGAGCGCCTGACATCAGACGCCCCTCGCAACGCCGGAAGGCACCCCCCCCGGGGACGCCCTTCCGCCACCCCCACGGCGAGCAACGCCGGCCCGCAAGGGCGCACGCTGTGGGGCCGGTGCTGGGTCCCCACGCCCGCACCGACCGCACCTGGGACACACGGGTCGCGGAACCCCGGCTACCCGCCCCAGAGGGGGGGCGGCTGGGGGAGGGACAGCGTCTGACACCAGACGCCCCTCACAACGGTGGCAGGCCTCCCCCCCCGGACCCGCCCCACGGGGGGCGCACAGCCCCAAGCCAGGTAGGGGGGAACCGGGACCGGACCGCCCCCCCCCAAGCACGCCAGACGGAGCAAGGGACCGAGCAGGACACGCGGAGGGGCACGGACCACGTGGAACGGCCCTACCAGCGCCCAGTGCCGGGACCGCGCGAGGTGCGCACGCCACACCACCCAGGGGGGGGGGGGGAGCGGACGCCGCAGAAGCGCGAGCGCACACACACGCAAAGGGCACGCGGGGACTACCAGAAGGGCAACCGGACCGAGCTCGCGGAACGCACAGACCGCGTGGAATGGCGTACCAGCGAGCGAGGGTAAGGGACACCCGGACGGGACGGCCCGCCACACGCAGCGCGGGACACGCGGGGCGGGAAGGGGGAAACTGGAGAGACACAACACCAGGTACCGGCCCGAGCCCCCCGAACCGGCCGCGAGCGCCGCGCACACACGGACGGGGCACTGCACCCGCCAAGGCAGTAGTGGCGCACTGCGCCACGCCCCAACCCCTAGGCTAGGCAGCCTCCGCGCCAGCCCAAGGGGGTCCCACTGGCGACAAGCCAGTAGCACGGGCCCGGCGGCGCCGGCGCCCCGGGCGACCACGCATTAGGGGGGCGACGCGGTGGGTAAGCGCCCGCAGCCACGGCTGCAAATTGATGCACTGACCGGGGAGTGGCGAAACGGGGAAGCCGGAGAGGGACGGGGCTCCGAGCCCTGTGAACCCGGGGGACTCCGCCACCAGGCAGGAGGTGCGTCTTGGAGGGCCCCCCACTAGGACCCGGTGGGGAGGATATCACCTGGCCCGACCAGGTGGCCCCCCGGGGCCGAAAGGCGTCTAGTACCCGCAAAATCAAACCTCAAACCTCAAACCTTTTGGTTTGGCCAATACTAAGATTAAAATGTGCTATGCCTTTAGGCCTCTCTATAACAACTAAAGCTAACCTTTTGGCAGGGAAATACACTTTTTCTTACTCCGAGAGCCAGTTGATCTTCCGCTGCTACATGTAGATAGAGCGCTTTGATGTCCACGATCGTCAGTCCTAGGCCTGGCGGCTATTGGCACTGTCCGAGCACTAAGCAGTACTGACATGGTGATGTTCTACTTGGTGTTGCTTTGTCTTCTATTTTTAGGGTTCTGGGAGTTCCTGCTCAAGCTCATAGAGGTCTGTCTCTGCTACCAGAAAGCTATTCTAATTTGCCAATTGGGGTAGTTGAAAACCTCGCCTTTCCAACAGTTTTTGATGGACAAAACCTCGCTGCTTTGCAAATTAATCAAAGTAGTCAAGCAGGAATGGCACCAGAATACTACGATCAATATCAGAATACAATCTCTTTCTAAATCAAAACAGGTGTAGCAAAGAAGCGCTGCAGATGGACAGCGGAGATATAAATACAAAGCTTCAATCGTTTATAGACAAAGAATATGATTTTAATGTGAAAAGCTGACACCCATTTGGCCAACTAGATAGTGTCAAGCAGTTGATGTGCAATGTTCTGCTAAGCACGCCATTGGTTAGGAATCTGGGGCAAGTAGGTTGAGCCAAACACAGGATATCAATTGGGGAGCTTGGCCAAGCAAACAAATTCAAACACACTGTGGTGCACATCGGACGTGGCATTGCGACGTTGGGTTGTGGCTGGGTAGTGGACAATGGTCGACAAGTGGCGGCAGCGGCTCGTGGATGAGTGGCAGACAGTGGGTGGATGCGTGGAAGGGTGGGAGAGAGAAAAGAGCAGAACATATCAACACGAAAAACCAGTCTCAAACCAAGTGTTGAGGGGGCGGGTTGTCCTCATAACACCACGTCCCTGCCAGAATAGCAAAACTTAACAGCAACATAACGAAGAGCTGTGAAAAGAAGTTGTCTGGAGCAAACCAGAGCACATGCAACTGCTGTCAAATATACAGGACTAAATGGTTCTTTGCAAATACAGGGAGGACCACTTGCTCGCCATTGAAGCTGGGCACAACTGGCAAAAAGCTCCATGCCACTGTGGGCGTTACTCAAAAGCAATCAACTGCATGGTCATATTTCTGCATGGTCACATTCATTAGCATGGAGCGACATATTACCCAACACGCCCACCTATGAGGGATTGGCCTTTGAAAGCATTGTGTACATAGCCCAACCACTTCCTGAAACAGTTCGTCGACCATTGTTTCATGTGCCAGTAAAGACAGGTTCTTTTTGTTGCTGGACTATTCCAGAACGTGTCTGACACAACATACTGAGCCCAGGCGAGTTATAGTCCACGCCCACTGAAGCCACGCACTGCAGATTTCTCGGAGGGTCAGGCTCAGGTCTGGAGATCCGGGAAGCTCCGAAGCCTTGGACCTCGAGTGTTGCCACATGCAGTACGAGAACGGCTGGACTGACACCGTGCGTCCTCCTGGAAGGCCCACCGAAGGCTCCAGTGATGCAACACAGTGAGATCCCCACACGTTGTGCCGGTCACTGGAACATCACCCTCTATTGCAGTGAAACGTGCCACGTCGAGAAATCAACTGGGAAAATCTCCCAGAAATGGAATACAAAACAAGACACCAAGCCATTTTGGCAGTGGGCTCGGGTGGTGCGCGGGGGGGGGGGGGGGGTGAGAGGTGTGCAGCGGTGATTGGATCACAGGAGTGTTCTTCCCAACGGAGGCGGGGGCAATCACAGATCATTATTTTGTTTTCAGGCCCAGGTACAAACCATCGGTATGTTACCGGCCAGCACCCGGGAAATGGTTCCCGGACTCCACCTGAGCACGGTGCCGCCTTCAACAGTCATAGCACGTGGAAGATCCATTGCTGCAAAGGGGCTGTAGCCAAAAACTTGGGGACCTTTTGGAATGCGACGCATGGGGCGTGGCTCATTTCTCGTTTTTCTCAAGGAAATCCTTGATGCCTGCGCACCTGCCCCTTCCCATTTACCCCAGGTCCAATGTGTAATTTCGAAATGCATCAGGATTCCGCACCCAATGTCTGAGGAGTACCACAGGCGCCCCCGAAAGGGCGCACAGTGTGTGCACATATCTGTGGTTGGCTTCCTTCTGTGTCCGCAAGACTCAGTGGACATCATCAATGGTGCACCCTAAACCAGACAGGTCCACAAAGCGGTCAGTTAGATGAATCTGGGTACAGCACGAAAGGACGTGAAGCTTGCTGACCTCGGTCCCGTGTGTCCTGACCATTCTGACACAGCTGCAGCCAAGAGCAGGGTGCCAGGGTAGTGGAATCTAGCCTAGCGTCTCCCTCCGTACAAATGCTTGGAGAATGGTCGCACGGCTCTCAAAGCAGCGACTGAAGACTGTGCCACTGCACGTTTGGTAGGGCCCATTGCGGGTCTGTCGGACAATTTATGAAAGCAAATTGCGGTGGCCCCTCTTTTTAGCGGCCGAAAACGATTTCTTCAAGAACGCCTACACAAAGCTGCTCTGTGCAGCGGTTCCTTGACACCAGAGCCAGGTTGCTCGATGTTGCTGTTGACATCAACACCGAAGAGGAGCTGTTGTTCCCCAAGCATGATGGTGCCCACAAGGGGGTTTCCCCACTGGGGCACTTCTGAGATGCGAGCCTTCCGTTTTCTGGACTTGATCTGTGCCAGGTGTGCTGTCGATGAGACCTTGCGAGAGTGATCAACGCCAAGGCGCACGTTCCCTGAAACCTGTGAGCCGCGCCTCAGTCTGACCCACTGGACCATCTGACCAATGAGGGCGTCATGGTGCGTGAAACAGCAGGAAGAGAATGCAAGGGGCGCACATGACCATGCCTCAACAAACGGGCCCCTGACAGCCTGTGCCGCGTGCAGGGCCCGAAAGGCAGGACAATGTACATTGCTGCACTCCGTGTGCGTAAACCCCCACCCCCCCTGCCTCTTGCGCAAACAGCGCGCAAGAGGTGGTGTTTCTTTCAGTTTTTGGGTGCTCTCCTGGTATAAGACATGTTAGCCCCCTCCCTCTTGGGTTGGTTCCCTTTTCCCCATATGGCGTTCTGGGCCAGGGCTGTCTTTAATCAATGATGTGTGTGTGTGTGTGTGTGGGTGACAGGACGGACAGCGCACAGGGGCTGTTTAACACTGTTTCCTGCTTGCAGGGGTGGACACGACACGTGGACCGCCCCACCGGTTGGTGCCTCCTGGTGATGTACCTGTTGTGGTACAGAGATGCGCCTAGCCGACATGCTTTTCAACTCCTTCTTCTACTGATCCATTCGGCCTGACGAGATTCATTAGCGACCAGTGCTGTGCTCTGTTTGTCACGCCTGTTCGTCTCGCTTCAATCGTGTGTGTGTGTGTGTGTGTGTGTGTGTGTGTGTGTGTGTGTGTGTGTGTGTGTGTGTGTGTGTGTGTGTGTGTGTGTGTGTGTGTGTGTGTGTGTGTGTGTGTGTGTGTGTGTGTCGCATCTTGCGTGTGTGTGTGTGTGTGTGTGTGTGTCGCATCTACGTGTGTGTGTGTGTGTGTGTCGCATCTACGTGTGTGTGTGTGTGTGTGTGATCTGTACTTTTTACGAGGTAGATCCTTATGCAGCCATGAGATGGCAGGTATATTCGGCTCAGTCTGCTGTTGCCTCTTTGCGCCTGTGATCCATCCCTTCTGCGGAATCAGAACCTCTGTGTGTGTACGGTTAGGTAACCTCGGAGCTGGCCCTTCCGTGTGCCCCCAGAAAGAGCTGGCGGCAGATTGCTTCCGTATCCGGCGTCTCTACCAGCCCCTGTGGAACAGGGGTTGGTGGGGAGGGCGGGGATGGCGTTTTGGGCCTCCGCCGCTTGGGGGCGGGAGGCGTTGGGGGTTGGTGTGGAGACCTCAAAGAGGCTTGACTTGTCTGTGAAGGCCCAACCCGTGGGCGTTTATATGAACGCTTCGGCTGTTGAGAGGAGCAACGCTTCCTGGATGGCTGGACTGGGGTGCACACTTTGTGATGCCCCCTTGCACAACAGTGCCTTAACCCCCGTTGTGTGCGTGCGCAAATGGGGCACGGCGGCAGTCTGTGGGCCTCACAGAGCTGTAGTTGCGGGCGGCGAGGGACGTGCCCCGCTTCGTGATGCCCCAAAGAGCAACACTCCTGGGCTGTTTTGCGCAGCCTCTTGCACGTGATGCACGCCGGTGTCGCCAGTTTTTGACATGGATATAACGGGCATCCCCCCAGATTGGGAAGGGTGCACAGTTCCTGCGCAGGACTCCCGGATGCCCGTGCGGAAATGGCACAAGTGCATCCGCAAGGCTGCTGCCCCCACGTACAAGCCAGTAGGCAAGCGTGCCACCCTACCCCCCCGACAGGGATGTGTGACGCCAGAGGATGAGGAAATGCCGGAAGAGGCAGCCAAGGACGAGGAGGGTGAGGACATCTTCTGAGTTTCATACATTTTTCAGGACGGCAACCCGATACAGGTCCTCTCCAATTTGTAAACACAAATGTCACGTCATTACGTGTGCACCACGAAGATGTCTTTAGTTTTAAGGCTGATGTGGTCGGGATGCAAGAGACCCGTCTAACGGCATCAGGCCAGCGCTGCATGCAGGCAATTGCAGCAGAATATGGCTGGTCATGTTTTTGGGGGAAACCACTGGGCTCGCCCACGGGTGGGATCTGGGGCGCCCCTCAAGGGGGGGTTGGACTGTTGTTCAAGAAGGGATGGAATGTACGCCAAGTGGAGGCGGACGAAGGAGACCCCATTGCCAGCAGACTCTGGCATTCCGGCAGATGGCTGCACACATGTGCAGGCATCGGTGAAGGGCACACTGTCCTGAACATATGCGTAGCATACGGCATCCCGGCCAATGCCCCGCTGAACACTGAATTCTGGGAGTTAGTCATTTGCTATCTCAGCAGGCTGGGAGCCTCCCCCTGCCTTCTATTTACAGATGCGAACTTCAATTTCGATGTCTTTCATAAAATACCTGCAGCCCCCCTTACTGCATTAGCGGATGGCTGGCTAGTAGATGCAGACCACGTATTCGCCACACTGCACCAGAAATCCTGTGTCAGCAATTTTTCTAAGGATGGTGCCCCTGGAACTCGCATCGATGCGCTGCTGGCCACGCCTGCACAGGTCTCAGCACTTGTTGACGTCTCTGCTGTGCAGGGACATTCCCTCCCAGGCCACACGCCGGTACGATATACCTTTGCTCTGGATGGCCCAAGACAGAAAGTTATCAAGATGAGGAAACTCCCCCCCTTTTCACTGCCTCCGCGAGAGGTAGAAGAGGCACAGGAAATAAGCGACATGCTGCTGAAGCCTTGGGAAACAAAGTGGGCAGCCCTGGTCAGTGAAGGGAATGTCAATGCCATCTGGGATCAGTGGACTTGGCTAGCAGAGGAAGTGGGGCTTGCACTCTCATGCAATCACCTCACAAAGGATAGCCTGGGGGCCGCCCTCCCATTCGCACCTAAGTCTGCACCCCGTGGCAGAGGGACAGCACAGATGTTGCGAGAAACTACTCTGGCCCCAAGCAAAACAACTGCATATGGGGGGCCACGCACTCGGCTGATATCCAAGATCACCGGTGCCCTGGGATCACTACGCACAGTCATCCAGTGGCAGCGAAAGGAGGCGGGTGTCCAGGGTAACCGACTCACGGCGTCTGCGAGGCGCAAAGCACAGAGAGCCGTTCGATTGGTGCGATCGATGCGATTCGATTCGCTGTGTGTGTGTGTGTGTGTGTGTGTGTGTGCGCTCGCGGTCAGTGGTTTTTTTGTTGGTTCCTGCACAAGTGTGTGTGTGTATTTAATTGAGGACCGCCCTTTGGGCCGGCGGCCGCTGGCCAACCGCCGGAGGGGAACCACCAACTGTTGGCAGTTACCGGCTGCATTTTGTCGGTTAACAGACTGCCGTCGACTAAGTGCCAACCGCTATCAATATGATTTAGCATGCAACTGCTGTCAGTGGCTGGCCGACTGCCGTTAGTGATGTGCCAGGCGCTGTTGGCTGCCGCATAGAGCTGCATTCCTGTGGCCAAGTGTAAAATTAAGGAGAATTTTTGTCCTGTTGCTGAGGGACGGCCCTTTCTGGGGACACTACCCAAGCCTGTTTGGCAGCCTGCCAGGGCCCAAGCGTCCCGCCTGGTCTCTTGGAGCGAGGACTGGCACCGCCTGCGTGCTCCTTGGTCAGTTCAAGCAAAAGAACGCAGACTTTGCTGTCATGTTCTTTGCATCACTCGTACCTGGCTGGAAGCTGCACTGGGGTTCTGCCTGAGATGATCGACGTGGAACAACGTGCTGGTTCCTCTTGGGCAAAACGAAGTGCGCCGAGTGGCCATGGAGTGGACGGATACGCTGTTTTTGTTGAGTTTCGGCAACCGTTAGTCACTTGGGCGCCATTGGCGTGGTGTGTGTCGGGCGGGCGGGGTGGGTGGGTGCATGACCCCGTTGCCAAGTCCGGCCAGGTACGTGTCCCTGCACCAATTCCTCACCGTCATATGCCGGGCCCGTGGCTCTGCCTGTCGCACGGAGAGGGAGCCTCTGGCTCTGACGGCAGGATGGAGGTCCTTTGTCCATTCGCAATCCGGCTGGAGAGCATGGGCGGGGACCAGAGCCATGGCGCCCATGGGCTCAGCTCCTCAAAATGCATTCCTTCCTTTATACAATCCCATTGAGCTTCTGTGCCCCTCTCACTGAGGTGCACAACAGTGAAGGTGCGGACTTGCACTACAGCCTCCCAACACCTGATGAGTGGCCCGTGTCAATGTGCTGCATCAGCAACGCTTGTGGTTTTTGTGTGTAACCCAGTGATTCTGCCTTTTTTTTCTGAACTGTCCGGTACCATCAACAACTGTTCGAGATTGTTCCGGATCTTCAGACCCCTAGTCTGAGACAATACATTGCGGGCCCTACCACATGCCCGCCATCCTCACACAGAGGGGCGTAAAGTTACAGAGTATTTGTGTGTAACCCAGTGCATCGGCGACAAGATGTGCTCCCGAGAGGCTCGGCCATACACACTGGAGCAGGGCCGCACAGCCTCATGCGTGGCCCACGCGAGTCGGGGGCCTGACCTTTCCCGCGGTGTTCTACTGGAGAACACCGAGTGCAGATCGCACAACAGATTGTACCAGGATGTCAGCTCGGCGGGTGGATGAACCGGGTATGCACAAAGCGACAGTGCATTGCACCGGTGGGGCACATCCTTTCCTGACCAAACGACCACGAGCTCCCCCTGTGGGCCTTGTCCACACAATTTACAAAAGCAGCAACGCTGAAGGGGGTGTAGACAAGACTCCATCATATATGTGACATGGAACCCGCCCAATGGGATCAACGGACGTGGCATTTCGTCGGGGGTGTTAAAACGGCCAGCTTCCGCTGCCGGACGATGTCCTGCGGGCAAGTACGATGGACGTGTGAACCTGGCACCTGCCAATGTGCACAGGGCGCATACTGAAGCACCGTTCCACCAGATTACTGCGGCACTGCTTCCAAGGTTAGGAGCACAGAGTTGAAAAACCTGGGCAACGAACTGCACACACATGCTGCAAGGAGTGCATTCCCACCCCTACGCTCTTCAAAGAACATTGTGAATTTCCCAAGGCGGCGGGAGGGGGGATGGAGGGCACTGTGGGATGGAGGACACTCGGCGTTTCCATTCATACAAATGCTTGGAGAATGGTCGTGTGTTGCTGTCAAAGCACGCTGCTTTTGCCTCACAAGGGCTATCCACTTTGGTGAGATACTAAAGGCAACAGCATGTTGAACGACCAAAGTAGTGCAGAGGCTGGCTGACCAGAGACTGCTGGTTTACAAATCTAACGAACTGCATGTGTTACAGTGACAAAGCCCATTGTGTGCAGGAAGGTGCATATCGCCAAAAAAGCCGTCCTTTTCTGAGGTGCCTCACCTCTATCACGCCCAGCTGATCTAGGCAGCAACATAGCAGCGAGCGCAGGTGATGGATAAAATGAAGGTAGGAGCTAGGGGGGGGGGCAGGGGTACACGTCTGCTGGGCGCATCGGGACAGGGCAATATTTTCAATCTAAGCTTCATGGTCAAAAATACCCAGCACCACCGGAGGGAATCATGACAGGGCCCTTTGGGGGAGCTGACTGACCGGTCTGAATTCATTCCCATTGTTCTAGCGTGGTTGGAAAATGATGGCCTGGGTGCCGACAGAGAACGGCGTGGTCAAGCAGAGTGTCTACAGTGACGACCTACTTTGAGACAGGAAGCATTGTCAGTACAAATGTTTTACCAGATGTTGTGTACTGCAGGTGCAGAGCCCTGGACTATACTGATCAAAGGCGTGTGCCCCACTTTGGTCCACTAGGGAATGCTGAATGGATGAGACAACACGTGTACAGTTGAAAAGTGGGAAGCCACAATCATTCCAGAAATAAAGGTGATGGGAGCAAGCTAGCTTGGGGACCTGCTGTTCACGGCTTCTGGCGTAGCTGGTCACATCAGCACGAGGGGCGATGCTGCGGGAAAAAAGAGACATACAAAAATACAGAGGGACCCAGAAATCAAATAAGACTATCTCCAACGCCCCAAAGTCAATGGAAGGCAACAAACACGGGTTCTTGACACACTTGTGTCGGCTCTACTGATGACCTGACGTTGACGCCCCTGCCTTTTGCCAAACACGAAAATTGTAAGGGCCAGACGTATGCACATGGACGATGCTCCACGCTGTGTCAATGAGGCACTGATTTGCCTGTGGGTTGGGGATGTGGACGACCCCGTTCATGCAGATGGTCAGCAAACGGTCGGTGGTCCAGTCTCAAAGAGGGTTGTGCTCACCAGGGCTGTTCCGCATTGGAGAGTAGCTTGAAGACAAGTGTGGACTAGAGGAGTGCAGCAAGGGCCATTGCCCACAAGTAGATGCACATTTCTGATCATTGCATGACAACCTCTGGCAAGCAAGCTTTGATCGGGTGCCCTGGATACAAAGCTGAGCGAAGAAAAATAAGTCCAACGGATGCCCAGGAATCAAGAACATCTGAAAGGGGCGATGGGCGCCGCGTCGGGTGCGTCACTTGACAGTTCGTATCCGATTCATTAAGGAGACAGATCTTCAGCAATGCAATCAACACATGCAGTGCTTTGACAGATCGGCAACATCAGGAAAGCTGCCCTCGGAACTGGAGGGAAAAGGATTCAGGCCCTGGGTGCAGATGGCGTGTTGACAGGTAGACAGACTGGCACGACAGCAACTTGAAACGCTGTCTCCTGCGCACCGGATGCACCACAGCACTGGGCCCAAAGGTGGCCTCTAGGGTCGGCATGCATTGCACGACATACGGCCCCAAACCCACAATCATTCCCCCTTTGTGCCAGGGACGATCTCACTGCATTCTGACGTGGTCAGGGAACTTGTATCTCTCATCGGTGCTGTCGGTTGCTCAAAATATGATCAGTGAAAGCCTGAACAACACCGAACCAACAGACCACTCGCCCAATTTGGGGACCCTCCTGACTGCAATCAATGGGTACACCGTGGCGGCACAGCGGGGACACCAGCGAGAGGAAGGAGGTAGTGTCAAAACCGACTCCAAGACTGCTCCTCATGGGTGGGGACTCCCGCCTGAAGCAAGGGCCTGATGGAGATGCAACAGGGCCAAGGAAGGCTCGTCACGGCCTCAAAGCGCCATCCTGGAACGCCAGGGGATACACAGGGCACTATGGGCCAAAAACACCACTTCTGGTGCATTGGATGCATCTCAAACATCAGGGTACGCTTGCACTGGCGCCAGGCTGCAGGAACGAAGGCAGGGCGCAGAGCAGAGCTGACCGAAAGCCACTGCAGCTTATCGGGGCTGAGGGCAGTCAAGAAGAGGACCCAGCTGCGCAGTGGTGTATTACGGTTTCGAGTCTCTAATGCATAGACATGGTGGCCACAGCAGCTGAAGCCTTCGAAGTATGCCGCCCATCTTGGCAAACAATGTCGTGTGGACGAAGGGCGGAAGGGTGTCTGTGCATCGCAGAATGCCACACTCAACACGGGGCAACAAATCAGCATAGCTAAGCAAAATTGCGCAACAAATCCGGAAGACCAGACACACACGACAACAGGATACACTTAATTCTGTGCATTGTGGATGATTGCTTCACTCCACTCTGGTCCGTTTGGGGGGGGGGGGGCACCGGATGTGCACAAGGGGGTCCAGCCAAACAAACAGGCAGACTGAGAGGGGAAACTACAAAGCAACACACATGCACCAAAGGAGAGGGGGGGAAGTTTCACGCGAGTGTTGGAGAGTCAAGTAGAGGACGGGGGAGGAGGTAGTACAAAAACGAGAACGGAAATTGTACAACTATTGCGAGGCAATTGTGGCTACCTGGTAAAGGCCGCTGCATGAAGGGTGACCGCACTGGGCTAGCGGACACCTGGACTGAACTTGACGAAAAAAGCGATAGGACCTTCGGATCCACGGCATTTGCAATGCATCGCGTAATACGTTACTTCGTACACAGGTCTGGACGCAGCTGCAGACTCGAAAGCACTATGCAGTAGACAAACGTTGGAAATCTTCTTCATGGCATGCCTGTGACCCACAGGGACAGTGCTCCCAACGCTCTCGCCAAGAACACAGGCGCCACGAACCTTTGCTCATTTTCCTGCCGCTTCTCCTGTTGTGCTTGCTTTACCGGAAGCGCTTTCTTTCACAACGTGCCTTGCAGGGCGCTGTAGATTGCCGGGTCTTACATATGACAATCTGCTGCAGAAAGAGACAAAAAATCGGCAGACGATACAAAAAACTGCACAGGGAAACGCGAAGAGCCAGAGACAGAAAATGGGACGCGACAAACAGGCGCTTGCGGTGCTGCGGAGGGGGACTCCGCCACCACCAGAACTTCGCCTCGTTTCGTATGTGCCACGGGCCATGGGCGGCGATGACCCCCTTGACCAGTGGAAAAGGGACATGGGGTGCACGCGTTCCTCAACAGAGCCCCGGCCGGCCAGTCTTTGGGGTCGGGTACTGGCCAACCGCAAATGCTCGTTGAGCCCCAGGGCCCGGCTCCCACCGGCAACATCCCGGCCTCGAACCCGCCGGATCTCACAGACGAGGAGCGGAATAGAATTGAAGTGAGGCATGCCTCCGGTGACTCCTCCGGGCATTGCCACGCCCTTAGGGCGTGATCACCGACACCTCATTGGTCAACGTCTTCACACGCCATCGGCGGGCCTTGCTCAGCAGAGCCGCTTTCCAACGCTTCAGCCAGGGCTTGATCAACGTGGGGAACATGGAGACGGACCGGCGGGGCTTTGGGGGCGTGAGCTGCTCGCGGGGGAGGTACCCGAGGAGGTCAAGAAGGACGTCGCCAGGAACCTCCGCCAGCCATCCGCAGCGGGCGTGCAGCAATAGTGCTGAATGCACCACAGAGCGCACGTTCGCAGGGAAAAGCAGATGCGACTTCGGCGTCCAAACTCGAGCGACCTCCAGCAACCGCTTTGTCGACAAAGCGCCCAGCATGTCGGGGGTCACGCTGCCGGCCGCTTGCCCGGGCAGCTCCCCTTTGCTCAGGAGGAGCTCAATCATCGGCTCGTCGTCGGCCTCGCAGGCGAAATGGAGTGGCTTCCAGCCGATGATGGAGGTCAGCCAGATGGCGATGTGAGGCGGGGCTTGGGCGGACAGGTTCAGCAGCGCCGCCTCCGAAGGGGGCGTGCATCGGCCCGCCTCGCCCAGCAGGTACTTGACGACCGCCAAGTGTCCTTTGCGGACGGCGGTGTACACCGGGGAGGACCCGTCCGTCGCGGTCTTATGCTTGTCCGCACCGGAATCCACCAGGAACTTCACGACCCTCGCGTGCCCGTTTTTGCTCGCGATGTGCACGGGCGACGCGCCGTTCTTCGTGCACTTTTCCATGTTCGCGCCGGCCTCCACCAGAAATTTCACAATCCCCAGGTGCCCACTGTAGCACGCAACATACAGCGGGGACAGCCCGTTCTGCATTGACTTGTCCTTGTCCGCACCGGACTCCACCAAATACTTCACGATCGCCAGGTGGCCTTCCTGGCTGGCAATGTGCACGGGCGAGGCTCCGTACCTGTTGACCTTCTCCTTGTCGGCACCCGACTTCACCAAATACTTCACGACGTCCAGGTGCCCGCTGTAGCAAGCGGTGTAGACGGGCGTTGAGCCATCCCCCATTTGGCTGTCCATGTCAGCACCATGACGCGTCAGACACTGCACTATGTCAAGGTGACCTTGCTGGCTGGCGATGTGGACAGGCGACACCCCGTCAATCGTTGATTTGTCCATGTCAGCGTCAGCGTGCACCAGGTACTTGACAACTTGTAGGTGACCATTGTAACTGGCCATGAGCAGCGGGGTTGCCCCATTTTGATAGGCCTTTTCTTTGTCCGCGCCAGCCTCCACCAAATGCTTCACAACTTCAAGGTGACCGTTGTAGCTTGCAATGTGCAAAGGTGATTCCCCGTATCGATTGGCCTTTTCCATGTCAGCACCGCATTTAATGAGATACTTCACAATCTCCACATAGCCACACTGGCTGGCGACATACACGGACGAGGACCCATCTACCATTGTTCTGTCAATGTCAGCACCAGACTCCACGAGATACTTTACAACTTCGAGGTGGCCTTTCTGCGCAGCAATGAGCACTGGGAACGCCTCATGGTTGCACACTGACGACATGTACGTCATATTGACAAGAAACTTCACAAAAGGTGGCAGAGGGGCTGCATCAATGGCACTCAAACATGAGAACCCGTAGTTCAGGCCTCTTCCCCCTTTCATGCTGGTCTGCACCGAGATTTACCACTGCACCGCCACTCTGCACGAAACCCCTCGTCCGCATAGACGCTAAACATGCACTCAACACAACTGTTGTCTCTATGTATGGTGGCAACTTGCACCATGAAGGGTTGGTCAGGGCTCCTGTTAAGGGGGATGGGGGTTGTGGGTGGGTGGGTCCAGGGCCATGAAGCAATGGATACTTAGCTACCGAATGCCCCCGTATCACAGGCAACTGGTCACAGCTCACAAATGTTCCGCTCCACAGCAGCACCGTTCATGTTCATATTTTTGTTCTTTAATGCAGCAAAGTCAGCTTACTCCCCTATGCGGCCCCAGTCAAAAGTATGCACAGTCCTCACTGTAGCTCTGCAGCTCTCTGCAGTGCACTGAGCTCTTACCATGTACTCTCTTCATTTCACGCATACCGCCTCTCACACGATGGAGTACACAATAAAGTGTACATACTGCATCACCTGAGACACGATCCCGTTGTCAGAAGAGGGTCTGTTGCAAGAGCCTTAGCAACTCAGGCTGTCCCGCAAACTAGACATGAAAACAATCTTGAGACCCACCCGCCAAGGAAGACACCAGCTGACGCCCACTCACAGTGGGGACCACCAAAGACGCCTCCTAGTCAAAATGATCAGCTGTTCAACGTCCTTGCGACACCACTGCACTTGCATGTTCTCACATGCCCTCAGCTTTAGTTGCCAGCACATTTGCACGATCACAGAGTACAATTCCTGGTTGGACATGCTTTTAGGTGTCCCATACATAGTGACCACCTTGCATAGCATACGGGCCTCCCCCTACATTGAGAGCCAAACCCACACCTGTTGACTGCGGCGCCACTACATGGCGTCAAACAAGTGGAAAAAGGTACCCATTGCCTCGTCCTTTATCTCCTGCATGCGTTGCAGAGCGTGTATCTTGAAGCGCTACCGCATTTGTTGTCGCTTGGGCGGCTGTTGCTGCCCCTTCGACGGCATGACACCGAGGGCACAACGTGTGACAAAACACAGATCACAAAAGACTGAGGCAAGGATTCACATTTTGGTCGCCCAGAGTTGTACAACTTCTGTGGCATGAAAGCGAGGCTTGACCCCAGGGGGCCCCCAGAAAAAAAATTCCTGGCACCACCGTGGCTTTTTTTTTTCGAGGGGTACCCCCAGAGGGGGAGGGGGGTACGGAAAAAGAAAATCGCGCGAAAATTTTTCCGGACTTTTATCGTACTTTTTTGAATGTGGAAGGTGCAAGGAGGATACCTTTCAAGGTATTCATTCATATTTTAGCGGATATGGGTGGTATTTGTGTTTAAGGGCACGAAGACCCCCGGTCTGTTCCAGCTGCACTGCAGCGCCCCACCCTGGCCTCTTTTCGGCAGGAAAGAGTCCCCAAATGAGCCAATGCAACTCATTTGGGGCGAGAAACCGAACCAGCGGCATTGAAGGACAAGGGTGACGAATGTCCATTCTGGCCGTTCTTTCGGTTGCCCAAGCCTATTTACATTTATATAGTGGACCCCACAATGTCATGTCCCCGTTGCCTCATAGCATGCTGGTTGATGACCGCTGTGCCACATTTGCTTGCCAAAGAAGGTTGGTTCTCAGTGGGACTACGGTTTGTGTGTTAGTGTGATGGTGTGTATGTGTGTATGTGGATGGTGCACATTGTCGCACTACGCAGCGCTTGCACGCACAACCGGCAGCACGCTCTGCTAGCTTCAAGAAGCCCAACTTCCAATGCACAGTGCCGGAATCAGCAGTGCGTTCCTCGCGCATCCATTTACACAGTGTGTTGTCCCGTGGGAGTGCCTCGCATGGGATGCAAGGTATCGGATTGCCTGATTCATCAACCCGAGCCTCACGGGTACACGGAGGGTCACGCGAGAAACAACCAACCCCATCAACATAGAACCAGTGGACCTTCTCGTGGGCGTGGCGCATCAGGGGATAGCACCCGCGAAGAACGAGAGCACTTGATACACCCAATGGTAGAACACCCATACACTTGGTCGGAACAAGACACGAGACCATTGAAGTTTGATGTCCCTTTGTAGCGGGGGCAATGCCTGCGGGGTGCTTCTTGCCCTTGCAATGTAACTCATAGGACTGGATGTCTGGGGCGGCTATAATTGATAACCGCTCTCCGCACGGACATGTCCACCCATGGGCATCCCGCTTACCCCATGCAATGTTGATCGCTGACGACATGCAAAAAGTCTGTGAGAAGTGGGAGCAACAAAAATGTATAAATGGAGATTTAGTGACACTTGACTTGACTGTCCTGCATAATGATTCTTGCGTTGACCTTCTGCCTCTCACGCTTTCCGTTGTGTCCCTCTCCTTGCACTACCTCGCTAATTGCCCTATTCCTCTTGCCCCTAGAACCCCAAACTTGCAAATGCACAAGTGACTACTCTTGAATGAAGTGGAGTTCAAGTGCAAATTTTGTACAATGCAACATTGTAATGTTCACATGCAAAGCTGGTGTGCTCCATCAACCCCCCCATAGGCACACTTACTCACTCTTTACGGCAACCCACCCCCCAAGGTGCCCACTTGTTTTTTTTCACAGGGCTGGGGGAATGGAGCATAGTAAGCGGAGGAAGTTGTCAACAACTAGCAAGCTGCCGCATCTCATGTCTTGGATTTACCAGCTTCACTGTTTCAGATCAGGAGATGGTGTCTTTCTGCTACACTTCATCCTTGCAATACTGATCATTGTTGGTCCAACTGACATACAGGACACACAATGGACCTCTAGAATTGAAATCAAACACACGGATATTTTTGGAACACAAGATGCACACCTAGCCGGTCTACATGTGCGTCGTACAACGTGCATTGCAGAGTTGCAGCCAAGAATGGAAGGTCACGATGATCATACCAGCAGCGAAAGGGTGGGCTAATACACCTGAGCTGTAACCAATTACTAACAGGACTTGTGGCCAGGCGTTTGTTATGCAGTGATTTCCACTGATGACCATCCATGAAAACTAAACACTTTTCTGGTCTCACTTCCACACTAAGAAAAACAGCATGGCTGTCACATGGACCACCCCCAAGGCTCCTTTCAACAACTCGGCACCACTTGGCCATGAGGCAACGGAAACTGGGCTCGCATACGCCCCCGTGTCACGGGCGCATGGTCATAACCACATTGTTCAGTGTTTTGCTTGCTGCACTGCAGCGTAGACCAGTTCTGTACCACATCAGGTGGCTGCTGGCTGTGCATTGGCACTGTTCCTCTGGACATCGAGGTCAGCTCGCACCCACCACCCACCCACAGTGCCGGTTAGTCTCTAACCCTTGCCCTGCAGGTCGTGAGGTCGTGTCATACTCCATCCTTAGGGGCGCAATGGCGCCTTGGTTGGCGCAAAGGCGTCTCAGTATTTCAGCATGCGCTCCGTCTGTCAGGCAACTCAACAAATCATTGCTGTTATGCGTGTGGCGCATACCACGTCTGCTCCCCACGCTGCATGCGCATGCCGCCCACACATTCATGCCTACTTGCTTTCGTCTTCCTCACATGGGCCGCACTCTCGCCGCCCCAGTCGTGCTTTGGCTGTGCAACACGTGACAACATGTTGTGCCTGTGGCTCAGGGGCGCTACGGCGCCCTGCTTTTTCATTTCTTGACTGTTCCGTGTCTCCGTGGCGTCCCTTTCACCTCGCTCTGCTCGTACCCACCCTGCTCAGCCCGAACCCTGGTCAGCTCGAACCCACCACTTCCCTTTGCGCCGGTTAGCCCCGGTCTCTCGCTCTGTGGGTCTCTCTCCTACTCTCTCCCTCCCATTCTCTCGTGCTCTCCCCTGCTCATCCTCTACTGTTGCGCCTCTCTGTTCCTTTCTCACCGTGCTCTACCCTCTCTCTCTCTAACTCTGTGTCTCTTTCCCTCTCTCCCGCGCCCAAAAAAAGGGGGTTCGGGTTGCTTGGTGCATCTCTATCCCCCCCGGGGTTCGAACCATCCTCCACGGGACAGAAGAGGTGCGGTGTATCCACTGGGCCACGACGATGGGTTATTTGCACCCTGGCACCATGGCACCATGGCACCATGCGCTTCACTCTTCTTCTCCTTGTTGTCACCCCCTGTCATGCATATCTTCTTTCGCATGGGGGTGTGTTCAGCAGTGTGTAAAGGAACCGCACAGCGTCCCCGGGTACCGGGTCCGCCTGCCTAAAGAGCGTTCTCTGGAACAGTCGCAAGAGGTCCGCTCGGCCTGTCAGCCACACATGCATGCAATCGCCAGTTCTGCTTACCAAGGAGGGCACCGCTCTATGCCCTTCTGCTGTCGGACAGTGGAGGATCGCCTCCCACTGGAACGGATGCCACTTGCCTGCACTTTTGGGTCGCCACTGGACCTGCATGTTCGCCAAAGCCTGGGTCTTCAGGGTCCAGTTGATCTGGACCATCACCGAACTCCTGATTGCTCATCTGCAGTTGTTCCCCATGGTTGTCCACAATCTCACAACGCATCCTGGTGTCATGTGGTTGGTCCAGTCGGATCCAGATCTGCTGATTGCGGGCCCAGGCCATTTTGGTCAGTTCTGCTTCAACTGCTTGCAGTCCTTCGTTCGCAATGGCGTCCAGCTGACTCAGTGCTTGCACCTTGAAATGTTGGCGTTCTTGCTGAGGCTTGACCTTCTTTGGGGTTGGCTGGATGTGTGTGTACGGGCCATACCGCTGCTGGTGAGTTCCCTTCTCCTGCTGCGTCCTCCCAGACGGCATGACGCCTGGGTGCCTGTCCGCGACAGGACGCGGCGTTCAGCTGCTTGGTGTTCTCCTGTGCGTGTTGCTGCTCACTGCGACAGAACACGACTCGTGTGTTGCAGGCTCTACTGCGATAAGACACAGCTCATGTATTGCGAACTCTGCGTCAGAACACAGGTGCTTCAGACTGTGCGAGGTGTCTGCACCATTGTGCAGGGGCTACTGGTTTCGTCATTATCGACCCTGTCCTAAGTTCCTGCGCTTCCTGAGCCTTCGCTTCTTGCGCTGTCGCCTGGTGTCACTCACATCAGTGCTGAAGGACAGTGTGTCTGCTGCTGACAGTGCACTCGACAGCACTCCCTGGTTTATGTGCCCTGTCCTCATTTCCTCACTTTCTGTACTGCTTGAGGAGTACGGTCCCATCTCACGTGGCGCTGGCTCCCCGGATGCTTCCCCTGTCAGTTCATCACTGTCCATGGGTACCATACCCAAGGAAGACCAGAGTGCCCTTGTGCCCTCTGACTCTGACCCCGACCCTCCCCTCAAACCTACCGTAGAGTCTGACCCCGATGATGATGTTGGTGCAGCATGCTGTGACCATAGTGGGCTGGAACACATGCCCTCCATGGCCAATCCATTCGCCATTTCATTTCCCTGCACGTTGACATGTGCTGGGACATGTTCCCACCTGACTTCTCGTCCCGGCGTCGCCATTTCCCGGAGCAGGATTTCCCAGACTGGGACGTGGACTTGCAGTTTTCCAGATAAGGTTGTCCATCCCTTTGACTTCCAGTGTTGGGCCCTGCCAGTCGCTCCCAACTGCAGGTACTGCGAGTCGGTGAGAATTGCCAGTTTTGGCACCCAGAATCCCTGTAAGGCTTCCACGGCTGCCCAAAGCTCTGCTCCGTTGTTTGTTTGCCTGTGATGTGTTGGTACGTAGCCACAGAAGCGTACCTCTGGTCCTTGGTCGTCTTCCGCCGCGAACACGCCAAATCCCCCAGCCCTGCGCATGTCCTTTTGGCTCAGTCTCTTCGACGACCCATCAGTGTACACTATCCTGTAGCCCTTCTCCACCAATTCTGCAATCAGATCTTGCACTCCTTGTAGCACTCCCGGGCCTGCCTGCCTCGGGCGCTTCGGTCGTGGTTCTGTTGCCCTTTGCCAACTATGGTTGTCGGCTGATTTTTCTTGGGTGAAGCACTCCGTGTGTGTTTGCCACCACGTATGCAGTCCCCCATGTACTTGCACTTCCCCTTGTCGCGGCTGCACCCCGGTGTCTCGAAGTTGCTCCAGTGACTTTTGAAAGCCTTTCCATTGTTCCCTGCGCTCCCCTGTGTAGAATCCCACCCACTCACATAGCTCCCTGAGCCATGTTGTAAGGTATGACGTGAACACTAGCGACGCTCCTGCCTTGACTTCGCATCGATATCGCCAATGGGCACTTCTTGCTGACCACATCGCTCAGCCTTGGTTCGTCTTCAGCAACCATTCTTGGTCGTCGGACTCCATCATATCTCGAACTGTGGATGTCCCGTTTTCAGTTGTCACCTGGCCATAGTAATGCTGTATCACCGCCGCTGCCGCTTTGAACATGGGGCATTCGACCATCGCATGTTTGACCGTCTCCTTTTGTGAGCACAACGGGCACTTGTCGGTGCCTGACCTCTTGTAGACTCTTGCATGTACGGTCAGTTTGTGCCACAATGCCTTGCGCGCAAAGTCTTGAGCCCTCGGCGGTAGCTGTGCCTGTGCAAACTGTTCCCATACCTCCGGTGTTTGCGGGTCGCGGACCCCTGGCTGAGAGGCGTAAACCTGGAGCAGCCATGCCCTGGTCTAGTTTTGGGTGTGGACTGCAGGGGTATCATACCCCCCTTTTGACGGGACTTTGTTGAGGAGTCGTCCGCCATGATTGTAGACCCCTTTCCATGTCCGAGGCAGTGCATTGAACAGTCTTGCGTCCTCCAATGCTTGGAATTGACCCCACGTCAGCACCCCCTGCCAGATCAATTTCGTGTTGTAGTAGGAGCAGCGGAACTCATTTCGGAAATACACCGAGTGCCACAACGGCAGGCGGTCCCGGTTTGTCGGGGGGGCCACCTGCGGGGCCACTCGCTGAATGTTGGAGTGTGCCTTCGCCGACCATCCCAAAAATGTGAGATCTGCCGTTCGGACCATGCCCAGTTGAATATATGGAAGGTTGTCCTTGGATGGTGTGAAACCTATGGCTGTTGCCCATGCATAGAAAGTCTCCACTGCCTTGTCAGGGAATTTGTGAGGCTCTCCCAACAGGCTGACGAACGGAGCCGCTGCCTGGTGCATAAGAAACAGTTCTGGTTCTGGTAGTGCCAGTCCCCCTTGCGTTCTTGGTCTTGATAGGATTGGTAGAGTGATTCCCCAGCTGTTGGTACCCATAGACACGTGATACACCAACTTCAGTTGTCTGATCACCGAGACTGGGGCGTAATATGCCTTGGATACCCATGCCACGACCGGTAGAATCCATGATGTCAGCATGGATGCACGTTCGTTCATGGACAGTTGCAGCGTGGATACCACCCTAGCGCGACGAAAGGCCTCTTGCAGTGCTGGTGCGAAGGCCTGCTCTATCGTCAGCCCCCATCCTTGGTCGTCTTGTTGGTGCCGAATATTCCCCAAGCGCACACCCAGATACTTGACGAAGTTTTTGACGTCCACTCCAATGTCCCGAAAGCATCTCGCTCACTCCATTCCCCCACAGTTGCGAACTATCGCTGCCGTTTTGTTCAGGTTTATCTTCAACCCCGAAAATTGTCCGAAGCGTGAAACCACTTCCCATACCCTTTTCAACAGCTGTGGGTTGGCTCTTCCATCAAAGAAAATGATGAGGTCATCTGCATACATCACGACAGTCAGTGCTGGACCCAGGTCTTGTAGTGGGAAAATCACGAAGGATGCCACCAGGGAGAACAGCGCCGGGGAGAGTGGATCCCCCTGGCGTGTGCCTGCCCTCGAATAATGGTAAACACCTGGGACGTATCCTTTTCCAACGGAGTATAGATACGGTGCACGCAAGAGGTGTAGAATCAGACGGATATACAAGAATGGTATGCACATCAGACCCAGAGCTGCCGACACCATCTCGTGAGACATCGTGGGGAAAGCATTTCTGAAGTCCACTGATAACGCCGCTCCTTCACTTAAGCCATCCCAGAGTGCCCGTGACCCATAGACATGCTGGAGTATGCTTCTGTGTCGAAGAAAGCCTGTTTGCTGTGACGGGATACAGTGGAGGAGTACATCCTCCAACTGGATCAGGAGGATGTTGGTGAGCCACTTCTGCCTTGTTGTTTGCAGTGCGATCAGTCGGAGTGAGTCTGGTGTCTGCATCGCCTTTGTCTTGGGGATCATTGTCACCACTCCCGAGGTCCATGTTTCTGGCATTTTGCCCACTTCAAGGAAACGGGATCCACTGAAGAAGATTGTGTGGCCTATCTGAAGTCGTTAGGAGTGGAACAGCGGCTGCGCAAGGCAGGTCGACTTCTTTTCAAGCAACTATCCCTGGACATAGTTCATGAAGGCCTTAAGAGGCTGAACAGCAACAGTTCTCCTGGATTGGATGGTTTATCGGCGAAATTCTTCAAAAGGTTCTCGGGCATCTTCGAACCGCAAGGTGGACACTTTGTCCCAATGGTCCACCAGTTCTTTTGCCACCGCCTTTGCCCCCCGTATCGCCGAGCCTGTTCTGGATACTAGTTGTTGAAGTTTCTTTCGCTCTTGCAGCTCCCGCATTAACCGATACAATTCGTTCCTTTGCATTCTCGGATCTCCTGGGGTTTCCCCGGTCGAGATCACCCCCTTGAGCTTGGACAGTGTTTCCATGCCCGTTCTGTCACGCTGAGCCTTTTCATACACCCCCACCAGGAGGGTGTAGGCTGTTGCTGCATCTGTTGCTGCAATCCCCAGTGATGATAAAAATTGGTAGACCGCTGGAGCGACTGAGTCTCTCGTGGAGCCACGCAGGAACCTCAGGGCTTGTAGCTCTACCGACTGCTTTCTGTTTTTGTGCTCCCTTTGATGATTGATCGCCTTCTTTTGGATGCAGCTCAGCGCCTCTTCCCACCATTGATCCCCTGTTGACTTGATAGACTTGAGAGTGGTCTCCAGATCTTCTATTGCCTCCGGGTCGTGAAGGATGGTCTCTGGGCAGTAGAATACGGGGACCGTGTCCTCTGTGTCGAAAGACGGGGGTGTGAATTCAGCCAGGATCGCCTTGTGGTCTGAGTTGGCAGCAAACATGAGGTACACGCTGGTCGCCAGGCTCAGCAATTCGGATGTTGTGTGGATGCGGTCAATACGGCGTAGCCTCTGCGGGTCGAGTCGCTCTCCCTCCCGAAGGTAGCCGTATGTGAAGCCCGTCGGACACGATGCTTCCTTGTCCTTGATGTCCGTCAGAGTCGGACAGTGAATATCCACCCAGACATCCTGCAGACCCGCTTTCGCCAAGGTCGCCACCTCCTGGTCTCTGGCACGTAAAGACGTGTCATGCTCAAACTCTGGGGGCGCGAAAGCGTCCCTGTGTTTTACAACTAAACTATTGTGATCAGCACATAAAATCAGGTTTGGTCCATGTAACTCCTTTGCGATGTCTTTCCATTGCGACTGTCGACGCGTGTGCTTGTGGTGGAAGTGGACCACAACTATGGTGATCTCCAACGGACCACTCGACAGCGAGGCTTTCAGCGCCCTGGGAGACAAGAACTTCATGGATTGTAGTGTCCACTTGGATGTTTTCCACGCCAGTGCCACTCCTCCCCTTCCTTCTTCATGAAGTGGTCCGTCCAGGCCATACCCGTACTTTGACAAGCACTGCATGCCCGCTTGGCGATCCTCCACCGTGACGAAGTGGGGCTCTTGGATGGCGAAGAAGTCCACCTGCAGGGACCGCAGCAGTGACCCTAGGGCCACTATGCGCTTTTGCTTGCGCTTTCTCATGGTTACTTTTGTTTGAAACCCATTGATATTTTGGGACAATACTCTGAGCGTACTACTCAGAGGGATGCTTGATGCCGACGTCATCGTGTTGCTCCATTAGATGACGAGGCCTCATCTTCCTTCAAGTCCCGCTTGCGTTTGAGGGAGCTGATGACCTTGTCAACTTGGTCATCCAACTCCATGGCCTTGGCCATTTCTCCGGCCGTGATTAGGCCTTGCCTGCGTGTCTTCGAGTCGTCTGTGTTTCTGGGCCGATCTGTGATTCGCCTTTTCCGCGCCTCGTAATCCGCTTCGGAGATCACAAACATCGGAGGCATCCCAGAATCTGACAGGTAGACCTTTCCAATCAGCTGTGTCACACTTTCCCCGGTCGGTCGCCATGTAGCCGTGCGCATCTCCCCAACACTCCATCTGACGCGGTCTGCGATGTACCGGCAGTGCACTGAGGGAGCAAGGGCTTCGGTCAAGTCTGAAAGGTACCACCACGGTGCCACATCCAGAAGGTACACTGTGCCCACAAGGTCCTTTTTCCATGTCGAGGGGACTGTGGGCTTAGAGATGATATCCCTATCGAGGAACTGTCCTGTCCTCAAGTCCTTGAAGACGGCCCCCATGGCAGCCACCAGTTCACGATACCTCGTTTTCAACAGTGTGTGCCCAGTTTCCGTGAGACCCAGCAGTACTTTGCTAGGCCCCAGCACGTGGATTTTCACCGGCGATTGTGCCTGCAGAACTCCCGGGATCGTCCAAAAGATTGCGAGAACTGAGGCATACAGCATGGGAGACCATGTTTCCTTGTGCGTCTTCTTGATCCACACCTCATAGACAGCAGCCATGTTGGTTAGGTTGGCACCACGGTACCATTCCACTGGCTGAATCTGGAACCTTGGCTTGGATCCGAACTGTGATACCACAGTATTCACCTGCTCCTCATTCAACTCCGTGAAGAACAGCTTTGAGTTCCGTGGGTCTGTCCCTGGGAGGAGATGGACTTCATCAGAGTTCAAGCCAATGGACCCCAACAGCCCGTTGATGAGGTCATTGTGAACCTGCACAGCGTATTGGTTATCCCGCACGTGTGGCTCGTGGAACACCCCTTGTCAACTTCTGCCCCAGGCGTCATAAGCCGCAGTAGCTTATACGTTGGGGGCGGAGATAGGCTTCTGGAATCCCTTGTGCTGCTTGCAATCCAGACATCAAACCGATCATGTGTGCGCATGTGCATGAGGGACCTGTCCGCCATTTGCAGCTTCTCGCAGCCGAAAGGCAAGTTCGAGTTGAGGGCAAGAGCCCGATTGAGGAATGAAGACCTGCCCTCATCATCGCTGACAGGTTCAAGCACGATTGCAACAAAACGGCCCAGCATGGGCAAATCAGCAAGTAGTGTCTTAATTGCATGTTGGACTTTGTCATATTCAGTCATTTCCCCAACGAGCACAACATTGGGGCGGCTGCCGTAAAGGACGGCAGCAAGTTTTCTAGACGAGTCGCAGCCCTTGAAGAGGTCGTACGACAGGGAGGCAGCCTCTGGAACTCCACTCTTCAGGACCACTTCGTCTTGAATGATCTAGTCGGCGTCATCGATGACTGCCAAACACGCCAATTGACCGGCGTCAGCAGGAACGATGACCTCGTCGCCTGGCGTGGCCAGACGGGCCTGGGTGTCCCGGACACTCATGCCGTCAGGGGACAAGGAGGTGGCGTCGGCGACAGTTTGTCAAGGCCCAGCGGCCCGGGCAAGCGTGGACAAAAAAACACCGAAAAAAAATAGACACTCAGAAACGTCTGCAGCGTGTTTGCGTTCGGCGCCACTTAGTTTAGACCAAAAATTCATTGGTGCCTTTGGCGCCTCTAAAAACTCAGCACTGGGGTGGGCGCCCCCCCTCCCCCCCCCTGGACAGTTTCTGAGTGTCTATTTTTTTTCGAGTGTCTACTGTTTTTCGGTGTCTTTGTTTATGCCATGCAAAACTCCCACCTGGGCGTTGTGTGCTCACTGACACCGCCCGAGTCATCGCACGGTAGCAGCTGCCTAGTTGCCTAACTCCCCAGTGATGTACCGTCCCACTGAACAGAAAAAGTTCTCCCCATCAGGGAAGGACCGCTTGCTACCTGCCGAGAGCCACCAGATCGTGTGTCTCGGCATGCTGGAGATGCCTTTGATATTAAACCCCCCCCCCCACTTTTTGTTAATGTTAACGAATGGTGGGGCAGTTGGTGGATAGGTTGAACTGTTAACAAAAAGTGGGGGCGTCAACGAATTTCATCATACCGCAGAATTTGTTCCTTCGTCTTTGTCTTGATGTTGAGCAGAATGTACATATGTATGTTGAGAAGCGTCACAGGGCTGAGGATGACCCTCAGCCTGACCCTTTGGAGCCTTTGGTGAAGCAGCAACGCACTTCCAAGCAACTTTCTTTGATGTCCTTTTTTCGAACCAAACATCCCAAACTAATGTGGTCTTATGTGTTTCTCCAACAATACTTGCCCCTTTGTGTTGTTGCCATGTTTGATGGAGGATGTAGTGAGTCAAAACTTTCACTGTTAACCAATTATGGGGAACATGGTCGGCAAAGTCAACTGTTAACAAATCCCCGGGGCGTTAACGAAATTGGGTGTTAACAAAGAGTGGGAGGGGGGGGTTATTATCCAACATCCCAAGATTCTGTCCAAGGGTTTTTCTGATGCTAGGTTTCTGCCATATGAAGGGATTACCAAGTGTGATGGACAAGAGCACTTGTCCGCGCCGTTTTACGGATCTAGTCCTTCAGTTCTGTTTGTGGCTATACATGAGGATTTTGATGTAGTGCAGCCATTGGGGGATCAATGGTCGGTTCCGATAGACTGAATGTCCCCGGCATAGACAATTCCAGCCATTAGTCCAGCAGTACTGCGAAGTCCAATCAATGCACGTGTCCCCTTCTTGGTTGGGGTGCTCCACTATGTAAAGTACAGTGAGGCGTTTCTTGCGGTTAGCTCTGCGGGTCACTTGAGTGCTTGTCCTTTGTGCCATGCAGCCATTGGTATTAAGGAGGGCAGTAGCCTGTTGTCCTGGGCGCTCTCGTGAAAGGGCAGAAAGCAAGTTAGTGGGCTAGGGCTGGCCTATCGCGTGCTGTACCCCGTGGGCACCTTCACTCCTTGGTGCTTTCAGGGCCCGGTATGGTAGAGGGTGTGCAGCTACTTCACTCCACTCCACTTTGGAGACCCCCATACGGTACAGTTCAAGTAGCCATGCATCTCCTTCCTGATTTGTAGACCTTGATGCAGCAGAGTTATGCGGCCATCCCGCCCCCAACCCCGACACCCACGTGAGAGGTTTCGGCCGCTTTTGGTTTTTTGGGGGGGCCATGAGGCAACGGATACTAGGCTCGCATACACCCCCGTGTCACAGGCGCATGGTCATCACCACTAAGTTCAATTTTTTTTGGGGGGGGGGTGTTGGCAGCATGAACCCAGGAGGCAGCCCCCCTCGGGTGCGGCAGCTTATTTGGCCGTCATGGTGAGTGCATACATAATACAAGTCCTTTTGGCATGTTGCGAAGCACAATGGCGCAGGGTTACATTGCCCTAACGGTATAGGGGGCTCCAAAGTGGAGAGGAGTGGGGCTAAATAACTCCCTCCTGTCATATGAGTCATATCAGCTTGTGCTTGCTAGATTCAGCACAGTAGCCGTTGCGGAGAACTCTGACACTTTGGGTGGCATAGATGTATGAAAAAACACAAGGCAAAACATCGCACAAATAGTACTGGGAACGGGTACTATGTTTGGTCCATAATTCTTTTGAAACAATTTTTTCCCGGTTTCCCCTCAATTTGTCGCCATACATTGTTGTTCATCTTTACTCGCACTTTGGAACTTCTCCATCATTTGTTATCATTTGTCAGCATTCACAAATTGCCGTCCGTTGCATCCTGTTGTTTTACAAATTTTATAAGCATCATTGCCAGACACATCAGAACAGCCCCTCATGTCCCTGATCATCTAGCCTAAATCATGTACTCTCAAACTCGGTACCTAATTAATTTGGGTACCAAATGAATACGGTCCAAACACCAAGTGTTCGTTGGACAAGCCGTTCGTTGGACACAGGAGGAGGGGGTACGAGTTGCATTCTAGCACCATCAATTTTGCAGTCAGAAGCGGTAACCTCTCCCACTTTGATGCGTGCCAGTGATGTTTGATTCTTGATGGACGATGACTATGACAACCCTGATGGCGACACTTAACTGCCGCGGTAAGTGCTGGGCATCTGCCCGTGCAGCCTCTCATCTTCCTCTTGACTGCTCGGCTTATTCGAGGGAATATGTGTCTTTGGACGTCTAAATCTAAATATTACTTCCACTTTAGTTTCATCAATGGCTTCATTGCGTTCCACTTGATTTCAATTGCAACGCGCAATGAACGCGCAATCAAGAGTGCCCGTGCAAACTGAGCGTTGCTAGTAGTCTACAGTTGAAGCGACTTCGACTTTGTCACGCTCTTGACTTTAAAGATGGGTTAATAGCCCGCTTTGCACCTTCTCGCCCGTTCTTTTTGGGTAGTAAAACGGGTCATTAGCCCGTTTCGCATATAGTAACTGCAAATCGACTACATGATACGTGTCACATTTAGTGCAATGCGTTATGGAAAATTTCATGAGGTACCCGCACACTTGCTGAAGACGAAAGACACGCCGCACCCCCGCTTTTCTAGTCTATGGGTGTGTGCCTCATTGTTCCTTTGCATGCTATGTGGCTGATTGCACACTTAATGCCCCACTGACGAGTCTTTTCCAAGTGACTTCACAAACATACATTACTACTCTCTTGACTTTAAAGACTCTTTTGTACGTATGGTTTTGGCTCTTATGTTTTGGCTTCAATGGTTGTTGTTGTTGACTCCAGGCCCTGGCATCTACTGGGGCTCCTTTGTCGAGTAGAAGTGCAGCACTAAAGGAGATGAAAGGATGAGTGTGTGATGTGTGTGTGTGTGTGTGTGTGTGTGATCTGTACTTTTTTACGAGGTAGATCCTTATGCAGCCATGAGATGGCAGGTGTATTCGGCTCAGTCTGCTGCTGCCTCTTTGCGCCTGTGATCCATCCCTTCTGCGGAATCAGAACCTCTGTGTGTGTACGGTTAGGTAACCTCGGAGCTGGCCCTTCCGTGTGCCCCCAGAAAGAGCTGGCGGCAGATTGCTTCCGTATCCGGCGTCTCTACCAGCCCCTGTGGAACAGGGGTTGGTGGGGAGGGCGGGGATGGCGTTTTGGGCCTCCGCCGCTTGGGGGCGGGAGGCGTTGGGGGTTGGTGTGGAGACCTCAAAGAGGCTTGACTTGTCTGTGAAGGCCCAACCCGTGGGCGTTTATATGAACGCTTTGGCTGTTGAGAGGAGCAACGCTTCCTGGATGGCTGGACTGGGGTGCACACTTTGTGATGCCCCCTTGCACAACAGTGCCTTAACCCCCGTTGTGTGCGTGCGCAAATGGGGCACGGCGGCAGTCTGTGGGCCTCACAGAGCTGTAGTTGCGGGCGGCGAGGGACGTGCCCCGCCTCGTGATGTCCCAAAGAGCAACACTCCTGGGCGGTTTTGCGCAGCCTCTTGCACGTGATGCACGCCGGTAGAGAGTGTGTGTCACATACAGTGGCATTTGTTGGCGCCCTGTTTACGAGTGCCTGTGCTGTTGTTGGTACGTGCCTGCGTGTTCCTGTGTATGGGCGCTGTGGCAAGCGACCGTCGCCGATGATGGGGAAAAAATCTGCTCCAAAACTGGAGCCTGTGGCTCCACCCTTAGCTGTGAGCTGTGCACCAGATGCTGGCGCCAGGCCTGTCTGCAAGTTCCCGCACAGGGCTCTGTGCAGTCTATGTGCTTCAATCTCTGCCGCTGTCTTACGCGGGCGGTATGTGTATGGGCGCAGCGCATGTGTGCGGTGTGTTCCCGCCTTGGCCACCCACTGCTCTTCGCAATACTGAACGAGTTTGCGGATGTGTGAAATCATGGCCTCTCGGCGTGCAAAATACGGGCGTTTATTTAAACCGCAGATCGCCGGTCCCCCCAGCGGCACAAGCGAGCCACAGCGGGTCACCATGCCGGCTGGGTGCAGCTGGCCTGAGGTGACCGGTCGCTGAGCGCTGGACATTGCCAAACGCAGTACCCTGCCTCGTTCCTGGAGGGACGGGGTATGTCCTGCATACTTCGCCTGAGGCGCATGGGGGAGGATCCTTTGCGCGAACTCTTCGAAATCAATTGCCAGTTCCAAAAAGGTGACTGTCCCCGGTTCCTCCGGCCACGTCAGGGCTCGTAGCCAACCGAGTAGGTCCGCGAGAAAACTCTTTTCCCACTTCCATTCATGTCCCTTGGGGGTGCGGAGTGTCAAGGCACCGTGTGCCACCGTTTGGGGCAGTGGCCCAACCAGTTGTTGATAGGGGTATTGCCTGACTTGTTGAGACAGTCTGTACCCTGCAAAGATGGAGGGGCTGTGCGCATCTCGCTTTTTGCGTGCTGCTATAATGCACAGATACATGGAGTGTACCGCGCGCAGGAAGGCGAAAGCTGCACCAGATTTTATTGCCTCCGTGGAAATTTCTGGGGCTAAACCACATCGCCGTAAGCATGCCGGCCACTGGCCGGGTGGTGGAAGCTCCGGCACCTGGGAAAGGGCCGTGTG
The DNA here is from genome assembly GCA_964036045.1 of Eutreptiella sp. 'Long Island Sound 2002'. Lineage (NCBI taxonomy): Eukaryota > Euglenozoa > Euglenophyceae > Eutreptiales > Eutreptiaceae > Eutreptiella > Eutreptiella sp. 'Long Island Sound 2002'. The sequence goes on from OZ038386.1 coordinate 17,851,912, forward strand.
CACAAGCGCCAACAGCGGGTCACGGACGTGGTCCCACGCGACACAATGCCAGAGGATATGTTCCTCATCTTCTGGGGACGCATTACAAAAAGGACATGCGGAGGAGGTGCGAAGGCCACGTTGATACGCGCGCAGCGCGGTCCAGGTCGCTCCAGAAAGAACCCCTCTCAATATGGTCCGCTCCAGTTCGGACCCAAAGCTGGCAATGCTCGGCTGTAGAAGTTGCCTGTTTGTGGCATAGTGCAGACCCGCAAACAGGCGAGGTCGCCGTTGGACTAGCGAGTCTAACAATTGCTTCCTAAGCTGTTCGCGGACTTCGTGTTTTACAGTCTGTTTGTCCCCATTTAACATAAGGGGTTCACGCTGCCCTGGGACTTTCCAGCCCCACCAACCCTGCATAGGCGCCCAGCCGCATTCCTGTGCTGTTTGCACCGCGCGCCCAAAGGGGCTGCTGTTTCTGGTGTATAGCCCTGTTTCCCAGATGGCCTGGGCAGTGATCTGGTTTGGGCCCCTGTTCCGGCAAAGATGCGACAGCCAAAGCAGGCGTGAGTACTTGACCACCATGGTTGGGGAAATCCGGTGGCCTTTGCATAGCAAGGAAAAGAAAATTTCTTTTGCCCTCCCTGGGCGTGTATGGCCCCAGATAGTTCTAATGACGCGGGTTTCGAAGGTAGCGAGATCCCGCATACGGAGTGGGACGATCTCCGATGCATGTAGGCCTGTGGCTGTGATCATAGTTGATATGATCTCGCAGCGGCGTTCATAATTGCCCCGGGCTCCATGCACACGGTCAAGGAGGCCGCAGGCACGAGATATGCGCTTCAGGATTAGCGGGCCTGAGCACGTGGCATCGGTTGTGCGAATGCCTGCACCCACCGACCTAAACTCTGTTTCCACCGGGAAAGGCACACCCAGCAGTTCTGCCTTCACTGGCTCTGATGAGGATGAGGAGAACCCCACGGACTTTTTGGCATTGACACCCTGCCCGGTGTCTTGTAGCCATTCCTCCGTGCATTGCAAAAGGGGGGTCAAGGGTGTGCCTCCCGCTGCCAGCCCATAGGTGTCGTCAGCATAACCAAGCGCTGTGAGTATAAAGTGCAGGACCTGAACTGGCTGATCCCCAGGGGGGAGCGCGCGCGCTGACACCGACAGGTGCTGTTTTTGGGCATCCAGCACCCGTTTCTAGATACTAGTCATCAAATTGATCAGTATGACTGAAAGTGGACATCCCTGCAATATGGCATTTGTGGCCGCAAAGAAACTGGCGCAGCAGCCCATGATTTTGAAACATCTTACTAAGGATGTATACATGCCCTTAAGGGCTCGGTGGGTTCCTGGATCCATGCCCTGTTCCAGGGCAATGTGCAGTACAATGGACTGCGGTATCAAGTCAAAACACTTGACATAGTCAAGTCCGAAACCGTGCAAGACGTGTGTGTGTGTCCGAAACCGTGTGTGTGTGTGTGTGTGTGTGTGTGTGTGCCAAGGAAGGGGTAGAACAATATTAAAGAGGGAGGCCCGCATGGGTCCAGGGCCCCCAGCGGTCGCCTGAGGCGCCAGCTTGAAAAAAGACAAAAAACTACAGTCCTCACGGGCTCTGGAGCTGTCTCTGGTGCCTGCTCGGGTCGCGGTAGGGGGCCTCACCTGAGCCAGAACCTCTGGGATGTGGGGGTTATGTCACCTCGGTCCCTGCTCTTCCGTGCCTGGCAGCGCCCGGCAGCGTACAGCGCGTCCTCTTGGCAGGGGGGGGGGGGGGTTGCGCCCACCCTTCCTCGCTTGTGAGGCCGCACCCGGCCCGGTCCCGTGTCCAGTCCCCACTGCCGTTTGCGTCTCTTCGCTGACGGTGTGCCCCCCGCCCCAGGGGGGTGGGCCTCCGCTCTTCGTGCCCCCCGCTAGCGGCCCCGCAGGGCCGTCGTCGGTCGCGGATGGCCGGCATGTCCCCGGGCACAGCAGTGCCGCACCCCCCGACCCACGGCTGCACATGATGTGCATTGTCTGTGTTGGTGTGCCACGCAGACCCAAAGGCGGGGCAGCCGTGGCCCCTGCTTAGGGCGTCTCGCCACTGCGCACTTTTGTGGCGGGGTGAAAAGCGCCGTTCTGTCACAGCGCACCGTTCCTGCCGGAGAGTCCGGCTCCTCGGTGACACAGTACTGTGGGCCTCGCCTCGTCCCCGGTGGGAGCACCAGGCCCGCGTAGAAGTCGCTGGTGTACGCCCCCGCCGAGCGCTTCGCTCCACCCTTGCCCGGGCACTTCACTTCCTAGGGCTGCTGCGCCGATGCCGACTTCACCGTCGTGCCTTGTGCTCGTCGGCGCTTGCTCTGCTGTCGTGCCACCCTTGCCTGCTGCTGTTGGGCCCATCTCTTTGCGCTGTACTGCTGTATACGGCGCAGGTAGTGCCAGACCGCCGCCGGGCGTGTGAATATAGGCCTACCTTTTACCCCCGCCGTGGTGCCCGCCCCAAGCGGGACCAGAGAGCGGCACCTGTTGGTGAAGCCCGCCGGGAGAATGGACTCCCTGCCCGCCGCCTTCCCCAGCAGACTGACCGCCAGCCGTAGGACTCTACCCTTCTCTTGCAGCGACATCTCCCCTCCCTTAAATCGCGTCAGGGGGGTAGGGGGGAGGGGTCTCCCTGTGTACGATTCGAAGTCCAGCGCCAGTTCCAGGAAAGACACTTGCCGGTGTGCCTCGGGCAGGCTGTCGTCACGTGGCAGCCATTGTAGCTCTGAGAGCCACCACAGTATGGCCGGTTGGAAGTCCGGCCCCCACTGCCAGTCTCTGTGTGTGTGTGCCAAGGAATCCATTCGAATCTGCTCCAACTGCGAGGTTCAACAATCCTAAAAACCTGTGTGTGTGTGTGTGTGGGCTATGTGTTATATGGGGAAGTGTGTACTCTTCGCCTCTTAGCACAGCCTACGATGCATCACTGACGAGTCTATGTCGCTTTTGTGTGCACTTGCCTTCCAACATTTGTTAATACGACATGTGGAACTAAAGCGTATCGGCGGTTCAACTGGTCGTTCTATCGTGTTTTTGTTCAAGTTCAAGATCTAAGTATCCCCACGCCGTGGCACTATGGCGAAGAAAAACAGAGGAACGAAGAATGCCAAGAGGAAGGAAGCTATCTGCATGGTGACCTTCCCAATTTGGATGTTTCAAGTGAGGACGAGGATGAAAATTGCGTTTCTAGTCAAGGCAAGAACAGCAAGAGCAAAGATTCGCACCGAAGTACCAATGACACCTTTAAACACAATTTCACGAGCTCCTCGGGTTCCGGCACCAAAACACACATGGATTCGCTGCTTAGCAAGACAGCTACAAAACCGGCCAGAATCCCTGAGTTCCAACATCGTGAAGATACGTCCTTCGAGGAGTGGAAGAGGAACAACCCATGTCTGCTCGATATGCATGTCGGGCATGCGGTGCGCAAGCACAAGTTATTGATGCAAGAGTGGGAAGGCCCCTTGAGTGACCGATGGAACCGCAATAGGAATGGCTGGAATGTAGTGCGGAACCTTGCCCCGTTCAAGAAGCCCGAGCAGATTGCGGAGACTTTCAATGTGGACCTCACCGGCTAGCCGGCCATGTCGGACATTGAGCTCCTCATCGAGATCGCAACTGCAGCAAATGAAACGAGACTGTGGGGCCGGTCCTCAACCAAAGACCCGCCTAAGCTTAAGGAGCATCACTCGCCTGATGGTATGCGACCAGTAGTACGCAAGATGGGTCCGGCGTCCCTCGAGAGCGAGAAGAGGAAAACATCTCAGTCTCCGTCAGGATCGTCACAGGTGTTCAATGCGTCGCCCAAACAGACGAAAAAACTGAAGAAAGGACAAAAGAGGAAATTTCTCACTTCTCCACCGGTTAAAGGCAGCACTGTTGGTTGTGGGACTCTTGAGCATCGGGCGCCAAATGCTGAGGTGGCTACATTTGCCACGAGGCACCCTCTCTCTGATACGGAGTCCAGCAGTACTGATCGAGCCCTTTTCCATGTAAAGAATTCTATGCGAGCTGTTGTCTAGAAGCATGTCAATGATCAGCAGCTTAGGGCCATTGACCAGTCTCTGTGGAATGTCAATGCCCGTATTGCTAGTCTGCAGCTGGAACAAGGAGGGAGCGAAGCTATGACCCAACTCCTTCTTAACCATGTTGGCATCCCGGACCATATTGTCAACGCGCGAGGTCACATGCCCCATCATATGCAGCTTGGAGGACATCAAGGCAGGAGCAGTGGTAACAGGGGTACTGGGGGCCGGTAATGCCATGACCCTGGTAATGCCATAACCCTGCTAGGTAAGGGTTGTGGTGGGGGGGTTATAATGGCTGATTTGCCGGCCACGGGTTTTGGGGGGGGTCTGATGGCTGATTTGCCGGTTTGACTCTTCTTCCCTTGGTAAGTCGTTTAGTGTTAAAAAAGTGTCAGTTTGCATTGACCTATTCCGAACCCAGGCAACAATTGCAATATTGTGAATTCTTGCCATAAAATCATTCCCATTGACAGGTTTGTGCAAGAAGAGCTTCGCCATTCGCAACTCGGAAAAAATTGCTTGGGTTAATGATTTACATCCCCAGAAAATTGGACTCTGCGGCTCCTTCCCCTTGTCCCTCCCCTCTCCATTGCTCTGATATCTTCAAATGGGGAATATCTGTCCTAACCTTGGTCTAGAAGCGAAAACAGTATGCTGAGTCCGTTTCATTTCATTCTTGCTTTATTGTCTAAAACATTCATTGTGTGGCTAATTTCTTCACAGCATAATGCCAAATCAACTTTCCAAGGGACAGAAACCAATTTGGTGGCACTGGTGGGCACCAAACAGCAATTGCACAAAACAAGAGCCAGGAAATGGTAGTACAATGGAAAGCTTGACGTTATCAATGGCGAAGATGTACCATGTGCTGTGATGTTTTGAAGAACTCTGCGCCATTCTTTCAATTTTGACAAGGGTGCCGTTTAGTCTTCTTGTGCATTAAAAAAATGTTCACAATGTACAGCAATAATTGCACTATGTTTCAACGATCAGTGCACAAAAAAGAGTGTAAGTTCAGTTTTAAAAAAGCCTTTTATAATGCCTGCATATTTGTGCATCTTACTTGTGGAACAAATTTTTTTAACAAATTTGAAAGGCTTGGGACCCATGCTAGCTCATGGAGTGATTGTTCGTGGCATTTTGGAGTTCTTAAGCTGTCTGCTTGACCACATTCACCTGCTTTTCACACCTTCAGTTTCTTTGCTCACACTATGCGCGGGCGCCCAAAGTGAGTGGAACAGGGAGAGAATGGGATAAGCAGAGGCTGAGGGTCATTCTGAAGCAACTGCAAAGCGACCAAAAACATCTGAACAACATGCAAATCAGACGAATGAACATCCCAATGGAATAAATGAATGAACATCCCCATGGAATGAATGAATGTCTCAATGTGATATATAACATAGTTAGACATCGGCCAAGATTGTTGGGCATCCTTGGGGAATTTTTGATCTCCATTGACCCATATCCATGGATATCAAGTCTCGGGGCAACGAGATGTTTGCCAGACAGCACGCACCAGCTTCGACGGTGCCACTCAGTGACGAGATTGCCAAAATGCATTGACGGTCCTCTCGGCTACACCAATCATAGAAAGAATGTTATGCTGACTGAGAAACACCAACAGCTGCATTGTGGACATAGAGGGAGCAGCTGCACGCTGCGCAGATGCCCCAGGGTTGAACAGCAACAGCCGGAATGCAACATCAGAAAGTTTTGACCTGATATCACGAAGTTGCATTACCAAACACCAAAATGGGAGGAATTCACCGCCGAGACCCAAACATGTGGATGTATTCAATGCTGTGTGCACCGTGCAGGCAGCGTGCAGCCACTCCTCATGGCGCCTACAAATACCAGACGCTTTGAACGAACCAAGAAAGAGCAGCCGCGCAGTGCGCGCCATAGCACCTACAAATACCAAACGCTTTCCCTCACCGCTCCTCATGACATTGACACACTGGATTTCCGTCGACGTCCCACAATAAGCCGGCTGCTCTCGCTGCCGCTTGGCTTCCGAGGGGGAATCCTTTCCTGTGGCATGCTGCAACACATTTTTCTCTCTCGTCCGGATTGCTGCGCGTATTTGTGCCAGCCAAGCCTTTGGTAAGATGGCCGTCAGGGCAAATTGCAAAGGGCATCGTACAAATAAACCTTCGTAGGAAGCCTGGTAGTGTGGAAAGGTCTGCTTATTTTGACTGGCTTCACTGCATGACGAGTTCGCGTGTACTCGGCGTATACCGTATTACCTGGTACAACGGTAATTTTCATCTGTCCTTGCCTCCAAAGTCTAGGATGACAGGCACACCGGCATACTGAGGTAGTTGACAATGTTTCAATTAGTGCACTTGGTTTTATGCACGACACTTGAAAAACGAGAAACTTTGTTTTTTGGTGTTGCCAGCGACATTGAAGCTGTCTCACTGGGGTCTTCGCCTTCGTCCGAGCATCTGGTGGCGTCAGGCTTTGTACCCTAAATTCAAATCAGGGGAAAAGTAAATCTGTTCGTTCAATCACTTTGGGAAAGTCCGTTGTTTTCCCATGTTCAGCACCGACTCCACTTCCGATGGGAGGGTTCACCTTCCATGGTGCCCACGCCCACTTTGAAAACAACCGAGTCTGTAATGGGGCGCACTGGCAACACGACTGGATTTCAGACCCCCCGGACGGACCAAAATCGATGTTGGCGGGCGTGCGCTGGATTTCGGGCTGACGTAACCCTAATTTGTGGTGTCGCACGTGCCATGCAATCCATGGTGACCGGGTGTGTGCAATGCCGCAGCCAATATGTTCGCCCAGTGCGTGCCATTCATCGGCATTCAAGATGAGAATGGGGAGGATCCCATACTCAGCGGATGGCAGGTGCAGACCCAACATGCCACTAGTCCGGCAGGAGAACTGAATTTCATGACTCAGTAACGCCTGCCCAGCGACTGTTGCGGCAGCCGATGCTCGCTGTGCTGGCTGCCATGCCGGCGTGCCACTGGAGGGGCGCCAAATTGCAACGGGACCCGGAGAATAGTGAGCACTTAGGGGCCTCAGCCTGGGGCCCAGCAGGCAGGAGGAGGGTTTCGATTCTGTCACGGAGCACCTTTGGGTCCGCGGTTGACGCCGACCATCTAGATCCGCAGATGCGTCCACCACCTTTAGCCGCACTAGCGAACCCTTGCAGCATTTTTGCCACAAATCTGGCTAATTTGAATCGAGACGTGCCAGAGTGAGCGGCATGTTTCATGAATTTGCCAAGTTTTTCGCCAAATTTGCAGCTGGGCCCCAGGATTTCTAGGCAAAACAACTTCAGGGGGGGGGGGGGGGCTTGTATTCGGTACCGCAGAGTACTACTCCTGTTGAGAGTGCCCCCGAACACGTGCGGCCCATCTCGTGCCACACCCGTCCACTAGTTACGTCCGGTGCGCTACTCATCAGCCGGGGCTCAGCTCCGTCTCGACGCGATCAGAGCTTGGACGGCATCGACGCCCCCGCCTCCCAATCCGTGCAGCTCGCATCACATCCATCCGGCTGCAGCGTGGCGCGGTGCTCTCCTACGAAGTCCAACAGCAACGAATTGACTTGATCGGGTTGCTCTTGCTGGACCCAGTGACCAGCGTCCAGGAAGTGAATATTTGGGGGAAGCCCACACGCGCGAGGCAGGTCACGCATCACACCGTCCCTGCCACCAAACCAACGCAGCACCACGTCGTTGACACCGCAGACGAAGGCAACCGGTTGCTGCACCTTCCGACCTTCGAGCTGCGGGGTCGCGTGCCAGTCGAGGTCCATTACGCGGTACCAGTTCAGTCCACCCGCGAACCCGGACTGCCGAAAGCAGCCGACAAAGTAGTCGACCTCCCGGCACGAGAGCCATGGCGGAGGCCGTTTTGGCTGCGGCAGCCGACGCCACAGCGGCTCGGCCACGCCGTCCACGTACATCAGTTTGCTCGTCACGGGCGGGGGGCCTGCCTCGGACGGAGGGGACCCCCCCCAGACCGCCAGCAGCGCGGCACGCGGGTCCACCTCGTACTGCGCAGCCGCCTCCGGGAGTTGGTGGTGCAGCTGGTAATTGAACCGGTCGCCAAATCGCGCGCGTAGACTTGCGATGGGGGCTCTCTTCGGGCGGCCGTTGTACGGGACGCTCATGGCGCAGTAGCACGGGAAGACCCGCGGGTGGAGCAGCGCAAGCTTCCACCCGAGGTTCGCGCCGTGGTCGTGCCCCACCAACGCCGCACGCCGCACTCCCAAGTGCTGGAGCAGGGCCAGCACATCGGCAGCGAGAGTATACACGGAGTAGCTCGCGTAGTGGGCAGGCGCCTCGGTACCCCCGTAGCCCCGCATATCAGGGGCAATGCCCCTGTAGCCCGCCGCACGGACGGCCCGCAGCTGCGCCCGCCAAGAAAACCAGCACTCCGGCCACCCGTGCAGGAACAGGATGGCGGGCCGCAGTCGCTCCGACGGGCACGTTGCGGTGTCCGCCCACCGCTGCTGGATGCCATTCAGCCTCGCGCTGTGCAGCCATTCCAGGGCGGGCTCTTGCATGGGAGGAGACTGACAGCAGCTGCGTTTGAAGGGAAAATGACGACCACCCGAAGCCGAGTATCGGGACCCTCAGAGCAGGCCTTTGCTTAAGGGGAGGGGGGGGTTACCCAAGGGTCACACAACCCCTTGCCTCATGCCTTTGCTTGCCCCCCAACCACCTGCAACCGCCCCTCCAACTGCCAGTAACTGCCCCCAACTGCTTTGTGAGTCACCTGCAACGGCCATTGTAACTGCCCCCGGGACCCCCTGAACCCCCCCCCCCCCATTGAGCAAAGGCCTGCCTCAGAGGTATTGCAGTCAATGGGGTGGCGTCCGCGTTGCGGACCGGTGTAGCAAAGTGCATCCCCACTCAAGAACCTTCAAGCAGCCCTGCGCATTCCTACCTCCCCCCCCCCTTGCGCAAGCACGGCCCAGGTCGCAGAAAATAATGGTTGGGCAAGGCCGTGCTCGTGCGTGGGCATGGGAGATGAAGGGGGCGCAGGTTGGGTACGGCAACGTCAGCCACGGCTCCCGATCCCCGCGAATTGAATCCAAATGGTCTGCGCTCCACAGCACAGCGCTGTGATGCGCGGGCCTTGCACGCACCCTCCAGCCCCACCCACTCGTCTTCCCACGGCCAATGGGCTGGCTTCGTGACTTCACATTCTTCACAAACATCGCGGGCACCAAACAGACGGCAACACCGGTCGTTGTGCTTCGCCACAACCCGGCGGTGGTCGTCAGCCTGGGCAAATGCCGGGCGCTGGGCTCTCGATCGTTGTGCTTGAACAAGGCAAACGGGGGGTACAAGCGCCCCACGCGCTGTCCTGCGCATGCCCACAGGAGCACCCACACGTGCTTCTACACAAGCCCTACCACTAGAGCACCCGCACGCAGTGACGCGCATCCCAACTACAGCACCTGTACGCACCCCTACGCATCGGTGCAAGGGCCCCTAAACGTTGTCCTCAATACCCCCACAAGCGAATCCACGTGTACTCCGGTGCAGCCCTGCGGGAGCAGCCGCACGCAGAGTTTGGGGGCTGGGGGGCCCAGTTGATGCACCGTTTTCGGCCACAGGACCGTACAGGGGCCCCTGTAGATCCATATCTTCGTGCCGCTGTGCACTGCCTTGGCACCTGCCCCCCTGTCACAGCCACAAGCGCTCATGACGATGGAGGGTGCCATGTGTCGATGTCATGTGTGACTTTCATTCACAACTTCTCAAGTGCCCCAACCCTTCAAGCGCGTTGGAATGGAGATACCTCCATTCTGCTCAGGACAGAGGGCCCGTGGGGAACAACAATCGGTGGCTAAAGCACGGTGGTAAGAACACCTGCAGAATCACACTTCAAAAATCATGTTGCCTCACTTCCAGAGTTGCATCGGGGGGGGGGGGGGGGTGGGAGGGTCCCAGGAAGGAGGGCCGCTGAAACAACCAACGCTTCGCACACCCATATATCCTCATGTATCCTCATGTCTCCTCATACATCCCGATACATTCTCCTCTCCCCACATGTCTCCTCATATGTCCCCATATATCCCCATGTACGCTCATGGATCCCCATATACCCCCAGATGCCCCCATATGTCCTCATCTATCCCATACACCCCCATATACTCTCATATGTCGCCATATATATCCCCATGTATCCCCATATATCTTCACATATCCCCATATATCCTCTCACATATCGCTACAGAATCCTACAGAGCCATTTCTCCCCGTACATCTCCATGCATCCTCATAAATCCCCATATATCCTCATATACCCCGATATGCCCCCCGATATCCCCGTATATCCCTATATCCCATATATCCTCATAATCTTGGTGTTGCATTCTCATACTAAAATCCCGACATACCGACGTGATGACCTGATGTACAACATGTCAGCATCCAAACAGCACAATGCTATGACAGAATCCCTCTATGTCAGGATCCTGACAGCACAATATCATGGATCCTGATATAGCAATCTCATGTCAGCATCCTGGCATAGTACTGGCATGTCAGGATCCTGATATGGTACCAATAAGTCAAGCAAATCTGAGTAATGTAGTGCTGGCAGGATGTAAGGCATCTTGTCCGCAACCAGCACTGTAGAGTTGCATGTGTGACAACATATTGCACACGTGGAACCTACAGTTATGGGGTGAAAGTAACATTCCACCCTTGAACGTGTCGAGCGCAAATTAACGCCCGAAATCAAACTTTCAACATTAACGCCGTGCCTCAATCTGGCACCCTTGGGTTCAAGGAACGTGGTTCCTGTGTGACGCTTCTCGCTGTGCAGGTTCAAAACACATCAATTGGAAATATTGGTTCCACGGCCGACAGCAAGATTCATTCTCTTCGATCAAACAGTGTGCGCACAGCAATAAGCAGCTGCAAAAAAAACCATTGCATTTTTATGCTGTTGCCAAGGTGTTTTTTCAGGGTGATAGTTTAGCTGCCTCAGCAACGAAGAAGCGCTCAGAAAAATGACGCTTAGATGGGGTCGCGGTGCTTGGACAAGGCCATGCTCGCACAAAAAGGCCGCGTTTTATATTGAAACTCCACCAGTGTTCTTTTGCAAGGGCATCGTGTTCCTGGTCGCCATCAAGACAGTGGCTATGTTCATGTGCTTTCAACGGCCTGGCCACCACAGCGAATGACTGATAGAAGACCGCGGGCACGCTGCCAGGGACAATGCCTCACCTTCTCGAATGTGACCCACGTTCCTTCACGCCAACCCAAGCTCTGCCTCCTCACCCCAACCCTGACTGAAGGCAGGTATGGATGTGCAGACGTCGCTTGAACTGACAACACCCTGCTACATCCCGCTGCGCTGGACGGCCTGCACCCCGTGATAGCACACTTTGTCACAGGACCAGCAACCGTGCAACTGACAAAAGTTGTCAGCTCCATTGCCTACGCGTCTCTATCCTGTTTTCCAGCTCGTAGCTCCGGTCTGCTGAGCCGCCATGGCCAAGTCCTCGGGGTGCTGTGCAAGATGTTTGGCACACCGGCTGTCCTCGGCACTTTCTCCGCGGCCCAATCTTCTGATGACATATGCAGCCCGGAGCACCGCCTTTGCCTTCGCCCACTCTTTGGCCTGGACGTAATGTTTGGCCACCAAGTCCAGGTGTTGCACTTTCTCACTGTATGTGACCCCAAAAACCATATCGTACGTGCTCAGCACATAGCCCGAGAGTCGCACTACATCCCCGAGACTGTCTGCCATTCCCAGTTGTTGTATTGCGGCATGGACAAGTAAATGATGGGACCAATGGAGCGCACCCTCCGACAGAATGCCTTCGATATCTCTCTGGAACGCGGGGGTCCCCTTGATTTCCTCTTCTGAGCTTCGCAGCCCGCTTGCTTCCTTTGAGTCCGCTGCAAACTCTATGCCGCACTTGCTGCAAGCCACCGCCTGCACCTCCGTATACCCCTCCGCCTCACCCGGAGGATCCATACAGCCAGCAGTCCCGCACCACATGCAAACGTTTTTCTCGGTTGAAGATCCCATGCCCATTGCGGCCGCCATGACACCGACGCAGCCATATGCAGCACTGCCGCCCACAGCGGGGTACGCCACTCCATCCTGACATGCTGGACAGCGGAACGCACGGGCCTGATCCGGGCCACAGCAGATCGTGCAAGAGCAATTGAAGAAATATCCATCAAACAGCCACCGCCGCCTGTCCACCGTTGGCAGGTACTGCCAGCAGTAGCTGATGCTGAGATCCTCCCCTTCCTTTACAGATCGGATGGTGTGGATGGTGATGGTGTCTTCGTTTGGGAAATACGCAACACAATTTGGAACACAGCTGTGCTCCAGTTTGCTTGCAAGCGGAAAGAGGTAATCACGCGGCCCATTCGCAAGGCCATTCACTTGCCAAATGCACAACAGCTTCGCAGCATCTTCGGCGCTCAACACATCCAATATCTCTTTCCCGCTGTTCGCCGCAATCTTTTTCAAAGTGCGCTGTGCTTCGTTTTGCCACGACTTCCACTTTCCCTTCGGTACGGCCTCAAGCGGACACGACAGATCGAAGGCGGCGGTGACGGCGGAGGTTTGGTCAGCCGCCTGGTCCACGTAACATTTTAGCCGATCATACGCGCCCGCCCCGTGAGCACACTTGAGCAGCGGGGTGTCACGCATGACTTCGGTGCCTGGGGCCATGTCACATTGTGCCACAACAATTCTGCCCTTGGTCTCAGACTCCACAATGGAAAACAAAGTGCGTGCAACGTCATCCACAGAAGATGTGCCAGGCTCCTTCCAGGCTCCGCAGCCTGCAGGCTCATCGGCAGAAAACAGGGACGCAATACGGGCGGCGTTCTGAGCACACATCTGCAGCTCCTCAGGCACGGATTGCAATGCATTCACACATTCCAGCACAAAGGCCACTTCCGACTCGGCTTCGGGGAAGTCGGTACTCGCACAGGCCGAAGCAGAATCATCATGGCTTGAGACGGCACGGTCCTGTGATGCCATTGCCCTGCAAAATAAAAATCACCAAACCATGTGTACCAGCGGCAGCCCAGATCCCCACCCCCCCCCCTTCCCCCTCCGCCCCTTTGCGCAAGCACGGCCCCAGTCCCAAGAAAACGGCGATAACAACGGGTCACTGTGCTTGGACAAGGCCGTGCTCAAGCATGGACATGAAGCGGTGCGTGTTGGCTACGGCACGGCACCCAATCACGTCAAAAGCATTCCACATTACATTCCACAGTACAACGCTGTGATGCGCAGAAGTAGGTCATAGATGACATGCTTCAGCCCCCCTTCCCTTGTCTTCCCACACACAATAGGCTCACATCGTTGTAGCCTCAAAATCCGGACCACAAAAATTGGCGGTCCCCATGGCGGAAGGAAATCATATTAAGGAGCTATAGTCCGTGAAAAATGTAAGTCGTGTACAAAAAAATCGTCTCGTTGTGCAATTTTTTTTTGCGGCAAGTCGTGTAAATTATAAAGAAAATTGAAAATTGAAAAGAAATGCAACTTTTGCAATACATGCGCAATATGTACAGCTGCCGGTTCCGTACGGCACCCCATAGCGACCTTAACGATGGGACGCCGAGTCCACAAAGCACATAGTACTCTGTGTGGCCACCAATTAGTTGGGACTCGGCCAATATAACATAGTTTCAAATGGTGTATGTCATAGGCACTAGACACATAATCAGGCCCAAGAAAAGAGTCCTGACAGGGCCATGGCCAACATCCAGTGTGCCAGCACTGGGAACAAAATCGGGCTCAAGAAAAAGAGTCCTAATAGGGCCAAGGGGGGCTCGGGGGCCCAAAAGAGGGCGGAAATGCTACGTCACCCCTGCATTCTCGGGGATCCCCAAACAAAGGGGGACAAAATCAGAAGTGGCTGCCTCACCCCTGCCTTCTCGGGGGCCCAAAAGAGGGCGGAAATGCTACGTCACCCCTGCATTCTCAGGGATCCCCTCACCCCTGCCTTCTCGGGGGCCCAAAAGAGGGCGGAAATGCTACGTCACCCCTGCCTTCTCGGGGGCCCAAAAGAGGGCGGAAATGCTACGTCACCCTTGCATTCTCGGGGGTCCCCAAACAAAGGGGGACAAAATCAGAAGTGGGTACCTGGCCGCTACCTTCTCGGGGGCCCAAAAGAGGGCGGAAGTGCGACGTCAGCCGTGCATTCTTGGGGGTCCCCAACGCCAAGCGCGGGGACAAAATCAGAAGCAGCCCACAGGTGGGCACATCGCCTACAGGCATGCATTTTCAGTAAAATTGGTAATTTTTTCTTTGCGGTAAGGCCGTGTAATTTTTTTGTGGTAAACGTGTGTAGGAAAAATCGTCACATCGTGTAATTTTTTTCTTTTTGCGGTAAGTCGTGTAATTTGTTGTTGTTTTTTTGCGTTACATGCATGTAACAAAAAAATTGTCAAGTCGTGTAATTTTTTTTGCCTTACTGCGTGCGACAGGCATGGGGGGGGGGGGGCGTAGCATCGGGCCATACGCCGACTCCTTCCCACTCTCGGACCACTTTGAGGGCGGGGGGGGGGGCCTGGGTCTTGGGGGGGGGGAGGGGGTTGCCAAGAAGGGGGGGGGGGGGCAGGCTTCATACCCTGACAAACATGGCATAAGATGACCGGGTCATCGCGCTAATCACTTCGAAGCATGTATGTTGGAGAAAATTTTTTGAAACAAGGGGGGGGGGGGGATGGTAGGTGGTACTTTTGTTTAAGGGCATAGCACCCCCGAGTCCATTCCCAGCCACTATTGCTAGTGGCGCCCCACCCGGGCCGAACCATGCTTGTTTTTAGGGCAGAGTTGAGGTATGTTCCGAAACCCGTTGGAGGAGCAAGGGGGGGAGAGGGCTGTTTGCACCGTGCGCACTACGCCTTTCCCAAAAAAAAACGCTCTCTCCGTGCACTACGTGCCCACAACGAGCGCACGTACACCAGTGGCACATCGTGTGCAAGAACGCATCGCGTGCCCTTCGTGGGGTGCTCCTCCTCGGGGTCCCAAAACATGGGTGATGGATCCTGCATTCTCGGGGGTCCCCAAAGTCAAGGGGGACAAAATCAGAATTGGCAGGGCCCACAAGTGGGCGGAAATGCTACATCACCCCTGCATTCTCGGGGGTCCCCAAAGTCAAGAGGAACAAAATCAGAATTGGTGGAGCCCACAAGTGGGCGGAAATGCTACATCACCCCTGCATTCTCGGGGTCCCCAAAGTCAAGGGGGGACAAAACCAGAATTGGCGGGGCCCACAAGTGGGCAGAAATGCTACATCACCCCTGCATTCTCGGGGATCCCCAACAAAGAGGACAAAGTCAAAGCACAAAAACAAAAAAGCAAAAAAAACAAAACAAAAATTTCCCGCAGACTGACCCCAGTGGGTTTTGAACCCAAGACCTTCCAGTTGCAGAGGCATTGCTTTACCCACTAGGGTATGGACCACCTCTGACATACCTCTGCACAGGGGTGGTATTCATATTTGGTCCAATTTGGTTTTCATCCACTAATTTGGTTTTCATCCACTATTGGGTTCTCCTAAAAAAACTGAGTATTTTGAGTATAGACACATGGGGTGAAAAAATGGGTCTACTAAGGGGGAATGTTTGCCCGGCGCGCGCCCGGCGCGCTACTTTTGGACTATGTTCCCCCCGAAGAGCCCCCAAGCACACCCCTTGGAAACGCCCTTAGAATTAGGTGACCCAAACTGCCCCAGCTCAAGAAAGTTGCAAAGGGTACACAGTACCATCTCGCTCCTTTAAGGGCGATCTTGGTCAACACCTTAGCAAGTTGGGAGAATGGGGGGTTAGGATAGCACAACCGCATCGATCTCCAGTAGAAGCGATAGGCGTTATTGAGGTATTGCGAACAGTAGAGCTGCATCATAACATTGGTCCCACAAGTGTGGGTGTCAATACATTCAGTACAATAGTGCTCCTTACACTCATCACCAACTGCGACGGTGGAGCGATCTGGCAACACAACACACACACTTCTGCCTCATCCTCTGCGTCATCTTGCGTGCCACAACCGAGCAAACAGCTGCTCAACGCGTGCCCTATACCACCCGTGCACGTCATTGTAACATTGTTGGCGGGATGTCAAAGTGCCATTCTTTCTTCCAATGAATGGCACAATGACATGAATCCGGCCCTTACGAGCACCATCATGGCCCCCAACTTCGAAATCAAAGAAATAACCTCGGGTACGAGAAGGTCCATACCCATCCCAAATCAAAACATCTGCTGATGTCCCGGGGGCCAAGGGGCAAATCCATATAACGTTGCCCAACATATCAACGGCAACAGTCCACCGGTAGGGCACAGGTCACAAAAGATGCCCGGCGCGCGCCCGGCGTGCTATCGTTCCCCCTAAGTCAAGCAAAATTTCCTCAGGGCGCCTTTGGTGCCCATGGTCCGGCACTTCCGGGCCAAAACCCTGCAGGGAGGGGGGGGGGGGGTCGGCGTAAAGGGTCCGGTCCCGGCGCCCCCCCCCCCGTGGCGACAGGCTTACACGACTTACCGCAAAGAGAAAAATACACAACTAGACAATGTTTTTTGCTACGCGCATTTACCGCAAAAAAAAATTACACAAATTACAACATACACTATAGTCCCCATGGCGGTTACAGAGGCAGACAAGGCCGGGCTTGCGCTTGAAAGGGGGGTTTGCTCCAAGCATATGTGAGAAGAGAGGAGGCCATCACGTCAGGTTTTAAAGAAACCAGCATGATCGTGATCTCATACTAGACTCAATTAGTTCGACTTCAACCAGTACCAAATGTTGCCTTGAGTTCGCCACTTGCTCGTGGCTATCGAATGTTTCTTGCTCCGGTTGAGCTCAAGGATAGGGCACGCCCCGGTAGGCCCAACCCACCTCCCTGCCAGAATGTAAACCATCAGCGCCAGAAAACTATACGACCACCACCCGTGTGCGGGCAATTTCTACCTCGAATGCATGGATGAATGTAGGTGGCCGGAATTTCAGCCAAACATGCTATGTGTAAATTATGGATTGCAATCATGGCCAAAATTTCGGCCACATCAGTCAAAAAATAGGGATCGTAGAACAAGAAAAGTAAAAAGCCAACAGAAATTTCAGCCAGCTCTCCAAAAATCGCAAAAAAAAAAGCATGCCTATTTGACATAAATCCAAACCAAAGCAGAATCCAACAACTTGTGAAAATCATAAAATATAACACCCTAAATGAGAGTCTCTGTTCAAGGGACAACATTGTTGACCAAATAAGGGATTTCCGGACAAGTATTGTGTCGACACAAGATAGATTTGCAACAATGCACACTCAAAACAAACAACCAACTTAAGTCCAAAACACGCATCATGCCCCTAAGGGGGCACCCAGCTTGTGACACCTAAGTCGTACAGCACACCCTTCGCATCCGTGTACATGTGTTGTGTCGCACTATGCGGGGCTTGCAAACTACTGTTGTGCAGTTGGTGCCGGTGTATGTTATCTTTATGTTGGTTGCTTATCACGGTGTTGTTTGCTGTTTTGCAGGTGAGGCCCGGGAGTATGCATGCCCTGCATCGTGTTCTTTAGCAAATAAGCATACTAGAATACCTTTGCCGTTGTGCGGAGGTGGTACCCTGCGAGGTCCTCCATGTGGTTGTATAGGGAAGTGCACCACGGGTTCAAGCTTGTAAGTAGGCGTGGTCTTTTAGCGGACCCCTTTGCACTTGGTGTTTGCTTGAGTATGGTTGAGGTGATCCACTCTATTGCTTCAGTGTTGTTTGCTTGCCACGCCTCCTGCAACCAAGTATTGGCGTCAATTTTTAGGCTGCTCAGTCAAACTTTCTCTTTTGCGCTTTCAGGTTGCCCCTTGGAATGCTCCTACCTAACCCTTGAGATTTCTCGCAGTCTCTCGTGGTGGGCTATGTGCTGTAATGCACCACAACAGTAAGGGTGGTTTTTCCGGTGGTGGTTTGGACAGCTTCTGCCTCAACCCCTGTATGCCTTGAATTGCACGGAACTAGAAGAGGCACACTGTTGCACGGACCTTGTAGTGTTCCTATTGTGGGAAAGCCTCCATCAGTGAGTGGGGGATGAGTAGCCTTGTGCAAACCCAATTTTGTGGTTGGACGTTGTGTGCAACCATCGCTGAGCTCATTAGGTCCCGTCATTCCACCACTATATCCACTTGGTCCAAAAACCTGATGAGGTTGGGCAGAATGCCAAACACATTTGTACGCATACCCCATAGCGTTGGCTGTAAGACGTGCACAATGTTGGGAGGTGTTCCCATGGCCCCCATGCCCCACCACCTCACTTGGCCCCAAAGCCACCGGATCAAGGCTGTTTGGCTGTAGTGTTTGAGGGGGAATGCAACTCACCAGGTGTACCTTTGCCGTTTGTTTTTGTCTTTGTGACTACATGATCCACAATTTGGCTGGTGCTGGCATGATTTGCCCGTGCAAAACTATGTGGTTGTGGTGCTGAGAAGTCTATGGGTAAGTTGTTGCCCATGTTGGCAAGCGTATCGGATGCGTTGTTTCCACATGTGTCTTGGTAGTTCCGGTATGTGGTGGCTTGGTGCAGCGCCCAGTGGCTTGGGGTGCTGTGTATGGTTAAGTTGTTGGTGGTAGCGTTTTGTCAGCCTTGGTCACAGTGATCCTGATCCTCTGCCACCCCCTTTTGTGGTGCTGGAGTCACCTTGACCACCCCCTGGTTATCTAGGATGATTTCATCTCCCTCATGTGCCATATCCAAGGCTAGGGCACAAGCCATGGTCTTTGCGCACTAAATCTGCAGGGGGCCATGCACGTGGAAGGCCGCCTGGGAGTTTTCATTGCACATTCCTCTGCTTGCTTGCCCGTGGCGTTTAGAAACGTCAGTGTAACAATGTGTGGTTGTTAGTTCACCTTTGTAGTACAATGTTACCCACAAATATGGTTTGGTGTTGGGTAGTTTGGACGTGACTTGTTGTGTTTCAGCATGTGTGGGTTCATCTGGTGGTTGCAAACTGTCGTATGACAGTCGGTGGGTAGCAACATGTATTCTTCCTGCTTGGAGCTTGGAGGGTCTGTCTCTCAGCTCTCAGAGTGACACGGCCCTGCCGAGAGAGGTCGATGCATGCTGGGCCGCAAGATTCGCTATCCTATTGTACCGCCGAGTGCGCGTACAGCACCCATATATTTATACGGGGTGACAGTCGGTAGGTGGTTGGTTTTGCCCGCCTTGCGGACGTTGTTGTGTCCTAGTGTGATCTGTTGTTGTGTCCTAGTGTGATCTGTTGTTGTGTCCTAGTGAGATCTGTTGTTGTGTCCTAGTGTGTTCCATCGGGTAATAAAGGACTGCCACAGTTGGCGCAACCCAGGCCGCCTTCCCGCACATGTGTTGTGATGCAGCGGCGGTTCATCCTGGTCTCAATGCTCACCACCAGTGACATGGAAAATGTTACACAGGGCCACAGGTTCTGGATCACCACGTGCTACCCACCAGCACAACATGCTCAGGCATTTTGCTGGTTGTTTCAGGGATTCACCACCTATGCAGCGTGCAGTGGGTGTTTCTCGCACTAAAGCCCTGCTGCAAGGCCTAGTCAGTGCTGTGCAGTGGGTGTTTGTCCTACCAACACCCTGCGGCGGGGCCTAGGCAGTGTGCTGCAGGGGGCATGTGTTCCACCAAGGCCCTGCTGTGGGGCCTAGGCAGCACGTTGCAGGGTGTGTGCCCTACCAAGGCCCTGCAGTGGGGCCTAGGCAGTGTTTTGCAATGGGTGCTTGTCCTACCAAGGCCCGGCGATGGGGGGGCCTAGGCAGTACATTGCAGTGGGTATCTGTCCTACCAAGGCCAAGGCCCTATAATGGAGCCTAGGCAGTGCGCTGCAGTGTGTGTATGTGTGTGTGTGTGTGTGTGTGTCCTACCAAGGCCCTGCAGTTGTTGTTGGGGGGGGGGGGGGGCGGGGGCACTGTAAAATGTCGTAAGGCCCAGAAGAGGCGGGGCCCCCTTCCAACTTGAGGCAACACAAAGTATGCACACGGCAACGGATATGACGGATGGATATGACGGACAAGGCAACAGATAGACGTGCTCTTCGGTGTATTTTTGATCTTCGTCGAACCTATCCGGCTCACAAGTGGACACCAAGGAATTTTTTCCTTTGCTTCTGCAGTCGGTCCTCGGAGCGTCCACAACAATGAAGCGTTCACAATCAAAGGTCCAAAGCTGAACACAAACCCTTCCTCCCAAACCACCAAGATGCTGTGTTGTGGCTGCCAGCTGGTTGAGGCAGGCCCTGCTGGCTGCCTGAATGGTGCCCGGACCTGTCATGCACATGGATGTTTGTCACGCATGGGTCAGACACCATCCGGGGGATCATCAGCTGAAGAACAGTGCACGCAGCACAGCAGTCCCTTAGGGGCCAATTATGGTTTCCTGGTTCCTGGTCACCCAGGCGTTCTCCCTCTACGTCTACCAGTGTAACACACCTGAAAATGACGACGTGAGCAGCTGAGCATGCGCACAAACAGGGCACACTTTGAAAGTTCTTTGCACTTCGCTTGGACGGAGGCATTGGTGATCCCTTGGGTGATGGCAAATTGCTGGCTGGTGTGGGGTTGGGGGAGGCAAGGTTACGCCTTAAAAATGGGGGGCACAGACTGTGAATCTTCACCTTGCTGGACTCAAACTGGGTTGGAAAATTCGGAAAACGGGCGGGCTGCAGTTGACGAATGTTGTGTCCCACTGCTCACAATGGCAGTGTTCTGCCCTTGATGCCCACTCCCCTGCCAGTGCTGGCAGGCCTCACATTCAATCCAGTCTGCAGTTTAGAGGGTGCCGTGTGGGTGTTCACCATCGTGAGGCAATGGGGCGGTGGAACGGTGCTATGGCCGGCATCCTACTGCACCGGGTTAGTGCTGCAGCACAGTCAAAGCACTGCCTCCAATAAAAGTCGGGTTCGTCAACCACCACCGCCGCAGATCATTTATATCTTTAGACGAGGGAACCTTCGCCCCAAAATCACAGGAGGCAACGGACGTGCAAACAGCCCGTCACCATTGCTTCGGTCTGAATCGTGACCGAGACTGGCATACGGTCTGCCGCTTGCTTATATGCATCGTAGCAGCCAATCAGATGTGGATGGGCTGGTGGCTAGGTTGGTGGGTGGATGGATCAGTTGGTGGATTGGTTAATGGGTTGGCGGATGGGTTGGTTCGGTGGATGGGTTGGTGGATGGGGTTGGTGGATGGGTTGGTGGATGGGTTGGTGGATGGGATGGTGGATGGGGCGGTGGATGGGTTGGTGGATGGGATGGTGGATGGGGTTGGTGGATGGGTTGGTGGATGGGATGGTGGATGGGGCGGTGGATGGGGCGGTGGATGGGTTGGTGGATGGGGTTGGTGGATGGGGTTGGTGGATGGGTTGGTGGATTGGGTTGGTGGATGGGTTGGTGGATGGGGTTGGTGGATGGGTTGGTGATGCGTCGATCCATGTGGGCCCGGATATGTACACAACGGTGGCCCCACACTCAGAAGAGCTTTAGGAGAAGACAGCAGTGTTCAACATAACGGTCTCCTCAGGATAAGGGAATACTAATACCCTCTCCCCCACTGCGCAAGCATGGCCAAAAGGATGGGGGGATGCATATGCATATGCATATGCATATGCAGATAGAACGGAGCTCATGCGCATGACCCTTCATAGGCATGACTCAGCCCCTCTTTCCAGGCTGCCGTGCGTACATGAGGGCGTGTGAGAGCAAGGGGGCAGGGGCGGGGGGGGGGGGGGTTACCATGAGGCGGCCCCGATGGCCACCCGCCTGCACTCTGTCACTGCTGGCCTTCACTATTAGAAAGAGAGCATTCCGGGAGCTTGTTCCGGACTGAGCATTGATGGAGGTCAACAAGGATCGAGGGGAGCCACTGCTGAGCGTGCGCCTTCGGCCTGGTCCTCTCACTCCTCGTCCCAAGTCTCCAGCAGCTCCACCTCAAATACCAACGTGCTGTACGGCTTGACCGTCTCGCCAATGGCCCTGTCCCCATACCCCAGGTGGTGGGGCACCCAGAGCCTCCACTTGGAACCGCAGGGCATCATGCACAGCGCCTCCTGCCAGCCCTTGATCACCTTCTGCAGGGGGAACTCGATGGCCATGCCCATTTTGTACGAGCTGTCGAACATGATCCCGTCCGTCGTCTTGCCCTCGTAGTGCACCTTCACCATGTAGTCGGGGCCGGGTGTCGCACCGGAGCCCTGCGTTAGGACCTCGTACTGCAGCCCGGAGGCGGTGGTGGTCACCCCGTCGCGCGCCCCGTTTGCTTTCAGGAAGGCGTCCTCCTCCGGCGGCGGCGGATTGGCGGCAGCCTCCTCCTGCAGAAAGGGGCAGTGGTCAGGAATCCACGCATTCACTGCCCACATGCGAGATTCACTGAATGCAGCACACTCATGTCCAAGCTTGCTCCTCAGCATTCCTTGTCCTTAACAAAGGGGGGAGGCGACGTTATCCATCGACTGATGATGGTTGTCACCCTCCGGAATCTGACCGGGAAATTCGCCGAAAAGGGAGGGGGGATTGGATGGGGGCGAGGGGGTAGGAGCAAACTATAAGGCGCGCGAAGCGAAAGTGTAGGTGGGATCGTTAGTAGACTTGCCCTGTTTAACACAGCCACCTCCCTGGAGCTACTGGATTGCAACCACTCTAAAGGCACATACCTTCAAAAAAAAAAAAGAGTAGGAAGGAGGGATGATGCAAATTGGTGCGTGAAAAACGCACTGTCGAAGACACACTGTCAGAGCGAGAACCTACTGCGTCTCTGCGTTGCAGCCTTTTTTGTCGGCATGCAAACAGCACGGCATCAAGAAGGTGTTGCAGGTATTGCGGGTGACCAAGCCGCTCAACATCCTTCAGGAGACAAAAGACACCATGCCTTACCGGCATGGCGGGGGGACTGGACGCGGGTGAGGCCGCACCATCGGTGTTTTTGCGTACCTTACCTGACCTTCGCAGTGGAAGTCGCCCATTTCGCAACATCAGCGGGGAGGGGAGGGGGCGGGGTTCAACACTGGTGCGTACTGCAGCACACACACACACACACACACACACGATGAACGCAGACGAACAGGCGTGATCAAGCAGAGCACAGCACTGGACGTTAACGAATCTCGTCAGGCTGAAGAAGAGTAGAAGATGGAGTGAAAGAGCATGTCGGCTAGGCGCCTTTCTGTAGGAAGCAGGAGCACAGGATGTCCCAGCAGCTCAACCAGAGGCAGAAACAAGGCATGCTGTCATCTTGACAGCACAGCCTGATTGGCTCTCGTCGCAGACACACACACACACACACACCCTCCTCATAGCTGGGTCCCGTTGCCGCACACAGCCTCTCCCTCTCCCTCTCCCTCGTTCGCTCTTGCCCCTCAACTTCTCTCCCGCTTCCTCGCCACGCTGCTTTTCCCTTGCATTCTCCCAGGCTCCCTGCTCTTGCCCAACCGCTTTTCCAACCACCAGAATCTGCTTTCCCACTGTAAACGCATCCCAGGCCTTCATGTCATCCCCCATGGCACACCTTTTTCATCATTTCTTGGGCCTGCACAAAGGCCTGCTGCAGCGTCTCAAAAGGCACCTGCGACGGCGCGCCCTTCAGCCCGTCTGCCAGGCCTTCCAGAATGGCCTCGTGGCTCATTCCGGAGAAAGGGCGGCTGGCGAGGTCTGCGCCGATGTTCAGCCCCAAACCGTAGCTCGCCTGAGTCTCGAACGTCGTGAACTTGCTGCTGTACCCACGGCGCACGAGCCGCAGCGTGTGCAGGGCGCTGCAGCGGGCGTGACGCTGGAAAGGGCCGAGGGCTGCGGTGCCGGGCATCATGGCCGCTGCAGTGGGATCAAGCGAGGGGTTGGGCCTGGGCTGCGCTGGAAGGGGAGGAAGGCTGAAGGCAGGTTGCAAGAGCGGCTGCAAGAGCTGCCACTAGAAGCTGGAAACCGGTTGCAAAACGGTTGGAGCACAATGCGGGGCAGACACAAGTGGTTGGGGCGGAAGTGACAGTCATCCCCGAGGAGGGGCAGGGGGGAGACAACACCCCCTTCAGCGCAGGCCTCGGGGGTTGTTTCTGCACAGCGCGCACACAGCGCCCATCAGTAAGTTAGGTTTCCTGCGCCCACCTTGCAAACCACCAACCACTAGGGAAGCATACGTCCGCAGGGCAAAAACAGCTGATTTAGACAACAATCCGGCATTTTCGGTGTGAAACGCAGCGGTATCTGAGTTTTTGGACTGAATAAGAATCTGAGCAGTCCTATGGTCGGTATTGGGTCACCTTGACGATCGGGGAAACCAGGTCCAAAATAGGTCCAAAATAGCCTTTTCGCACAGCGCACGGTGCGGCCCCCTAGGTGGAGCCCACAAAGGCAGCACCAAGAAGGCTGATACCCACAGCGCGCACGCACTGCATCAAACACCACGCACCTCCAGGCGACCTTCAGTGGTGGTGTGCATGACTTTCCTTTGACACTCGATAAACATATCCCCATATTTCCCAGACTTGAACCCCCGCACAACCTTCTGCTGCCCCTTCTTCCCTTGGGTTCTTGTTTTGCAAGAACACAATGCCAAATCAGGTGTGTTGCCTTGAGGGTGCCAGGCAAGGTGGATCCCTTTATGCCAACAGCAAAACAATGTCCCCAGCCAATGGAGAACCCACACGGACCGTAGCAGACAAGTCAGGAAAGGCAAGAGGCAAACCCACAGAAAACCAGGCAAACCCGTGGGGAAACCAGGGAAGAACTGGAGGGTAGATGGGAAATGCGCTCCAAACCAACCCTCCAAAAAAGACGAAGTGCAGGCTGTGGAACGAGACAAGTTGCCTCAAGAAATGAGCAAAACGTACATTGGGGAAAGGGAGGGGGGCTACACACGTGGGAAACCCACAGAAAAACAGAGCCCATCCAACCCTGTCCATGATCCCCCTTTTGGTGGAGACTTCCAGGATTGGCGCCTGGCGACCTATGCGTGCTTCTGGAGCCAATGGGCAACAACACAAGGGCGTAACTTCAGTTTTTGGAAAGTCCGCAATTTGGAACCATCCTTTTCACAATGTAAGCCATCTGGTGCAGAGGGACTGCAGGTGTAGCAGAGGCAGAAGCAGTGATGCGAATAGGGCGGGCGGGGGGGGGGGGGTCCCCTCGGAGGGCGCTCCTTTTGTCCGCGTCCGCATGCCTACGGTATAGCCAATGGACTGATGTAGGACCTGAGGTGTTGTATGCACCTAAACCGGAACCATTACCCCAGCCTCCGTGTGATAAATGTTGCATGAGGCAATGGTGCATTGAATGGTGCATTGCAAGGGGGAATGTTTGCCCGGCGCGCTACTTTTCTATTAACTATCCCGACTTTAGCCCCAGATTTACCCTCTCATGGAGAAGCCCCCCAAGTAGACCACGTTGCACTGCACACCTTCCCTACAAAGCACGTTGCATAATAAAGCAATATCTGTGAATTCAGCAACTCCAACTGTCATTTGTATTGTACTTAACAAACAACATTGGTCCCAGAAGTGTGGGTGTCAATACATTCAGTACAATAGTGCTCCTTACACTCCTCACAAATGGCAACGGTGGAGCGCTTCTGGCAACACAACACACACACTTCTGCCTCATCCTATGACTCATCTTGCGTGGCGGCCGAGTTGCTTTGGTCAGTCCAAACATGAGGCGGGACATGCTCCCATGGTCCGTAGGGGGGGTGACGGACTTGCCTCCGGATGCAAAATTGTGTAAAATGCAACAAAATACGGACTGACTAGTGCAACTCATTGGGGCTGCCACACCAGATGATCCTAACCAAACCCCAATGCCACAACCGAGCAAACAGCTGCTCACTGCGTGCCCTATACCACCCGTGCACGTCATTGTAACATTGTTGGCAAGCTGTCAAAGTGCCATTCTTTCTTCCAATGAATGGCACAAGGACATCACCATGATGCTCCTAGTATCTCAAAGTATGGGTCTCTAGTACAACCAGATGCCCAAATGGCTGCACTACGCTAAGTGCGCCCTCTTAGTGCACCCCCTAGAAGGCCACCGGTGGGGCACGGGTCACAAAAGATGCCCGGCGCGCGCCCGGCGCGCTAACGTTCCCCCTATGTCACCCCTACATTCTTGTGGATTGCGAGTCCCTAACCCCAACTCAAGGGGCCACGCAAAAAAGCGTGGATTGTGAGTCCCTAACCCCAACTCAAGGGGCCACACAAAAAAAGCATGGATTGTGAGTCCCTAACCCCAACTCAATGGGCCACACAACCAAGCATGGATTGAGAGTCCCTAACCCCAACTCAAGGGGCCATGAAAAAAAAGCGTGGATTGAGAGTCCCTAACCCCAACTCAAGGGGCCACACAACCAAGCGTGGATTGTGAGTCCCTAACCCCAACTCAAGGGGCCACGCAAAAAAGCGTGGATTGTGAGTCCCTAACCCCAACTCAAGGGGCCACACAAAAAAAGCATGGATTGTGAGTCCCTAACCCCAACTCAAGGGGCCATGAAAAAAAAGCGTGGATTGAGAGTCCCTAACCCCAACTCAAGGGGCCACACAACCAAGCGTGGATTGTGAGTCCCTAACCCCAACTCAAGGGGCCATGCAAAAAAAGCGTGGATTGTGAGTCCCTAACCCCAACTCAAGGGGCCACACAAAAAAAGCATGGATTGTGAGTCCCTAACCCCAACTCAAGGGGCCACGCAAAAGGAGCGTGGATTGAGAGTCCCTAACCCCAACTCAAGGGGCCATGAAAAAAAAGCGTGGATTGTGAGTCCCTAACCCCAACTCAAGGGGCCACGCAAAAAAAGCATGGATTGTGAGTCCCTAACCCCAACTCAATGGGCCACGCAAAAGGAGCGTGGATTGAGAGTCCCTAACCCCAACTCAAGGGGCCACGCAAAAAAAGCATGGATTGTGAGTCCCTAACCCCAACTCAAGGGGCCATGCAAAAAAAGCGTGGATTGTGAGTCCCTAACCCCAACTCAAGGGGCCACACAACCAAGCGTGGATTGTGAGTCCCTAACCCCAACTCAAGGGGCCACACAACCAAGCGTGGATTGTGAGTCCCTAACCCCAACTCAAGGGGCCACACAACAAAGCGTGGATTCAGAGATTGTCCCGGTTTCTTCAATAGCACCGGAAGGTTGGGGCCCAAAAGAGGGCACACATGCTACGTCACCCTTGCATTCTCGGGGGGCCCCAAAAAAGGGGACAAAATCAGAAGTCAAAACCTATGCTAGGGGTCACAATGATGCTCCTAGTATCTCAAAGTATGGGTCTCTAGTACAGCCGGACGCCCAAATAGCTGCACTACGCTAAGTGCGCCCTCTTAGTGCACCTCCTAAAAGGCCACCAGTGGGGCACGGGTCACAAAAGATGCCTGGCGCGTGCCCGGCGTGCTAACGTTCCCCCCAAGAATCACAGCTGGTGCATGAGGCAATGTGATGAGGTGGATGTTTGTTGGACCATTTTGCTTTCTCCATTTCCACTGTCTAAAAGCAGAGAACACAGGACAGGGAACTGAATCAGAGTAAGAGGCCCACCATCCCTTCACAGCCACCCATGGCAGGGCCAGAAGCTGTATTTTGGTGGGCCGCATTGCACAATACAGTGCACACCAAAGCATGATTACCCAATACTGCGGACACCAACCTGTGGACACACCAACCCGCGGACATGTCCACAGGTAGCCAGACCCCCCCCCAGTCCAACCCACCAAAAAAAATTCCCAATTTCAGTCGCAACCCTGGGCAGAAGCTGCACCGTCCTGCCTCCTTGAAGGACACACACTGCATGCAAAACCCCCTGTGAGTGGACATGATCAGCCTGCAGCCCCGCACCATATCCTCGTCTGCCCACCCACAAGCTGCCTCACCCACACAACAGATTCACATGGGGGCATAGGAGCTGCAAATATAGCTCGTGTAGCAGCTGGATCATGTAGTGGTTTTCAGCAAATGTAGCATGGCTACCTGAAAAGCACTCGCCCAAGGGAAGGACACTCTGCCTGCTTGACCGGATCCGGCCATTTAGAATAGACTGCAGTTTGCTACCCCGCGTGGACTCGAAGCGGGGACCCTCGAGCAGCCCAGCTGCAGAGCTACTGATCCACTGATACATGTGTGTCTTTGGAGGTGGGCAAGTAGGAAGCAATTGGCAGGTGGAACCAAACGAGGGAGGCCAACGATGAAAATCTGTGGGGACATATCTGCACAGCGTCCAATAGTAAATTAGCTCTCCTGTGACCACCCTGAAAACCAACCACCACCAGGGGAGCTCCATCCACAGGGCAAAAACAGCAGATTCACACAGCAATCTGGCATTTTTAGGGGAAACATAATTTGTTTTACCTCATTATCTGAGTTTTGGGCTGCAAGCAGCCCTCTCTTCTCTTCACTCACTTTCTCACCCCCCCCCCATGCACCCACTGCATTCCTCCAAGATGGAGAGGTACCTCATGCAACAGTCGGGCACTTCGACGGTGGGGGGTGTTACCATCCCCTGAGCAGGAGCATAAAGCGGAACAACAAGGCGTAGACAGGCCACAGATGAATGGAGCAAACCCGCCGGTGTGCGGTGAAGCCCTGCTGCCGGCCACAAATACACAGCATTGAAGAACGCTTGGTGTGTGATTCGCGCGCCCGCTGGCAGAAATCTAACGACCCACACCACCCACAGGCAGGTTGTGGTTGCTGTTGCCTCCCTTGGCTGTGGTCCTGGTGCTGTCCAGGACAGCATCGGAACAGGGAAAGGGTCTGTGGAAATGCACGTTGAATGGTTTCGCAGGCAGCAATTATACACACTGGACACTTGTTGCACATACTTTACTGATATGTCTGCAGTACACAAGACCTGGGGCGAGGGCAGGGGTGCATTTGAGGGGGCAGGAAGTTGAAGATGGATCTCAAAAGTAATTGCCAAAGCGGTTACTGGTGGTTGGCAAAGCGGTTGGGGGGCACCGTCTGGTATCACACAACAGTTGGTGGGCTGTGGGGGCGCGGACAGGAGCGGTTGTGATGCGTCACCCCCGAGGGGAGGGGTGAGGGTCCCCCGCTCTGTCTTCAAGCGCATGCCCGGGCGAGATGTCCGGTACTGCACAGGTGGTCCATGGTATGTGCAGGAGCATACCCTCCCCCATCCACCGGTCCAAGCAACAGCAAAAACACAGACAGTGACGGGGATACTGAGGGTTTTGCCCATGCACCGGGCTGCGCACATTCCGCATGTCGACCTTCCCCCACGACATGGGGCACTGGTCAGAAGAGGGGCTGCCAACATGCAAATGCCGCCATACCCAAGGCAGCTGACTGATACAGATTTCGACCTTACAACTCATTTGCCGGGGGCTACACAGGACACAGAACACAGTAGGCGGAGGCTACCCCACGGCGCTGGGAGCCTGCCCAACGGCGGTGGGGGGGCACCAACGGTGGAGAGGCCAACCGACGGCGGGTGGAGGCTCACAAATGGCGGTTGGAGGTGAACCGACGGCGGTGGCGGGCTAACAGGCGGTGCTATTCGAAGGCGATTGGAGCCTGCGCGACAGCGCTTCGAGGACCAAATGCGCATTGATGATAAAAATGGCACCGTCACACACCATGGCGCGAGAGAGAGGGAGGCAGCACCCAGTGTTGCCTGGCGAAAGGTGAGGTGGCATCGGCGTGGGAATGCCGTACACCCCGGTTAAGTAGCACCAATACCACAGCTTTGTGGCCCAGCAGCAGCAGTCTCGTCCAAAATGGTCCCAATTATAAAATATACACAGTTATAAATGTATGGTGCCCATCTTCAAGGGGTTGCTGTTGCAATGCTGCGTGCAATTGTGGTTGACTGCTGCTCGCCACTTCCCATAACACGCACGCACTCCAGCTTCTTTGCATACTCAATCGCTTCCTTTGCGCGCAAAAGCATACCCGACGCTGGCGCCATAAAATGCAAAAACGGACGCAAAGCCATTGAACACGGACACACATGGACACGAGCCCCCAACGGTTTACATTGCACCTCGACGCCTTCTTCCAGCATTTACACGGACGCCCGCAGCTGCCTTCAGTGCCGTTGAGGGGGGCATGAGCTGAACTTCCCCTTCAACCTTTTGGTTTGTGCCGGCCCATTTTTCCAATGCCACCCAAACTTACATGGCACGACAAACAAACCCCCCACCCTCTCCACACATGCACGCACACAAAGACACACACCACGTTTACACTATCTTTTCGGGAGAGTCTCCTCTTGGAAATACAACTGAACCAGTCCACATGGCCTTAACGCAACATAGCAGACAAGTGTCGCGCAGTTTGCCACCACAACACAAAGGTGGGGCGCCCTCCATTGCAGCTGCACACATGCCTTTGTATTGTCCATAAGACTACCCTCGCAAGTGGGGTCCTATTTCTCTTGAGAGGGAGGGAGGTGAGGAAGACCGTTGGGAAAGCAGTGTGTAGAGACGGTGTCGGTCCCAGACAGATGAACCCAGGGGTTCAACGTGAAGGGTGGTTTGAAGATTGTGTAGGAGCTCATGGAGCATTGGCCATGGGGCTTGCCAGACTGAAAAACCCCGTCCCTCTGGATGTGCCTGCCCAAGACGGCAGGGGTTAGGTAGCCACTTCTGCTTCTGTCCCCGGGCTGAGCGTTGGGGCATTTCAAAGCACGAGTCCTGTTCCTGAGGACTGAATGCCCACGCGCTGGCGCAGAATGAGGCGTGTTTCCAAACGGAGGCGTCAAGTCTGACGTTCAAGCCCTCACCCCCAGGGTCTTCAAGAGATTTCGGAGACCGCAACTCGGCTCCCGGTGACACGTTCATGGGGCTCTGGGTGCAGAAGGCATGTGCTCTAGCCTCTCGACCACGTCTCTTGGATGGAAATGGGCGACTGAGTGATCGAGCGTGTCAAGCCGCCGCCCGACAGAAATGGTAAGGATTGTATTCAGGGGTACAAAGAAACTATTGAGGGTGCACAGGGACCAGTGGAGTCCCCAAAGGGACATGAAGGTCAAATTGGTTCCACAACAACTCAACAACAGGCATTGCTACCGGAAGAGACGAAGCATGTCGCCCCCAGGGCACATTTTGGGCACGTTCCGGGTGGGTAAGGCACTGGATGAAGGGTGGCATGTACCGCCATACGCCAACACTCCACCACGCGTTCGTACCTGGCCCATGTGCATGTGCCCATGTGCATCCGATGCCACGAGCGGTCGCGGGTCGCATGCGCCGTCAGCACTTGTCAAACACATGCTTGAAAGTCAAAGCAGCCTTGGTGTCCCCCAAGCCTTCTTGTGCGACCCCTGTTTGGTTCAACCAGCGTTCCAATTCAATCTCCCTTGTCAACATTTTTCCACAAAATCTCACATTTGTTCTGTCTGCCGAATAGCAGACCTGTGACATCCTTCGGATACTCCCTGGGCACTGTGTATCACTTGCGACTGACCAACACTCATGGAAGGGCCTTCTCAGGTTGTCGAGGGTTGCAGGGCACATGATCCGCTGTAGCTCAAGTGCAGGAGGGGACAAAGGGATGCATTAGAATTGGGGGAGGTATGCCCCTCCCTCCTCTTCCGTGGGCCAAGCCTGCCACGCAGCCGCCCTCCCGCTTTCCTTCCCAAGAGCATTTATAACCAATAGTAACCGCTTCGAACCGTTTTGCCAACCCTCTCCAACCGCCTTCTTGACCACTCCTGACACCCGACCCGGGCCCCCTCTCCTTCCAATGCATCCCTGGTGGGCACTGCTTTTTGCATTCAACGATTTCCACGCGCGACCAAAAAATTTGCCTTAATAATGTGCATTGCATCCTTGATAGAACCCTCCGACAACACTTGCATATGCCACCCAGCAGCCCTGCAGCCAACCAACAAGATCACGTATCCCGACCTATTGGGTTTGAGATTGTATTCGCGAGTACCAAAAGGTAAATGGGCGAATGCTGTTCGCAAATACGCCACGCTTTTTCACTTCAGTACTACACCAAAAAACAAAATCACTCGCGGTTACGACTTACGTCCAGGAATGGAGTTCGGGTAGTGCCCTGACATGGGCGTGAGCAAGCGAGGGCACAACAGTGCTGCCCTCCCGCTCGCGGAGCGGGTGGGCAGCATTGTGCCCATCTTGGAACATTCCATCCATCCCCCTGAAGCCCAAAGCTGGCCGTCCTTACGATCTACATCCGGAACCCGACTGCTCTGTTGCATGTGTCGGCGATGCAAAACACTTCTCGCCGTCAGCACTCAAAGCTTCAACCATTGGCCCACAGGCCTCTTTGAAAGCATTTTGGACAGCTCGAATGCCCCCGGCCTGTGCTCTGCCTTATTGCTGGAAGCAGCACAGTCCACAAAGGTGGCGCCAGAGTCGGTCAGCAGCATCAATTCCGCGGCCACGCCATCTCCTTGTGGCAGTTGGGGGCACCAATCGGCACCATAGACGGCGATGGCCCTGTGCTCATCCCCCAGCAGATACCTGCCCCACCCAGAGACACGGGCGGTAGTCGGCGAGTGGACGCGGCGCAGCCGCACCGCCGCACCGCAGGCTCACGATGATGTCCGTTGCAGGCGCGCGGACCGCTTGTTCGCAGGGGCCGCGGCCGCGGCTTCGGTGAGTGCCTCGGCGCGTTTCCGCTTGTTCTCCAGCCGCCGTGCCGCACGCTCTTCTTTCGTCGGGGCCTCCCACGGACGTGGCTTGTGGCCCAGCCGGGCGGCCTGCAACTCTTGTACCTGCAGATCAGGGCGCGCACATGAAGCACTGGGGGCTATAGCAATATGGCCATTACTTGATCATCACGTGGGCTGCTGGGGACCATTGAGGTACAGCCGGATGCTTCCCGCAAGGCATAACCCCAACTCGAGGGGCCACACCGAAGCGTGGGAGTCCTGCACCAAGCGTAGATCCGTGCACTTTTCATTTGTGGATGTCGGTCGCGTGCACACTTTTCGGGGGGAGTAGGTCGTGTAACAAAAAAGGGGTAAATTGCATATTTCTTTTTAGGCGTAGGTCGCGTAACAAAAAACAGCGTAGGTCGCGTGCCATAGCATTTTCTTTTTTTTTTCCACACGCAACTTACGCCCAAAAAAAATTGCCCGCAACCAACACCAAAAAAAAAAAAAAAAAAAAGCGACTTACGCCTGACACGGACAGCCCTGGGGGGACTAAGCAATGGCCTGACTGCAATGGCCCGCCCCCCCCCCGAGCATTTCTCTCGTCCACCTGCCGAATTCGACATGGCCCAAAGGGATTCAGCTCGATGAGAAGGTGACAGTTTGGCGATGATAGCACGTGTGAGGACACAGTGTACGGCACGAGGGCGCGTGTGGTGCCATAGTGTTGTGGGCAGTCCTGGTGCCCGGTGCCCCTTCCGCGGCCCTGGCCATACCCTCTTCTCCTTGGCATCCACCTCCTCCCTCCACGTCACGTCGTACTGGTCCAAAATGTGGTGGTACTTTGGGTCGATGGCGTCGCGGTGGCGCCAGCAGTTCCGCTTCGGCCCGTAGTGCATCCACTTGATCAGGTACAGGACGCCGTGGTTCTTGCCGCCATGGGAGTTCCATTTTCGGTCCAGCACCGCCTGCACCTCGTCGTCGTCGTAGTCTTCCAGCTCCTGACGGGCCCTGAGGCAGATGCGTGAGGCTGAGGGCTGGGGGCGGGTCTCTGATTGAAGGCCCGCGATGAGGGACGGCATTCGCGGCGTGCCACGCTCCGGTCACAGCGGGTTGTCCTGCAGTCCCGCTGTGGCCAGGCCAGGGATGTATTAGAAAAGGGGGGGGTGGGGTCTGGGACCCAAAATTTGTGTACCAAAAATGGCCCAACAAGATTTTTCCAATGGTAAATTTCGTTTTTTCCCGCTGTGGTCACCTTGGTCGGGGGGTCCAGGGGGGGCACCCCCCCCGTTCCTCCTCTGATGTACGACCATCTCAATGCTTCCCTGGGCCAGGCCGTCTTCAATCTGCTTCAATCTGCGTACACAAATATGTTGCGTCACAATTGGGAATAACTCGGCAACTTGTTGACCAACCCCCA
Organism: Eutreptiella sp. 'Long Island Sound 2002'; assembly: GCA_964036045.1. Classification (NCBI taxonomy): domain Eukaryota; phylum Euglenozoa; class Euglenophyceae; order Eutreptiales; family Eutreptiaceae; genus Eutreptiella; species Eutreptiella sp. 'Long Island Sound 2002'. The sequence goes on from OZ038386.1 coordinate 17,885,911, forward strand.
AGGCTATGTTGGTGGTGCCTCCACAGCAGCGCGTGAACCATCCCCTTCCCACGCAGGCATCCTCATTCTTCGCCGTATCTCTTCACCCTCACCACATGCCCCATAATCACCAGAAATGTATTTGGGGGGGGCGGCGGCGGCGGCGGCGGCGGCGGCGGCGGAGGTGGTGGTGGTGGTGGTGGTGGTGGTGGTGGTGGTGGTGGTGGTGGTGGTGGTGGTGGTGGTGGTGGTGGTGGTGGTGGTGGTGGTGGTGGTGGTGGTGGTGGTGGTGGTGGTGGTGGTGGTGGTGGTGGTGGTGGTGGTGGTGGTGGTGGTGGTGGTGGTGGTGGTGGTGGTGGTGGTGGTGGTGGTGGTGGTGGTGGTGGTGGTGGTGGTGGTGGTGGTGGTGGTGGTGGTGGTGGTGGTGGTGGTGGTGGTGGTGGTGGTGGTGGTGGTGGCCACTCATACCTACAGCCCCCGCCCCAGAACACGCATTTCTTCTTCAGCAGAAGAAAGTGCAAAATGAGCAGCAGGGCCCTTAATGCCCGAGCGGTTCCACTGAACTGGTGCCCATTTCATTGCACACAAGACTATGTTTTGTACGGGTGTTAGTAATACGGCGCACGGCGTCGGGACCAGCCCCACACACGCCCCCAGTGCTGCACCTTCTATCCATTTCAGGGAAAGGACAACGCACTGGTCACGCCCATGTTGCTCAAAGTGCCTGCAATTGAAGAGAACGTGCCTGCGTGGTCTGACGGTGATGCGCGTTCTTGTGTTTTAGGGAGGGGGGTGACTGCCCCGACTGGTATTGTGTTCGGGTCCTCTATGTCACTGCCCTCACCAGGTGCACATGATCGGCGAGAATTGTGAAGTTGGCCACCCAACGGTCCGCGGACGACTTGGGGAGCACACCAATACACATGCCGCACCGGAGCGCCAAATCGATCGCGGTGCTGTTGTGTTTGTCACTGGGCCATTCGGCGCATGCCGAATCGATGGACGGCCCTCAAAAGCTGCCTGCCCCAGCGCCTGCATGGGGATGCACACAAACCCAATTTCCGTCGGGCAGCGGCGGGGCTGGGGGGGGGGGGGGGTCAGAAAGGCTCAGTAACTGTGCCGGTGGTACTTCGGGTCAAGCGCAGTGGTTGCACCGGGTGTACCCATAGGGGGACAGGGTGCTCGGAGCTACTCCTCTCGACAGGGGGCTCCGATGGCTGGACCAAAAGGAAAGCCCAGTTAACCCTACCCCCAACCCCGGAGACCCAAAGAGAAGCACCGAACCACATCCACCTTCTGGTTCAGCGTTTCCAGGCCCTTCGATGCTTTTGGCGGGAAATTTTTCTTTTGCTGAAATTTTGGCCATTCCAACACCAATGCAATTGTATTATGGTGATTGTTGTGTTGTGAAGGAATTCTTTTCAATTTCATGGTCCTTTTCTGGTCGCTTACACTTATTGTTGGCCCGACCCTCGGAACCCCTCCACCCGGTCTTGACACAGGGCTCCGAGCCCCACCCCCCTCCTCCGCTGTTAGATTTGGCAGTGCCAGCACAAGCAACACGCGCACGCGCACACACGCACACAAGCCTGAGCTGACCGGAGGGATCCGATTGCCGCCAGACAACATGTTTCCCATGTTTCTTGCGCCAACATCAGTCTGCCAACAGAAGTGCGCCACCATTTTAGGCACCCGTGACCTCCACCAGCGCTAGTGTGGACCCATGTACTGCACCTGCAGCTTATTTCTTCCTGAAGTGCGGGGCACCCCGAGGCAATGCCCCTCTGCCCAGACAGCTCATCCTCTTCAGTTCAAGTGAGAATGACCACATCGTGGCCCCTGCACGACGGGACATAGGCAGACCGGCGTGGTGCCCCTGCCCCCCACCCCAGTGCCCCATCTCACCCCATTACTCACAGTTCCCCCTTCGGCACAGTTTGCAATCATGCAGCACTGGCCCAAACAAACCCCTCCAGAATTTATAGCCCAGGGTACAAATTCTGGCAAACTACTCATTCAGGCAAGGTGGGCAATAAATCAGGGGGGATGGGGGCATCAATCATGATGCAGGAGGCGCTGCATGTTGCTGATGTCCTGCAACTCAGTTTGTGGTACGGTGGCTGCATGGAACACCCAGATTCTGAATCCTTTTTTTTTTAAATTTCAAGGGGTATATCCTGGACTTGATCGCCTTGCTGATGAACCCTCCAATGTAAAGAAGCCCACTAGACTTTCTTCAAGTAACTGTTGCAGGCCTGCAATGTATACTTATCTACCCATTTCGAGGCCCTGAGTCCAATTTTGACCCTCCACAGCCCAATGTGACAACCTTGTCCCGAGATATCAGGGGAATAACCCGAGCGACCCTCCCCCACAAATTTTTTTTTACTTTTTGTCAATTCTGAACATATTGACGAATTGGGATCGCATATTTGCTTTCCTCGGACCCGAAATAGGGGGCGGGGGGCGTGCAGTTTAGCAGGATTTGAACCATCCTTGGAGGGCGACACCAAAAGCCCGACATCAGAGGGGGGGGGGGGGGGACTGGGCTTTCAGGGGGGGTTGGTGGGGTAGCTTACACCCTGGGGGTAGGGACACCGCCCCGTCGTTCCCCATGAAGTTGGACCATGTATGACCCGTATTTCGACCCCGCTGAGCACGAAAATGATGCCAATTTCGCCCAATTCGCCGACCCTGGCGAGCTATAGGTCGTGCGCGCGCAACGTTTGGGGATTGCGCGCACTGCCGGTGCACACGCGACGGAACCGTGAAAAACGGACTGCACCAGAGTGTCGGGCGACCTCAAAATAGGTACCCCGTATGGTCCACTTTCATGGGGGTCGATATGTCTGACACTCCCATACCCAACGGGCCGGTCAGAGGGGGGCGGGGGGGTTCTCAAATCCCCCCACCCCCCCCCGAGTGACCCTCAAAAGTGGGAATAAGTGAAGCACTTTGGTGAACAAGTATTTTTTTCACTCCAACAGGCCACTATAACCTCAGTACGGAGTGAATAACTTTCCACAACCGGTGAGTTGGGGCCTACCGAAAGTTGCCATGACCTCATACCCCGATTTCTACCTTTTTTTACATAAAGACTCAAGTTTTCCAAAAAATCGACCTGCTTGGGTACTTGGTAGGAACAGCCCCTGTTCCTGACCAATTTGGTCCCGGGGGGGGGGGGGTTCGCAACACCAGCTCAAGTAAGACTGGCCCAGACAGCCACAGCCGAAGCACGACTGGCCCGGGCAACACCACCACTTGGCTGATGCGGCATGGGCCTGTCTTGACAACCTCTGCACCTCCACATTCGCAAGCAAGGGGCCCGGCCCTCGGGCAAAGCGCACACCACACATCGATGTCCAGGCGCCTCTCCCCCGTCAGACTGTGCTGGACACATGAGGCGCACTTGATCCAAACCACCGAGCTCGGCTGATAATTCAGGGCGGCCATTGCGGGGCAGCCCTCGTGCAAGATCTCCGACTCCGGGGGGTTGTGTTCATAGCAGAAGCACAGGGGGCATTCCGTGCAGCGGAACAGCACGCCTCCCACTTCTCTGCAGCGGTCGGGCAGGGGTGGGGAATGGGGGGATGGTGGTAAATGCCAGCAGCAGTACATTTCACAGCTCACAATTGCAGCATTCTGTCCCCATGGCTGGTCCTCGCTCCAAGTAAGAGGGTGATCATGAACACCAGCCGCACCACCAAGACCACTGAGTCCATCATCCTAGATATTGCAGCTTCATGTTTCAACAGCTTTGTCACCCTGATACCGATTCAGGTGTTGCAACAAAACACACTCCTCTGCAAGGGGTTGTTGGGTTTTGTGTTCTCCAGGTTCTGGGTGTATGGGGGGAGGGGGGGGAGGGGGTGCTTTGTGGAGGCGTGCCTCTAGACTGTGTGTATCTGTGGAGGAGGCGGGGGGGGGGGGCCAGAAAGTAGGTGGGTGGGAGATTTCGTGCGACCCCACAAGGGCAGCACGGTGCCGTTGTGAGCAGTGGGACAGACGCTGCGGTCTCACCCACAAAAATGCACCCCTCCCCCTTCCCACAGTCACACAGACCGTTCGAGGGGGAAAGGTTTGCAGCGCAGGCTGCACTTGCACCGGAGGCTGTGAACGACATTGCACTCCAGTGGGCTGCAAGCGCTGACAGGCTGTGTTCACATTCAGTCACCCCGAGACTGTGAAACGTGGACGGTGCTCTCCACCGCTAAGATTTGGGAAGGTGTAGCACAGGGCCAGAGAGTTCCTATGATGGGAACATAACGTCACAACTATGGCACACTCCCCCTTTATCGATGGAAGGGGTGTCCCTGGGGGCTCTTCGGGGGGGACCTAGTCTAAAAGTAGCACGCAGTGCAAGGACGCCCCCTTGGGGGATTGCTGAGGGCCAGAATGTTCGAGCATCCCTAGTGGTCAAGATAGCACAGCACATATATTTGCATGAGCCACCACTGTGCCGCTAACCCAGTGACCCACGTCACTGGAGGAAGGGGGGGGGGATTTCAATATATATTCGGGATATAAGTGCTGTTTCTCAGGACCACTCAGCAACACTCCAGTGCACGACTGGATGTGGGTGTCAAATCAATGGGTGCGAACCCTCGGGCATGGATCTTTGGAAGGCATCTTTCCTGTGGGCGTCACTTAACCAGGCTGTCGCATGCGCATGCATGTCGTTGTCCAATGTCCGTGCTGTCCCTCCTGCTTTCCTCCCGGTCTCTGTGGTCCCCTGAAGAGGAAACTTGGGAAAAGGTGGGGTGCGGGTTTGGTGTCCCCTTTGCTGTGGCATTGTCCCGTGATGGCGGGGAAGAGGGGGGGGGTGGAAGACCAGCTGTGAGTCTTGGTCACTAGGCCCATGGAGCTGTTCCGGTGGCTGGTCTCAGGGCTGCCTCCCGTAGTCTCCGCCCCAGAGGCGGGTCTTGTGCTGGGGGTTCCTGACCATCCTCCACTCACCCCACGGCGCGCACCCTCGTGGGACAAGTGGTTGCTTCTGCACGTCTGGTACCGCAGGCAGCAAGAGGCAGAGCGCTGAACCCGTGACGGTTTGTCGCACGCCCGCTGAACTCAAAGGGATTGCTGGTGTCATTGCGGCCACAGGGCTCCCAGCTCCTTCACCCCCCAGCCAGCAGACTGCGTCCTCAGTGAGACAGGGGCGGGGGGGGGGGGACTGTATCAGTTTTCATTGTTGTGGTGTTGCCTTATTGTCATTATAACCTTCTGCAACCCTCTACGACCCTCTACGACCCTCTGCAACCCGCTACACCCCCTTGAGGCATGGGATCCAGCCAGACAAGGTCGACAATGAACTGTGTGGCAAGTGATCAGCGTACTGACCGGGGCAACCGCTGTGCATGTTCCCATTGTAGGTCCCAGGGGCTGCGAACTGTTCACCGTGGCAGAGAGTTTTGGAGGATTGCAAAGGGTTGGAGAGGGTGGAGAGGGTTGTGAGCTCCCATCCACGGGCTCCGATCCCTTCTCAAGCCCCCAACTCCCTCTCCTCCACCAAGGCCATTCGGCCTCGCTGATGTTTCTGGAATTACAAGCGGCGGCCCAAAAAATTTCGGCCAGATCCTGAACCTCCTCAATATCCACCACATCAACCTGCGGTAAATCGTCGGGTGCGTCCGACCCAAAGGGTAATGGGCGTGGCCGTTATGCCCCGTCAATTACGATCCGAGATGGATACAACTGACGACTGTTCGCGTGTTGGACATCGTTGGGTGGCGCTTTTTGGTTTTGATCCGAAGTAGAATTGGCGACAGGGGACTGAACGACATGCCAAAATGCAGCCCTGCGCCGGCGCCTGCGTGCGCCTTCCCAGTCTGCACCACCGCCACCTCGCGCACCCCTTCGCTGTTACGCCTCTGCCCTGAACCCCCAGCCCGTCCCTGTCACGGCAAAGACCTGGCGGCGCAGTCGCACACGACGCACTGGTGCTGAGGGCAAGCGAACCGGACGTCGCGCTCATCCACGTGCTCACGGAGGCATTCGGGGTGGTACACCTTCGGACAGTAGCTGCAGCACAACAGATCGCCCCCGTCGTGGCAGACCCAGCACTCGGACTCCGTGGGGCGCTCCTTCTTGGCGGCCTTTGGGGCTGCGGGAGGGGCGTTCTCCTTCAGGCCCGAGAGGAGGATTGGGAGGTCATTCTTCTTGATCTGTCGCAGCGTGGGGGAGTATGGGGGGTGCAAGGAGGGGTGTGGAGGTGCGTGTTAGAGTGTGGAAGCTCGGAGAAGTGTGTGGACGCAGTGAAGGGGGTGCGGGGTGGGGTGCAGGGGTGTACTGGCGTGTGGAGGGGTGTACCGGGTTGTGGAGGGTGTAACGAGGGGTGTGGAGGAGTGCACAGGAGTATGGAGGGTGCCAGGAGGGGCGTGCAGAGGGGCGCAGAGGGGTGCTCACCACAGGCGCATAAGCGGATTCGGATCCCCTGACAAATCTAGATGACATGAGCCCTCCCTTGAGGAGGGGGGCGGAGTGGCTCATACCGGGGGAGTGGGGGCGATACTTTTTGGGTTTATAGGGCCCTGTGGGGCGATGGGGCAAAGGGGTAATAGTGAGGGTCATGCGAGGCTGGGCGAAGAGAGAGCCCTGTGGCTCAGTCGATGGTGGCGGGGGGCCACAGGGGCACCCTGCAGGGCTCCCATCAATGTTGTGGTAGTGGCAGTGGTGGTGGTACTAGGGCCTGGGCGCGCACAGGCACCACGTCGCAATCACGTACACATTACCTTCCGTACCCAGGGTTCGAACTCGGGGTTTCCCAGCATTCATCGGGGGACTCCCCGGGGGGGGGGGGGTTCAGTCGGTGCTCCGCATTGCACACTTGCACACACCTTGGCCTTGACGCCAGGGAAGGCAAACGTACTGGGCACCTCCACGAGGGTGGACTCCCTCGCACGCTCCGAGTGGGACGGCTGCCAGGTCTGCGAGATGTCGGAGAGGGCCTCGTTCTTCTTGAGCTCCACGCCGTCCAACGACGTGATGGACACGAACTCCTCCTCGATGTTGAAGTCGGAGGCCTTGTGCTTTGCGTCCATGAGCCGTGCGGCGCCTGAGACGCAGTGGCCGAGACGTGGAGGGCGGGTCGGTCTGCGGCAGAAAACAGAGAGGGTGTAATATTTCCGCAATTTTCCCGCAGTTTTCCGCATTTTTCCCGCAATTTCCCGAATTTTCCGAATTTTCGCAATTGGATTTGACGCCCCCCCCCCCCTGGTCAGCAGTGTACCAGGGTCGTGTGCATTGGACCCCACTTTATTCAGCCCTGGCCTCATGCTTCACATTGCGGTGCCGTAACCAAACCTCCCGAGGCCTCGAGGAGCAACACTTCTGCACAGGCGACACACAGGGCACCAACAAGCACGCGAGGTGGTTAAGCAAAAAGCAATCGCGGAAAAATTGCGGGAAATTGCGGTCCTCAATCCCCCCCCCCCCTGTGCTGACCCGCCATAACAACTGCTGCCTGGCCGAGCAACAAGAACAGAACCCGAGCCCAAGCCAGACAACGGGCAGTGAATCCACAGCAAACCCTTGCCCAACTCAGGACAACCAACGAGCAGGCAGCAGCAGCAGGCCGCTGCCCACCCGATGACCACCACTCGCCACGGCCTCCCCTTGTTAGCCAGCCCTCGTTTCATATCCAGACCCCCCCCGCCCCCTTCACATTGAGTCCTCCCTGGAATCCCCCGTGTCCTGCAATGGGGACATGCACGCTGGGTACCCCGGTCAGTACGGCGATCACTTTGCCACACTTTGCCACACAGCCTTAAAGAGCCTTAAAGGCTGAGTTTTGGAATTTTTGGAACTTCTGGGGGGTTTTTTGGGGGGGAAATCCAAAAAATTTCTAAAAAAGGAAAAGGAGAGACGTTGTGTGAGGGGGGGGGGGGGGGCGGGACCCAAATCCGGCGTGTTCAGCGCCCTCTTCTGACCCGCACCACTGCGCTCACCCGCCTACCCAGCCCCCCATCCACCCACCAACGCAACGACCCACCCACCAACCGACTCACTCACTCGCCAACCCACTCCCTCATGCCCCCCGCCGCCCCCCCCACGTCTCTCCCTTTCTTCCGTCCCCTAAACATGAGCAGAGGCCGGGGTTCGGATGAGGTGCGGCCACGCTCCCTCGGAACACGGCTTCGCCGACCTGAATCGTCCTCTGGAGCGTCGGGCTCCGCGGCCGTCCCGTCCAATGAGGCCTGGACGATCGTCTCCATCTCTGCATCGGTGATCTCGCGGTCGGTGCTGCGGAAGATCTTCTCGCACCCGAACGTCACCGTCTCCATCAGCTCACCGGGGTCCATCTTCCCTGCGCAATGCATCCGGATCCGGTCCCTTGCAGCGCCTGACCGACAGGCTGCTCCCGTGCCGCCCTGGCGTGTGCCCTTTCGGTACTCCTGCGCGGGCCTACACTTCAGGACTGGGGAGGAGACCTGCCCCCGACCCCAGCCCCAACTGCTTCTTACAACTCCGACTGAGGCTCCAACGGTCTTATCACCGCCGGCTCCTGCCCTTCAACCGCATCAGTTTTTGGCCCCCCGCCTCCGCGCCTTCACCGGGTGCGGCCGCCGGCGTCCGTGGCAGTGGACTTGCACACCGATGCCCACCGCCCCCGCGCCCGTCGCTTCGACTCCTTTTGATGGGCTGGCCAGGGTCAAGCGGGGTCTCTGTGTACGTCGAGGGGGGCGGGGGTCTGCAGATCGTGGCCTGGGAAACCACTTCCGGGGGTGCAGGACGGCCTACCCCCGTCTACATGGCCTCCCCGGCCAATGACCGGCACCCGTCGTCGGGGGCCAAACGCAGGCGTTTGCTGCTCGAAATCACCCGCGGAATCTGTGTGCAGACTCTGTGTTCGGGCCGCCCACTGACTGTGGCTTCTCGCCTCCCCTCCCTCTTCCCCCCCTTCGGAGGTCAGCAGTCTTTGCTGAGGCGGTGGGGGCAAAAGCAATTGTGTAGGAGAGGGGGGGGGAGGGCTCATTGTGTTGGACGGTTGGAGGACCGCCGACGGCGGCTGCGACGCAACCGATGGTGATGGAGAGCAGCCCCCTCGGCGTAGAGCAAGCCGCCTTCTGCATGTCGCGCGGGGTGGGGGAGGTTTGCCGGAAGCGGGAGGATCGTCTCACTGCCCACCAACCCACGGACCTCTGCGTCGTCTCTGCCCGTTGTCGCCGTCGTCGCCGTCGGGGCGACCCGCACAACATTCTCCGAGAGTGCCCGGCCCCAGCGTCCACTGTCCTATCGACCCTGGGGCCCCTGGGGCCTACGCTCGGGGCTGCTACTCCTCTTCCGACGGTGCACCCCCGACACGGACGCGGCGGGCGCAGTGCTGGGGTGCGGGGGGGCTGGGGGGCTGGGGGGAGGGGCGCAGGCGCCAGCACCACAAGACACGGACGAGCAACACAAGCCAAGTCAATGGAAAGGGCACGCAAAACGAACACAGCCCGGCAGACGGGACTCGAGTGCAGGTCAAGACAAACCGAAACGTGGCAAAGCCCCCATCCTTCATGGAAATGCAGCGCGCACCCGATGTGGGACACTTGGTGATCTGGAACCCCCAGACCCGATGGTGCGCTGTATTAGTGGCCGTGCGTTACGATCCGTGTCCGGTGCCGTGTCTTTTGTGTGACCTGCTTGTGGGTCAGGGAGGCCTGTGGGTGCAAGCGGAATGTCCGCCTCACCGTTTGCGACTGCATCCTGCTGCCCCCCCACTCCCCCTGCCCGCGCCGACAGGGCTGCACATCCGGTCACTCCCAGACCGCAAAGTTTTGAGGGTCTAAACCACGTCTGACGTGAGAAATTGAAGCACGGGGCCCGTGGGCTCCGGATCACCAAGTGTTTTGGTGCAGTGGTGACCGTGCAGTGCAATCGGGGTCCACTACCATTGCCTTTTTGTGGGGCCTGCTGGTGGGTAAATGTCATTTGCCAGGAGGGAGGGAGGCGGGGTGGAAAGAGGGAAATCGGTGAGTGTGGCCTGCTTGTGGGTGGACGTCGTGTGGTTCTCTCAAGAGTCGCAGAGGAAAAGTGTGTGGGGTTGGGGGGTGGGGCAAGAGGTTGTGGAGGATTTATCAGGATGGTCGCGCGTGCTTGAGCGGTGTGGGCAGGGCTAGCGGGGTGTCCAGTCCCCGGCACCTGCAAACGCGTCGCCCTGCTGCTGCACGATGGCATCCAAGAACAGCTTCTTCTCTGCGCGCTGCACAAGCCTTTGCTCTGCCGACCCCTGCGTGACCAGTCGGTACACGTGCACCGCCTTCTTCTGCCCGATCCTGTGTGACCGAGCCTGGGCTTGAATATCCACCTGCACACAGTCCCGCAATGACCGCGACACACACGGAATGCAGGGAGGTTACGTGCGTGGAGGGATGCGAAGGTGGGCGTGGATGTGGATGTGGTTGGGGGGGGGGGTGGGAAAATGTATGCGCTGTGGGTGCGCATCCATGTAGATATGTGGATATGGATGTGGAGTTAGGTGTGGCTGCTGATGTGGTTGCTGAATTTTGATGGAACGTGGGATGCAGCTTCAGAATGTGGCTGCAGCTTTGGTGGGGATGATTGGTGGCAAGTGGCTAGGAGCGGGTTCGATCCTGGGACTTTCATGGCAACAATGCCTCCTGCATCATCTTTTTTCAGAATTTTCTTCCGACGCTGCATGCCACAAGACGAGTCTTTCCGGGGCAGAGAGGGGCTTGTGAGGGTGTCGAGGGGCCGAATGGGGGACACGAGAGGACGAAAGTTGCGCAGTAAAAAGAATCCCACACATGTTGCAGAAAATATGCGTGAATTTGCGGGCATGTGGGGGGGGGTGGCCGGAATGTGAATGTGCCGTGCATAGGCCCCGAGACTCGGAAGCCGAGAAACGGGGATCGCAGTGCGCACACCTGCGGATTCCAGTCCGAATCATACAGAACCACTGTATCAGCTGCGGGCAAATTCAGTCCCAATCCGCCGGCGCGCGTTGAGATGAGGAAGATAAAGTACTCGGAATCTGCCTTTTGGAAACCCTTCACGTCCACCTCTCTGCAGGATACCAACGCTGTATTCCTCACATGCACGCACGGCTTCTACTGCAAAGCTCCCACAAAATGCAGAGTGCAGCACCGCGGGCCCATTGACACAGCCATGATCCCATCCACAGAAACACCGCCCACTCACTCACGCAATCACTCACTCACTCACTCACTCACTCACTCACTCACTCACTCACTCACTCACTCACTCACTCACTCACTCACCACCACCAGCACCAACACATGCACATCCACATCCTCGTCCTCATCCACATCCACATCCACATCCACATCTACATCTACATCCATATCCACATCCACATCCACATCCATTTCTATCTCCCCATCCACATCCGCATCCATACCCATACTCACATCCACATCCACAGATACTCCACGCACACAACCATGCTGACCATGCTGCCACCACGAGATGCATTTACCACAACACGGGACAGACAAGCGGACGCAATTCGGCAAACCGGTGAATTCTTGAGCGTGACCCATCCAGCCTCAAAAATTTGTAGCTGCGGTATGCACAGTAATCCTCCAACAGATCCAGCATCGACGTAAACCCACTGAAAAGCAGCACTTTACTGCCGCGGCTCTGCAGCTTTGGCAGCAGCTTATCCAAAGCCCTGATGACACGTCACGAGCATATGCAGGGGGCACCTTGGTTTCCCTCCACCCAAGACAACCCGTCGTCACTGGGCCCACACCAAACAGACTCCTGCATCCACAGCATGTGACACAGACGCTCTGCCCTTGCCCTGCCCTGCCCACAACACACCGCATTTTGCCAGCATTCTCGACGATGTGACTGTCGAGTGTGTACGGGTCCGGCATGGCTTCCTCGAACATGTACGGATGGTTGCAGCACTTACGCAGCTGCATCAAAAGACATAACAGTTTGGACCATTCGGCCTTTTGCATTGCACCGAGATTGTCCCCCACCTGTGAAGAGGGACGGCACGAGGAATGAAGGACGTGCCTTGATGTCCCAATGCCTTAAAGGCAACACGGCAATATCCCATACACCGCACTGAAAGTGGAGCCCCTTACGCGTTGAAGTGCAATGGGAGAGAGGAAGAGACGCGTCGCCTTTCCTGGTCCGGCATGCTCTGTTGGGGGTGGGGGGCTGCGGGAGGGTGGCAAGTGCATTCATCTTTGGACGGCCGGTGGCAACATGGCACCCTCCGCTGAGGGGTACAGATGTTGGATGTTAGCCTTTATCCTGCAAGGCATAGGCTGCAAGCAACAATAGCCAGAACCAAAAGCTCTTCAGTGACATTGCCATGGGCGCTTTTCGCCGTGACAAATGAAGCACCCTGAAATGTTGCACTGGAGGGCTTGAGGGCTCGTTCAAAGGTTACAATCCAACAGTATGTCGGACACAATTGATAAGCATCCCGTTCACCTCACTGCACCCCCCTCCCCCAGTGGGCTCCCCATCCCTCCAGACCGGGCTGTGGTCGTCGCCCTGCCAATGCAAATACCCCCCTTCCTGTGCAACAGGGTGTGTCACCGTCAAACCATCTATACCACAGCGTCCCATGGACATCCGTCACTTTGTCAGGCTGCAGAACCTCTCCTTGATGCCCAGTGGTCCTTCCCTCTGCCCCTTCTGGATCGCCGCTTGTTCCTGTTTTTAGTTTCAGGTCGAGATCCAGGCAGTCCTCTCCAGTGGCCTCGACAGCTGAATCCAGAACTGACTGTCGCTAGCTCTTGCGTCCATCCTCTGTGGCCTCTTATCGGTGAGTGGCGCTTGGTGTGCGGAGGCACAGGGTCGTGGAGGCGCAGGGGTGTGGAGGCACAAGGATGGAGGATTATGGGTAATGTAGGGGGTCCCTCTCCCTCTCCTGCTGTGGTCTCCCCCGATCGTTCCTGTCCGCTTCATCGCTGTGACTGTGCGCATCCTTGGCTCACTACTGCCGGGTCGAAGAACAGTCGGCCCGCGCTTTTGCTTTTGCGTGATATGCCAGGGGCTGATGGGACTGGGCGTCCTGCCATAGCCAGGCCCATGGGACTACGGCAGCGTCTCGCGCCTTCTTCAGCCTTCAGCATTCAGCCTTCAGCCTACTGCCTACTGCCTACTGCCTACTCGGCTTGTCTGCGCTACTGTGGGGTTCGGACCGGCACACTGTAGTCCCCTGCACGAGGGCGCATCCATTGGAGGATGTCTGGGGCGAAGCACCCCCTCCCCCCCCAACACACAAATCCTGCCGGAATGTGCGCAATCTGTAGCAAACGGCAAAAAGTTTTGGTAAAGACCCAATAGCGGCGGTTGGCGCGGGAGCCTAAAACAACGCAGTCCACGGGTGCCTGGACACTGTATCTGCAAGACCCCAGACAAGTAGCAGGGCGTGCAACGGCACTTGACAAATCGACCCTCCTTGATGTGCGCCGACGGCGCAGAAGAGAAGCTGTGGCACCCCTGAACAACATCCCCAAAACCCTGCCTTTTGGCTGGCTTAGAGCAGAGGTACTGAAACGCACTGGGAGCCCGACGCAAAAGATGGGATGGCGGCACATGCGAATACCTCCTTGGTTACCAGACGCTTGTACCACACTTTCTGCAACGCGGTCAATGGGACCAGAATCTTCGTCTCGATTTTGGGAGGCAGCTCGAGCTCCACATCAGCCTTGACGCGCCGCAACATGATGGGCTTGAGGAGCTCTTGCACCTGCCGAAATATTATCCACGTAATGCTGCACCGCAGCCATGCGTGGATGATGGAAGGCTCCGGCGCGCTCTGGATGGCACCAGCGCTGGAAGTAGAATTGAGGGCCAGGGCGCTTCCCCACACTTACCGGGCACTTTTCCGCACTTCCTTGGCCCTTCGATCGAGCGGGAGTGAGGTCTGTGTGCTAGCACTAGGGTTGGGTCTGTTGCTGAGTCTAGTGGTCGTGCCAGTGATGATATCTCCGTCAGTGTTGTGCTTGGGCTGTCGAGAAGGAGTGTTAGCTGAGGCGAGCGTAGTAGGACGGAAAATGCGAGCGCTAGGGCTGGGGCTCGGTCTTCATCAAGG